>OU862870.1:43385751-45785751 GCA_917880715.2 Matsumyia berberina | reverse complement strand
TCGGTACCTTGAAGGTCGTTTTAACCGATTTTGACTGTATATGCAACCATCCGAAGACCGTTGATTCCATAAATTTCCATCTGAACTCCTCCATAGTAGCTCAATGCATCAAGTTCATAGTAAAGTGCAGAAAAGAGTTCTATTGTAAAAGATAGGTGCTAATCTTTACTAATTGGTGGTAATCTATGCTTATATTGTAAAGAAAGAAAGTTTGTTTGTGTGTAAGAGGCGAACTAGACAACAACTGAACCGATTTGTGTGAAATTTGACAGAGAATCAACTTGAAATCCGAGGAAACACATAACGTATGTAACGTAATCATACATTCAATGCGGCGGAAACTCCAAGATGACACGCATATGTACTTAAATAATGAAAGAGCCCGAGCAACGCCGGCTATTGAAAATGTAGTGAAATATAAAGCAACAAATAAGAAAGGTAGAAATCTATAACGTGAGGAATTGGGAATAGCATCAACTATTAGTATACATCCCTGATACTTTGTGAAGGTACTCGTACGTTTTTCTACGTCGTCCAGCGTAAGACCCATCTTTGCTCTAAATATTTTGTTGAGCATATCTATCGGCGAAAATGATTTGTTCTGTATACTCCTGCGCTATGGACAAATGATTTGGCGTGAACACTAATATCATTACGACGATTTTAATTTTCGTGTTGGAAAAGCCGGGTCTATCATCAAAATCCACATCGTCTAGGATATGAGTCATAACATTCAGCACAGTCCATATGGGGAAAATTCGCTGAAATTACCTGAACCATTCATACAAAATTCACCTATGCTGCGTACCCGGTCATAGGGTCATTCTAAGGAACTGTAAGGACGATGAACTCGCCAAACGTGATCACACCAGAGCAGAGTTATCTGGATATTCCACTGACTACATGTAAATTGCTATTAGAGTACGACGCGATCAGTAAGACAAACCAAAGATGGAGGAACAGTACTACATGCCGTACCTCCAGAGAGATACTAAATCTCACTTGTTCTAAATGCCTGATCTTGCTTAAAAGGTCACTCATCAGCACCCTTGTCAGTGTTCTCACTGGCCACTGTCCCATCGGCTTTCATGCCAGAAGGATGGCCTGCTTTTCAAATGACTTTTCCAGAGCTGCAGGTACAAGAAGGAGAAACAATCCCGCATTTCCTCTGTACCTGTTCTGCCTTATCCCAAAGAAGGAAGGACCCTATTACTTCGACAAATTAGGCGAATTATCACATATTAATGTCAAAAACATCATCAGCATTGTCAAGAGCTCCAAATGGTTTCAATGGATGAAATGGAAACTAGGGTATAGATTCCAGTGGCATCACAAAGGACCTTCCTTAGCCTACGTGTCTGTGCCTCGCGTGGACAACCACCTTACCTGCCTAGCTACCTCCGTATGAATTTAAGAAAAGCGTATGGAATTCATTTCTTTTGTTTATGAGAACTTCCTTGGAAATAAACAGGAAATAACGCCGAACTGCCTTAAGCTAAATTTCCACATTTGCTTTCTTGGTACGACCTTAAAGCTGGATTCCATAAGTCCAATCGGGGTTTGGGACTTGATGGCTCCAATCAAATCGATCAAATTCCGTCTTGGCGCCGATGCCAGGAGATTTCCAAACAATGGGTGGAACAATATCAGCACTTGCCAAAACAAATCTGGCAGAACGTCGATTAGATAGACTTTTATCCACTAACCGGAAACAAATTAGATTCACTAATCGGGACTATCATCGGACATATGTAGCTCGATGAGAAGATATGCACTCAGATTAGCAGTTTACTCCAATAATTTCTGTAAAAGCTGTAGAAACGAAAAGGAGAAGGAAACTACGAACCACCTACTGAGCACTTGCTCTACCTTTGCAATACTAAGAAGGAAAACCCTGGAGGAATGCTTCTATTACGGTCTTAATGATCGAGCCGAACTCAACATCTAAAAGATAAGAAACTATCTTCCATTCCATTTATCTTCGAGTCAAAAAGGTTCAGCCCATACGCAGGATCCATCCATCCATCCATCTTAACACACTCTGCGTTATACTCCCGTTTCTTGGTGCTGATGTCCCTGTCTGAACGGGCGCAGCCACCTAATCTTACCTAACTTAACCCTCATAAACCTATTTTCAGCCCCACTATGAAATAAGACACTCTTTCCTGAGCCGACTAACAGGAATGTAAAGGGTTTTTTCAAATAGGGACGGATTGAGTTTGATAGTTCACGACGGCTATGTTGTTTTATCTGTTGTAAGTTCTCCCAATTTTTATTTTTCAGCCACCAAAGACAAATCACCATGGCAATGTGAGGGTTTCCTTAAGTCGCAGGTCTGTGCCAATAAGCCGCATACGACCAGTGCCCTCAAAGTCAACATAACCTGTGCCTTTGCTCAAATTCAGCATGACCTATGCGTCAAAGTCATCGAATATTGGACCTCTCGGATGCGTGCCACCCAGCGAAGATGCGGCGAGCATTTGAAGGATGCCATATTCCGAACATAATGTCAATGATAAGTCTTTCAGATAAAACAAAATGAAATGAAATCACTGCTAATAAACAGCAACAATTTGGGGGTGGTGCAAGATGAATCTATTAAATTAGCGGTTGCATCTGTTAATAGTTTCAAGTTACCTGGTCCTAATGGAATGTATCCAACTATGTAATATGGCATAAACAAGTTTCCGCTGGCATTGTAGGAATTTCCCATATTACGTACCTTGGTATAAGCAGATATACGGACATATGAACCAGAATTGCCTTCAGGAGCGTTGGATACCATGCAATCCTGCAAATTTGGTCTAAAACTCAGTTAAAAGAATTGACAACGCATTTACGTAGCATTTTCGTTGAGAAAGCGTACATTTTAAAATCATTTGCTACCCGGCTTTACATATATCGGGACCGATTTTGTGCCAATTTCACATTTCAAACTGAATATCATTAATTGAACCAAGGAATCATAAAAAATAATTCAAAACATTTCCAAACGAGCGTTGTATCTCATAAAGTAAGAAACCAATTTGCATATCGAATTAAGATTGCATGGTCCCATCGGACGTGGCTGTTTACATGTTTACTTCTCAATTTCCAAAACAAAATTGGATATCATTTTTTCCCCTGCATAAAAGTTAAAGTGTGATCCAGTTTAACGACACTCTGCTACTTTGTGGCATGATTTACTTTTAATCACGCCTGCGGACTGCACTTGCACTGCCATCTCGTGGCTTCAAGCATTGAAAACTAATAGATTCCGGCGCACAAAAATGTTTACGAAGGGGTAATCGGAATATGGTGAAACCTACATGAAGTTTCGATTCCCAGATAGAGTACTTACAGTGTAACCTCATATGCTGCTCAGTGTTTTAGTTTAACAATAAATGCAAATATATTGAAAATTAATACCGTGTAGAAAAAATGACTTGTAAATATTACTGTGTAGGGCTGCAATTATATGTAAATGGAAATGTATGTTTTCGGAATTCGCTTGAGGTATTACTATGTCTGACTAACTCATCGTCATCGTCTAGTGGCCTGCCCTGAGTAAGAAATACAATATCGATAAGTTCAAGAAAGTGCAGAGATCCTAGTGATCCTGCACCTGATGTCCCTTGACTTTCACATCAAAGACACAGCTCCGTGCAGTGCGATCTGGCTCAGAGAATCTGGGTGCTGGACCGCAAAGCCGTACGGTCACTCTAAGATCCTGGAAACAACTCCAGGACATCTGGTCGGGTCTTCGACTGATTACATGACATCACTCTCAATTTTAGGAAACTATTGCTTGCTTAATTCCCTACCAGAGATGAATGGAAGAATGGACACGTTATCTATGACCATGATATTGGTATACATATGGACGGGTCGAAGATGGATTGCGGAGTCCGCGCACGTATCTTTTCTGACAGACTGAAGTCTCTTCGTCTTTCAGACTATGCTTGTGTTTTCTAGCCGGAGCTTCTTGCGATTCGGGAGGCCTGTCGCTTGCTGAACAATCTCCAAATATCCAACCAAAATATCGCTATATTCTTAGATAGCCAAGCCGCTATCAAAGCCATTGATGCGGTTATCATAAAATCAAAACTGGTGGAGTAATGCCGGCTTGAAATTAATCAACTGAGTACCTACTCCACAATTATAATCATAGGTCATAGCCATCACGAGGGCAATGAGCGTGCCGACGAGCTGGTCAGAAAAGGATCGACCCTTAACAGTGCTCTTGCGGAAAGTTCCGTTTTTCCGCTAGGCACTGTTAAGGGATTTGTACACCTCCACTTTCTCCAGCTTGCCTAACATAGATGGAACGGCTTTTTTCGTGGATCTCGGGGAGACAACTGAAAATAGAATTGGAGAACTAATCTTGTATCTGAACTCCACCGGTTGGATTTAGCCACACACATCCCAAAACATGAAATCAACAACCACATACAATTTGGTCCAAGCGAGTTTCGTGGTTACAAAACGTCGCACCCTAGCGCTAATCGGGCTTTAAAGAGCCGCCACTTTACCTACCTACATACCTCCATCGTTATAATCGATTTCTACTGTGTGGCAACTAAAATTTCCCGAAATTCCCTGTTTCGTATAAAATGAAAAAGTTTCTTGCACTTTAATTTCGCTACGCAGATATCAGCTACTTATTTTAATGGTTGTCGGCCAATTGCATCAATTGCTTGCAAATTTCATATAATTCGACATAAAATTCAAGTAATCGATGCCAGCCCGCAAGGAAAACATTCCGCAGATATTAAAATCATTAATCAATTGAGTGTCCAATCCACCCACGATCTTACAACAAATATCTTAACGTAATTCGCCGACCAGCCATACCCAATGAGCTTGTCTAGTGCAGCACTGAGTGTCCGAGTATCTTTTCCGGAAAATTGAAAATTTAATGTTCAGCGTAACTTAATCAGATCAACATAAATTGCTGTATCTAGATGCAAAATACGCTTAAGACTTGATTACAATCAGAGCAAGTAGGTCTCTATTAAGTTAAGGATGTGGGATAAGAAAAAAAAAACGCCTCAAGTTAAATTCGTTTCATTGTAGATGCACGCGCCAACCGCATACAACCAGTACAAATTGCAGATAATATGATGATCCTTTAATCAATAAATAAGTCATGTGCAGTAAACTACACCTATGTACAGTATGTGCCTTCTTCCATAATCGATCCGTTGGATAAGTCGCCAATAAAAATACCATCGGAAAGTATTCTCATATTGTTAGACACTCCAAGGCATTCCTTTGAGCCTTCATTAGATTTTAATCAAAGCAATCCGATTCCACAAAGGCGGCAACGGCCGTTTTGCTGATCAGGTCCAACTATTTGCTAGAAAATTTCACCGATGCAGTTACTGCGTTGAGTACGAAATACTCTTACAAATAAATCTTCTTAGTCGGCGCAAGTGTAGCCGCAGTTGAAGCCGCAGCCTTGTGTCTGAGTTACTCCGTCGTCTCTCAGCTGGTGTACCACTACCAAGCGACGTTCCGGTCCCCATCGCATCATTATCATCATCATCGTCATCATTCCGTAGGGGAATCAGCATAATCCATGCAGATGTTTTATTAATGTCAAGCTTCATTAATAAAACATACACCAGAAAATAGAGTCAACTGTTCGCTTCAGTATCGGAAGGAGGGGGCTTTTCACGTTCAAGTTCCAGTTGTCATCGGCTGTGGTCGTCGTTGTTGCTCCCTGGTGGGAATTCAGGTGTCTGCGGCTGTTAAATCCTTTTCCATTCGCATATCAATCGGTTTATTCATCTAAATGGGAGAATCATTGCGCACCACATAGTCTGTAACCGCAAAACACTGCTTGTACATAGAAACTGGTAGTTTTTGTCTTAAATAACTTCTCTCCGTACGAGTATGAGTACTCGAACTCGTATCTTGTAGGTCGTATTCGACGCATAATAAGAAACTCCGTCCATTAGCCGCAGTCTCCTAGGAGAGATTAATTATAAGAGTCTGCTATAATTTTATTCATTGCAATGAAAGATTTTTAGTTTGACAGCAACATGCAACAAATCTGAAATCGGTTCATTTAATGGGAAGCCAATCGATTTTAGATACAAAGTTGGTGGCAGTCTACATCCATATTGCTTGAGGTACGCCTAAAAATGGAATAGATATCTGAATGAAAATGTCACCGCGTGACAACGTTGATGGCGCTTTGAGACACACTCACGTCGCATCATGTCTTTAAGAGAAAAACTAAACACAGAACGGAGAGCAGCGGCCATAAGACCTGCTCAGATATGGCAGGCCCGCGAGTAGTTCAGTAGACGGACGCACGCTACATTCAATCTTTTCGTTAGTGCGATCCCACCTATGTACATTGTAGGTAAATGTTTTCTTAGCCAAGAAGAGCATACGCAGCGCCGAACTCTGGCTGGTCTCTGCGGCGATGATGACGACTTGCCGTGATATGATCTAATGTATTGAAAACATCATGTGGAGCGATCAAATCGAATGCGTGCTGATATCCATAGGCGTCTAAACGAAGAATGCACAGTATCTCCTGGTTGCCTTAAGGCGCAGCCAAATTGAAGAAAGCTGGATACCAATACCATGCTCGGATGAATTATTTGGACTTTAAATGATGTTATAAAGTGGGTTTCCTTTGTGCTGCCACTGGGGAATGGTTGTCACCGGTAAAGACATTGACGTCAAGAGGTGGTAAGTGCATGCTGATTGAATTTAAGGTTCGTTTATATGAGCATTCATTCGTGAATACCATCGAAACGCAATTAAAATACTCTTAATGTGTATGAGCGTTTGAATGCACATTGATTATGTGGGCATAGGGAAACAATGAGGCCTCATTAAGACTAATACCCATTACAATGTTGGGCTGGTGTGGCTCAGATTTTGCAAATTAAGTTGCACAGTCTATGGTTTGAATTCAGGCGACTGTTGTTTATTCAAGTTGAGTACCCTTACCAATAAGCAAATTCTTTCCAGAAAAATAAAGCGGCTCAGTTTAAAATTCGTTTAATTAAAAAAAGGGGGTGAAAATTCAGTCTGCAAAAGATCGGTCCTGTGTCTAAAAAAAAGTGTTACCCTACCCCAAATACTATTATCATCATCATTTTCAATGACCCGCTTATCCACTATAAGGGTTGCGGGATTAGGGTGCTTAAGTACACATCTCCCGAACTTCCGCCATCGACTCTAAATCATCAGAGGCTATCCCCATACGGGTAGAGGTGGATTTCGGACTTGGTCCAGCAATCTTATCCTAGGCCTACCCGATGGCACTAATTCCATGGCACGTCTTGGAAGCCGAACATGCCGATCTCGACGAGTTACCCCAGCAATACAACGAAGAAATATCATTTCGGCAGCTTGTATCGTGGAGTTGACCTCCTCGCGGTGGGAGATGTACAACATTTCTGGGAAGTGTAACTAAAAAGTTGATCTACCCGTACTGTCCAAAAATGGCTAAGCGCAAAACCCCAATAAGGACAAGAAGAAGTAAACGAGCCTCGGATATTGCCAAGCCTTCTAAGTCAGAGCTCCCTTCGGAGTTAGGCCTAAGGGGTGGGACCATGAGAGCGTCTGGTCGTCGGCTTGTCCCGCCCGAGTTTAACCCGAAAGGGCTACGAGCTTCCCGGCAATGGTCTCGTGAACAATAACGAAATATTTTTGGATTCAAAGTTGAAGTCTCACCGGAATTGGACGACATTTTGGGAAAACAGCTATTCTTTCATATAATTTAGATTTAAAGGTTTAATATTAAATATCATATTAAACAACCAAAGGATTCAGTACCGGTGTCTTTTCAGAAGGCCTGGACATCCACCACTCCCCCAATCATTGTAGCGTCTTCCAAGCCGAAGTCACAGCTATTAATCAAAGCCGCCGCCTTCAAGCTGAATTCTAACCCAATATAACGCACGGATATAGCGATCTACATCGACAGACAGGCTACGATCAGGTTCCTTGTATCCAACATAATAAAATCTAGGGCTGTGAAGGACTACTGCGTGTCTCTAAACGAGATCGGTAACCTGTATAACGTCACACTCTGTTGGGTCCCTGATCACTGCAACATTCAAGGAAACTGTGTGGCAAACAATTTAGCTAGACCAGGCTCTCAATGTACAGATGGCAAGAAACGCGACCATGTCAAGGCGACTATGTCGTTTGTAAAACACCTGACTTACACCGACGATCTGTCGAAGGCAAATCGTAGATGGCAACACCTCGATTATTGCAACAATCCCAGGCTAATCTGGCCTGTCCTGGATCTGAATACGACTTAAAAGTGACCAACTTTCAAAATGAATTAATGTCTTCACGGTGCACTGCATCCAAGACAGGGATGCTCTTCGCCTGGGTATAACATGTAACTATTTCTGCAGGAGCTGCAGCAACGAGGATGAGGAATAGTCCACTGCACACTCCCTCTGACCTTAGCCGAATACTTCTAACGATCTAACGATCAAGATGATCTGAATTCCGCCAGCACGGCCGATCTTAACAGCTACGTTAAAAAATCTAAATGATTTAAGGAGTAAGTAGGGGTCAAACCCCAGATCTCAGTGGTATCACAATGGATCTACTTTTCTTGTCATAAGTATACTTCTTCTTGGAGAATCACTCTAATTAACTAACTACTCGTATCTTTATTCGAAAGTGGTCACCATATCTCAGTCATAAGTGCATCAAACTACTGAGCCAGCAGACACAAGTTTTGAGGTTTGACAAATCTCTAAGAGTGTAATTTGTCTTATGAGGGCTTCCTAATTTGCTCGTCCCTTCTGTTTGTGGTAAAAAATATTGGAATTGCAAGATGTGTACATGCAAGCAGCTATGCCTTTCCCCTCTTTTGGACAGTTTCGCCGGATATTTTATTTTTTCGAAAAGGAATGCGATTTATCCTGAATTACGCGAATAGATGCTCCGCAAATATAAACCTTCTACTGTATTAACCTCTGTATGTACTTGCTCAGTAGTATCCAATCCAAAATAACGTAATGGGCTCGCTGAATATTGGGCACAGACAAAAAGGTTCGTCAATCCCAACAAAATCAGGGCAAAGAAACCACTTTAACCACAGATAGAACGTGCTTTCTATCTGGCCGTTATCCACTAAAGTACCATCTACATAAGATGAGGTTATCAGATACAGAGTCTGACCTCTGTGCCGACTCTACGGAGAGGAAAAAGAGACGGCTGAACATGTTCTCTGTGAGTTCTTAGGAGCTTCAAAGAGAAGATACTTGGATACGTGACACCTTCAGCGTTATTGAGGTTAATTAAGACTCCCAATTTGGCTTCTGGCTAACCACAAGGCCTGTACAATAAATCTTACAGGTCGCAGTGCATCCGAGCCTTAGATCGTATCGTATGTAATTATACTTAAGTATATGTTTTTATAAACCTGATTAAGCAAAGTCCGGCAATTGACAGTACTTATCGTCTGAAGTAAATTAAACTCTGGATTAAATGTGTATGATACGTTTATGCGGGGCGTAGTTTTCTCATTTTCTACCCACACGCCATTGGCATAAATTAATAAAATTTAGAGTTAAGTTAAGCTTGTCATAAAGAAAAAAACTTGTTGAAAACTTAAGCATCTTAGTGATCACGAATGCATGCCATTACATATGTTCTGAAATCGCCGATTAACTGACGATTTATACTAATATCTAGTCACAGTGGGCACGAGTTTTTTTTTATTAGCTAACGCAATTTGAATTTCGAAATCAACATTGAAACTGTTTTTTAAGTACATTCTGCAATTCGATTTAGGTATTAGTCCATTCGTTGTACTGAAGTGATTCTGTAGGACGTGGACGAACGAACGAACGAGTCCTTAAAAGGTGTAGTTACATAGGCAAATTGCTTTTTATAAAAAAAAAAAAATATTGACCTTTGTTTTTATTGTTTTAATGCGTTGAACAACAGATAAAGTCCCATATTCTGATCCTAGTGGCAGAGAAATGGTTGGTATCTAAGGCGGTAGTTGATCCTAGCTAAAAGAGCTAATGGAGAAGTTTTGTATAGAGCTGTGGAATGTGTGTGGGTTGGTGGTTGAGATTCTGGGGCGACGATTGTATGCACGTGACGAAGCAAATATCTTCCTGTGTTTTCGGAAATCTACATATAGCTTATCACCGATCACGCTGTTGTCTAAAAATAGCTGGCGCGACAGCTCAGGATGAGCCAAGGCCTAGCTTCTCGCAACCACTTATGTTGTGCGTGTTACATACATATTTCGCACAAATGGAAGGGCCCTACAGTTTATTGCCGACTCCGAACAGCGAAGTGAGGAGCTTTTTCATGACAGATTATACTCCGGGAGGCTTGTCATTCCCCGACGAGAGGTGGTGCCGTGAAAAATGTTCGGTGTTCCTGGCACTAACCACCGACCCACGGCGACCATCTTGTTGTCTAGGAGATAGACATTTTGCATCCACGTACACACATATCTGTGTAGATCCCAGTTCACTGTAAGATAATCTTGCAGTTGCTCGACAGTAATACAGGAAGTGGTCCTGGTCGACTCTACTTAGAAGTTTTGCAGATTGCGATTTCAGCCAGTCAGCGAGGATGGCATTAAAAACCATCTGCATTTCAAACCACTTCACCAAAAACAATGCTTTTGTGCAACTACAGTGCATTAAGGGACATTATGTCCTAGGCATAAATCAATTTAAGAAAGAAGCTAGTCCTATTGTGCTTTGCTTGTCGAGGCTAATGTACATACATATGTATACATGTATGTACATATACGCTCTGTAAGAAGTCCATCCGCTGTTTGGTTCAGGAATTTTCGTCACGTCACCAAGTCTGCCTAATATTTACGAAAATCCCGATTGATCCTGTTGTCTACTGTCGTGGATGGCTATAACGTATCTCGCTTGCCGGACTCCTATCAGCAAGAATGTCAAAATATTTTGATTTTGAAGTTGTACTAAATAAAGGTGGATACAGGGAACATTAATTGTTATTAATTACTCGATAATCATTCCCCCGAGTGATGATTAGGAAAAGTTCAAACCCCATCCGATCAGGTGTGGTATACGAACGGCTCTCATATGAACAGTAGATCTGAGGCTGAAATTTCAGAGAGTCTTTTAGCACTAACATGGGGAAACAAACCCTGCTCAAATCCAACACAATTTAGATAGGAAGTTTAGGACAGAAAACTAAGTTTCTTCTGAATCCGAGCAAGAGCCATCCTAAAATTCTAACCAGTATCCTAAGTGGCCATTGCCGTCTATAACGCCATCTTCACAATCTTGGCCTATCACCGGAGCCTACCTGCAGACTATACTTGGAGATAGATAGATGGAGGAGATAGTCGTTTTTACCAGTGTATGATCTTAAGTTTTCTACTTTTTATTCTGTCTCCAGTCCGGAGATCCCCTAATAGGGTTCCGGTTTTTTTCTTTCAGTTCAAAATGTTCGCTATTTCCAATTTATATTTAATGAAAAACTGTAAAATAGCACATTAACATACTTTTGATATAATAAAGCAAATTATTCCGCCCAAGTGATTAATTCCGTTAAACGGCAAAAATAAACTTGTCGATTCCTGAACTTGATAAACCTGCCTTCAGATCGAATATGTCGCCATCAGGAGCAGAAGCCGGTACAATTTACATAATAAGATGATAATTACTTAATGATATCTTCAAATCTCCGCGAATCATACACTTTTTTCTCGCTGCTCGCCATTTATAGGCCAACTATAGCGCCACTAAGTCGTGTGTGTTCGTAATCACCTCCTGCTCTAATTTATCCACATAAACTTGGATTAAAAAAAATGTGCAAGCAAAGAAAATATTGATTAAAATGCAAGGGTTTGCCTGTTGCACCAAACTCGTTTCGTTTCCATAAGAGGTTATTGACGGAGGAAATCGTATCGGTTGAGATGCTGAGGTGTGTGATATTACTATCTGCATATTTATACCAAACTCTGCGTGTGTACCTTCTTGTGCTCAGTGCGCTGTTCGTTGGCAAGCTCAGCATGATTTCTCAGAAAGTATGCTCTGCCTATCTTTGCAGATATTGTAATACATACTAATTGGATTAATAAGATTGATTTACTTATACCGATAATACTCATAATGATACATTAAATTATCGGATGTCGGTAGCGATATCACATATCTGTAGATTTTCTCCGAGTTAAGACTGAGATTATTCTCATCTCTGGTGTTTGTTGGGTGGCTTTGTTCATAATTGGGCCTTTATTTCACCATCAATTAGTAAATCAACACTATCCAATGATTTTTTTTTTTACAGATAACCAAAATCTTATTGTGACAGATTTGTTGTTCACAGGTTAAAAAAGAGTTTACAATTTTTTTTGTATTTTTTTCTTTTTTTGTGTGCATTCCTACACACTATGTACATATAGAGTATACATACACAAATATATGGTATTGCTATTACACAGAATTACAAAATTGTTTGATAACTTGTCCACTGAAATTGGACAAAAAAAAAACGGATAATACGCGAGCCTGCGGTTAATCAAAGGCTTTACAGCCGATGAGGTCAGTGGCGCGATCTTTTCGAAAGACGTTTTTATTCACAAGTCATTTTGCGTTCTTAGGCGTCATTCATGTCGAATACAGGGTTCTGTATGATTAACTTAATCGACAGTAAAGCACTGAAAGCAAATCTCGGGTAGTGAAGAACTGACGTTTCATTGAACCAGAGACAGGAGCGCTTTAAACGCTCAGTCAGTCAATCCATAAGACCAATCAGACCCCATTTCTATTAGGAAGTCCTTCATCATCATCATCATTTTCCAACGGCCCGCTTATCCACTATGAGGGTTTCGGGCTAAGGGTGCTTAAGTGGACTCTCCACACCTCCCGATCTTCCAAGATCGTCTCTAAATCATCAGGGGATCAGGTGATAGCCCCATACAGGTAGAGGTGAGATTTCGGACTTGGTCCAGCCATCTTATTCTGGGTTTACATAGCGGTCGCCTCCCTGATGTCACGGATTCCATGGCACGTCTTGGAAGCCAAGTTGGGGACATGAGTTTAACGTGCCTAACCCATCAAAGTATGGACCTCTCTGTTCGAATAAATAGTTGCTAGACCTTGCGTATTCGGGTGATTCGAACTCGATCTCTAGAAGAGGTGGATACCTCCGAGTACATACTCTGTGAATGTCTGGCACTAATTTAATTAAGAAGACAATTCTTTCATAAAAAAAAATGTCCAACACAAATCTCATGAATTTTTGCTTAACTTGTGGGAAAACATCGTTTGGATTTTCTTGACTTATTGCGTCCAGGATACTATAGGCTAGTCCGGCTACAATAGCCTAAAATCGTAAACGTTGATGACACGTTCGATCCTTAACTGAGGTGTAGTTTTGGTTTCGTTTACTTTATGCTAGGATATAACGTTCCGAGGGGCCAACATTGACTCGGACCACTACCCTGTTGTAGTCAAGGTACGGCTGCGGATATTATGAACACCGCCAAAACAAGGAAATACTGTGAGGAAGTTTGACGTCGGACGGCTGCAATCGCAAGAGATCACCAGATCCTTTTCCGATCGAGTCTCTCTCAATCTCTTAAGAGGTCCTATGCCGCCAGCATCAAGTATTGAAGACCAGTGGCAACATTGCCAAAAAGCCATCAGAGATGCCGCCTCTGATGTGCTGGGTTTCACTCGAAACCCACAACGAAACCCCTGGTTTGACGACGAGTGCCGGCAAGCACATGCAGCGAAACAAGAGGCATACAAAGCGGCGCTGTATAGGAAGACCAGAGCTGCTCACGAGCTCTACGGGCAGAAGAGGAGAGACGAACACAAGCTTTTCAGGAGGAAAAAGAAAGAGCATGAGAAGCGCGCGATCGAGGAGATAGAGGGATGTTATAGCAGGAATGAGGTTCGGAAGTTTTATCAAAGGGTAAAAAGAACCTGTCAAGGCTACAGAGCCCGAACCGAAGCCTGCAGAGATGAACACGGGAACATCGTAGTAGAATCGCAGTCGATGCTGAGGATATGGAAGAACTACTTCTGTAGACTGTTTAACGGCGACGACTAATCAAATCCCGCTGTCAGGCAGAATGAACCATTCAACCTGGACGACGAAGACCAACAATTCCGTCCACCCGACCTGGACGAGGTGAAGAAAGCCATATCGAAGCTAAAGTCCAACAAGGCTGCTGGAGCTGACGGCCTAGCTGCCGAGCTGTTCAAAGCAGCAGGCGATGATTTGGTAAGGAGCATGCACCAACTCATCTGTAAAATATGGTCGGAGGAAAGTATGCCCGATGAATTGTTTGCCCGATTCTCAAGAAAGAAGACCCTCTGAACTGCGCCAACTACAGAGGGATCAGTCTTCTTAACATCGCGTACAAGATCTTATCTGCCTTATTGTGAGAACGCCTGAAGCCGTTTGTCAACAACCTGATCGGTCCATATCAGGCCCGGAAAGTCCACCATCGACCAAATATTCACACAGCGGCGAATCTAGCAGAAAACCCAGGTTCTTCAAATCGATACCCACCACCTTTGCATGGATTTAAAGGTCGCATATGACGTCTATAGAGACGAGCTATACAGAGCAACGTCTAGTTTTGGGATCCCTGCCAAACTCGTCCATCTATGCAGGATGACGATGGAGAATGCACGCTGCTCCATCAAGGTCGGTCAAGACCTCACCGAGACCTTTGATGTCAAAAAATGACTTCTTCAACATCGTTCTTGAAAGAGTTGTGCAAAACTCACGCCCTAACACCGGAGACACAATATTTCAGAATTCCGTCCAATTACTCGCGTACGCTGACGATATTGACATAATCGCGTTCGTGAATATTAAGATGGAGGTGGCGAAGATGGGTTTTGCGGTCAATGATGGCAAGACAAAGTTTATACTTTCAATAAGAAAGTACACCTAACACCGACCTCTTGGACAGAACGTCACTACAGACGGTTATAACTTTGAAGTAGTTAACGACTTCGTCTACCTAGGCTCCGCAGTCAATTCAGACAACGACACCAGCGCTGAAATCAAACGAAGAATAACTCTTGTCAATCGCTGTTTCTTTGGGCAACGAAGGTAATTGAGTAGTCCCAGTCCTGCTCTACGTGGCAGAGGCATGTAATTTGTCAAAAGTGGATTGGTTGCTATTGGCTGTTTCGATACAAAAAATCTTCGGTCCCGCCTGCATAGACGGTGAGTGAAGGAGAAGATACAACGACGAACATCGATTTAGCGAAAATAGTGAAGGTCCAACGACTAAGGTGGCTCATGTAGAGCGGTTGGACACCAATGCACTGGGCCGGATACTCTTCGAATCCACAAACGAGGGACGGTGCAGTAGAGGAAGAACCCGACTCAGGTGGCGCACGCAAGTAGAAGGGACCCTTGATCAACTTGTCGTGCGAATCTGAAGGCAGCTGGCTAAAGATCGAGCTGGCTGGAGACGCTTGTTGGTTGAGGCCTATTAATTATAGGAAGGCGTTCAACAGTATCCACCCCGGACTGTAGCGCCACCTTACTTTAAGCTCAACAGTATCAACAGAGAGTTTTTTGGGGTGTCCTGCGCAGCAACTTATGATTTGAAATCTAAAACGAAATTGCAGAAGGATGCATTTTCTCAACAAAATTGATGTTATTGATAAGAGGAACATATGTTGTTTGTTTGTTTTTTGTATCTTTATCTCGCATATCAAACGAAGTAACTCCTAAACTTCCTGAACCAATTTCTGTCTTTCTTTTAAATGATTAACGCTTTAAAATAGAAATAATGGTTTCCGTTTTTGGTAGGGCTATCTAAGTACACCTAATCATAAAGGCAGGTAACACGACAAATTATTATTAATAAAAACAAGCCGCTCTTGTCGCTTCACAGTAAAATTAATTTTCATCGAAGATGACAGCTGTAATTAAATTCCTGACAAACTAGCACTACCTTGCAAGCTGCAGTATGCACAATGTACATCTGTTGCAATAAGCTAATATGAGTTAATTGGAGTATGTAGGTAGGTAAAGTTATAAGCGTAATTGGACATAATTATTTAAGAAAATTGTTACTTTATTCAATGCACTTTAGGAATGATTTAAAAGTCTCGACTGCACAGGTCTTCATTTAAATGCAAATGATGTAAATTTATGGAGTATCGGTAAATGCCACCGGAGCTATAAAGGCACACAACTCAGATTCTTAAACTGCGAGAGGCAACCTGTCCCCGGCGACCTACGCAATATCAGTCTGAGTATGTGTGAAATAAATTTGGTTTTTCATAAACTAAAATAAATTTTCCGGAATTTTATCATCCTACGGCAATTAGTGCGATCTAACGTCTATTTGGGTTAATTTGAAGACTAAGTTATTCGGCTTTTATAATCCGCCTGTTATTAAACCGATCGCTTGGGGCTTGTTCATGTTTTGGTAGTTTAAGGAGATAACACAGCACAGAGTCTAACACGGCGAAAATCATTTAATTAACAGATTAATCGCGAACGCGAACATTACTTTTCAAAATGATCGATTGGAGTAGCCGCAGCTGTAACCAGTTCGTTGCATTAATTTGGAATTGAGCCAATATTGAATTACAAAATTTTATAGGTCTGCATTTTTAACGTCTATGTTATGAAACACTGAGTCCATAAATAAATAAAATAGTGCTTCGCTTTGAGTGGCCGAATAGGCAATTAAGCGCGGATAGTTTTTTCTGTGCATTATGCCGGATAATTTTCACGCAATGGAATTATTTATTATTATAATGAAATTTTATTAAGGCCCGGAAACGGCATCCACATGTGGCGAATGAAAGATCCTTCGTGCTTTCCCTGGCCTTTAGCAGTTTGTATTCAGTTTGTATGTTGTTATAAGTTGAGAGAAGCAGAAGATCTTTAAGCGGCCGGTTTTGAACGTTATTACATAAATGTAACCTGCGCTTTTTATTCGACTTCTCACTTCTTGTACTTTCGTTGTTTTGGGGAAACCAATATTCCTACATTATTTTTCGCTCTGTAAGTTCTCAAGAAATATACATATGCTCCTTCTGTAAGTGGTTAGTTACACTTTTTACTGAAGTAGCATTTTTAGGGTTTTAGGGAAATCCAGGGGAACAAAATCGGAATAATTCTAATGACTTGTAAAATATTATCGTGACACAATGACATTGTAATTGGGCTTTCCGAGAGCTTATGAAAATTAATTTCGCAAGAATTCTGGCAGTCATTTAAGGGGAGCCGGTGGTCTAGCGCCCATGAATTTGAGGTATTTTTAAGATTTTTTTTAAAAGGTGAAAATGATGAACGACTATATTTAAACTTTGTAGGCATATTATAACAGTAAAGAATCAACCAAAAAAATTTTTATAAGAATTGGAAAAAAAAATTTAAGTATAAAAAAAATGGCGCTGAAGATGAACCTCTTAAAAAAAGTACCTGGGTGGGGGGTGAAATTTTGGCTCTTTCACTCATCGGAAAAATAAAAATGGAATAGATTATTAATCTATATGAATGTAGCTATGGCCGGAACCAAAAAAAAAAAATTGGTTTTTGACAAAATGGCGCGCTCCTAAATATTTTAATATCGAAAGCAGCTTTTTTATCACTAGTTTTTTTACGTAAAAAATAAAAGTTATTAACATAAAACTTTTTTGGTGGTTCCGGCCATAGCCGCTGGTTTTCTGAATAATAGATTAAAATCTGAGATCTTAAGCTTCTAGGTTTTTCATTGTTATTTTGAACTTGCCTTAGAAAATGTTGAACATCGAACTTGTGTTTTCTGGATGTAAGGGAACGTATAATAAATGGCATTCATACATGTGCGGACACAAGCTGCCGAAATGAGATTTCTTCGTTGTATTTCTGGAGTGACAGAATACGCGAGGTACTCAATGTCGAACAGCTACTTCTTCGAACGGAGAGGTCCATACTTCGATGGTTTGAGCACGTTAAACCCGTTCCCCAAACTCGGCTTCGAAGACGTGCCATGGAATCCGTGCCATCAGGTAGGTGTCGCCTGGGTAGGCCCAGGATGAGATGATTGGACCAAGTCCGAAATCTCACCTCAACCCATATCGGGATAGCCCCTGATGATTTAAAGTCGATGGCGGAAGTTGGGGAGTTGTGGAGGGTCCACTTAAGCACCCTAAACCCGAGAACCTGTTAGTGGATAAGCGGATCATTGGAAAATGATGACGATGATGACATGTGCATCTACATTCATCTTTTTTTTTCATACATGATGAAGACTCGATTCTGTATTTTATGTATGGAAAGCATTAATAAGAGTACGGCGGTTCTCGTGGTTCGTTGATTGTAACACCCAATTTTAAAATATTATATTATAACATTTTATTGTTAAGAATTATTCAAATACTTTAGTGATCGTTATGGCATAGTAATAGTAATTTGGACTGCGGTGCGTGTTGCGAAGGCTCGAGTCGCTGCAATATCTACCCAAGATTTTTAGTGAGAATATCTCGGTTTATCGAGTCTCCATTAGAAGTCGGCAACAAATTGTAGATTCATTAGATTTGGGTGAAAAATGTAGAATGCACAACTTGAATAATGATGAGATGCTAGGCATTGACCTACCCCGGTATAACCTAATTTTTACTTCCCACCTAGGTAGGGAAAGTATTGCAATCAGTCCGAAGAAAATTGTTCGAGATATGAACAGGGCTTGACATTACTATACACTAGAAATCGTTTGCATCCATTTTCGACATGTTGTCTGTGTGTGTGCGTGCGTGAACAAATTTTTCGCCTTCGGTATCTTGAGAATGAAGCAACGTAGGATCCTGTTCTATTTTGTTTTATTTTTTCGTATGAAACTTAGAGGTGATTAGATTTTGAGCATAATCGGTCTAGCGGATGCTGAGGAAATTGAGGAAATGTTTTCTATCAAGTTCGCGCAACAACTCTTTGTGGAACAATTGCTGAGGGCTGAGGAAATTGAAGAAATATTTTCTTTGTCATTAAATTATTATCCAACTATTTTATGCAAAAAATAAAAACAAAAATAAATATAAATAATATTAATTCAACTCGACCGTGTGTTGTGGGAAGTATAGGACCCTTTTTTAACCCCTCTCCCCCTTCCCATTTCGCCCGACCTCGACCTATATACTTTATTTTGTCCGAAAGAATTTGAAATACCTTGCATAAAGTTTGATTCAGTAGGAGGTTCAGGTTCGTGTTTTACGTCGCTCTCGTTCCAACATTTTTCAAACTCTTTGCTTCAGTGTTGCAATTTAAAATTTTTAAAATTTCAATGACTTATTATATCGTCAAAGGGGTGCAGATTTTTCTTAACTTTCAAGTCGTAATTTTTCTATAAAGATCTTTGTAGACCCTGTATAAAGAATAGTCGTTAAGACATTAGATAGAAATTTAAAAACATTGGTCCATTGGACTGCTAAACGAGCCAATATAAAGTTTCAGCCCAGCAATCAACGAAACATTTTCGCACAACAACCTCTCCGTCGGTTATTACGTTCCACCGAAAGCATTTTTTGTCATGAAAAACTTCACAATCCGGTGCTTGAAATCGGTAATAAGAACTACAGGGTAAAAAATAATAATAAAATTATTAGAAAAAACATGTTGACAGCTATCACAGCCCTGCTCTTCATCAATTTTAGTTTGTAAATCTAAGAAGACAAACGGCTGGAACGGTCACAGGTTTCCTAATGGGACACTGTCAAGTCAAAAAATACCTAATGAATATGGGAATAGTACAAGACCACACATGCAGAATGTGCAACGAAGTCAAAGAATCAGCAGAACACATTTTGTGTCACTAATCAGAACACGTCATCGTCATTTAGGGAAATTCTACCTCGAAACGAATGATCTATTTCCCAGCTCACCCACAGACATCTCTGGATTAATCTCGAATTCAGGCATCATGAGTGAGCTCTAAATGGAGGAAACCACAATAGGCACATATGAGGCTGTAGAGGTAAGGTGTTATCATCCCATCATTACCTACAATCTTATTCTTAATCGTAAGGATAGGGAAATAATTTTACTAATCAAAATCAGCTTCATCTAGAATTCTAAACACATGCTATACAAACCACTACAGCTATCTTCGAATGAGAAGAAATCCAACAATCTCATGAAACATTACCTCGTGTCTTTACAGGGCATTGTGCTATAGGAACTTTCGCAAAAGAAACTGTAGAAGGTGCACTAACCGCTAGAAAGAATTTCAGTTGTCATAAAAAATTGGCTCAAAGTGTTGAGATCAACTCCTACCTTTCTGAACGAGATTTTGCAAAAAAGAAATGTCAAAAATTTGTGCAACCCTTCGACCAGGAGAGTCACAACAGACCCCCCTGTATGCCAAAAGACTGAGATTTTACGCTTCAAATTCTAGACCTTAGGACGCGCCGCCAACTTCCCAGAAGATGTAAACATTTCCAAGAATGTATAATAGCAGTAACATCACTCTTCGAATTCAAGTCGAAGTCTTATGTGCAGAAAATGAAAAAGCTTTTGCGGTAATGCCTTATTGAAATTCGTATTTAATCAAACTTTTGCTGCCATTCATAAATGTCTGCAAAGGATCAAAGGCATTTTAACCCGATATCGAGCTCAATCAAATTGCTAAAAAAACTTCTGAAAGGAGAAACTGACTTCAGGAAAAATGGCGTAGGTAAATGCCTCAACATGAAGGACTGTGTCCATTTAAGCTGGTAAAAACTCAGTGATGGATAGAGGGAAAAGGCTAAAGAAGGCAGACAAGTGGATGGACGGTAAGGTGACAATGCACATTCCTTTTAAATATTTGCAGTTCATAGGTCTCGAGAAATATACATAAACCGATTATTTAGATTATTTCTGCGAACAATTACACTGATCTACAAATTTTGACTTTGAAAAAGTATTCTCCATGTAAAGTAGTTTTTTTGATCAATTTTGACATGTTGATTATGAAAATAATAATAATATTTAAAAATTAGTTTCAGTTTTGTAAAAAAAAGTCTCATTTTATTACAAAATTTAACATTTCATCGTACATTTACCTACTCAATAGAAAAATTGTTTAGTGAAAATTTAATCTAATTAATGACTTTTACTTATGTACGTGTATTCAGTATGGGTAGACGAGCAAAAATTAGTTAAAAATATTTCGGATACTTTTTACTGTAAATGTTCAAATTGCTGATATAATAGAGCAAGAAAAGTTTAATTTAACATCTGTTAACCAATAATTTATTATGACAGCAAAACTGTGTGAAGCAAAACAAGAGAATAAATAAAAAAAAGAATTAATAGCTGGCTTTGATTTTCATGAGCATTAACTTTGATCATAAATTTTGATCAACAAACAACCCATTCTGTGTCTGTGTTGAACAAAACTTTTAAATATTTTTGTCTCGGTTTCCCTTTGATTTTTTAAGTGGGGGCTCATTTTAGAGTTAACCATCATAGTACGCATTATTTATATACACCATCCTTCCAATTTAGAATTCCTTTTCACAGCCTTCATAAGAAAACACTTACCGACAAAATATCTTCTGCGTAATTCCACTCTCCACAAGATATTTTGTTTTATTCAATTCACTTCAACAGCCACTGCACACTGCAAGATCATCTTCTTCCAATTATGTTAACACTAAGGAAGTAATTAGCACATTTTTGTGTGACACATCCTGCATTTACATATAAAATTTTATGCATCTCTTTCGCACAATTTGCAAAGCCACCACATTAACCGGTATAAACAAATTTGAAAAATTATTTAATTTTATTTCGTTAAACTCAATTGCTCCAGTTAAAATTAACAAAAAGGATAACAATTAATTAAAACAATTTCATAGCTTATATTGCGAGTTAAATAATTCCCGATCTTAACCCATCAAACGTTTGAGGTCCACTAAAGACAGCATCATGCTATGTATCATTAAACTCGATCGTCTTATTGCAATGACTCTAAGGCTAGGAGTACACTGAGGCTGGGTTACACCAGCACCACCAGTAATAGCGGCGACGACGGCAGCAGTGGCAGCAACAACAGCAACTACAACAAATCGCCCAAATGGTGTGCATGTGTATCAAAAGTAGTCTAGGCTAGAAAAATCTTATAATCTGGAGTAAGTATCCACAAGACGAGCGAACGACTTGCATGTGCTCATGCTGTAAGCACCTACCTATCTACGGAAACTATGCACACACAGGGATGAATGGCTCAATGGTCACCTGGGTTGGTCTTGATTGTGGTCTTTCTACGTTGTGTGGCTGGAAACATATGCTGCTTCGGGCGGATTGTTACTTGCTCGCTCTGGACCAAAAGAAGAAGAGTAATGGTCCATTGCGCACGAATGATTGCTCGCTTGTGGCTTTAACTGGCAATTGGAGTTCGCAATGCATTGGCTGAGGATCTTATCGTCGCGCTCTGCTTTTGTGCATTTCTTTCTCTCTTAAATAGAAAAGTGCTCTTAGACGAAATCTTAGACCCGGGATTAGCATTTGAAGAAGAGATTTGAGCTACAATTCGCATCTAAGCTAACTAAGAGTACATATTATCGGCAACTGGATTGGAGTGGAAACATTGCATTTTGCATGAACACGGAATTCGTTTGTGGTACTGCGGATAGAATTTGTTAGTGTCGGTATGTGCTACAACTCCTCATTGTCAATCGAGGCGATGGCTGAATTTATTGTGGGATGTAGTCAATAGGTTGGGTGCCGCAGTTTAGACATCGTTTGGTTGTCTCTACGCAAAAGTATTTCAATTTCGTGTTTTTAATTTTGTAATTTGCTTCAATTAGAGTGGTTACGTTCATGTTTGTTGTGTAGTGGTATACTTGGCAAATTCGGTTGTCACATTCAAAGTTTAGTGCATACATGTACCTATGTAGGTACATAAAATGTTGCTTCTCGTAAACTAGTCACATTTTATTATTGTTTACAACCTAGTTTATTTATTTCATTGTTACGAATTATTATTTATCTTTATCTTTTTTAGTGGATTTATTGGGTATCGTAAAGACTTACTTAGATCTCAAATGGGTACATTGTACCCATAAAAAAACTTAGCTCATGGGAGTCTGACCATCAGGTGGTGGGGTAGCTAATTTGGGAACCACCCAGAAAGTGATGGAAGCTGAAGTATACTTAAATCAGCAATATGAAAGTTCTCCAACCCATAGAATAACCTACTACCAAGATTACTCAGTTTTCTGGTGGGTAGTCGCACAGCAGGTGTCGGACGGATCCTATTTCCTCTTCGTTCCTGCTGCTTCTGCTGCAGTCATTGTAGGCTTATTTGTGCGAGAATATCAGAGTTGTCCATGTGCTACTGCATTTGCGTCCATATGGCACCAACGCATATTAACCATAATCATGGTTGCCTCATCTATTTGTCTGCGGATTGGAGTTCTTGCAACCAGAAGGGTGTATGCAGGATCTTGTTCAGCAGTCTGCACTCTTCCTGGCAACTTCGTCTGCTGTCTTATTTCCCAATATATCTTTGTGGCATGGTGAAGCCTTGTCGGTCATTGTATGCAGTTTTTCTGCAAAGCTTTCTTACATATTTCCAGTTTTGTCAATGTTGACTGCAGAGATGGTTACCAGACTGTCAACATACAACCACTACAGCGAATGTTACCGACCACAGAAACAGCCCTTATTATGATGTGGTTTTGTTATTAGAGGTAGACTCATGCAAGAAGTTCATAGCTTACGGTATGTGAAAGAGCGCCGTATAGGACTAATTTCACGCACGTCTCCACGAAAAACGACACAAAAGGTAAATTCTACGAGCTCTGAGAAGAAACTGCGGAACTTTTAACGCAAAGCTGAGAAAAAAGGTCATCTTTGGTAGAAATATCGGAAAGAATAGTTTGCATGACACCTTTTCTGCTAACGGATTTAGGTTAATTGATTTCGCAGCGGGGCGAAACAATGTCGTTAGTACGCAGTTACAGCGTCCCGGTGTTCATAAGGGGACGTGGAAGTCACCTCGTCAATTAACCGTCAACTAACATGACCACATTGCAACCGACTTGACCGAAATTGCACTTCTCCTGTATAATGGATGTCCGGACACTCCGAGGGGCGAGCATTGACTCGGACCACTACATCGTGATAGTCACAGAATTTAACGACGGACGGCTACAATCGCAAGACATCGTCAGAGCCTTTTCTAATCGGGTATCACTAAATTAATCTCTTAACAAGTCGTATGCCGCCAGCATCCAGTGTTTCAGGCCTGTCAGTAAACCATCAGAGATACTGCTTTTGTTGTACTGGGTTCCTCTTGATCATCAACATGAAATCCCTGGTTTGACGAAGAACGCCGGCAAGAACATGGTGTGGAACAGGAGGCATACAGGACCAAAGCTGCTCGCGAGTCCTATAAGCAGAAGAGAAGATACGACCACGGGAAAGGCTTGTCCATCGCTTTTTTTTTGTTTTTTTGCAAGGGCTAGGAAGGTATAATAGTTGCGTAAGAAAGCCCCTTTTGAACAACTAAAATAGCCCGAAACATCCCTGTCTATCGTTCAGACGAATGGATGAGGTAACTTTGGGTTTTTTTTTAGAGAATATTCCTTCGGACGATTTTTGGTTTCGTCTGCATAAACGGTGAGTGGAGGAGAAGATACAACGACGGACTGTATGGACTGTACAGTGAAACGGAACTAGTCAAAAAAGTTCATAAACAGTGACTAAGATGAATTGAACACGTAGGTAGGAAGAATGCCAGCGCTCCGGCCCGGAGAATTAACCCATCGTGTTAAACTGGAGGAAGGTTGAGTTGACTAAATACGCTTGCTGGTTAAGCCCCAGGTCCGCCTCGATAATGTCGCGCCTTGAATTGTAAGTTAGTAAGCAGTTGCAGATAAGGATTCGAAACATTAGAAAAAAAAAACAGCTGGCGCGACAGCTCGAACCAAGGATTAGCTTCTCACAACCATTCATGTTGTGCGTGTTACTTAAAGTGGCACTACAGTCCGGGGAAGAACCAATTCGTAACCAACAAGCGTCTTCAGACAGCTCGATCTTAAGCCAGCTGCCTTCAATTTCGCGCCTTTAGTTGGCTAAGGTTCCCCTTCGCTTGCGCGCTCCACCTGAGTCATGGTCTTCCTTTACTGCGTCGTCCCTCGGGTGTAAATTCGAAGATTTTCCGAGCCAGGCATTAGTGTTACTCCGCTCTACATGACCCAGCCGCCTCAGTCGTTGGACCTTCACTCTGGCTAAATCGGTGTCATTGTATACGGAACCGAAAATCACCCGAACAATTGTTCACTCAGCACAGCCAAGAGCAAGCTCATCCGCTTTTGACAGAGTCCATGCCTCTGGGCATGAGCAAAACTGTGATGATTAAGGTCCCCGAATCCTTATAAAAAATTTCTAACAATTCGAGCTGCCGTAAGAATTTCACCAATTAGTCTTTTTTTTATCATATCATATCAGAAACTTGAAAGACAATATAAAAATGCATCTAGAAGTCTTGATATCTTAGTCTAGTTCCCAAAATATAAGAAGTGATTCAAGTGACACTGAAGTGAATGTGAAAATAAATTCATGTACCAATTGCAACAATGTTTAACCCATACAAAATACAAACTAGACCGACATCACTTGCGGCAAATGTCATCATGCCACTTTATTTAAGCCGAACCGGGATTGATCGCCTGGCATCATGGCAACACAAACAGCTAAATGGGAGAGCCACCTCTTCGCGTAATGTGATGCTAAGAGCGATTACCAGGAGCCAACGTCGCCTATTCCTAATGCAATTCAGACATAAGACGACACGTGGAGAATGAAATTAACCTCCATTTCTCTTGACCAAGGCGGCACTCCGATCCGTTCATTCACAAAAAAACAAAATAAAATTGTATTGCACACATAGAGCACAGATATGTACATATGTACTTTTCGGTCTGATGATAGATTACTCCAAGGAACGGCCTGCATTACTCCTGGTGGAAGTACAATTTATTTCGTCTTTCCAGACTCTGAAGTTGCACATTTTTTATATCGTTGCTTGTGCAACCAACGCCTGCAATGTTGTTTTGCGGAATAAATCTGATGTTACCGAATGTTGAGAGACGTTGAGATGTTAAGATGGCCTAAATACTAAACCCAACTGTGGAGTCCCATATTTACTGCAGGCATGATTCTGGACCGCCATACAAATTACACAAAAGTGGTACATTGGAGCAATACAGCAAAATGTATGTTTGTATGTAAAATGCAACCGGAGGATCGTGTCTTAGCCGACGACCGCGACGGCTGCAGGCTTTGAGTAGTAGCCGAACAGCGAAACACAACAGTTTAGTTGAATTGCGTGCAACCGTAATATATCCAGATTAGCGTACTCGCATATTAATTAATCGCAATTCAAGAGATCGGAGGAATTCCTTAACAGGTGTTTGGTTTTCATTCGATTGGGTTGGATTTCTTCATTACCTCTCGTGACGTCTTTGTGATGAAGCATCGCCGATCTGAATTCCAAGAAACTGATGGTATGTAAGGAAACTTTCGACAGGCCGATGAATTGTTAACTTCATCCGGCAGAAAAAGTTGTATTTCCAATTGAAGTATGTACATTCAGTGTTGTTGCAAAGTTGCTATAGGCGGAGTGTGAACTGTCATACGACATCGCTCCCCACAGACAGCGAGTAATGTATAATACTCGAACGCAAAAGAAAAACTTCAGTTATCAGATTCACTTACATACAGTAGACAAGAAATTGTAAAGCGTGGGCTAAATATGTGACTTTAGCTTAGTTTCCTGTTGGACCATTTCACGAAAGTCAGATTGTAAGTTGTCAGAAGACTTTGAAGGCCAGTGCGATGAACGACAGGCTTGCGCCCTTTCATTTATTTTGTTTCTAGTCATCTGTGATGTTCTATATGCAGCATTAACGGCGGAGAACCGAAGAGTGCAGAGGACAATAGCAACACATGTACATCAAACACGGATTTTTTTTAAAGACCTACCCTTATGACTTATACAGCGACCTGGTAAAATCTATTGTGTCCGGTCTGCTTAGCCTAATAGGTCTACTGCCTTCCTAATAAAGGTGTGTATGCCATTAGTAACCGAGTTTCTAAATTCCACTAACGAACAGAATTCCCTATGAAAGATAATTCTGCGTAGCCAGTATAGTGCGGGACATTCGTAGAGAATGTGCTCAAAGGTTTCTTCCTCTTCCAAACAGAACCGACACTCTGCATATGAGCAAATATTTAGTTTTAACCCCACTAGCTTTATGATGATGTTCCTGCCAAGGTTTAGAATTTCATTGAAGGAAAGAGCTCTTGGATTGCCTAAGTCCAGGGACGTTTTTCCAATGAGTTAGGCGAAGGTGTTCTCAGTTGTTTAACAAAGATGTGGCGGTAGCCGAATTAACGGCAAAGAGGAGTTCCATTCCCAAGACCTCGGAAGCCTAACCGGCCCTAGCCAGCTCATGCGCAGTTTCATTGCCCTGGTGACCGGGCACCAAATTAAGCTTGACCTTGTTGTGACTGGCAAGTGATTGTAGGGTATCGTAGCAGCACTTGATTAACACAGAGAATACGCTACTGATATCTACGTACTCCCCCATAGAGTCGTAGACTTACACCAAATAGCTCTTAGGTACGTAGCTGATAAACGAAGGCAGCGAACAAAGCTGAGGATTAATATGACAAAAACAAAAGCTCGCTAATCCACTCAACTTTGCTGCACCATAGGTCGATGAAGTCGATAATATTCTGTGTTTTGAAAGAGTTATTGTTGGGAGTGTCTTTGACAATGGCATTGAAGCTGCGTTGAGAATGTAAAGCAAAATATAGGAAAGTAATGTTTTCCCTAGCCATGTCCACCAAACAATTTTCGCGGCACTACCTCTCGTCGGGGTGGTCGCCGTGGGTCAGCGGTGAGTGCGTTGGACTGCTGTGTAAGCGGCGTGGGTTCAAGTCCCAGCCAGGTACACCGAACATTTTTCGCGCCACCACCTCTCGTCCAGGAATGACAAGCCTCCGGGAGTATAATCTGTCATGAAACAGCTTCTCAATTCGGCGTTCGAAGACGGCAATAATTTGTAGAGCCTCTCCACTCGTGCGAAAAATGTAACACGCACAACATGAATGGTTGCGAGAAGCTAGGCCTTGACTCATTCTGAGCTGTCGCGCCAGCTTTTTATTTATTTATTTGATTCGATTTGTTATTATTCAGAATGCCGAAATTAATCGCTTTGTCTGTAACATATACATATACTAAATTAGTCTAACCTAACTAATTTAGACTTGAGAGCTCAAACCAGAGCGAATTAGTATTCTTTCAGGTGAACAATCGAAGAACTACACATCGCACACCAGGGTCCAATTCTGTAGTTAGCTGAGAGGAAAATTATATCCAACCACAGCGTGCTAAATATTCGTTAGTGTTGTCTGTACATATACATATACATACGCGTACGTTTCTATACAAATGTACGGCTACAAATACATTAAACCAATTTATCACTCTATAATTGGTATAAGCAACGATGATATTAGAGTGAGATAATTAAGCAGTAAAATAAATGTCTCTCCAAAACAGAGTATTAATTTGCTTACATTATAAATTTATCTGATAAGATGGGGGGGATAAGATGTTCACCGCACCGAAGTGAATGGCGAAATTTACAATATTTCGCCAAGTCGGTTCGGCCCACTAGTAGTGAAGTAGCTTATTGTGCCTACAGTCTCAGGCGTTTTATTTTCTTTCATGTAAATATTTTTTATTGCTGCTGCTATAAACGTAAATTTCAATGTTAAATCTTAGTTGTATCAATAATTCAATTAATTTTGATATCGTAATAGTAGAGTTTTATATGAAGATAGACACTTATTAAAGGTGGGTGCTGTACATCACTAGACTGGCTCTACTGTGTTGTAGAAACATGCTGCACAAACTCATTAATTGTGCAGTAATTAAACTGCCTTTGGTAACAGAACCAAGGGGTAATAACTTTATTATGAGTGCTATTTTGTAAGAGCACTCTATTGTACATATTTCTTAGTAAATGTGATCCTACACGCTTGCGAATGTTAAGTTTATGGTACTTGAATAAATACAATCGGCAGATAAAGTCAATTAATGATGATACGTACCTTATGATACGTATTTCTTTACGAAAAATTTGCAACGAACTTATACCGTTCCAGTGACCTTGATATTTATATACATAATAAGTGTCAACTCTAACTACACGATTCCATATCTGGTTTTTGTCGAACCCTTCTGCTTCGTATTCTCAAGCAGAGAACAGTGGGAAAACAAAGAAATTCTTAACAAAGCAAAGTCCATATACAAAAACAGCCATAGGCACGGGTCCTGGTGTCTTTTCTAAGAAGCTAGGACTCAGCAGCTCAATAAGACTCCCTAACAACAGTAGCGTCAATGGCCAAGGTATTACGGGAGGATATCACGATCTCCATAGACAGCCAAGAAGCTGTAAAAGCACCAGTTGCTACTTAAGTTACATCCAAGCTTGTAAAGTGGTGTCGCGAAGAGCTGAAAGTTCTTGGCACGCAGCATAATGTAAAACTCTGCTAGGTTTCGGCCACCGTGATGTGCCAGGTAACGAGATTGCTTACGAACTGGCAAGGAAGGGGTCAGCTCTAGAACACTAATCACCTGCGAAATTTTTAGAAAATATAATAAAGGCAGAACGATGGAGCTTACTGGTAAGATTTACAACAGAAACGGCTCTGCAGATTACTTTTTAATACACTTTACTTACTTACTTACTTACTATATATGTATAAACTTGGGTCGCGATTAAGTTCAAGGTGATTCTAGGCCTCAACCAACAAGCCCCTCCAGTAAGCGTTATCCTTAACAAACTGCCTCCAGTTGCACACGTCAAGTTGAGCTTGCGGTTTTCTTTTACCTATTTTGAAGTGAAACTTTTAATGGCATTTATCTGGTAGAGTAAAAGCATATCATGAAACACCACGAAATAGAGAAACGCCGGGCACTCAAAATTGCTGAAAAATGAAAGGCTCTCCTTGACACGGACGAGTTAAGGATATGTTAATAATTTGTGTGCATAATCTGAACTCTATTTCTGTACCAGAGCTGGTGGACCATGCCAACCCATTTATTGAATTAGCTCAGGGCTGGCATCCACATTTAGTTGAGGAAGATTAAGTAACGAATAGTACATAAGTTCTCTGGGACATTGCACCTGTCTGTTTTGACTGTGGCCTATTGTAGGCCACACAGACGATTCAACGATTCCAGTTAAATAAGACATACTAATAAGTATCGACTTAAAAGTTAACTGTGTACATTTTTCACCAGGAAAAATACTTCAGCTCAAAAAATCTCATAGAATTATCCACTTGCGCTCAAAGAACCCAATAATTTTTTATTCCTTTTTGCTCCTGGAGCACTACATTTATGAAATAACAAAAAAAAAAAACCTGTATAATGGGGCACAAAAAATATTTATAAAAAATAAATATGAATTAGGGTATAGAAATTGGTCGCGTTCGTCGATCTAGGCAAAGTGATTCATATGCATCAAATCGGTTTCTATTGGCTGGGAGTGACAGAACACGAATCACTTTTTTTGAGGTCGGGGAGGGGATTCTAAGCCAAAAAATTCTTGCAGCATATGATGCAAAATGAGAATTGACATAAAACAGCTGACATTTGAAATCATTTTTGCATTTGTTCGTTGGACTTTACAATTTCAATTTATTTATTGTTTTTTGTTTTTTTTTTCCATTTCTTTTTCTATGAATCATGAAAATATTTTATGAGCATGTTTGTTTACGTTTCGTGCTTTTGTGTATATGGACGATTTTGGAATTTTTAACAGGTAATCAATACTTTGTTCAATCCAAATAGTGCCATTCCATTTACGATGCTTATTAATCATTTTATTTAAAACGCGAGTGTGTTACTTTCAAACAATTTCATCCTCAGAGTTCATAGCGTTTCATTATTCTGCATACAATTACAATTTACAAAGCAACTCTAATGCAAAAGCAGAAAGTAATATACAATTTTGACTGAGTCTTGGGTTGGTAACTTTAGTCCATTTTGCTCTAATTTCGTGCCGAATGCATGACACAGATGTGTTGGTGACTTTGTTCTTGATCTTGCTCTAACCTCTGCAGAGAGTTTGGAGCTAGAGTAAGATGGGGTTGTTTCCAAGCCTGGGACCCTGATGAAATTTTGACGTCATCAGCGTTACAATACACCGAATTTGCCTGTGTATGGGTTTTGCCAATGAAAATTTCAATGAAAGCTAGGCCAGGTTTACATTGTGTTGGTGAATTTTGACAATTTGTACTATGACTTCCTGACACGGCTGAAAGGTAGAACAGGGGCGTTGTTACCACCATAGAGGGAAAGTAAACCTATGAAAGCAGACGTCTCCCCATACATTCAAAATGCATGACAAAGATGTGTTTTGTTGACTTTCGTCTTGACCTTGCTCTTGGTCTGTTCTGCCTGGGACCCTAATGAGATTTTGAGCTTCTGAAGTCATCGGAGTTGGAGGAAAAGACGTTGTCAATGGACGGATTTCCTTTTCAGTAAATTTTCAATAAACCCATGGTATGACAGTGTTGTATTGGAGGCTTTTGACAATTTTCGCTTGAATTTGGTCACGTACTTCGCATATCTTCATACTTACCATGACTATTGGGCTGTGGCCTTGAGTTTCTTGTCACCGCGGCCACTAATGGTTCTAGTACATCCATACATACATTCCAGACTCTTTGACCTGTGAGTCTAGAGTAATAATGCTTTGGAGACTTTTGTGACTTTTGGGAGTCAAAAAATGGTTCAGAAAAAATTTACTGTGAAAACTCTGCAAATCGCTGAGGAAAGTTTACGTCATTGCTGGTTGGGAAGGGGTTTTTTTCAGAGCTCAAAATCTTGGCTTCTACGTCAGCTAGAGACCTAAGAGATAAGGATGCACATAGCTAGAAATGTGACGAAAGTGTTGTCAGATGGTGCAGAATGATAAGAAGATGCAACTAGGTGGTGATATGTGGTTAGTGCCTATAATTTGTTGATGTTGTTATGTGATGCAAGGCATCGAGTTATTTATTGCCGAGTTATTTATTTTTGAATTCAAATTGATTTTACTTTCGTTATTAAAACTCGTTAAATGTCTTGGATAATTAAATAAATTTTGAACTTATAAAACTTTCTTTTAGGCACTAACAATCAGTCCGGATAGAGCGATACCTCTTCACTATGGCGATCGCTTTATTCCAAGGCGGTATGCCCTCAAAGGAGAAACAACTAATGAGAACTTTCTGTTCAAAGGAGGAAAGGAAGACTTTTTGAGCACAGTTAGTACAGTGACATACAAATAAAATTCGACAAATTCACTCTTCTCCAATCTATAGCGTTTCTTGCCTAGTTATTGGAGATACAAAGGCCTGAAAGTAGTGATAAATAGCTCATTCGGCGTAAAACAGCGGCGAATATTAGAGTTCTCTGATTTGGCAGCTAAGAGTACAATTCTTTCCAACTCGGATGTGTTACCCGCAACACCAACTTACGAATTTATTTATGGGAGCCTCAACGGATTTGACTGGCCATGTACGCCCCGTTTCAAACCTGTAGCCTGCGCCGATACCACTCACGATTTACCCTACTTTGATATGTTTTCTGGTCGATATTTGAAAAAGTCATTGAAATTTTGATTAACATTTGCCTTGATTTTAGACTTGAATCTCATTGACTGGTCTGTGGATGGTCAAATTGCAGCATCATTTGGGCGGGACCTTGTTCTCTGGCAACCATCAATGGACCTGACGCTAATTTATAGAATACGCAACTCAAAATCCATAGCATACTGTCCAAAGGGAGCTTTTCTCGCAGTTGGCAGTAAGAACTTGTATTGGCCAGGTAAGAGCTGACGTATAGTCCATTGGCATGTTTTTGCTAAAACATAACATTCTAGTTTTCGAGCTTTGGGACCTGCAACATTATAAGGAACTTTGTGTGCACAATGGACACATTTTTAACAATACGGGCTGCGTCGTTTTATGCATTGAATGGTCTCCTTCGGGTAGAATAGTTGTCTGTGGCACGGAAATAGGATGGGTTTACGTATTCAGTGCGCCAGAACTGAGTGTTATACAAGTTTTAAAGAACCACAAGCAGTCAGTGTTTATGATGAAGTTTTCGCCTACAATGCGTTATCTAGCCACATCGGATATCGAGGGAAATATCTACGTCTACACTTGGCCATCGTGCGATATACATGTGGTCCTTAGATCCAAACGCAAACTAAGGGTTGTCATAGATTGGCATCCTTGGAATGGAACAGATTTGGCTATTTGTTAGTGAAAGCACTTTGAACACATATGTACATATCATTCAACTTAATTCGATTTAATTTTAGCTGAAGATTCTCCAGCGTCAATTGTTATATTGCATGTACCTTCACGAGAAATTGTTGCCTATTACCAGCGCAAGGATAAGAGAGTTGAAATCGATTTCATCACATTCAACAAGTTAACTGGAGAACTGCTGGTTAGTTATTCAGATAAAGGTGAGCAAAGCAATGTGAACTAATGCAACATAATTTTTATAAATTTAAACTACATACTCAAGAGAACTTCCATTTAAGAAACGTAATGACATATGATAAGGAATTTCGATTCTAAAATAGGTAAATACCTTTTATTGTAGTACCCTGTGAAAAGATTGAGGAGTCCTCGCGTTGGGAGTGATGTTTTGAAGAATTAATATACGGCGGCATCGTCCATGTCTTCTATGGGGCCATGGACGCATTTCGAGCTTATGCTGCTGAATTTAACCTTGATGGGAGTTGCCGTAAGGCGTTCACTCACGTTGTCGGAAGCTTAAGTCTTGTTGCCTAACTCTGCTCATGTTCTCTGTAAAATCTCCTTTTGCGCAGTCCATCCCATCGCACTTCCTGGATGGCGATTATTTTTGCATTAGAACTGTGCTGGGATGTCAGACCGCTACTTGCACTCTTATGGTTAGGAGCTACATAAACCAGTTCTTATTGGCTCGGCCCCTGAATATGTGGAGGTAGTCCACAAAGGGCTTTATTTTCTAGTTCGACCCAATTCGAACTGTAGATGAAGAGAAAATGCTCGAGTGAAAACACTCCGTTCACCCTCAATACGAACTTACTTACTTAAGGTGGCGCTACAATCCGGGGTGGACCTTCGCCTCCACCAACAAGCGTATCCAGCCAGGTTGATCTTTAGCTACTTGATCTTTAACCACCTCCAGTTTAACACGCCAAGTTGGTTATGGTCCCCTTCCGCTTGCTTGCGCCACCTGAGTCGCGGTCTTCCTCTACTGTGCCGTCCCTCGGGTGTGAATTCGAAGATTTTCCGGGCCGGAGCATTGATATCCATCCGCTCTATATGACCCAGCCACCTCAGCCATCTCTCTCTTCTGGCTAAGTCGATGTACAGTCCGTACAGTTCGTTTTTGTATCTCCTCCTCCACTCACCGTCCAAAAAAACCGAAAAACACCCGAAGACTTTTCCTCTCTATAAACAGCCAAGAGCAGGACTACGACGATTAAGGTCTTATTGCCTTCTAAGCCCAAAGAAACAGCTATTGGCAAGAGTTATTCTTCGTTTAATCTCAGCGCTGGCGTCAATGTCTGAATTGACTGCGGAGCCTAGGTAGACAAAGATTACCTCAAAGTTATATTTGTCTAACATTGTGGCATTCCGTCTGAGACGTCGGTGCTGAGTATCCTCTCTTAACGGCACTTACATCGTCTTGTTCTCATTGGCCGCTAAACCCATCTCCGTGACCTCTGTTTCAATACCAACGACTTCGTTCTTCCGATTATGTCAATATGGTCGGCGTATGCGAGTAAGTGGACACACTTCTGAAAGATTGTGCCTCTGGTGTTAACGCGTGACTTTTGGACAACTCTTGCAAGTATGATGTTAAAAAAGTCGCATGATAGCTCGTCGCCCTGTCTAAAAACTTTTTTGACATAATAGGTCTTGGTGAGGACTTGACCGACCTTAATGGAGCAGCAATGCATTCTCCATCGTCATTTTGCCCTAACGGACGAGTTAGGCAGGGATGCCAAAACTAGACGCTGCCTTAAAATCAATGAAAGGAGGTGGGTTACGATTTCAAGTTCCTGGGTTTTCTCCAAGATCTGCCGCAGTGTGAATATATGGTCGATGGCCTGAAGCCACACTGATATGGACCGATCAGGTTGTTGACGGCTTCAGCCGTTCACACAACACGGCAGATAAGATCTTGTACACAATGTTAAGAAGACTGATGCCTCTCTAGCTGGCGTAGTTCAGAGGATCTCCTCTCTTGTGAATCGGAGAAACGATGCTGAGGTTCCATCCATCGGGCATACTTTTCTCCGACCATATTATACAGATGATATGGTGCAAGCTTCTTACCAAGTCATCGCCTGCCGCTTTGAACGGCAGCTAGGCCGTCAGTTTCAGCAGCTTTGTTGGACTTAAGCTTTGACATGGCTATCTTCACTTCGTCGACCTCGGGTGGATGGAATTGTTGGTCTTCATCGTCTAGGTTGAATTGTTCATTCTGCCTGACAGCGTCGCCGTTAAAGTCTGCAGAAATAGTTTATCCGTTCATTGTCATAAGCTACCCTCAATTACAATGCTAAGTTGTAGTATTAGACACCCGGCCTTCGTAATGCTAGGTATAGGTTGATTTGTGGCAGTCTATAGACGCTTGCATCCTCTTCAAAGCCCTTTGAACATCCCATTATATGTGAGGAATATTTATTTCAGTTGTTCTATTTATTTATTTACTTATGATTTTTAACTGAATAAAGGCCACCTATAATTGCTGTTAATATTTCTTACATGTAATACAGATGCTGATGGATGCGTTCATTCGGAAATTTTAGTAATGTCATCCCTCGATCGCGTTGTTGATATTCTTCGTGTACCGGACAGCTGTGTTAAGTTTATGATGTGGAGTCCAAATGGAATGCAATTGGCGACTGCCGGTAATGATGAGACTCTTACGATTTGGAATTTTCTGCCCAATCGTGACAAAAATCGTCTGGGCAAACCAATTAATAAAATTCAGAAACACCGCCCTGAAGTAAAAAAATCCAAATTTACATTTGACTTGAATTATGGAAGTGAATTCACAAAATGGCTTTCACTGAAGTGAAGCTAAATCAATTTGTAAGCAATTTTATCGACTGAGTATTTTTTGTAAATTTCATGTTTATTATGTGTATTTTGTTTATGACTGATTTTTGATATTGTGAATGTTCTTTTGACTTTAAAGAAAAGAAGTATTAAAAGAACTGAAAAAAAAACTGTTTGTCTAAATTATTTGCTGGCACCTACTAAATCGATGCCAGGTCGATGGCGACTACGAGTTCGGACGTCCAGTTCAACTATGGCTGCTCTAGTCTCTGCAAAGACTGTATTCTTGGAAGAATTTAGTCCTTCCTCTCAATAATGAAGATTTCAGCATGAAATAAACTCCGGCAATTTGTGTGAATCGTTCATTTTGCCCATTAAGACCAGTCAGTGTAGATTTGGGCATGCTGTACATTCGTTAATTTATTGGAGCCCTACTCTTCTTTTCCAAGCGAGCATTTAGTCGATAATTATTAAAATAGATATTAAGCTACGAAGAAGAGTTTGTCAAAGTGTGCCAAAATTCACGAATGACTCGAATTTTGCGCCATTTGTCCGGTAAATTGTTGCCAATGAAAAAAAAAAGACAGTGTGATAGCTAACAGTTCAGTGTTATTAAAAATGAAATGCTCCACGAAAGAACAACGTGTTTTTATTGTTAACCATTAACCAATATTTTAAAAACAATGAAAGTTTGGCAGCTACAGTTCGCAATTTTCGTACAAAATATGGTCGAAATAGTGATTCAACTACATCAACTGTGAAGAGATCGACTCAAAAATTCAGGGAGACTGGATCAATTATTTATCTTAGGCACTCTGGCAATCCTTTAACAAGTCTTTCAACACAAAGCATCGAAGCATTTCGGGAGAGCGTTGCTGAGAATCCAGGAACATCAATTCGGCACCGTGGTCAAGAATTGAACATTTTAAGAAGCTCTCTACAGCGTATTCTCATGAAAGATTTGTATCTTCATGCATACAAAGTACAACTGACTCAAGAACTGCGAAGAGAGTTCGTTGAATGGGTTACGGATCGTCATTAAAGCAAATTCTACCTTGAAACGGGGGATATATGTATCTACCAGCTCACTCAAAGACATCTCTGGATTGCAGCGGGCTCCAGCGGGAGGAAATCACAACAGGCCCATCGATGGCCGCAGTGATAAGATGACTCGGTTTCACCTCTACCTACAATCTTATCTAATGGATTACGAATGCTGATTTTTCAAACAGAATCATCTTCAGTGATTAAGCTTCATCTTGGTGGCTTCGTTAATCGTCAATATTGTCGAATTTGGGGTTCAGAAAATCCACGAGTAATTATTGAGAAACAAATGCATCCACAACGTGTCACTGTTTGATGTGGACTTTGGACTGGAGGCATATTTGGACCATTCTTCTTTGAAAATGCGGCTGGTTAGGCAATAAAAGTTATCCGCGGCATGATTATCCAGTTTTTTGTGCCTTAATTGCAAGACATGGATGTGGACGACATGTGGTTTCAACAAGACGGTGCCACGTGCCATACAGCCCGAGAAACAAATCAATTACTGAATGAGTAATGTCCTGGTGATCAGAATTGCCGGTCCAGATCATGCGATTTAATGCCATTGGACCATTTTCTTTGGGGTTTATGCGTCCAGAAACCACCTTGGTACCTTAAAAGAACTCCTTCAAAGTGCTCCGTACAAGCTAACCAAATGGGCAGCTCGGTGTAGTTTAGGTGTGAACCCCCACAAAACTGAGCTGGTACTCTTCACTGGGAAGTATAAGATCCCATACATCGACCCTGCTACCAATGGTGTTACAAGTTTAACTTTCTCCAAAGAAGCAAAATACTTGGGTCTTATTTTGGTCAGGAAATTAAACTGGAAGCCAAAAATTCAAGAGTGAGTAAAGAAAGCTACAGTAGCGCTTTTCTCTTAAATAAGATCGATACTTACGTACAGGGTGATGGTGTGGTGGACCGCCTTGAATATAGCCACAAACCGCGATAACCTAAACAAAGTCCAACGAACAGCTTGCTTGTGTATCAGTGGAGCTCTTCGTACGACTCCCTCTGCAGCACTGGACATTTTCTTTCACTTATCACCCGTAGACATTTTCGGCAGACAAATGGCATCTAGTACAGCCATCCGCCTCACAGTGGTCTAATAAAGGCCACGCCTCCATTTTGAAAAATCTCAAAATTTCTCCCCAAAACATAGACTACACCACTTCCAGGCTAAGGTTTGACAAGAGCTTCACGGTAACTATTCCTCCCAGGTCATTCTGGGACGATGTATTCTCAGAAGATAAGTCGATCCATTTCTAGACCGACGGTTTAGACGGGTGGGTGGCGTTGTTTTCTCCGACAGCCTTAACCCTCAGCCTAGCGTTCCGTTTTCCGAATTATTGTACCGTGTTCCAGGCGGAAATCATGGCGATCAGAGAAATCTTATCTTGGCTGAAGAAAAACGTGATTTTAGCCACGGATATCCGCATCTTTTCGGACAGCTAAGCGGCACTGAAGTCCTTGCAATCAGTCGCTTTGAATACAATAATTGCCTATCGTTTCTTATGGAGATGGCGGAGCCTTTCAATATTCATCAGGGCACAGTGACATTCTAGGGAACTGGAAGGCTGATGAACTCGCTAGATATGAAACAACATCACCTAATGGGCCTGATAAGGGCATCTTAGGTATACCGATCGCTACTTGCAAACTTAAACTAAAGCTAGATGCAAATCTTTGGTCCACAAGTGGTAAAACATGTCTAGCGACAAAGCAGATTTGGCCCAAGCTGGATCTTAAACGCACTATAATAGTTGTTATTACTGGACACTGTCTAATAGGCAAGCATGCAACAACGCTTGGCGTTTACGCAAACGACTTCTGCAGAAGTTGTATGGACGAGAAGGAGGAAGAGACTATTCTCAATCTTCTTTCCACCTGTCCAGCTCTCTGCCACAAAAGGAAACTCGACTTCTTTACAAACTTAGGCGACCTGATTAAAATGTAACATGATGTAAAGGCTACGCTTCATAAGAAGCTCCAATTGTTTTCATTGAGTAGGCAGGAGATCTTTTCGAGATGCTGGTGGTATCACAACGGACCCCTCACGGTTCTAAGTGTGTTGGCTTTAGCTGACAGGCACTTCAACCTAACCTAACCTAAGGTTTATGCCAACAAGCACACGACCACCTATGCCTTGAAGGAGCAAATTGAGCGCTGTATCAACGAAATTCAGTCACATTTATGCAAACCTGTCATGAAAAATATTCGCCAAAAGAGTGCGTATATGTGCCAGCAAATTCATGGAGCCCATTCACCCTATATGCATACTTAACGCTATATACTGTATACTTTACAAATCAGTAAAAAATTTGCAAACCTGTATTTTCTAATAAAATTATTTCTTGCGTGAGATTTGGGACACCCTTTATTTACAAAATACTAAATTTGTAGTGACATCGAGCGTTTAAGCCAGCTGTTCAACTGTACATATCTATTGAATAAGAAATAACAGCACTTACAAATCTATGTAGATTAGTATAATCATAAATTTCATTACCAACCAGAACAAAACCGAAGTGTACTATCGTTTATGTATTGTATTATATTTCAGCAGGATATAATTTATGAGAAATAAGAAGCTCATAAATTAAATGTGCGATTGCCAACTGATTGCTTTAATAACACCTGCAGAAGCCAAAGTTTACGCGGTGAACCACTGAAATATAAAATCCGCAACTCGGAAAATGAATGAAAACGCCGGCGTACTCGCCTTCGGCGTAAATTGTTTTGGCATGCAATCAAACACCACAACTTACTTACAGCCATAACATCGACCATCTGTTTGTGCACTGCACCAGTATCAACACTGGCTTGTGTTTTCATATAACTTACAACGATTTAGCGTAATTTGAGAAATAATAATGTAAAATTGAGGATCCCACTGGAATGCGGAATATCGACGGTAAAGAACGAAATCGAAGCAGGCAGCCATGGCGAAACCCAACAGTACTGCAAATGATAATCCAGTTCATTTTAGAAGCCCATGAAACAAACCGTATCGCCGGAGTGGAAACAATATACCCGACTACAACTAATAGCCATCGTAAAATATAAACGAGGATATCGAAATATCGACTGGGGTAAGCCTCCCCCACCGAACCGAACCAAACCGACTAACCAGCATTTCTGATGAGTTTCCATCTTCATAAAATGATCACGAACTCAAGCACGCGCCCGATCAATTGAGCGATACTGCGATATTACCTTTGGAAGCAACGGAGTAACACACGATTTCGTTCCCCCAGATATGGGATAGGAGGGCCACTTTCAACGCAGCGCACAGAATACCTACTACAGTCAACTGGCGCAGTATATTTCGAGATTAAGTGCACTCTTGGAAGTGGCGAGTGGATTGGTTTTCTGGAAAATTATTTATAAGAACCCATTACGGTACACCTGGACTTGGGCAGATACTTTCCCATTTGATTTGGTGGTTAGGTTTCACTGTATTTCACAAGAAAACCGTGCAATCAGTTGCAAGTAGTTGCATATAGATCGTGAAGTCATCACTATCTAATTCTATGTTTTCAATCGATAAAGTGGGCACACACAAACCCAAAGGAAGCAAATCGAAACTAGAATAATAAGAGCAAAACAATTTGCGGGAATAAATGCGATTTGTATCATTGCATCGTCGAATCGTAGTTCGTTTCCTTAATCAAAAAAAATGTTTAAGTCGCTTTAAGATTTAGTCATTACGAGGAACGTTAAAATTCATGGTATTGCTCAGCAGTTGATGCTGAGGATATGGAAGAACTATTTCTGCAGACTGATTAATGGCGACGTTGTCAGAGAGAATTGACCATTCAACTTGGAAGATGAAGACCAATAATTCCATCCACCTGATCTGGGCGAAGTGAACATAGTCATCCATGCTTAAGTCCAACAAAGCTGCTGTAGCTGACGGCTCAGCTGCCGAGCTGTTCAAAGCGGCAGGCGATAACTTGGTAAGGAGTATGCACCAACTCATCTACAAAATAAGGTCGGAGGAAAGTATGATGAATGGAACCTCAGCATTGTTTGCCCGATCATAAAGAATCGAAACCCTCTGAACTGCGCCGTTTACAGAGGCATAAGTCTTCCTAACATTTTATCTGCCATGTTGTGTGAACGCCTAAGGCCGTTCGTCGACAACCTGATCGGTCCATAACAGTGTGGCTTCAGGGCAGGAAAATCCATCATCGACCAAATATTCACACTGCGGCAGATCTTGGAAAAAACCCAGGAACTTCAAATCGATACCCACCCCCTTTTCATTGATTTTTAGGCCGCGTCTAGTTTTGGCATCCCTGCCGAACTCTGCAGTTTATGCAGGATGACGATGGAGAATACACTGCTGCTCCAACAAGCACGGTCAAGACCTCAACGAGACTTTGGATGTCAAAAAAGGTCTCAGACATGGCGACGCGCTTTCATCCGACTTCTCTAACATCATTCTTGAAAGAATATCGCAAAATTCACGCACCAACGCCAGAGGCACAATCTTCCAAAACTCTGTCCAATTACTCGGATACGCCGAAGATATTGACATAATCGGAAGAACGCAGCGTGATGTCACTGGTGCGTTAATGGGTACAGAGACGAAGGCGGCGAAGATGAGCCAAGACCAAGTACATATATGCTGTCAACAAGTAGGGACACTCAACACCGACGTCTTGGACCAAACGTCTTTATAGACAGATATAATTTTGAGGTAGTTAAGGACTTTATCTACCTAGGGTCCGCTAAGAATTCAGACAACGACCCCAGCACTGAGACCAAACGAAGAACAACTCTTGCCAATCGCTGTTGGTTTGGGCTAAGAAGGCAATTGAGAAACAACGCCCTCACTCAAACGCCTAAAGTGACCCTTTAAGTGGATGAAGTTAGATTAGGTTAGGTTAGCGGACCGACGAAGACGATAAAATCCTCTTTATCTCACTTAGGTCTTTGTAGACCCGTGATTTTATATGCCTGATGACAGCCACCCGGCTCTCCTTGCGAACTTGAGTAGATCCGATAGTGAACCATCGGATAACTCCTCGGAGGAACAAGGCATGCCTAGGTACCAGCAAAAACCAGCTTCGCATTCTAAAGGGCCATTGCAGACTCAAGGAACTTCTCATGAAAATGGGAATAGAAGCAAAAGGAAACTGCAGATTCTGCAGCGATGCCGAAGAGACTCCGTCACACCTCCTTATGGACTGTGGAGCATTGATCCACAAAAGAAGAGCACACCTGGGAGCGTACACTTTGCTTGAAATGGATCTCTCATCGTCAGACCCAAACCAGATACTCCGATTTCTTAGAGTGATCGGATTTGAGGAGGTTCTCTAGGTCGAGACGTATCGCCCAATATGAGTACGGGGGAGCACTATAGGTCTAAACAGGTCGCAGTGCATACACACACCCCAACTTTTAACATCTAACTCCTCGATGTTATCGAAGAGGTATCTGCCCAGTGTTGTTTTTCTAATATTGCAGCGGCTTGGGCGATAACAGAGGAAGTGAGTGCGGATGAGGTTGCACTTGGCTGTTTCGAGAGGAAAATTCTTCGGATGGTTTTTGGTCCCATCTGCATAGACGGTGGGTGGAGAAGGAGATACAACGAGGAAATGTACGGTTTGTACAGCGAAATCGACTAAGGCAAAAGAGTGAAGGTCCAACGACTGAAGTAGTTGGGTCAGGTAAAGCGGGTGGACACCAATGATCTGGTCCGGAAAATCTTCGAATCCATACCCGAGGGATGGCGCAGAAGAGGAAGACCACGACTTAGGTGGCGCACGCAAGTGGAGGGCAACCGTTACTAACTTGGCGTGCAAAACTGGAGGCAGCTGACTTAAGATCGAACTGGTGCTGGAGACGGTTTTTGGTAGAGGCCCAGTTCCACCCCTGACTGTAGCGCCAACTTAAGTAAGTAAGTTGTCCACTGCACCGCACACTATGAATATCTGCCAGGTCTCTGGTTACAAAGACAAAACAGACAATAAGACTACTGCATGGTCTGAAATAGACCGTGATCAGGCACTTTCGTCAATAAAACCACTTCTCGGTAAACTTAAAGAACAAGTGAAGGATAAAATCCTAATAAAATCGAACAACAGGTTGACATCTCTAACTACCTATGATAGATTCACAGAACTAAAATATGACAAAACCAGAACCAACAAACTCCTTAAAAAGAACAGAAAATCTCTGTGGGTGCACTCACTGGTCACGAATCTCTAAGGAACCATATGATGGCATTAAATGTCAATGATGGCGACATCTATGGAGATTACTGTGGAAGGGAAGTTCGTGAACAATCGCCTCAATTTTTGTCCGAGTCTCTGTCACTGTGGAATAAAACACAAGTCAAATATTTCATAATCTAATCATTCTAGATTTCTGAGCACATAACCATGGTTGCAGGCTTAAATAAATACAACAGTAGGAACGGAAAATTGCGGCCGTAGGAAACCTAGGCATCATAATGGGTCCGCAAGGACCTATGTACGTACGTATGGTGATGTTGTGTGGCGTTTTTGCAGTTTTCTCCTCTTGGAAAATACAACTATAGTACTCTTCCTAAAATTGAATGATGAAACGAACGCTAAAAAATGAAGGAACCTACAAAGGAAGACATATGGAATCTGAGTCTAGTTCAACCTACATAATATTTGGTGATGTTCACGTTTAAGTAATGGTAAGTGCAGTTCAAGCTAAACGAACAGGCTCAATTCCATCACAAATTTGAAACTTTAGTTTCACTTGCCCCCAAAATCTGTTAAACCCCATTTAGCATGACCCAACGTCAATAAGATATTACAGACAATTTGCATACATACTCGTAGCAGTTGGCCCCGCGAAAGTAATTCCGAAAATATTGAAGAAACACAAATCGCACATCACACATCTGCAACATCACCTGTGGCTGGTGGGCATCCATTCGAGATGCCTACGAAGCATAAAAATAAAATTCTCGAACAAGATAAGTGGATTTATCGTTAAGGAAAACTGATACTCGCGAACATGATAAATAAATTTCACACGTAGAACTCCTAGGCTGCATTAGCCATAGCTCCTCTCCAGCTTCAGCTCCAGCTCAACTGGCATACCACAGGGGAAAAAATCGCTCACACTCACTCCGGCTAAGACCCGGATGGTTTATTAGCATGTTACCAGCAAAAACATAATTTTGTTATTAAAAGTATCCAAAAGACCGACAACGCTATAGGAATTTTTTTTAGGTCAAGCCAGGGTTCAGTGCGAAAATGCGCCCGTGGTGGGCAGAGGGAATTGACGATGGCACTCGAGATCCGTGCTCTGGATGCACATTGTGCGCCTGGCGCACAGATGCCGATGCAGTGAAATCGATATCGTGTTCAATTTATAAACGATTTGATTTCACCAGCAAGCGACGAAATTAATTTCTTTCGAGTCGATCTGTTCGCGAAGAGACAACGTCGTTTGGAGTATTTTTTTTTTTTTTTGAAGGCACAGGTCGACTTACGCAATTGGAGGTGTTGCATGTTGGTGCGCTACGCCAGGCGGAGCAAATTATGACACCAATTCAAATCGAATGTTCGATCTTTCGAACAGTCGGGGGCTTGCGTGTTTGCAGTAGCACTGGACAAGCGCTAGGGGTTGCAAGCGAACCAAAATCCATTATTTAAAGTTGGACCCGCTGAAAAATTTGTACCCAAATTACTTTGTATTCGTGAGTTGTATTTAACCTTTTATGTGATTGTAAAACGTTGTTGATCGGCTCCCACAATATTTATTGATCGATCGGTGTTTTGATTTATGCCACTGGGTGCTCTGAATGCATCTCACCGCAGTAGCTCTTGTAAGAATTCGGACGAAAGGTACACAAATGTCGTTTTAATGGTTACCTGCTCGATTAATGGACAATGTCGATTCGATATGAATTATGATGTATTATAAACTTAACACAGAGTTATTCGTTATATGGCGGGTGGTCGACTTCCATTTTGCCAATGAGCTGGGTCATAGGACTATTGCGACAATAATGATTAATGGATTTTATTGCTTTTAATTTTACTATATTTTGAGTGTTTATTTTAATTGCAATCTGTAGTTGATTTATGTTAGACTATATAATCCAGTGGACCTGATCGTTCGACTATAAGTTATGGGGTGAGTTGGATTGAGATTGAGCAAAATTGTTTACTGGTTCAATTTTTTTATTTCAAAATGGAAGGTAGGAAGTAAGTATCCTACATCTGTCTAGGTGCACACAGGTTTCCACATATTGTCCACAAAGTCTTCTTGATTCTACCGGCTTAGTGTCTGTGAGGAAATCAACAGTAGCAACTGCTTTTAACTTTTACTGAGATGCTAAATAGCATTTGTGAGCAAATGTCGTTAAACTTAAAGTATGGAAGTGGTAAACAAGTTTTTGGTGGTGTGGTTGCCAGTGGTCAGTGCGTTGGACTGCTGAGCAAGCGGCGTGGGTTCAAGTCCCAATTATGTCCACCGAACATTTTTCGCGGCACCACCTCTCATCGGGGAATGACAAGCCTCCGGGAGTATAATCTGTCATGAAACAGCTTCTCAATTCGCCGTTCGGAGTCGGCAATAAATTGTAGATCTCTTCCATTTGTGCGAAAAAATGTAACACGCACGACATGAATGGTTGCGAGAAGCTAGGCCTTGGCTTATCCCAAGCTGTCGCGGCAGCTATTTATTTATTGTTTTTTTTAAACAATTTTTGCATTAATGAAGTTACCAAACTTTTGTCATTTCTCTTCTGAGGGCCATTTAATTTCTATTCAATAATTGTCCTCTGGTGAACAGCGTTAAGTCGACACCTTTCACTGTAGGTATTGGACTTCGCCTAGGATGCGATCTGTCACCTTTTCATTGTTTATATGGATTGGATGTTACAGCGGGAGCAATGGCGAGGGACGGTTTGAATTGGGAGACTTAAGGATTAGTCCTCTGCTTTTTGTTGATAACTTGACAGGTTCGTAGCTGTCTGTGTTCAAGCTGAGATGAGGGTAAACGTGATCAAATCAGAGGTAATTTCAATTTTCCGAACGGCTGTTCAATGTACTCGCCATGTAGGTGGAGTCCCTTCGAAACAGGTGGAGAAGTTTAAGTATTTTCGGATTGGTGGAAGGAGCAATACCGCGGTATTCTGTAGGATGTGTCAAGTTGAAGCAATTTTAAGACAGCGTGGTCAATCTGTTATCAGGAGGGCTGAACTTGGCATCGAAGCTAAGCTATCGGTCTTTAAATCAGTGTTTGTTCCGACCCTCACCATGGTCATGAGGTTCAGGTAATGACCAAAAGAGATAAGATGGCGGATACAAGCTGCCAAATGAGATTTTTTCGTAGTATTGCTTGGGTAACTCGAACTAGAAACACCAGAATAAGCGAGGGACTCACTATCGAGCAGTTCCTTCTTCGAACGGAGAGGTCCATACTTTAATGGATTGGACACGTTAAATGCATGTCTCTAACTCAGATTCCAAGACATGCCCTGAAATCCGTGCAATCAGGTAGGCGTCCGCTAGGTGGGCTCAGGATAAGGGGGGTGGAAAATTTCACGTCTACGTCTAGTGGGTAGCCCCTGATGATTTAGAGTCGATTTCGGAAGATCGGAAGATGTGGAGAGTCCACTTAATCACCCTAAGCCCGCGACCCTCATAGTGGATTAGCGGGCCATTGAAAAATGATGAATGAATGATGACAAAACTTTCAAGTTAAATCTTTTGTATTTCTCTAGGTTTGAATATAATAGTTTTAGATATATTTAGTGCAACGCTTGCTATACTTGATGTTTTATAGGACAGTGAAGCTTAACTCTTGGTTTGCGATGCAGCTCGGTCTACATTAATGGTGCAAGTACTGTTCATCTGCTTCTTTGTGTCTGCTAATGTTACTCTGGCTTTGGCTTGGCTCAAAGCTTCAAGGCCTACTGGAAAGTGTTCGACTTCCCTAAGTGAAAGTATTTGGCACTTAACCTCTTTAATAGTTGCCAGTATCTTCAGGTACAGCAACCTTGTTTGCATATTGCTATCCACACCTCATTTCAATTGAGTGGACACGTTTTGGATATCATCAGGTAAGTCGTTCTGCCTGACAGTTGGATGTTAGGTTGGATTAGGTGAGGTAGATTAGGGTTATGCAGCCAGTGCTTGCATAAGATACTAGGCACCATAGTGGGCTCGTCCCGATCCATGTGAAACCTCATCAATTTCCTGAAAGTATTTGATTTCCCTACCGAATTTAACCATGTTTTTATAGCTATCATAGGCTAGCTCCAATGGGTTACTGAAGACATAGCTTCCGAGAAGTTTCATGCGTTCCTTGGTAATTTCCTGACATATGTGTGTTATGTTATCTCAGCAGCGCACAGGTCGTTGCAAAACCTGCAAACATCTGTAGCGAAGAGCCCTGATCTTTTAGCATGTTTCCTGAGAAGACAATGGCCGGACAGGATGCCAGTGACTAATTGTAGCAGTGCCCTGCTAAAGTTGAGAATATCTCTTATTCTTCTGCGGTCTAACGCAGGCCAAAGAGCCGTGGATGTTAGTCTTTGTCCCTTTTGTACAGTCTACGGAAGTAGTTTTTTTTTTTTCGACACCGACTTTGACAGGTGTCCCTTCCTTATCTCAACATATTTTTGTAGGGACTTTTCTATCACGTTTTTTTTTTTGTATTAGTAAAACTTTCGTACATTGCTTCTGGAGTATAATTTCTCAAATATCTCTTCGACCGGGTTTATTGCGCTCTCTCCTTCTTTTTTTTTTTTTTTTTATAAAAAATGCAATTTTTTTGGTGAAGCATCAATTATGGATCAGGATTCTAGCGGAAGTGAACTGAAGATGAACTCTTGTAAAATAACTAGAAAATAATGGCCAAGGTAGAGTGGTACCAGAATTAATACTCTTATGCAGAAGGACAGAAGAATCCTCTTCATCCTTGTATGAATAATAACAGGTCATAATACTCTGCGCTATTACATGAAGAAGCTAAGGCTAAGTGAGGACGACCTTTGCAGGAGCTGCGGTGACGAGGAAGTTAATGAGGACACAATCCACTTCCTCTCCACTGCCAAGTTCTCTGCCAACTCAGACATTAAACCTGTGAAAGACACTTCTTACAGGATACCGAAGAATAAGGTTACGTACTTATCACGAATCTGGAGGTTTATTGAGGCTTTAAAATCCTGGGGCAATAGAAGTATGCTTTGGGTATTGCTTCACGAGCAAGGGGTACCATTACCCCCAAAATGGGAATTACAATGGGTCTCCATTGATCTGAGTATAGCGCAGAGGGTTCTCTCTCCCTCTACCTAACCTAACCTGACTGTAGCAGAATGTGTACGGATTTGAAATTCTGCGCCTTCATCAAATCGAAAATAGACTCTTTGAAAGACTAGAAAACTTGGAAATTCTATTTATGAACAAAATAAGTCTGATTTAAAAGAAAAAACACCGATCTAATGATAATGAAATAAGAACTGGGATCTCAAACCTAAAAACGTAAACACAATTTTAGAAACTCCATATATCATCACTAAAATTAAATACAATTACCGCATGCATCCAATAAGTTAACTACCAAACCACCATCGCAACATTGTCAGCACAATCCTCCCAAACGGATAAACATGGAGATCGTGCGATTCACAAGCTCATTCATTGTAACCATCTCATTTATAACGTCTTACATGACATGTAAGACGACCTCACCCGCCCTACTCATGTGTTGCAACTGGTGCGCTGCATCTCTGCTTTAATGTCGGTTTCTGAATTTTCTCAATGACGTGTAACACAGCCGTTAATTTATTCGGTATGGTGATGTGCTGCTGCTGCTCCCTGCTCTGGTAGCAATAGCAACATTTGACCGAAATAAATTGCGGGCGGCGGAAAGAATTGTAATTCGATCACAAATTGGCAGATCTGTAGTTAACAAGTTGCAACATTTCTGTAGATGTTATGCAACAGTAAAACAAAGCGACATGATTGAGGAATGACTGTATGTTGGAAGTAAAACAATTTGGTCAAACCCTTTGTCTTGCTTGAAGAAAATTGGTGTGGGGGAGAGATTTGGTGTTGTGTATGAGAGATGTGCTGACTGTTTCAGTGCGAAACTCGTTAAAATAGAGGGTGGAGCCGGAGGTTGAGGGGTGTGGAAGGGCGCCACAAGAGTGACTGACTCAGAAGAACCCTTATGTGGCTGAAATATGAGCTAACTTACCAACAAGCGTCTCTAGTCAGCTCGATTTTTAGCAAGCTGCTTCCAGTTTCGCACGCTAAGTTGGTTAAGGTTCTATTTGGGTGCGCCACCTGAGTCGCGGTTTTTCTTGCGTCCCTCGGGTGTGGATTCGAAGATTTGAGATATGAGCTCCTCGGCTATTTAAAATGATATAGGTTTTAGTTAAGCCATTTTGATCTAAATATATGCTGCGTAAGTCGATGTTTCCTACGGACGGATCAAAAATAGCTTCCGGAGTAGGTGCTGGCGTCATTGGATCCAACACTAAAGTATCAGTTACAATGGGAATGTGCCCCAGCGTGTTCCAGGCTAAAATCCAGATAGTCAGGCAGCGCTTAAAGCATTGACATCCCACTTCGTGGAATCTAGGTCAGTCAAGTGCGGCTACGATACCCTAAAATCAGTTGTTAGGCACAACAAGGTCAAGGTTGGTTGGATGCCCGGCCACCAGGGCATTTAAGGCAATGAAAATGAGGATGAACTTGCTAAGGCCGGTCCGGCTTCAGCGCTCTTGGGAATAGAAATCTTCTGTGAAATTAATTGGGTTATCGCCACAGCTTCGTTAAATAACTGAGAACACCAACTTCGCCTAGCCCATTGGAAAAATATACCTTGGCTTAAGCAGTTCAAGAGGTCTTTTCCTACAAGGAAATTCTGAACCTGGACAGAAACAACGTGAGGAAGCTAATAGGTTTCCTTACTGGGCATTGCGGCTTAAGATTTCATCTCAGAAATCGGATCAAGGGATATGAATACCCTTTTAATGTTATACACACACCGCGGACGAGGTGCAGTGGTTTGAAACTCAGGTAGTGATAGGTTTCATTGGCGTCCAAGGGTGGTGTCCAGTCTAGCTGGGGACATTTGTGGTGTTTGTCATTGCTATAATTCACAGGCATTTTTTCGAATCTCGTGATGTCATAATCAGTGTCAGCACTCAGCTCAATCAACTCTTCAAGCCATGACACTTACATATGCCGTCGCAGTAGAGTCGCCATCATGTTTATGGTCAGAAGTCTTTCCGATTTTTTGGAGCCTAGCACAGGCCAGATTTGCTTTGTATCTTCAGGTGTTCAACCTTATATTCGCGATTCGTAGAGCATCCGTGAAGAGGAGGTATTTTAAAGTTTGAATATGACCTGCCAGTACCTCGCTGGATCGTCCGCTTTACAGTTGCCTAGAATGCCTCTGTGGCTGGGGACTCAGGACAGAGAAATATGACATCTGTCCGCAATCTCGTGAAAAGATTCTCGGCATTGTTTTACTAATTTCGATCTAATTGTTGGTGATTCCAGCGCTGTCTGGCTGTCAAATTAAATTTGCACTGGAGATCAAACGACAGTATGTAAAACGGCAAAGATTCTTACTTCTAATTTCTGAGGAATAAAATCAAAATCAAAGGCAAGCGCACATATTTATTAAAAAAACATGCCATTGATATGTGTATGTTGTAACAGCAGTAAACTCACGTATTTAAAAGCTAAACAATTAGTTATCTCTCGGTATATAAACAATCGTGAGTTATTGCCCACAAGATTCCCATTACCCATAAAATACGTTATACGTTTGTAAGTCAAGCACCAAATGACTACGGAGCAATCATTTTCCCAAGACACCGACATATTCAATTCAATTTGAACCTCATCTACCCGACCAGGATTATCTTATCTGGTAACATATTTTCTCGGACAGACAGTCCATAAATCTTCTATCAGCGTACCTAGTCACGGAGAGGACCAAAATATGGATTTCATTTGTGCAATTGGCCGCACCAAGGCTGGGAGGAGTTTTCACCACTTCGTCGGACGGGATTTCTTTAAACTCACAAGATTTGAATTTAATTAGAGATAAGAATTGGCAGCTTTAATTAAAATAGGAACAGGACTCTGCCAGGGGAGAGGAGCCTTCCAGCAAGGTGGTCGTTTGAGCCAATGATCTGGATTATTTTCATCAACCTTGATTCTCATATACAGACATATGTACATAATTGCGAATCTGAATCATCGCTCATAAATTGTAATACAATTACTTCCCTTAAGTAACCGCATAAAGTACTAAATTAAATGTGGTAAATATGGAGCTGGTTCCCCATCGATATTTGACCCCAATAGCCTTGAAGATAGAATACCTAGGCACACACTCCTTGATGGACAAATGAAAAGAACCGAAAAAAATAGATTTCACCAAATGACGGCCGTATCGCACAACGCCGCCGTGGCATGCGCACCGTCAGCAAATCATTAGGGCTTGTTTGAGTGCGCTTGCTTAGGCGAGAGTAATTTATCACTTGCGGTCAAACTGGTCCTTTTTCGTGGGGGGCTTTTCAGTTGCGTCCACCCAAGGAGACTGCAGCAGCACGGCAGCAACAAGACACCTCTGATTTCCGTACCACGTCGCCTTAAAAATGAGGTTCAACGGGATTATCGCACACAAAATGCATATCGAGTGCATGTTAAAATCATGCACCTCTGGCCACAGCCGCCGGCTGACAGTTCTTTTGCGAGTATGCCTTCGTCGATATGGGCATTTATGGCCAAGTCAATGGAATCAGTGATCTGCGGTGGTATTTTGGTGCAGGCAGTTGCATTTTGGATCTAATGAATGATCAAATTGACAAGTATATTGCGTTTTTAGCTGGTTGTATTGTGGGAAATGTCTCACATGCGAGATTCGGTAGCAGCGAAGCCGGTCAGCTCAGTGTCGTGATTTTGATAAAGTCAAGTCCAAATGTGGGTGGCCAAGAATGACAGAATGCAAATTGGTTACAATCCATAAAATGCTGTCTTTTACCGAAACGGTTTACGACTAGTAAACTCTCGTTGCAGGCCTCCTTTAGGGTTAAATTATTTTTTCCAGGCCAGATTGGACCTGTAGATGTACCAGGATATGTATTGGAAACAGTTTCCGACGAAACTAAAGGATTTTAACGATTTGTTGGGTAAAACAACTTTTATTATTTATTATTTTGGTACACCAGCTTTAAACTAAATAACAAAGGAAATTAATTTATTGGAGTGGTTAGTGCGTTTGTGGTGGGTTCAAGCCCCAGCCATGTCCACTGAACATTTTTCATGCCACCACCTCTCGTCGGAAAATGACAAACCTCCGGAAGTATAGTCACGAAAAAGCTTATCAACTAGCCGTTTGAAGTCGCCAATAAATTGTAACACGCACAACATGAATGGTTGCAAGAAGCTAGGCCTTGACTCATCCCGAGCTGCCGCGCCAGCTATTTATTTTATTTATAGATATTGTATTAGAATAGCTGCCTTTTTAAAATCCAAAAACGATATTAAGAAGGGTATGTGTATATGAGAATAAGGCTACGCGCACAGTGATGCGACAAAGCGATGCGATGCGAGAAGCGAGAAGCGTGCGTTCAAACTGTTCACGTGCATTTTTATGTACGTGCGCACAGTGAAGCGATAAGAATTCATGTGAAAAGCTTTATCGCACGTTTCTCGCTTCTCGCTTCTGGCATCGCATTGCTCTCTCGCATCACTGTACGTGTAGCGTTTGAGCGTTTTTCCATTAATTGATATCCGTATTTTGAAGGATTTATACCCTCGAGCTAAGTCCTGGAGTGTACTGCAGGAGTATGGGATTAAGGGTCCTGTTCTGAGGACCATTCAATCTCTATACACAAACTGAAAGAACTGGGTTTGCGTGAACGGCGTTAAATCGACGCCTTTCGCTGTGGGCGTTGGATTACGCCACCTCTCCTCCTTATCCTGTAGGATTGGTCAGGCTGGAGCAATTCTGAGAAAACTTAGTCAATCTGTTATCAGGAGGGCAGAACTTGGCATCGAAGCTAGGCTATCGGTCTTGAATTCAATGTTCGTTCCGGCCCGCACCTATGGTCATGAGATTTGGGTAATGACTGAAAGAATAAGGACCAGAATACAAGAGGCACTCAATGTCGAGCAGCTACTTCTTTGAACGGAAAGGTTCATACTTCGATGGCTTAGAAACGTTCAACCCATGCACCCAGCGCGTCTTCCAAAACGCGTCATGGAATCCATGCCATCAGGTAGGCGTCCGTTAGGAAGGCCCAGGATGAGATGGTTGGACCAAGTCCGAAATCTTATCTCCACCCTAAACCCGCGACCATCATAGTGGAAAAGCACGGAGCCGAATACTCGGAATTCAAGGAAATCGCTGCGGGAGTTCCACAAGGGAGTGTCCTTGGTCCAGTCTTGTTCTTGCTCTATACTCGAGATATACCCCAAGAAGAAGGCACCGTTGTTGCTACGTTCGCGGACGATACGGCTATTCTGGCAACAGATAATTCAGTCGAGTCAGCAACTGTAAAGCTTCAACGAGCTTTGGATAAAATCTGCGAGTGGACAAAGGTTTGGCGCATTGTTCTCAATGAAACCAAATCTACCCATGTTAACTTTACTAACAAGAAAATAAACAACTTACCCGTTTTCATTAACTCGGTACAAATACCGTATGCAAACGAAGCAAAATATCTAGGAATGACACTAGATGCGAAACTGAAATGGAAGCCGCACGTTAAAAAGAAACGCGACGAGCTCGAAATTAGATTTAGAGAAATGTATTGGCTGCTTGGAAGATATTCCAAATTAAGCATGTATAACAAATTGCTCTTATATAAGCAAGTCTTAAAATCTGTATGGACGTATGGTATACAACTTTGGGGTTGTACCAAAACCAGCAATAGAAATATTTTACAAACCTTTCAAAATAAGGTGCTCAGAACAATCGTTAATGCGCCGTGGTACATTAGAAACGACGATATCCATAGAGACCTCGGTTTAGCTACCGTCGAAGATGAAATAACAAATTTTGCACGCAAACTCCGTGTTCGCCTTCAGGGACATTGCAATAACGCCGTACTCCAAATTCTGGACGTGACAAACCTTGTGCGCCGACTACAAAGAACGAAACCGTTCGATTTAGCGCAATAAGGGATAACCGCTTATAATGACGGTATTAGTAGGTGCTTTTACTGGAAAGCTACCTGCACAACGCGAACTTTTATTGTCGAAAGCTAAACTACTTGATAAGGCTTTTTTTGTACTTAGTCGTAGTCAACACGAAAAGGGGAGGTGTTTTTAGTGAGTAAGAATCTCACACTACCATGAGCACGTGCGGTAGATCCTCATGGTGTCTCATGAAAGATTTTCACCTACCCTCGCAAAAAAAAAAAAAAAAAAAAAAATAGTGGAAAAGCGGGTCATTGGAAAATGAATGAATGGATGAATAAAAGCCAAAGTAAATGCAAGTGCCTCTTCAGGTCCACAAAGCTTCGGTTCCGTAGATAACTATTTCTCTGGACTATGCTGAGCGATAACATTGAAAGCTTAGCCAAAGTCGTACTTTGCTCTATTTCCGACTAATTTTCAAACCCGACATTGGCTGCATCTGGAATTATTCATCATTTGCCATCGCAACTTATTGGATATTTCATTTAAATGAATGCAATTGACTGCAAATGTAGCAAGATTTTGCGGACTAAAAATCCAGTCCCCCACTTCGAATCCTTAGTCGATTCTTCTCTCCGGTAGTAAAGCCGCACTTTTAACCATAAAAGCCTATGAAATAACATTGCAACTAGTATGGGACTGTATACAACTGCTTTTATCACTAGCCAGCACAAACAGAGTAAATCTCATTTGAGTGCAAGGACACAGTGGCCATGTAGCCAATGAAACAGCAGAATTACTAGTCAGAAAAGGATCCCCATCAAACTTCATAATGCCAAGACCATTCTGTGGATTACCAGTTAGTACTACAAAATGCTCAATTAAAAACTGACCGAATGTGCAACGAACACTTTTTGTGTCACTGTTACTGTTTAATCAGGACACGTTGTCGTGATTCAGGCAAATTCTACCTCGAAACGAAGTTCATCCAAAGACATCTCTGGATTCATCTCGAATTCAGGCATCATGAGCGATCTTTAATTGGCCAAAATGACAATAGGCACATCGGTGGTCCCAGTGATAAGGTGACACGATCCCATCTCTACAAACAATCTTAATCTTAGTCGATTTTTTAGGATCTGTGCCAAAATGCGTTTGAGTAGATATGCAGTCATTTACGCGGATACACATAAGCGACCATCGTTTGAATTGTTTTCTATTATCACGTCATACTAATGTGGCACTTGTCTGTAAAGTCATTTATGCAGGAATGTTGATATTATTTTGGACTTGGAACACTGAAAAATACTGAAATTCGAATTCGAATTCAGAACGAATTTTTTTTTTAAATTTTGTCCAGTTAGAATAGCAGTTTTGACCACTGCGTATGGTGGACCTGGTCTAAGAATATGCCATCACAATGAACTTATCCTTAGGGTCTAAGTGTGACCTTGCCGTAGTCTGAGCAACCAAAGGAGCTAACCTCACTTTAACTGTTAAAAAATAATTTACATACGCATTATTCTACATCCGTTCTCCTTATGCTGGCTGCAAACATAAACATCTGCACAATAACAAGAAAAACTTAACAATAACCAAAGGCCAATTATGGAAATATTTATTAAACCCAGGTGTCTCCTTATACATGTCATTGGAATGAATAACGCTAAAGCAATCTAAGAAAGAAACCGCATAACACATGTTTGTATCTATTTTACGTGTAATTGCAGGTTCATTGTTAAATCTAAGCATTCTGACCTAGTTGACCGGAGAATTGCTGTGAAACCTCTTTTAACTGAAAGACCAATGTATACACTGTTGAACTTAAAACCCTAGCAAACCAAAATGAAGTTAGCAATTTTTCGAAGTGTTTACTACTGACCAGAATGCATGCCTTCCGGGCGGTCTGACAACGCCAGCAACTCACATTAATCTTTCCTGCCACGGATCCATTTGCGGCACACCGCCGTAGATTCGTCCCTAAATCCAGAATGCACTCGGCCAATAATTCATTGCGACTGGCCGTACGGCTCGAAACACTGAGCGTACAAACAAAGTCTTGGCGGCGACGTTCGTCTGTGTTACGGTTACAGTAAAAATCCGCAACGGAATGAAATATTGTTAACACGTTTCCAAGGAAATTAATTTTCCTGCTGTGAGCATTATGGATATTACACCTTTATAGATTGTTCTATTGGCTATGGTAGTGAGACGGAATTCTAGTAGACTTCTACCGACACACGTCGGTACGCATGAGTCTCTTTGTGGAGCCTAAACGGATGCAGATACATTCGCCGATGATATTTGGTCGAAGCTGGCGCACGGCGCGGTCATTGTGTAGGCATTGTTATTTAGTATCAATAAAATTGTAATCGATATGACTTGAATCCAGTCCGGTGCCGTATCGTATCACACAATAAATCTTTTCGACATTCAAATGCAGCCGCATTGCATTGGTGGTGTGAGCGAGTGGAGGAGAACATGCCTCAATGGGCTAAGTGTACAACTCACCGAAACGAGTCGATCACTGATTGTAATTCAAGATTGGCCCAATGAATCATGAACCACACGGTATAAAGAATAAAACGCTTTTGCATTTTGTGCGAAATCAATGCATAGTCATAGAGATATTGGAGATATCATGGAAAATCTGTAATAAATGCGGTTTGCTTCAATTGATTCGAAGTGCAATTAATTGATACTCTCGGCTATCTAGTGCAGCTGAAATTTCACACCATCATCCACTGGAAACTTGTTGCGAAACGACTTTGAAAATGAGAAGACATGTGCCGTCGTCGGATTTGCTAACTTGTTAGGAAATGTGGTCTTTAATATTATTGACATAGAAACTAAATTCGAAAAAATCCTGTTTTTAAAACTGATGATATGCAAGCACAACATTTTATAGCTACAATATTTTGCAACTTTTTTAAAAACTACTGCAAGAGGGTATGTTGTTAATAATCAATTAGAGGAATTTATATTGACAAAAACTTACTGTTTAGTAACCGGGTTCCAGGAAGATTTCTAGAGAGAGAATAAAAAGAAAATAAAAATAATTAAATTTTTTAAAAAGCTTTTGAGATACATGTTAGATAAAGAATTTTACTTCAAGAATTCGGTAGGCATGTATGGAATAGAAAACAAAGTGTTAACATGTCTAACTAAAGAAAAGAAAATAATGACTATCCCAATGTTTAAGAGGTTTCGCTAGCCATTACGAAACACAGGAAAAAAAGCTGCAACGAGTATACTCCGAACAGATCGTGTGCGAAGATCCTCGGTACCGTGTGGATATACAGTGGTATTAGGTTATAACAACCACTCACGGGAGTCGAATTATCCGTCGTTATAAGCGGATGTTGCTATATCCGAATGAAAGCCAAAATATATTTTTTTCAAACCTGGTAGTCACACCAAAAACTGTCTGCCGATATTCTAGAGTGGAACGCTTATTTTTAAATACAGCGGTAACTTTAAACTTGATTTCGGTAGTTTTCATTTTTAAAAATATTGATTTACACTGCTCCTGTACACGGTCTCCTGGATGTCCTCCAAAAAAAGGTGTCTGACGGTGAGCAAGATATCTCCGGTTTGTACTATCCGAAATAAAAAAAAAGCCCAGAAAATTCTATTAGTGGAAAAATAATTCTAGGATTGATCGAAGGAATAGACCAAATTTTGATTTGTGACAAAATGGCAGCTCTGAAAAGAAAAAAATCTGATTTTCGACCGAAATTTTTTTTTTAAATTTAAAAAAAATAGTAATAATTATCGGAAATCTTATTCCTTCGATCAATCCCTAAAAAATATATCTGAGAAGGTTGTGTTAAAATTTCAGACCGATCGGTTGAGCCGTTTTTGATAAATCGTGCGGTGAGACTTTGAAAACAAAGTTTTGAGAAAAACGTATTACAAAGTTTCAAAAGATGGAGTCCATCTACTTTGTAATGCTCCAAACGTCCTTACAAATATGCGTGTATCTCCAAGAATATTTTCCAGATCGATTTGAAATTTTCAGAGAATATATTCAAATATATGTATGTATGTACATATATACATTCTGAAAATGCAATAAAAACAATCAATTTTTTGAAATTTCTAACTGCGTATAATCCCTTAAAGGACAACTGACACAAAAATCGAAGAAAATAAACTCCACATGCATTCAAACACAACTGTGTTCTATCTATAGACACGAAACACACGAATGAGGCAAAGGTAAGCAAAAATTCTTCGATTCTGTTATATCCGAATTTCACGACAAACAACCACCGAGAAAAGGCCGTTATAACCAAAGTGGACGTTATAGGAGAAGTCGTTACAACCGAAAGATTTTATTCATTGGCAAAACTAAACTTTAACTTCTAACTCCGTCGTTAGAACCGAAGTCGCTATTCGCAAATTTCACGTTGGTCCCAACGCACTTCCGTTGGGATGAAATAGCTGTCCGAAACACGACATCTATTATAGTAATTGCCTCCACTAAAAGAGGCAGCGGGCTACGGTTTTGATATCAGAGGTAGATTGAGGCAAAAAGTCTGAAGCCATGTGAGTGATGACAATTCACGTCAAAGCTCAATTTCGCAGCCTCGTTTGTGCTCATTCTCCCACAGAGAATAATGACGAGGCCACCTTTCGAGCAATGCCCGAGATATGACTTCAAAATCGTCCTTGAAAACTTGAATGCCAAGATCGGATAGAACGAAATCGAAATTGGCATAGCTTGCGCGACACGACATCTGTAAACGAATTTAGGCTCAGCACTTTTGCCGCGCGAACAAATATGGGAATGTGCAGTACGTAATTCTCGCATCTTAATCTGGAGCCTGCAAGGACAAAAAGGGGAATACCATAGTGGAAAAGCAGTTGATGCAAAATTTATGGAAAAACTATTTCTACGGATTGTTAAAAGGCGACAATAGCCAAAGTTCCACTGTCAGGCGGTCTGATATCCAATTTCTACAGGCTACAGCCACCGGTCCTGAACGAAGTTAAAGCAACCAAATTTTGGCTCCAATCATACAAGACCGCACGCCCGGACTGTCCAGTACCTATGTTGTGGGGTACATGTAGGAACTCATCTGTAAGATATCCTCAAGAAAAGGGGCCGCCTTACCTATGTCAATTATAAAAACGTCTCCTGAACTTCGCATACAAGAACCTATCTGGTGCAATGCTAAAGCGCTCAAGGGCCACCTCTGAGATCGAAAAAAAAAAATGCAATATTTTATTTTTAGAAAACAAAAAACTAGGACACGATTTGTGTCCCCAAACAGATTTGTGCAGCAAACAAAATATTTCTATTAACAAGAACTCGGCGTATCTTGGATTTTATGAAATTTTGAACAAATTTTTGAAACTAAAACGAATCATTTTGTATCCATGTTTTTTGATAGTACTTCAATTGTTATATTTAAACAAATTTTTTATTAATTTACAAAATGCCTATTTAGGCCTGAAGATAATCAATTGAAAAATGTCTAGTACGAATTTCATCGAAATCCTTTGAGAATTGGAGAAGATAACCTGGCGACCGTTTCGAGAAAAAAGCGCATCGACTTGACTGTGTCGCTCAGACATGCATTGCAGTATAGTTGTTGAATTGCCAGTGCGGTTTCAAGCTTAAAAAATCGACGATGGAAAAACCTTCACTTCAAATCTTCACGCCAAATTCTGGAGAAGAACAAAGAGTACTAAATTAATACCCTCCACCTATTTCTCGATATCCTCGACTTCAGCTAAACCATTAATACCACTAGACGTCTTAGACAGGGTGATGCTTTGCGAAATTCCCAAGTCGACAAGTTCAACAAAAGAAAAGAAAACCTTCGGTGCCGCACTCAGTTCAATAGCGACCCATTGTGATGCCTGTAAGGAGAGTGTACCTTGCTCGGGAAGTAATCCCTAAAGCAGTCTTCTATCGGATTTGAAACCCTTGAAGCTTCAACGAACTATAAATGACTTTGATAGGTACTTGTGTCGCTTAATTCTTCGATACACACAGAATAAACGTCATCCTACGTCCACTCAGACCGAACTTCAGCGCGCACTAGATAAGTAGGTTCGTCGCTGTCTGTGTTGAAGCTGTGATGAGAATAAACGTGAACAAATCAGAGGTGGTTATTTCCCGAACGCCTGTTCAATGCACTCTGCATGTTAGTGGAGTCTCATTGAAACAGGTGGAGAAGTTCAAGCATCTCTGGAGCAATACTGAGTTATCCTGTAGGATTGGCCAGGCTCGAGCAATTTTCAGACAGGGTGGTCAGCCTGACGTCAGGAGGGCTAAACTTGGCATCGGAGCTAAGCTATTGGTCTTCAATTCAGTGTTTGTTCCAAGCCGTACTTATGGTTTGGATAATGACCGAAGGAATAAGATCGCGGATATAAGCCGAAGAAATGAGATTTCTTCGTTGTATTGCTTGGGTAACTCGTCGAGATCGAGTTAGGAACACCAGAATACGCAAGGCACTCAATGTCAAACAGCTACTTCTTCATACGGAGAGGTCCATACTTCGACGGTTTGGGTACCTTAAACGCATATCCCCAACTCGGTTTCCAAGATGTGTCACTGAATCCGTCCCATCAGGTAGGTGTCCGCTAGTTTGGATCAGGATAAGATGACTGGACCACGTCCAAAATCTCACATCTACCCGTATGGGAATATTTTCTTTTAGATTTAGACTCGATGGCGAGATGTGGAGATGTCCACTTCATGTAAAGAGTCCACTTAAGCATCCTAAACCGTCGACACTCGTAGTAGATATGCGGGTCTTTGGAAAATGATGATGAAAAATGACGACATGCTTCATCTCCTGTTCGGAGATGGTCAGAACATTTCTCCTGGGGTGACTGGTAATCCTTGGTTTCCGTCATTATGCTTCGTTCTAAAGCTGTTTTAGCTCAAAACAAGTTCAAGTTTATAATTTGGTCGCATTTCGTCACGTTACCTGTTGAACCATTGAAAATCAATTATTAGCTGCATTTCCAATCGACCGTGGATCTACAGTATTAAGAATTCAAAAAATTATTGATCCAAGATCTATTTAAATTCCTTTGCATGCAAATATGTTAATTTCATTTGTTTGTGTCCTTCTAACTGGCCGGCCACCAGTGTTACTTATATGTTAACAATTTTATATGTGTCCTGCTCCGAGATTGTTGTCTTCGAGGTTAATTTTTACCATTTATTCAATTCGCTTCATCTCATAGCTTATCGGGCAATTTTGAATTTATTCTCAGCTCGCCTTATGCAAATAGGTGATATGATAACGGGGATGCCGCAGCTGACTACGACACGGGTACGCTGTTCTTAACAACGTCTTAGTACGCCATTAAGGTATAAATAGTATGTACAGGCTTAAAGACGAAGGCAAACGAACGTGGATGGATCTGGCGATGGGTGCAGCAGCCGTTTGCGGAACAATCCCTGCACATGTGAGCACTGGCTGCCGTTTAGGTAAATGCATTTTTATGCACGCTCTGATTTCATGCGCCCCCATTCGGCTGTGCATGGCCTTCGGATCCTCCCCAGAGACCATTTGGCCACCGTTTATCGACGATATCTTAATTTTTATTATATTCAAATTAGTTTCACTGTATGCAGATAAATTTGCCCGTATGACTTTTATAATCCGCTCAATCCTGCCACGGCGATTGTTACCACGAAGATTTCCTTCAGCTCGTTGTTGTTGCACCTCGCGTTTGTGGTGTTCTCCTCAATGTGCAGCCCGGCATCGGTATCTTAGTTAATAACACTCTGGGGAGAAGTTCGAATGAGGTCGTGTTGGCATTTTCGATCAGATAGCGAGCAAAATTTCCGGAATCAAAGTTGAACGCCGTAGCGGAGATCGCAGCATGTGGTGATAGATCAACCACTGGACAATGTTTTCAGTGGAATTCGTCATCTCTAGATAACTTGGAAATAGACAAATCACTTTATTACCATCTGTTTTGCGTGTGGGGAGGGAGCAACACTCCTATGGCTTATAAGGAGTGGTCATTGCCTGGCATTAGTAGGTAGGCAACTTGTATTTGTTGATTTGCAATGGTATTGCGACAAATTGAATGGAATGCACTGTAGCACGTCAAACGCTTTACACCCTACTGATGCCTGGTAGTGTTCACTTCTATCTTGGACTGCATCGAAAGCGGTTTGCTAACAATCGCGTGAAACCTGACAACCATCACTGTGTGCTAGTGTTGTGGAACGCAAAATGAGAGAGACACCGTACACGTCACCATCACCCTAGCTGTTAGAAATTGTGTCGAATGTCATTTTGACATCGATATTCAAATTGCACAAGATAGCTATCATTTGTCCACTCGGCTGTGTTGCACTGGTGCTGTGCTGCGTTGAGACGGGGATGGTGGTCGTTCGTTGATCTTGTTGATATTCGAACCGATCTCGCAGAAATATGTAGATCGTTGAAAAGTGGAAAAGTACGCACCTTTGCTAAGGTGACTTATTTGTGGTGCCGCTGCACACTTCCAGACAAAGTTACTTACTTTGTTGGAGAACCACTCCACCGAACTGGGATAGTAGGTGGTTAAATTGATATACCTGTGGCAAAGTTTGATATGTTGCACCTGACGACAAACCAGATGTTGTATTGATCAAGATTGAGATAATTTTAGTTCATATGATACGCCTGTTATGATTTGAGTAGGATAATTGTGAGTAAGGGAACACTCCGTAAGATATGATGATGTTGGGATTCAATTGCGTTTTTAAAGCGTTTATATGGTCTTAAAATAAAGGTAATTCTTGTAACGGGTCGGTAGTTGGAGCTGTATTTTTAGAATCTCTTCGCATTGCTTTGTACCGATGCTGGAGGTCAGAGAAATTGATTATTTTTCTGAAACTTTGGTACAGCCTCCTCGCGGGATGACAATTCGCGGAGCGACGCAATTTTTAAATAAATAAATAGCTAGCGCGACAAGTCGAGGTGAGCCAAGGCCTTTCTTCATGTTGTGCATGTTACATTTTTCGCACAAATGGAAGGGACCTACAATTTATTGCCGACTCCGAATGGCAAATTGAATGGCTTTTTCACGACCAATAATACTCCCGGAAGTTTGTCATTCCGACAAGGGGTAGTGCCGCCAAAAACGTTTGGTGGAGATGGTTGGAGATTGAGCCTACGCAGCTCGCACAACAGCCCAACGCACCAATCACTTTCACCAGTATACCGGCAGATAATGTCGATTAGCCAGTGTTGTTATCATAGAGGCATCGCACGCACTTGTAGTGTAGGTTAGGTGGTCAGTTTGGTAGCCTTTCTATTAGGCGAAACCGCTAACTGGGCGTTTGCATACATAGAAACGAAGAACTTCACATCGAAGGTGTTTTGGTGTTCATTTCCGGTCTCATACAATATTGCTTGATGGTCGCTAAGAGCATGGTGAGCGCAAAATTTTTTTGTTTTCTTCTACAAAAATGTTAACTGTACGGGTGTTCATTACAGGAATTTAAAACTATTCAACGTCTTCAAAATGCTGTTTCTCATTAGACAGATCCATTCCTTGGCCCAAGCGTCGAAGTCACCGGCTTTAAAATTCATTGATTCCAAGACTCGTTGAAGTGTTACAGTTGAAGATGTAAAGACCGTCAATTATGACCCGATTGAAACCTTTTTCAGGACCTACGTCTATATCACAGCTTAACCTGCTGGCCATACACTTTGATCATAATGCCAAGAATGTTCACTTGAGATTGCTAGGTCCTCACCTAGCTCACGATTAGGCTGTGATGAGAGACTCTGGGCGCGCTGACAGTGATTAAGTTTTAGTTGCAGCGTTTACATTGTTTCGACTATAGTTGATTCCGTATCCTACTCTTTCCCGTATAGTGGTTACTGTTGATGCCCTGTTAGTAATTGAAGAGCAGAAGTGTCATCACCATCATCATCTTCCAATAGCCCGCTTATCCACTATGAGGGTCGCGGGTTTAGGGAGCCTAAGTGGACTCACCACATTTGCCGATCTTCCGCCATCGACTCTAACTCATCAGGGGCTATACCCAAACGGGTAGAGGTGAGATTTCGGACTTGGTCCAGCCATCTCATCCTAGGCCTACCCAGGGGACGTCTACCCGATGGCACGAATTCCATTGCACGTCTTGGAAACCGAGTTGGGGACATGCGTTTGACGTGCCCAAACCATCGAAGTATGGACCTCTCCGTTCGAAGAAGTAGCTGCTCGACATTGAGTGCCTCGCGTATTCTGGTGTTCCTAACCCGATCTCGACGAGTCACCCCAGCAATACAACGAAGAAATCTCATTTCGGCAGCTTGTATCCGCGATCTTATTCTTTCGGTCATTACCCAAACCTTATGACCATAGATGAGGGTCGGAACAAACACTGAATTAAAGACCGACAACTTAGCTTCGATGTCAAGTTCGGCCCTCCTGATAACAGATTGACCAAGCTGTCTCAAAATTGCTCCAGCTTGGCCAATCCTACAGGATAACTCAGTATTGCTCCTCCCATCACTCGTGAATAGGACCCCGAGATACTTAAACTTCTCCACCTGTTTCAATGGGACTCCACTTACATGCAGAGTGCATTGAACAGGTGTTCTGGAAATTACCATTACCTCTGATTTGTTCACGTTTACCTTCATCCCAACTTCAACACAGACGGCGACGAACCTATCTAGTGCGCGCTGAAGTTCGGTCTGGGTGGACGTAAGGATGACCAAATGTCCTTGTGCATAACTTCGCCGTGTGACCATTTCCACCCTATTAATCGTAAGTAACTTATCGCAGACCAATCATTGTCGTTTTTGCCAGCTTTAGGCACATGTCCAAGCTCCATGCCTTTGTAACATTTAAGCGGGCTAAGATATTCGCGTATTCACCACGCCGTTCACCCTGTATGGCCCAACGTGTCTTTGCAATGAGCTCGAAGGCTAAATGTTGCCGTCTGAGGTTCATTGTAGGCTTAATGAATAGGCTTAACTTTTTTTTAAAACGTCTTCTTTGGTGGTCTAGGTCTTTCATCCTAATTATCATTTTGTGTATTAAGATCTTCACGTCTGCCTGTTCTGCAAGGATGCTCTTAAATTTTAAAGGTATGCGAATTGGCGGAATTTTCGAACCCACACCCGAGGGATATCGCAGTAGAAGAAGACCGCGACTCAAGTGGCGCACGCAAGTGGAAGTGGACCTTAACCAACTTAGCGTGCGAAACTGAAGGCAGCTGGCTAAAGATCGAGCTGGCTGGAGACTTTTTAGTTGAGGCCCAGGTCCACCCCGGACTGTAGCTCCACCTTAAGTAAGTAAGAGTTGGCGGATCTCCTTAACTCTATGAGTAGGTCTTTCTTTATTGCTCTCCTGATGCGGTTTACATTTTGACCAATGCAGTATATTCGCGATAGATTGCCTTTTGTTTCTAGGCCGGGACGGGTCTAGTTTAAAAATAAAAAAAATGCATAATAGGGTTGACCAAATAAACTCTACTGTCTCTACTCTAATATATTCCGATCGATCAGTGAAGATTTCCTGTAGCAGGAGATATGTATTGTATAGGGTCATTCAACAAGAGGTGTCATTTTAAATCAACAGGGCCCAATCAGCAAAAGTACGACGTCTACTGACTTCAATTCTTGTGTTCGCTGGTGCAAAGTGGTTGGGGATAGGCCCAATTCCTGTGATTGTCTCGAAATGGACACATCTGAAGTCAAATTTATCGATTAAGTTCACTATAGCTGTGGGAGAAGGCGCTTGATGATGACCAAAAGCAGTATGAACTTTTTGACACGTTTCTGCGATATTTTTACTGTCTTTGCAGTGAATTTTGACTATTTCAACACGTTGTGCGAGTGTCCATCGATTTATAGTTTTTACTTATCAAAAGCCATCGTTTTGAATATTGACAGTTCAACAATAGCGTAAAATTTAAAATCACACCTCTTGTTGAATTACCCTCTTTTTAAAAGAGAAACTAAGAATTTATCAGCTAAGTTAAATAAAATCCATAAAGTATATTTAAGCTAATGAAAAACAATTTCAAAAATAATTCATATTCATGTTTAATTTTCATAACAAACCCACAGCTTTTGAAACAACGCAGCGTCCAACCTTCAAATCAAAAGATATCGTGTTTCGCTGTTCTGAATTTTAACCCACTCTCCTCCCCTAGGCTCTCAGTTAGTTCAATGAAAATGTATACGATAAAAACAAAGAGCAAATATAAACAAATAAATTTAACAAGTTTGAACATCACTGCAAATTATTACACCAGTCACAATTTTGCTCAGACGTGCTGTGCATGTCCACGGAAAATCGACAACAGTCAGCAATGACGATAGCATCGCTGCAGTGATTTGTAGTGACATCGGAAAACATGTTAAAGTTCGATAGAATGGGCAAGCCACTTGTATTTCGATTGATTTAAAATCGTTTTTTAAGCGTTGAAAATCCGATTCGTGAGGTGACCTTTGGCGGCAGTAAACTTTCGTCGCTGGGTTTGACGTGATTTATAATTTCGATTATGTTCGATAGTTCTGCTCTGGCAATATATCGTTCAAGGGAGACTGAAGAAAAGTAAATAAATCTAAACTCTAAGGAATGGGATATTCATAGGGAATGACCGCATTGAACTTGATTTAGTGGTTATAAACATTTATTCGCGATTTCCGTGCCTCAGGAGTACATTCCTACGTGATCGAAGACATAGGTGTGGGCTTGTTGTTAACAAGGAAAACTGTTTTAATTTTTTGCATAAGCGTTTCACATAATTTGTAACATACATGCATACATAGATTCTTGTTTTTAATATGGATACGTATGTACGCAGTTCGTTGAAATATCAACTGTGATGTTATATCGGGGAGCGGGTCGAAATTCCGACTTCAAAAATTCTGTATAAGCAACATTTTGTAAATTGCTCAACAATTCGGTATGAAGGGGTTTTGCATTTCCCCAATTTTCTGTAAATACAAAATTTTCTTTTTTTTAATACAGAGAAGAATTCACAAAGCAAAGAATGCAGAATATTGGCAATAAAGAATTCAAAAAAATTAGAAGAAAATGTACGAACCTGAATACAGAATTTTAGACCGTACAAAACGATGACCTAATCCATTGCGAGAGTTTTACTTTCAAATTGTGCGGATTGGTAAATTTTTATGTTTGCATGCTGAAAGACCTACTGGCAAGTGCAAGCAAAATGATTCGTCTCAGCTTTTACATTTTTCTGGCAGCTTACGAGTGCCGTTCGTTCATGCGAAAAAAATAAGTAAAATCTATCGACACTGGTGTGAAAACGTATTCAGCCCTTAAATGTATTTTCCGTCAACTACTTGCATTGTTCTTGCCGTGTGTTTTTTTAAATTTTTTTAAATTTTTCTTGTGTGTTGGGATTTTCGATGTTTGGGACAGCACATCCTCTACCTCTTTTCTCTCAATGTGCTGAGAAATTAACCCCGAAGCATAAGGCTGTAATCAGTACAAGCTCGGTCGTCTATGTAAAATTCGCATGAAATTTTTCATTTTCTTAAGGACAACACACTTCGCAGCAAAGGTGGCTCCAACGTGAGGGGTGCCTCTTTGTGTATAGTACATGTACTTGTAAATACATTTTGTAGACAAGGACATCTCTAGAGCTTAGTGTACAACTGTACATTATAGAGAAAAAGTCGAAGAGTTAGAGAAAAACCTCGCAAGAGAAGTGTAGACACAGCGACTCTGTGCTAGAATTTTTAGCTAGGGCTTGGCTCATCCCGACCCCGTCTCTACCTCGTCTCTACACTCTATTCAACATGCTAAAAGAGCGTGGAGCTGTACATATATTTTTGCTGCGATATTTGTACTGTGCTAATGGGATGAGATGGCATCTGTGACGTATGCAAAAAAATAAAGAGGATCTCAAAGTATGAGCTTGAACTTACATAGTAAAATTGATTCAACATAGCTGAATTCGGACTCAATTTCGCATGCGAAAACATGAGTTCGTTTTTTGCGGCTTTGACTTGATAACCTTAAAGCTTTCCGTCTAATTTAGCTGTGATTGCAATTTCGGTGTAATAATTGTAGACAGGCAGCTGGATCGAGCTCACGACATGAGCACTTACTCAGTCCGTGGGTTGGATATCATGCTAAGAAAGTTCATAAAAAAATGAGTAAACAGCTCGAACTTATCTTTTTGCAGGTGACCCAATGTTCACGAACTATTTGTCACCCATCGCACAGATGCTTCACAGATGCGAAATATCAGCGTGATTAGAACAATGCCGACAGCAGGGCTTAAAACAATTCTCAACGTGCTACCACTTGACTTATACATGCAAGAATTTGCAGCTAAGCGTGCCTTGAGAATAAGCCAAACGCATGGTTGGAACTCAAATCCACAAGGGCACTCACAATTTCAGAAAAAGCTCGTAGGTGGAGACATTAGCAGTAACTAAATGTCATCTCGACTACGAAAAACCATTCTCCCGCACTTTTCCAAGCAGAGAAGAATGGGAAACCAATGAAACAACGAGAAATAGTTCTATATCTATCTACACAAATGGGTCAAGGATGGATAAAGGAACAGGTGCCGGCATTGTCTCCGAACAACTGAACATACACAGCTCAATCAGACTCCCTGATCACAGCAGTGTCTTTCAAGCGGAGATCCTGGCAGTGACAGAGGCAGTCAGTATGGTATCAACGAGATGATATCACCATTGCTATTTACAGTCAGGCGGCTATTAAAGCAATTTCTGCTACTGAAATAAAGTCCAAGCTAGTTTAAGGCTGTTGCCAAGAACTTGAGGTTCTTGGTTCGCAGTCCAGTGTTACTCTCTGCTGGGTTCCTATTCACAGGGACATAACCGGAAACGAGATGGCCGAAGAGCTTGCAAGAAAAGGGTCTATAATGGACCAAAACCCTCACTCTGTAATCTCAGAGAGCGAGTGTAATGTAGGACCCTGACGACAGCCAACAGGAGGTGGAATTCGCTTGGCACCTATGATATATGAAGGAAACTTTGGCCAAAATACGACAAAGCCAGAACCAACAAGCTTTTGAAACATGACAGGAAGTCGCTGTCAATGTTGGTAGGTGCACTCACCGGCAACCACAACCTTCTAAGAAATCACACAATGAAATTTAAATTCAACGATGATAATATCAGCTCCAAGTGGTTCAGTTGTTAGTGGTACAGAACATTAGGGAGACATTACTACATATAAGAACTATCTGATGTTCCAATAAACGATCTTTCCAGGTTTCTGAGGACATCACGATGGCTGGAGCAACGATAAGTAAGGTAGAAGCCTGGTAGGAGCTGGGATCAACCCCCATGTGCATCACAATGGGTCCACAAGGACCTAAGTGTGATGAGATCGAGTGCTTTCTTCCTCATCAATCCAGATAGCTAACTTAACCTATTGCGTGCTCTACCAAATATCTCTATCTATCGATACAAGTCGGCGTGTAGATCATCAGTAGAGCGTTTGTTAGAGATCTACGAAACATTTATCTATAAACACTCTACGTAGATAAAGTGTATGGTAGTGCCGCACGCAGTGTGAAAGTTTTTGATAGAGAAGATTAGTTTTTCGGTAGAGCTCCATCGATTTTTCTCTGCAGTGGAAGGCAGGCTTAATTGAGACGGAAGAGAGGTGAAAAGAGACCCAAAAAGGCTTCAATATTTATTTGAATAAAAGTAAGTGCGAGACTAAAATGTATCGAATGCAGGAATACTTGACTTGAATATATGAATATTTGACTTTCAAAAAGCTATGCCAAACTACGATAACGAATACGAACACAATTAAGCGCAAATCTTTTTAGATACGCTCTTATATCCAATTCTTTGGATTATGCATTTTTGATTGACAAGCTGACTCTATGTATATGTGTAAATATCGCACAACCTTGAACGTCTTACATGCTATAAGGGGTAACCAGAGCTAAATAAATAACAATGAATATGCAGGTGCAACTAATATGGTCGTCCATACTTACACTTTATTAAAACCATAATGGCTCTTGATGAAAGACTTGACTGTTTTATTGATTTTCATTTAATTGGGGGAAAAAAAAAGTAAAGTCAGTTCTGCACTCATTTTGCTGCCAGTTGTCCATAGCATCTTACCATTCCCTTGAGGATGGCTTCTCCAAACAAACCAATGTAAGACAAAATGACAAAAACAAACGAAACAACAAAAAATGTTTGCGTTTTCAATGCGTCCACTACTGACAAGCATCACAACAATACCATGTTTGCTGTTGCATAAACAAGATGTAAGAATCTGAAACACAATGTTTTTATTCCGATTTCCGTCATCAAAGACACATTTATTCCAGCGGAGTTCCCCGCAATGCGCTCGTCAAACACATATGGGTGCAGTACATTCGTATTGTACAGATACAGATCCTTTAATCACTGCAACTGCAACACACACACATCGGTGACATTGACCGTGAACTTTTATTCTTCTTCCATTCGTCTGTCTATCAAAGGAAGTCGCACTTAGACGCAGCCACAAAAACTCGGTGTACGTCCTTAACAGAAACACTCACTGTCGTGTATCTGGTGTCGAGTGTCAGTAAAATCACATCCAAGTGGATGATGCACTAATAAACCGAATGAGAGTTGAACAAACTTGACATGCGTTCCGTACGAAATGGAAGCGAATGCGAACGTTTTTAATGAATCCCTCTTCGAACATGATTTATATGATTACGGATATTGTGCATCAAATAGCTGACATGTTGTACTAGCAAAAGGTTGGTAATCGTATCACATTCTAGAAGTTAGCTCTTTTAATCCCATGGTATACTTTTTTTTTTACTTGTGGAATACCAGAGCAGTAGCTGCAATCGACTGCTGCGTGTGCGAAGAAACAGCCAGCTGTGATATGTTCACTTCTGCCTGTTTGCGGATCGATCGGTTGGTCCATCGATGTTCGTTTGTTATCCGTCAGACCATATATGTTCAGCATCATTGGTCAATTTGGAGGATACATGCTAGACGACCGACACCGAGGTGGCTGCGGAACTGAATTCGCATAAGGCTTATCCTCATAAAATAAATAATGTGTTTAGCGCACTCTTTGCTTTAGTTCTTGATCTTGTTGCCGCCAACGTTCCATCAACAGATGGATTTTGGAAGTGACGCCCAGAGATCCTTGCGGCGAATTCGATTTAGCTACCATCTGCGGACGTTTTTCTCTGTACACGTCTTTAAATTAACCCAACTTTTTGCTTCTATTTGCGACGGAGCAATGTGGGAGCGCATGTTTGGACATATGGTATCAATAATTGAAATCAGCGAATTATATTGCACATGAAATCATCAATATGTCCAGCAGGGGAACTTGTTTCAGCAGAACTACTGTGCACTGCGTTGCTGGTTTATCACTTTGGTGAACGCTGCACCTCGTAAATTTGTTGGAACTTGATTATGGCAGCAGAACGGGGGGCTCCGAGAAGAAGTGTTATCGAAATTGAAATCTCATTCGATGGTGCAACATAATTATCTCGGTTCTAAACAAGGATATCTCATGTCAATCTCTGATTTCGCCTTTGACGTGTATTCTCTGGGGAAAAATTGTGCACTTCTGCACTTCACAGGTGGGTGCAATTGATAATCTGGCCAACTTGAAATGGCCAATCATATTATTTCCGGCTGACAGATACGCTTTGGTTTAAGGTGGACCCATGGGATACATCAAAGCGGCGGCGACCGTGTAAACAGAAACACTTTTGGATTTATGAAATTCAATCAGAAAAGTTGACGAGTTTTTTTCCTTATACTGTACATTGTATCTACCTATCGACAGCAAGAAAACTGTGTATGTAAGTAACGTTAAACCGAATCGAATGAGTGGAATGTTGGTGATTTTTAGATACAGATAAAGGTTAAGTTAGGTTAGGTTAGGTTAGGTTAGGTTAGATACAGTAGAACGATGAAGCTAAACGATTTCCTGAAAGAATTTGATTTGGCTACAGAATTTTGCCACGTTTTTTGTAGCTATCAGAGTCTAACCTTAGATTACTAAAGAAATAGCTGCCGAGAAATTTCCTGCGTGTTTTGGAAATTCTCTGACATTCACATAACATGTTTGTGCATAGATTGTACCAGTACCTGCAAAGATCTGTAGCTGAGAGCCCGAATCTTTTGGCGTGCTCCTTAGATAACAATTGTCAGACAAGATACTAGTGACTCGCTGTAAATAGAAAATATTTTTCGCTCTTCTGCGGTCTAGAGCAGACCATAGAGCCTTGTTTAGTTGTTTCTTCTTGCATAAGCCCATCTCTGACTTGTCTTACTTATAATAATTGTTAAGATTTCTGCTTTCGCTCCACACGAAAAAGGGTCCCCCCCTTCCATGGCTTGCTATTCTCCTCCCAGGCTGGCCAGTTCGTCGGCCTTTTAGTTTTCCTCTACGTCTACGTCACCCAAAAAAAGTCTAACTTGATTCTGCGCGCATAATGTCTTGAGCATTACGGGGCATTTCAAAACTAGTCCAGATCTGACAACATTTGATTCTAGCGTTTTAAGTGCCGCAGGGGGCTAAAAGGGGTTTTAAACGTTTTTATAGGGGAAAATATTTTTTTTGTCGGATTTACTTAAAACTCACAAATATTCTACAATACATAATCTTACATATTTTGCAAAAGTTTTTTGGAAAAAATATACTTGATCAACTGCTTGCAGAGAAGCCAAAGCTATCGTGTGGGATGAGTGCTCCATGACTCACAAGAAAGATATTGGGACTCTAAGCTGCCAACTCAGCACAGGAAGTATGCTTTTTTGGGTTTCGGTAATGAAAGTCGAGGATGCTGTACATTGATGTAGAGCTTTTTTATACTCTCGATCCAACAGAAATTTTACCCTAAGTTCTGTACCCCAAATTTTGAACTCTAAGCCATCTAAACCCTTCAACTGACTCCAGGCCTCAGGTTAAGACAATACAAAAACGTAATCGAAGCCAATTTTTTGACAGGCGTCAATCAAAGAGAAACCATCTTCCTCTGATCTCATTAGACTCCCACTTTAAGCTCAAACATCTGCAATTTTTCGTTAAGTTTTGCTACGTCATGACTCCCATTTGGTCGCGCGCCATGAATTTACAGAAAACTAATGGAACTGAACTTTTCGGCCGTGGGCGCTCTATTAGTTGTCTGTGTACTCATGGCGAAAAAAGAAGCTCATGTAGCATTGGCCTAAGGGACAGAGACAGAGTTTGAAATTAGCTGGTGTGGGTCTGATGAGTGACTTTCTTCCATAGCCAGTTATAAATATGTGGCGTCCTTAGGGTCAGTGTACCTGACAGCCTGGTGGTCCTAGTTTAGAGGGACGTCTTAAAAAATAAATATGAGGAATTGAAAGTCTCATGTGACGTATTTTCACGCGAACGTATGAAGTATACATATGTGTACATATGTACGTATACCCGTAGACTACTTTAACCAAGAATCAAGAGATAGCCTAAGTTTCATAAGCGGCAAAGTTTTAGTACACTTCTTAAACTTCTTCAACAGAAAAATAACAAAATCGATTTAATTTGTATCACTTTTGCTTAGTGAGAGGATTGCTTCGCTTCTTTTGTTGTTTAAAGAGTTGATGGACTTCTTGGATTGTCCAAGTCTTAGAACAGAATTCCATTTATTGGCTCTTTCGTTGACCTCCCATTAATTGAGTTCCAACTTAATGTAGTAAACCACAAAAGGGAAATTGCCGTATCAATGCAGATACCTAGAAGAGACGTCCAGATAAGCTTTTAGTCTCCTAGAGAACGCTAAGGGGTGTGTTCCACCAGGGAACATCCCTGAATTTGATTCTACAGCTTTCTTTGTAGGCAAATGCTATTTGTGTGTTCAGATGTAGAGCCACCTCATCGAAGCCACCGTTTGAATACCGAGTAGGTTCCACTGCACTTTTGAGGGAAGTAAAAACTCCAGTTAAAGTCTCTGGGTTCGCCGACCGTTACCTGTTTGTGGGACGATTAACGAATGGGTGCTCTCGATTGCACCAATTTTTCGTTAATATTTATAAATAGAGTGAAAAGGTTATAATGAAAAGAAATTTATTATTGGACGACGTATTTGGTTTTTGGTTCAAATTTGGGAATAGTTTCCCTGATTTTGGATGAAACCACATCTGTGATCGATGCCAAACGCCATAGCAGGCGCTTCTCTGACTAATTTCACGCGTCTTTCTATGCATTGAGTGCCTTTTTACTTCCCACCTAGTAGGGGAAATATTGTAATCGGTCCGATCAAAATGTTTCGAGATATGAACAGGGCTTGACATTACTATACACTAGAAATCGTTTGCACCCATTTTCGAAATGATGCTGTGTTTGTGTGTGTGTGTGTGTGTGACCATATTTTCCGCCTACGATATCTGGAGAACGTAGGACCATGCGGTTTTTTTTGTTATATTTATCAGCGTAAAACTAAGAGCTGATTAGAATTTGAGCACAATCGGTCTAGCGGATGCTGAGGAAATTGAAGAATTGTTTTTTATCAAGTTCGCGCAACAACTCTTTGTCGAACAATTGCAGGGGAAATTAAAGAAATGTTTTCTTTGACATTAAATTGATTATCCAATTATGTTACGCAAAAACAAGAATAAAAATAATATTAATTCAACTCGATCGTTATATGTGCGGTGGGAAGAATAGGATTGGCTCCCCAGTCGAGTTTTTTATAATTAATTCGGTCTTAATGGGTTGGGAATAGTGTTGTGATGTTATTCACACAGCGAGAGGTATAATGATTTGAAACTCAGGTAGTATTTCAGTAGCGTCCAAGTGTGGTGTCCAGACTAAATGGGATCATTTATTATGTTCACCATTGGTTATATGAATGCCTGAACTCTGAACTTTCAAAGGAAAGATTACGAGTGTTCTGGACGTAATGAGGCCAAACATAAAATATCAAATTCTTGAAAATATATTTTGACAAAGAGCTGTAATTACAAAAGACCGCCATATCACGCATATCTACCCGAGATGTTGAACCAATCTATCCATCACTTTGGTGAAAGTAAAATTGTTGCGCTCGATATTTTAAAAGCATTTGACAGAGTTTGGCATCAAGCTCTTTGGTGAAAATGGGTGCATATGGCATCGATATATGTATTTTTTCTTCAATGGTTTAGAAACTACCTTTCGGACCGTTCAATTCAACTTGTTTTGGACGGTTTCAAGTCTGAAATTTCACCATATAAATGGTGGTCTTTCCCAAGGCTCTTCAAGTCGCAAACACAGCCATCATCCAAGCCTCGAAAACTGTCCGAGATAGGGGCATCACCGCAAGGACAATCAAAACCTATATCGACAGCCAGGCAGCCGTTAAGGCTCTGGAGTCCGCGATAACTAGGTCAAGGCTTGTAAAAATCTGTAAAGAGCATCTAGATAAGATATCGAGAGCCAATACGATGACCCTATGTTGGGTACCAGTACTAGACACATGTGCAACGGCTAGAAACTTATGGACGTGTTATAATAAGAAGAGATCTCTGTCTCTGGTCAAACGAAGTCGTCGTGAGGCGAGGATAGTCTCCGGCATTATTATTGGACACTGTGCAATTGGTATTCATGCGGAGCGCCTCGGTATACATCACAGCGACTATTGCAGAAGTTTCAGGGACGAGGAGAAGACCGAAACTTTCCCACACCTGCTGTGTGAATGTCGTGCCCTCGCCAGTAGAAGAATGAGGACTCTTGGTAGTGACTTCTTTACAGAACTGGAGGACTGAGGGACCTCCTGAGATTAATTTCCGTATCTGGGTGGTTTTAAATTAGCGGCTCTCTTTTCTTTTTGCAGGTTCCCGGACTGGAAGATGGGCACAATGGACCCTTTGCTGGTCTAAGTGAGCAGTGACAATGTCACAAGGCACCCATTAACCTAACCTAACCTTCCCAAGGCTCTGTCTTGTCTCCTACTCTCTTTCTCATTTTTATAAATGATTTCTTGTCTGCAAGTTCTAATTGAATCTATGCCTTCGCTGATGATAGTACCCTGAACTCATATTCGTTACATAACTCACGTCCCTGCTCTTGGAACGTGGGAGAGGAACGGCAACGTATGTTAAGCTTATTAAATTCCGACCTTGACAGCATAATAAAAGGGGGTTCAACCAATGGAATGGAACTTAATGCGTTCAAAAGGCAATGCTGCTTTCTGTCACTCAAGAGAAGTCCGAACCTCCTAATTATTGTCTATGAATGGTACTTGCATCGCCGAAACCGAAAGGCAATCTATTCTGGGTATGTGTTTTAGTGACAACCTTCGTTGGAACGACCATAAATTCGAAGTCGCCTAAAATGCTGCGAAATGTCTAAGTTTCAAATAGTGCAAAAAACACTTTACCCCTTTTGATCTGGCCTTAATTTATGAGGTATTCATTCGTCCAAAGCTCGAGTACAACGCTCATATCTGGTCTCCAGAACCGGCCTGCACACTCTGGATAGAATCCAGACAGGGACATTGTAAAGTCAGTAAACTCGCTTGAACACCGACAGAATATTTCCTGTCTCTCTTTATCGTTGTTTCCACAAACAGTGCTCCAGCGAAATAGCCAGTCGCATTCCGCCCCTTCAATACCTCACCCTTAAGCCTATTGTCGGGCGTACAGTAAAGTATAGAGATTTGTTCATAAGCCGTACAACAAGGATGTGGAACAATCTACATAGCTCTGTGCTTCCCCATCACTACCACCTACAAATATATAAAACCAACGTGCACCTTCGTCTCTCCTTTAATTTCTCTAGTTCTCTCGCTAAAGGGTAGTCATAACCCCTTTAGTACGCGTAAATTATGTAAGAAAAAAAAAAGTCTCCATTCTTAAGTCAGTAAACGAGAGCAAAACATACAGAAATGTTCTTACACGAAAAAATGCGTCGCGATACAAAACAAGTTGATCTTGAACAATCTTAACAGAATATTGAAAGGATAACTACCACCGCTCCTTTCATGGAAGCGTAGCACAAAACTTCAAAAGCACTAAATCATAACCGAACCAGTTACATGTCACAACAATGTTCGAGCCTGTTCGAGAGAAAAGTTCCCTTCAATTCATATACTAGCGGAGAGATAGTTAATTTTAAAAACGCAACAGATACTCTATCATTAGCACATAAAAGAAATCGATTTATGGCCAGCGGCAATTCCAGTGACAGCCTATTCACGCGCTTTTTGTCACCAAAGTCTAACGAGTTATTTATACATATCAGCGTTGTAGATGCCAACAGGCGACAACCCCGCAGTCACTATACAAGGCACTGCGCTGAAAGGAAGTTGCACAGACGAGATAACACAACAAAAGCGAACATCACTCCAAAAAGAAGACGGCCGCAGGGAATGAAATGACAGCAAAGATTGCGTCTCCAAATTGGATTGATCGCTTGAAGATTGATCGCAGCAATTGAGTAGGATTTTATCGATGCTGCTGCTGCTGCTATGGTGCACAGGCACAGTCAACCAGACAAAAGGCCACAACACCGACCACGCTATTCACTCCATTTAACTAAACACATAAACTGAGGAAGATCCGTTGTGACCACTGTAGGGCAGCCTTTACAGCCACACTCGTTTCCTCTTTTGTGCAAATGACTCTTACAAATGACCGTGCCCGAGAGTGATGGTTTTTGCCTGGTATCTGTTTGCACTGCGGAGCTAATCCATGTCGAAAATCTTGTCACCCATATCCTGTCATTTAGAATACACGCTGAGTGTTGGCTGCTGCGATCGGTCGACGACGATCACTCAAGAAGAGGAAATAGCTTCTGTGTGACAAACCGGATTTCTCATCTTAATCTTGGTGTTCGCCAGCCCAGAGGTATTAAGGCGAAGATTGCTATCTGACAGTTGTCTTCGTATCTCTATCGCGAGTCGTCCTTCGTCTGACTCCTACTCTTTTCTTTAAGCGACAGGCACTGCTCGGTTGGTAAGACGATTTGGAATGTCCCACGACCAACGAGCAACAAGTTAAGCAACAACTGTCACCATTGTCAACGTCACATTGTCTATTTGGGATATGCAGAGGATGTCTCTTGAATGCTTTATAGGCTGAGACGTGGATTGTGCTCCAGAAAACACTCTCTCTTGGCATGAGCCGGGGAGAAAGCTTCTTTAGCATATCCATGCTGCTGCCATTGCCACTGCCACGTACTAACCCAACGCCAACGAGGAGGTGGCTCCTAATGAACAAGTCACGATCCGCATTTATAATTTATTTCGGTGAAAAGATACTCCCGCTGCATTTACGCTGGGTGTGGGTCTAATTGCATTTTACCGTTTTTGTAAGGTTGTTACCTAACTGACCACTTTATACGATTAGAGGCAGTTTATCATTGCGGCTTGTTCAGGTTGTCGATGAATGCGGTTGATACAACGTTTCGGCGAGCCGTAGTATCTCATATACTTAAAACTCATTTACAGCACGAATGAGTTCCCAGCACCGCTGAATGAAATTGTCCCCAGTGTGCGACTGTTCAGTATGCCTACAGCAGGATGGTGTTCTTATTTGGAAATATTTTTCAAATGAATTAGCTCATAATTTACCATTGGAATAGAGCGCTCCTCCCACGCCGGACAGGCCTTACTACAGCGGAGAAACGTGTCTTTCATATCTTGCAATGCTGCACGGGTTCAGTGAAGCAAGTACGCTGGAGGGGTCTCTTGGTCGTCGGAGCTCCTTGGAATTTGTAGTTGAAATTAATTATGCCGCTTAGGGAAAACACTTGACTTAAAATGTGGACTAGCGTTAAATCACTATGACATGGTACTTGTGCTCGCCATGCGGAGCAAGATTCAATTTTTCAATTGAAAATTTCCCGCAAAAGAATAAGTGTTCAGGTGCAGATGTTTTTTTTTTTTTTTTTGGCGAAAAAGTAAATATGCCTCGATTTGCTGCCTGTTGGAAGAAGAATTATGGAAGCGAATTTTTATTAGAAAAACGAACGAAAGCGTGGAATGCTGGGCGCTTGTTCCATTTGCAATAAATTTTGATTTTTTCCTTAACTTAGTTTAGATATAGAATAGCACAGCAACATGCTGTGGCATTAAACCCGGGCTCGGCATTAATGGATTAAAATATGTATGCTGTCCCGTATTTTACTCCCCCCGTGTCACAGTTTTATGGCAGACACGCGAAATGCTGGTTACTAATAAAATCGTATTTATTACATATTAAAGCGCAAGGAAATTACCAGTTGACGGACAATTGTAACTCCGTCCGCGACACTATTTTGATCCGTTTATCATACTCCAACCCACTTTTCTTAAGAATTGTTTGCACATAAATAAATAGGTCGACAATATGTACTTTTGTGTCAGATAAGGGACATTTGTTTATTTTTGGTCGCCGTAACTTAGTGGTGCGTATGACTACTGTGTGATCTGCACAGGTTTGAGACCCAACATATCAACCGAACATCTCAGCGGGCAATGGCAAATATCTGATAATATAATTTGTCATGAAAAAGCTTTTTAATTCGCCGTTCGGCGTCAGCAGCTTGTATCCGCAATCTTATTCTTTCGGTCACTACCCAAACCTCATGACCATAGGTGAGCTGAGGGTCGCAACAAACGCTAAACTAAAGACTGATAACTTAGCTTCGATGCCAAGTTCGGCCCTCCTGATAACAGATTGACCAAGTTTTCTTAAGACTGCTCTAGCCTGACCAATCATGCAGGATAACTCAGTATTGCTCCTTCCATCACTTGTGAATAGGACTCCGAGACCACGCTATGCAGCGCAGACAGAGTCAAAGGATCTGGGGGATAGACTGCACGGACCTGCGGCCACAGTAACATCCTGCCCTCGTTACCAAACTGTATTGTCACGTTTCCAACCGGCTATATCATTCCCAAACTAAACCTCAGAAAAAAACTTCCACGTGGGATTCGCCACCAGAACACAGTGGAAGAAAGACGAAGTAGTGAAGGACATCGACACGGTCATCTACACCGGCGGATCAAAGATGAACTGCGGTATGGAGGCCGGAGTCTACTCGGAATCACTGAAAATAACAAGATCATACCGCTTGACGAATTTTGCTAGCGTCTTCCCGGCGGAACTACTGGCAATCCGAGAGGTTCGCACGCAACTCGGGCGTGACACAACCCACAAACAAAACATTGCCATCCTCTTAGATAACCAAGCCGATATCAAAGCTATTCATTCGGCTGCCATGTTCTTAAAACTGGTGCAAGAGTGTGGGTGAACGGTTTAGAGTCACACTGCTCTGGGTTCGAGGGCACATTGACATAAAAGGAAACAAGCGCGCAGATGAACTGACTTACGATAAGATTAGAACAAAAGATCTCCTAAACAGAACCCGCCCAGATATCGCCAGAATAGGTATTCGATACTAACAAAAAAGCACATCTTAGTGATAATTGGCTTCTGTTGAATAGCCATCTCTATCTACCTACCTATGACCCTGAGAAACTTAAACTTCTCCACCTGTTTCAATGGAACTCCATGCAGAGTGCATTAAACAGACGTTCGGCAAATTATCATTACCTCTGATTTGATCAGGTTAACCCTCATTCCAGCGTCAACACATACGGGTAAGAACTTGCCGAAGTGCGCGCTGAAGTTCGGTCTGGGTGGACCCCAGCATGACTAAGTAATCAGCGAAAAGCAAATGACTTATCCTTAAGTCTCCCAATTCGAACTGTTTCTCGCCACATCTGCGCTGTAACATCCAATCCTTATACACAATGAAAAAGAGGGGTGACAGCTCCCCTGGCACACAGTGAAAGATGATTTAACGCTCTTCACCCGAACACAGCTCTTACATTTAGTGTATTGACCCTCAGAAGAGAACCGTCAATCCAATACTTCTGCAGTACACTCCAGAGTTTACCTCGAGGGACCCGATCATATCCTTTTCCAAACAAACAAAACAACTTTAGATAGGTTTGGCACACTCTCAGGTCTTCTCAAGTACTATTTATTTTGAGAGTGAATAGCTGTTCGGTTGTGCTTCTATCTGGACAAAAGCCGCACTGCTCATCGCCCAACCTGGACTCGATTGCAGTTCGCACTGTGACCACCTTAGCAAAGACTTAATTGTAATTCTCGGTTCAGGTTAACAATCGTTTATTCAGAAAAACTCAATTTCGCCCAATTTCGAATCATGTGCATAGGTAGGGATTGTTTATAAAATTCATGCGACAGATTGATAGATTCATGGCCTCTTCATATGACAAGAAACTCAAACTTATTTTTCATGTTGGATATAGATTTTCAGGTGCAACAACATTTAGTATAAATGTATAACTTCTTCCTATTGGTCTAAGTCCCAGCTTAGTCTAGGTCCCCGCAGCTATTCTATACTAGAGGGCGCAAAATTCATCTAGCGATTTCACCTCCACCGTTGAACAATACCAGTGGTTGTTGCACAAAATACATTACTGAACTCCGCCACAGTGTCAAGTTTATGTCCAGACTATATTATTGCAGTATTTGTTACCATCGGATATTAAAAAGCAATTCGCCACTTTCAACAATTTAGCAAAGACATAAAAAGTCCTGCAATCACGAGCAATCGATTTGGCGAAAGATTCGTTTGACTTGGTGTTGATTTGGAAATTTCCCTCATCATCGCATGGCTCTCATCATGGTATTCGTTATACCATTGAGTTTCGCTGCTGCTTTTTTCTTCCATCCCATCACATTATGGGATTCATTCATTATTGCAAGGCTTCGTAGATAACCACAAAGGTGTTGAGAATTTCAAAGAGATTGTGTATCTAAGTAAAATCGCGCAGTCGACTATTTTTTGATATCAGATTAAAGTTTCTTAAATTTTAAAAATAGATGCCTAAATGACTCCTTTAATAAAGAATGAATGGAGAACCAAGCTGACGATGTTAATGAGGTTAAGAGGAACTAGGCTTCCTTCTGAGTAAATCTCGCGGTCAGACAGGACGTAGATGAAGCAGCGTATAAACTAAATGACACATTTATATAATTTTCAAGAGTAGTTGTGTTGTTAAACAGGACAAGGTTAAACGGTGTATATTTTGGTCGAACGAATCACAAACATTAGAACGCTTTTTAATAAAGCAAAAAGCACTTAAATATCAACATCGTCATCAGTTGCGTAAAGCGAACCGAAGACCTTCTTGCTTATGTGTATATTAAATTACATATAAAAAAAAATATGGGACATTGCCGGCTGCAACTCGTCTCCATAAAGTTATTTTAAAAGATAATTCAAAAGGGCCTGGGGTGCTTCTCAAACCAGATGACAATTTTACTACTAGCTGAAGCAAAATCCTAGAAACTCTGTTCAAGGTGCTGTTATAAGGCTCAACCTTGCAGTCAGATATCCCCGATGTACTGTCTATAGCCTCTCGAGACAGCTATTTAGTCGCGACAAAGTGAAACGCGCAGTTGGTTGATTTAAACTATTCCAGGCATCAGGGACGGATGGAGTCTTCTCGAGTTTCATCCAGAACTGTTTGGATTAGATCATCTCTCCTGTGATTGCTTTATATAGAACTAGTTTCAACCTCAGATATATTTCACAAGATTGGCGGGAAGTGTTTTAGTTTTCATCCAATCCTTCAATTCGTAAGCCCAGCGAGCTTCCTTTCTAACAGCTTAACATCGTTTTTCTTGAAAACAATGGAAAAGCTTTTAGACATTTATATTAGGGACATACTTAAGCACGGCTCTGCATCCTGGTCATCGCAATGGCCGATCAACGGAAGGCGTGTCCGTATCGTCTAGTGACGCAAGAGAGAGAGAGAGAGGAAGTTTATCGCCCGAAGAAGACCGCAATTGACCATTACCCCACTAATCCGCAGTGTGACTGAAAACCCAGGGCCTATCCGCACTTTGCATCGGATTTTGGTTTAAAATATTGGCCTGAACGCTTATAAGGTCCAGTTGACACTAAAATCTAAGTCAGCAGACCACGCATAACGCCATACCTTCGCCGATTGGGGGCTGGAATGAATGAACAAGATCATGAATTTTTACACAAAGTTGTTCTGAGTGATGAGGTTCATTTCCATTTGCCTGGGTACTTAAACAAACATGACTGTCGCATCTGGGGCTTCAAACACCCGAGAGAAATAGTGGAACAACGTCTCCATCTAAGTGCAACGAGTGACAGTTTGGTGCGGTTTTTGGGCTGGCGGTGTCATTTTGCCATATTTTGTCGAAAATGATGCTGGTACGACCGTTTTAGTAAATGGATTCTGTCACCGAACGATGTTGATTGACTTTTGTTGGCCTGAAATTTATGCTATGGACGTGGAGTATGTTTGTATTCAGCAAGTCGGCGCCATATGCTACACCGCTGCTGAAATAATGGCTCTATTACTTCACAAATTTCCTGGACGTGTGATTTCTCGAAATGGAAACTTCAATTGGCCGGCGAGATAGTGCGATTTAACACGATTAGACTTTTTTCCCTGGGGCTATTTAAAAGATAAAGTCTACGCCTCTACGCCAATGGACACAGGCCAACATGGTTTTGTTGTTGAAAAGCTGAGGGTCATTTCCGAAGTAATTTTTGGCGTAAAATTTGAATCCGGGGTCAAAATTGTCCCATCACGTCAGAATTTTGAGATATTTGAGGTGATCGGTATTAGAATTTACTTTTCACACAGAACTTGTTCACTGGTTTGCTTAAACCAAAAACGCGACGAAAAATTTTATCAAAAGAATGACCATTTGTAGGCAGAGCCGAGGAGAATTTTGGCAGACATTGTATTCTATTACTAACCTCAGAGCTTGTACTTTAGATTAAAATAAAAATGTTGCAGAAATGTTGCATTTTTTTTATGACTCTAAATGACACCTCTTGTTAAATGGCCCTATATAATGGACATCCTTCGACATCCAATCAATTTTATTACTATACAAAAAAAAAAGCAGGGCGAATCTTCAATTCTTTTCCTGTTGCACAGTTCGCTGTTGTTATCACTAATCACAGATCCTACACGCTGGAAAAAGTCATTGCTAATAATAACCACTTGACACGGTGCAGCTGCGATTTTAATCGAATTGCCTCCTACTATTCGTGTGGGAAATCTTTCATTGTTCCGTTATGGATACACTCCCCTGTCTTAGTATCAACTGAAAGAAAGTGCAAAACGAAAGTAGCACGCAGCGTAACAAGGACGATTACGAAAGATACATTTAACCAAGATAAGAGATGAAATATTAACAATCCCTTTTATAGGAAATTCGAACATCAGAATAACTTTGCCACGGGCAAAACGAAGCAGAAAATAGTAACAACAACAAAAGGTTAATGAGTGTCATTAGAAAGAATTTGAACGCTGTTGTTATATCTTTCTCTCTGGGTTTCCCTTGGCAATTCTGTTTTCGCTTTTAGTGGTATGCCAGCAATAAAAAATGAATAAGTAGCTGGCGCGACAGCCCGGGATGAGCTACTCTTTTCTCCTCTTTAGAGATGACATTGAGAATGTTCTTCCAAGAGGGGCGGACATAACTTCATTAGTGTGAGTTCGACGTTCAGTAGATATTGCTGAGGCGTGAATCCACCTGACTACTTTACACACTAACCACTAAGCCGCGGTATCATGTAAAAGCTTCTTGATTCTCCGTTCGGAGTCGGCAATTAATTGTAGGTCTCTTCCAAGAAATGTAAGACGTACAACATAAATGGTTGCAATAAGCTACCACGGAGCTGTCACGCCAGCTATTTATATTGTTTTATGAAAACATAAAGGTTAATTAGTACATGACCTTTCATTATGCAATTAGCAGGAAAGGTCATTGAGTTCAATTTGTCTTAAATTTGTTATCACATTCTGCATGTTTATACAGCATATCGCTCTTCAAACTTCAAAGCCAAAGCATCAACATAATAATCTGCTCTTGAATGTTATTGCATGTTGCCTATTGTGCTGCCTATTCACAGGCTACATAATGCCAAAGGCTACCTTTTTGTTTTACCAAATTTAACATTTGATATCAGATACCGCTACTTGAATCGTTTATTGATGAATTTATGCTCCAGGCTGATTGCTTGAAACTCAGACCTTCTTGAAGCATGCGAGTATCGCGGATGTTAACATTTATGTACATATCTATGGGTACATACGTACATATGTATAATATATTCTTTTCGACATCATCGGAGAGTGATTTATGACACATATGGTACTTTTTTTGATTGTCCATAATCATAAAAAGTAAAAAGGATGCAGGAAATCAGTTATCCACAAATCTGCATACTCTCTTGTTTAATGCTTTAATTCAGTAATTTTTTTTATGTGCAATACCGACTTTCTCAGAAATTTGCTTCTAAAGACAAACCTTATTTTAGCTTGAATGGTAAATAGGAAAAATTGTTGAATTTGGAATATTCACAGCAAAATAGAGACTCAATAACCATCAGTGCATCTCGAAAAGTCACCGCCTATCTTTGCTTTTGGTACAGCTGTGTCGTTGGAACTCTTATTGCTTTCAAAAAAAACAGGAGATTGAGCTATCATTGGGGGACGGACGCCGACCTGATGGCAGGGATTCCATGGGGGTCTTGGAAGCCGAGTGCCCAAACCATCGAAGTATGGACCTTTCTGTTCGAAGAAGTACTTGAGTGCTTCGCGAATTCTGGTGTTTCTAGCTCGATCTCGACGAGTTACCCCAGCAATACAAAGAACAAATCCCATTTCGGCAGCTTGTACCCGCGATCTTATTCTTTCGGTCACTACCCGAACCTCATGACCATAGATGAGAGTCGAAAATAACACAGACTGCGCTTTAAAATCTAGTTGCTAGAATTGAATGTGCGCTTGATAGGAAAGAATACATTATGGGCATCTTCATCGACATAGAGGGTGCGTTCGATAACGCGACTGCTAGACAACACGGGGTGGATGAAACCCTGGTTCTGTGGATCCGAGCAATGTTGATGAACATAACTTTGGTTGTAGATGCGGATTGTGGGCGCTATGTTATGGCAGGAGTAAACAAAGGCTGTCCGCAAGGCGGCGTTCTGGCTCAACTGGTGCATGGTAGTTGACTCTCTGTTGCATACTCTCAATTCTTCTAATGTCTACGCTCAGGCATATGCAGATGATGTTGCCTTTCATGCCAGAAGACTGTCTGTGCTAACACGCAAGCGGCTTTAGACATGATCCATGAATGGTGCACTAGGAGCGGGCTTTCGGTGAACCCTCTGAAAACTGAGGTTGTCCTCTTTACGAGAAGGGAGGCTGTAACCGGTCTGGCTCAGCCAGTGCTAAATGGCGTGACTATCCAGATCTCCGCTGAAGCTGAAACTTCTTTGGGCAAAGCATGTTGAGTCATTCATTCATTCATCCAAGACATCCAGGGCGCTCTCAGTTTTCTGGCAGTGTAAGGGTGCTTTTGCTAAGACTGTTTCTAGCTTATGCGTCGGTTGTTTGGTGGAGGGGGCTTTCGCGTCAGTATGTGACTGCCTACTGCACTAAACTTCAAAGAACGGCTTGTCTTGGGTGCACGGGAGCTTTTCCGAGTACGCCGGGCTTTGCTCGAGACGCTTTGCTTGACCTACCTCCCCTTGATACTTATATCATGGGTATATCAAAGCAATCTATCATCTTAAACGGTGTGGTTATTGGTAGCATTCGCACTGGAGTTTTGATGACCTTGCGCGACACTTATCCTACGACCCTAGTTCCATGGATATGCCGTCTGATGCAATGACACCAGAACTTCGGTTGCTGTGCCAATTTAAAGTCGACTTTCCTTGCCTTCAGGACTGGCTTCGGCCAGAGTCTGAGCCTGGACTGGGCTGTAGTTGAATCTTCACGGATGGCTCCAAAACCAGTCATGGGTCCGGTGCTGGTTTCTTCGTGGAGGTCGATAACATTAGACTTCACACCTCTGTTTTTCAAGCAGAGACCTTTGCTATCCTAATGGCCACAGATTATATTGTTAAGGATAGGTGGAAGGGTCGAAGCATCTGTGTCTGTAGCGATAGCCAGGCTGCGCTTAAGGCCTTGCTCAACCCTTTAATCAGTTCCAAAATATTGCGAGAATGCAAGAACTCTCTGAATTCGGTCGCAAGGCTGAACTCTTTGACTCTTGTCTGGGTCCCAGGTCACACTTGGATCTCTGGAAATGAGATCTCCGATGAGATTGCTAGACAAAGCTTAGAGGATGTTTTCTCAGGACCTGAACAAACTGGACTCGACCACAGCTCTGAAACGCGCTTCCAACAACTTAGCAAAGACTTTCCCGGGGAGACCTAAAAGAGATATGCTACAATAATCTTATCACCTTTCTTAAGAAGAGGAAAAATCAGCCGAGTTTGCCAGTCGCGAGAGATGCATTTCACTCCCTCTTCCCCCTTGATTTCATCCACATCAGCAGATTTGCCGACTTTTAGCGCTTTAGTCGCCGAAGTCACCTCTTCTACGGTGGGACTATTGAGTTTGCAAGTTCTTCGCGGCTCCATGTAGCGGTTTCGAGAACCTAAATCCCCCAAGTGTACTCAGACCTTGAAGGCTTTCTTCTTGTCTCTGATGGGATCTTGAACTCCGGGCGTTTTAAACCACGCAGGTCTTTTCTCACCACCAGCCGTCACACCGAGCCGGTTACTCCATAAACATCACCCGCAGAGGCAATGACTGCTGTTGAAAACAACTGCCATTCTTCCTCTGCATTGGTCGGAACAGTTGGAATTTGTGCAAACCTTTCGGATACCTGCCGTGCAAACTCCTCCCGTATCTCATCCTCCTTATTCTTAATATTATCTATCTTATACGAGTATTATCTACCGACTATTTTTGACTATCACACTATAAATTCTAACCAAATTGTAGAACGCGGCTATAACACCAGTCGACGTGGCTCAGTGTGTTCGACAGCTGAGCGAGGTGTTACAAGTTCGAATATCAGAGAATGAATTAAAAATTTCTAGCGGGATTACCTTTTTTTTCAGGCTAAAGCCTTGTAGCGACCACTCGACCGCGTAAATTTAAAATAATTCGTGTGTTTTCAGACCCACCAATAGGGTGCGCCACTCACTAAAAAATTGTGTATATATACACGCACCTAAAGCCTGTACAATCCGACAATTAAAATTACAGGTTTCTTTCTTTAGGTACTCCGAAAAGAATATATATATATATTTTCTAATTACATATGTATAATGTCCCTACAGTGCATTTAAGAAGTTTTAGTCATTTTAATTAATTTTTCCTACAGTTTGTATGGATTAAACAAAAGAAGTAACTACAGATATTTAACTAAAATATGTTAAAGCAAATTAAATTCGGATTTACATTTTTAATGAATGCTGAGCGTTAAATTTAAAAGATTAAATTGTAAGCAATGTTTTTTTTTTCTGTTTGCTGTTTTCTTTTAGCTATATGAATAGGCAAGGAGAAATCTGCAAATGGAAATTTAAGTCTGTCCATTAAACACAAAAAGGAATATCATCAGCAAAGAGAAGTTTGCCGTTGTATGCTCAGCTGAATGTACTCGCATTAATCTTACAAGTAAATTACATGACCATTACAAGAAAATCTCTTCCTCATCTTCGTTTAATTTTTTTTTTTTTTTTTCTCCTCGTCTCAGCGTTAACTGCTTTTTCATTTTCGCTTGTTTTAGCAGGCGCACTTTTTGTTCGTTTACATTAGAAATGTTTATCATGTTTCCCTGATTCATTTTATTTACTTTTTTTATAATACGAATGGTGCTAGAGTTGTCCTTTGGTTCAAAGCATCAACGCTTCTGCTCTGCTCGGAAAATAAATTAGAATTGCGTTTGTGTTAATATAAAGGAGCCGTTAATTGAGTTTTATGGATTGTAAAAATTACAAGGCATGAATTACTGCAGAAAAAGGTTCCTCAGAGTGAGAGTAGAAAAACGAACGACGGTACTAAAGCATGAAAGGTTAATAAACTAGATTTTCTTCAGTGATTGAGGAGGTCCTTCTGGATGTGATGAATAACGAAAGTGTCGTTATATTACGCATGTACATGATGTATATATTTATGGGATAATATTTCCATGCCATTTTGTATTTGATAACAATTTTGAGCTGAATTGACGCTGTTATATGGTTGCATACAGATAAGATGGGTTAAAGGCTTTTTGTTAATTGATCAGCAACAGATGGCTTACATTTTTTGCACTGTAGCGGGAGGAAGAAGATTGCTTGTGAGTCATCTTTAAAATACTGTATATCTAACTTTAGTTACCTAGATCACTAGATACATAAGTTCTTTACCCAAACCCACTAATTCGATGTCAAAAGTGAGATGTGAATACTAATAGAACGAATTGGATTCAGTGAAGTAAGCTAGCACAGTGAAACATGGTGGTGGGGAGGGTAGGAACGGATCAAGAAAGCATAGACGACATTATACAAAAACGTAAACGTCAATGGATCGACAATACGTTCAGGCCAGTTGACGTATGGGTATGCATATGCACTCAACTAAACTATAGAATGGAACCCAGTAACCCAAGATAGAATAGGAGCAGATTCTCCAAAAAAAGTCGAGGCGGACAATCTTAGTGGACTTAAGGCAATGGGAGAAAAGCTGGAGAAAATTAAGGTATACACATTATGTATGTATACCCACACTAAATTTTAGAAAATTGTTATTTGTTTAAATTTCCCACTAGAGAGATGAATGAAATGAATAAATCAATCATCAATGACAATGACATTGGTATACACACGGGCGGTTCAAAAATGGACTACGGAGTTGGCAAGGCATCTTCTCTGACCAACTAAATATATCGAAGTCTTTTCGTCAGCCCCTTGTGGAACAATCTGTAAACATCCAATTAGAACTCTTCGGGTAGCCAAGTCGGTCGCCGTGGCTCAGTGGTTAGTGCGTTGGACTACGGTACGAGAGGCGTTGGTTCAAGCCTCAGCCATGTCCACCGAAAATTTTTCGTGGCACCACCTCTCCTCGGGGAATGACAAGTTTTCGGGAGTATAATTTCTCATGAGAGAGCTTTTTTATTTATTTTATTTATTTTTTTAAGCCGGTTACCACACCCTCAAAACCGGTAGAGCATTGCCGGCTTGAAATAATTCAATTAAATACCAACTCCATACACTCATTTGGGTCCCAGGTTACAGCAATTATGAGGGCAATAAGCGTGCCGACGAGAGGGTTAGGATTGGCTCTTAGCAGTTCTCTAGCGGCAAATGTCTATATTTCGCTGGGCACTGTTAAGAGCTATATACATCTTCACGTCTTCCAGCTTGCCAATCATAGGTGAAACGGCCTGACCAGATGCGCCATTTTGAGAAAGACATGGCCTAATTACAATAAAACTAAGTTAAAAGAGCTACTTGGCAAAGCAAGACCAGATATTGCCAGAATTGTAGCCATTATCACAGGCCACTGGGCGGTTCAAGCTTAGTATTCCTCACAACACTTTCCGCAGAAGCTGCAAGGACATTAATGATAAAGATTCTCTACTTCATATCTTCTGCCAATGTCCGGCGCTAGCGAAAATTTGAGACAAACCCTTCTTCGTGGATCTCGGTGAGAAAGAACGGATCCTGTATCTGAACTCCACTGGCTGGATTTGACCACACACAAATAGGTTTGATCGATTTTTCGTGGTAACAAAACGGCGCACCCCTTGCGTTAATTGAGTTCTCAGGAATCGCCACTCTCTCTACCTACCTAATTGAGGTGTGTCATCAGAAACCGAGCATGATAGCGTGTAAACGTTATAGACCCATAGATGGACAGAGGACCTAAGTAAGTATAACTTGGTAATTATTATTAGTAACGTGCCTCGCAGTGCTGAGAAGTCTGTGGGAAGTAGAGGTATTCAATGAAGTCTAACAGCCTACTTTAAATACTATTATAGCACCGACGATGCTTTCTTGCTTTTAAATAAGGATCTTACACCAAAACACAACAGATTTGGTAATAGGGGCAGGTCTCGCGAGTTGATTGATTGGTTGGTTTAAGAGGGTGAGATTCGAAAGAGCCTCGTCACGTAAGTAGGCCACAGTTTACGCTCCTTGTGTTCCCTGTAGTGTTTGTTGGAGAAGAAGTGGAGTAAGGGCGGGAGAGGAGGTGTAAGTGAAGGATTATAGGTTAGCAGATATGTATATGGTTGGATGAGGTTTACAGATCAGAGAAAAGTCCTGTTTGTCCAGCGAACTCCAGGATTTTCTCGACACTAAATTGTCTAAGAGAGCTTAGCCCGGGAAAAAATAAGTATTCCCAGGCTTTCCTCCTCTTCCTCACATCCCGGGCAAGTTCTTGATTGCACCAGTTCCAGTCTGTGGGCATGTTTATTCAGGTTGATGTGTCCAGTGTACAGGTCGACCATCAGTCCTAGTTGCTTCCTGCGAAGATTAAGCGTTCTCCTTTCTAGACGACAGCACGGGCGCTCTATCATTAATTTGGCCGTTTTGCATGTTTGTCCCCGTTTTTTGCCCTCTTCCTAGCCAGTTGCAAAGCAAATGCATATTCTCAGCCTGAATAACTCGCCAACTTAACAAAATGGAATTGCTGGTCAAGATGTTTAATGCGTATAAAGATTTCAGTATCTAGAAAATATTGCATCAGTCTACGGCGGTACCGAAATAGAAATGTGAAGCCAAAAAATAAACGCAGAGGCTGCATTGCTTTCAAAGATATGGAGATCTGTCTAAAAATACAAGTTGCAACAGTTCCTATCAAAATCGAAGTCAGCGTTCACAGGTTTAGGACTTCAAAAATGACCACCAATGTAGGCACAATTTAAGAACTTACTGCGGGATGCTTAAGATGCTAGCAAAATATGTCAGCAACTTTTTCCCTCTCGCTGTTATAGTGAAGAAATGGTTTACAGGGCTTTTCAATAAGGACATAACAATGAAATTTAGGATTTTGATAAAACTTTTGCAGAGAAGAAGTTTCGGCATTTCAAACGATCAAGAGGCTTCAGTTCTTAAATTATTTTGATCTTTTAAAGGTTTACTCAAAATTCGCAACAATGTGGACTGAGAGATTCCCAATTCCTGTGAACGGCGTGGAATCGACAGATTTGGCTTATTTCGAACTGAAGCACTTACGGCTGCGATATTTTCGGTACAATATGTTGACTCGAATTTATCCACTATAGGACGCACAGCCTGTCTGGTGGGACTATTATTATGACCGAAAATTGGAGTAAGTGCTTCCGATTTAGAACTTCGGTAGTAATTTTTAAAAACTTCATCATGATAAAAATGTTAACCTTGACTGACGTTCTGACATTGGCAGATCACAAAAAACATTTAAGGGTGCGTTTGTATTTAAATTTAAAATTGTTATGTCCCTATTTAACAACTCTGTATTATAGACAAACTCTAAACTTTAGTTTGGCGTAGAAGCCGGAACAATTACATCAGAAATGCTGTTCTAACGTCAAACGGGAACTTTAAAAGACGGTAACGGACAAATTCATTTCGAATGCAGAAATTCAATGGCTATATCGACCGTTCAGCACAATTCGAAAAAAAAAGTCCAAAAGTCTCTATTTATTCAAACGTTTTCTTCTTGAATAAAACGCGAGTACATATGGAAATATCTGTCCTTGCGGAATAACAAAAACAATAAACGCATTTTAAAAACTAGAACTTCATTGTGAGACTACCATCTCTCGGCTGACTATCAAGTGACGACGCATCACACTGTCAAATGAACATCTTACTCACAATTCTTATTGCAATACATGTTCTCTTTCCGAGTACTCCATGCATTTACGTAAGACTAGCCATAAAAATCTAGGCAACTTACATCAAGATTTATTCGTACATACAGAAAGGCATTACGCATTTTATCTTTCGGATTAGTGAAATATCACGTTTCCCAACTGAGGGCCAAGTCAATCTGCTTAGCGCTTCTTAAACTACAATTTACAAATTAATTTCTGCATGTATGCTCTTTCAACACTATAATAGATACAAATTCTACTTAAATTTATAAATGTCAAATAACCCAAAGGAACGTCATCATCTTTAGTTTTTCATTCAATCCTTGGCACATTTTTCTTTAACATATAAATCTTTAATCAAGTAGCGATTGCACAGAAAAAGTACGAGTCCTTGCATTGCGAGTGGCATTTCAGAATATTGCATTCGACTGCTTTTATCCCTTGATAAATTGAATTTTAACTTTCACGTTTTCCTCACTTCCATCGTTTGTGTGTGTAATAACGAGAAAAATGTGAACCGCAAGAATTGATTTACTATACTTTATCAGGAATACAGTTTTGACGTACACTATTGAAAGGATTTTTTTCAAAAAACATTCTCGCTTATGCGTAGAAATGTGTCACTTTTTTCTGAATCACTCTAGGAGAATCCTTCTTTATTGTTGGAGTAACATAGCAACCCATACACACTGTTGAATCGATAATTTTATTGTCCCACTTGTGTTTTTCCATATTGTAGAATTTAAAGTGAAACGTACCATCTAAAGTCTAAAAATGAATAAACTGGAGGATATGTTGAGTAAAAAGAAAACTGTAGTCCCAGTATTGGACTTAAGTAAGAACATCATTCAGTCGAAGGAGGAATTTAAGCGTTTAATGGAAAAGGTCCCCGACTATAAAATGCGACCCATTAAAGTCCGCTCGGAGGAAATTAAAATCAAAGACAAGGATTTCTCGTTCAAGACTCCAAGGAAAGAAGTGCGAAAGTTGCTGAAGCATAATGGCGAACGTGAACCCATGTATACGTACGCCGACCCAGTCCCAAATGAAATGCACGACGTTGTCCTGATGGAGCTTTGTGCTGTTCCCATTGATTGGAAAATGCTGACCACACTGCGGCCAAAATCCAAAATAGAAGAGGAGTACTTCAGTCGACTCGTTGAAATGGGGAAGCTGCAGCTAAAAACGGAAGCACGTGACAAGAGAGAATTCACCCTCAACAGCGGCATAAAAAAAGTTAAAAACAAGTCCGGGGTCATCGAGACTAGACTGCTGACGTGCACTGAGTGTGGCGAAGAGATGTGCTATGGTATGATGAAATGAATGTTGGTCAACATTTCTGTGTGGTGTTCAAAAATTTGAATGTTTTACCCATTTTTTGTGTTTATTCCTCCCCAACAGGACGAACATGCACGGATTTCAATTATGATTTGTTTGTGCGAGTTGAGCTAAAACCACCAAAACCAAAGCCACCACCAAACAATGCCGTCAATAAGGGAAAGAGTATCCTCAGAAACAGCAGGAAGAAATTTGCTGCAGCGGCGGCAAACTCTGGTAAACAGAAAAACCGCAAACACAGTCCCACCAAAAAGGGAAGAACAGACTCATAGTGGCGGTTGCACTGCAATGAAACTAACTCAATCCGGAATAATTACATTTTCATCAAAATAAATACTTAATCGCAGAAGTGCTTCTTCAATATTGTGCTGGGATAATCTTTTTCTTTTCCATAAAGCCGTAATTTGTATTATGCATAAGGCTTCCTGCCTTCCAACAGTTGTTTGCAATTGATAAAAAGTCTTAAAAAAAAAAATACGGAAAATTTATGATAGTTACTTTTTTAATTTTTTTTTCGTGTAGTTTTCCGGAGTAAAAACGTAAATCCTGAGGTTTTTCTATCCTCTTTGTGTCTCATTACGTAGTTTTAACCACTTCAAAGTTGGCCGGGTGTGGAGGAAATTACCTGCAGTAGTTGAACTCGTTTAATGTTGAATAGGACCTCTGTTGCGTTGGTCACAACATGTATGATGCGGTACGATGTAATCTGGTTTTTCCATGAATTTGAATACAATTTTCATTATTTTTAATTTTATATTCAAAGTGGTAGGGTCGCTGTGCATAGAAAGACTGTTTTATATAATTAATTAGCAGAAATGCAATACTGGCAAACAAAATGTGATTGCAGAGTTACAATGTTTAGTAACTTTTTTTTTTTAAATTTCGTTATTAGTTTCGCATTGACTCGATGAGAGATGTTTACTGGAATGACGTCCATTTTGGAGATTTAAATGTATACCGAACCTTGAAGACGCCAATTAAAACTTTTTAACTGTCTGCTGAGAAGAGGTTCTAGCTAAAAATGTTCGGAAGATTACTTGGCTCGAACTAGCATCAGCGCGTCCTACAGTTCAACTTATCTACTCATGAATACAAATAGAAACGAATTTGAAAAACTCAAATGATTTTGGCTCACCGCTTCATGTTAAATTTTCACGTTTATCTTAATAACAGTTAACACGTTGAGTGCCACCATGGAAGTCAAAAAACCAGTCCCACAGGTCGAGCTAAATGTATATAAACCTACTGTGAGACTTATGTGGTCTCACGTGGCCTAGGTGTCCAGAATTCGTGTGAGCCCACGTTGGTATCATGTGACATTCAACGTGTTAAAGATTGATGGTTACTAAGATCTCATGTGGGTCCATTGTGCCCATAAAAAGTATACTCATGGGATTCAATCCAAGGGGTAGGACTGGCTAATCTGGAAACCACCCAGAAAGGGATAGAAATCTCAGAAGTTTTCTAAAATCAGCGATGTGAAGGTCCTCCAGTCCATGGAAGAAGCTACTACTAAGAGTACGGAATCTTCAAGTGGCTAGTACGGGACATTCGCATACCAGGTGCTGGACGGATTCTATTTTCTCTTCGTCTCTGCAGTTTCTGTTGTAGTCAATGTAGGGTCATTTAAGACGCTCCGTATATGTTCCTATTCCGCAGTGTCCTGTAAGAACACCGGAGACGATTCGTATTTCCCTTCGACTAAGTTGAACGAGACTTTTGAAATTCTTCTTATCGATGGCTGGCCATAGAGATCCGGATGAAAAGGGGAGCATTCGTATGCAACTGAAAGGATCCATTTGAAAATGCCATTCTCAAAGTTTTTATCAAGTGAAGTCAGAGCGGAGATTACAGGAAAAAATCGGTTAAAATGTTCCACATACGCCACAGAATTTCAGGTTAAGCGATCCTCGATGAGATGAACTCAGGTGAAAAGGGGGAGTACTTCTATGCAACTGAAAGAATATATCGGAAAATGTCATTTTCGAAGTTTTAAACTTCGGGCAAGTGACTGAAGTTAGAGCTAGTGTCCATGTGACACCGTCGCCTATTAGCCCTAAATCATGGTTTTCTCATCTATTTTCATGTAAAGAATGTTAATAGTTGTCCTAGTGATAGTTCTGCACTCTTCCTGGCAGGTTCGTCCGCCATCTCATTATTTGATTTATCTTTGTGGCCTGGTACCCATCATAAGGTCACTTTATTGGTCGTTGATATATCGTTGAGAGTTTGTCTGAAAATCTTTACAAGTTTTGATTTTGTCGATGCTGACTACAGAGACTTGATGGCCGTGGCCGTGACCGTGATGACTGTCAATATAGAGAGTGAAAGCTTTTCTGACAATGTTGTCGCTTTTGACTGGATTTGCGGCCTGGGGGTATCTCGGCTTGGAAAATGTTGCATCTGTCTTCAATTTTGAAACACTAGCTTACTCCTCTGTACTCACATAAGATATCGACACTAGTACCAGTGTTCATTTTCGATCCGTCGTTGTAGAAGGCTAGCTCTTTTTCAATATAGACTATACCCTCATCTCAGTCTCCTCTTCTTGGTATTTTGATATCAAGTCTCCCATCGAAGTCTGAAGCTGGAATGATGTAGTCGGTATCTATCGGTATCTCCTTCGTGGTAGTCCATCGGTTAAGAACGGAGGCGTGGCCATAGGTGTTAGTTGTCCATAGACCAAATTCCCTAAAGATTGATGAGAATATATTTTTTTCGACATAATCGACCGAAAAGATTGGTGCAGAACATACCAAATAATAGACAAACAGAATTTTAGAATTATATTCTGACTGAAATTTTATTTGATAGGTAGATATTACCTTTCATTGTTATTTCACGCTTAACCATTTGTAAAAAACCGTTTTAAGTCGAATTTTTTTTAACCCACTTTAATTCATAGGGAAGGAGAGAAAGACACGTTCATCTGTCTAAGCAGAATGTGAAGAAGAATGATCTCACGGAAATTATTCTGTCAGAAAAAAAAGCTTTGTCATGCGGTTTCATATAAAATTTGCTTGAAAAGCCAGTACGAAACTACGCAACAGAGTCCTTTCACAGCACAGGAATATCACAAAACATTTCTATGTCCATTCAGGAAAAGGAACTATTTAAGCATTTTATTTTACCACATAGAGCGATACAATAAAGCCAAAGACAGGTTTGTCCTTTCAAGAAAATGTACCTTTTTACCGTTTAATTGTACTATTATTTAAAAAAGGAATGTATAAATGTTTATTTCCTTCTAACTATAAAATGGAGCACTACATAACAATGCCAATATGCAAAAATAGGGTTGTCGAATGATTAGTCATATTAAAACTTAAGTTTTATGATCTATTAAGGCCATAAAGGCTAAGCTTTTCTGAAAATGTTTTCAATTTCACGATTGATTTGGTTTAGGAGTAACTTTTACCCGAATGGGGGATTTGATTGCAATTTATTTATTTATAGGGTTTTTTTCAATAGGGAAATAACAATTTTGTACAGGGTCATCGAATTCGTGGTCCGGATTTGACATCTCTGTTTCAATTACAAACGTCAAACCGAACTGTCACTTGAAACTGTATATGTTTAGTTTAAGGTTTGCCATTGTATAATATGGATCGTTTAACAATTGCAAAATGTGTTAAAATTGTGAAAACTTACTACAAAAAAAGTGATAGCTACGTTTAGCGCATTACGAGCAGATTATGGTCGACATAACAGTCCATCTGAGCATACTATAGGCAAGACTGTAAAACAATTCGAAAGCTGCCGTTAGTCAAAGTGTTGTAAACGAATATTCGTCAAGTTGTGGTCGAGTTATTGCCTGATTTGTGTCGAAAAGTAATCGAAAATTACCTTGCCAGAATCGAGTCCTGCAAGAAGTCTCGTGGAGGTCATTTGAATGACATTATATTTCATTCATAATGGCAGGATCCAAACAATATATTAAAATAAAAATTTGATCGAAATCTAAATCATAAATGTGTTTTATTTAAATTTACTTTCGGAACCACAAAATGGATTACCCTTTATTTAAATAAAACACAGAATAATTGAGATATCGGGGTGAAATTAAGGTATGGAATTCGATCTCGTTCATATGAGCACCGCGAACACGTTTGCAGCGATCGAATCTTTGGAGCGAATTTTGCACTACTCTTCCCCGGAAAGATTCCCGATTCCTGTGATCGATTGATTTGGCTCATTTTGAACTGAAGCACTTACGGCTGCAATATTTTCGGTACTTCGACCTGTGCGTTTTCTCACTTGCACAGGAACATTCTATTTGTGAATATGTTGACTCGAAACTGAAAGAAATTGGAGTGAGCGCTCTTAAAGTTGCGACCACTGACTCAGAATTTCGGTAGTAATAGTATCATTTAAGGATAAGTATATGAAGAGGAAATGCGACCAGAAAGACTGTTGCAAGAAACAAATAATATGGTTTTTCGCCAAATCGACCCTTAGCTCTTCTAGAGAGTGAAAGGAAGGATCAATCGAATTTTAGAGTTTCCGAACAGAGAGCCCAAGAAAGAATTTACATTTTAAATAATAAACATATGTACTCGTATGCACATAACCAATATGCATGGTAAAATTTAATTGAGAATCGAAAAAGACCCCAAAGTAAATTTTTTCTTCAGAAACCCTGTTCAGACCATTGCGAGAAATTGAAGTTGTGGAAGGTAAGTTGATGGTTTTCCTAACCTTCTTTTGCAGGAGGTCTACTTGAAGATTCCTTCGTCGGCCAACTATTAAAACATGGGTATTTTAGAGACATGCGAGTGATAATGTACATAAAGGAGCGAGCGTCGTGAAAGTATTCGCTTTTGAAGTCAAAGTCTTCAGTTTTAAATTTTGAAAAGATTACATTCCATAAGTTACATGTATGTATGTGTAACGTGTGTAATGAGTTACATAGGTCATATGGTCTGTATGCTCTAAAATTCAGTTTAATTTTTTTCAATTTCTGCTTTGAACTTTTAGCTGCATTGACTTTCTCCGTTTTATTCTGGGGCTCAATTCCGCAAGCGTGAGTGTTACTGTGTACCGAAAACAAAGTGTATCCAGACTCGTTTTAAATCCGCAAGCGTGAGGATATGCATTTTTAACAGATGTGTTGCACACACTTGAAGAAATGGATTCACTCTGTTTTTGACCGTGAGTTTTCAAATATCACAAGACACAAGGCAGACGTGTAGTAAAGCAAATTGCATCCGCACAGAAAAAATAAAAAACCTCCACCAACTCAATTCAGCTCACTGGGCTGTCAAAACGATTTCACTCAGCACATCCAACCACTCAGAGAGTGTTGCCGAATCGCGTGCAGTGGCATTCGTGCACACAGGCCGTAGCTGTGAGTTTTTTTGAATGTGTACACAGGCAAAAAAAACCACGCTTGCTAAATTGAGCCGTTGATTTCAATAACAACAAGAAATAGAACAATTCAATTACAAAAACAGCAAAAAAAAAAAGGAAGCATATTACACGCCACAGTGAAAATGGCTTAGTAAGATTGAAGTTGTAAGGAGTATAATCAAACTAAATTAACAATAATTTTATAACTGATTTTAGATGACTTGGAACTGATTTTATAAGCTTTTTAGTCTAAGTTGTCGAGGCGAATGTTATACTATTCCTCCAGCATTAATTTTTTAAGGATTGTCAGTTAAAAATTTGATATTTTCAAACTGTGAAACTTCCATGGCATGGTAGTGCATTTTTCTAGTGAAGCAAAAGCGTAAAATGAAACGCCACGAAACACAGAAACCCCGAGAACTTAAAACTGATGAGAAGTAAAAGGCTCTACCAGACATGGGCTGTTGGGAACAATGTGTGATCGTATTCACAGAGGTGAAGGCTGTTTCCCTTTTTTCGGATTGTGTGCATCTAATCATCGTGCCTTTACGCCATCGTGCCTTTGCCGAATGGCAAATCTCATCCGTTGGCACAACAGCCAAACAGGTACGAACACAATTTCAACCCTTGTAAGAAAAAAATGGATGTGTAGAAAGAAGTCTACGCGCGGCTGAAGTGAAACTTCTTGAGGACAAGTGTTGTTTGAGAATGCGATAGGTGTTTCACTAGAGTTCTATGCACCCATTTTCTCCATAACATTTCAATACCATAAATAAGTTTGATAATTACGGCGGGGTTTTGATCACCTTTGGACACTGGTTCAGCAGCCATTATCTGACTAATTAAACAGAGAGCTTCAGATTATTGCATTGATACAAAAATTGTTTTAAATTGTTTTTCGAAGTATTTAAATATTGGTATTTGTCTACATTCCCTTTAACAAGACGTAAAGTAATAACCCCACCTGCAAAGCATTCACCCATGACCATGTTATACATACTGTGCGACGCAAATGCTTTGGATGCGTCTCTTCATTTTGCTTTCTTCAAACGTTCAACCTTCGAGTTGCAATCAGAAACGTTATACTTTACACCCCTTTAAATATGTTTACATTACCTCACTGCATAGTGAAACTGGAGACATGAAACGAATATGTTTTCAATTCAATTTCCGCTTAAATCATTCAATATTAGACTCAAACGATGTTTGTAATCACTTAACCAAATCGGAAATGTTATTATTATACGTCAACCTAACGTACTCCTTGCTTTTATTCACAAATCCCATAATCTTATCAAAACAGAGGGTTGACAAATTCAATATGCAAATATAACTTCTACGCACAAGATACGACTTTTGCCAAGCAATACAATTATTCCAAAATCCTTTCCCTAAGGACATAAGCTTAATTGTTGTTCTTGTTCGTTACCTAAAGGCACCCTAGGGATACGAAAAGCATTATTTGTCGTACGATCTTTGTTTCAAATAAATAAAGGATAGACAAGATATTAATCAGCAAAGATATCCTTTTTGAAATAATTTAATTAAGAAGTCTTGAAGTCGTTTTCTAAATTGCAAAATAGAATCCAATATGCCTGGGGAATTAAATCAGAAGAAAATTTTATAAAATAATGTCAATCAATTACTGGATTTAATGGATTCGTCAACTCGCCCATTTGTTTATCTTTCTATTTTAAATGGTTTAATGCTCAAATCCAGTCTTAATTACTTTGAAAGTAAAATAGAAATGCGAGTGTTCGTTCGTCAAAAAAAATGCTTCGTTTTTAGTTAAATATAATTATTTTACTTACATATTTCCTATAAGTAAAAGCGAAAAACGGTTGTCGTCTATTCCTTGATGGCTGAAATAAAAAAAAAAATTAAGGGGGTAAGTACATAAAATGGTAAAATATAATTTGCCTTTCAATCGTCACCGTACAACTTAGAGAAAGCACCAGGGATTTCAAAAGTTCATTTTAATTTGAACTTGTTTATGGATAGAGATACGAGTAGAGTCGTCAAAATATTCCTTTGTATAAGTAATGTAAATTTCGAAAAAAAAAAAAAAAAAATCTATATTCTATATACTGTGGCAGAAACAAGAGAAGGAACTACATATAAGGAACTAAAATAACAAGGTTGAAGCATTCTGTCACATTCTTTGACCACTTTTGCCTGTATGTCTTTGACATGTTGATTCTTTTGAGGCCTAGATAAATGGTCATTGTAAACAGTAATAGACGAAAAAATTAACACAGCTTACTGTTTCGCACAATTTTGTTTCAATATTTACTCTTAAGGGGTGGTCGTAGTGTAGTGGTAACATTATCACTTGTCACCCTGAAAGTTTCTGGTATATTTCTTAACACCACTTTTCCACAAGAAAGATTACTGTCTAACTACAAGTCAAACTTCATTTCCGAAATTTATTTTCCTTTGCTGGGCAAATTCTGTCAAGAAATGTCATTCTAAAAATGGCAGAAATAGAGAAACTTACTGAAAAAAAACCAAAACAACATTTGCTAAGCGATATTCGCCAGTCTGCCATATTTAGTCAACAAAAATTACCAAATGAATGAGAATTTAGGTACCTGTGAACGTTCAAATGTCAAAAATCTATCTGGGTTTCTGTCTGGACAGAAGACAAGCATTAAATGCATACAAAAGTGTCAGGAAAGAACTCTGTCGGAAAATTCCCGTCCCCACGAGACATTTTTCTTGCAAGATTCATTTTTTGACGGAAGTTCTGACTCGTAGAGATGGGGTGAAGTGTCAAGAAAAATTGTTTTCTCAGGAAGTAAATATGTAAGAAGATTTAGTGCGAAAGCGTTGACGATGATCAGGACATAGAAAAGTAGCCATAAGTGCAAGTTGCAATGATTTTCGTCGGATAGCAGATTTAATGTAAGATGTTCACCTAAATCAGAATTCAATCCACGTTAAGCTTCAAGCATTGGTGGTGGGGACATCGAGCCCCATAATATTTCAAGAACTTGGTTCCACCAATGGCAATGTGTTCCAGCGAGGTGCCTCAATTCAATAAAGTTTCCTTTCAGCTGGAAATGTTAGAGTAAGTTAGTAGCTTACGCGACAACTCGTGATGAGCCGAGGCCCAGCTTCACGCAAGCATTCATGTTGTGCGTGTTACATTTTTCGCACAAATGGAAGGGACCTATAATTTATTGCCGACTCCGAACGGCGAATTGAGAAACTCTTTCATGACAAATTATACTCCCAGAGGCTTGTCATTTTTCGACGAGAGGTAGCACAGCGAAAAATGTTCGGTGAACACGCCTGGGGCTCGAACCCACACCGCTCACACAGCAGTCTAACGCACTAACCACTGACCCACTCCGACCACAAAATCAAAATTAAGTGCAAAGAAGTGATGTCAAACTAAAATCTTCTAAAGATTGTGTTGTCTATGGTTTCCCAGCCGAGCTATTTAAAGCAATGGGAGAGATTCAACTACTCCAATACTTTTTACTCTAAATCAATTTTCAAGGTGGATCAGGATGGATGCAGCGAGCGCTTTTTACATGATGAAGCAGGATCACTACTTACAGTCGATGATCCCATTTTCGCTATGAGAATAAATTCTTTATTTAATCTATATCTCAAATCGCGAAGATCTACCTTGTTCTTCCAGTTTATATTGTTTGTCGAAGAAAGAGAATACATAAATGCATTTACGATCAAACAGTAGCCCTTCTTCTGGATGTACACAGCAATCTTCAGACCCATACTTACCTACGGCGCGATAGCATACGGGAAAGCAACTGAGAAGTCCATGCTTAGCGATTAGCATGCTTAGGATCAACCCCTAAAATAGGGTTAGAAGTTATGCTGAACTTACCCTCATTGGACCACTACGTACAGAGCACAGCTGCAAAGACAGCACTCAGGTTAAGAGAGTCAGGCTCCTGGCGCCATTGCTCTTACAGTCACGGGTCTATACTTCATCTATACGGACATGTTGATCTCGAGAAGAAAACGGAGTATATCACACCATATTTAGACTTTGGTAAAAATTACTCCACCCATATACCCAGCAGACAAGATTGGGAAGCTGACACCTTAACGGGAGAACAAGCTATCCAACTGGAGCAGGGGTGAACAGTTCACTAAATATAAATAATTCATACAGACTTCCGGGCGACTGGCGTGTCTTCCAAGGTGAAATTTTCGCCATTGAAATACATAGCAGCAAGGACAATAGATGGTAGGAAACTGAACTCATCCAAGAATACCATCCTTATCGACAGTCAAGCAGGTATCAAGGCTTTAGAGAATGCCAGCACCACATCTAAAGCAGTGCCCAACTGTCGCGAAATACTTAACAGAATAGGCGTCATCCACGCGATCAACATCTGCTGGGTCTCTGGACACAGCGACATCGAGGGTAACGGAAAAGCAAACGAACTGGCTCGGCATGGATCCGCTTTAGAAAGTGAGCACACCCACACAGCGATAAACATCCCTATCGGTGTACTGAGAGGTAAAGTCGACCACAAGACGAGAGAGCTAATCAACAACGTCTGCATTATACTCGTATCCTGCAGCTAATGGCAGAGAATCGACCAGAGCAAGACGAATTGTGTCCTTGCTATGAATAAAAAAGACATACGCATCCTCATAGGTGTACGGACGGGGTATAGGCACGATGGCAACAAGACTCGGCATCAACTTCCCAGACTAATGCAGGAGCTGTCAGGATGCGGAAGAAATGGAAACCATCAAGCCCTTGCTCTATCAGTGTCCCAATCTCTCACACCGCCAACTCTGGCACATGGGAAACAGGGTGTTTGGAGAACTGGAAAACTTATTAGAAGTTCCAATAATGAACATACTCCACTTTGGTAAGAGTGCAGATTAGAACCTAAGGTTGGAACGTAGCCCACAACACAAAGGGGAACATAATGGAGCCCTCGAACGTACAGTTACTGAGTGGTCACTTGCCCCATAACCGAATATAACCTTACCTAGCCCTTCTTGGGACTGATGTTCCGAAATTATATCAGCATTGTGAAACTGGAGTAAGCTTTTTGGGAGAGGATAATGGATGACCAGTCTTACAATATAGGCGATAACGTGCTACATTGAATATTTATTTTTGTGTAAGCCTTAAATTTAAAAAAAAATTTATTATTGAAATCATTGGGACCAAATCGTCTCTTCCGTGTTCGTATAACTCATCACGTACAAACGAGCATTCTGGGACCAAATCTCCTCCTTTGTACGTGACGAGTTGAGTTTTGCGATCTCGGAAGCAACAATTAGGCTTTTGACTTATCGATGTTATTTTTTTGTATATTCAAACGGGAAGCCGTTGGTTCCAGCAACCTTGTTAGATTTAAGTTTGAGCATTGCTATATGCATTTAGACAGAAGCCTTGGCTATCATCCAGGTTGAAGTGATTAAGAAGCAAAAATGGTTGCATGTGTGAGAGTTAAGCCAAATTAAACAGTCCGCACAATTTTATAACTGGATCCGCATTCAGTTGTTGTTATTTTTCTTCTTTGTGTGAATTTCTTTAATTAAATGAACGTTCAAACGATTCTTAATATTAATTGCTTCGATAAAAAATTTCTACCAGATGGTGAGGGTATCGGCCTTTATGAGCTGCCAACAGATACATATGTTACGCACATGTAAACTTGATTGGATTGTCACATGATCATACGCGACCAAGTATTCAATTTTACCCTTCATTTCCATTTTCAAAATTAATTGCAAATAACTACTCCAGTGCATTATGACATGTATTTAAAAAAAAACACAACTATATGTAAATCCCATTCGTCTTACATTCTCTCATTAATGAGTACAATGAGTAAGCTTATTGAAAGCATGGGAAAAGTCGAAACAATGAAATATTTTCTCATTTCCAAGGTATCTTGCCTTTTTGTTTCCACCTTCATTACGTAGTTGTTGATGATGGATTCCGGTTTTACTGGAGCGCAAAAACTCATCTAAAGAAAATTATATTCTCCGGGTACGTAAATAAAATGGCAACTTTAATTAAAAATTGTAAAAGCCACCAATTGCACATAGAAGGCACTACCACAATTGACTGTTCTGCAGGGCCATGCTATAGACACAAGCTACAGCAATGATCTGTTGAATACTGGTGAAGTAATTAGTTCCTACGGTAAATGTAAAATAGCTCATTGTATTAAAGGGAGGACATCATATAGACACATTAACGTTCCTGATGGAATAGCTACACTGCTAGCAACTGCAAATAAAAAAACGAATACGAAATTGTAATCCAACTCACGGGTGGGGACTAGGAAGTCTTTAGACAAGTTTTTCACAATACCTACATTCTAGAGAAAAAAAAAAAAAAAAGGAGCATTCGGAAAATTTGAAAAGGGTTTCAACAGTCTGTAATCTGCTTTCTTCTTGTGTTTTGAAATGTAATTCTGTTTACTACCTTTTGAAAGAACAAGCTCAACAATTCTGTTCAGTTTTTCAATGTAATTACATTACGGGAAATGTTTAGTTCATTTTTATGTGAAATGCTGAAAGGAAAAATCATGCAAAAAATAATGAAAAAAGCTGATCAAAATCCAAGTACTTTTGTTGTCGAAAGTTTTGTTTCGAACAAATCAGTGCATCAAAACAGCATAAAAATAGCTCTTCACGACAGAAAACAGGTAAAGTCTATTGCTTTCGAAACGATTATGAAGTTTTAATGAGCTCACACAAATTCGTTTAGGTGTTTGAAGAAATGCTGAAGATCTGGGCAATAACAGAAAAGGGGTAGGGTGTCCTCATATTTATCCTCATGGCCACAGCCCATCACACAGACCGCTCTCATTTCGTTTAAGCCTCCTTTAGGTGCAGATTTCTGCCTATAATAGGGACGATTGATGCTCTGAAGAGAAAATGATCCATAGAAAATTGGCAATGGGTCGAGAAGCGACTAGCGCCTATAACCTTTACAATTTCTTTATCGACCTCAACTATCACAGAATAAGGTGTCTGGTCTGGTGGCCGGCCGCGGAAAAAGTCACAAACCATAAAAAATCCACACTCATAAAAATCCAACGATTAGCATGCATCAGCACAACTTGGCAGAAAAAAGCGTCCTACGACTGCAAGGAACTAGATTTTGGAAAAAAGGGCCAAATGGGTCACACCAGTATCGCTAGGTGGGCACTCAATTTCCAGCAAGTGATAGTTGGAAAGAAGGAAGGCTCATTAAACCCGGCAATATATTCATTTTCACCGACGGCTCAAAAATGGATGAACGGGTGGCTCCGGACATTGCCCTGTCGATAAAACTTCCAAATCACGCCAATGTGTTCAGAACGGAAGTTATAGCGATAACAGTGGCCGCAAGAGAACTATCCTCGGTAATCTCGAGAAGAAATATCAACATATTCATAGAAAGCCAGGCAACTATTAAAGCTGTGTCATCCACTATACTCAAATCACTTGTAGTAAACAGTTGGCGCAGCCAGCTTAGGATTCTCAGCTCAAGACATAATGTATCACTCTGTTGATGCCCCGGGCCCCAAGGCATCGATGGCAATTAAAAGGCGGATGAACTGGCAAAGAAAGGGATCGAAACTGAATAAAATAATGGCCGATCACATGGTTCTGTTCTGACCCCTATAGAAGATATTAAAGCAAGAGATACACTTGGATCTCTAGAAACTTGCCGATGAGCGATGGAGCACACCTCCATCATGCCGTATATCAAGAAAGATGTGGCCAAAACTCAATCAAGGAAAATCAAAAGAGATACTAACGCTGAACAGATCGCATTTATGTAGCTCTTGTGATCAGCATTCTCACAGACCACAACCTACTGGCGGCAGTGGCGATATAGACGCGGAGGAGGACACGGCGCACTTTCTCTGCGACTGCCCAACCAGAAAGAAGTTTTAGGCGCTTACTTCAGTAGTGACTAAGGCCATCTTAAAATTTATACTGAATTCAGGGTGGCTTAAGGGGGCTAATAACGATCAATAAACGGGATATTCTCTTCCCAATAGGTACATGAATGTAGGTCCCACAACGGGCAACACAATGGATCCTTGCAGATCCATGTGAGGCGATTCCTAACATCAAGCCGACACCCCTTAAACCTTACCTACAAAATAAGCAAGATGCTTTCACACCCTCTAGTCTTCAACTATTTAAGTGCAGAGTTCAAAAAGATATGCAAGTATTTCGGGCGCTGTCGCAGACTAATAGCGTATTCAGCGTAAAGTAGAGAAGAAAAGTTCGAATTGCGAGACTTAAGGATAAGCAATCTGCTTTTTGATGACTTCTTCATCCTTAGGTTCACGTGGGAAATTCAGTTCTTGAACATTAGTTTACAATTCACCGATTCCATCATCTAAGAATTTGAGGTAAATCAGGAAAACTGGGTCGTATACGTAATCTTTTTTGGTAAAAATCCTCATACATAAACCTGTGCATACATTTATACGAGGTACGTATGTATGACACTTTTATCATTAGATACTAGATACTCAGCAGTTTAAACTTAATGTCCAATTTCCCAAAGTGTGGAAAACAAGAGGAGTGTGCTTTTGTTTGTTAATAAGATGAGCTTGAGCAGTTGCATTTAACATATGTACGGGTTGGTTCCTCTTCTAAGGTCAATCCTCTGGGATATAATTCCTAAGGTCAAGGAGAGGAAAAATGCTGTTTCGGGGACTTGAAATTCACCCTCTATCCCATCAAAAAAAGCTTTTTTGGAAAGACTGAACTTCGAATTTAAAAATATAACAAACAGAATGATATTTAATCGAACATCGTTTCTTACGGGCATGTAGCCACTATTAAAGTCTGGGTCAAATTTTTTCGTAAATAATTCAGGTGCGACATGGATTGCGTTACCGAACGATGTTGACTGACTTTTGTTGGCCTGAAATTGATGCTATGGACGTGGACGACGGTTATTTTCAGCAGGACGGCTCCATATACCACACAGCTGGTGAAACAATGTCTCTATTGCGTCACAAATTTCCTGAACGTATGATTTCTCGAAATGGAGACTTCACTTGGCCACCGTTTGTAGGCAGAGCCTAGGACGACATTAGCAGATATTGTATGCCATTACTAACCCCGGAGTTTGTACTTTAGATTAAAAAAATAAGAATATCATATATTTTCACAAAAATATTGCGTTTTTCTATAAATTTAAAGTGACACCTCTTGGTGAATGACTCTATCCTTACATATGTATGGACATACGAGTATGTATCGAGTACATATGTTTTGAAAGTAATGTGTTCTGCTGTTCAGTTGAGTGACTTTTTACCCTTTTTTTCCAATATCCAATAATAAAGGCTGTTTACGATAATTTGATGGTCGAATTGATTGGTAACTTCCGAGTGAAATCGAAAACAAATAATACAATACTTTGAAATGGAAGAACTTTTTTGATTAAACTTAACTTGTCGAAAGAAATTTCATAAAAGTGATATCAGTGGAAGTGAGTATCATTTAGAAAACAGAATTTGAGTTTGAACTTTTTATACCTTACTTATAGCTGAGTTGATTAAAGTTTAAAGAAATAAACGACCACTTAAAACGTTGATCAATAAAGTTAAAGATTGATTTAACAACCAGATAAGAAGAGATAATGTCAATAAAAAAAAAAGGTTGGCATTGAAAAAAGATATACTCCTGAGTATATGTAAATTTTAGGAGTGAGTGGGATTGGATTAGCAAAATTCGAGAATTTTTCATACTTATCACTGTGCTTACTCACTTAACACAGCAAACTTTTTGCACAATTTATAGAATCGGTCAGCAAAAATGCCTTGATTTCTCATGTGGGGATGAATGTTGTCATAAAACAAAGCGGAGTCCAAAAAGGCTTAAATCTTTCACCGTGTTGGTTTATGCACTGCTTAAAAATAAATAAACATCTGGAACGACACCCCGAGATGAGCCAAGGCCTTGTTTTTTGCAGCCACTCATGTTATGCGTGTTAAATTTTCCGCACAAATGGAAGCGACCTACATTTTATTATTTATTGCCGACCGAGAACCTTTTTATATAGCAAGACGATTTATATTTAACAGGAAAAGAGAGGCGTGCGCGCAAGTCAGGCGTGACACAACGCACAAACACAAACAAAACATCATTATTCTCATGGATAGCGAAGCTACTGTCCTCAAGGCTGGTGACTCGGCTACCATATCCTGCATACTGGTGCTAGAGTGCCAGAACGAATTTGTCCGCTTGGGGGAACGGTTCAGAGTCACTCTTCTCTGAGTTTCAGGGCACAGTGAGATAAAAGGAAATGAGCGTGAAAATAGACTGGCCAGGCAGGACTTAGCTCACTCGTAACAAGGGTCCACATCCCGCTAAGAGCGGTTAAGGGACAAATCCACTCACACTTCCTGCTGAACGCTACCCCGCAAATGGAGGGAATTAACCCATTAAGGAAGATATGGCCGACTTATGATAAGATCAGAACAAAAGACCTCCTAAACAGAACCCGCCCAGATATCGCCAGAACAGCGACGGCACGGGGCACTGGCAAATTGAAGACCATGCGACCAAACTAGGTATTCCATACAACTTCTTCTACCGCAACTGCGAAAACGAGAGTGAAACTCTCTTCTTGCAAGAGCCAGACTGCGTGCACTAGATCAATTCTTCGACTCAATGAGATCACGGGTAAAGGGATACGAGGTCTAATCTACTTCCTAAACTCCACAGGCTGGATTTAGGCACTGCCGGCTGTCTCATCTTCAAGAACACGCATCATCAACCAGGTCACACGAGTCGTGGTAACAAATGCAAAAGTTCTAATTGGGTTCAGTCGAACCGGCATGCACCTCTACCTACCTACCTAACATGAAAAGAAATGCAAGCACAAGGTGGTGTATTGGGCCCTGGCCGTTTATTGCAGTCCACAATTTCTTCACATCTTCAGTTTCTTATTCTGGATTAATGTCATCTTCAAGGGGTGCACACTCTACATACATATGTACTTCAAACTTTATCAGTTGTTGAACTGATAGCTTAAATTGTTAGGCCCATTTATGTGTGTATTTTACGTTTTATACGATTTCAAGGAACCTGCAAGATTTACTGCTAACTTCAAATGACGAATTGAGAAGCTTCTTCACAAAAATTATACCTATAGAGGTTTGCCATTGCTTGTCGAAAGAAGGTTTCGCAAAAAATGTTTGATTACATTTTTCTGGAACTCAAACCTACGCAGTTTGCAAAGCAATTGAACGCACTATCCAGTGACCTATGGCGCTGTGATGTGTCGCTTAGTGGATGAAACTTAGAAAACTTTGGGACAATCTTAAAAATATTGAAGAATGAGACAAAAACAAATTTCTCGACCTAGAAACTCATGCAAGAAAGATACGTGTATATCGGAATCAGAAATCCATAGGTATATGTACATCCATATGTTTGCAGCGGAACTACGAGAGAAGCCACGCTTAAGCCTACAAACTGTTAAAAAGACTAAAACATATGTTCTGACATTAAGACATCAAGAGGCATTATTTCTTTTAATTATATGAGTCGTAGATGTCTGTTTTTATACCGAGGCACCCTATTTACATAAGCTCCTTCCTATGCATTATACTGCATTTGCGGTTTTATTTTTTTCAATGCGCGAAATTCTATTCCTAACTCAACGGCTACACTGGTTGTGCCTTGTTAAATTATTTTCTGCAGCTGCAACCATAAATTGCGCGATTTCTAAAAGAACAACCTTTTGCTGTCCTTGTTCAGTTTTAGCATCAATATCCATAAACATATGATGCATGTGGACAAACACACTTGAACATGAGATGAAAGTGCATATATTTTTGTTTCTAATTTTACTTGTTCGTACATATGTTTATTTTAGATAATGTATGTACTAAATCCCACACTAGATACATTTATCTAGGTCATAAAAAATGGTGACATATTTTTTATATAGTTCTTGCGGTGAATAGGTTTGACTCTTTGAAATTAAATGAGATCGTTCTCATTATATGAACTTTTTGAACTTTAAGGTTAAAATTTAAGATTTCTTTGAGCTTAGACTTTAGTTCATGTACGGTAAGGAAAATATAATAATTTTTTTTTCTTTTATTTTTAACACAATGCCGCACAATTGAAAAGCGTCCTTTCATATTTTGTTTTGGCATTTGAGAGGTGAACCCAACACTGCCATTGAGTTTAACAAGGAAGGTACATACATACATATATACATAGTTCTCTCTCTAAGACTGATTGTAATGAAAGCCAACATTAAATGCTTGACGAACGTTTACCTCTCCGTGCAAATGAGTTCTTTTATGCGGTTCTTGTGGGAGGTTACTGAATTTCCGTTTCGAAAAATTCGAATTGCAGTCCTTGTACACGACTCTTGTAAAAGACATTTACAACAACACGTAAGTACTTGACAATATTCCATGAAAACAGAAACCACCAACGCGTTGTGCTTTCCGTCATTTTATTTTTTTAATTTTTTTTTGTTTACCTTACCCTATTCGGTGGGAGTTGAATATAGTATTTCGCCCGCTTAATCAAAAACAAAGTCCATATTAAAATCCTTTGAAGAACTTTGTGTGATTTTTTACCTGGGAACAACTCATGCATACTCAGTAAGCTAACGAGATGAAATACATGCGGTCGAAACTATTCAAAGGAGGTATACGGTTTGCACCCGAGTTTATACCTTCTATGTTCTTTCCAATGGATTTTATTTAACTAAAGGAAACTTAATTAAAATTAAGTAATGTAGTCATCAGTATTAATGTAGGAGCTCGGTCAAAAAAAAAAAAAATGCTAAAAAACATGTTCCCCTCATTTCTTTTCAATTAAGGTAATAACCACAATACAACTATTAAATGTACATTTCTGAATTTGAGCAATTTTCCCAAAAATAAAATTGCAAAAGATTAGAGAGCAATTTGAGTAAATTTCATTGATGTCAGTAGTAAAGCTCAGTTGACATGCCAGGAAGGTGTAATTTTGGGGCGATAGAAAACAGAAGAGAAGTAAAATTGGTTTTCCTCGAAGGAGAGAAGGAATCACGTTCCTAATTGATTTGATGTCGTTACCACACCACCAGCAGCAGCAGCAAAGACTGCTGCTTTGTGAATTTGTGGAGATTTACCACAAATATCTCTCAATTGAGGTCAATTTCTTCACTGATGACAAGCAGTAATTCACGTTCATTCGATTTAGATAATCACCTAAAGAAAGTACGACTAGAAGAAATGTGGATCGGTGGCCCCAATCTCGACTATTGACAGAAGAGTTGCGTAACAAGGGAAATTCACTTGTATCCTTACTCAAATTTAATTGGATGTTTAGTTACAATGCAGGATTGCGAATTTCTTTTGGTTGCGGAAGCACATCTGCTACAGACATTTGACGTTGAGTTTATATGAGTCAAAGTATCTCACGTTTGATAATGGGTTAACGTTTCATTTATCTGTGTGTATTATGTATGTTATAAATTAAATACTGTTTTACCGAGGAGTACACAACATGAGAATAAACAAATTTATACGTTACGTATTTAATGTCGTTACGTATTATAATGCCCGAATCAAAATGCGGCCCTCGCGCGTTGACAGATTGAGTAGAAACAATGGGCTTTTATGGTGTAACACAAAATGTTATCTCAGGCTTAGACCTAACCTAACCTAGAGTTACCCTCTACTTCGTCGCGCGTTTGACAGTTCGCAGCTGTGTTGTAATTTTTTCTACTTGGTTTTTATTTATGTACATACTTTTGTTTGCAAAGTTATTTCTTGCATTTTTGTTTGTAAATCAAACAATAAAAATAAAAGGAGTATATTTCTACTCTTCTTGGGTGATTTGAGAAAAATTCCTTAGTACTGAACGCCCGACCGCTTGAAGCCACATTTTGTGTTGCAAACATTTCGGGTCGCGCGTTTGACAAATATTATCGTAACGCCACCACGCGAGCGCCACATTGTGATTCGGGCTTTACATATGACTCCTTACTCTCTTCCACTTTCAAACGTAGAACGGCAGCACGAAGTGAGATTGTGGCTGGTGCCATTGAATTCCTTTGGCTGAACATTAAACGTCATTCAACGGTAGCACTTACGCAATATTGAAGATGAGCCTTAAAGCGAACATCGTTCCATGACAGAAGTCATCTCTAGCGATCATAAAGGTGAAGATAACCGAATGACTGCTGGATCACTGTAGTGTAAAAGAGAAGCTGCGGCTTGGATTTCAATTAAGCGGGAGAGAGCAGTGCTGTTGTACTGTACTTGAAAAGTCAGCCTTTGAATCACCGACAATACGATTCAAGGTGGTGAAGAAATATCGCAGGTCTCTTAATCAGGTGATGTTAGATACAATATTTTCCTCTAGTGGTTTCCAGTCCTGCCTTATAAAGACTGAGCGGTTAAAACCGAAATATCAATTTTTAATTCTTAAACCAAAATATTTTTCTAGTCAAAAGATCAATTCGTAGTGTCGATATTTAAAAATTATTTCGGTCATGTGGCTACCACAGCTGTTCTTGACGAAACGCACACTGTCCGTCCACCTTTGCGCCACTTTTTAAGCAATGGTGGCCTATGTCACGAATAACATGAATAATGATTTTTTTCAGGGCGTGAATTGTTGTTAGTCCACGTGAACCAGTGATTTCGCCTACAGGTACTAATCGACAGATGGCACGTAGTGCCATACTTTTGAAACCATATCTATGTATGTATGTACATAACTCCGGTCAAGGTACGTATATAGGCAAGATGACTGTCCATGCCAGGCACAAACATAAACAACATAACAATATAAACAACGTAGGTCAAGAAAGGCCCTTTATGACGCCACTGGGATCTATATCCTAGGTGCCACTCCAACTACTTATTGAAACCATTAGGAGCTCTTGGTAAAGCTGAGGATAATTTTGACATCATTGTGTGATAACGTCAAAGTAAAAGTGTCCTAGATAGAGCTTTCTTGTTTGGGATAGGGTTGTACTGCCCTGCAGAGGAAATGGAAGATCGTTTCTTCCTGCAAAAGTCATTTGACAAGAGGCCTATCCTCCTGGCATGAAGGGCAGTGAGAACATCGATAACGGTTCTGATGAGCTGCCGTTTAAGCAAGATCAAGACTTTTGGATCGAGTGAGGTTTACCATAGGCCAAATCTCGCTAGAGCTACGGCATGTGGTACCGGTTCTTCATCTTTGGTTTGTCATACTGATCGCATCGTTCTCTATGAGTAATTTACATGTAGCGAGTAGAATACCTTAATTCCTCCGTTCTGGTAGGATCTCTTGAGCAGTACTAAGTTTTGCGATTTAATCAGCCTTACAATTCGCTTGAATTTCGCTAAGACCTGAGTACCTCCAGCATAGGTGAATGTTAAAATTTTAAATTCCGATCAATGTTACCCATATTTTGAACAAAATATTCATTGTAACAAAATAGTCTTGTAACAATCTTCAATGACGGAAACTTGAACTCCGAAATCGTTTTTGAAGTAATTAGGTCCGCTATTGGCACCAACGTGGAAACCGCCCGAAGCGATACATTTTTCTGGATGAAATTTGGTCTGTAGGGTCTCTTCTGGCTTCGTCTCATTCCAAATGCGACAATTTTGCTAACTAACAAACCTTCCATCATCTGGTGATGGATCCCTGAAGGTATGGGATGTTTTCAGAAACCTTGAAACTCCTGATTTTGGATTTCTATAACGCCGCCGAGTAAATTCCATGGAAAACCAAGAAGTACATATTTCATATAAATGGCATATGGCATACATATCATTTTGGATGCTATTCAAATTTATTTTTTCGACTAAATAGTCCGACATGGTTTTAAGAAAAAAATGTACTTGACTAGTCAAGTGAGCTAACTTATTCGAATCTTAGGTAGTTAAAACTATTAGGAGAAATTGAAAATGATTATGTAGAAAAGTGGCAGTTTTAGACTGTTCAAGGGCTTAGTACCGCAATTAAGGCGGGTCGCTTTTGAACCTGGATGACTTTATGCTTGTGAAACTGATATAACAATAATTTATTAAAATTTTTATTACACACAATTTTTTTTATTTTGGTCACAAAACTCAAACTATGGACAGGTTATATTTTTGAAGAGTAAGATATAAGGACTTAGGGCATGAGTTTCATTTGTATTAAAATTAGCAAAGCAGCATTACACAGCATTACATTCAGCATCTCAGTGACAACGCAATGGTAGATTGAAACAATGGCATGAAACAACCTTTGATTAAATAGCATTACTCTAATTACCTTCCGTTAAGCCGTAATAAGGGGTTGATGCTTGATAATAAAAGCTCTGTGCCAACAAGGAATACCATATTCGATTCACTGGCCTGTAGGTGATGGCAATAACTAGATAAGATGGAACTAGTTTTCGTAGATAAAAAAAACCTTTTTCATGGCTACGTATATGTATGTATAAAAAACCTTTTTAACATGGGTTGTGTTTCCAACCATTGCATTAAGTTGAACTAACAGAAATCTTTATTCATTCACATATAAACATCCTCGTGTGGATATATGTAATACTTTTATAATTTTTTTATTGGACAGTGATTTAAAAAAGTTGACTTTTTTCCTATTGATTACCTACTACATTACATACAAATGTATTTTGCACACTCAAAAAAATCAATTCGGTAATGGTCCAGCCATTTTTAGGGAGGACATCATCGGGGGAAAAAATGGAACTTAAAATGTTGTGACTTCGCACACCAATATTCTTCAATAATTTTTCTCCTTCTTTTTCATGCAATTTGCGACCTATTTAACATTGTTCTTGAGAGAATAGTGCAAAACTCACGCGCCAACACCAGAGGCACAATCTTTCAAAAGTCCGTCCAATAACTCGGATACGCCGACGATATTGACATAATCGAAGATCGCAGCGTGATGTCACTGGCGTGTTCTTGAGTATTGAGATGGAGGAGCCGAAGATGGGTTTAGCGGTCAATGAGGGTAAGACGAAGTGTATGCTCTCAACAAGAAAGAACGCTCAAATCCGACGTCTCGAACAGTCTGTGACTGTAGACAGACATAGCTTTGAGGTAGTTAAGGACTTTGTCTACATAGGCTCCGCTATCAATTCAGACAATGACACCACCGCTGAGATTAAACGAAGAATAACTCTTGCCAATCGCTGTTTCTTTGGGCAAAGAAGGCAATTAAGTAGCAAAGCCCTGCTCTACGGGGCAGACGCATGGACTCTGTCAATGATGAGGATGAGGCTGTTCTTGGCTGTTTAGAGAGAAAAATTCTTCTGGTGAATTTCGGTCCAGTCTCCACAGAAGCTGCGTGGAGGAGGAGATACAACGCCGGACTGTACGGATTGAATAGCGACATCGACTTAGCCTGATGAGTGAAGGCCCTACGACTGAGGTGGCTTAGTCACGTAGAGCGGATGGTCACCAATGCTCCGGCCCGGAAAGTCTTCGAATCCACACCCGAGGGACGGCGAAGTAGAGGAAGACCGCGACTCAGTTGGGGCTTGCAAGTGTAAGGGGACCTTAACCAATTTGGCGTGCTAAACTGGAGGCAGGTGACTAAAAATCGAGCAGGCTGGAGACGCTTGTTAGTTGAGGCCCAGGTCCAACCCGGACTATAGCGTCACCTTGAATAAGTAAGTTAGAGAGGTTCATATAGAGCGTATGAGCTTATTATTGAAAAACCTTTTCAATTTTTTTGTTTCAGATATTTACAGCGACCATTACAATCTAAGCTAATTGACTCCACCCCGGCGAAGCGTTACACTTATTGCGATCAAACTATATACATAGTTTCATATATATATTCATACCTAACTAAAATCATGCCAAAATATGTCATACAAATATGAAATAGGTTTTATTCTAATTTTTTTGTGTGTAAAAAAAATGCCTTGACTTTCCTCACTTTTTAACTCGATAAATAGTGTGTGCCAATTTTTGTAAGCAGCTATGTTATCGTTACAATAAAATCAATAACATAGACCTCCTCGCAATAATTGCACCGAATGCCGCACAGATATTTTCTATTTATATTTTCATAACTCGAAAAACTGTTAGAAGCTCATGGAAATAATTAAAATAAATAGGTCATAAAAATTTAAGAAGTAATACATGGCTATGTGTGTATCTATATACATATGTTTGTACATATCAACTCCTCATTTGCTTAAAAAATACGTGCAGTTGAACAAAACTGCATTTGACATTCATTTTGTTACACTCAAATAGCCAATAAAGAAAAAAAGCACTGAATTGAATTGTACGCCTTATTATACTGCAGAAGATTACGACTATGATAACTTTGACACTCCTCCGTTTGGTTTAAGTTCTGTCAAACCAAAAGTGTTCATTTTTTAGCCAATATTCATGAACACACACAAACCATGGAAATTAATGCACTTCTTGAATGTTCCTTAGAATTTCTAGTCATTCATATGTTAATGGCTTCAATATCCATACTACCAAGCTTGTATTTCGTTGTCATCACTTGTGAAATTTGCAGTACCTGCGTTCAATGGACAAAAGGATTTGCAAATGCTCATGACACCCAAAATAAAAGGTTCGCCGAGGACATGTGTGAATAAGTTGTTGAAATACCGGGGTAGAGTACATTTGCATTTTGTCCTTTTTGTATGGTGATGTTTTGCATCTACGAAGCATCAGTGTAGTCTTTGAAGCAGCACACACAACGCTATATCTTTAGGTATTCCGTTTTTCGTTTTCGTATGTAAATCCTGCCCTTTGGCATATATTATCATTTCTAGGAAAACTGTTTATTTTTCTTATACAGTCTGTATAGAGTTTTCCTTTAGTTGTGTACCTTTTTGTTGGTTGAATGTGATGTAAAACGGTGAAAATGTGTAGTTTGGCATTCGTTTAAGAAAAATATATTTTTGAATAACGTTTTGATATTTGCATTCGATATTATTATAGTGGAAAAAATCAATATTACATGATGGGATAATATAATGCATTTCTATGAGGTTGTCTCATACTCAATTCAAATTAAAAATAAGTCTTATTTTTCAGTAGCTTTGAAAGGTAAAAATATCCAATGTGAGTTAAAATTTAATTTTTGTCCTAAGTAAATATCCAAAGCTGTGAAGCTGTGGTGTCTTTGGACACAATGTTATTTAAGGTTATTACAATCTCTCCTCTTTCCTTCTGAAAACACTGGAAAGAAGAATTGACATACATATGAGAAGCTTATTCGACGAGCAGAACCAACACGCCTACGTAAAAGGGAGGTCAGTGAACACAGCCTTACATGAGGTAGTCTCAGATATCGAAAATACCCTCCATTAAAAATAATTAACTCTAGCCTGCTTTCTTGACACCGAAGTAGCGTTTAACAACGTAAAAAAGGAATCTATCAGGGCGCAACTAGTCGAAATAGGAGCAAAAACAGAGATAATAAACTGGATAGATGGAATGCTTCAACAGAATCATCAACTCAGAATTAAGAGAACATCTCATAAGGAAAACAGATACAAGAGGAACTCCACAAGGAGGAGTTATTTCGTCCCTTATATGGCCCCTTGTCGTTAACAAAATTCCGACGATTCTTAAAACAAAAATAATAAAGATTATAGCATATGCTAACGACGTTGTTGTCATGATCAGTGGAAAACACGCTCCTGCTACAGTGTAAGCTCTCTATAACGAATCCTCAAGAGACCTTCAAGGGCAAGGGCCTATTAAATCCTTCGTTATAAAGAGAAATTCTTTATAAAGGAGTTTACTAAAAAGAGCTTCCACTGTATCAATAACTGCATGGAATCTGTATTAAAAAAACTTTCTTCTTGGGCAGAATAAAACGGTCTTGAAGTAAATCTAACCAAAACCGAACTAGTTTCCTCCGGAAGGTGGAAACTAGACAAATTCGATATTTCAAAGTTGAACGGAGCTCCTCTGAAACTGTCTTCAAAAGCTAAGAAGCAAAACACAGAAGAAAGAATGAGGGAAGCTCTATGCGCGTTCTACGCGTGTAAGAAAACCTTCGGTAAACGATGAGGCATGCGTCCGTCTGCAATCCACATGATGTACACGTCGATCGCAAGGTCCATACTTACCAATGGATCAATTGTATAGTGGAATGCAACAGATAAAACCATCTTAACAACAACAAAGATACGAAGATTAGTCTGCATCTAAACAACTGGAGCACAGAGATCGACACCGCAAGCAGGGATAGAGGTGAAACTAAATTTCCATCCCCTAAATGAGTACATGCGTTGCACATCAGCCAAAAGTGCAATTCGCCTCAATCAATCAGGAAGCAAAGCTCATACGGCCACGAATCTATTCTTAATAGATATAGAAAAATCGATCTCAACAGAACTTCAGATTATGTTATTCCTTACATTACCTTCTGTAAGAACTACTTCATCTTTATTCCCAGAAGAGAAGAGTGGAAGTCTGACACATTTACTGATGAACTGGATATCCAAATCTACACTGACGGGTCTAAGAAAGAAAAAGGAACCGGTTCCGGCATTTTCTGTAACTCACTTAAGGTTAACGACGCATACAAACTTCCGGATTACTTGAATATATTTCAAGCTTAACTCTTCGCCATTGGAAGGCGGCACAGACTATATACGCTGAGGAGCTTAATTCTTCCAGGATTACAATCTTTGTAGATAGTCAAGCTGCAATCAAGGCACTAGACAGCGAGATAATTAGATAAAAAACAGTTTCGAGCTGCCTTATCGAATATGCGATACTCAAGAGATCAATCTCTGCTGGGTTCCAGAACAAAGCATTAAAAAAGGGAATGATACAGCGGATGAACTAGCTCGGAAAGAATTAGCATTAACCACAGAAGAGATTCAAACATCGGTAGGTATTCTCATCAGTGTACTGAAAAAGCTGATTGAAATCAAGGCAAGTGAACTAACCAACACCGCCTGGTCCACCAGGGTAATTGCGTTATATGTATCTCGCTCCCTATGCCCGGCACTGAATGAAAAAAGAACCACAAGCCTACTATCATTGTAGAAAAAAGAAGCTAATATCCTAATAGGTGTACTGACAGGGCGATAAGCACAATGGCCGCTGGCGCTAGACTGGATATTAATTCACCGGACTACTGCAGAAGCTGCCAGGATACAGAGGAAATAGAAACTATCAAACATTTGCTTTGCGAATCCCCTTCGTTAAGTGGGAAACGGACTTTTTGAAGAACTTAAGGATCTTCCGCAAATCCCAATAATTAACCTGATACGCTCCGTCAAAAGCTCAGATAGGTTCAAGAATAGGCCAACCAATGGTTGAAACGAATTAATAACGGCACCACGAGTTAAAAAAGGGGAACACAATGGACCAAATGACCCCGTGCAAGCACTAATAACATGCACTTCCCCCCTTATCTAACTTAAGGTTATTATACGTAGAAAATTGGCATTTTTTAATACAAGATGTTTCGCTTCGCCTTCACTTTATCATGTTGAGTTCCCGGGGATTTGTCTTAAATTTCTCTAGCCCTTCCCCAATGATTTGGAATCCTTTTTAGTTCTATTGCATGACTTGGCTGGCTATGACTAGGCACCATTTCTCCGCATGCAGTGATCAAAATCCGAGAGTATAATTTGTTATTAAAACATTTTCCAATTCGTCGTTCGGTGTCAGCAGTAAAAACTGTATGTCTGCACGGACGCACAACATAAATGGTTGCATGAACCGGAATGACGCGCAAGCTACCCAGTAGCGCTCCTTATTTATTGACCAACTTACTATGGGTCTTGTCAGGACTTTCACAGAGGCTCTTAACAACTAACTTTCTCCTACCCTCCTATCTCAGGGCAACATTTTAAAGTGCACATTGCAAAGGTAATCAGATCTTAATGACCACTGGGCACGATTGCATTTTACAATATATGCGTGTGAAGCTGACACTAATAAAGTAAACTGTGAATAGCCTTTTCCAGCGACGTGCATCACAAAAAAAAATCCTTAATGACAACGTGTTGATAGAAAGAAGCGACTTGTAATAAACAGAGTACACAAGAAGAATACATGGCTCTTACGGATTTTTATCCTAACAAAATACAACAGTTGCATAAAAATTATACCCTGATATATTAAATGATTTCCTACTTTTTATTTTTATTTTAAATTTAATCATGAGCAACAAAAGTCGTGTCAACATGAGTGGGCATTTGAACAAACAGTCCCTGGAGGCTTACATGTTCCAAGTATATGTGCACAAATGCCTGTGTGTAAGCTTTCAGCCCAATGGTAGATAGGCGAATAGACAACCGCATGGGTATGAAATCCGTTTTCCACCGAGAGGCAGAACCCACAGAAAATATTATCCCTTCAACAAAATATTGTTATTATTGACAAATAATTCCCTGTGAATTACGCTTAATGCTCGCATAGTGGCATGTGATTCTTTACCCTGTTTACATCAAATTGAATTTAACCAATGCCACTTACCTCGTGTTACGTAGCCAAAGTAAAGTCAATTTTAATTAAAGCTTTATCATGTTAAAATAGCTAATTGTCAGTCATATTAACTTACCAACGGGGCAGGATCAATTAAAATATTTATTACCATTACCTTTTAAATTACAACCTCTTTTTACCGACATTGCGGTGTTAATTAAAACAAATATGCAGAAGTAAGGTCGATTGTGTGCGAAGCACACTATTTTCGAAAATTTATTAACTTTAATTAGGGGAGATTAAAATTATTGTGCAGGTAATATAAGTGACTTTTTTTTATTGTATTTGATTTAATTGTTGGCTTGATTAAAAACCATAAAATTGGCTGCGTACAAGAATGTAATGTCCATAAGTGTGTTTGTGTACGAGCATAAAAGAAATTCAACAACCATGATGAATTCCGTTTTGAGTTCATGAGTGATGGTGGAAAAAAAAAATATATTTATTTATTTTTCCACATTTAATTGCATTAAAGTATCGACGATGAGTTAAATGTCAATTAAAAATGATTCAAAATAAATTATGATACAAACATTATACGTCACCAATAAAATAAAATGATTGATTCAGGTTATGATTTAAATTTATGCATATGTATGTATGTACGTATTTGGTGAAATATTTTGGATCTGAAGTTAACGAATTGTAACATTCAAATGATTCTCTTATTTATGTTATACTAGCGGCCCTCCCCGGCTTTGTACGGGTGCAATTAAGTTATTTGATTATTGTTTTTGGGTATGTTTCGCTTTATTACAGCCTTATTTTAATACCTCTTAATGAGAACCGTCAATCCCATACTCCTGCAGCCTGCAGTACACTCCAGAATTTACCTCTAGGAAGCCGATCATTACTCCCGTGGCACACTCCCAGGCCTTAAATGAAGCGAGAGAGACATTTTACTTCCTCTTTCCCCATGGCCTTGTGCATTTCTGACCAGATTTCATAAACATCAGCACATTTGATCGCAGAAGACACCTGCTCTACAGTGGGACTATTCTCCGCTTTACTCAATCTGGCGTCCAATCCCTATTCAGCATTGAGCAGTTCTAAAAAGTGCTCACCACATCTGCGCAACATATCCATCTCACCCAAAAAAAAGTAAATCATCTTTGAATTTGAATCCTTCAATGATATTAATTTTCCTTCGTCTGAGACGGCGGATGGCCTGCCAGAACTCCTTCTTTGCAAATCTGTGATCACGGTTCAATCTGAAAAGCATTCGTTGCGTAAATCCTCATCTACGCAAGTAAAAGTTTCCCTTCTCCGTTCCTGCTCTACGTGAGCACGTATACCGCACCGATCGTTATCATAATACGTATTCCTTTCCTACGTACTTCTACTCAAAAAAAAGTTAATTTTTCCTCAGCTACCGGATCCAATACATAATGTATTTCCACAAAACCAAAGATACGAACAAAGAAAAATAAAAATTAAACTACCCTTTTACAACCGCACAAAACAAAAACAACATACGATCATGAACCGATTTGCTACAGTGACGTCACCCACTGCTGCGTGGCTGTTGGTTGCGGTCTCCACTGATGGAAAATTGTTTGCGATGATTTCATTAATTGTTTTGAGCATAGCTAAGCTTTAGGATAACTTATAGCTCCAAAGAATTTTAGACGAATTTACTAAAAACATTTTCTTTTGTTTTTAAATCCAATAAGCCGTTGTTGAGTTAGAGCTGTGTGAACTTAATTTTATAATATAAAATTTGGGCCTAATCCCCTTTCTGCCACTTTAACTCCGAATGTTCAGCTCCTATAAGTAACAGAGCATTTCTCGGGGAAATGCAGATCATAACATTGAAAACCGCATCCAAATTCGTTCAGTGGTTCTCGAGATTAGACCGTGCTCATTGTAGTGATGCTCATTGTCCAAATATAATTCTCATTGGTGGTGTTTAGCCCATTCCATACAAACTTCCGATACAAAACGTAAATTTCAATTTTTTCGATTTTCCGGCTTTTTCTTTGGGTTTTTTTCCGAATTTTCTTTTTTCCTAAACCACCTTTAAAATAATACGAACAAAACAAAAAAAATTATCCAAATCGGTCGAGCCGTTCTCGAGTTTAAACGAGACTAACGCACAGCAATTGATTTTTATATATAGAAAAGAAAAAGAAAATAACATTATTGAATTATGTACACCAAACCTTCACTCTTTTTTCCTGTATTTACATGTGAAAGTCATATGTATGCAAGTCCATGCATCACCTTAACTTCTGGCATGGCCCGCTATATCAAGAGAAGACTATTCAAAACTTTTACCACTTTCGGGCAAAAAGTCTTTCGTTTTAAAAGAAGTTGTTACTCTGTCGTCTCTGATTTGATTGCATCTTAAATAAGTAATGCTCCAACTCAGATAATTTTTGAATCACTGCCATCAGATTTTAAAAAAGAAAACGAAAAGGACTTGATTCTTCTGATAGAGGTCACTTGCCTTGTAACGGGTGGTTAAATTTTAACGGCCGATGTTGAATGTGAACCACACCTAAACGTCAAGTTTTTTTCTGCATTTCATTTGTCATTTCTCAATTTCAGACCAACTCAATTTGAACCATGGAAAGATACACAATCGAGCAACGCGTTAAAGTTATTCACGCTTATTATGAAAATGGGCGTTCAAATCAAAATTCATATCGTGCACTTCGTGATTTTTTCGGTCAATTTAATCGTCCAAATGTGCGTACAATCGGAAAAATCGTGCAAAAATTTGAGCAAACCGGGTCTGTAGGAGATGTGAAAACACCAGTGCATGCTCGTACAGCTCGTACTGCAGAAAATATTGCTGCTGTTCGCGATAGTGTGGCTGAAAAGCCGTCCACCTCAACTCGTCGTCGTGCCCAACAATTGCACCTCTCACATTGAACATTATGCATAAAGACTTGCATTTACATGTTATCTCACGTGGTGGCGATGTCAATTGGCCGCCAAGATCATGTGATTTGACACCGTTGGATTTTTTTCTATGGGGTTATTTGAAAGAAAAGGTGTACGTCGATAAGCCAGCAACAATTCAAGAGCTAAAGGATGAGATAATTCGGCACATTAACGGCATAGAACCTCAATTATGCTTCAGCGTCATCGAAAATTTGGACCATCGGATGGAGGTGTGCCGCCGAGGTCGCGGCGGCCATTTGGCCGATATTTTGTTCCATACATAATTGAACTATACCAATATTATCATAATAAAAAGAAATGACAATAATTTCCTAAATAATTTGTGTTTTATTCAAAATCAACAACGGCCCTTAAAATTTAACCACCCTTTATAAGTAAGCACGTCATTTTTCTATTTGGCAAAAAAAAAATTTTTTTTCTTGGTTTTGGATGGAAAAATAATCAAGTTTTTTTTTGTGGTCAAAAGTAAAAGCCTAACTAAGGGGCGATCCAAAACGAGATACTTTTGTTAATAGGGATCCTTGGGCATAGTACGCGTGATAAATGTCATGTCCATATGGCATTCCTGTTCAGTATTAATTGGCATTTCATCATGAATAGACTTACATCTGAACAACGTATTCAAAAATCGGTGTTCAGTGAAAAAAGTTCTCGTGGACTTCGACCATTTTATGATGCTCATAATCGTCCTCATTTTTGGCTTAACGGATACGTCAACAAATGAAATTGTCGTATTTGGGCTAATAAGCAGCCAGAAAACCCCAAAAACTACCAGTGAATCCGAAAAAACTCACTGTTTGGTGCGGTCTATGGGCAGGCGGTATCATCGGACCGTTCTTATTTAAAAATGCGGAAGGAAGGCGCGTAACCGTCAATGGCGAACGCTACAGAACAATGATCACTGATTTTGGTTGCCAAAAGTTCAAGACAAAGGTGTAGATGACTTGTGGTTTCAACAGGTTATTGAGAGATAATTTCCACGAAAACATCATCTCAAGAAATGGACCTGTGAATTAACCTTGAAGATTATTCGTTCTAACTCCGCTGAATTATATTTTGTGCTTGTCAGGTTGATAAATCGATTGATGCCTTGGAAGCGAACATAACACGGGTTATTAACGAAATACCGGCTGATATGCTCAAGAAAGTGCTCGAAAATTGGACCCACTGAATGGACTATCAGAGGGCTAGTTGCGGACAACATTTACGTGAGATTATTTTCAAATATTAATTGTCATAAACCAAACTAACAGCTTAAATACAATTTTCGATTACTTAATTGATTTTTATGCATTTTATTTAAAAAAAAAAAAAAAACTTAAGGAAGCTCTCATTTTTTGTGGGTCTCGATTCGATTAAAAAATAGCAATGATAAATGCCACATTTCCAAATAAACTCCGGCCTTAGTCAAAGTACGTTTTTGGTTCACTGCCATCATTTATGCAAATATGAGTATGCAAATTGAAGAATGTATATTTTTTTCATTGGAAAGCATGGGGAATTGTTGAACAAATAGGTCGAAATCATGGATTTAAAATTAAGTTATGCATTTTTTTCAAAAAAGTATTTAAAAGTATCAAAGCTTAATTTGCATAAATGTCAAATTCATATATGTACATAGTTCCTTAAAGTGAGTGTATTTAATTTAAGGATAAGATTCATAACATTTATCGGGTTCTTGAAGGGATAATGTTCGTTGTGGTTCGCAGATTTCCGCGGTAAGTGTTTAGGGAGTCGTTATTATCAGTGAGAAGTTGAATAGGGCTGATTCCGTAAACCTCCGGATATCTTCACAGAATAGATACTCGTTCCGGCCAAGACGCAAGACCCTACGGTCACAGTAAAGTACTGGAAACAATACCAAACGAATTGGTCGCGCTCTCGACTGACTACTTAACTCCCAAGTTAAACTTCACTAAATGTTTTTCAGTGAGGATTACTGTTTCTGCCCTGGCAGACTGGAAAAACGGAAAAATGATCAAGGATTTTGATACGGCTATTTTCACGGACGGCTTAAAAGTTGACTGCGGTGTTGGGGCAGGCATTTTCTCAGAGAAACTGAATATGTCGAAATCTTTTCGACTTCCGAATTTTGCCAGTGTCTTCCAGGCAGAGCTCCTTGCCATCCGAGAAGCCTGCCGTGTAGTGAAAAATTCTCCAACACCTACATTGATAGCTCAGCCGCTATCAAAGCTATGCATTCGGTCACTACATCCTCAAAGCTGGTAAAGCAATGCCAGGAAGAGTTATATCAGCTGGGAGTCCAGGGCAGGATCACTCTCACCTGGGTCCCAAGTCATAGAAAAATTGACGGCAACGAAAAAGCCGACGACCTGGCCAGGCGGGGATCAGCCCCTAACGACTCACTGGCGGAAGTTGTTAATATCCCGCCAGGAGCCGTTAAGGGCAATATTCAACACCACTTTCAAAAAACGGCCAATCAAGTGTGGAATAGGCTTAGCAACTGCGCCATATCGAGGAAGACCTGGCCGGGTTACATCAAACAGAAAACAAACGAGTTGCTAAGCAGATAAAGACAAGATATTGCGAGAATCGTAGCCGCTAGTACGGGCCACTGCCCGGTGGGAGACCACGCGGTCAGGCTGGGTATTCCCCACAACACTTTCTGCCGCAGTTGCAAGGATAGCATCATTTCCTGTGTAGGTGTCAGGCCCTGGCGAGGGTCAGACAGCGCACTCTGGGCAAACCCTTCTTCGATGACCTCAAAGATATTTCTAAGGAAAAAATTGGTGAACTAATCATGTTCCTTAACTCCACAGATTGGATCTAAATATCTGCGTCTAACTACCTACAACGCCCACAAACAACCAGACCAAATGATTTATCAAAACATCGCATCCAGCGCTTATTGGGTTCTTAGAACCGCCACCTCTACCTACCTACCTCCGGCCAAGAAATCCTCAAAAATTCGTCGTAGGCATTTGTTTATGAACACTTGTATCGTGTTCTCAATAGCTTTCGAATATTTTAAAGTTTGAGAGCTACATGCACACAATCATATGTTACAAAAAAAAAAATGTGTATCCGCGTGGCCCAGTTTCTGGAAAATATGCTTTAACTGCAACTCTAAACAACCCAATATTTTCGGCATTAATCTCTATTGGATTTTGAAGAATATAAAGCAAATATATTCAATTTATTGATTTAAACAAAAAAAAAAGAGTACTAAAGTATTTCAATGGGCAACCCAGACAGCTTCTAGCGTGATGTGGGCCCTTGCCACGAGTGAAAATTGTACAGCTGAGCACTGCTTGGCCAGTTTATCTGGACGTTCGTCTTCTTTTATGTCACCAAAGTTGAAAACTCGAAGATGTTTCATACTAACTCCAAATTTCTTAACTGTTCAAATATAAACAACAAGCATGCAAAGAGGGGTGCACCTATACCTATACATAATCGTATGTATGTACAATAGATTGTCATGCACGTACAGTGTGTATAATTTTGCGTGTGATGAACCCCAAAATTTGTATTCAAACTCGTAATTTGAAACTCTTGGAATGTATTATAAATATCTTTGAAATCACAGCTTACTTACAGCATAATTCGTTTAATTAGATGGCTTAAGGTATTTTGATAAGCTGTCATCAATTAGGTACACGTAATTCCATCCGACGCTAACTGTTCTGACATAACTAACTTCAACACAAATTCGCCTGCAGCCACAAATCACGAAAGGATTCACTACCAAAAATGTGTACAATGCGTGTACTTCCATGGACTGCTCTAATTATCCAGGAGGACTGGCGATTGTTTGCTTGCAATTATAGTACATCACTCTTGTCACCACATTGCCTGATTTAATCATTATTATTCATGTACGCTGATGCAGGCATTGCCCTTACTTGTTTTGCTAGAAAGTGTTTTTAGTGTTTACGAGAACATTCATTCGAAAGGAAAAACGTTTGTATCTGCCTGTTTATACAAACTTAAGTTCTGTTTATATTGATAGTCAACGAAATGAGTGTATAAAGTTACCATTTATACTATACTAAAACTTATGTTCAATAAATTTTTTATTTACATAAAAAATATAAAGATTTCATATAATTCTTTCGTGTTTTTTACACTATCAGAACGGAAACTATTTGTTTGCATTTTTGTGTCTACACTTCGGTGCTCCCCTGCAACGTAGAACCCAGAACATCTCTTCTGCTCAACATTTTCAAATAAAATGAATTAGTCGCATGCGATATTTATCAACTGTGAAAGTTGTGTAGCTTTGCGGCTTTGTTGACTAGCTACACGACGGAAATCGACAAATTTAAACGCTTAACCGCTTAACCAAAGTCATTCCTTTTTGAATTGGAAAGTTTATTCCTTATTTTTACTTTTAAATGCACACAGCTTTTTGAGAAGGCTACTGTGTTAAAATTCGAAAATGTTTTAAGCTCGTTAAAATTTTAAACGATGGGTAGCAAAACGGAACTACAAATCTGGGCGCAATAAGCTTTGCAGGATTTAATGGGAGACAATCTTCAAAAGCTAATACGAGGCAATTGGAATGACGAAAAAAAAACACACAGATGAATCAATTGCTCTTTGTGTCCAATGACGAGAAGAAATCACATGTCGCGGAAGATGGAACCATGATAAAAAGGAAGATACCCAAGAAGAAGGAGGAGAAAGAAGATTTGGCAGAATAGCTTCAGGAGCTGCTAAGCTTCCGGCTTCTTGAAATATCAAGAACATCGTATCAAGAACATAGTAAGTTAGTTAGTTAGAGTGATCCTCCAAGAAGAGGTATACTTAGACACAGAATAGTAAGTCCATTGTGATACCACTAGGTAATGGGGTTTGACCGCTGCTTACTCCTGAAACTATTCACATTTCCTATTGTAATTGTTAAGATCGGCCGTGCTAGCCGAGTTCAGATCCTTTAGATCAGTGGTTTCCAATCTTTTCCATCATATGCCCGACCGGTTAGGAATCACTGCTCTATTGGCTTACCAAGTAGGGAGGTAATGTTTTAGTAGAGTGCATGCACAAGCATATATACATAGGTGGGCGAACGTGTGTCCGATAAATAAATTATGTAGAAGGTTACATGTCTTGCAAGAACTATTAATGCATATCCTTGGCAAATGTCGCATACAGGGTTATATCCAAGGTACTGTGTGAACGGCGTAATACCTTCTGCAACACATTAACCGGCAATGTGGCTAATGGCCCGCAGATCCACGATAAACCAAATCTTCACACCGAAACCCATCCTATAAAAGATCAATGAATTTTAAGTCGAGACTTTTGTCAACTTCAAAGCTGCATAAATGTATGTATGTACATATGTATGTATCTGCTCATCGTACTGAGCTCTGCAAGCCGATGGCTTGGGAAAAGAAATGTGATTTCTTTAATCACGCGCTAGAACTGTTATCAACAAATCTGTCTTCAACATTTACACTTGTACTCTTTGAATCAAAAATTCACAATTTAAATTGTGTCCACGCCTCCCCTTTACAGTCCCCGTACCCCCTCCTGGGACGCATGCCCCACCGATTGAGAACCACTGGTTTGGATCGTTAAAGAAATATCCACCTAAAGTGGTTTTCCTGATGTTGGCAAGGCCAGGACACGTGCAGAGGCAGTGTACAGTAGACCACTTCCTCCTCCTTCTCTCTGCAGCTCCTGCAGAAATCGATACATGCTCTACCTAAGCGCTGAGCATATCGGCCTATGATACAGTGCCCTGTGAGGACGTTGGTAAGTTTTGAAAGTTGGTCTCGTTTAAGCCGTATTAATTCGTTTAATCTTTTCAGATCCAGGACAGGCCAGATTAGCCCGTCATCTACGACTTGCTTTCGGCACAGCGTCTGTGTTAGATGCTTTGATTTGACATGATCGACCTTCCTGCCGTCTGTAGATCGTGACCCTAGTTTGACTGATTCGTCAGTCGCTCTGCTCCCACAGTGACCAAGGACTCAACAGAGTGTGACGCTACACTGGTTAGCGATCTCGTTTAAAGACACGCGGCAGTCATTCATTAAAAAATAAATAAATAAATAGCTGGGGCGAAGGTTTTCCAAAAGCGACGGGTAGATGTTAAAGTCCAATTTTCGATCACTATGGCGCTTCGATCAGGCTCAATTTGAGCGATGACTCGGGTTATGTTGACTTTGAGGGCAGTGGTCGTTTGCGGCTTATTGCCATAGACCTGCGACTTAAGGAAACCCCACAAGAAAAGTCTAACGGGATCAAATCGCACGATCTCGGCGGCCAGTTCACGTCGCCTCTGCGTGAGATAACCATGCCTTCTAATCGCTCGTGTAGAATGTCCATTGTGGCATCAGCTATGTGGCACGTAGTCTTCTAATCGTGTAGAATGTCCATTGTGGCATCAGCTATGTGGCACGTAGCACAATCCTCTTGGAACCACATGTCGTTCACATGCATATCATCAAAATTGGACCAAAAGAAATTTGCTATCATCGATCGGTAGCGCACTACGTTGATGGAAAATCGGGAAAAGTAACAGATAAATCAACATGGCCGCCATAAATTGTCAAAATCTACCCGTCCCTATTTTAAGATCACTTGAAAAATCGGTTAAAATGTTCCACATACGCCACAGTATTTTTAATCTCCACCGAGATATTCTTAAACTTGCACTGTTTATACAATAACATACAAAGTAAGTACAAAATTAATTTACTTCAAACACCCGCCATCCGAATGGGACGAACTGCATTATTTGTGGGCGCACTTGGGTTTTTATCGATTTCTTCATTTATCGCATACATCAATAATTTGTTTTTAATGTCAAAGTTATGATTTTAAAAAAAGTTCGTATTCTTTAAAGCACTTTCCGCTACAAGCATGTGTCCGAATATAAAAGGTGTTTTGTACGAAAAGCCCATTTCAGTACGTTTAAGAATGAAGAAAACGTTTCAACGTTCGGCTATAAAATACAAAAAATTTCATAAGAAAATGATTTTTATGGTGGAAACTTTTATCACATTTAACATTCAAAGTGTATACCATTGATGTCATAAAACCAGTTTATGATTATACCCGAATTATTGGCTTCTACCCCGTGAACTTATTAGGAAGTGTACAAAATAAATTCCCATTTTTGGAAAACAATGGTGCTGTGAATATAATCGATACTAAAGATAGGCCATAAAATAGATGCTTAAATGCAAAAAGAGCTTCTGCCCAAAAATTTGTTTGCCTTGGACGACCGACGGAGGACAAAGCAATAAACTCTTTTTTTAAAATCCTTGCTGGTCCTAAAAGGAAAAATCCTATTATTTTCAGACGATAATTTGAATATTTTTAACATTGCTTATACAGTTTAAAAGTGTTGATTTATATAGTCCATTTTCCACTTGAGTTACCCTATATCTCTGCTCTTTAAACTAGAATGAGTAGAATGTGATATTATGTCCAACGATGAACACACACATCTTAACGTATATAAACATATAGGAAACAAAGAAAAGGTTAAGAGTTGAAGATAAGGGAACGAGAGTGAGGTTACCATGTTGGTTTATTTTGAATCCTTGCGGTTTATGGGTTTCTGGAAATGTTGAGGAAGGCAAGTTTAAGAATATGCCCCTTAGTGGTGAAACAATTACTTTCGTTTACAAAAGGTTTGAAAATACGTTTCTTCAACGCATCCACGAGCATTATGTATAAACAATTTTTGGGTGGGTATTCCTTATAATATCGGACTAACCTTTGACAACATCATCTGATTTCTGATGGTTATCTTATGTATTGGGTACACGGGCTATAAGCACAAAATACCGGACAGAAACGCGAAGTCCTCTTCAATGAGGATATCTCTATCGGCTCAGACGGTTTGAAACCAGCTGAAGGAGTCGGTGTCGCTGTATCGTCAGAAGACCTGGACAGCCACTACTCACTCCATCAGTCTTTTCAACCACAGTAGCGTCTTTTAAGCCGAAGTCAGACCTATTTTCAAGCCACCGCTTGGCTGAAGACTAACCCAATTTCACCCACAGACATTGAAATCTACATCAACGGCCAGGCTTCGATCAGATCCCTCGTATCCAACACAATAAAATCTAGGGCAGTGAATGACTGGTCGCCGTGGGTCAGTGGTTAGTACGTTGGACTGCTGACCGAGCGGCGTGGGTTCAAGCCCCAGCCAAGAACTTCGAATATTTTTCGCAGCACCCCCTCTCGTCGGGGAATGACAAGCCCCCGGGAGTATAATCTGACATGAAAGAGCTTTTCAATTCGCCGTTCGGAGTCGGCAATAAATTGTAGGTCCCTTCCATTCATGCGAAAAATGTAACACGCACAGCATGAATGGTTGCGAGAAGCTAGGCCTTGGCTCATCCCGAGCTGTCGCGCCAGCTACTATTGATAATAAGCTTAAACTTGCTTATCATCTTCCAATGCAACGCTTATCCACTATGAGGGTCGCGGGTTTAGGGAACTTAAGTGGACTCTCCTTATTTGCCGATCTTCGGCCATCGACTCTAACTCATCAGGGGCTATCCCCATACGGGTAGAGGTGAGATTTCGGACTTGGTCCAGCCATCTCATCCTAGGCCTACCCAGGGGACGTCTGCCCGATGGCACGAATTCCATGGCACGTCTCGGAATTGCTCTGTAACTTTCATGGCAAAACCATCTTTGTCTTCTTTGACAGTTAAGCACTGAACCCAGCCACGATAGCATCGAAGCTAGTTCTCGAGACAGTCAAATTGGTTCTTGAACTAGGAAAAAACAACTTGGTCATACTACACTGGATCTCCGCTTACAAGCGTTACATCGGCAATGAAACAGAGGACTCAGTGGCCAAGATAGGTGCTACAACCCGCCTCACTGGCCCCGAATCAGATTGTGGAGTAAATAAATTCATTTTTAAAAACTTACTGCTCAAATCCAACACAATTTGGATGGGAAGTATGGGACAGAAATGTACCAAATACTTTTCCTCCAATCTATCCCGAAGGGAATCTTAGTTTCCTCCAAATCTGAGCAGGAATCAATTTAAAATTCTAAGTGGCCGACTAAAACGGCACCACGGCGACGGCTGAAATGGCAACGAAATCTCTCTCGTCACAGAATGGCCCGCCCTCATTTATGTGACAAAGTGGACCCTAGATAGTGAATTGGTCTCACCAACTGCACTTGCCCCGCTCCACCCAGAAAAGCTGATTAGCTTCTTGACAGCCTCTGGCACAGACAAACTGCTGTTAAATATTAGACCGCAGTATTAGAGCGGATCATCCGCTCCCCACTAATAATAAAAAAAACCTACTACTTTTTGGTATTATTATTTTAAACAATAATCAAAGCTAAGGGTACATGTTTATCGGCAGTTTTTATCAACTGTTGACTGCTTGAGTAAAAATTAAAATTAAAGGTTTCATTAATTAATACACAAAGCAACGCTTTAACAACAATGCTGTCAATTATTTTTCTAATAACCGAGAAGGCAAAAAAAAAAACGAGTTAAAAATTGTTAAAAATTCACTACTTCTGGAAATCGTATTTCAATTAAAAATGGAAATGAAACCAACTGAAATAAAAACCCCAGCCAAATGGGATCCCGGAATAAAAAGAAAGAGATTCGAAAGAAAAACGAGGACTAAACTATGGCTGAAGGAAATAGATGAAAACAGAAAATTTGTCTGGAAGGGCACTTCAGTTCAACTTGCATCTCTATTAACTTGTTAACGGCGGTTACGTCTGAGGTAGTGAGTCCTGGGAGAAACGCTCTGATATACTATGTTCTGAATATTCCATTTATGTATATGAAAGTTGGCGGAATAAAGGGTTCATCCCCAGAGAAATTTTCTTTTCAAGTGCACTTTGCATTCTTCCATCTCCGATTGTCGGACGAAAATCTACGAGAAGAAGGAACAGGTTCACATTTTTGCTGATGGAATTGAAGCCAATTAGAGCCATTTCCAAGTTCAGTCTCGGAGACCCGGAGAAGAATCATTCATTTGGGGAAAATTTACATTTTAAACTTTGTTGATTTTATTCAACTGATTATGCAGTTTTATGAATGTACATACATTCTGTATAATATACGAGTGGAGAGGCTTGAGGTAGGTTTTGCAAGTTTCCATTTCATTTTAATTGGTGTGCGCAATCCAGAGTTGGTTCTATGAAATTGTATAACAAACAAACACTACATTCTAGTTCTGCATCGAAATTAGCTTAGCAATTGTAAAGGAATGTCGTTTAGAATCTTGTTTAGAGATGGAAATGCAAACGGAATCATTGACGTATGTATCTTCTAAGAGTTTGGTGTCGGCGAACGTTTACTTTGTTTACTCATTGAAGCAGATAAACACTTGAGACTGTGCAACAAGTAAAACTTCAAATTAGTTATGTAGTTCAAATATTGTCGCAGTACAACTTCAGATCCTTTGATTTTCTAGAATTGCTGTTTACACTCACTTCACTGTATTAGCATGGGAAAATCAAATTTGATTAGCTTTCGATTTACAAAACTAGGTTTATTTGAAATACGATTTCCTTACATACGTACCTATAAAATAAATGGAAAGACAGGTACAGTATGACTGTATGTACAGTCAGAGCCCGAAATCCGCTAATATACAACTTACAACTTAAAATACATAACTGACATTAATTCTGCAACAAATTTTTTTGCCAATCCGGGTATTTTCTAAAATATCTATAGTATTCATATTGACTACTTAAAAGCCCTCGAATTTGAAACACGATTTGAGGTATGTATGTACATTGTTCACACATGAAACTATTATAGTTGCAACCAGGAAAACCATTTCAAACATTTTATTACATTCAGTAGGCTGGGAAGGTGGCTCAGACACACGTTGGCCAAGGTAACCCCCTTTTTATACCACTAGGATCTATACCCTAAATGTCACTCCATCTATTGAAACCATTTGAAGCTCTTGATAAAGCTGAGGATACTTTTGACATCAAAATATGATAATTCGCTCAAATTGTCGAAGTGAAAGGCTCCTAGATAAAGTTTCCTTTTTTGGGATAGGGCCGGGATACAGAGGTACAGAGGAAATGGAGGATTGTTTTTTTTTTCTTCCTCTGCAAAAGTCATTCGAGAAGAGGCCCATTCAGTGGCCAGTGAAAACACCGATAACGGTTCTGATAAGCGACCTTTTAAGGAAGATCGAAGTATTAGATTGCGTTAGGTTTAGGATAGGGCAGATCTCTCTGAAGGTATGGCATCAATGATGGCTTGTTGGCAATGTTACCACTTTTTCTGCATTCGATACAAAAATATAACGTATACGCCACCGTTCAATTGATAATTTTGGTTATCGTTTCGAAAGAGAAGGTAACTCTTTTTCCGTCTTCCGACCAACTTTAGATGCTATTTGACTGTCAGTCATGAATACGCAATTGGAAGAAATAAAGCTCATTCCGATTTTGAGCATGAGGTCGGCGTTCAACGCAAGACGTTACAGGAACTAAGCTTGTTTTATCGAAACGTACTAAATAAGTTTCCTATATATGTGATATGTACATAAGAATGTAGATGTATTAACATGTATAAAAATAACTGTGTTATAAACTTAAAAAAATTCTCGGCAAAACTGTACATATTGTGCGTGTTTTTTTTTTTTTTGCTCCATACAATTGGGTTGGCCTCAACCATTCAATTTTGACAACTCATCTACTATGGTAACATTGCTCCATCTTTGGTTTATCTTGCTGATCGCGTCGTATTCCAAGAGAAATCTACGTGTATCAAGTGGAATACCCAGATTCCGTTCTGGTAGGATCTCTAGAATAGTACAACCTTTCGCGAGTTCATCAGGCTTAAAATTCTCTGGAATGTCCCTATGACTGGGTACCCAGCATAGGTGAATGTTAATATGTTCGGCCATCTCCGTGAGAGACGAGACAATCGGTAAAAATTGTGGTGTCCTCTCAGGATACCACATTATGCCTAAGCCAGGATAAGGCTTTCTTGATCGCTATAACGTCCGAAAAACGCTACAGTGGTAGAAAAGACGAAAGGAGATGCTCGAGTTAAGCAATTCGGAGGAAACACCACCTTCCACTCCGCACTCGATTTTGGAAGCATTGGTATAGAAGTGGCGTCGTCATTCTCTCACTCCGCTCTGGAAGGGGTTGATGTCCGTAAGTTGAGGTTGAAGTTAAATTTTGACGGTGTTTAGTCGATTTGTTCCGGGATAAATGTAGGGGGATCCAAGATCGAGGAGTGGCCAATGTGGTTGTTTGACCATTGAAAGGAGCCCTTCAGTCTGACGGCTTCTGACTGCTTGCCAAAAATAAGTAAGGAAAGTACAGTATACTCTCTCCTTACGGACACCTCTCATAAGCGGACACCCCTCATACCCGGAAAAACTTGAAAAAAACGGAGAAAAATATGTGGTTTTGCTTATTTTCTCACAAGCGGACACCTTACATAAGCGGACAATTTTCTCGCAACCGTCCGTGTCCGCTTATGAGAGAGTACACTGTAGATGTAGCAGCACGTTAGAACTGCGAATGGGGTTGTTCTTATTGCTCCGTTTATGCATATGCATGCGGATCTTTGCACTTTCCACAAGAAGTAACGGTGTAAGACTTTTTCTAAGACCGTCTACCAGACGATCACACCGTAAAGAATGGCCTTTCTGTAGCAGTACAGTGCTACAATGGCTTTTTAATGCGTTCAAGAGTATTGGCTTTCTGGTTTAGTTTACTGTCCAGAATAGAACCCAAAAATTTGGCTTTGCTAACAAAGCACATGCTAGTGCCCCTAAAAGAGGGCGACTTGGTTTGGTCTTTTCGGAATTAACTCCCAGACGACTTTTAGCAGCCTTTCATCCCCAGCTGTCGCGTCAACTATTTATAGGGTGAGAAGGCTTTTTGAGTACGTCTTTGAAAAAAATACAAATACAAATAGAATACAAGTTGGCACATTGATATAGACACAGACTGTAACCCGTACTTATTCAGTAAAACCACCTTCAGATTTAATTCGTGACTAGATGAGCATAACTCAAATGGTCCTTGTTGATAATGCCATCATTTAGAGCTTAGAGGGTACTGTGGAAACGTTTGTTGGTTTGACGTTCCGCCAAGCCATATACAAAGTAATCCAGCGGTGAGTAAGGTGGCCATAACCAAAGCCTAGATCTTCGAGATGCTTCAACTCGTTAAAAAGTCACCTTCATCGAAACACACACGAGATTCGTGTCCTCTGACATAAACTGGTATCTCCTTATAACATAAGACTCATATTGGAAGTTTTCATAAACCACACCGTGATTTAGTCGATCAGACACTTCAAGGTTTCGACCAACTTTATCGACGTTTCAGGGCCTTGGTAAATACGTTGTTGCGTTGTTGAGTTACGGTTTCCTCTTTTCCTCTCTGAACTTGTTGAATGGTTTTTACGTTTCGATGACTCGAAGCAAACCATATGAACAAAACGATCGCGGGAATTTCAGAAAGCGTGATATTTCATGATCGCTCTGTTGTGCACATTCGGCATCAATCACGGCGTGTCTTTGCATTTCGGTTAAGAAGAAAGATGGAGGGGGTGACTACACCGTTCTAAACCACATTGTGAATGGTGGACGAGCTAAGACGATTTAAATGAGCACATCGATTGCTAAAACTTCCGAATACGCAAAGTAATTAGGAGGCCAGCGTTCTTGACGAATTATATAGAACTTCGCCCACAATTTCAACAGACTGTCGTCTTCCAGATGAGTGGAGGAAGAGACGTATTGTCAGGGTTTCGAAGAATGGCAATCTTACTGAGTGCGGGAACAGGAGCGAGAAGCCTAGCTTCTCCCAACCATTCACAAATTAAATGGACGTATAGTTCCTTGCCGACTACGAAGATCTCGTAAAAAAACAATTAAACCTCTCTTTTGTTTTCCTAGTTCACCTTGTTTCAAAGTCATAGACCTAGATGATTCATTTCTTTTTTGAACACTCAATTTTGTTTTATTTTGAATGGTTTTTCAATGTAGTCTACTATTACTACAAGTATTTAGTTCGTAAAATGAAAAAAGGGCTAAGTAACAAGTAACTTAATTATTAGCGATTTTAAATATTAGTTTAACTGCTTACACTGTGACATTTTTAAATCACAAAACATATATGTATGTATTTATGTATGTATTTATACGTGTAAATACAAATGGGAACAAAAACAAACCATCTCAAGCAGTGATAAATTTACCCACTATTCACAAATCACACTTTGGAGCCGCCCCAAACCACAAACGATTTAATTTCGAGGAAAAACTTGAAGAGAAGAATATACAGAAAAAGGAATTATCAAGAGGGAAACACGATAAGGAATGGTGAATTGGAGTGAAAAATTATAAATTCCATGTGTAGTGCTGGGAAATCAAAAAGAGGAATAAAAGTTTTATTGCGTACATACATATGAATACGTACATAACTAGCCCTCGCTTAAACTTTGTCCTTTTATCCAATCTGTTAAAAATATAAATAGGAAACATACAAAAGACAATGTATGCACTACAATTGGCGCCTGAATTAATCGTAAACAATTAATTTCGTCCAACCAAACCAATTCAATTTTAAAATTATCATTTCCATTCAAGTTGACAGCATTCGCAAGCACACTTGAAACTGTCTATTGCATTGGTCCACAGGATATTTCCAATTGCCTTTTGCCATATTAAAAATACCTATGAAGTTTGCAATTTCATCACAATTCCATTGAGGCGGTTAAGTTGCACTGACAATATTTAAACGGAGAAAGGGCCAAAGGATTGGCTGTTACTGATCGTTGGGATAAATACGCCATAAAATGGTATAAACAGAAATTATAATGTGTATGAAAGGCATTCAAATATTTGCAACCAGCAGACGCCTCCAACAAAAGCCACGTACATAGGTATGAGTTGATTGGTTGAATTTAAGATTATTTGAATTGAGTTGCTTATTTCAATCAGATTAATAGCATCAGAGTTCAAGTGCAATCCAGTTAATTGACACTTCAGTGGATAAACGTGAATGTGTGTACTGGCATTAAAGGATTAATTAATTATGTAGTGAGAATTCGTGCAAAAAATATAACACGCACAACATGAATGGTTGCGAGAAGCTAGGCCATGGCTCATCCCGAGCTATCGGGCCAGCTATTTATTTATTAAGTGACAATTTTCAACCAATTCATGGTGATTTGAATAAAATGTTGCCTTTTGGTTACTGTGGCTTAGTGCTTAGTCCGTTGCACCTGCCAAACATTGTTTACCAAATCACCCCTGTCGCTTAATGTGACATAAGGAAGCGATACATTGAAGGTCGCTCTCATTTGTGCGGAAAAAAAACCACACGCAATTAAGAGACTTGAATATTTATTAATTTCTTAACCTTTTTATTAAACACACTTTCATTATCATTATCATTTTTCAATGGCCCGATTATTCACTATGAGGGTCGCGGGTTTAGGGTGCTTAAGTGAACTCTCCATATCTCATGATCTTCCACCATCGACTCTAAATCATCACGGGCTATCCATCCATCCAACCATCTTGTTTTGTGGCTTACCTAGGGGATCCCTACCTGAAGGCACGGATTGCGTTAAATGTGCCCAAACCATCGAAGCATGAACCTATTCGTTCGTAGAAATAGCTGCTCGACATTGAGTACCTCGCGTATTCTGGTGTTCCTTACCCGATATCAGAGAGTCACCCCAGCAATACAACAAACACTGAGTTGAAGACCTACAGCTTAGCTCCGATGCCAAGTTCGGCCCTTTTGATAACAGATTGACCAAGTTGTCTCAAAATTGCTCCTGCCTGACCAATTCTACAGATTAATTCAGTTTTGCTACTTCCATCAGTCGTGAATGGAACCCCAAAATACTTAAAATTCTCCACCTGTTTCAGTGGGACTCCACTAGCATGCAGAGTGGATTGAACAGACATTCGGGTAATTACCATTACCCCAGATTTGTTCACGTTTACCCTCATCCCAGCTTTAATACAGACGAATCTATCCAGTGCGCCCTGAAGTTCGGTCTGGGTGGACCCAAAGATGACCAAGTCATCAGCGAAAAACAGATGACTTATCCCTAAGTTTGTCAATTCGAATCGCTCCACGCCACGGCTGCGCTATATCATCCAATCAAAATGCACAATGGAAAGGAGAGGTGACAAAACGAATCCCTGGCGAAATCCAATGCCCACGGCAAAATGTGTCGATTTAACGATTTTCACCCGAAAACAACTCTTCAAGTTTGTGTATAGAGACTGAATGGCCCTCAGAAGAACGCCGTCAATCCCATATTCCTGCGGCACACTTCAGAGTTTAACTCAAAGGACCCGTTCATACGCTTTCTTCGAATCCACAAAACAACTGGAGATACATAACTTTGCCAGGCCTTCTGGTCTCAACCACAGCTCTGAAACGCGCTTTCGACACCTTGGCAAAGACTTTTCCGAGGAGACTTAAGAGAGATATACCCAATAATTGGAGTAATCCATCTAATCTCCTTAAAAAGAGGAGCAACCAACTCAGTTTCCCAGTCACTAGGTGTTTCACCGCATTCCCAGGCAACTTTTATGACACGAGAGAACTTTTTCACTCCCTTTTTCCCCAAGGCATTGAGCATTTCCGGCCAGATTTTGCCCACACCAGCAGATTTGGCGACTTTAAGCGCTTTAATCGCCAAAGTCACATCCTCTACGGTGTTAATTCCTCGTAAATCGATTATCGTAAAGACAAGTCATAATTCGCAGGAGAAAATGAAGTGAGGTCGTACTACATTTTGGCTCTGCACAAAGTCCTTTCGAAAAGAGCCTTTTGAATATTTGTGTTAAAATTAAAATTTCCTTTATTATAAATTATATTCTGCAATTGGCAAACAATGGGGTGCAATCACAAAAACACCCACACGGTCTAACCAAAATTATGTTTCCACTGAGCGAACATATTTTACCACGATGACAACAACACAGCATTTTCATGTCCAGGCTCTCTCCAAAATTACACACACAGCGTCCCAAATATCATTCACACTTACGGTTTTGCTTTGGACTTTTAACATAGTAATGTGCGGTATAAGTTTGACATGTGGTCATGACCTGTCCAAAATTTACACAACCCAGGTGACATGACCACTGCACGAGTAAACACCACCAAATGAAACTTATTCCACACATTATGCTCATGCTTACAGCGATGCATTCTGCCTATGTGGAGGTGTGCATGGTAAATTTCACTTGGCTAAACGTAGAGAGTTTATCCGGTAGATTACAGTTTACGGTTCAGCTTTCCATATGCCTAATACATTTTTCCCGGCATGTCCGGATTGTGTATTAAATTTTTAAGAAACCAGCTACAGTTATATTGCTGAAATTCTTTAGCAAACTTCCTGCATAACATGAATTATGTACCTACATACATATGCACTTGTGTGAAGAAAAAAATGAAACTTTAAAGCGCACTGCTCATGAAGGAAGAAATCGCTTTTTTCGGATTTGATGAGGATCTCAATCTGTTGGGAAACTTTTTTGTACGTCGCAATTTCAAATTCAATTTTATTTTAATGGAGATATGAGATGCTTCTAGCACATCCAGGATGTTTGCCCTACAAGAATTCCTTGAGGAAAATTCAGGATGTAACAATATTACTCCTGTGGAAGCGTGGCTATGCGCGCATATCAAATGTGCCAGAATATGTGTTTAAATTAGATTGCATTTGTTTCGTTTCTTTTTTGGGAATTCGGCATTCTTTTTTTTTTCTTTTTTCTTTGCGAATGTAACTGAGAGGATTACCGTTAAGCCGATTTGGTTTCTTTTTTTTTTTCCGAATAAAATGCAATTTCAGTTTGGTTTCCTCAACTGAGAAATTGCTCTGGGTTGCAGTTTTACATATAATCTTCTTTATGACTTTTGGGCAATACATCCAATTCACCTATGGTGCACTACATTTGTGAAATATATGCGAGATAAAAAGAAATAACGTTGAATAGAGATCTATGTTTGACAGTTTAAATTTAGTTTTACACTGATGTGTTCGAATTAAACATTGACGGCAATCCCATTGTGTCTGTCTGGTTTTGGAGTGCATTAAACCTGCATGCAATTTAATTTTCATGTTTAACTGAGGATTTTCGAAGTATCTACTAACCAGTGGTATAGTCTTTTAATATTTGACAATGTTGATTTCGGTTTTTAATTAACAGTACCGGATCTTCGGGAGAAAGGGGATCAAATCCTAAAATAATTCTGTGGGTGCATTCGGTAATCGTGAGACCAATACTCCAAGCTAGTTCGACGCTGTCGCGAAGAGCTTAAAGGTTTTGGTTCGCAACACAATATTACTCTCTGCTGGGTCCCTGGTCACAAGGAAATAACCGGAAATGAGATAGCCGACGAACTTACATAAAAGAAAAGTGTCTACAATGGACCACAATCGAGCACTTCAATGTAATCTCAGAGAGCGAGTTGAATGTTAAACCCTGACGACAGCCAACAGTAGGTGGAAGTCGTTTGCGACCTGTGGTATATCAGAGAAACTTTGACCAAAATACGACAAAGCCAGAACTAACAAACTTTAAAAAAATCCCAGGCAGTCGCTCTTAATGTTGGTACTCACTGGCCACAACCTTCTAAGAAACCACACAATGAAATTTAAACTCAATGATGACAATATACAAATGTAGAGGCTGCGGTGACGAAGAGGCTCAAGAAGATACTCCCCACTTCCTCTGCCACTGGTATATTCTCATACTGCATCTAAAATGCACCAGAAAAGTTACCTTTGGCAACGTTTAACACAATTACAGAAGCTAATTGCAAAAAACTGTAGATAAACTAAACGTTTCGACAAAAATTTAGTGTGTCGTACTCAACGAGGCAAAATTAACTCGAGTTAATTTCACATACAAAGGTGTGTAACTAATTAACCCTGTGAGAATTCCGTACGCAAACAAAGCGAAATACCTATAGACACTCGATGGAAAGCATAAATGGAAAGCACACAAAAAAAAAACACAGACAAGTGCGAGTAGGATTCGCGCCCTGAGGGTTTTGTTGGCGGGTTGTGGGTGGGTGGGATATCATTTGAGTTATTTAATTTATCTTTTTCGACAAACTTTATTATGTAGATACTAACGTAGACAGTGTATGAAAAAACAACAAAAAAAAAAGTTAAGTTTGCACGAAATAATGTGGCATAGAATTAGAAATGCATGATGCTTTACTTGTGCTTTGAGAACTTCCTTCGTGCCAAATTTCAAGATTCTAGGTCAACCGCAAGCACCCTATAGGTTTTGGTGAATGAATCAGTGAGTCAGTATCGCAATACACGATTTTTCAAAGACCGTATCTTTTTTATAGCATTGAGAAAAGTTTACAAATTTCGCACAACATACGACGCTGTAGGGACTTCAGTTTCTGCATAGAAGAAACATAGATACGGAGTTGTGTGGAGATGTTTTAAGTAAGCAAGAATTTTGTACTACTATAAGCATCTCTGGCTGGTCCTAATAACAAATTTTAACCTACCGTCAAAAAAACAAGTATAAAATAGTAAAAAAATATGCTTCGACCACTTATTTCAAAACCGTTTTTTTTTTTTTCTGTGAATTTAGGAGAGCAAAAACATACATACATACATACATTCGTATGTATATGTACATATATATCCTTAGTAAAATGCGTAAATTTAACTCGTTTTCAAATTGTATGTCTGTTAAAAATGTGACATAAAATTATATACACCACCGTCTTTAGACCTTTACTGGGACATGCGCCAGTAATTAAGTGAACAAAGACACAAAGGTGAGGCCAGAGCCTATCGAAAATTGACATACGGAAGACCCTGCGCTCCACCAAACTTTTGCTGTTTCTAGAACTACACTGAATTACTGCACAAAAAGGCGTAATTAGCTTTACTGATCCTGAGCAAATATGTGAGAAAATTTATTTTTAAAAATTATGAGAGGAAACAGATTTAATATTTAAATCCAATGCTATTTGGAAGGACAGTCCAGGCAGAAAAATAACAAATAAGAAACCTAAGACTTTGACGTGAAAACGTCTTTTAACGCGGAATGGGAGCCGGTTCGGGATCTGAGTGTAACCCAAATGGTTATACATATTTTGAAAACTGTAACAGATATCGAAAAACTAATAGAATGCATAGAAAGAGCACAAATGAAATTTTACTTTCAGTGAGGCAGACAGTAAATCTTCGAAAACATCTACGAATCCACACCTGAGGGATGGCGCAGTAGAGGAAGACCGCGACTCAGGTGGCGCACGCAAGTGGAAGGGGACCTCAACCAACTTGGCGTGCGAAACTGTTGTTGGTTGAGGCCCAGGTCCACCCCGGACTTAAGCGCCACCTTAAGTAAGAGGCAGACAGGAGGGAGAGAGGGAGGGAGATTATATCAGACGAATACATCAAGCCAAAAAAGTCATCTTTAGAGCGAGTACGAACATTTCGAGCAACCGAATCGCCAGGTCAAAGAAAATCAGTGTGTAAGTCATCGTCCGCCATCTTATAAGGACACCTCACAAGCGCAGTGAAAATGTAGCGGAAACTTTTCAAAAGGTAACTGCTTTTGGTCAGCATCAAGCGCTCTTCCGCACAGGAATTAGGCCTATCCGCAACCACTTTGCACCAGACCACGCACAACGCCGTACTTTCGCTGATTATGTGGTGAAAATTATTGAACGAGATCATGATTTTTTACACAAAATTATTGTGAGTGATTTGGCTCATTTTCATTTGTTTGGGTACGTAAGCAAACAAAACTGTCGAATTTCGGTCACAGAAAACCCAAAAAGAAAAGAACGAGTGACAGTTTGGTGCGGTTTTGACGGTGCGGTTGACGGCTGGCGGTGTCATTGGGCATTTTTTTTCGAAAATGATGCTAGTGCGACTGTGTCAATGAATGGATTCCGTTACCGAACGAGGTCGACTGACATTTTTTTTAACCTGAAATTGATGCCAAATGTGACCAACGATGGTATTTATTTTTAGCAGAACGGCACCATGTGCCACGCAGCTGGTGAAAAAATGGACCTGGATGTGTAATTTTTCGAAATGAGAGTTCAATTGACTGTAGAGATCGTGCGATTTAACACCATTCGACTTTTTTCTTTGGGGCTATGATGAAGATAAATCTACACCAATGATCCACTAACGACTCAAGCACTAAAAGAAAATGTCAGACTTGTTATTCTGTAATTCGCAAAATACAGCCGCAGTTATGTAAAAACGGGATAAAAAATTTTATAAAAAAATATTGTTTTTCATTACTAACCTCAGAGTCTGTACTTTAGATTAAAATAAAAATATCACCACTTTTCACAAAAATCTTGCATTCTTCTGTTGATTTAAAATGATACCTCTTGTTGGATGACCCTATAGTTGATATGGAGCCCGTTAGAGGTCTTAAATACGTGGCCTGTTGGCCTACAGCAGGAGAACATTTCGAAAAGATCTTCAATCGTAACGAGTTTGATTAAACATTTATGAACATGGCTTGTGCGACCGCTTGTGGTTCGAGCACAATTCGTAGCGAATTATTCAGTTTGGCGCATTACTTAGACCAGGGTTTACAAATGAGGATGTTTGAGTTGTCTTCCTGTTTTTGGAATGGTAAATGTAATTGCCACAGATTGTGATAAAGAAACGTCATGGATTCGAGCAATTCTTCTAGATAAAAGTGGATAACATGATACAGACTTACTGCCACTAAACTAACCGTATTGTCAAAACACTTATGTGGTAATTATTTAAAAAAAAATGTACTATTTGAAGTTTTCGCGCGAAACAATCCTCGAATGTGTGGAGCACTTTTTTTTTTTGTGAACCTAACCGGTGTCTGAAGCAGCCACAGCTTACGTGAAAGGTATCTCCACTATCACCACTGAGCCACGACGATAAGACAAAGAAATTCCAAGCCTTTTCCGCATTAAAAAAAATTCGACTGGGGAGCAAGTCCTATACTTCCCACCTTGTATTGTGTTGTATCAAAAACAGTTATATGATCACAGACACACACGCACACACACAGACAGCATTTCGAAAATGGGTGCAAACGATTTCTAGTATATAGTAATGTCAAGCCCTGTTCATATCTCGAACCATTTTGTTCGGTTCGATTGCAATACTTCCCCGACCTATGTAGGTGGGAAATAAAAAAAAATCCGAATGCAAATATCTGACTTAAGCCCTCATTGCCTAATCTGAACTTTTTATCCAAACTCATATCTAAACCCTATGCGCCTTCGAAAAGTATTATGAAGTCGAATTCGTTGCCATAAACTTCAGTGAGCCTTTTGACAAAATTCCTTACCAAATTATTTAAGTTTTTTGCCTTTTGAAACTCCCAAATGCTATCCAGGGACCAATTTATTCGGTGCATTTGCAAGAGTGCACCAAAGGTTTACCTCATACATATATGTATGTACTCGTAAGTTTATAAACGAAAGGAGCCATTAACTCGGGAAATTTACTGCTTATCATCCGAATTCCCCCAGACCTTTCAAAACGATTATATGCTGCTTCACCATGAAACTTCAATCGTAAAGGAAAAGTAATGATGGAATAACTCCAATGGAATCTGCATGCCACTTAAATTTCCCAATCAATTATATATGTATGTATGCACGTTAAGCACACCAGGACTGTACTAACGACTGGTGAACTAACAATGGAAAATACTCGAAATGCCAGCGAACGGAGGAATATTACGATCCCACCGCCGCCATCTCATCACCGCCATTAAGTAAACAACTCCGTTTTAATGCAACGCCAAACTCCAAATTTGAATAAACTCGGAATGCAAATTCTTTAAGCTTGCGGAAATAATAAGGAGCAGTTTTTTCCTAGGCAATCCCAGCCAGCTTAGAATATGGCATCTTCTCAAAATGAAGTCTAGCGAAAAAGGCGATGATGCAGGAAAATTCCTTATTGTTTGAGAATACAATTCAAGGATAAAATGTGCATTTTCTGCAGTAATCGAATTGTTCAGATAGAAATGATTTTTCTCTCAACCCACTCAACACGAGTCAAGGAAACTGATGATTTCCTCTAAGGGAATACCCGTCCATCCATACACGGAGCAGGATGTGCGCATATAAAGAAAGATAAACACGTACATACATATAGTCGTACAAATTCAAATTGAATAAAGATTTGCGCCACACATGCAGTGTGCAGCAAGACTTTTATTTTTTGATTTGTTCTAGCGAAAATGAAGTTAAGAAAGAATTGTTGGAACATTCACGATGATATCTTGACGTTTTTAAGTTATTCAATATTTACCTAGAGATAAAACTTTAATGTCTTGACTTTTTTATCGATACATACGTACTACATATATATTTGCAATTTAAAAGACAAAGGTCCTCTCCTCGCCAGTAATTTTTAAATTTAAAAAATGTGTATACGTGTATGGTGAGAGGTTAAGACAGAATACATACCGCTGTGGTTGCTGGTTATCGGATAGAATCGAATGCCAATTTATTGGAGACATTAATCTACTAATCTCAAAGATATCCACATCGAGAGAAGAATACGTGCTACGTGGGCGTTGCTGTTTCCAACTTGGAAAACAAGACAGGGTAGAAATATATTGCACGACGACCAATATATTCTTTGTCTTCAATATAAATCCAGTGAGGAGTGGGTAAGATGAAGTTCCCAGTCAGCTTACAGTACATGTAAAGAGGAATGTTCCAAAGCGATTATGTCTGCAAAGCACTTCGATTCTTTTCGATATAGTAGCCTTAACCCGATGCACTTGGAAGTAATACTATATTACATATTTCCACTGTACTGTAGATGCTGTTTTAGGGATTTATTGTACAACCATCAAGAGCAATTCTTGCAACTCCTTGTGAAAAATTTCAAAATAATAACTAGAACATCCTGTTATCGAAAGAGCTTCGACAACACTCTGTTTATATCGACTTGTTTAAAGATTTGTCGTGAGGCTATGGATGTCTTATTTTGAAGCGGAAGAAAAACAAAGATGTATCCTAACATGAGTACAAAGATTGCGCAAATATTTACCGAACTGAAGATTTACTCGTCTGATACAATTTGGAAATAAAGAGCATAGCTGGGAATCTGAATATAGGTACTCTGTACATATGTAAGTCAGTATATTGTAGAACACCATCATTTTCACCATCATAGTTATTAACATGCAATAATATTACAGCACCCAGTTCTGACACGGCGGGACCCAAAGAATAGCTCATAGCAACCATTCATGCTGTGGAAGTTACATCCATCGCACACATAGAAAGAACCTACAGTTTATTGCTGACTTCGAACTGTGAATTAATTAATTATTATCCTTTACGTAAATGTATGTATATCTCATCGGGGATCGCGAAACCTAAAATACGGTGGCGTATGTGGAACATTTTTACCGATTTTTCAGTTTTTTTGTTGTTTATAATCCAGTGGTTTGAAACTCAGGTAATGTTAGGTTTCATTGGCGATCAAGGGTGGTGTCCAGGATAACTGGGGACATTTGTTGTGTTTTTCATTGCTATAATTCACAGGATTTTTTTCGAATCTTTTGATGTCATAATTAGTGTCAGCTCAATGAACTTTTCAAGCCATGACACTCTGCTGCCGGTGTTATGCCTTCGCAGTAGAGTCGCCATCTAGTTCTTACTTCACTCGCTCCTGCAAAGTCTTAAACTTCGAACGTGACATTTTCCAATGAATCCTTACACTTGCACATAAGTGCGCCCCTTTACCTCTAAGTATATCACATCAAGGGTCGCTAAATCCAAAATACTGTGGCGTATGTGGAAAATTTTAACCGATTTTTCAAGTGTTCACAATTTCGACTTCACTTGATTCTACAAAATCCTAAACTTCGAACATGGCTTTAATGCATGGTGCCGCGAAAAATGTTTGGTTATGGCAAGGGCTCGAACCGAAAATTATGTTTTTAAAGAGTCTTCTGTCTTGTTTGGAATATGGTCTCACTACTCTGCGGTTTTCACAGCCCAAAGAACCCAGTCATTAACCAGACGTATTATCAGTCTGATTCCTGATTAGATATCGTTTTTAGAATTAGTAACCGTCAATTCATATTCACTCATTTTTGGGCGCTTTTGTCCCTACACCCACGAACGAACCTGACGGCTTTCTGAATTTTGTCGATGATATCACTATCGCAGGCATACATAAGAAGTTGCACAGACTTTAAAAAATTCTCCATCTTTTAATAGCTTGAGAGTTTCGCAGAATACGTTTATTTTTGATGTTAAGCAATCTTTACGTTCGAAAGCCCTGAACGTTCTACTGCACCTCATTCCGCTTGACCTACAAATTAATAATATATAACCGACTACGCCATACCCAACCGAACTTTAGGAAAACTTTCATGGTAGTTTTTTCATCAAGGGTGGACTGGTAAACAATGTGAAGTAACAAAGGAATATGAAACAACAATTTCCACAGATGGGTCAAAAATGGAATGGAATTTTCACCGAAACACTACAGATATCTTTGTCATACCGGCTTCCTAAATTTTTCATGTGAAAGTATTGGCAATACTCGAAGCTTTCCGCATTTTGAAATTTAACCGCACATCCATTCAAAACATTGCCGTTCTCATTGATAGCCAGGCTGCCATTAAGGCATTGGAATCGACCATGTTTTTACATCCCGTTTGGAACCGTCAAGCAAAGAATCTTCTCACACCTTCTATTGTGTCATAGCAAGGCAAATGTGGCCCAAATAAAATTGGCTCCAGACACTAAATTTACAAAACGGGATTAGCGCTGACATTGGAAAGATTGTGACAATTAGTACAGTTCACTGCCCTATAGGAACGCCCAAGTTTGGCATCCTATTCAACGCGCATTGTTGCAGGTGTAACAATGAGAGGGAGAATGAAAGAGTGTTTTATTTCCTCTGCGGATGTTCGGCTCTAAGTTCAGATATGACATACTGCCGCACTTTTTTGACAACCTCAGTTGGTTAGATTAGGTTAGGTTTTGCGGGCTGATGAGGGTTACCTCATCTTACTTAGGTCCATGTAAACCCATTGTGATACCCATGATATACCCTGCTGCGGTTTCAATTCCTTGGTACCAACCGGTCGCCCTTGCAAATTTGAGAAGTTCTGATGGTGAACCATAAGTAATTTCGTCGATATGATCGAAGAAGAATTTGCCTAGGATTCTATTTCATATCTGACAGAGGTAGGGGCAGTGACAGAGAAAATGGGTTGTGACTTGTGACCTCCTCGTCACCGCATCCCCTGCATATACATATCGTCATCATTCAGGCGTAGTTTCTTTGTGTGATATCTTAGCATGCTATAGCCAGTAAGGATTCCCACCAGCATTGACAGTGATCTTCTATCTTTTTGTTAAATCTGGCAGGTCTTTGCTTTGTCATATTCTGGCCACAACCTTCTTGATACTTCACAGGCGGTTAGAGATTTCCACCTGTTATTTGCTTCTATTAGGGTTTTTTGTGCGATTTTCGGCATCAGGTTGCAGAGTAGCGATTTGACCGAACAGTCCGCTTGCTCTCAGGCTAGAGTTAAATCCATTCTTGTCAGTTTAACAGCTTTTCATTACCCAGCAGAGCTTAACCTTAGTAAAATCTCAGAGAAAAACAGTAGCGATCTAATCAACTTCCAAAATGCCACAGGATGGATGTAAGAACCTCTGCCTCATCTCTTAATTTTACAGTAGCACTTTCATTCACATCACGTGAGTTGTGGTTTTAAAACGTCTAAAACGCTAATAAGGTTTAAGTATACAGAATACTAAAGAAACCACTTCTATCTACCTAGCCGTGATGTTAAAGACGTCAGATGATACTGTACTCGTCATCAAAGGGCTTAAAAAGATCGCTATCGACCTGCACAGATGGACGAGTTTGGCACGGATTTTAAGACTAGACATGTAGCCTCATAATCAATAAATTGATGATGGGTATCGAATGGAACTTCAAGCACAAATTTAATCGATTATGGACTTTGGTGGACTAAATTTATGCTGATAGGGACCAATCAGGTTGATGATGATGATGAAAGATTTATGGGGTTCAACAACATAACAGATGCGATGATGTTGAAGTACGCTGATGTACATATATATGTATGCAGTTGGTGTAGAGCGGGTCTCCCTTCTTTCGAATTGCGCAAACAATGCTTAGATTGCTTTCATCAGACACACACTCGTACGATCAAGTTCTAAAAATGTGTTGATTTATGCTCTCTACAAAGTCATCTTCAGCTACTTTTTAAAAGCTTGGCCGGCAAACTGTAAGATAAAGCAGCCATGCGAGTTTCAAGTTTGAAATACTGTGGTAGTGGACCGAAGTTTTGGCAATCATTGTTTTCGTTCTGCGTGACAGTAGGATAGATGGCCTTCGTCGTCGATATACAGTCTGTAGAAGTAGTTTGTCAAATGAGAGCTACACACATACATATGCCTACATATAGACCACCGTTGGGTTAATGGAATGGGCACACATTCTAATTAATTGACAAAATCGCATTTTCCGCGTTCTGTAGCGAAGCCTGAACTTGAAAAAATGCGGAATTATTTACCATACCCCAACCCAAATCGCGAGAGACTTCAAAATCACTAATGCTGGTTGCATTTAATTTGAATGAGTATGTACATAGCTTCTAAACCCATCCAACGGAGTCGGCAATAAAAAACTGCACGCCTCTTCATTGTACAACCTAGGTCCCGCAATTTATTTTTATTAAATAAAAACATTTTTGCATGCAAGATGTACCTACAGTCATGATTTCGCCCTTATAATTTATACATACTCTTATACTATACATTGTATAATACATACATATTTACATATGTACGTACATACAGTGTTTTGTTGCATTTCGTTCGAAAATGTACAAAGATGCATACTCTACATAGTATCACTAATAAGTTGAGAAATTAATTTGGGTGTTGAGCACAGTGTCAATTGACACTGACAGTTAAGCTGAAATTTGTTAATTATTTGTACTCAGAGCATTGTTTTGTGTCACAAACGTAGGTCTCTGACACAGCAGTCGTGGTAGCTAAAAGTTGTGCACAACAATTTGACTGGGGTGGTTTCTGACAGTCTGCAACGCAAAAGTGCCTCTTGTTCCAAATGCTTCCAGATCCTTGTCAGTTTTAATCTTAATTAATTATGTGTATAACCTAACTCCGGGTGTACATTCAGCGATAAATTATAATACAGGGTGAAGGTTTACAATTTCAAACGGCGAACATTTCAATCGGCATTATTGTTTCATATTTTTGTAATAAAAATACGGAAACTATGAATAAAAATACATACATATGCAAAAATCTAAGCATGATCCATGCATGATCAAACAGAACTGGTTTTCTTAATTGCTTAGATGTGTAGCTCAGATGGCGGACAAATAAATTAGACGGCACCGCAGTCCAACTGACTAACTGGCCACATCAACTGTAATATATCTGCATATGTAGGTGCACAATTTTTTTTAGATGCTCCTTGTGTTCTTATAACTGATTCTTTATTTTGAGTAGGGCACTTGCTTTTCCCTATATCCTCCAACCTTTGAGTAGGGCTATAAGCATGTAAGAATATGAACCCTCGTCCCGGATTTGAGATCAGGCGAGTGGAACTTTTCGAATCAAGCCGGCGTGGCTTCGATTTCAGCGATCCAAGAGAGATCGGAGTTGGATAAGTCGCAGGATAGGCAACTAGCGACACTCGTTGGAAAAGTTTTCAAGGACATGCCAGAGGGCATTGGCTGCACACATTTGGTGGAGCACAAAATTAGGACGGCGTCTGAACCAATCAAGCAGCGGTACTATCCGGTTTCACCTGCGGTTCAGCGCCATATAGATAAAGAGTTAGGAGATATGTTGAGTGCAGGGATAATAGAAAAGTCTAGTAGTCCATGGGCTTCACCCATCGTGATGATTAGGAAGAAAGATGATACGTTTAGGTTTTGTGTAGATTATAGGAAGTTAAATAAGGTTACTGAACGGGACGCATACCCTCTCCCGTATATCTCCGCTACCTTGGACAAGCTCAGGGATGCCAAATATCTGTCTTCGTTGGACATTAAGTCCGCATATTGGCAGATCCCTGTTGAGGAGAAGTCGCGGCCGTACACCGCTTTTACAGTCCCCAATCGAGGACTCTTCCAATTTAAGAGGATGCCATTCGGTTTACACAACGCCCCAGCGACATGGCAGAGGTTTATAGATACCGTGCTGGGTGCTGATTTGGAACCTCATGTTTTCGTGTACCTGGATGACATCATCATAGTCACCAATTCTTTCCAACAACACCTGGAAATTTTGGAAGAAGTCTTCAAGCGATTGTGTGCGGCAGGTCTAAGGGTTAGCAAGGAGAAGTGTAACTTTTGTAGGTCGTCTTTAAAGTTTTTAGGATATGTAGTGGATCGCAATGGGTTGCATGTGGATCCAGAGAAAGTAGAGAGTATGGTTAGGATTCCCGCACCAAAGAATGTTAAGGAGGTTAGAAGCTTCATCGGAACGGTTTCCCGGTATAGGAGATTTGTACCAAACTTTGCAGTTTTGGTAAAACCGTTATCCGATTTGCTAAAGAAAAGTAGTAGGTTCAATTGGTCTGAAGAGTGCGAGGGGAGTTTCCGAAAGGCAAAGGAGTGCCTGGTGACTGCCCCGATTCTAACCTGCCCGGATTTTGAGCGCCCGTTTGTTGTTCAGACAGACGCTTCGGACTATGGGGTTGGAGTAGTACTCAGTCAGACATTTGACGAGGGAGAAAAAGTAATCTGTTATCTGAGTAGGTCGTTGAATAGGAACGAGAGGAACTATTCAACCACGGAGAAGGAGTGTTTAGCTGTGCTGTGGGCGATTGAGAAGTTGCGCTCGTATGTCGAAGGTGTTCGGTTTACGGTAGTGACAGATCATCACTCATTAGTATGGCTGAGTAACCTCAAGGATCCGTGTGGTAGGTTAGCGCGTTGGGCGGTTAGGTTACAGCAATTCGACTTCGAAATTGTGCATCGGAAGGGAAAAGAACATGTCGTTCCCGACATGCTCTCTAGGAACGTTGCGGTTGTAGCGGGAATAGATGAGCAGAGTTCTGATCCCTGGGTCGCCAAGATGATCGCAAAAGTAGAGTCGAATCCGTTGGCTTATCCCGCCTGGAGGGTAGAGCAGGGAATTTTGTATAAATTTGTTAGGGCCAGTCATGTGGTTGTCCATGACAGTAGTTCAGAGTGGAAACAAGTAGTTCCAAAGTTAGATAGGATTAGGGTTTTGAAAGAATGCCATGACAATCCGTTAGCAGGGCATATGGGGGTTAGGAAAACTTTTGCCAGAGTAGGAGCTCGGTACTACTGGCCTAAGATGAGGTCAGATATTACCAAGTACGTTAGGAACTGTAAGGTTTGCCAAAGTGTGAAGCCGGTGAATGACAAGCCAGCTGGTTTGATGGTTGAAAGGAAAGGGATTTCGAATCCCTGGGAGATGATCTGCGTGGACTTGGTAGGTCCACTTCCGAAATCGAGTAGGGGTTTCTGCTACATCTTAACCGTGGTTGATTACTTCACTAAATTCCCCTTGTTGTTCCCCTTGAGGTCTGCGACTGCATCCGCTATATGTAGGGATTTAAAAGATAGTGTTTTTCTGCTCTTCGGCGTACCCAAGGTAGTGGTATGCGACAACGGTCCTCAGTTTCGGAGCAAGGAACTGAAGTCGTTGTGTGCAAACTACGGGGTGGATATTAAGTTCACCGCCCACTACCACCCCCAGGCTAATCCGGCTGAGAGGATTAACCAGATTATTAAGACCACGTTACGAGCCTACGTGTCTGATAATCACCGGACTTGGGATTCTCATCTGGCGAAGGTTGCATGTTGCATACGCACCTCGCAGCATGACGTGTTAGGAGTTACCCCGTATTATGCTAACTTTGGGAAGGAGATGGTCACTTATGCGGGCGGCCGTGTTTGGGCACCCATAAGTCGAACCAGTGAGTCTGATAGGGCGTTAGGAACGGTAGCTAGGGACATGTCTGAGCTAGGGAAGCGGTTCCACGAACTTAGGGTCGTTAATATAAAGAACATTGGCGGAGTCTTACGAATACGAAGCAAAGGTCCGGATTAACTGCGACCTGTAAGATCTCTTGTGCTGGTCTAGTGGTTAACCGAAAGTCAAATTGAGACTTTAATTGAACCTTAATGATGCTTTAGGTTCCATGTTCCCAGTGTGCGTGGGAATATCGTGTCTAGTGTCTTTTTTTGCGCCCTCTGCCTGGGCACTCACAAAGAACATTTTCAAATATCTCTTTCCGCTCTCCGCAAAGTCTCCACAAGCCTGCACTTGTTAATTTTATGCAGATGGGATCTCGGTAGACAGTGTCCAAGTAGGTAACCTTGTTAGGTTTAAGCCTTTTTTTTTTGCAATATTTTCATGGAGTTAATGAAATTTTTCGCTTGCCTCGAGCCCTTTTGGTGTGTCTAATGTTCAGCGAGCAGTGGATACTACTGCCCCAAAGAGGGTTCAAAACCAAAAAATGGGCGACAAGCGCCTCTTCTCGCCTTAGCATCGAAACCTTTGTGTCCAAGGATCCAAGCTACAGTAACCTTGTTTGTGAAAGCAAGGTCGTCAAAGTGATTGAGATAGTCCTAGACGATCTTTGACCTTTTCGTATAGAATTTAAGAGCCCTTAGTGCTGCCTGGTTATCTTAAAGGTGTCAGTATATTCGGGATCCTCTTATTTTCCTCCTCGGAAAGTCCCGTGCAAAAACATTTACGAATACCTCCGCTTGAAGGACAAATCATTTTTGCGAATTTGACAAGGTGACTAACATTGATTTTTCATTCGTAGCTGTCACCTGTGACCACCTTGAATTCTCTGAAGAACCGCAATCTCCTGAGCATTTTCTCCGGGATTAGATCACTTTAGATGAATTCCAGGATGGGGATGTGCTGCAGCGAGTTCCAGGCTGAAATCCATCCGATTGAGATCTTCGCCAGGATAAACCTCGAAAAAGGTATTAGGGGCGAAAAAATACATATCTTTTCAGACAGGCAAGCAGCACTTAAAGCACTGACATCCCTCTTCGTGGAATCTAAATCAGTCAAGTGCTGCTACGATACCCTACAATCAAGTGACAGACACAACAAGGTTAAGCTTGATTGGATGCCCAGCCACCAAAGCATTGAAGGCAAACTGCGGATGATCTGGCTAGGACCGGTTCGACTTCCACTCTCTTGGGACCGGAACCCTTCTGTGGCGTTATTGTTCTACCGCCACAGGTTTGTCAAATGAGTAAGAACACCAACTTCGCCTAGCCCATTGAAAAAATGTCCCCGGGCTTATCCAATCCAAGAGACTTATCAAGCCCTTTTCCTACAAGGAAGTTCTAAACTTTGACAGGAACAACATGAGGAAGCTAGTGAGCTTCCTTACCAGCCATTACAACCTTACATATAATCTCAACAAACTAAACCTTTCTTCAGATACAGAGTGTCGGTTCTGTTTAAAAAAGGAAGAAACCTCTGAGCACATTCTCTGTGAATGTCTGGCACTAAATTGGCTACGCAGACGGATCTAGCATAGAGAACTCTGTTCATTAGCGGAGTTGAGAAATTCAGCTACTAATGACATACTCACCTTCATTGAAAAAGTAGTAGAAGCTAAGTAGACCGGAGAGACAATAGATCTTGCTATGTCGAAGTGACAGCCATAAGGGCAGGTTATTCAAAACACATTTGAAGTCTAGTATCTGGAGCAGCTATAGAGCACTATTTTTACATAGTGAGGTGTAGTGCCATCGGACACATTCTCATTGCTCTAGTAGTACTTACCCAGGCTAAGCGAGGTATTCGGTTTTCCGTTCTTGGGCTTTGGCTATCATATATTGGGAATACATAGGCGACGATTGATTTGATGATGATGATATAACCAGTAGATCATCTTGGGTTTCAATCCCCATGTTTTACTTTGGCACATAAATATTGCTTTAGTCGACTTATTGATAGCCTTGTTCATCCGTGCCATCAAATAGGCGTCCCCTGGGTAGGCCTAGGATGAGATGGCTGGATCAAGTTCGAAATCTCACCTCTACTCGTATAGGGATAGCCACTGATGATTTAGAGTCGATGGTGGAAGATTGGGAAGTGTGGAGGGTTCTCAAACCCGTGGATAAACGGGCAATTGAAAGATGATGATGATGACGATTTATCAAGGATTACTTTGAGATACTTCGCTCCGCGAGTAGGTGGATCAGGATATTTTCAAATAAAATTTGCCTAAGATCGTGCTTTCTCATCCTGGAAAAGGGTACAAAGATGAGTTGATGGTCAATTCCTTGGTTTTGCACCAATTTGAAGTCATGTTTGTGTTCTTGGAATTTGTCCAAAACCCTGATGATGCCATCATCCGCATAACCTGAAACCGGATTTGGCAAGTAGTACAGAGAAGGAATCTTAATATTTATAGAATGTCAGGCAAGCGCATTGCTTAGGCGCCTCATGAAATATTGCACTTTGCCAAGAGTCATGTCCCTCATTCAAGGATGCGTATTTTCTGGATTAATTATAACAGAATAATGCCAAATTGAAAACCGACATGAGATGTTTAGGCAAACAACTATTAAATGTGCATCTGTTAGACTTTTTTTTATCGAAAAATAAAAATAAACTTAATTATTCAATCATAACATAAACCTATTTTCCAATCCTAATTAAATGTGTTGAAGGATATTTTATTTATCTTGCCTAAAATAGCGCAATGGGTAGAGATATGTATGTCGCTCGCATGTAGCTAAAAAAGGGTGTATACCTATGTATATTACTATACAAATCGAAAATAAACAATTTTAATATCTGGGTAAAAAAAAAATGATATATTGGAAAACAAAAAATTCCAATAATCGAACAATAAAGCCGATGCATAAATCCAGCAAAAATAATATTTATTTCAAATTAGATTTTTCGTTTCGTTCTTCTATATTTCCCACGTCGCATATTTGCATATTTCTACAGGTTTTATTTTTTTTTTTTGTTCAAATAATATATCGCTCCATACATATTTTAAATAGTAATAAAATAAGCAAGCAAACCGAAATAGAACGGAAACAAAGCGAACAGGAACCTAACAAACAGAAGAGGTATCGCACACGTTGGAATGTGATAAAATTGCGTCACATTTTTCTCTGCTTTTAAAATGGATGTGAATAGATAGATAGGGTCCCCGTAATAAATCTCGCCTTACAAGTGGGGAATTTTTTTATGATTACTCCGGAAATAAAGTGCACATTTGTCATTGTAATCAATGCTATACATTAGGATGCATGGGGTGTGAATAGTCCATTGGAAATTATCAAGGGCAGATGTTGAAAGTATGTTACAACTTATATACTGTCTATGATCGTGCATATGTACATACCTATGTATATCCTTGTTATCCTTTTTGGGGCATTGGCAGCTGAAAAATATTGAATGAACTTTAAAAGATATTTTGTTTTTGATTTTTTTAATGTGTTATTTTTGTTGCATTTTTAAGTAATAAAAATATGAATTTGTACAAGTTTTAGTTAAATACTTAAGTAGTGCTACAGTTCGGCCTCGACCTGAGCCCCAACCAACAAACTTTTCCCGTTAGCTCGCTCCTTAGCTAGCTCATAGTGTCTTACGAAAGAACTTAACCTACCCTCTTAAAAAGAAATGAATCTTGTATCACGTATAACTTGGCTGGCCAAGCAATCATCGATTCTTTGAAATTTTTTTGACACTTACGTCTTGTAAGCTTCAATGACGGATTGGTGTTGCGGTTGCTTGCACTGTGTACTTTCTGATTCTCCTGCTGGACATATCAAATTTGAAGCAGCCATTCCCCGATGTCAAAGTGGTACCGAAAGCTTTGTACGGGAGGTAAGGAACCAAGCCTAGCTTCTCGCAATCATTCAGGTTGTGCTTGTTACATTTGTCGCAAGAATGGACATACAATGTATTGCCAACTCCGAATGGCAAATTGAGAAGCTTTTTCATGACAAATTATACTCTCAGGGTTTTTTTATTTCCCGACGACAGGTGATGCAGCGAAAAAAATTTTGTTGGACATGACTGAGGCTTGAACCGACGCAGCTTACACAGCAGTCCAACCCACTACCCACTGAGCCACGCCGACCATATATTTGTTTACTTAGGCGCTGTTATAAGCTCAGACAAGAGTCTTGCCCTCATAATCCCAGTCTTGTCCTATGGCACAAAGGCAGGCTTTTTGAACAATGGCTGAGGTTGTTTCAAGAGAAAAATCTTTCGGGTAATCTTGATCCCGTCTGCTTAGAGGGCTAGTAACCAAGAAGATTCCTCGACGAAGTGTATTGGTTTTACTTCAACATCGAATTGGTTTGCTGGTTGGTTAAGGTGGCATTAAATATCGACAAAGGGCGTCCTAAACTCAATTAGTGCTGAAATGGACAGTTTTGTTACCACAGTTCGCATGGTCGGTTTGTCGGATAGGTATGAACGGATGTCGACAGACCAATGGCTGTTGGTCTGAAATCCAACCAGTGGAGTTAAGGTAGAGTAGAATGTTAGGAATTTTCTTTTTCGAAAGTTCATTGAGGTTGTCGAGGAAGGGTTTCCCCAGCGCCTTGAGTCTTGCTATGGCAAGTGTCGGGCACTTACAGAGAAAGTGTTCTAGGATTTCTTCATCGTTTGTGTCTTTGCAGCTGGGGCAGTAGGGGTTAAAGGGAATCTTAAACTTGGCCGCATGGGTACCTACTGCTCAGTGACGCGTACAGATGGCGATAACGTGCGCAATGTCTGTTCGGGTTCTTCTCAGAAGGCTGCTTATTTCCGATGCTTGTACTCGTATGTTGGCCAAGTCTTCTTGGAGGAAAGTTGGAAAATGTTAAATGGATGAAGATCAGAACTCCAACGCATTAAACCAACTTGTCTATCAAAACTAAAGGCAACTAGCAAGCGATCGCACTCTTTGCATAAGTAAACGCCCAGATCTACTCCGGACTACAGTTTTATCATAAGTAGATATGTATACATATACCATGTCATACTCTTTAAGGTGAAATTTTGAAAAAATCGATTTAATTTTTTTTTTGCGTATTTCGATAGTCTATATCTTTAAAAATAACATACTAACATTTCAAGTGCGGATCTCAAATAGTTTTTGAGTTATAGCCATCTGATGAGCAGCCGCTAATCGGATTTATAACCATGAAATCAGTAACTTAAACTACGAACGCGTTTTTCTCGATACGACATTTTTCAAATTTGCTGCAGTAGGTAATAACCTAATGCAGACAAATTATCTGATCGATTTAATTCTTTTTGCAGCTTCTTATATATATCGTTTTACGTACCACGAACCTCCAGTTTTTCGATTGAATAAAAAATGTAATATTGGTAGGCCAAAAATTATCAAATTTTCGTGCGAAATTTGAATTTTCTTTAAAAATTCCGCCATTTTGTTATACTTCAATTTTTTTTTCGATCAAGGGTCATGGTACGGGCAATACCTCCTAGTTTAATAAAATATTTGGTTTTTATGATTTCATGCTCTGTGGAGGTCGCTTTCACTGCAGCGGAGACTTTTTTTTTGAGCCTTGGGAGATTGTGAATAACTCGCTGAATTTTCAATTTTTTTCGTTCAAAAATTTTATCATGTATTTATCTATATATATAAAACTCTTTGTCCTGACTGACTGACTGACTGACTGACCCAGAGATAGGCCCACAGCCCAAACGGCTGGTGCTAGAAACTTGGAATTTGGACAGTAGTTTCCTTTTGTGGCGTAGACACCCACTAAGAAGGGATTTTTGGAAATTCAGCTTTTACAGGGTGTTCAAGTTTGTATGAAAAAAAAAATTTAAATTGGACTTTGGAATTGAAATTTGGTGGGTATATTCTAGAACAGAAATAATTAAACACGTGTTTTACCGTTTTTCAAAATTATGACTGTGGGCCAAGATACAGGGCGTTAAAGTTTTGCTATTTATAGTAATGCGCAACCGTAGTCAGCGGCACATATCGTTTCGTGATCGTGTGTTGTTTTTGTTTTGCCCAGTTGTACAAGGGTAGTTTTTTTCATTTTTCTTTGTGCTGCTTTTCTTCACTCAGCACGGTATCTATTCATGTATGTATGTATTTGATGGAAATATTTTTTGTTGTAGTCGCATTTACTTGAACACAAATGTTCTACGATACATAATCCTACCTATTTGGCAGGAAATCATTTACACATGTAAGTACATACACATGAATATTTGTGTGTATATTCTTGATCTTGTGTTGTGGGCTACAACTAGGGGGGAAAGAAATACTGCCGTCGCCAGGAATGTTGTTTACGGGGACGCCTTGAAAAATTAATATGAGAAATTGAAAGTTTATTCCTACTTATTAACGGCTTGAAACGCGGGGAAGGATATATGGTATAATGTGACGTATTTCCACGCGGGCGTAGTCGCGGGTATCGGCTAGTTATACATATATCCGCAAATATATCCCTAAAACATTAAAACATTCCATGCAGTAGTTTTTTTCAAAAAAAAATCCCAAAAATCACCTTTTTTTCAGGCGGTTACACTAGTGGTGTACCTTAGCTTTCACATGCCCGTAGCTCGATTACTGCAAATAAGAGCAGATTTAAATTACAAACTTAGCAACACGGCGTTTAATGTATTATTTTCTCAAGCGAAATCAGATTCTATTATTTTTACTCTGTATATTTGTTCGGCGCCTCTGAAACTATGGTTTTGAAACTGATAGGCTGGTAACCACAATTGAGTTTGTTAAGGACTTCTTTCCCAATCGAGTTCACAAAATCTCAATTTAAAAGGAAAAGAAATCGCATTTATGAATCAATTATGTCAATTAATAACTTAGGTACACGCTCAAACCCACACAATAGCACTCCGTGAATGAGATCGGTTGGGTTTTCTGAGAAAAATAGAAGAAAGAAATTCAAGCTAACACAGAAATTCGGTTTAAGTCGTTGAGAAGTACTTATTCTATAACGAAGGCTAAAGCTGTGAAAAGTGGTAAGTAGGTTGGAAAAGGAAAATTCGTTTTCCTTGAATTTATTTGTGTAAACTTCGTTAATAGTGGGACAAAGAAAATAAAAAGGTCCACATTATTTTAGGAATTTCAATATGTACTCAATTCATTTCGCTTATCGATTTGAAAATATGAACAAAAAAAGGCGGTCAGCAAATTTGTGGCACAAAGTAAAAATAAACAAAAAAAAACAATAGCACTTCTAGATGCCCGTACCAAACTTGAATAAAAAATAAACTCTTTGAAGTAGAAAGTGAATTATAACCACGAGTAGAGCTTCCAACAGTTTTTACTTTTAAGCATTCAATGCGTATTTTAACTTTTTATCCAACTGACTTTTTCAAATTTTAAGTATATATAACAAAATACTATAATAAGCTTTTAAATACTTGCGATCGTTTGAGCCCTTGAATTCGAATTCTTTTTTTTAAAGAAATAAATCAATCAGCTGTAAAAGCTGGCCCTACTGCAAAGGCATAACATTGGCAGTAGAATGTGTTATTACATCAGGAGATTCAAAAATTCACGTTAATTATAGCAATGACAAACACCACAGATGTCCCCAGCTAGTCTGGACAGCACCCACGGACGCCATTAAAACCTAAAACTACCCGAGTTTCGTACCACTGCACCTTGCTTGCGCTGTGGTGCGCATAACCCCTTGAAGCGCGAGTGGATTATAAAAAAAAAAATTGTTTAATAAAATTCCACGAAAAATTAATATGCATAAGTATTCGTTTCCTAAAAAAAAAAAAAGTGTTTTTCCGTCCACAAAGGTTTAATTCTCGTACAACTTCCTTCATATTTATTGCAATCGAACACATGACGAAAACTTCTTATGCCACCAAAATGAATCACGGTCGTAACATTTGTAATGATTTCCTCAGACTATGTGTCTGTTTTGAATGAAACTCGATGTGCCTTTCTCTTCCTTCATTCAAAATCGATTTTTACCTAAACCAACCGCACACCTCTTCAAATAACTTTAACAATTTTATCGGTGTTCATTCAGGTGTGCACTGAATGCACTTTTTAGAACTTGTACCAGGAAAAGTTTTTCATTCATGTCGTACGTATCATCTAAGGCTTATGGGAAGATGTGAAGCCTGAATGAAACTTACATACGTGTTCATAAGATAGCAATTTAGCCAGCGCATTTAAGTAAGAAAGGGTTTATTGAAACTACGTACTTTTAAAGAACTTAAAAGTATTATTCCGCTTTACGCCTTGCTTTGGCACTTGAATTATTGAAAAATGTATCCTTACCCTTGTCTTAACTATTTTCATGTTGAGGTAGAAAGAAGATAATGTAACAAATTTGATTGTATTTGTTGCTAAGCAAGTGCGCAACGAACTCCAGATATGTAGCCAATTAATTTTTGTTTCTGTTCAAACTTTGGAATTTCGTATTATTTCTAAAACCATTTGTATTACAGCACTGCCTGCAAAGGTGAATTTATACACATGTGCATCCAAGGTGGTGCGGGCGGTTGTGGTGCATGTAACTGCCCTGTAAAAACAAACGTAATGAGCACAATCATTTTCAGATTTGCTGTATGGTGTATGAAGCGTGGACAGAGGTCCTGCCTTCGGCGGGACAGTCCTGCGTTAAGAGGGTGTATCCCGCTGTGCCCAAGACTTCAGTGGGGACAGTAAAGTTGGTAAAAAAGCAATTATGCAATAACATACATACTTCGAAAACACTCGATCACGCAATCCTCTCAGTTGTGAGTTTTCTATCAGTTTTTACTCACCTACTTAAACTGTGGACTAAATATTTTGAGGCAGTTGGTACAAAAACATATGGAAAGACTGTTTATACGGACTGTTGAACGGCGACGGAATTCAAAATCTCAGTATCAGACAGTCTGACAGTAAATCTAGAGAACAACTAGCCACCGGACAAAAGTGAAGCAGCCATAGCTAGGCTTAAATCATACAAGATCTCAGGCCCAGATGGAGAAAGGCGACCGTCTCACCTGCGCCAATTACAGAGGAATAAGTCTCCTGAACATCGCATATAAAATTTTATCTGGCGTAATGCGTTTGACTGCTGTGCGAGCTGCGTGGGTTCAAGGACCAGCCATGGTCACCGAACATTTTTCGCGGCATCACCTTTCATCTGGGAATGACATGCCTCCGAAAGTATGAGAGTATTTCATGAAAAAGCTTCTCAACTCGCCGTACGGAGGCGGCAATAAATTGTAGGTCACTTCCATTCCCTTCGTGCCAAAAATGTAACACGCGCAACATGAATGGTTGCGAGAAGCTTGGTTCATACCGAGCTGTAGCGCCAGCTATTTTTTTTAATGCCGAAAAGCCTGATACGTCAATGAACTGGTGTGCAATTTCCAGTGCGGTTTAAGGCCTGAAAAATCGACAATCGACCAAACCTTAACTTTACATCAAATCCTGGGGAAGAACCAGGAGTTCCAGATCGGTGCCCACCATCTACATATTTATTGATTTTAAAGCTACATAGTGTGAATAGCGATGAGCTGTTTTGCGCGTTTTTGTCGAGTTTGGATGGTCTTGCAAAAGGATGACGATGCAGAACGCTTGCTGCTCTATCAAGGTCGGAAAAGACACCACCGAGACATTCAATATAAATAGAAATTTTAGATGAGGCCACGCACTGTCATGCAGCTTCTTCAACCCAGGTTAACACTTCAGGAATTATTTTCACAAATCGGTACAACTACTTGGTTACTCGGACGATATTAATATCATTGGTAAGCAGTCACTGGTGGCTACGTGAACGTCGAATCAGAAGCTGCACAAAAAAGTCTGGTTGTTAACGAGGATAAAACAAAATATATGCTGCCCACGATCCCCGAAACATCTCGTTCAAACCTTTACGATGGACAACCATATATATATAACTTCGAGGCAGTGAAGAAATTCGTCTACCTAGGCTCTGCTATAGACATCAACGCGGAGATCCAACATAGATATACACTCGTCAATCGCTGTAACTATGGGCTTAGGAGACAACTATTTAATAAGGTCCTATTGAGAAGGAAGACCCTCCTCGTCCCCGTCCATGCCATAAAGCAATACGGTGCAAAAAGCATGGACCTTGTAAAAATTGGATGAAAGCGCACTTTGAGTTTCGAGAGAAAAGTTCATGGTCATATTATCAGGAGGGCTGAACTTGGCATCGGAGCTAAGCTATCGGTCTTCAATTCAGTGTTTGTTCCGACCCTCACCTATATTCATGAGGTTAGGGTAATGACCGAAAGAATAAGATCGCGGATATTAGCTGCCGAAATGAGATTTCTTTGTTGTATCGCTATGGTAACTCGTCGAGATCGAGTTAGGAACACCAGACTACGCGAGGCACTCAATGTCGAGCAGCTACTTCTTCGAGCGGAAAGTTCCATACTTCGGTGGTTTGGCCAAGTTCAACGCATGTCCCAAACTCGGCTCCGTAGACGTCCCCTGGGTAGGCCTAGGATGAGATGGCTGAACCAAGTACAAAATCTCACATCTACCCGTCTGGGGATAGCTCCTGATGATTTAGAGTCGACGGCGGAAGATCCGGAGATATGGAGAGTTCACTTAAGCACCCCAACCCCGCGACCCTCATAGTGGATAAGCGGGTCATTGAAAATGATGATGATGATGAAGGTCATGTTAAGCGGAGAAACACTCATGCCTCAGCCCAAAGTATCTTCGAATCCACTTCCAGAGACTACGGAGAAGAGGACGACCTCATCTCCGATGCCGTGCGCAAGTGGCAAACGACTTCAACCAACTCGGCTTACGAAACTGAAGACAAGCTGGAGGCGTCAGGGTCTCAACAAACAATCTGGGTTACCAAAGTGATTGCTCAACTTCTAAAAATCTTTCTTTTCACTTTATGACGGTGACGCGTTGAACTTAAATTCACAAAAAAGGGTATATGAGTGCAGTAGGAGATTCGAGATTTTCCTGGTCTTCCGGAAAATTTGACAGAGCAGAGTAGTTCAGTGTTACTCATTGAAAATTGGTATTCTGCTGCATCTAACGCCCTCACTATGCTTAGTTTAAGTTGCTGGAACATCGCGATTTCTTCGCTGCACGAATCGAGGAGCGTCCTCACATTCCAAAATCAATTTTAGCCCGGGTATAGTAGCCAGAAGGAGTATTTTCAATGTCGTTAACTTGTTGTCTCAGTAACGCGAACTGCTAACCTACGTTACTTATTCTAGAATTCTAGAACCCCCCTTGATATGGGTATTGAATGAAAGGAACTTGCGAGCAGATTACAAAAATGTATAATTTATTTTTTTTTATTTTTCATGTATACTTACGTATACGTATGTATATTATAAATATTTGTTTGTGCGTAAGAGGCAATCTCGAAAACTACTTAACCGATTTTGGTAAAACTTGACAGAGAATCAACTGGAAATCCGAGGAAAGACATAGCGTGTGTTTTATCATCCTAAATTTCATGTGGAGGCAGCTCCAAGATGACACGCACATGTGCCTTAATAAAGAAAGAGCCCGAGTAACGCCGGGTTCTAAAACGCTGGTGTTACATATATATTGTAGTTACTGGGGACTTCCATGCGGAGCTAAAGTAAGCATTAAGTTTAAAACTTGATTTCTGCGCTACTAGTCCATTCCATGTTACAGGGCGATCAGCAGTTACCCAATCAGTCGCTATTATACATTTTCAAGTATTCAGGTATAAACAGTCAATCATTTGACCAGGCAGACAAATAAATCATTTAGGGAAAACCATAAGAAACTGAGTTATGTGAAAGTAAAGTTTCTTATTATTGTTCAAATTGCCGCACTTAAAAAAGTTGACGAATACTTATGTACTTGTCCTTTATGAGGAGAGTAAAATATAAAATTGGTGTACGTGACGCATTAAGTGCATATGCATGAAGTGAGGAATTGCCATTTCAGTTCTATTCTGCAAGCAGATCTGAAGTATTAAATTTAACGAATTCCACGACTGTTAGGTGTGGACCTCAATGCCCATGAAATTTAATTCCTCATCGAAATCCGCACAAAAAAAAAAAATGTTTTGTAAACGTTATTTGCGAAGGCTTTTATGGTGACCAATTGGGAAAAACGAATATAAATCGTAAACATTTTATTTGCTGAACCATAAAGTTCATTCGTATTGAATCATATTTTCTTGCCACAAGGGAAAAGTTTAAATACACGAGGGTTCTGGCTACCTTCGCCTTAGCAAAATTTGAGTGGGATAATTGTTGGTTTCGTCCGGTTTGGCATCCAAAATGTCACCTCATTCCCTTTCGAAGGACTTTCATGTCCGTATAGACTTGCACACAGTATAGTTGACCCAATACATGACATTACAGAAAATGTTAGCCGAACAGGTAAGGGAACAATGTGGAATGCCACACGTTTTCAAGAGAAAATCTGTTTTCTCTTCCGATGAAGTCCTGATTTTTCCATTTCCAGTGACGCAGTTAAGAGAGTGTCCTAGGAACAGCACTAGTTTTCGCAAATCTGAAGCAGGTTTGTATCTACTGTCCATGCGCAGATTTTCGATCGGAAATTACTCTGAATTGGAACAGAACACTTTTGAATTCGGCCAGTGGAAGGACAGTGTTTTACAGCTTTGTCTGTTCAGTAGTATCGCGACCTTTTGTTATTTTAGTACAAAACATGACCAAGCAATTTCCTCACGTGTGAAAAGATTTCGTAGTACACGAAGTAGTGTTTACCATTCCATGAGAAGGCGCTAACCAATACTAACTAGGTCTGCATTGTGCTCAATTATCTCGCATGCGTTTTTGTTTAAAGTTTTGTTTACTTTTTCCTAAAGGAATTTTATCACTAAAATCGGTTGATGGCGCTTTATACATTTGTTCCCTTTTTTATATTTACTGTCGAAAACAAGCCCTCGGGCTACCCACACGTTGTTCAACGTACGAACAATGTGTGTGCTCTTTTAAAAATGTCTGTACACGATGTACTTTGGCATTATAAACTCATTTAATTACACCCAGGGGAGCGCATTGTTTCCGTTCCGTGCTTGCTCTCGATGAATAAATGAATTTCGTTGGATTTCATAATAACCCACAACGATGATGGTGGCCATGATTATGATGGGAATAAACCCAAGGAACATTGAAAATTTTCAATTTTCTGAATGAATCACGCGTATCTACGTATCTATTAGATATACATATCTCCTATGTATTCAGATTTTTTTTCTTCAGGATGTTTGCTCATCCCGATATGTTCAGTATTTCAATTGGAATTCGATGAATTTTAAATTATATTTTCTAAAACATGTAATTTGTACAACTTATGTGAATTCGTCGACAGTAATAAAGTAAGACACTCGTTTGGCTGATTAAGGAATGTATGAGGAATTTGTTATGCCGTCGGTATAACTGTTGTTTAGTTACGTAGGGGAATATGTATTTCGAAACAGTTACTTATGAATTTAGAATTTTGAGAGCCCCGATTTGAATGGATTTGAATAATTTTCAAGAATTAAAGTGAAGGTATGGAAGGTCCACTGCAGATTCCAATTCTAGGCACTAGAGCTGCAAGAATTTTTGCTATAATATGCGGGTTTTGTGTATCGATTTGAAATTGATTGATCTTGCCGGGATTTATCCTTATATGCAACTTTGGTGTATTGAAAATTTGTCGGGTCAAAATCCACTCCATTAAATGTGGTGTACAACGACTTATAGCAGCATTTTTCTAGATAGTTGTTAGAAGCTACAAAAGCGCTTTTCGGTTAATAAGGTAGAGCATTCTAAAAGAAAACAATTATTGGCTTCCAAAAATAAGTAATCCAATATGAAACTATTTAATTAGGAAAACTTTGTTATTCTTTAGCTTCTTGATAGGCCTATAGTTTGACATTTATATTATCAATTTTAGCATCCTGCTGTGTAGACGCAGGCCTTGTTGTGTAAAGCAGTCAAACGGTGATTTGTCTAAATTCAGTCGCTCCTATAAGCAATTAATTTCCTATGATAAGTCTTTTTTTTTCAAAAAGCTCAGTCTTTACTTACAGCTGTAGAAAAAAGTTGAAGCTTGCTTTCTGTTCATGTTGTTATCCCACAATGTAGGATTTCTTTGATAGATATGGTAAGGTTAGTTTAGGTAAGATAGGTTTCCCCTAGGGGTTTCACATAGGATCAAGGCCCATTGTAATAGCTAAAGAATTCCTTCTGAGGGAGAATTTTACCCTAAGAACCATTTAGAGTTGTTGATAAACGATAGGAGTTTGCGAATGGGGGTTTGATTTTGGTTACTATTATCGTTGAAGTGATATTCACCGAGAAGTCTTCTTCTGCTGCGAGAAAGTGTCGTGCAATGACAGAGTAGGTGCGTTGTGGATTCTTCTTCCTGCTCATCACTACAGTTTGTACAAAAATCATTGAAGATAGCCTTCATAAAAAAAAAAAACTTACTAGGAAAGAACTTTCAATCGAAAGGTCAAGTCTTTTATTCCTATTCTTTGGACATACATTTTTGTCTGGTCAATAATATTGTGGGATTATGCCAAATCTGCGATTGTTCTATCAATACTTCAACCCTTATATTTTCTATAGAAACCTTGACAAACCTCGAAGTAAGATAGGATTTGATTCAGGAGAGGTTTTTTCAACTCTGGCACTGCGGTCTCTTTTGAACCCTATTGTACTTAAATTTTTTTTCTTTACTGCAGTGGCTATGAGACGCCCCGCGAAATTGTTATTTTAGGTTAACTTCTCTACCGAAAATCCGCTTTTTGTGATCTGGACAATCTGTGAGAATATGAAGAGAGATTTCTTTATTTTCGGGACACAGTTCGCAAAGTGGATCTAATGGAAATTTCGTTCGACGAAGGCATTTCTCAGGATGCTGCAAGATATTGTAATTGTTCTTGAGTTTTATGAAATTAGTTTGTTCTGTGATGGCGTGGAGAACAGCAGCTTGGAACATACTGGTCTTAATGTTTTCTCCAAGCTTCACTCCAGTTAAATAGGCGTAGGCTTCTTTGGGTTCAGAGCCGATGAAGGGCGCTAGAGCCAAGTTTTGTCTCGGTCACTGTATGAGTCTCTGAAACTGATTTGGATTTAAAAACAGACGCTTCTTAAATAAGTTGATTGTCTAAAAAGATACAGACCGTGTAGTCCCGATTATCCGAATTCTGAATTTCCAAATTTCCGTAATATTAGAGTGGACACTGAAAATATGCATTAACCTGGTTAAATTTGTATCAATAACCATTACCGCTCGGTAAGTGTGGAAGTACAGGGTTTTTAAATAGGGACATAACAGTTTTGTATTTTAATATAAATGCACAGTCAAGGTTTACACTTTTATCATGGTCTTGGTCATGGTCCACGACCGAGCAACGTTTGGAAATTATTGAAAATAAATTCTGATTCGGTGGTCGCAACTTTAAGAGACAGGAGGCTGTACGTGCTATAGTGGATAAATTCGAGTCAACATATTCACTGTTGAATGTTCTTGTGCCAGTGAGACAACGAAGTTCCGAAAATATCGCAGCCGTAAGTGCTTCAGTTCAAAATGAGCCAAATTAGTCGATTCCACGCTATTAACAGGAATTGGAAATCTCTTAATCCACATTGTGGTGAATTTTGCATAAAGATCTTGGCCTATACCCTTACAAAATCAAATTAACTTGAGAACTGAAGCCTCCTAATCGTTTGAAGCGCCGAAACTTCTCCGATTAGGCTCTGCAAAAGTTTGAAGAAAATCCTGAATTTCGTTATGTCCTTATTGGAAAACTATATATCTTCCTCGGCGCTTGATGCACACAGATTTAATTTATATTCAAGTTCATTCCTGGGACGATATCGAAGCACTGACAGGTAACCCGCTGTCAAACATGACAAGAAATTTATCCACGAAAAGGAGGTACATGCATTCCCCCTTTTGAAGTCGTGTATCTTCAAAATGTTGTGTCTGTCAACTTTAAAATGTCTTAAATAAAAATAAATAAACAGCTCGGGATGAGCCAAGGCCTAGCTCAATTGTAGCCATTCATGTTGTGCGTGTTACATTTTTCGGGCGAACGGCGACTTGAGAAGCTTTTTTATAGCAAATTTTACAGCCCGAGGTTTGTCATTCCCTGACAATAGGTAGTGCCACGAAAAATGTTCAATGGACATAACCGGGTATTGAACCCACGCAGCTCGCACATCAGTCAAACGCACTTGTTTCCTTAAAATTACAACAACTAGACAACATTGCTATTTAAATTTACCAATTTTGACGATTCAGCTTAGGCGAACTTAAAATGGTGATGATATGTGAGTATGATAGCTTTTCCCCATGCTCTTTACATCGGCAGGGTAAATATGTTTACATATACATCTATGATAAGATTTGTGCTAAATATTAAGTTTATAACTTTCCAAAAAAATAGGGCCAAAAACAAAAAAAAAAAAAATACGTGTATCTATTGCATTATCATTTAAAGTAAAAAATCAACAAAAAATATTGAAAAATGAGTAGCAGGATAAGCATTCGTACATTTGTACGTGTAATTTGAAATTCCACACAGAAATTCTGCTCCACATCATTTGGAAATTGATTTTGATTGGAATAAGAATGTGATTTGTGGTATTTATGGCTGAAGGGGGGTATACGACATTGCCTGTACTTCCAGACACTATTGTATTTTAAGAGTGACGGTTTAATTAATTTTGGGTGAATGTCTTGAAGGAAGGCCGAGTTATTAAGGACGTATTTAATAAATTTCCTTATTATCACATAGCATTCATAACTCTCTACTTATAAGTTCAGTTCAGATAAAGAATTTTCTTTAAATGCCTCATTCTTATTCATACTTAATAAATGTGTACTCTAACAGCACATCCTAGTGCTCGTAAATGCTATGTGGGCGAGCAAAAATGAAAATGGACATCATCACGTTGGCTCTCGAAAGTTATAACATTTACTTGGATATGGAAATATAATTTCCCAGACTTCTTATGTCTCCTGCGTCTTATCAAATAGTGAAAAGCAGATACTATGAACGGAAATAAAATGTGTTCTAGTAAAGTACATATTTACATAATATGAACTTGTGCATATGTAAATATTGATGGTTTTTTTCTGCTTGAGGATATACATAAATTGTTTTAGGATATGGTGATGACAAAGTACTGAATCCTAGAGAAAGATTTAAGGCAAGATTCTGTGACATCACACAAGAGGTACTAAATATAACAAAGGAATGGTGCGGTACAAATGGACTTAACATAAATTCGGCGAATAGAACGATAGCATCTTGGATAGGAAAGAGAACCTCAAATGACTGAAACCAAACAGACTATACTGAAATCAGTCGAAGAAGATTATTCTGAAAAATAAATAACACGGAAAAAATAACAAGGAGGACTTCACAAGTTCTTATGATACTCAGGTACTTAGTCCGGCTGTGCTTTAATAGACGAACATTGTCATTTTAAGACCAATGATCACCGCATGATCGAAGCCCGCCAGTCCTCCCACACTCAATAAAATGCAAAGATTGTCCATTGCTGATGCCATGAGAATTTGGCCAACCGCAGCCGGTCTGGAACTGATTCCCTTGTAAAACAGTCCTAAGCATGCCAAAAAAGAGGAATGGAGAGGGGCAAAGGATGAAGGAATTCAATGAACGTACTTCCCAATCAACAGACTTACCAACCACGGATGGAACTGGTGGAGGAGGAACAAAATACCTCTAATCCATGCGCAAAACTATCAACAACGTCTTAATCAATCTTGACGCATTGCGACGTATGTACATACATAGCAAAATATCAGATGTTCCAGCATCCATCTAGGTGCTTGGCTTGCATATCGTCAAGTTTAATATTTTGCAGGAATTTCTAAACAAACTTGAGAAATTAGGAGGCTTCAGGTAACCCTCCACTGAGCACCTGTCAAGGTAAGAATAAAGAATAATTAATCAGCACACTCTTTGACAACGCAAAAGCCAGTAGGACCTGAATTAAAAAAAAAAAATTTAGGGAACTAGAGAGAATGGCCAGAACCTGAAAAAGTCCTCAGCAAATGAGGAAGACTAAGAAACTACTAGGAAAATGCATCGGAAAAATATTCGAAACATGCATCAATCATGCATTTTCTTTTTTTAACCTATGTTTCCCCACAGGTTTGCCTAACAAGGCTTAGCATGGAGAGGCCTAAGCAGATTCTGCTGTGAGATCAGCGAGACTCCAGAACACGTAACATTTAGTGAGGTGCTGACCCATAAGTAAGAGTGAAATATTTGCATAATCACTAGTTTATCAGATGCGGATATACCATTCCAAGAGAAACTGAACTGCAAAAAATGTTCATACCATCTACACTGAGGTACATAAAGGGTGAGCCAACAGATGGTGTGGATGTTGGCTGTCAATTACTGTCATTTACTGAATTCAATATGGTTGATCTTTTTGACAAATGTCAAGTACAATCTCTGGCGATTTTAGTCATGGAGTCGTTTACCACGCAACAACGCATTTTTGTTATTCAATCTTTTTACGAAAATGGGCGATTTGTAAAAGTTACATTTCGTAAAATTCGTGAATTTTTCGGTCAACAGTGCCCTAGTGAGTCCGAAATACGTGCAATGGTGAAGTCTTTTGAAAAAACTGGTTCGGTATCGGGTCAAACTCCATATCAGTTATTTAAAGAGTAAGGTCTATGCCAATAATCCAGCGACAATGGAGGATCTCAAACATAACATCCAAACTGAAATTACGGCCACTGACCCACTTATTCTTCAAAAAGTCATTGATAATTTTGACCTTCGGATGGTCGCTTGCAGCAGAAGCCGTGGTTGTCACATGAACAATGTTGTGTTCCATTCATTATTGCCATAGACCGAACTTCATGAATCAATAAAGATCCACATTGATTTCACAATGTGTGTTAAATTTAAAGAAAACTTCCACATTAGCTGTTGGCTTTGGACCTTACAAGACTCTCAAGAATAATTCCGAAATGAGTTTTCACTCTTCACTTGTTACGTGTAGGTTCACCCACGAAGGCCACATACGAGTACACCACTAAGAAGTATTTATAAACCTTACTCTATCGAAAAATCACAAGGTAACTTGCAGGCGTGCACATGTGCAGTACCATACATAGGACATACTCGCAGACATGTCCACCCAATAAAAAAAAAGACAAATGTATTTTTGTAAAAAGTCGAAGTTCATCCAAATTGGTTAATGGCCTTGTGATTCGGTGACTGGGGAGAAGGACACAGTTGTACAACAACCATTCTTTTACATGGTGTGGAGGACGTCTGGGGCGAAGTATCCAATTATTTTGTAACCTTAGGCACTCGACGGACTGGTAAGCCTTTATGTAGTCTATGAGAAAAAGTTTTCTTTCGAAATGCGAGTTATGGTTTACTTTTTAAATTTGTTTTTTTTTTTTCTCTTTTTTTCTTTCTTTTTAAAACTTTTATAAAACCATTCAGATCACAGATCTCTTCCAAATGCTTTGCCAATTAGAGAATCAATCTATAGAGGCTTTTATTTAAAATCGTTACTACAGTTTTCTTTTACTTTGGTTTGAACTGTAGCAAGAGTTTATTGAACGATTTTGAAAATTTTATCAAAATCGTAAACTTAATTGTGAACTTTCATTATTTCTTTCGTGTGTTCCATTTGCAATTCACCATCATCATCATTTTCTAATTACACTTTTAACCACTTTGAGGGTCGCGAGTTAAGAGTGCTTAACCCTTATGATACCATACCGAGTAGCCGGGTACTCACCCATTCTTTTTACGTCTCAACGAAATTAGTCACACACGCGGCTAAAACGTTTTACATACTTATTTGGCAGAAACAAGATGTTACCAAAGTAATGATAATAAAATACGGCCGAAAGCAAGAGATTTGTACATGATTACCCGGGTACTCGCCATAGGAGTTAAAAGGTAAAAAAATGTTTGGTATCATAAGGGTTAAATGGACCTCCATATGTCTCGATCTTCCACAATCGACTATAAATCATCAGGAAATATCCCCATACGGCTAGGGTAGAGATTTCGGACTTGGTCCAACCATTTCATCATGTGCCGTAACAGGGGCCATCTACCTGATGGTACGGATTCCATAGCACGTCTTAGAAACTGAATTGGAGGAACGTTCTGTTCGAAGAAGAAGTTGCTCGACATTGAGTTTTTACTTACTCTGATGTTTCTAGCACGATCACGGTGAGCCATCTCAGCAATACAACAAAGAAATTTCATGTAGGTAGCCGGTATACGCGATTTTATTTTTTTGGTCATAACCCAAATCTCATGATCATAGGTGAGGGTCGAAACAAACACTGAATTAAAAAGAGAAACCTTATCTACTATGCCCCGTTCAGCTCTCCTGATACCAGACTGACGAAGCTATCTTCAAATTGTTCCAGACTGACCAATCCTAGAAAACCCAGTATTGCCATTTCCATCACTCGTAAATAGAACCCCAAAATACCCAAACTTGTCCATTTGTTTCAATGAGACTCCACTAACATGCAGAGTGCATTAAACTAAGGTTCGGGAAATTACCGCTAGCCCTACTACTTTCCGAGAAGAAGTGACGCCTAATAATTTTCTTTTTGTATTCTTGACGAATCGTAGAATTTTCGAAGTTGTCTGGTTCCGATATCCTCCTAGCACTCGGTGGGAATATATTGTACATCTCAGATTTCGTTGCTTAAAATTTTTTAGTTTGTAAAAACTTGGAACTGAATCAGTTTTTCCGGTACATACGAGTATACCGAATTTAGCCATAGCCTTTGATGTCGGTGAGAACGAGTATTTTGTTCTAAAATGTTTTGATATTTTTCAGTAAATTCGAATACAAAAACTACAAAATGAATTATATTCCAAGGCTCGCATTAGTCTCTGACAATTTTTTGGGGTCTTGACTGTGTTGTTGAGTTTCAATTCATTCTATTCGTTCAATAAAATCAAGTTCTATTTGGCCTTCTCCTCAACATATGGCCAACCCATCCTTATTTGCGGCTCTTCATTTGTTTATGTACGAGCTTTTTTCATATTCTGAGCCATATCTCCTAGTTGTCTAATGAGTTAGGCCAGAACTCTTACACAGATGCTTGTAGTTTCCATGAAATATTGTGTGAAACGAGCCAGGTTGAGCATCCTTACAACAGTGTCGATCATTTTGTGTCAGCAGAGATTTAGTTCTGTTTGCAGTTAGTTCTCCCATTCGTTTTTTTTTACCTCCGACATCAGAATACTCTGCCATTATTAAGAATTTACTAATAACAACCCCCTTTCGCATTGGCTTAGGAGGTGAGGCACTTTTGTTTGATGTTGCAATCACCAAAACCAAGTTCAAGTAAGGGTCAGATACCATCGATTGCACTTGGCATGATTCATTTACTTGACATGATTTAAAATTCGGTTAATAGATGACAATTTACTAACGACAATTCTCCAATCACTTATTCATCAAAAACTGGTAGCAGACGTATGCTCCAAAGAACTCAAGGAAATAATACCCGAAAATGCCACAAACCTTGTAGTACAAGGGCTAATCATTTCTACGTGCGCTTAGCAACTGCATGAGCTTGTCTCTAAGGCTACGCGCACAGTAATGCAATAAAGCGATGCGATGCAAGAAGCGAGAAGCATGCGATAAAACTTTTCACATGAGTTCTTATCGCTTCACTGTGCACACCGTACATAAGAATACGAGTGAACAGTTTTAGCGCACGCTTCTCTCATCGCATCGCTTTATCGCTTCACTGTGTGTGCAGCCTAATAAAACTCATTCTGTTATGGAACCAGAAAACTTTAGAACGCGCTTCCGCAAGAACTATTTCCAAAACAATCAACAAACACCTGCAAACATCTCGGAGCACTATATAAGCGAGAAAAGGGATAATTACTAACTTAAGGCGAATGTTTAACTACAGTCAATCTGACACTTTATCTGCATAAATTCATTCAAAACCAGTGAACATCGAAACCTAATTTTTCCACTAGGGCATACATAGTTATGTTATACAATATCGTAAATTTATCTTTTGTCTATAAAATTTAAAATAACAGAGAATTCTATTTCAGAAGCAGGGTATGTTAACGTATAACGTCTAAGTGCTGGAGCAGCTCGTTAAGAAGCTATTTTAAAAAATACCTCTCTTTGAAACACGCCTTTTTCTAAACGGCCCTGTGCCGCTACCACATTTACTTCAAAGACTAACCATCGCCAGTTATTACGCATACTAAGCTAACAATATTTACATAATAAAATATTCACCGATTAATGGCAATAGTAACCTGCCTAGGACGTGTTACATCACCCTCATTCGCTTGTGAAGTGAAAAACACAAAAGAAAGTTTTTAACTTAAAAATATTCCATCGCCCATTGACCCAAACCAGTTGGAAATTTAATGACCAGTTTCATTAAATTTAATGACCGGCTTCATTTAATTTCAGGGTTTCCATTAAGAATACACTAGTGTTGTGGCATTGAGGGATGCTTTGAGTTTGAGATGACAAATTGTCAGAGTCTCTGCTTTTGACACGTTGTTGGTACCTAACCTAGGTATGAAAGCGGCCGCAATTTGGGTGTCGTATTTGAAGTCTTAAAGTTTAATTGACATATCGTCCTAAGGAATGTCTCATTTTGAAGGTTTTTTTACTTCTATAGAAAGGTTACAGGAAGTAAAACCCAACAATTGGGTGATCTACCACAGCGAGTTCAACGATATAGAATTTCAAAATTGTCAGTATAAATATACTCGTATGTATGTATGTATGTGTCAAAAAAAACTTTTTTTTTTCTGATTATAAAACCTATATTTTTAGGGGTTGCTTTAAGAGCTACACCAAAATGCTTTCCATCTCCCACCTTGTTTGAATTAATGCCATGCAATTTAATTGCATTAAAAGGGATATTCATTAGGCGCAAATCGATATTTTATTAAATAGGGGAGCAGAGTCATTCTGATAAAAGAAGAATACACTCATACTTACTCATGAAGTCATAATTGTTACTTTAAAACGCTTATCAGAAAAGAATGAATGTGGATTGTCCTGTAAAAGCATTTTGACAACACGGTGAGGGAGAAGTAAAAAAGACACGTTTTGCTAAGCTGTGCAGCTTACATTTGTATAGACAAACGTTTAAACCCCATCAAAAATTGTGAAATAAAATTTACTTTGAACGTTACAGAGAAAAGAAAAACCAATCTCTGTAGTCTCAGTATGGGAAATTAGAGGTAAAAGTTCATTATTTCTCTGGAAATAAATAAAAAGTCGATCAACTGCGAAAGCTGATGTGAACTCGGTTGCAAAGGGATAACACTTGCAGTAGAATGGACTTCGTTTAAACAGTTGATCGAACTGATTAATGATGATGACATAAGGAGATTGGAAAATACAATAATAGCGTGACTTATAAGCAAATAAGCAATGGTAACAACACCAGCAAAAGTTTTCCCAGTCAGTCTGAATGCCATCATCGGATTCATGAATACCACACTCGAACGCCAATGAAATCTACTGCTACACCACGTTCGGGCTGCACCGTGAGCGCGAGTGAATTATCTCTTCTGGCTAAGTCGATGTTGTTGTACATCCCACAGTTCGTCGTTGTATCTCCAACTCCACTCACCGTCTATACAGACGGGACCGAAAATCACCTGAAGAATTTTCCTCTCAAAAACAGCCAAGGGCAACCTCATCCGCTTTTGACAGAGTCCATTCCTCTGCTCCGTAGAGCAGGACTGTGACGATTAAAGGAGAGGGCTTTGCTACTTAATTGCAACCTTAGCCCAAAGAAACCGCGATTGGCAAGAGTTATTCTTCGTTTAATCTCAAAGCTGGTGTCGTTGTCTCAAGATAGACAAAGTCCCTCTGTCTATTGTGACGTTCTGTCCGAGACGTCGGTGTTGAGTGTCCCTTCTTGTTATATACTCAGTCTTGCCCTCATTGACCGCTAAACCCATCTTCGCCGCCTCCGTCTCTATACTCACAAACTGGTGAGTGACATCACGCTGACTTCTTCCGATAATGTCAATATCGTCTGCGTATGCGAGTAAGTGGACGGACTTTTGAAAGATTGTGCCTCTGGTGTTGGCGCGTGGGTTTTGCACAACTCTTTCATGAACGATGTTCAAGAAGTCGCATCGCCTTGTCTGAATCATTTTCTGACATCAAAGGTCTCGGTGAGGTCTTGACCGACCTTGATGGAGCAGCGTGCATTCCCCATCGTCATCCTGCACAAACGGATGAGTTTGGCAGGGATGCCAAAGTTTTCTCCAAGATCTGCCGCAGTGTGAATATTTGGTCGGTGGTGGACTTTCCTGGCCTGAAGGCACACTGATATGGACCAATCAAGTTGTTGATGAACGGCTTCAGGCGTTCACACAACACGGCAGATAAGGTCGTATAGGCGATGTTATGAAAACTGATGCCTCTGTAGTTGGCGCAGATTAGATGGTCTCTTTTTTGAGGATCTCGCAAACAAAGCTGACATCCCATTCAACCGAAGAGTTGGTGCATGCTCCTCACAAAGTTATCGTCTGCCGCTTTGAACAGCTCTGCAGCTAGGCCTCCGCTTCAGCAGCTTTGTTGGGCTTAAGCTCCTGTATTCTGTATTAGGGGCCCTAAATGCGCACTGCGACCTTTGAGGTCCATTGTGGTGGCTCATATGGTTTAACCAGATGTTATATTGAGGCTTTTAATAAACATCAGTATAGCCTTAGGTTTAATTTTCCAAATTTCCGCTGGGTTGACCGAGGCCTTCGTCAAGTGAAGTAGTCTTTTCTTTACGGCTCCTGGACATACGCACACAATATGTTCAGCGGTCTCTTTCTGTTATCCATAGAGCCGGCAAATATCGGTACCTGATTTTTTCATTTTATGCAGATCGTATCTGAGTGGTCAATGTCCTGTCAGATAGCCCGTTAAGATGCTTAATTCGTCTTTGGTGAGGTCAAGTTAAGTCTTGGCTTTGTATAGATTGGGGTTGATAAACTTTTTCGCTTGTACCAGAGTTTGGCCCAGTACTCGGCGTGTTTATTGATCTCCCACTGTGTTATCTTAGAGTATGCACTGTTAGGTGGTACCCCAAAACAGTGTTCGGGACCAACGAGTGGGTGGCAACCGTCTCTTTTTGCCAGGCAGTCACCCCGTTCGTTACCTTCGAAGCCTTCATGTCCTGGGATCCAGGTTAAGGAAACCTTATTTAGTGATGCTTTCGAGGAGGTTGAGACAGTCTCGGACAAGCTTGGACCCTACCGTATAGGATTTGAGGTCTACCAGCGCTGCCTGACTGTCTGAAAAGATGTAGATGCGGGTTCCTCGGGTTCTTCTCCGCAGGCATTCTCTTGCACACAATTCAATAGCGTGGCCTTTCACTTGAAATACTGTAGATGACTTTCCAAGCGCTGTCGTGCGTTGGAAGCTGGGACCATAAACCCCAGCACCTGTGGTGCCGTTTTCCAATTGGACTTAAACTTAGATATGGCTATCTTCACCTGGTCCGGGTCGGGTGGACGGAATTGTTGGTCTTCCTCGTCCAGGTTGATTCATTCTGCCTGACAGCGGGATTTGATTCGTCGTCGCCGTTAAACAGTCGAAAATCTAAATACCTAATGTGTGTACTACTTTACACTGGGATTTTTTTAATGGCGATCGACTTCGCTGGGTTTCTTCGTTTATCTTCATATAAATGAATCTTATATAACTGAATATCTTTAATATCTCTTAACCCCCGTAAGGAATATCGCGATAATTCCAATTCTAAAATGAGACCAAATCCTTGAGGTTTAGATCGTCAAAGTTTTATTAAAATCTGTCCAGTAGTTTTCGCGTGATGCGCGGGGATCGACATCATTTCGTTATATGTTAGAGTAGATAAGTTTGTGGACAAAAAATTTCTTTGTTGTTAACTTTGATGAATTCGTCAGAATAACTTTAAGATAGTCAAGGACTTTATCTACTTACACACTGCTGTAGCAGATTCATCCTCGAAGAACAAAATTCAATTAACACTGCGCATACTTTTTTGCATACTTGTATAACCTATTCCGGTAGATTTGCTGAAATAATCGCATCCGGTTCTCGTTTCCGTCAATCCTAAGGATTTCTACCCAAAGTCTTGTTGTAATTGAATCTATATGGCAAGGATTTTATAAATAAGTTATCATCTATATTGGCTAATTACCCATGCACAAGCACTCAAATGCATTAGGCAGATGACGTACTTACCCACATGCATATGCATGTAACATGCATTAAATATTCGTATTAGCCTAAGGTAAGTTCACATTCAATTTATCACAACAGCCACTCAACATATGCTCAGCTTACGAGTATAACGTCCGTAACGTTTATTGCGCATTGTATACAAATAAGAAGCTTGCACTCCTAAGTACCACCCATCACTTATTGTCTGCCCCAATTGAGTGAGTTCCATAATGAACTCAAATGACAAAAACCGACGAAGTAGAAATACATGGTATGTACAAAGAAAGCAGCTTATGAGGGTAAATGCTGACTCCGGAATTTGCTCTAATCCGATATCCGATCAAAGGAAAGAAAATTTAAGGAAAAAAAAATTCGAAAAGGGTCGGATGCTTTGCCATTTTCCATGGAACGTTTCGCACATATTGTAAATCGCAAAATAATTCAAACTCCTACAGCGTCTCCCTCTTCGTTTAACTATCTTTTTCGATGAGTTGTACGGTTGAATGGGAGCAGTCTTTCGGATAAGCAACTACTTCAGAGAAAGTGCCCAGTGCCAAAATCGGGGCAACATGAAACATACGGAAACCACATAGTTGGTAAAACAAAAATAAAGCGGTTGAAATGGGTCTGTGTATTTTCCTTCTGCTTTCATATTTTATTACTTTTGTATTGGTATTTCAAAAACGATTTCGATCGTTATTGTTTTCAGATAATCTTTTGCTAGTGGAACATATTAAAATGAGCATTGAGGTATGTACATAGGAACTTGAATATTTGATGTACTCTAATGGCTACAAATTGTGTACACATTTTTCTTACATCACCGTCAGGCTTGCCATATGGTGTGATATTTTGCATATAATGCGAGTTTTACTTCGATTTTACGGTGCAAATCTTCTTTTAGCGATGTGCGACTTTTATGTGGTATTTGAATATTAATATCATGTTATTAGGTCATGACTACCAAACCATGCTGGTTCTAGTTTTTCATAAATTACTTGAGAACTTTTTCTAGTATTTCTTTATCCAATTTTTTTTTTTTTTTTAATTTAGACCAAAAATTGTTGCTGAAAAAATTTTAACTTTTTATGAATTACATATCGAGAAGCCTTAGGCTCAATGCACACGGAGCAACTGAAAAACAACTAAACTGGTTGGCAACTCGAGTTACAGACCAGTTACGGACTCAGCGTCAGCGGCGACTTGACTCCACACACGATCATCACCAATCAAAATCGCTAATTCGTTCAGTGTCGTCATGAATACCGGGCGTGAAATGTCTTCGGAAGACTCGAGCGATGATGAAACCATCATGTTGCATTACTAGCAACTAGCAACTGAAATCGCAGGCAACTCGACATGCAAATCAACAGACGACTAGTTACAAACTGATTTTTTTGAATCGCAAACGAGTTTCCAACCAGTTGCGTCGTGTGCGGCGTCCCATTTGATTACACAGGGTACGACTCAAAGCAAACTAGTTGCCAATTCGCATCGGTTTTCAGTTGTTTTTCAGTTGCTCCGTGTGCACTGGGCCTTAAGAAAGCAGGCTTTGTCAAGACGTATGTAAAGGGTTTTTCAATAGGGACATAACAATTTTGTATTTTAATACAATCGCATCCTAAAACTTTAATTATGATCTGTCAATGTCAAAACATCAGTCAGGGTTTAAATTTTGATCATGGTGAATTCACGAACGAGCAAGGTTTGGAAACTACCGAAATTCTGAGTCGATGGTCGCAACTTTAAGAGCGCTTACTCCAATTTTCGGTCGTAATAATCGTCCCACCAGACAAGCCGTGCATGCTAGAGGGGATAAATACGACTCAATTATTTAACTTTCCTGTGCCAGTGAGACAATGCACCGGTCGAAGTACCGAAAATATTGCAGCCGTAAGTTCTTCAGTTCAAAATGAGTCAAATCAGTCACAGGAATTAGGAATCCTTCAGTCAACATTGTGGCGAATTTACCGCCGTTGGATTTCTTATTATGGGACAACGTTAAGTCGTTGGTTTATTCGAACAAGGCAACAACGTTAGAGGAGCTCAGGAACAATATCGAATGCGAAATTGCCAACCTTCCGGCCGATATGTATGGAAGAGTGGTGGAAAATCGGCTCTAAAGAATCGATCGCTGCAATCGTGTTTGCTGTGGTCATATGAACGAGATCGAATTCCATACTTAAATTTAACATATGTACTATACCTGGAATAAGTTTCGGTCCGATATATCAGTTATTCTGTGTTTTATTTAAATAAAAATTTGTTATGTCCTTATTAAAAAAAAAAAACCCTTTATAATATGATCGCCTTATCCCCTTTCTGCAACTTAAACCTCGAATGCTTAGCTCCTGTAGGTAATAAAGGATTTTTAATACGTATTATCCTTCCCCGGGAAATGCAGATGATAACAGTGAAAACCGCATCCAAATCCGTTCAGTGTTTCTCGAGATTAGCCCGTGCATACACATTTTGGGACTTCCTTTTATGCTATGTAGTAATATCCGACAATTACCCGCTCTGCTAAAAATATATTAAAGCAACTTGGTAGCTGGGGAAGATTGGTTTATTGCTTTAAACTATTCGTAAAAATCATCAATACCAGAAACCATCTTCTAATAGAATTTTAAACGCCATGATTTCCCCAGGATATTTCAGCTTCACGATTATTTTTTTTTTTTTATGGCTCTGCCACTAGAAAGTGCCTCTTAAACCAGATATGATCATTTTCCTCTATAAGTATTCACCCCAAGTCATATTCGTATTTGACTTTGAGTCGTAAAATGACATTATAACATTTCTGACAGATGAATTAATCTGCTAAACCTGTACACATTTTCAAATATTGAGTAAAGCGACACAATGCTACATACACTGCCGGTCATAAATTTAGAATCATCGTTAGCAAGGGGAGAGAGAACCCTCTACGTCACACTCAGGTCAGTAGAGACCCATTGTAGTGCCCATTTGGGAGGGAAGGTGCTCTTTGTTTTTGGAGCGATCTCTTAGGGTTTCGAAACGCCTTGAAACCTTAATGAACCCACAGATGTCCTTCATAGATACGCCACTTATTTTTTCGGTATCCTAGAAGAAGTGTATTCGACAGGATTTATGTCTGAAATGCAGAGGACTGGACAGTGGCAGAGAAAGTAGGGTTGTGCCCTCATTAACTTCCTCGTCTTCGCAGCCTTCCGCAAAGGTCATGCTCACTTAGCCTTAGTCAAATCAATCTAGTTTTATTCGACGTAATTACGCTTACAGAAATATATGTCACATAACTTTTAAAGCTATTTTACAGTCACATAGTTGACATCGACAAAATCTTCTTCAAATTAATACTCCGATACAACATAAAATTACTAGGTGATTCCAAAATTATAGCCGCCAGAGAATAAGATCCTGGCAAGCCTACTTTGAATTTTGAAAGTTTGATTTATTCATGAATTTAAAGGAAATGTAAAGTTCAAACGCTTGTGGGCATTGTCAAGTGGTAAACATGCGTAAATGTTTATAAAGCCTGATGTGACATATGTCAATTAATTTCATGCAATAGGTGTGTTAAGTTTTAATTAAGATATGAAATGTTATGTATAATACATGGTTGGACGTTATGCCCTCCAGACATAATGAGATTAGGGTCGTGTAAACTGTTACAAAAGGAATGATTAATGTTATTCGTTTATGATTCTACATACATATACACACAAAGTTAATTTAATTTGTTCGAAATAAAATATGTACATACCTTTATATATGCCACGTGAATAAAACAAATTTATTGAAATAAATTTAATTTTTTGATACGGATTGATAGGCATACAAAGTTGTTATTCCCTCATCATTTAAACCAGAAATAAATCGAAACCGTTGATGGTAAATCATGTTTTTTGCCTGGAGACACTGCGATTGGACATATAACATAAGTTGTTAATAAATAAACAACAGTTTTTAAAATTCAGATATTTTAAACAATCATTCGAGGAAATTCAAACTAAGTTAGCATAAAAGTTGCAGCAATTAATAGCATTAACATGAAAAGCTTAGTGCATACCCATGCAATAGTTTGGAGTGCAGAAGTTGAAGAAGTTCTAAGCGTATTTGTAATGCAAACACATACATATGTACACACAATGCGTTGGGCTTTCTCCATCGTTTCAACGTTGATCCTTTTTTTAAATCTGGCCATCAAATCAATATGCATTGGGGAAGAATAAGCCTAACGGCCGCAGTGTAAGGTGAGTGCATGATTTGTGGCATTTGGGATCTACGGTATTTTTTCCACGAGTAGATTGAGTCTCTATGCAATTGCTTTTAAGGTATTAAGTCCTAATAACACGGTGGCTGATTTGCCACACTCGCTAACGAGTAACTCTTCATCGAAATGTGAGGATTTGGCATTAGCGCTTCCAATGAGGTTAATCGATCATTCGATCACGAGTCCCACTCACTTACTCGTTATTTAATGCGGTAATTCGGCCCCAGTTCCTTATGAAGTAATTCATAAAATTTAGTGCAATAATTCCTCACATTCAAAAATGAAGTAAAGTGCTACTGGATATAAACACTGTCTGCAAATTTGAGGAAGGTAATATTTATCTTGTGGGGAATAAACTATGGAATTTTTAATTTTTTAAAAATAGAACGAGTTCCGTTTTGGACGGACTGACACTTAAGCCACCGCTTATGGTCCAAGACATCAGCATATTAGAGTATATCGGACAGTGTCTGGTTGTGGAGGAACTTGCACGATACGTGCGCGAATACGACCACGCTGAGCCCTATCTTCTCATTTCAGAAGTATGCATGTCGCTTATAACTATATTCTCCGCGACAGCGTCAAGTATCTTGGTCTGATATTAGACAAAAGGCTGACGTGGAGAAGAAACTTAGAAGAACGAACGATTAAAGCTTAAAGGACTTTCTGAATATGAAGGAGAGCTTTCGGCAAGACATGGGTCTAAAACCAAAATAGGTTCACTGGATATATGTATAATTGCGTCATCAAGCCAATATTCTTTTTTAGCGTATTGGTCTAGTGGCCAGTTCTAAAGAACAAATATGCAAAAGAAATACTCATCCAAATACAACGAATGACTTGCCTCTGAGTAACCGGTGCTCAAGCCTCGACACCAACAGCTGCCATGGAAGTGATTCTAAACATACTACCAGCACATCTTGAGGTAAAGAGACTGGCAAGACTGTAGGCCCTCGAAAATTTCGACACGACTCGAGATCAGAACGATCACATCACTCATCCAGCAAACCAGCTTTGTCAACAATTTTAAAACTGTATTTACGAACAGCTCCAAAATCGCAGGCAACTCCACTGCTGGTGTATATTGTAACAACCCACCTGTAAACCTTGCGATCCATCTAGATCCCACAATCGCAGTATTCCAAGCAGAAGTCCTTGCAATTTTGAAGGGAGCTGGAGTTCTCTTGGAACACCATACCCAAAAGTAGGAAAATAGAAATTTGCTCGGATAGTCAAGCAGCACTTAAAGCCATCGCAAATCCAACATCCAGATCTCATCTGGTCAGGGAATGCAAAGACAAACTTAATAGGCTTGTCAGGCACAACGAAGTCCGCCTTGTCTGTGTATCGGGTCACGAACGTGTCACGGGGAACGAGAAAACCGATGAACTGGCAAGAGAAGGCAATAGAACGAAGTGCTGAGAACGCAGTGGGAGTCGCAATAACAATAATTAAAACAGTAACCAACTCGAGGGGGTGCAAAAGGATTTCGAGGATCACTGCTTGAAGTACACTTCGGTGTAGTTTCTTTATAGGTTTATACCCCAAAGATATATGTAGTCGTCCATTTTAACATTCTGGCTGAGTCGTCAGTGTTGTTTTTTGCGTTAGTAGACAGCAAGTAGCACACATTTCGATGTCCATGAAGTAATTCGATGGGCGCTTCGTTCTACCTGGACTTGGTGAAAAGTGAAGATTTAGTGGATCGTCGAGATTTCAGGCTTAAAACTGCACTGGTTGAAACTTGGTTTAAGTGGCTTCAGCCTTATTCCAGATAGTTTTTTGTAAGCGATGTTGACCAAACTTAGGTCTCTGTAATTGGCCCAAGTGAAGTTGTTTTTTCTGGTAATATTTTACAGTCATTTGCAGCCTTAAACAGCTCAGTTGCTCATGGATTTCCTCAAAGAGCTCAAATAACCAATCTATGACGGCATCGTCCTTCTGCTCTGTGGCGACCGGAGCATGCAAGACAGATTATCATTAGTCTACGTGTGAGAGCTAAACCGTATCCCAGCTGTCTCTGCTCGAGCTAGCAGTCCTCGTTCCGTGTTTCAAGTAGTTGTTTCTGAAACACTTACATATATTAATCTGCTCTGTAGCGTTTAACGACAAATGTTTTCAGAATATGAACATTACACTCGCAGGTGCTTGAAATTTTGTCCTTAATAGGTTTGCTGGGGTCATGACCAGTTATGTATCCAATGCAAGTATTAAAATCAAAAGATATTTTTCCTTTCGCGGTCGAAAAGTGTCGTCGACTTTGGCTCTGCTTTATGCCAAAAGAGCTTAGGTGAAATAGTTTTCTAATCGGTCCTTCGTAGTTAAGTTTTCAATTTCTCGAGGATAACTCAAGTAACACGACACGTTTTATCCAAGGTACATTGCGTGGAAATGCCGATGCATTTCCTTATTGGTTTCACATAAATTAAATTCCTAAATACTATCCTAGTAAAAAAGTGCGCAAAACGTAGCAAATGGCCAATATAATGATCCAATGGCAACGCTGATCAAAACAAAAAAAAAAGTTTTTGTTGAGATTGTTTGGACAACTTAAGCTTATTAAAGTTCAAGGTCTAAAGTCATTTTTAGCTTTAAAATTTCCACCCACGTTATACATACGTTGTATGTATATATACATCTGTATGTATGTATCTTTTAATAAAATATAATCGATTCTCTACCATGTCCATTCATGTATGTATATTTATTCTTCTATATATGCTTTCATGTGCCCATGCCTGTAACTTAATCCCCAAAAAAACTTTCCGGGTTCTTCATCATCCTTTAACAGGAAACAAAAAAAAGAAAAAAACTAAAAACTTTAACCTGTCATCAGTGAAACGAACCCCATAGTTAACTGACTTATTAAAAATTCATAACTAAACTTTTTCCTTTTTCTGTGATCAAATTCCTTGAAGATACTTTATCGAACAAAAAAGAAATTAATTTCGTACGCAAATGCAATTTTATGGAATGTATGCAGACAAGTTGAGAACCAGGTTCCCTTCCTTGCCTTCGACAATTAAGGCCTTGTGTCAATTCGTTTGGAATGAGGGCAAAACATTATCCAGTGTTTAATTTTGGCACCATCGTGCTGATTAAATGAACTTTATAATTTTTATCTACAATCTAAAATCTGACGTTCACTCATACTTTGTCTTTGGTTAGCTCGCTGGGTGCTGGCTTGAACGAAATAAGTGTGGAAAACAAAAACGAAAAGCCAACAGTGCGAGAGCTATTTAAATACTGTGGATGAAGGTCGAATTCGAAGCAGCGTAGATTTCTTTGATCATCTATGGTCACAGAGGGAAGAAGATTCAATTTGAGGAGTGAGGCGTTTCCTGGGAAATAGGCGGCAAATGGCTTTTCAAAAGCATCCGTGCGTTAAATGCTATTGGAAATCTATATACATTTTTTTAATTAAGTGTTTTAAAAGTAAAATCGCTTTTTGTGTGGTTGATGTGCCGTCGGTGTATTTTATATTGAATTCAAAAAACTTTGTAAAAAAAAAAAGAACTTTGTAATTCATCGTTTACCCGGATATTGTACTCAATTTTAAGGTGTTAAAGTAATATATTGGTGAATATATTAGTCCACCAAAACTACACTGCTGGACAAAATTAGAGGAACGCAAGCAAAAAGTGAACAATTTTATATTTTTTCGATTTATCTTCATTTTTTTAATGAGGATTTGTAACTCATTCAATTCCACATAAATTAAAAAAAAAATTCTTCTGCTTGTTTCCCTATGCAAAAAAAAGCACAAAACCCAAAAAAAGGTATATTTTACTTTAAATAATGTTTTTTTTTTTTTTTTTGATTTAATGAATTTCGAATATACCTTAAAAGGTCAGTGAAATTGAGGACGAGTTAGTAGATACTTGGTATTCCCCCCTCTTGCTCTAATTACCGAAAGAAGTCTCCTTGGCATACTTTTGATAATGATATCGATATTATCCTGTGGTATTTGGCACCATGCTTCGAGCAATGCACTTTTAAGCTCCTCCAAGGTGGATGGATCCGAGTTTCTCTGCTTTAACTGTCTGCCAAGCATGTCCCATACATGCTCAATGGGATTCAGGTCAGGGGCACAAGCTCAACAGCCTAGGGTATTCAGTTGGACCTCTCGAAGATACTCCGAAACACTATTTGCAGTGTGGGGGCGAACGTTGTCTTGCATCCAAATTAAATTGTCGCCGATACTTGGGACAAACGGTACAACAATTTCTTCTAAAATGTCCCTCACACACCGTTCTGCTGTTAAGGACCCATTTTCTACCACGTGTAATTCCGTGCGTGCTCCCAAACATATGCCACCACAGACCATTATGGAACCTCCACTATAAGCCACTCTTGGAACGATGTTGCATTGTGCATATCGTCCACCTGATCGTTTATACACTTTTCCCCGTCTATCATCTGGCTTCAGGCAAGATCTGGTCTCATCAGTGAAGAGCACTCGCTTCCAGTCGTCTTCAGACCAGTTTTCGTGATTTCGGGCAAACTCAGCACGCGCTACTCTATGTCGTCTAGTGAGAAGGGGGGCCTTTGCTGGTCTATATGGTCTTAATCCAGAATCCTTCAGTCTTCTTCTTACATTTTTGGAAGATACGCGAACATTTCGCACTTCCAGAAGTCTACTCCTAACCTCAGTTGACGTTACGGACCTGTTCCTAAGGGTGTAAATCACCAGAAATCGGTCGTCTCTTGGGGTCGTGGCCATTTTCCTACCCTGTCCGCGATGTCTTTTGAAAAGAACAGTTTCCCTGTACCGTTTTACATTGCGAAAAATAACGGACTTTGACACGTTTAGCATTGAGGCCACTTCTTGATACGAATGTCAATTTTCAATCTGAAATGCGGCCAGGGCTACTTGAACTTGAATTAAGCCTGGCATTTTCACTTGAATTATTCACTCTTTCCATAAACAACACTTTAACAACAATTTGGTATGATAATCAAAAGAATAACCCAAAACTAATGCGAAAAACTCAAGCATAGTCATACGCGTTTAATGACTCAATATCTAATTGCTGCAATTAAAGTTCTTTAAGTGCATTTTCGTTAGCCAAATGAGTGCAAATCTGACAGCTACTTACCATAAGAAAATATTGAAACTTAAATCATGTAAACAAGACATCCCGTTAGGTTATATATAACCGTCAAACATAAAACTACTAGCGTTCCTAAGGATTCTAATCGTCTAATAGACATAACTGTAATAGCCACTGTTCATTGCAAGAAAGTTCTGGAACGAGGGATGTGTATAGTGCCATTATACTTCATCCCAAAGCTATTGAGATCCAATCTCTGGACGAGAGGCATAAAGCACTTACAATAATTAATCCAAAATGTCTTCCTTAAGCATCAGTGCATCACCATGGACATTTTGCAATCCGCTTTCAAAAACTAAACTCGGTAGTGCATTTTGTATTCTCTAAGTTGCCTCTTCTCCTTTACTTTTCTGCAGGTAAATGTTCCGACGGAGTAGACCTCTTGTCCATTTTTTCTGCACGAAAAGATTCAACTGCGTTGGATCCAGTCAAAACCAATGCCAATGATTTGAATGCTTTCCACTGAATTATGTACGCAGATACATATATACATGTTTACATAGTTAACTTAGTATTTATGATCCATTAACTACTTTCCAGAATTTCAATGTGAGTGTCACTATTTCACTTCTTAACCCCAATATGAGTCCCCAATGCTGTAACCGCCTTCAGATGTCTTGCCTTTGTCTTCTCAGAATTCCTAATGTAGAAACCCTAAATAAATGACATTTCAAAACTAAAATAGATCAGAAAATGTCAAATGGAGAATTACATCCCTACAATCTTCGACTTAAAATTAAACTGAGTTAATTATGCGTGGCATTCGCAAGAAGCAGCGCTTAAAGGGTATTTAAAAATTTAAAGCAAACATGCAGCAGATAAGTTTTTTCGAGAAAATGTAAAAAAAATTGCTGTTTCTCTGACTAATTCCTTTTTTTTCTTAATACTTGTCAACAGCACTAGAGCTTGTTAATTGGAAACTACGTATTCGAAATGAATCAAATGGAGTCCTTTCACACTCGAATAAAATGAAAGTGCCTTTATTGTATTTTAAAAGAATTACTGAAACGGGTATCCCTTTTCTACTACAGAATAAAAAAGGATGTGTTCAGACATTGGTAATGATATCCGGTGTCGGAATTTTTCTCTTCTTGTTGTCTCATTATTTTGTGACATTACTTGAGCGGAAATTATGAGTTTCATTCAATTCAAGCACATCATGGAGTTATGGTTGTAATTATGGGAAGCGCTTCATTTGAAACTGTTGATAAGGAAATCTATGGGGTACATTTTAAATGTCAATAAATCTCTAGGTTTTGTGTATGTATGGTCACTAATGCCTTGATAAATGTAATTCATATCGTTTGCCATTAAATCTTTGGCTTTAATACCCGACTTTTGTAAAAGTATTTTTCTCTCGAAGGGGTCCAGTATCTGCTTTGGTTTCCTAACTAGCAATTGTACAGGACAAATAACGTACGACTGGATTTCTGTAGGGCATTCATTTTGTCCATTGAGTAAGGAGATTCGAATACAATTGTAAAGGCGATTTAGCGGTGGTTTCCTGCGGTTATTCTTGTTTGAATCTCCATGAAAGTGTTATTCGTATAGGTAATTTTAACATAGGTAACCTCCTCAACTATATACCTCGAAGTTAGGTTGCCAGCTAAAAAGTTCTGTCCTATACCGTGAACCAAGGGCGTAGGTAGTATTTGCATATGAGAGGGGAGAGTTTAGTGAAATTTTCTTAAAAGATCAAAGAATGTTTTCGTAAAAGACCAGCTGGGAAAAAGCAATTGAGAAAAAATACTTTCCATCTTTGTTTTTCACATCGACAATATGCATAACTCCATTTCACTCGTCGAAATTCAAAAACCCAGACAGTCTCAGTTTGCAATTTTCAGAAAAAGGAAAACATCAATAAAGTTGCACGTTATAAAAAGAGCATATAAATTAGAAGGCCTCTGCTGTCGTTTAGCAAGGATAACGCTTCATCTTGGCAGGAGGGAACTAAGACTGATGGTCGGTCTGTATATATTGGTCACATCAACCTGAATAAACATATACCCACAGACTGGGACTGCTGTAATCAATTATTTACCTGGGATGTGAGGAGGAGGATTGCCCCACTACAGGGGCACTAAGACACAAAGGCCTGGGAAGACATATCCTGCCCGGGCTTAGCTGTTTTAGAAAATTTAGTTTGGAGAACATTTTGAAGTTCGCTGGACATACAGGACGTTTTTTTGGATCTGTAAACTCCATCCGACTCCCTATTTGCTAACCTATAACCCTTCACTTACAACTCTCTTACCCTACTTTTTCTCCAACAGATACCACATAGAGGAACACAACGGTCCCAAATAGTGGCCTACGTGACTTGTTTCTTTCGAACCTCACCTTCTTAAATTAACCAACCAACCAAGTTAGGAGGTACGTTGTTTAGAAAATAGCTTCCAAGTATTTCTATCGCATTTTTTTATAAAGTGACCGATGTAACTATGCTTTAAATATGGCTCTAAAAGGTTACCTATAACAATGAGCTTTTGCACCGCTTAAATCATGTGCTCGATGGTGCGACAGGCTGCCACAGAGCGTAAGCACGACAATCTTGAGATCTTGTGGAAATATATGCAGTTTCTGATGTTCATATACTGCTGTAGTGTACAACCTAAAAAAGTCTTTTGAATACGCAGAGATATGATCATACCTAGGTAGCTGGTAAACATACCTGACACCATCATTGAATGCTATCTAAAATCTGTGAAATAAAATCGTATCGAGGCTGCTGTAAACTACTTCATCTTATGCTATTACAGTCGTGATCAGGATATGCACAAGCCTTCGACATGTCTCAAGCGGAATGAAATTAGCTGCGATCCATAATTTCCGCAGACATCCACAGATGCGACCAATTATGACGTTGATGTAATTGTGACAAGTTAGGTTTTGATTTATTACAAAGCCAAGGTTTGTGGCGGTTCAACTAGCTTCATTTTAGTGCCTGAAAGCTAGGTGTCGGGAAAGGAAGTAGGTTCGAGAGGGATGTTTAAGATCGGAATGGCTTGGCATTTAGCTGAATTTAGGACTAGACCATTATTCAGTGCCCAATTATTAATTCCATCTAGATCCTGATTTAAGTGTGAAACAAGCTCACTCATCTTGGCAACAGGTTGCGACCAATAAATGTGGACATCATCAGCGTAAAGATGATTTCAAATCGAGGACAAGTCGTTGATGTACAGGCAGAACAGGATGGGTCCCAAGATAGAGTCCTGCGGTTCACCTTGCACAACAGACTCAAATTCAGAGCAAGCATCACCTAAAAATACTCTCTGTGACCTGTTACTCAAAAAATTACCTACTAGCCTTGTAGCTGTATCTCCAAATCCAAAATAATGCCGCAATTTCCAACAAAATATGGAATAATTGACTTTGTAGAAGGTCTTAGAAAAATCCAAAAGGCAGAGCAAAGTCAAAGATCCCTTGTCAATAAGTAATAAATATTTCGTTTCAATTTCTAAATAGTACCCATAGTATGGTAAAAACACTCTTGGAGCTCAAAAATGTGAATCTCTATGTTCAAGGACTTTCAGGTGGCTTTTTTAAAACCCAGTTCTTTAAGTTTCTTCCTAAACCCCAAGAAGTGAGAACAGGGTTAGTTTAGTAACTAGTTTGGTTCGATTATAAGAATTTACGCTTCTGGTATAATTTCTTTCAAACGATCAGAACTTTTCGACGTACATGACATAATGTTCCACCATCTCCGTGGCTCAGTAAAGTGTTTTGCGCTCTATCTGCCCATTCGGGCGAAGAATATAACACTCAAAACATGAATGGTTGTGAGATGCAAAGCTTTGGCCTTGTAAAGTTTTAGTCCGTTTTCTTCGATTTTTTTAATCCACTCTCGCCTCAAGGCGCGTAACCGTCCGATGGTGGTGTTCAGACAAGCTGGGGGCAATTGTGATATTCATGGGAGTTTTTTCAAATCTCTTGGTGTGAGGCGATTCTAAAAATTAACAGTTTTGCCGTCGATTTTTTTTTTCAAAGAATAATTTTCGTATGATACCTTTCTTAATAATTGTGAGCAGCAGTGTTCCTTTATGCTGGGAAAAGCCGACGTGCGCTTCATTAGCTTCCATAAACTGTAATCCTAAATGTACTACAACAGCCCCACTTGTATATTAGCCCAAGACAAAGTATTCTCCGTTCATTTGTTCAATAACTGAAATTGACTGGAAACAGTATTCCTTAGTCTAAAGCCCACTACAAAAACCTACATGGGGTGATGGTACGAGTATGTATGTATGTTTGTCCGCCAGTCGAAAGTTAGGAGTTCAATCATAAATCAAATCAAACTATTCATGTGTCCTTTGCGTAAGGAATTAGAAAACATTCTAAGAGTTAAGATTATGCTACAATCCAACATCGAACTCCCCATGCAAGCCTCCTACATGTTTAAATTGTCAGGTACCCTGTTCCTGCCCATATTTTGTACATGTTCGATTGAAGTACTGAGTTAATTTCAAAATGTGTACTTCTGTTTAAAGCAGTTTAAAGCTATTTGAAATCAACTAATTGAAAAAGTATCATCATACATATTTAACGAAATCTCATCTACAGATTACCAGTAATGGATAATTAAACACTGCAATAATACCAAAATACCAGGCAATAAAATTACATTTAGATGTATTTACACATCCATTATGTTTAAGGCGGTTCACTGAGAAAGGAAACTCTTGATGCGTGCTCCTATGCAACCCCTTTTATTTAACAAGGAAATTGCTTTGTTTCGTATTTGGTTTTCCTGAGGATTCAACTGTTTCAGACTCTAGCATGCATCCAACCAAAGTATTTCCGGGAAAAGAGGAAAGTAGCCTCTTGTATTATAACCTTGTATGGAAGCCATAAATTATTTATTTGTTCTCTGAATAGAATGTGGGCAAAAGAGCCACTTTTCCTATTCACATGAGCCCAGAAGGACTCAACCGTAGGTGGAAGTGAAATTGTTATCCCACAGTCTGAACGTTATTTTATGTTTCGAACGTAAGAATTTCAAAAATTCTTTGGAAATGTTTACGGCTCACTTGAGGAGATTAAGATACAATCTGAAAAATTTTATTTATGTCGTTCCGCAGACTGAAACTTATTCACAGGCGTTAAGTATCAATTTTCCATTCTAGTAGTTGAGGAGTCGATTTCTGCTACCTTGTGTTTTTGGAACGTCCGTTATATACATATATCAAATACATACGAGTATATACAAAGCTGTTTCGAACTCTACAGTCTTTGAAAATATAGTGAACCTTTGCTGTGTGTTATAAAAATTCAGAGGGGTAAAATTCGAGTAGTTGAAAATAGGAAAGTTGTGTGTTCTGTCAACGACATAAAGAAAGAGATTAATGTTTAAGCAATGCGATCATCGATGCTTACGTAAGAGGTAGATTTTCAAACTGAAGGTATAGATAATTTCAAACTAATTATAATTGAATACAAGACCTGGTACCTAAATATTTGCAACAAACAAATAGTTAATGTAACTGTGCATCATTTCATAAGTTTTTGCAGTCCTGGAAGTTGGTTGAGTAGTAGAGAATAAGCGGCGAAATATAGGATTGCTATGAATTGCAAGATCAACTGTTTGCTTGTTGGCTATTTAGAAATTAAATAAAAAAATGTTTGCATGGAATAAAATAAAACGAAACATTTGTCCGGCATAAACCAAGGTCAGTGAACAAGAAAAAAATATTTTTAAAAATTAAAACATTTTTTTTTTTTACTTAAAACTTAATAAACTTCCGAAATGTTAGATATATAAAATATTTAATGTTATTTTTCTTTAATTTGCGCGAGAGGCTTTCACTTTTCACTTTTGTTTCTTAAAAAGCAATGTGTATACTATTAGAAAAGACATCCAGTTTAAAAAGCCTCTCGCGCAAATTGCAGAAAAATAACATTAAATATTTTATATAACATTTCAGAAGTTTATTAAGTTTTAAGTAAAAAAAAATTTTTTTAATTTTTAAAAACATTTTTTTATTGTTCACTGGCCTTGATTTATTCCGAACAAATGTTTTATTTTATCTTATTCCATGCAAACATTTTTGTATTCAGTTTTGAAATAACAAGCAAACAGTTGATCTTGCAATTCATAGCAATCCTATATTTCGCCGCTTATTCTCTACTACTCAACCAACTTCCAGGACTGCAAAAACTTATGAAATAATGCACAGTTACATTAACTATACAGCGCAATAAATGTTTCATGAAAATTAGTTAATTTCAATTTCGCATTTTGGGCATGCTCTCCATATAACCGGCCCCAGTGTGTGTCGGTTATAATCCACAGCTTGGAAGTAGTGAAGTAGTCTGGGTTCCTTCAAGTAAAATCTTCAACTTTACAAACGACAGCTTCATAGGAATGTAAAAGGACTAACAAGCGACTTACGAATGTATTCAGGTGATCAGTGTCATAAACTGATTACCAGCCCAGTCAAAAAAAAAACCATTGCTGAACTGCCAGCTCTACATGTTCCTTTTTCAAAAAAGAGATCTTATGTCTTACACTAACTGTTGGGACATAGCCCTGTCAAATAAAGATCCTGTCCAACGTATTGTGTGGACGCAAAAACTAGGAAAATTTTCACGATGCGGGATGAAGACGTGCTGTTCTCAACATCGTTTATATATCATTTAGGCTGTTCTTGAGACAGAAATAATTATTGCTGAGATTCAAACTGTCTTCGCTTGTCTTGTAAGTGATCACGAATGCTAAAAGTTTTGGTCTGAACAAGTGGAAGCAGCGTGCGCGGGATTTGATCGTATTTGGCTTCGCTCGTTTCGGAAAGAGTTATATAAAGCAGTAACTACATTTGGTTTTCTCAATATTTGCACCTAACTTTCTAACACATTTCCTATTCGTTATATGCAGGACCGAGAACGGAATGGGTGGTGGTGCTTTCTTCGATATGCTTAACCTGAGCATCCTCTTCTATCTACCCAACCACTGTAACAGTTTTCAGACGGAAATTATGCCGATTAACGAAGCCTTATCTTGGCTTCAATGTGATATTTTTCAGGGACATTCGAATTTTTACCGATAACCAGGCTGTTATAAAACCCCTGGTAACATGTACATCAAAAGCTACTTCAGATTGTCGCTCGAGCTGATAGCCCTGGTAGCTAATGCTCTTGAAAATATTTGGCATTGTAATTTGTTTACGTGTTTAAAAAGATATAAATAAATAAATAATACTTCAGACTACCGCTGATCTCTCATGGAGATGGCAGAACATTTTAACATTCACCTATGCTAGGTACCCATAACCAAAAGGCACATTATAGTGCTAATTGGGTTCAGTCGAACCGTCACCTCTACCTATGCTAGGTACCCGGTCATAGAGACTTTTCAGGGAACTATACAGCCGATGAACTCGCCAAACGTGATACTACTATGGACATACTGCCGAAACGAAGGAATCTGGATATTCTACCCGCTACATGTTAACTTCTCTTAAAATCCGACGAGATCAGTAAGACAAACCAAAGATGGAGGAATGGTGCCGTAACGTACTTCCAGGCAGATCTTTCCTATGCTAAATCTAACTCGATCTAAAAATTTGATCTTGCTTAAAAGGTCGCTCATTAGCACCCTCATTGGTGTTCTACCCACCCTTTTCCCATTGGCCTTATTGCCAGAACGATGGGCCTTTTCTCAAATGACTTCTGCAGGAGTTGCATGGATGAAAAGGAGGAAGAAATGATTCTCCATTTCTTCTGCACTTGTCCTGCCCTATCATTCGGGGAAGGAAGCTCTTTCTAGGAGCATATCACTTCGACAACTTCAGCCATCACATACTGACGTCAAAAGTATCATCGGCTTCATCAAAAATATAAATATCTGGCGCGACAGCTCGGAATGAGCCAAGGCCTAGCTTCTCACAACCATTCATGTTGTGCGTGTTGCATTTTTCTCATGAATGGAAGGGACCTACAATTTATTTCCGACTCCGAACGGCGAATTGAGAAACTTTTTCATGACAAATTATACTCTCGGAGGCTTGTCATTCCCCGACGAGAGGTGTGGTCGCGAAAAATGTTCGGTGGACGCAGACTTGCACAGCAGTCCAACGCACTAACCACTGAGCCAAACCGACCATCAGCTTCATCAAGTCCTCCAAATAACGTAAGTGGCATTTTTTCAGGGTATAGAACCATATGTTATCACAAAGGGCCTTTCTGGTCTACGTACATACCTATGCAGGAGTGAATCGAATTAGCAGTGATCCTCTCCTGATTAATAAGTAATTACTACACATTTAGAAAACAATCAATTTTTTTGGGAAAAAAATATATTGTGCTCAGGTGCGCTAGAAGGGGGTAATGAAGACAGTAAATTTTACAGGACAGCAACCGTACTATATTGGCATTGATAATTTGAATGTGGGAACCATTATGTCCTTGACACGAGTTCTCATCTAGGAAATGTTGCTTATGTGAAAGTCAGGACGTCAACGATTCCTTGGATACTTCAGGTCCGGTACCCACATGAACCCTAGGGTTTTCAGTCACATTCTCGATAAAGCTGTGGAGTGACATATGAAATTTGTGAGATCTTCTTCTTCTTCCTCGAAGTTCCTACAAACCTTTGTGTCGGACAATAATGGCAACAACATAACCTCCAAAAGTAACTACTTATTAGTGTATACACATGTATATATAAAATTTTATGTGGGAATGTCCTTTTAGCATCAATGTTAATAATTCAATTGGATACACATACAGCAAGTACATATCAACGCCAAATATTCCTCCAAATGTACATTTTACACATTTATTAGTTTCTATTCTGTTCGTTATTGGGAGCAGTCTGGTTGAAAAGAGAAGCATTTGGCAAATAATTGCTATGTCGGTTATGGCACTTGAACCACAAAACAACGGTCACCCGCAATTTTAATTTATACATAGGGTTGTAAGGTTTTAAATATAATTATTCATGATGAACAATACATGCGTTCTTCGAATTTGTCGCCGCTAGCGTGTACCCTTGACTGTTCATTTCGCAGTAATGTATCGACTTCTATGCTGTGCTTAGCACAAAAGATCCTACATGCAAATACTTACTTTTGTAGGTATTGGTACTAGCACGTAGTTCGTCGTGGCTTAGTGGTTAGTGTGTAAGACTGCTGTGTGAGCTGCGTGGTCTCAAGCCCCGGTCAAATCCATCGAACTTTTTTCACGGCACAACCTCTCATCGGGGAATGATAAAAATTCGAGAGTACAATATTTCATGAAAAAGCCCTTCGGAGTACGAAGTAATTGGAGTTCCCTTCCAACATAGATAACATCAAGGGTTGCGAGATGCTAGGTCTTGGCTCATACCGAGTTGTCCCACCAACTGTTTATTTATTTATTTTTACCTGCACTTGTGCCTTTGATCGACGCTAGGTAATTACTTTATGATTTTACTTCATTATAAGTGATTTACAAAACTTAGACTTTTTAACTTATTGTTAACCAACAAAAGGAGAAGGGTATGCTTTTCTGATTTTCTGGGCAAAAAAGATTCAACTGTTACCTTTCTTAACACTTTCGGGGTTAAAATGTTTACTCTTGACAATCGTACCAAGTTATAATTGCATCTTATCATGCTTGGAGATAGTCCCAAGCGAATACATACAGTGTAGCTACCTCTAAACGGGTCAACACCCCAACATAAAGAGATCTCAATTTTGATAAAGATGTTGAAGCGTTGCTTTTTATACGAAAAAAAAAACAAGAACCGCTACATCAATACGTATGTACTATGAAAAACTTTAGCAAAACTTTGTCGAACAACAAAAGAAAGTCGAAGCCCTCTGTGGCCATATACCAACGCAAAGTTCTTGCTATTCACCGATTGTGTGAAATAAATACCATACAACAATCTTCTTTTCGAATTCTTTTGACTTGGAACACTCTCAGTTACAAGTTTTAAGTATAAGGTAAAAATGTTTGTTTTCGTGGGAGTATCTTCCCCTCGTTTCACTTAGGATGATTCGACACTGTTTTAGCAGTGTTCTCTATGATTGGGGAGATGGGATTGTCTCAATTCGCCGACATAAAATAATATTTATGTTTAAATACATAACTCAGTTCGAAAAAAAAAAAAACTTTTTTTGAATGCGCTATTAATTCTGAAAAATGTCAGTTTGCAAATGTTTAACACGCATTATTGAGCTTGAATAAATATACATATTTTTAAATTATGAAATAAATGTCGTAGAAGACGTACCATTTTGAAAATGTTTTCTTGAAATTACATATGTATATGAAAATGCGTAGTCACTTAAAGATAAAATTAATAACAATTCAAGGATTAGCTTTTCGTAATTATTTGAGATATCGTGAGATTTATTTTTAACCTGGATGGACGAGCTCTGCAGATTTTAATGCAGACTCCAAAGGGCAGTTTAAGGTACCTGACCACCTTATAAATTTTAAAAAATCGATTTTTTGTTATTTGTATTTTCTTAATTCTTATACTTTTAAAAATCACCTCCAAAATTTTTTTTTCAAAAATTCGAATTATTCCTTGTGCTTGTTCGAGTAGTAGAGAGTAAAAATTTTAAACGCGTTTTTCTCGAAACTACTTTTTTTCAAATGGCGGACAGATTATCTCTGAAACTACTTGGCCGATTTCAATGAATTTGGTCTTGTTTTGTTCGTTGAGATGTTTTGTATGCCAATTTACCACATTTTGTAAAAAAAAATTAATTATAATATTTTTCTTATAGCAAAGAATAGTGAAAAACAGGGGTATTTATTCAACTTTTTTTTGAGATTTTTGGCAAATTGTGGTAAATTGTCACGTAAGGGACCTTTCTTTTAAAGATGCCATTTTTTTGTTTGTTTCAGATTTACCAATCCAGAGATAAACTGTCCGCCATGGGACATCTTCTTTTTGAGGCCTCAACTTTGGCGCCTCCTGGATAGTGGTTAATAAATGAAGTTAAAAAATATTCAATAAATTTTCTGTTCTATGAACTTCAAGTAAAACTTTTAAAAAAGAATCATTGTAATATCTAATACAGGGCCTGAGAAATTTTTTTTTGAAAATGTAGTATTTTTTAGCCTCCTAAGGTGGTCAGGTACCTTAATAAGCTTTTCCATGACAAATTATAAACTTTGAAGTTTTGTAATTCCCTGGGAGAACTAGGTACGAATGAGAAAGAATGTCCCCCTGAGCTGCGTAAGCTTTTCAACTGAGTAAGAATGTCTTTTATTTTATTTGCACGTTGTCTAAAGAAGCATGCTTGTCTCAAGAAATATCAGCTCGGTAATAGGACAAACTTCAATAAGGAGGTCTGTAACCAAAGGCACTCCACAGGCTGCAGTCACCTCGGCTCTACTGTGGATCTTGGTTATAGACGGAATCCTGAAGAAACTTTGCTCAAAAGAACTAAACGTCTATGCCTATGCCGACGATAGTCAGGCCGCACTTAAAGCGCTAGAATCAGATCTGCACAAGTCTCGAAATGTCGCGTAATGCTGAAGGCATTGTGTACGCAGAATCGAGTAAGACTTTGTTGGGTGCCGGGTCATTGTGACATTGAGGGAAACGAAAGGACCGACGAACTGGCATGGCAAGGTGGAGAGCGGTAACACACGGAGGGTGGCTAAAGCGGAGATTCTAAGAATAACTGTAAGTAAGGCAAATCCCAGATGGTCCAACATGAGTCGGCCTAGCGTATCCAAGGCTCTATGGCTTGCTCTGGATCATAGGACAACAAGAGATATTCTCAACTTAAGCCGGGCACAACTACAATTAGTCACTGGCATCCTGTCCGGTCACTGTCTTCTCAGGAAACATGCTAAAAGATTAGGGCTGTCAGCCACAGATGTCTGCAGATACTGCAACGACCTATGCGCAGCTGAGGACATAACACACATACATATATTGTAAATGTCAAGGAATTGGCAATACTTGTATGGACATTTTTTGGTAATCTAAAGGAGCTAGGCTATATGACAGCTATAGGAACATGTCAAAACTCTGCAGAGAAACCAAATGCTATCAGGAAATGGTTTAGGTTTTGCATTTTTGGTTTCACAGGGATCGCGATGGCCCCACTATAGTGCCTAGTGTCTAATGCAATCGCTGGTTGCATAACCCTACTCTACCTAACCTAACCTTGTCTAAAAGAAGACTGCTCCCGTCTCCGATGATCTCGGCGACATTCCGAATATAGAGGTCGGATGTAGGTAGCTACCAGTTCTGTTAACCTTATAAAATACGTCCCTCGAGTAGTTCTTAGTTATTGCAAGCTGCCATGATACCACTGCTGTAAGAATGTCTGCACTTAGATGCAAATACAGCTACGTAACATTACTTAACTTTTTTTCAATATTTAAACTCCAAGATCCGATACGAGTTTTTTTTAGAACCTTTAAAAATATCAAAAAAAAAAAAAAAAAAAACTCTACACAAAGTGTAAATCTGTAAACGTGTAAACATGTTTGTTAAAGATTTTATTTAGAAAAAAAAATATTTCCTGCCTGGTCTAAGAGAACATTTTTGTTGATTAAAATTTTCCTTTGAGCCTACAACATAGGCGTTGCGACCAAATAGTACACCACGACCACCACCAGTCATTCTTCTGATTCTTAATCATTACAAAAATGCTTTGAGGTACTGCTACACAAGATACATATACATACATACATTCTTGTGGGAAACGCATTCCTATGTACAGGCAATAGATATACTGCACTACACACAAAATATTCCATCGGAAAGGTAAAAGGGATAGAATCGGTGAATGAGGTAACCTGGTTCGGTGCACCATCAAAAGTTTGGCAAACCAATTAATGAGCGTCAAAAGGAGCCTGAGGCTATCCCTACCCATCGTGTGCAGGACTTGACTGGCGTAACCACAGATAATCTGCAGCCCTTTGTTTATTGATACCTACGCAACATTTGAAGAATATTCTTGTAGTATCGCAACTCAAACATCGCAAATATCAAACAGAGAAAATGCCAAAAATCAATAGATTGATTACAGTACTCATCTGGTTAGGCGTCTGTGTATACACATAATCTCCCTCTTAGCGATGAGTTGTGCGGGGTGTGGAAAAATCTTTCGATCAAAACGCCAGGGTGTGTGGGTTGCAAAAGCGTACTCTATGTTATGTTTACCTTCTGATGATTTTTTTGTATTCTAAATGTTTAAGCAGAACAATTGTATCTATGTGCAATGCTCAGCTATAGAGCTTGCATGTTAGATAAGTTGCCAACATTTTAAAACGTTTTCGTAAATCAAACTTAGTTCATGTAATGTCTTGCATTCAACGCCGACCTTATGTTTAAAATCCGAATGTGCTTTATCTTTTTTAACTACGTATTTATGACTGACGGTCAAATAGCCGGAAGACGGAAAACGAGTAGCCTAAGGATTAAGAACGTCCAATGAGCTGGCTCATCGGTTTTATAATTTGTTAACGTTGTTACTACTTTTGCAGATTGCAAGTATTTACTAACAAAAATCATCGATCGATCGGTGGCGTATACGTAACATGTTTGCTCGTATTCAGAAGAAGTGGTAATACTGCTAACGAGGCATCATTGGTGCCAACATTTCTCTCCCATTGACTGTGACTCTGTCTCGGACAATCAGTGCTATTATATGCATTATTTGTGGGGAGCGGTTTATCCACTCTAGCACTGCGGTTTCTTATAGAGGGTTTGCCCTGGGAATTAGAGAGCAAGTTTAAGCTTGTGCACTGACTTATGGCAATATTTCTGCCTGGAAAATCGATGAGTATGCGCCTAGACTGGCCGATATGTTAGTGCTAGACGACTCGTCGAATATTTTAGCACCAGATCCTTGGTCATGCTCTGAAGGACGGGGTTTGAATTTTTTCTAGTTGTCGCCCGGGGGGATGACTATTGAGTAGTTTCGTTTGAAGCAGTACCTTGGGAGAATGTCATCCAACGGCATGCTGAACTCGGTACTATGGAGTAGGGAAAAAAGCATGTTAAAATGACCGTCGGGTAGATGTTTAGATCTGAGGTTGTTAAGGTGGAAGAGCCTGTGCAGGCTGAGTTTTGCCTGGATTTGTACATTGACTCGAACTGGTGGTAGACTGACAATGGCGTTAAGTGAGGCAGTGGGGGTGGAGCACAGGCAACTCTTCGTGAAGATTTTGAAGACTTCAGCTAGGCGCTGGCCTATTTTGTTTTTGTCCACCAGACTGCATAGGCCAGAGTAGGTCTGTCGACCAACGTGTAGATTTGGAGCATGATTTTGGGACTTAATCCCCAGTTGTGGCCACAGATACGGCCACAGGTCTACAGTGCACGTGTGGCATTTCCAACATTCCTGTCGATTTGGGGTTCCAGGACAAATTACTGTCCAAGATAACCCCAAGGTACTTTACTTCTTGCGAGAACTGAATGCTTTCGCCGTAGAAGAGCAACTTAAAAGACTAAGATTTCATCTTCTGGAAAAAGAAACTTAAGATGGCTTTTTGGGGTTTATAGAGAGGCCTCCTTTGGTGCACCATTTCTGTATCTCCGATAGTGCGTATTGAAGCACTTCTTCTGCATAGCCGATGGACTCGATCCGTAGGTTCTTTAGGGACCGAAGTAGGCTGTCAATGACAACCGACCAGATCAATGGCGACAGGACTCTGCCTTGGGGACATCCTCGAGTTGTGAGCGCCGATATTTAGGGTGTGAATAACCCTATTTTTCAGCATGGACATAATCCACTTGCTAATGGTTGATGAGAGGTTCATATTGCTGAGTTCACGTTTAGTGGATTCATATGAGGTGTAGCTGAAAGCACCCTAGATATCTAAAAAGGCGACAAGGCATATCTCCTTCCTATCGATGGAGGTTTCAATTCTAGTTGCTAAGTCATTGAGTGGTGACTTGGTAGATTTTCCCGGTTGTTATGCGTGTTGAGTGTCGCAGAGGGAGAAGTTGCAAAGTTCTTCTCCTCTTATATGTATGTCTTCCAATTATCTTTTCCATTAATTTTAGAATGAATGATATAAGACTGCTAGTGCTAACAAAAATCACCGATTGATCGGTGGCGTATAAGTTACATCTTTGGTCGAAGGCTGACGAAGTTGTAAAATTGTCAACAAGGCATCTTTGCTGCCGCATTTCTCCATCATTGACTGTTACTGTTACTTGGGCATGCAGCACCAACCAAAATCATCGTTTGAACGGTGGCGTATACGTAACATTTTTTTATCGAATGCAGACTTAGTGTTGACATTCATTGATTGTGACTCGGACATTCACTCGGTATCACTCGGTTTAACATAAAGTCGAGTGAACTATTAATTTTTATGACAGCGCATGACTCCTGGCATGATCACGATGTTATGATCTCCTCTTTGTCAATATTTAGTTCTCCTCACAGGGGAGAACTCAGAGTTCTGCCAGAGCCTGCTGTAGAGCAAGACTAAAAAGACGGATATATGAGAAACAGTGGTAATGCCAAAAAAAAATTTTTTTTATTTCACTCAACGTTGCCTTCACTTTTTTTTAGCATTCCAAACCCATAGACAGCATCTAGGATTACAGTTCAGTAAGTTCGAACATGTTTGGTACAGAGTGTCGTTTGATCCATTGTCATTCACGGTGCGTAGCAGGTCAAAATATGACTCGGAATATACATGTCTCGCGTGTTTTGTTTTGTTAGGCGGTGCGAAAGATATTACGTCCTGTGGAGTAAATTATTGGGGTAGGTCAGTGGTGATACACTACAGACTACACCATGAATGGGTGTTCCGGGCAATCGCCTCAGCTATTTATTTATTTATTTTTATAATTTTTTTCAGCAATAAAATAATAATATTCAAAGCTGAAGTGTATGAATAAAGTCCATTGTTGACCTTGGAATTAAAGCGCCTTCTCTGAACCATTAAGCTATACATACTTTAATTGATTTATGTTATATACAAACTTCATATATATGTTATGGCTACAGTTTTCGAATGAATAAATCACCGAATTGACACTTTTTTTCTTTTTTCCTCGATTTTTTTCATAACTGAGCAAATTTTCGCAATTAACTACAAAAATATTCAGTATCCATTTTGTGTCCTTGCGTGTTTTCGCACACTTTCATTTCAAGGTAAATCCGAAACGTACACTTTAATATTTGAACAGTAGGGTTTCGATTTATATACATACCTTAATGACTTAATTAAATACAAAAATATATTTTCACGAACCCAAAAACCGACATAAATAGCCACTTTTGGTTTTTTCGGAATGCTATTTAAGGGGGAAACGGGCGTTTATATGCCTTTTCAGGCATAGTCCAGAAAAACGATTTAAACAAACCGTCCACAGCAAATTACTTTTGGCATTTACCACCAACATGTGGCATAAAATGCCGGCCGAACACGCAATCTATAAATAACTTGGCCGCTTGGAATGTCGTGGTAGTAATAATTATAATTAGGTTTAATAATAAATTAAGTGCTACTCTCGGTGACTTGAACAACTTTTCTTTATCGTGATTAATTTAATTACAGATTATGATCGCCACGTAGAGAAAATTTTATGTCTCCATTAGTGTTTAATAGGAGCACAACACGATAGTAATCCGTAATACGAAACAAATGTACACTTTGAAACGAAGATATTTAAATTTAAAAACTTCAGTGTTGTTTTATAAATTTACCTAATCTTGAAAACATGGAATTTTGTATGTTTTATGGTATTTTTCATGCTTTTTAGTGCTGTTTCATTACTATTCTCTATGTATAAGTCTAAGTCCATTGAATTTCTATGGGCTGCGCCTTGACTTACATTTTCACCCTTTCATTTGGCCAACCCTTCTTCGTTCGTCAATCGAAATGCAAATTTGATATACACTTGGCAAAGCACAACGGCTTATGAACATAAGTATAATTACCACAATAAAAGGTTTTTCAGGGAATTCTAGTTTTTCCCCATTAACTGCTTAACTTTTCGTTGACGCACATATTTTTGTATATATTTACGTTTATTTCGTTCAGAATTCTGTTGTGTGCAATTTTTGTATACATTTACTGAATTCGCTCATTTGCGAAGGCTGTTAATTTGGTAAGTGACCTTTGTATTGCCTTACCTTGCACGAAGGGAATGCAGTGTTCTCTATACAGTCTGGCAGTAACGATTATTTGAACTCCGTTATGATTTCTTTGTGTAAAGGGTGACCACACTTCAGTGAAGTGCAAAATTTTGTCACAAACTTCATGTAAAACAGAATTTGGAAATTCAATTTGGCATATTTCAACTTGAAAGAATCGATTGCTAGCATAAGTCAGAATCAGCTCTCATGCACTAAGGGTATTGTTGCGGTAGCCAAAATTAACCCAGCCCATCAAAGGCGGCATTCCTGATGGTTAATTGGCATGCCTCGGTGCCATTAATTTTCTGTATGTGATGCTTGTGGCATTTTTTTGATATCAGTTTATCGATAAAAATTCTGGCAATATATCCGACCGTATAGTTTTGCCGCTTAGTTTTATTCAAGTATGTAAAAGGTGGCGCGGAAGTCATCACCTATCGGAAGATGCTATAATTTTTGCAAATGGCGGCAACTGTCAGTTTTGTGTTGATATTTGTGAAGTAAACAGATGCAGAATACACATCGACAAGCCATGGAACACTATACTCCTATTTTTACGGAATAATTCATTAGTGATTTTGGCGCAACGTGAATTTTGTCGCAGATTTTCCGTGCGTCCTACGCCAAACTGCTCGCCTCAGAGAGACTGGATTAAAACGTGACAGGCGCCGGAAGGCCTCGTAGTGCTCGTAGTGCTCATTCCAATGAGAATATCGCCGCTGTGGCTGAAGATGTCGCGGATGAGCCATCAACATCGACCAGACGACGTGCCATGTAATTGGGCAATGATCAATGAGTTTTTATTTAATTTATTATTTAATTTATTTAATTTATTTAATGAGTAAAATTTAAGACATCAAATAAACATAATTCAAAAGCAGAACCAAAGTTTTTCATTAATAAAAAAAAAAATGAACGCCAAAGAACATCGAGTGACAACTTTTGCGCCACCTTGTACTCTTCGGGGTACTAAAGTTCGGCCGCTATCAGTTCGGTTGGGAGCTTTTTGAGCTGAAGATTGGATTTAAAATCGCCAAATATGGAATTAATGTTTCGCTTTTCCGTAAAATTGATAAGGCTGTGGGGGTTTTCAGGCGTGATGTCGTACAATATGCTCTGTATTACCAAAAAACCGTGACCCTGTTATGGGTACCAAGGCATATGGATATCCGTGGCAACGAAAGGGCTGACGAACTTGCACGAAGAGGAACAGCCCTGCATGCTTAACAGGCTCTCCCCTTTGCGAGCATTCCAATAAGCTCGTTAAAAGGTATGATGATGACGAGGCCATCAGTTGAGCCAATACACGTTGATCTAGCTAGACATATGTGCATCGGCTGGAAACTTATGGAAGGGTTATAATAGGAACATATCTCTGTCTCTGGTCGAACTTAGTCAGTACGAAACAAGGATAGTCTCCGGCATCATAAGTGGGCACTGTGCCGTTGGTACTCATCCGAAGCATGTATCACAACAACTTTTGCAGAAGATGAAGGGACGAGGAAAAATCGAATCTGTTCTTATCTGGTGTGTGAATTTCCTACCCTCGTCGGTAGAAGAATGAAGACTCTTGGTAGTGTTTTCTTCACAGAACTGGAGGATTTGTGTGACATCGAGCTGAGGGGCCTCCTGGGATTCATATCCTTATCTGGATGGTTTTAAATGCGCAGCTACCTTTCTCTTTACAGGTTCCCGGGGAAGAATTAGAAGATGGGCACGATGGACCCTTTCGCTTGTCTAAGTAAGCAGTGACGACTGTCACAAGGCACCCGTTTACCTAACCTAACTCTGTTTCTTCTATATTTTTATCTATCGCATAAAAAAAGTATAGTGGTCGCCGTAGCAGGCTGATTTGACTGCCTTGCGAGCTGCATAGATTTGACCTACCGAACATTTTTCGCGGCACCACCCTTAACAAACCTCTGAGCTTACGTTTAATAGTAAAAAAAAAATTTGGTCACAAAACCCTTCTTGTCAAGGTTAAATTAGTTAACATAAGCCTAATACGCGCATATACACACACCCAAGAAAAAAGAAAGAGGACTACACCAAAGGCAGCTTCAACGAGTTCTTTGACCTGACATTTGTCAAGAATGAGTGAACTCACCCTCGGTTGTTTCAAAAATGAAGTTGAAATTAGTCAGTCACAATAAAATTTCTCCAAAATTTCAGAACTTATTATTTTTAGTATATTCCTGTATATTTATTGTATGTAAGACGCAAATAGTTACTTTGTTGAAATTCAACCTAACTGCAGACCCATTTATTTAAAGCATCAATGGATATCGGGACTGTTCAACACCTTTGACGTGCGTACAGTTCAAATGTCAAATGCTGATTAGTATACCAAGTCAAAATGTCAGTTAAAACACGTGCTACACTTAAAACAAAAAATGTTCAAATCAAAAATAAACTGACTATTTGTTGTTGTTCTGGGAGCCATTAGCTAGGTATGTACATATTTCCTCACCTATGCATACATGTATGTTTGTATGAACATTTTTCACGGGTGTAGAGCAATCATGTAAAAAAAGGTTCTGAAATTACAAGTTGAGGTTTTTCGTTAATTTCAGTAGTTCAGCCCTATGTACTCTTATTTGATTGAAAAATGTTTGTGTGTTTATTTTAAAAGGTATCGTGCAAAACGTTTATATTTTTGCATGGTTGAGGAACAGGACTGTGCCTGGCGGGTAGCATTGGTGGTAAAAATGAGCTGTACAGTGTACATACATGTCGGATTGCTTTGCTGGTATGCACTTAGTGGCTCTTATGTGGGAAAACGTGTCTTGTGAAATTAAATTGCTGTTGGAAGCCGCGATTGTAGGCTTCAGGTATTGTGTTTGACACATGTTTATTATTGTTAACATGGTTAGCTGCTATAACCATTTGTAAAGTGGTTCTTTTTCATTCGTCCTTTTTTTAATAAAGTTCCTACATAAATATATATGTACCTGTGTATAGAACACGTAAGTTCATGTGTTATTGAAGTCTTTTATTAAACTTGTATGTGTGTAATAATACAAGTTTTCATAAAACACTGAGTTTAATTAATTTTGTACAGTAAGAAGTACGTTTTCTGTGTCATAATACATGTACATAATTTCAGCCCATCACAAATATGTACATTTGCACAAAAGAAGGAGAAGAAGACCAGAGCTGCAAGCGGGTTCAACGAGGAAAAAAGAAGGGAGAAACACCGACTTCTCCGAAGCGAGCGAGCCGCGGATAAAAGTCTACAGAGATGAAGATGGGCATATTATAGTATATTCACAGTCAGTACTGAGGCAAAAGCAAAAGCAATACTCCGCTGTCAGGCAAAATGATTCATATGTAAAACCTGGACCAAAACTAAAAGGTCCGCCTGACCGACAAGAAGATGGACTCTATCGAAAGCGAATGAAGATATCTTTGGTCCTTTCATTTTCATAAGAAATACGGTCCTCTTTACGTTGACTGGATTTGAAGAAAAAGATTCAACTACGAGCTATAAATTGGAAGAAATAACATTGAAATTTGTCTCCTGCCATCGGCTCTAAAACATCAGGGACTATCTTCATACGGGTAGAGGTTAAATTTCGGACTTGGTCGAACCATCTCATCCTAGTACTACCCAGGGTATGCCTACTTGACGGCACGGATTACATGGTACGTCTAGGAAACCGATTTGGGAGCAATGAAATCAAAAAGATGACAAAACGCATCCCTGGGTAAGTTCAATGCCCACCATGTCTTTTAGAAGGAAAGCATCAATTCCAAACTCCTGCAGTACACTTCAGAGTTAACCTCGAACCACCCGATCACATGCTTTCTAAAAAACCACAAGATAACTGTAGATGAGTTTAGCATATTCACAGGCCATCTCATGTACTATTCTGAGCGTGAATAGCTGGGCGGTTGTGCTTCTATCTGAACGGAAGCCGCACTGCTCATTGCCCCACTTGGACTCGACCTCAGCTATGAAACGCACTTTTATCACCATAGCAATGCCTTTCCGGGAGGATAGATAACCCCTATAATTGGAGCAATACCTTTTATCCCCTTTCTTAAAAAGAGGAACAATCACCCCAGTTTGCCAGTCGCTAAGTGTTTTACCGCATTCGTAAGCCACTTTAATGACACAAGAGAGCCATTTCACTCTCACACCAGCAGATTTGCCGAGTTTTAACGCCCTTATCACCAAAGTCACCTCCTCTACGGTGGGTCCATTCTCCGTCTTTAGTGCCTCGTTTGGGATTGAGCAGCTCCGGAAAGTGCTCAACCCATTTGCGCAAGAAATCATTCTCATCGAAAAGAAGAACACCATCTTTGGATTTTACTCCTTAGATGATATTAAACTTCTTTCCTCTGAGACGGCGAATGGTCTGCGAGATCACCTTGTTTTCAGATCTATGATCGCGGTACAATTTTTCGCCGAACTCCTTCCAAGATCGCTCCTTAGCTGCTTAAACAGTTCTTCGCGCCTCCATGTAGAGAAGCTGAGTCCACCAAGTGTATCTACACCTGGAATAATTTCTTATTCTCTCTTATGACTTCTTGAACTCTGGGTGTTTTCAACCACTCAGTTCTTTTCTCACGACACGCCGGCACACCGAGCCGCTTCACTCCGCAAACATCTCCTGCAGAGGCAATAAATGCTGTTGAAAACAACTGCTATTCTTCCTCTACATTTGTCGGAACAGTTGGAATTTGTTCAATTCCAACCTTTTGTGATGACAGTCAATTATTGGCAAACAAATTTCAATATTTTTTTCAAAACTGCTTCGGAAAAAAGAAGCTCTCCTATAAGAAATACAGAACAAAAAAGACACTTATTGTACGAGCCTTTAAAATATATATAGATAGATCCAAACTAAGAACCCCTAAAGGTAGTATAACCTCTTAAGCAAAAAGTGGGATGAATGTTTTAGTGTTTACAAGACTTAGAACAGTATTTTGGACGATGCCAATCTACCTGAGGTCCACCAAGTGGCAATGCGTCCGCAGAAAGTCACTGTTTGGTGTGGATTGTGGGCCGGCGACATCATCGGTCCGTACGTCTTCGAAAACAACGATGGCATTGCCATCACCATCAATGAAGAGCGCTACCGATCGATGATAACCAATTTCTTTTGGCCCAAATTGGATGATATGCCGACATGCGGTTCCAACAGGACGGGGCTACGTGCGACACAGCTGATGCTATAATTGATATTCTGCACGAGCGATTTGAGGGTGTGGTTATCTCACGCAGAGGCGTCGTGAACTGGCCACCGAAATCGTGCGCCATCGTGCAACCCCATTAGACTTTTTCTTGTGGGATTTCCTTAAGGGGTTAGGTGGGTTTCAAATTTTCAAAAAATGTTTTTTTTTATCTTATTAAAAAGTACAATATGTCTCGAATATGCTCCCAATATTTCAAATCGATTAGAGTAAAATTCTAAGAGATAGGCGCTACAGAAGTTCCGCCCATCAGGCCATGTCAGCCTGGCGTGTCGCACTTCAATCGCGTTTTTCTCGAAACTCTGTTTTCGAAATCGGTAGTCAAGATTTCTCAAAAAGTTATGAACCGATCTTATTGAAATTTTGTACACTTGTTCAGAATAGTCTAGAACCTGAACGAAGGATTTTTATTTATTTTTATCACAACTTATTTTATGAGGCAAAATGTAGTGAAAATTCCACCAAAAAATGGGTTTTTTTTTGTTCACAACTCCGCCAAAAATTCTAATTTCAAGTTTTTGTTTTTTCCTTCATTCAAGTTAAAGCTTTATATATCTTCTAACAGCAAAAAAAAATGATTTTTCAATTTCGGATGAACCAGTCCTGAGTTATCCTGACTACGCTGGGAGACCTTTTTTTTGAGAGGTCAGGAGAAATGAGGTCCCACTGGCTGAATTTTCCAAATTTTTAAATAAAAATTTCACAAAGTACTTGTTAAATATGTATCTTTGATATGAAAAATTGTTTGAATGAAATATTTCATTTGATATATTTGAAAAAAAATCGAAAAAATTCGCTGTTTTTTTGCCCTCGAAACCCACCTAACCCCTTAAGTCGCAGGTCTATGCCAATAAGCCGCAAACGACAAATGCCCTCAAAGTCAACATAACCCGTGCCATCGCTCAAATTCAGCCTGACCTATGCGCCAGAGTCATCGAAAATTGCACCTCACGGATGCTCGCCCCCCAGGGATGCCGCGGTAGGCATTTGAACGATGTCCACACTAATGTCATTGAAAGGCCTTTCAAATAGTTCGTTGATATCTCACAGACAACTTGTTTTATTTAAATTTTAACATCTACCCTTACCCTTTATGTCGATCAAGAACGGCTCTCTTACATAACTTTATTGCGGTTTTAACAGTGTAGGAATTAGTTACATCCTGCTGAATCGATATATCACAACTTAAAGCGATAGTTCGATATCGTTGACCGCCATTGCAGTCTATTTCCGTTTCGAAAGAAAGAAGGTCAACTGATTTCCGCTGAGGCTACACCACACCAGACGATTTACTTGTGGTTGCGAGGATGAAATTCAAACTGGAACACAATCCCTGAGTTTTCATTTCAACAGTTCTGCATATTGGCATTGAGGTAAAAGAAAGTCTCATCAGATATGGTTGGAGAGAAGGAAAGCACTTTCCTCTCTGAACAATTCCTGGAACTTGACCACAAAAACCGAACATTGCTAATAGTCGAAGGTTTTAATTTCTCCATCATGTGGGTCTCATACGAGGCGAGATTTGAATGCTTTCAGTGCTTTGTAGTGACGTCCAGTTCGACAGGACTCTTTCGGATTGGTATTACTGGTTCATTTCAAACACCCTCTGGCCCACATTCAATAATTCCCTCTGTTTAAGCTTAACACGACCATGTACACCGTCACGAATTCAATTTTACTGCTCGAAATAGTAAAACAATCGATTCGTAGTTTCGGGCGTATGATGTTTGAATGTCGATGATATGCTATTAACTGATAATTTTTGAACGTTGTTTTTGGAATTAAAGTCAAGTCGGTAAGTTTTATAAATAAAGGAACATTCCTCAGTTCTCTGAATATTTTTCCACAGTGGGTAGGTGAGTTAAGTAGGTAGGTGGGGATGTTGACAACACCCTGTTTAGATATTCCTTTTAAGTCAAATTTTACTCTGGTTTGTGGTTTTACAGTCAAATTGGCATTTTAATATAATTCTGAGGTAGAAGAGGAAGACCGTTGGTTTTAGGACTTTTAGCATCCTTTCCAAAATAGTGCAGAATGAAGATGAGAAATTAGTGCCTGGGGAGTTGTCATCACCCCACCTACCCACTTAAAGGTTTATTTCGCGTGAAAGGTGACATAACTCGATTTTTCAAGGCAAATAAGTAAACATATACAAACCGATTTGTACATAAGTTATAACATGAAACGATACACAATGGTTTTATCAATTACATGCCTCCTACAATCTCCTTTCTCTGCTTTTCATGCGATGATGCTCTTTCATGCCCGCCGTTGCTTTGTCACCAACTGCATTTCATATTTCACGCCAGCCCAGCATATGCCTGATGGTATTTTCCAGTGTTGGTTTCTCGCCAAGTTTATTTCAGAGTATTTTCATTTCGTTATGGATATTTGAAGAAAACATGATCGACATCCTCAAGTACTTCGTCTCCCCGACATGTGAACAATTACGCTCACTCTAGCACTTAAATGTACACAAGTATGCACAATCATATCAAGTTAGAAGCAACGTTATTTGGAAATCCACTTCACCATGCTTTGGTTTACTGTGGTGATATGTCAGTTAGTCCGTCGCCTCTTTTCAGAAATACTTCGCTGCTTTTGTCATTCTGTCTACCATTCCTCTGCTTATTAATGGGAGCATATTACTCGTGAGTGTGTAGTTTGGCTGCTTGCAGTGCAATTTGTGCATACTAACGAAATAATGCTTGCTATGACCACTATATGGCATTATTCGATAAGTACCGAAGATAGTTCATACTACTAAGACACATACTCGTAATCGGAAGTCTGACTCTGTTTAACCACAGTTCTCCAGATTTGTGCGCCATGGGGCACAATCAATTAAATTACTTCAGTAAGGACTAATCATAGGCCACGCTTTGAGCGTTTTCCTCTAGGCATAGCGATTGCTAGCGATTTCGGATACATAGCCCAAGTGCACCTAATCCAATGCTGGAGGTTTAATTGTTCCGATAACATTTCTGCTGGTAGCGCATTACAACGTTTGCCGGTTCTATAATGGAAGGAATTCTTTAAACTCCCTGACATTCATTTTAATTCATTCAACACTACTTTGGCATCATAGGAAAATATTGAAGAAATCCTATAGTGTGCCATTTTTTTCACAAAAACATCAAAATATGATGCGAATAGATTGGGTTAGTTTGTAGATGACATGATTCGGAATGGGTATTCCAATAAATTAGAATTTTCAGTTTGAATTAAGTCTGTCTGTGCGTCAAGGCCAAAATCCCATAAAAAAAAAACTAAAACTTATAACTCATGATACTGACTCACTCATCAAAACCTAAAGTGTTCTTCCCGTTGACTTGACATTTAGCATGACGGAAGATTTCATAGCACAAGTAAAGATAAAATGATAAAATTCTTTATTTCTGGGCACTCCCACCGACACTAAAGATATTTTCTTGCACCTGATCCCCCAAGACATTTTCAGCAAAAGAATGGTAGCCAGAGCATCTTTTAGACTTAAAGCCATTCACAGTAGACCAGTGAACCAACTAGATTACACCATCGCACGATATTTTTTTAAGAGAAATTTTAATGACGCTATTCCCATAAGAGATTTCTGAGAGAAGCCAAAACCACCCAGATCTACAGGGACGGTTCCAAAACCGAAAGTAATGTGAGAGAAAGAGTTTTTTTCCGATGCTCTAAACCTTCAGATCTCTTTTCGCCTTCCAGAGCACTGTAGCGTCTTTTAGGCGGAGATCATGAAGATAAAGGAGGCCCTGTTTTGGCTGAGATGGAATGTTATACCTACTCAGGATATCTGCATTTTCACAGATAGGCATCAGTCTAAGTAACAAAAAAAATAGTTATAGATTGCCGCTCATCTCTCGCAGATATGGCAGAGCACTTCAACATAGTCATCTGCTGGGTATCAAGACACGGAGACATTCCAGGAAACTGCAAGGCCAATGAACTCGACAAGAATGGTACAATAAGACAGATTCTTCCTGAAAAAGAGAACTTCGGAGTGCCGCTCGCTACATGCAAATTGAAATTAAAGGCAATCAGCAAAGACGAATGTATGCCTGATGAATGGAATCTCAGCACCGTTTGCCCGACCCACAAGAAAAAAAGAGCCCTCATCTGCACCAATTACCAAGGAATTAGTCTCTTAAATGTCGCATCTAAGATCTTATCTGCCATATTGTGTAGACGCCTAAAACCCTTAGTCAACAACGTCGTCGGTCCATATCATTGCGGTTTTAGGCCAGGAAAATCCACAATCGACCAAATTTTCAAACTTCGGCAGATCCTAGAGAAAACCCAAGAACTTCAAATCGATACCCACCACCTCTTCATCGATTTCAATGCCGCCTATGACAGCATTTATAGAGACGAGCTATACAGAGCCATGTCTAGTTTTACCATCCCTGCCAAACTCGTCCGTCTGTGCAGGATGACAATGAAAAATGCACGCTGCTCCATCATGGTCGGTCAAGACCTCACTGAAACCTTTGATGTCAAAAAAGGATTTAGATAAGGTAATGCGCTGTTATGCGACTTCTTTAACATCGTTCTTGAAAGAATAGTGCAAATCTCACCCGCAAACACCAGACGCACAATCTTTCAAAAGTCCGTCCAATTACTCGCAGCGTGATGTCATTGGTGCGTTCGTGAGTATTCAGACGGAAGCGGGGTAAATGGGCTTAGCGGTCAATGAGGGCAAAACAAAATACATGTTGTCATCAAGAAGGATCACACAACATCGACATATAGGACAGAAAGTCACAGTGGAGAGCTATAAGTTCGACGTAGTAAGAGACTTAGTTTACCTCGTCTCCGCTATCACACCCGATAACAACACCAGCGCAGAAATCAAGCGAAGAATAACTCTTGCCAATCGATGCATCCTCGGGCTAAGAAGGCAACTGAGTAGTTAAGCCCAATTCCGAAAAACTAAGGAAACTCTATAAAAGACCTTAATCATCCCAGTCCTGTTTTATGGCGCTGAGGCATGGACTCTATCAAAAGCGGATGAAGACATCCTTAGTTGCTTCGAGAGAAAGATTCTTCGTAAGATATTCGCTTCCGTATGCATTGACGGGTTCTGTAGGAGAAGATTCAACGATTAACTTTATGAGTTGTACAGCGACATCGCCTTAGCCAGAAGGGCGAACCTCCAACGACTGATGCGACTGGTTCATGTAGAGCAGAGTCTTCAAGTCTAACCCGGAGGGACAACACAGTAGAAGAAGACCTCGCCTAGGGTAACGCGCACAAGTGGAAGGGGACCTCAACCAATTTTTTAGTGTGCAACTGGAAGCAGGCTTGTTTGTAAAGGCCCAGGTTCACTCCGAACTGTAGCGCCACCTAAGTAAGAAAGCAATCAGTAAAGCCAATCTAAGGTGGCCCAATGGCACCATCTGTCAAAGTAGCAAACAAATCTGGCCCTCAATAGACCATAAGCGCTTCAGAGATTAATTTCGTTAGGTCGACGGCATCTCGGAGCTCCTATAGGTGTCACCACAGCGCACTACGTCATGGACAGACATGGTACTCGCTTGGGCATTTACGCAAATGTACCTCCTCCTCTGTACCTGCCACGCGCTCTCTCGCGAAATAAGCAACCATCTAGGTGCCTTTTTTTGACAATCTTGGCGACCTAGCACAGCAAAATGTCGGAAACCTAGTTCGCTTTATTAAAAGCTCCCACTTGTTCCACGGTTAGGAAAAAGAATCCGTCTTAGGTCCTGAGGCATCACAATGAACCTGCTAGTCTATGTCGATAACCTCTCTAACCTAACCAACATTTTGTAGAATTACGTACCGAATCTTCAGCGCATGAGTCTCACGTGCACTTGTCCATCTTTTTTAGTATAAAAGCAGAGATGGTAATGAACAGAACTCCCCTGCAACAAATTTGGCCGCCATCTTGAATAAGCCATCTTGAAATTCCTTAAAATTACTCCGATTTCGGTAAAATTGAAAATCCTTACACCTTTGGAAGTAATCAGTATAAATTCATTTTTATTCATTCATATCTGAGAATTTGAGAAAACGAAGCTCTCCGACGACACCCAAAAGCCACCCCACCTTGCCCTTGGTGCCACGAGGTTGTTTTTTAATCTTCAACGACACAGAAAATTTTTCTTTCGCTGTGGCTTTTTGAACAAGCTATAGTTTTAATTAACTTCCGAAGTCCGATTAACTCCAAACAATTCACTGTTTTTTTTTCCTTTTTAGCAACACACACAATAAAGCCGGTAACGTCGAGTGAAAGATGTTGCTTATGAAACAAGATTGTGGAACATTACTCCAACAAGAAAAATGTAAGCTTTCGACACCAGACTAAACCAATTACACATTTATGAATACGTACATGAATGTACATATGTATGTATGTACATAATTCCAAAGTACATTAACTTAATAACCCTCGTCTATACGGGTGTGAGTAAGATAACCCAGTAATCAGCAGGTCCACAATGCAACAACGCAGCGTTGGAGTGACAAAGTCATTTAACGAAAATGCTCGTCTATTTTGCACCCAGGAATATCTGACAGTGACAACCTAAATCCTTTTCGAGCGCACATAGAAGAAATCCACCCACCGCAGGATTATGAAAATTATTAAAATAAATCCTTCGAGTCGGGTTGACTGGCTTTCTAAAAGACGTATTACCATCGAACTTAATAAACTTTTCAATTTAACTGAACACACAAACTTTTCCATTTTCCTGGATTTACAAAAAAAAACTCAGTCCCGCGTGCAAGGACCACGCGGAACACTCGAGAAAATCTTTAGGGCATTCGGTTCATCGTCCGTTATAAGTTAATATCCGAACATTGATTTTTGTTCATAATATGACGGCTCCAATGCTTTCCTTTCAATTTGGTTTATCCTTTTGGGGACAATTTCAATCCGGTTGATTTCTATTGCGTTTGGGGCGTGATTTCTGTGGCTATCTACGTGGGGACAGTGTGTGGATAAGGATTCATTTATTATTTAGCGGGGAGTGTTGGCAAAGTTTGGGCGGTCACATTATAGGAAGTTTCCTGCTTCAGGAAATTCAATTTATTTCGAAGAGGACATCGTACACACAAAACATGATTTTGTCGCCTGGGACTCTTCAGTTTTGTTCAAAATGTGCGCTATTCTAAAGTATAGCATAATAGTATTGTATTGTAGCACAGGAGGAATTACTAAATTCCATTTATTTCAGAAACTCATTACAAACTTCTAGCTGAAGTGGAATTAGGCCAGAATTTGTGTGTGAATATTTTATTTAAATTTCCATTCCAAATTGAATAAAACTGATTCCTCACTTCTAAAGAATTTTTAACTTTTAAGACAAGCTAACAATGTCTGCTGTAATATCATTAAATAGCAGTTGAATTGTATTTTTCATTTGCTTGTGACCTTGGACGTAACAAACAAGAGTCTGCACCCCCCCTCGATCATCAGGTAGCTACCTCCAGTTTTGCAAACCAAGTTAGTTGAGGTCCATTTTTTGTATTGCGCCCTCAGCCCAAGGAAGGTGGTGGTCATCCCCTCAACATGTTTTTTTTTTAAACGAAACTCTGTACTGGAGCATTCAGACGCAACTGGTCCATTGTACTACCAGGAAGCAGGACTCAGTGTCTACCCATTTTACTGGAATTTCCTTACCGAAAAGGCACTTCAATGATGAGGAGCTTACAGTATCAGCACTCACCACATGAGTACCGAAAAACTGCCACCTGATCCGAGCAAAGGCAGGACAATCGTCTTCCTCTCCACAGGCTTCGCAGACAGTTGTGTCACTTAAGCCTAACACACTAAGATGCTTGGCAAAAGCGAAGTGTTCTGTTAGAACGCCAATAAGTTGTCTACAGTCTCTTCTGCTGAGTGACAGCAAGAATGCCGCTGCTTTCTTACAAACGTTCGGGGGCATTCGTTTAGTCTGTCTGCATCCTGGAGAGCCGTGCCACACACAATTGTGTTCGTAAGAAACCCAATCGTCAATGGAGGCCCTGACCGAGGACGCGGGAAGATCCAAAGTGGGTTCAGGTCCTGAGAAAAAATCCTCTGAGCCTTGTCTAGTAATCTCATCGGAGATCTCATTTCCAGAGATCCCAGTGTGACCTGGGACCCAGACAACGACAAGAGTCAAAGAGTTCAGCCTTGCGACCGAATTCAGAGAGTTTTTGCATTTTCGCACTATTTTGGAAGGGTTGTACAAGGCCTTAAGCGCAGCCTGACTATCGCTACAGACGCAAATGCTTCAACAAAGTTGTCTGCTTGAAAAACAGAGGCATGCTTGCCCAACGAGTAGTGAAGTCTAGTGTTATCGACCTCCACGAAGACACCAGCGCCGGACACATGACTGGTTTTAGGGTCATCCGTCAAGATTCGACAACAGCCCCGTCCAAGCTCAAACTCTGCCCGAAGCCAGTCTTGAAGGTTCGTGCTTGAAGAACAGGAAGCAACGTCGAGTCCAACGGCTGAGTCGGTTCCGGTTGGAGTACCTTCCGCCGAAATAATCCTCTTTCCCTCCACCGCCAAAGGAGGACTGCGCTCGGTGCTTGCATTTTCAGCTGATTTAGCCTTTCCTTTCTTCTTTTCCTTTTTCTTTGGCTCTTAGACAGGAGCCCACCGATGCGCATTGCGTCTGGCGTTTGTTCAGCTTGCGCTTCCCGAGTCAAACCATCAGCAACACCACTACGATCAGCTGCCTGGCTATGCTGAAAGAGATTAAGCGTACCGGGTAAAACCTTTCCGCCACTTTCTCCTTCTTTCCAGTTCATCCTCACGACCGAATCAGAGAGTGAACTGCAGGACTTTTCAGATGCAAGCATATCGCCTGAAGAGGCGAAGCCAAGGAGTATGTTGGTTAAGGCCTCCAGAATCCGTGCCTCGGGTGGATTTGCGTTTTCGCGAGTACCACCTGGAGTAATAAATCCACTGGGTTGATCCGAAATACTTAAAGACTCATTTAACGTCACAGTCAAGACGTGGATTTTAGTCGCCTCTTACGACAGGCATGCCTACCTCGGCTAAATTCTAACCCCTACCCGAAGGGGGTACTTTTGAACTCTACGACAAAAGCATATAACTGGCTGTAAAGTGGTTATAGTTTAAAGAGTCGATCGAACTGGTTAATAAAGATGACATCAGGAAGTTAGAAAGGAATACCGTGAATTATAATCAATGGCAACAATACTAGTAAATTTGTTACCAGTGCAGGTGGCGACAGTACAACAGCGACACACTGTGGTCTAAATTGACATCCTAGCGCGAAAAAAGTTAAAAATTTAAAGCATATGATCGGGTCCTTCGAGGTAAACTCTGGAATGTACTGCAGGAGTATGGGATTGACGGTTCTTTTCTGAGGGCAAGGTATAGTAATTTCCCGAACACCTGTTCAATGCACTCTGCATGTTAGTCGAGTTCTATTGAAATATGTGGAGAAATTTAGGTATCTCGGGATCCTAGGTAGTTAGGCAGAGGTGGCCGTTAAATAGAACCCAATTGGCACTAAGAAGTGCCTTTTTGTTACCAAGACTCGTGTGACCTGGATGATATGTGTGTTGTGGAAGATGGGTGAAACAGCCGGGAGTGCCTAGATCCAACCTGTGGAGTTTACCAGACGGATTAGATCTCCTATCCCTTTATTCAAGATGTCGTTGAGTTCGTGGAAGAATGGTTGGTTTAATACACGCAGTCGGGGCTCTTGCTAGTGCAGGATATTTGCAGAGGGAATGGGAGAGAGTTTGCTTCTTATTTTCGTTTCAGTGGAGGTTGTATGGAACACCTTATTTGGCCGCATGCTCTCCAATTGGCCAATGCCTGGTGTTTATCGCTCTTATTCTGGGAATACTAAGGCGGGTTCTGCTCAGGAAATCTTTTGTTCAAATCTTATCGTAAGTCAGTTCATCTATACGCTTGTTGCCTTTTACGTCACTGTGCCCTGAAAGCCAGAGCAGTGTGGCACTGAACCGTTTGCCCAGGCGGCCCAGCTCGTTCCCGCACTCTTCAGTTTGAAGGATATGGTTATCTATGGGAATAGCAATGTTTTGTTTGCAGGTTGTGTCACTCCCGAGTTGCGTGTAAACCTCTCGGATTGCCAGAAGTTCCGACTAGAAGACGCTGGCAAAATCCGTCAACCGCTATGATCTTGACATTTTCAGTGATTCCGCGTACACACCGGCCACCTTATCGCAGTCCGTGTAGGTGACCGCGTTAAAGTCATTCACCACTTCGTCTTTCTTCCACTGTGCTCTGGTGGGGAATCCCGCGTTGAAGTCTTTCCTGAAGTTTAGTTTGAGTATGATGTAGTTGGTTGAAAACGTGACAATTCCGCTTGGCCGTAGGGCTGTGCAATCCAGTACCCAGATTCCTTGAGTCTGGTTGCGTTGCATAGTGGGTTCTCGAGGTCCTACTCACGAGTAATGGAAGGAGCGATACTGTGGTATCCTGTAGTGTTGGTCAGGATGGAATAAGTTTGAGACAACTTGGTCAATCTGTTGTCAGGAATACTGGGCTAACTCGCTGAGATTGATCCAGGAACACCAGAACACGTGAGGTACTCAATGTCGAGCAATTACTTCTTCGAACGGCGAGGTTCGTGCTTCGATGGTTTAGATACGTTAAACGCTTGCCCCCAACTCGGCTTCCAAGACGTGCCATGGATCCCTACCATGAAGAAGGTGTCCCCTGGGTAAGTCCAGATGAGATGGTTGGACCAAGTCCGAAATCTTACCTCTTTTTCTTACGGGAATAGCTCGTGATGATTAAGAGTCGATGGCGGAAGATTGAAAGGGTTAGAAGGTCTAATTAAACACCCTAAACTCGCGAATCTCACAGTGGATACGCGGGCCATGGAAAACTATGATGACGACAATGATGACGTTGAGTTCTTCCGATCATATCATAGTCATCAGTTTATTTCGAAAGACTGCCTCTCGTGTAGGGGTATGAGTTGTGCAAAATTCTTACCAAAAAAGACGTTAAGAAATTCCATTTTTGTGCAAGATTTCTACATACTCGCTTGTATCGCGAGCACATTCTTACTTACATACATATATGTATATGAACTTATTTGTTATTTATCTTTTAAAAGGCATAATCGTTTAAAAAACCTTTGCACGCTCATAATATTATGGAATACGAAGTTTATAAATACATCCTCGCCTCCACAGAGCTCGTCTGACTCGTTAATAAAACTGTTTCATTACAATATACTTCAACTGTGCGGTAAAAAAAAAATCCTTAAAAAAAATAACTTCCTTTGCTAAGAAGAAAGTATCGAAATACCTTCATACACATGTATGTTTGTGGGTACGTACTTCACTTCACTGCGTAATGGGTTCAATACAAATTGTTCTTCATTTTGAAATGTTCCAGACTGAATACCTTCGCACACTTCTCCAGGTATTCACTTTAAATAACTTTCGAATACCCGTGGGTGTAATTTATTAAACTCGAAATGCACTGGTAGATTTATTTTGGAGTGTGTGAAAAAGCAGCATGGCTGCGGTTGCTTTCCTTCCTGAAGTAAAAGCATTCCACGGATGCGGAAATAAATTGCATGTAATTTTTTTCTGAGAGCTCTGTATTCTCTTGTTTTGAGAAATGTATTCTACTTTTACAAAGTTTAATGGATTATACCGGTTTTGGTTTGGAGTAAGAAAGAGTAATCGAGTATGTAGCCAACTTTTCCACTCCAACCGAGAGACAAAGAATGTGAAATATTGTGTACGCTAAATATTTTACGGTGGGGCTTTGTATTTTGAAGTGGGAGTAGAATCCTTCACTCAATCATGTGGTAAACCAAAAACCAAAAAGATCGTCTGCCAATATAAATCAAAGCAGGGATACTAGTACGTTAAAACCTTTGTTTAATTATTGCAATGTGTTCGTTTGACGTAAGGATAAGGATGCAGCTGTGTTGAGGATTGTAAAATTAGAAATAAGAAAATGTAACAGTGGCTATAGTTGCCATTTGAAGCATTCAGACTTTGTTCTTGGGAGTAGAGAAGTGGGATATTTGGTTGTTTCGCTCCGGCTGTTCCCTAGCTGACGTAATCCTTTTTATTTATAAAAGAGGTTTATAGGTGATAAAAACTGACAACATTTTTGAAATGAACATTTTTCGCGGCACCACCTCTCGTCGGGGAATGACGAATCTCTGAAAGTATAGTTTGTCATGAGAAAGCTTCTCAATTCGCCGATCGGCAGTAAATATAAGGTATTTTCCTATCGTGAAAAAAACTTACCATGCACAATATGCATAAGTGCTTGTGAGAAGCGAGGCTATGGCTTATCCCAAGCACTTAGTGAACCTGAACTTACACAGTTCGCTCAGGAGTCACACCAACCACTGAGACACAGCAAACATGGCTTGGTAGACCACATAATATTTCACATAATGGTTACGTCCTCGGCCTTTCTTCTAATATTCCGTGTAAACAGTCTCTATTTTTAGGATATCCTGGAGAGTTATAACCCCTAAAATAAAATTTGAGAGAGCTTGCGTAAACGTTGGACTAGGCCAAAAGAATACCTCTTGAATATAACGAAAACAAGGAAGGCATTAAATATTTATTCTAGAAAATACTGAAATCGGTTCAGCATAAATAGATAGGTAGAATGGTGTGCATAGCAGCTACTAGTGTTATGAGAACCACGCCAACAGCAGAACTAAAGGCTATTCTCAACCTGCTTACACTAGACCCGTTTATACAGGAGTCTGCGGCAAGAAGTGCCTTAAGAATCAGCCAAACGAATTGTTGGAAGTCAAGAACGACGGGGCGTGCCCAGATCCCAAGTAAGCGTGTATGTACATGGGCAATGTAGCAACCACTTATTATACTGTGCCCTTCAAAGACATCAAAATGGTCATTGAGTTGCTCATTCCCAAGCAGAGAAGAATGGACAAGAAGAATAATACCAAACACACAAACCAAAGTCATCTATACTGATTGGTCCAAAATGGACATAGGCGTTGGTGAAGGTATATTTTCAGACAAACTTTGCCTCTTCAAATAAGTTAGACTCTCAGTCCATAGCAGCGTTTTCCAGGCGGAGGTCCTAGCTGTGACAATTGATGCCCATGAGACTACGATTAACGTAAAACCACGTGATGATATCACCTTTCTCATCGACAGCCAGGCAGCGCCAAAACCGATTTCTGCTATTAAATTAAAATCATGTAAAGTACTTTTGCAAAGAGCTTAGTGATCTTGCTACACAGCATAAGGTAAAACTATGGTCGGTCCGTGGACATGAAGGCATATTAGGGAATAAGACAGCTGATGAATTCGAAAGGAAAGGATCTGCGCTGGACATAGAGCAGGCTGATCATTTACTAAAAGTCCCGCTATGTAAACTCAAGCATGAAACATGGATCAGGATTCTAGCGGAAGCGTATAGAAGATAGAGCTCTTTGGACTCCTGTCAAATAACTAGAAAACGATGGCCGCGATACAGCGGTGCCACAACTAAAATACTCTCCATCCTTGTAGGAGTAATAACAGGTCATAGTACCCTGCGCTTTCACACGACAAAGCTAAGGGTAAGTGAGAACGACATTTGCAGGGGCTGCGGAGATGAGAAAGTTAATAAGAGCACAACCCACTTACTCTGCCACTGCCCAGCTCTCTGCCACCTCAGACATTAATCCTATAGAAGGCACTTTTTCCAGGATACCGAAGAACTGATCGACGTACCTATCAGGGTATCTAGAGGTTCATTAAGGCTTGATGGTTCGAAAGCGTGGGGTAATAGGAGTGTGCTTTGAGTCTTCCTCAACGAGCAAGGGGTACCTTTCCCCCAAAATGGGCATCATAATGGGTCTCTATTGACCTAAGTTTGTGGCGCGGAGGGCTTCTCTTCCCTCGCCAATACATCTACCCAACCTATAGGTAGATTGAGACAGCTGTTCGGGAAGGTGAAATTCGCACTTAATGGCGCCCTATGATTTATAACAGCAGACAATAGCTGGCATAGTTAGTGAAGCAGAGCTATTCATTTTATTATCGAAAGACCAGATAACTGCATTGCGTTTGAAAACATTGCAACGAAAGGGTAACGAAAAACAGGCAAACTGGATCATCAAGGATTCACTTTAGGAAGAGAACATACTCACATATCAAGAGACATCCCTATCAGTGTACTGAAAGGAAACGTAGACCTAAAGTTAAGAGAACTCATCAACACCTCTTAGTCCACCAGGTGTCTGCCGCAGCTTATGGCACAGAATAGACCAATTTAAATCAAATTCCCTTTCGGAGGAAGCAGACTCCATCACGCACCTACTCTGTCAGTGCCCAACTGACTACTTGCACACAAAGGAAGCAAACTGTGTGGAAAACTAGGAGACCGAACGAATTAATCAACTTTTTTTTCAGAACGTGCCCTTATGGCTGACACTGCGACCTAGCAAGATCTATTATGTCTCTGTTGCCGGACATTCACAAAGAATGTGCTCGGAGGCTTCTTCCTCTTCCAAACAGAACCGACACTCTCTATCTGAAGAAAGGTTTAGTTAGTTGAGATGATATCTAAGGCCGCAACGATAGGTAAGAACCCCACTAGCTTCCTCATGTTGTTACTGTCAAAGCTTAGAATTTCCTTGTAGGAAAATCATTAATGAACATTCTCCACTTAATAAATAGTATAGGCTGGTTCGTAAAACCTAAAACTCAAGGCTGGAACGAGGATCACAACATAAAGGGGAACACAATGGAACAATAGGCCCCCCTGTACACGCAGTTATTAGACTGAGCACTTTTCCCATAACCTAACTTAATAACCTACAGCATGGCAGTATTTTATGCCGAACATGCTTATTTCCTAGGAATAAAGCACCCTTTAGGACAATTTTCCATTTATTGAACCACGGTTTTGGTTTTGGTTTTGGTTTAGGCTTTCAAACGTGATGATGAAACCCAATCCCAATGAGACAGTGAGAGTGATCATATCATTAAAGGCATTTAGAGGCATGGGAAACAAACTGAGGGCGGTCGTATCTGTGTTTTCGTACTGCCAAATTGTTGTTCTATTTTTTGTTACCTGGGTCCGAATTACCATACTCGTTAACGAATAACTCATCATCGAAATGCGAGGATTTGGCTCTACCGCTCCCAATGAAGTTAATCTATCATTAGATCACGAGTACCACTCACTCACTCGTTATCGATTGCGGTAATTCGGTACCTGATTTCAAATCAAAATACGAGTATTTAACGAACACTTTCAGAGGAGAGAAAATAGCAATTAAATATTTATGCAGAAAATTCAACCTAAGAAATAAAAAGTCATCGTTGTTGTTGTGACCTTGGGGTATTGTTGGTTCAGAATGATGAAGCCGTTGGACGACGAGGTCTCCTGGGGAAGAATACTTGTTAAAGATTCAGAAATTTCATCGAGGTGGTATTACGTCATTTCTTTTTTCTGAACACGGGCCTTGGTACAGCAGGCAGAAGTAAATAACGCATTTTCCAATTGTTAAGTTGATTTTGAGAAGAGGTGGTTCATTCAAACCACCAAATTGGTGGCGAATTTTGAAGTTATTTCACTTCAGGGACCAACAATGGCACTAATGTGTAAACCGCTTTGGGAATTAACTGGGATTAGTAGGTCAGCATAATTACACGACTAGAATTTAGTTAATGCCACAACCGCGGGCTTATTTTGAAACTAGTGGTCAGCAACAGATAAGGTTGCCTCTTAAACCACGAATATAATCGAATGCAGCTCGCGCAGCTGTATTTCTAAAAGACGTTTGCTATTCATATTAAGATCATGATGATTGACATGAATCATTCCTTGATCCCCATTTCAGAAAACATGTGTCCAACTCGGTATGTGTCCCATCAGATAGACGTCCTTTGGGTAGGAAGCGGATGTTCCAGAAAATTATGATGATGATGATGGTCTGAGTCTATTTTCGAGCAGAAGCACATACGATGACTTACGCACATAGTCTGATGAATATGTTTGTGAGCTGTGGTTCAATCCTTAGCTTATATGTTTGATATATAATCTTACTTATGCACTGTCTTCCCTTGTGGGTCTTAGGGCCTCGTCTACACCTAAGTGCAGGCACTGGCAGATGTTCTTCAGCACGCTCTTAACAAGCTCATTACGTGGACAAACAACTGTAGCCTTAGTGTCAATCCAACTAAAACGGAGCTGGTCCTTTTCCCTAGGAAAATCAAAATTCCAATTATTGTACCACCCAAGCCAAACGGCACTCCTCTGAACTTTTCAGGCATTGCCAAATATCTAGGACTCACAGAAAGACTAGACAGGAAGCTTCTGTGAAGGGATAATAATGCTGAACGCGCCAAGAAATCCCTGGTAGCACTCTACTCATGTAAAAGAGCAATAGGTTCCAGGTAGTTGTGAGACCGATTCTAACATATGGCATAATGGTTTGGTGGCCGGTTCTGGAAAAACAGACAAGAATTAAAGTTCTCGAGAAAGTCCAACGTGTGGCTTGCCTCAGCATTACTGGTGCGATGAGAACTTCTCCTAAATCTGCCCTTCAAACCATGCTCCACTTGTTGCCAAGGACGCTAACGCGGCTTTAAGACTGACAGATACCCATTAATGTTGCCAAAAGAATGTGGAATATACCAGAATCCTATCAACTCACCGCAGCCTTCCCCAATCAACAGACACGTTGCCCACTGAAAACGACTTTAATTTGGGCTACAAACACAAGCTACCGGACAGAAGCGCCTGAAGTCAGCGCGAAGTCGTTTTTTATGAGTCCATCTCTATCTTTACAGACGGCTCTAAAACAGCCGAAGGAGTTGGTGCCGGTGTCTTTTCAGAAGACCTGAACATCCACCACTCCTTCAGTCTCCCCAACCACTGCAGTGTCTTTCAAGTCGTCAAGTCACAGCTATAAATTAAGCCACCGCTTGGCTGAAGCCTTACCCAATATCACGCACGGATATTGCGATCTACATCGACAACCAGGCTGCGATCAAGTCCCTCGTATCCAACACAATAAAATCTAGGGCAGTGAAGGACTGCCGCGTGTCTCTAGACGGGGTCGCTAAACAGTATAACGTCACACTCTATTGAGTCCCCAGTCGCTGCGGCATTCAAGGGAATTTGTGCAGCTGACGAATTAGCTAGACTAGGCTCTAAATGTACAGTCTGTAGGAAGCTTGACCATGTCAAAGCGCCTATGTTGTTTGTTTAACAGCTTACTTACACCGACGCTCTGTCGAAAGCAAATCGTAGATGGCAACACCTCGATTACTGTAACACTGCCAGACAGATCTGGCCTGTCCTGGATCTGAAAAGCATTAATACGACTCAAAAGAGATCAGCTCTCAAAACTCATCAACTTCCTCAAGGGGCACTGCATCCTAGGAAGGCATGCTCAACGCCTGGGGATAGCATGCAATGATTTTTGCAGGAGCTGCAGGAACGAGGAGGAGGAGAAGTTTACCGCACACTTCCTCTGCACATGTCCCGCACTGGCCCATATCAGGAAAGTCACCCTAGGCCAATACTTCTTCAACGATCTTAATGATCTGAACTCCACCAGTATGGCCGACCTTAACAGCTACGTTAGGAAATCTAAATGGTACTCAGTACTCAGTGGCAACACAATGGACCTACTTTCTGGTCTAAGTGCACCTCCTCCCGGAGTGCCACTTCTAACTGAGCAACTGCACCTAAGCGCCATTGTGAGTGGTTTCTGGCAATATTCCTCAGCTCTCTCCAACTCTTTCCCAATAGCCGAGACTCATCCTCAACTGTTCTGCTGCACATATTTCTCGGTCGACCCACCCTTCTACCATCTTGAGTTAGCTGATTCTATTGCGTATCATAGTTAATAATAGAGCTGTGGCTTTTTCGGATCTGTGACTTATTCCATTTCATCGTTGGATGGATGGGCCTATCGATTCTCTAGTAAAGATGATCGTTAGGGGATTCAACATTGCAACGGAACAGTCGTAGTTTGGTTCTTAAGCCGTGTGTTTCATCTAAATGCATCTAATTGTTAAGTACCCCTTATCTTTGCTTGGTATATGTACATCTCAACACACATGCGTACGCATGTAGTTTATGTAGAAGCAGTGACATAACTTTTCCAACTTTTCTTTAAACTAATTTCACAGCATTGTGAGTTCAGTTTTAGCTTTGAAAGCCTTACACCATTTCCATAATTTTAATCCTCACAAAGCAGAGTTCCTTTTGGCTTTCGGTGGGTAATAGCGTCATACAATTTCATGAATTAATTCCCACTAAAGATGATAAAACAAATATTCATCAAGTCTATTCCCGTCAGTGTCAGAGTGAAATATTTAAACAATCGCTGGCATGGTAAATTATCAATATTTAAATCAAACACTCTGGAATTCAAGGACTGCTTTCGAAGGGCTTTTGCTAAAAGAAGGCGAACAATAATGTTGAAAGCTTTCTCATTTTAAAATTCAGATTTCGCTTGAAAATGTTACTGTTCTCCCTAAGCAGTTCTTCTTATCGTTAATACCGCAAAAGTTTCGAAAAACCAAAAGCGGGGGGCTTAAAGTTTTTATCTCAATTAATTGGTACATTTTGTAGAAAGAGTCTCGCTTTAAAACAAGTATTTTCATAGCATGCACGTACTGTTTTGCGTGCAACCACAGCAAAACTACGCACAAACTCTTCCAAAAAGTCACTCCATCAAGGGAGAAATATTTTTTTTTTCCCGATAAAGACTTCAGACCAAAATTAACAAACTTTTTTTCAATGGATTTTAAACTTTCAGGTGGATGTACGTTCCCGTTAACCATCGAGGAAAAAAGAATACTCTGGTTACTGTATATTCCCTCTACCATGCACTCGCCTGATTTTACATTGTTTGTTGTACCATAAAAGTTTTCAGTAAGGATGGAGTAAAGTTGGGAATTGAAAGTATTGAAAATACCTAAAAAAAACTTGAGCTTGGTCGAATTTTTTTTTAACCAAAAAAAAAAAAAACGAAATTGTTTACCAACAATATGAACATATTCTCTATTGGGTGCTAAGTGCATGCTCTATTGTTCCAGTATTTGCACAGTTGAAACTTGAAAAAGTGTTTTAAATTTTCTTTCGATTTTTTTTTTTGCAATAAAATGTTGTAGCGAAAAAGTGCGCCTACGCCAAACATTAAAACAATAGTATCGTACAAGGGATTTGAGAAAATGGCAAAACAATTGTTTTCACTTTCCACTCTCTTGGTTTTGAAAGAGAAATTGTAAACACAGAATGGGAAAATGAAAGTGAACGAAGTGTAGATTATAATTTCGGTCCAATGGAATACAAACACGTATGCAAATCAAACTGAAATACTTTCATTTTCCAATGGCCTGCTTATCACTATGAGAGAGTCGCGGGTTTAAGTGGACTCTTCAATTTGTCCTCTGCTCTCCTGATATCCTGGTATATTAGTTTGGGTTTTAAGCTTGTATCTGGGCCAATGCATTCGACACACTTTAGTTTTTGACACCAAAACACAACCATTCGTTCTTTTCGAACTTAGAATGGAGAGGGTGACGATTTGTTTTTGACTCGAAAGCATCCTGTCTCAGTACCTATCACATGCACATTGCTTTAATCAAGATCACATAACATTGCTTTGTGGAACATCACTTATGTACTAGAGTCTATGTACTGTGCTGGAAGGCACCAGCCAGTGTGGCTTTCTGGTAAAATCACAGAAACTGGTTACGTTTGCGAGCTTCCTGGACATCTTTGACCTGAAAATCGAGATTTTTTGCTCGCTGTCCTTGCTTTGGGCTACAATGCTTTTTATATACACTCTGCCAATTTTCTTCATGGTATAATAAATAAATAAATAGCTGGCGCGACAGCTCGGAATGTGGCAAAGCCTAACTTCTCGCATGTTGTGCGTGTTACAATCTTCGCATGGAATGGAAGGTACCTACAATTTATTGCCGACTTGAGAAGCTATTTTATGACAAATTATACTCCCGGAGGCTTGTCATTCCCCGACGAGCGGTGGTGCCGCGAAAAATGTGGGGCATTGTTCGAAGCTTTCATCGCTCTTCAATGATAGTCTGCAGGTGGAGTCTGGTGACAGACCAAGCTTGTGTAGATGCCGTTTTAGATGACAGTGGCCACTTAGGATGCCGGTTTAAATTTCAATGTGACTTCTCTGCTCATGTGTTGCTGCACATATCTTGGCCAATGAGTTCGCTGTTTCATCGCTGGTGTGGCCTTTGTGAGCAGAGATCCAGTGAAGTATGACGAACTTCAAGAAGCAAGACTGTCTACCCGACTGGTCTCGATTTTATCGCAGCTTGACTGTCAGAGAACATAGAACATAAAGGTGGTTTCGTCACGTCAGAGAGCAAGTTTAAGCTTATGCACTGATTTATGGCAAATATTTCTGCATGGAAGATCGATATGTATGTGCGTAGATTAACTGATAGGTTAGTGCTAGACGGCTCTCTAAATATTCCCAAAACCACTGTCCATTTTAAAGCCGTCCGAGTATACACTGAAGATCGGGGTTTGAATTTTTTCTCAGTCGTCACTCGGGTGGCTGGGTGGAGGAGGGGGGATACTGAGTACTAGTAGTTTCGTTTGAAGCATTACCTTGGGAGAATGTCATCCAACGGCATGCTAAATTCGCTACTTGGAGTTGGAAGGAAAGCATATTAAGGTGATCGTAAGGAGGATGTTTGGAACTGATGTTGCTTAGGTGGAAGAACCTGTGCAGACTGAGTTTTGCCTGCATTTCTACATGGTTTCGAACGGGCAGTAGACCGTGGAGGTGGAACGCAGGCAACCCGTCTTGCAGATTTCAGCTAGGCGTTGAACCACCTTCCAGTAATACGACATATGTACATATTCAATAATATTGTAGCCAACGTACTTCGAAGCCGGATCGATATTGACCGAATTTCTAGAAAAATCCTAAAAAAGACGTATTTCAAATCGGGACTCAACCTTTTCATCAACTTTAAGGTCGCATAAGATAGCATTCTGATTTGTGCTCTATAGAACATTTTTTGATTTCGGAATCCAAGCAAAACTGATCCAGTCTGCCGCGTTACTCTGGAAATGGAGCGAGTAATAACACGGAAGGCACCTTCTTCAACAAATCGCTCCAGTTGTAAGAATAAGTAGATGACATTCACATAACCGGTCCTTCCCAGCCTGCAGGCGAAGGGATTTATACTTAAATAATATGAAGGCAGATCCAGGTATACATGTGCATGTTCTTAACACAAAAAGAACCATCACTGCTAATAACATGAACTTCGAATAAGGAGGTAGTTCACCAACCTTGGAGTAAACATCAACTCCACGAAAAACTGCCTTATGAAGATTCAGCAAAGACTTACTCTAGGCAATCGATGATTTAGCGAAATTAAGTTCAAAAATCCTAACTGGAGCGATAAAACACATATTTGGTCCTCTATTTGAGGAAAACGAATGGGGAAGAAGACACAATTGCAAAACCGAAGAGTTGGTTGGATGTGGATTTAGTTAAGGAAGCCGCACTACATGGTTCCGCCACATCAAGCGGATGGACAATAATTGTGTCAAAATGATCGAGGCTCCCAATTTCTAAACGACTGTTTGAAGGATCAAGTCATCGCGGGTCTAAAGAAAAAGCCCGAGATTGAGGAGGATGGAAGGCTGCCGTGTCTTAAGTAAAGACCCACCACAGATCGAGAGTTTCTTCAGCAATATAATCACCTGCGTTACGAATTGGTTTAGCATTAACTAGAATCAGTTACATATCTGTTGTGCTGCTTTGTTACGGAGGCTGTTAATTCCAAATAATTCGGTAAAGCCATTCCAAAGAAGGTAGTTCTGCTCCAAATTAGCTTAAGTTCAAAATATAAATGAAATGACCCTGAAGGAAGAACTACTTTCAAACTTCTTGAAGTGAAACTTCTTATGCCACGACGAGCTGCTTTAGATTGTCGTTCATCTCTCATGGAGATGGCAGAAGACTTTAACGTTCACCAATGCTGGGTACCTTGTCACAGAGACATTTTAGAGAACTGTAAGGTCGATGAACTCGCCAAACGTGGTACAAATCTGGACATCCTGTCGATACGGAGGAGTCTGGCTATTCTACTCGCTACATGTAAACTACTCTTAGATTGCTAAGCGATCAGCAAGACAAACCAAAGATGGAAGAATAGTTCTACGTGCCGTACCTCCAGGAAGATCTGGCCTACGCTTAATCTCACTCGATCTAAAAATTTGATCTTGCTCAAGAGCACCTTTATTGAGGTTATTATCAGCCATTGCATCATTGGCCTTCATGCCAGAAGGATGGGCCTGTTCTCAAATGACTTCTGCAGAAGCTGCAGCGACGAAAAGGAGGAAGAAATGATCCTCCATTTCCTCTGCACTTGTCGTGCCCTATCCCAAAGAAGGAAACTCTATCTAGAAGCCTATCACTTCGACAACTTGGGCGAACTATCAGATACTGACGTCAAAAGTATCCTCAGCTTCATCAAGAGCTCCAATTGGTTTCAATGAAGTGAGTGGCGTTTTTCACGGTATGTCCTACGTCACGAATGTAGAGCTTTTAGGAAGGCAAACAACAGATGGACCGCTCTAATCACTTGTGCAACCACACGGAAGGTATGGCCAAAATTCGTTAAGGCTAGGACCGACAGACTTCTGCAGATCGACAGACGATCCTTATGTACCCTTAAAGGAATGATAATAGGGCATAATACGCTGCGGTATTATATGAAAACCCTCGAATTACAGAAGAAGAACAATGTAGGGGTTGTGGGGATGAGGAGCCCACTACCTTTGCCATTGCCCTGGTATCTGCCATCTAAGAAATAAGTTCCTCGGACGGCACTTTTTCGAGGACATTGAAGAATTATCCAATACACCGGTGGGCCAAATAATTAGACTCACCAAATCCACAGGGTGGTGTGTATCACAGACGCCGTAAGTTGATCTCTACTAATATCTAGCTATATGTATGTAAGAAACCAACTATTGGGTAGCGTTCTTACGGGTAAGGGACACTCTCTTCCCTCAACGGGTATCACAAAGGGTCTTAACTGACCTGAGTGTGGCGATATGGTTCTTCCTTTCACCTGCCCACTAATCTAACCTAACCTACCTTCCTATGGTACGATTATGCATTTTTCCAGTAGAGTAAAAGTGTAAAATTAAACTTCACGAAACTGTGGAACCACATGAAAACAAATTTTTTTACTTCTTTTGTGCTCAACTGTTTCTAAACATAAAAGGAAACTCTATGATGCTAGAGGATTGTCATTCCAATTGAATTAAGAGAAACGACAAAAGCATGCATTTCTGCAACCACTACATCCAAAATTCTTCCTGATCTCTTCTCTTTTATTCCAACTTAAATCGTACATATATAACAAAAAAAAAAAAAACTTTTATGCCAAAAAAAAAACAAAGTGAAACTTGAGTGCCTCGTGCATAAAAATACATTGGCTGGATATTTTGTTTCAACCTGTTTTGAGCATTTCAGCAGTCGGTAGCAGCACCAAATGTGGATAAGAAGACCGAGCAACCATTTCAAAGTTCACCTACAACAGAATATACACATAAAGTAACTGGAGAAGAGTAAGAAAATATTTTCACGAAATCCACATATTAAGTTGTAAATGTATTTCTAGAGCTAGAACCCGAAAATTACACCGGACACATCGCGCGAATGCTTTGTCCAAAAACATTTCCCTTAAAGGGATACCATCTCTAGACCGAGCTGAGTCGAGAAATGCAAATGGCAGTGGATTTCTGAGAAAGTGGACGACAAAGTGAGGAAAATCTTGTTTGCAGGGTAAATTGAGGTCGATATCCATAGAGTTGTTTTTAACACAGTGGGTGAGTATAAGTTTTTTTCCTTATTCTATCCAAAAGCTGATAAAAATTCTGCACTTGTTTTCCTTTCTTGCATTTCTGCTTATTGGATTATTCTTTTTATCTGGGCACCTGATAAAGACTTAAAAGTGCTCAATTTATAAACGAAAGGTCTTTCCTTCGATTCAGTTTTTTTTTGTTACACGTGGTGTGGCATCAGTAGGGTGGGGAAGAACAGTATCGAAATATCGAACATGTCGACATTCACAATGGAAAGTACAAAATACATTTGAATAACGCCGGTAAGAAAACTCTACTTTTCCCTACGTTTGAACATAGAATAAGATAATTAAATTTCCAGTATCATCTCGTTAAGAAACACATCAGTCAAAAGTTGTGCCCTACATTTTCAATTCCAAACCATTGGTTCTAAGTATTTTGAGCACCCCACTAGTGTTGGCTAATATTTTCAAATGGATAATCATTTCAAATGGTTTTTTTTTGCCTCTCTTCTTAAATGACCGACATTATTTTCCAGCACCATCATCTCTATACCCCCTGGGGCTGACCCACCTGGTGAAAAACGAATGGGAGAAAAGTTGTCGCCCCTAATGTCCTATCCGCATTTCAATTTCGAAAGCGCCAAAGACGAAAGAAAAACGGAATAAAAGGATTTCGGGCGGAATCCCATGAGATTCTTTGTCCTACAGCTTTCACTAAAAACGAAATTTAATCAACCGAACTTTTAGACATTTCTCATTGTGATTTATTGTTTTCACATTCCCTGGCCGATGCTTTGCTTAAAAAAAAGGGCGTTCGAGTATGGGACAAAAGTTGAAAAGTTGACCTATTTTAGGGGCATTTCCTGTCTGCAACGGGGTTTTGTTTTTTTGTGAACGGAAAATGGCATGTTATAGATTTTTTCCCATTAAGGATGGATAGTATCTGTGTCCCGATATACATACATTGTCATACACAAAAAGAAGATAATGAGTGTTTCACAGGAATCATGCAAACGTGTTTCAATCTTGTTAAAGAAAAACGACACAAATATGTTGCGACATTGCCATAGAAGGGAATAACTTTTTTTTTCAAATCTGCAAGTGACTTTTTCGGATTTTGTTTAGCATGTAGTTTGTAAAATTAAGAACAAATCCGCCTCCAAAGGATGGAAAGTTCAGGTTTAAGTAAATAAATAAATAGCTGGCGCGACAGCTCGGGATGAGTCAAGGTTTAGCTTCTCGCAACCATTCCTGTTGTGTGTGTTACATTTTTTGCACAAATGGAAGGGACCTACAATTTATTCCCGACTCCAAACGGCGAATTGAGAAGCTCTTGCATGACAGATTAGGCTTGTCATTCCCCGACGAGAGCTGGTGCCGCGAAAAAATACTGGGGCATGAACTCGCGCCGCGCGGTCAACAGTTCAAAGCAGTAACCACTGAGTCACGGCGACCGCTTTCTCTTAATATATTAAACTATAAATCTACAGGTTCTATTTTTTTTTTAGAATAATTGAAAACAAACGAGTCAGGGTTTGTAGAGGAAACGATGGAAATACCCACACATGTAGAAGCGCTAATGAGTTGATTAGTGCAATTCTGTGCTAAGTTGCGTGACAAGGAACAATGTAAAAGCAATTATCCTATCTTTCTCTTTCTTCAAATATTTTGGACAGGATTGTGCCACAACATAAGGCTCGTGGTTGAAGTGGACTGTTATTGTTATTGACATGAAATTGTTCAACAGAACGAGTGCCTTTCAATGCAGGGTGTTCTGCGGGAAGGAAAATTACCTTTTTCAATAACTTCATAAAGAATTTAATACATTTGCTTTGTGTTCACACAAATATTATATTGAGAGTCACGAACCGTCTAGGAACAGGTTTCAAAACGTTTGAAAGTTTTAAAGGAGAAATACAAGATTTGTACCTCTAATAAGATTCCGTATACTTCCAAATTTTACTCTCGTAAGTGTTTGGAAAATCTTTTTTTTTTTTCTTTAGAATATACCCTCGCTTCAAGGGGTTATGAATACCCTTATGATGTTATTCACACAGCGCGGGCGAGGTTCAGTGGTTCGAAACTCAGGTAGTATTAGGTTTCGATGGCGTCCGGGGTGGTGTCCAGACTAGCAGGGGACATTTGCGATGTTTTTCATTGCGTGGAGTGCAAAAAGTAGGTAAGATTAGGTTTGTGGGATGATGAGGATTGCCTCATCACACTTAGGTCCATGTAGACCCATTGTGATACCCAAGATATTCCCTACCGCGGTTTTTAATTCATTGGTGCCAACCATCCGGTCGCCCTTGCATTTTTGAGAAGTTCTGATGATGAGCCATCAGCTAGTTTGTCGATATTATCGAAGAAAAATTTGCCCAGGGTCCTATTTCTTATCTGGCAGAGGTATGGGCAGTGAGGGAGAATCCTTATGGACTTCCTCATTACCGCATCCCCTGCATATATCTTCATCATTCAGCTGTAATTTATTTGTGTGATATCTTAGCACGTTGTGGCCAGTAAATACTCCCACCGGCATTGACAGTGATCTCCTGTCTTTTTGTAAAATCTGGCAAGTTTTCACCTTATCATATTGTAGCCACAACCTTCTTGATACTTTACAGGTGGTTAGAGATTTCCACGTTTTATTTGCTTCTATTAGGGTTTTTTGTGCAATTTTCACCCTAAGGTTGCAGAGTGGCGGTCTGACCATACAGTTCACTTGCTCTTGGGCTAGGGTTAAAACCATTCTTGCCAGTTCGTCAGCTTTTTCATTGCCTGGTACTCCGCTATGACCAGGGACCCAACAGAGCTCAGTATTGTGCTGCGTGGCAAGGACCTTAAGCTCTTCGCGACAGCACCTTGGTTCGGTGATATCTGCGTAGCAGCTATTGCTTTAATAGCAGCCCGACTTTAAAAGTATATCGCAAAATGTAAGAAGAAGAGCATCAATATTCACGAAAGAAACATTTCTTGAATAAAAAAAAATAGAAAAACAAAATAAGTTGAAATAGTACAAGGAGTATTCTCGTTATCGCCCACCTCGATATAAACCAACAAATCAGGGATAACTTGGCCCAGTCAAAACGCTTTAAAAACGCTTCATCAAAGAAGTCGAGATTAACGCCAAAAATATGTACTGAAGCTCGCGACTTGCAACACGAAGGGGAAAAAGCAGTTGCAGCCCAGGTTTATCAAAATGAGCTGAGCTTCGATCACAGATCATTCGTAATGACCTCCAGCGACAGTGGAACAAATTGGCAATTTTTAAGATATCTCCTTAAAGAAAACGTAAATTTGTGAAATTTCTCAAGAATCACAAGCAAATCGAAAAAGAATTTTACTGACTAAAAATTAGTAAGGCGAGTTCATATCGAGAGAGATATGTACGGCTATGCTCAAAGCATGAACAAATGACAACATCACAGGACTCCGAAAAATAGAAGAAGTTTAAATAAACTTTGCATGAACAATTAATCATTCTACAGACACTTGAAGAACCTACATACATATGTATCAACGACCAAAGACACAGCCTACGCCTTATGAAAGGCAGTTTAAAATACTTGCTAACAATCGCACCAAGTAAAAATGTCACTGATAACAAAGATGGTAACACCTGGGAGAAAGACATAATCCACCCGAAAACAACAAAGAAAAACGAGCTAGCAATAATAAGAGGAGACAAAAAGACGAAAAAAAGTGTCTCTTAAGGAAATCAAAGAGAATATAAAAAATGCTTACCCAAGGATATTACCAGATCACTGGATAAATTCTTGAGGAACAATGTACAGTGAAATCGCCCTTAGCCAGACAGCAACGGTACCAACATGTTTGTCTGCCCAAGGGAGTTGTCCCTCCAAGGGAAGAAAAAATGTTCAATGTTTTTTAGGTTTGTTTGGGAAATATGTCCGTTTACGGGAGCTGTCCGCTGTGTAAGAAAACAGATTAAGAAATTTGGGACAGATAATCAGTGCCTATTGAGTTTAAGATACGTTCCAAGGCCATTGAAAGCAGTCGTCTTAAATTATGATACACAAACCAGGAAAGTCACTTTATGACAAAAAGACTTACAGGCCCATTTTTTCGTTGGTTTTAGTACAAATAAAAATAATACCATCTGATCAACTTGTTCATGAAAGGCGCTGCCGGAAAAGGTGCACTCAGACTAAGAGAATCCAACTGGTCGAAGCAGATAACCTATGGACACGCGAGGATACTGGACATACTAAAGTTAATAAGCGAGAAATATAACTCCAAAAGCCTCACAGACACATCGGACTCTCTTATCCCCTTTAATGACTTTAACACTGATTTTCTTTTTCTATTCCCAACCCGAGAGGAGTGGAAGTCAAACATTGTAATCAAATACCACGAAATCGCGATTTACACTGACGGCCCAAAAATGAAAACAGGAACAGGAGCCGGATTCTACTCGAAAACCCAACAGAAATAGGAATCTTTTAGATTGTTAGAAACCTTCTTCCAAGCCGAGATCCTGGCAATAGAAAAAGCTGCAGGCTGCAGGAGAGATTGTCACCTTCCCCCATCAAATTTTACTTCTTCTCTCTTCTTCGTTGACGGTCGAGCACCTTTAAAAACGATAAAATCCAATACAAGAGTCAGGAAATGTCAAGACACGCTGATCACCATAAGACATCATACTGTCAAACTCTACTCGGTTCCTGGACATAATGATATAGAAGGGAACGAAGAGGCTGATAAATTGGCAAGATTACGGTCGGCCATGAACATAAGCGAAGCTGCCACATCTCTCATGCCACCGATAGGGAGATTGCATGGGATAATAGACAGTATAATAGAGAAAAAAGCTAACTCATTCTGGTTAGCCAGAGAGGATTGCACCACCTCTCGGACGCTATGGCCGAAATTAAATAAAACTAGAACAAGGTGCCTTCTGGCACTGGACAGATCCTCTATTCGCATGCTCACTGGAGTTATCACAGGACACTGCGCCATCGGAGTCATGCTCCGCAAGTGAAGAATCGAGTCCAACGATTTATGCAGAAGCTGCGGAGATGAAGAGGAGGTAGAATCAATCCATCATCTGCTGTGCCACTGCCCCGCCCTGCAGGAACGACGACTACGCGCTTTAGGATCAAGGTTCTTTGCAAGCATAGCAGAGGTAACAGACCTACAGTTAACGGACCTACTCCGATTCTTAAAGAGTACTAACTGGTTCACAAAACAGCCAACAATAGGATAGGTCCTTAGGCTGTCACGAGAACCGCACCGCTATTCCCACAAATTAAAAGGGTACTCACAATGGACCTTCAGGTCTCCGAGTGAAAGTGATGAGGCCTATCCATCACACACCCTTCTAACCTAACCTAACCTAACCATCTCATAGTAAGTATTTTAACCACGCAATAATACCAGGAACCATAAATACATCCATATGAAGCCACTTTTAATTTCAATACCGAATGCTTTCCAATTAAGGCCTGAAGGACCTGAAACCCACAATCAAATAAATATCGGGTAAACATTCCACGAAATCTACTAAAATATAAGGTTTTAAGCAGATACATACTTCAATTATATTAATAGCACGATAAGATATTTGCTAATAAATTGAAAAAGTTACTGCTTCCAAATTCTTTTCAATTTTGCTTTTCGCCAGTTATTATAAATCTTTTAAACAGAACTCACATTGACCTCTTGTAACCTTAAAAAGATTTGTGGTGAAAAGGTTCGCAAAATTGTTTGACCAGACCTTCATGTCCATGACCACAACTGGAACTTAGATTCCCTAATTGAATGTGTGATGAGTACTTTTCAGAAAATTTGGGTGGTACTTCAAAGTTCAGATATTAGTTTTCGGACCGAAACAGCTCTCTGCCGCAGCCCTTGGCATTTTCGTTGAAGGAAAAACCCACCAACTCACATGTTTAATGTGCAAAACTTCAATATGAATACGAACTTATATTTTGGGTCGGGCTTATACTCTAATTAAAAAAAAAAAAAAAAAAACTCTCATGACCTTTGATTTTTTACAGCTTTATTCTTTTTGGCAAACACAAAAAAAAATAAAAATAAAATTCAAACGTAATATTCGTTTCTGACTGCGAAACATCAATAAAAGTGGATTTTTTTCGGGCTTTTAATCACTTTCAGCAGACCAGACTAACTGAAGAGTTCCCTCCGGACCATGCTACACTTATGATCGCCACGGAAGAGAAACAACGAAACAGGTCGAAACAACAGTAGAATACCGAGATAAAGTACAGACATAGAGTTTCACTTACCCCTTTAATGAGGCAGTATTTGATTTATGAAAACAAGTGCAACCAAATCGATTTATTTTATTCATTCCGCTTTTCAGCAAACTTCGTATCCGAGAATTGAGGGCTTAATTTTATATATGTCAATAAATACAAGTAGCTTGTTTGCGATAGATTCGTATCCTGACAATCTATTTTTTAAGCTTCTCGAAATCGGTACATGGAGGCACGTAGAACGTGGAAGTTGACTGTTAAAGCAGATAAAGAGTACTTGGAAGGAGTTCGGCGAGAAATTGGACCGTGATCACAGACCTACAAACAAGGTATTCTGGCAGACCATCAGCCGTCTCAGCGGAAGGAAGTTTGATATCATCGAAGGAGTCAAATCCAAAGATGGCGCACTTCTTTCCGAATAGAAGGACATCTTGCGTAGATGGGGCGAGCACTTTCCCGAACAGGGCACTGAGGATGGCAGACCCATGGCTTCGAGTAGGGCGAAGAATAGTCCCACCGTAGAGGAGGTGACTTTGGTGATTAAAACGCTAAAAGTCAGCAATTCTGCTGGTATGGACGAAATTCGGCTAGAAATGCTCAAGGCTTTGGGTGAAGAGGGACTGATATGGTTCTCTCGTATCATTAAAGTGGCCTGGGAATGCGGTGAAACACCTTGCGATCGGCAAACTAGGGTGATTATTCATCCTATTAAAAAAGGGGATAAGAGGGACTGCTCCAATTATTGTAGCATATATCTCTTAAGACCTTAAGACACCTCGGAAAATTCTTTGCAAAGGTGTTGGAAGCGCGTTCGAGAGCTGTGGGTGGGCGGTGAGGAGTGCGGTTTTCGTCCAGGTAGAAGCCCATCCGACCAGCTGTTCACTCACAGAATTGTACTTGAAAAGGACTGGGAGTATGCCGAACCTATCTACAGTTGTTCTGTGGATTTAGAGAAAGCATATGATCGGGACCCTCGAGATAAACTCAATTCAATTCAATTTCAATTCAATTCAATTTATTCAGTATTAATTCAAATTTATAGAATAGGCATAACAATAATTTACAAAATTAGCTTCAATTAATAAAGAAACTGCAATCTATAGCTCTTAGGGAACTAGAGGCGAAAGCAGCAGTATTAACAAAACAACATAACAATAAAAGATATAATGTGGAATGTAATGGGGTCATAACAAGATATAGATCGGATTTTATTAAGCAAGAAAAGAGAAAACAAAAGAAAAAAAAACAATTAAACAGTTACATCCAGTAAATCAAAAATATCTTTGTAATTAAGGTCTAAAAGCCATAATTTTACCTCTTTTAGGAAAGCGGATTTGTTTCTCAAACTTCTAATATGAAAGGGTAGTCTATTGAAAAGTCTCGGAGCAGATGACGCGAAAAAGTTAAAGAAAATTTGCAAATTGTGATTAGGTACTAAAGCAAGATTTTGATTATTTACTCTGAGCTGATAGCTAGAAGAGCACCTATTTAAAAGATGGCCTGATCTCGCGAAGAATACCTTTAAGACTTTGTAACAATACAGATGTTTCAGAGGTAGAATTTTAAGACTTCTGAAAAGCATTAAACTATTAGTAAGACGACTTTTATTACAAACGAATAACGTGTTTCTGAGAAATTAGAAGCGGGTACAATTTGTTGTAATACGTGCCACCCCAGGAAACTAAGCCATATTCAAGCTTAGAATGAACTAAGCCATAGTAAATACACTTAAGAAGATCGCGTGAGCAATATGATTTTAAGAGGTAAATCTGCCTAGTGGCAGCCATAAGATACTTCTTAAGTGCATCAGAATGGGACGACCAGCTCATCTTCCAGTCCAACAAAACACCCAGATACTTAAAGAATTTAACATTCTCAATGATAAAACATTTATCAGAGCACGAACGAGACTCACAAAATGTTGGTGACTCTACTTCCGAGTAGCAAATATCGTTGCAATGATTAAATTTGTTGCAGTTAGCACAATGAAAAACGAAAGGTCCGAGGTCAGCTTCCTTACCACAAGGAGTGAAAAACATAATCTTGGTTTTGTCGCTTATAACCATTTTATGCATTTCAAACCAGTGACTTAAGACTTCCAGATCATGATTTATATCAGCAGAAAGATTTAAAGCAGAGTCACTACGAAAAGCGCAAGCCATATCATCAGCGAACGCAATCACTTTACTGCGATAATTTTGTAAAAGAAGCGAGTTAATAAAAACCAAAAAGAGTAGAGGGCCAAGCACAGAACTTTGGGGAATTCCTATAGAAATAAAACTCTTAGAGCTGAGTTGACCATTAATTTTAACCCTTTGCACTCTGTTGGATAAATAAGAACAGAGCCAAGTATACATTTCACCCCTAAAACCACATTTGTACAACTTGTCCAAGAGTAGATTATGGTCAACAGTATCAAAAGCTTTGGTTATATCGATGAAGAGAGCCGCCGTTAGATTTCTGTTATTAAAACCATTATAAATATTAGAACAGAAATTCAGGAGGGCTCCCTCAGTGAATAAACCGGAACGAAAGCCGAATTGACGCTCGTTAAAAAAGTTCGTTTTTTCTAAAAACTTAATCATTCTAATTTTTACAGCCTTTTCGAAAATTTTTGAGAAGACTGGAAGTAAAGAAATTGGCCTATAATTGCTAATTGCAGTTTTATCACCTTTCTTAAGAAGAGGTATTACCTCGGCTAGCTTCAAATCGTCTGGGAAAACACCTTTCCAAATACTTTTGTTATAAATGTAAGATAAAATGTCACAAATGTTTAAAGCAATTTTCTTAACGAAGTTGTTTGAGAAGCATTCAGTTGTTTCAGAGTTCGAATTCTTGAGAGAGATAATAATTTTGTACAACTCAAAAGACGTAATGGGATCAAAAAAAAAAAAAACTCTGAGAGGATTACTCCTCATAAGCTATGCACACGCAATTAGACGGACTAGAACAACTATCAGACACAACTTTGGTACCAGCAGAGGCAAAATACTCATTAAATTTATTGGCTAAGACATTGGAATTTGTAAAGAAAATATAATTTTCTTTTAACCTTAGGATTTGTTCGGTTTGAGATGATTTATTAAGTATTTCTTTGACCAAGTTCCATTCTTTTTTAGAATCACCTTTGAACTCACTGAACTTGTTAAAATAAAACTGGTTTTTGCATCGGATAACTTCTTTAGAGATATCTTTACATAAGTGATACTGTAGTGATACTATCATTAAACGGATATTTAACCTTTTTTCTGTAAAGTCTGTTCTTAGCTTTAATTCTCTTAAGTAAATCAAAAGAAATCCAAGGTTTTAACTTTTTAGATTCAGCTTCACTTTTCTTAACTAGTCTTGAACATAACTGGACATACTTATTTAAAGTTGTGATAAAACTGGAATATGCTCTCGAAGGGTCGTTTTCATTACGTATGTTATCCCAACATTCAAAACGAAGTAGATTATTGAGCGCAACGTAATCAGTTTTAATGAAAGAAGAGTTGGAAGACATTTTATTAGAAGTTGTAGTAGCAACATTTTCCAAGCTCAAACACGTCATGCAATGGTCAGTTAACTGCAAATCAAGCACAGAGCTACTGAGATGTAGTTTGTGGGAATTACGAAGTCGCACCATTATGTGATCAATGTAAGTGCTAGTAGAGTCAGAAATACGAGTTGGCTTGTTTATGCATGGCTCCAAACCATAAGAAGACAGTAAAAATAAAAAATTGTCTACCAGAATAGAGCTTTGTAAGATATCTATATTGATATCACCCAATAAAATAATATCACTAGATGACTCACTTGTTAACAAGGTTTCTAATTCTTCATAAAACACGTTATTAGACAGAGATAGCTCATTAAATCTATAAATACAAAAAAAAAACAATTTTTCGGTATTTACCTTAATTTTTAAAACATCACAACTACGCAAATTAAAACAGGAAGCTTCGACATCAGACAAATCTTTTAAAAAAGTACCTTTAATAAACGCGGCAACACCGCCGGCTGCATATGCATTATTACAGCAGGGAAAAAATTCATACCCTTCAATCGCAAAAAGCGACTTTTCATCATCAAAAATCCACGTTTCAGACAAAAAAATAAAATCGGGCTTGTTTACAAAAGAGTTTAAATGTACAAGGAGGTTATTAAAATTTTTACGCATACTTCTAATGTTTTGGTGGATAATAAGAAGGTTAGATAAGTATTTTGGGTCAAGAACGAGATCGTGAGATACAACGTCAACGCAGTTGATAGAGGGAACACATAAAAAATTTGTAAGAGTATCTTGCATATTAATTTAGTGCTAAGAGGTCTTCGATACAGTTAATAACAATATATGGAGTGAATTGCAGGAGTATGGGATTGACGGTTCTCTTTTGAGGGCCATTCAATATCTGAACACTAACTGTAAGAGCTGTGTTCGGGTGAACAGCGTTAAGTCGACACCTTTCACTGTGGGCGTTGGACTCCGCCAGGGGTACGTTCTGTCACCTCTCCTTTTCATAGTGTATATGGATTAGATGTTACAGCGCAGCCTTGGTGAGGAACGGTTCGAATAGGGAGCCTTAAGTATAAGTCATCTGCTTTTCGCTGATAACTTGGTCACCCTAACGTCCACGAAGACCGAACTTCAGCGCGCAGTAAATAGGTTCGTCACCGTCTGTGTTGAAGCTGGGATGAAGGTTAACCTGAACAAATCTGGGGTAAAGGTAATTTCCCGGCGGATAGCTACCTTAAACAGACCTAAACAAGCTTAAAAATCGTCCCTTGGGCGGACAAAAATGTTGGCACCGTCGCTGCCAGGGAGATTTCACTGTATATACATCGCATATGAGCAATAGAATGCGACTGGGATATACACCTTATTTTTATTGAAAGTATAATTAAAAATCCGTTCAACATAAACACTGGCGGAAGTGCATTTCAAGAGAATTTTTTCCCTGAATATACAGTAGGCACTTCAATCATGGCGCTATGGTGAATGGATGGGTTTATGTTGCACCGCATTTGTTTTTTTTTTTTGTTTTTTTATTTACAAACCATTTCAGGGTTTGCTGTAGCTTCAAGTGAAGAGCGGCAGACCAACGGCAAATTCAATGCAACCGTCATAAAATTCTGAGAATATTTGCCGCAACGTCAAGCGGACTTAATAAAAATGTGGTTTTCTACCAGTGATGATGTAAAAAAAAAATTTAAGTGTACTTTTACAAAGAAAAATGTTTTTCTAGTTGACAGATTAAATTGTATAGTATTAGGGAAGTTCTAATTGAAATGGTCCTTCAGCAACTCAAATAATATTATTTATTATTTTGTTCTTGATTTGTTCCCTTGGTTTGCTATTAATAAACAAGGAATTCCACTACTGCATGGTAGTGCTTAAAATGTTTTACAGTAGACAGAAATGGAGAATACGGACTTATTTACTTCTAGTATGTGAAACATTCTAGAATTTATCGAAACCTAGCATTGATGAGGGTGGTTACAGCCTCACTTAGATCGGAAAAGGTGCATTTTAGAACAGTCAAAGCCTATGTTTTGTTTCTTCCTGACTGGCTGACCCTAAGATCGATGCAAGGTCCAAACCGCTGATGCTCGAAACATGAAAAATGGACAATAGTTCTATTTGTGGGGTATATTTTTCAAAATTCAGCTCCTAAAGGGTGTTTGTATGAAAAAAAAAAAAAAAAAAATAATTGGATTTTGGAATTGAAATTTGGTCCCTATATTCTACAAAATAAATAAAAAACAAGTGTTTTACCGTCGTTCAAAATTCTAACCAGGGCTCATAAAAACGGTATTGAGGAACGAAAGAGGTGCTTATGGTTGGTGGCTTCAGTGTGCCACGGGCGACACGGCAATTGAAGTTAAGGCCTGTCTCAAGCCATCCATCTTAAAACCCAATGTCAATGTCTTGTTAATATACATACGTTGAGTTAACATAAATATGTACGTGTCCATCTTCGCAAGAGATCACCAGAACCTTTTCCGATCGAGTCTCTCTCGATTGTGGCAAAATTGCCAAAAATCCATCAGAGATGTCGCCTCTGATGTGCTGGGTTTCACCCGGCCACCGCAACGAAACCCTTGGTTTGACAACGAACGCCGGCAAGCAGATGGAGCAAACAGAGCGGTACTGCATAGAAAGACCAGAGCTGCTCGCGAGCTGTAAGAGCAGAAGAGAAGAGACGAACACTGGCTTTTCAGGAGGAAGAAGAAAGAGCATGAGAAGCGCATGACCGAGAAAATAGAGAGATGTTACTGCAAGAATGAGGTTCGGAAGTAATCGCAGTCGATGCTGAGAATGTTCAGACTGTTTAACGGCGACGATGAACCAAATTCTGCTGTAAGCTAGAATGAACCATTCAACTTGGACGACGAAGTCCAACAAAGCTGTTGGAGTTGACGGCCTAGCTGCCGAGCTGTTCAAAGCGGCACGCGATGACTTTGTAAGGAACATACACCAACTCATCTGTAAAATACGGTCGCAAGAAAGTAAACCCTAGAATGAAACCTCAGCATCGTTTGCCCGAACCTTTAGAATGGAAACCCTCTGAACTGCACCAACTACAGAGGCATCAGTCCTTTTAACATCGCCTACAAGATTTTATTTGCTGTGTTATGTGAACGCCAGAAGCCGTTCGTCAACAACCTGATCGGTCCATATCAGTGTGGTCTCAGGCCAGCAAAATCCACCATCGACCAAATATTCACACTGCGGCAGATCTTGGAAAAAACCCAGGAACTTCAAATCGATACCCACCACCTCTTCATCGATTTTAAGGCCGCGTATGACTGCATCTACAGAGACGAGCTGTACAGAGTCATGTCTAATTTAAGCATCTCTACTAAACTCGTCCGTTTGTGCAGGAATAAACGCTGCTCCATCAAAGCCGGTCAAGACCTCACCGAGACCTTTGATGGCAGAGAAGGATTTAGACAAGGCGACGCGCTGTCATGCGACTTCTTCAACATCGTTCTTCAGAGAGTTGTGCAAAACTCACGGGCCAACACCAGAGGCACAATCATTCAAAAGTCCGTCCAATTACTCGCATACGCTCACGATATTGACATAATCGGAAGAACACAGCGTGATGTTACTGGCGCGTTCGTGGGCACTGAGATGGAGGCGGCGAATATGGGTTTAGCGGTCAATGAGGGCAAGACGAAGTATATGCTGTCATGTCAACAAGAAAAGACACTCAACATCGACGTCTTGGACAGAATGTCACTATAGACAGTTATAACTTTGAGGTAGTTTAGGACTTTGTCTACCTAGGCTACGCTATCAATTCAGATAACGACACCAGCGCTGAAATTAAATGAAGAAAAACTCTTGCCAATCAATGTTTTTTTGGGCTTAAAAAAGCATTTGAGTAGAAAAGCCCTCTCTCGAACAACTAAGGTGACCCTTTAGGAGACCATAATCGTCCCTGTCCTGCTCTACAGCCCTGAGGCATGGACTCTATTAAAAGATCAAAAGCGGATGAGGTTGCTCTTATATTTTTGAGAGGAAAATTTTTCGGGTGATTTTCGGTCCCGTCTGCGTAGATGGTGAGTGGAGGAGGAGATACTACGACGAACAGTACGGGCTGTACCGACATCGGCTTATCCAGAAGAGTGAAGGTCCAACGACTGAGGTGGCTTGGTCATTTAGAGCAGATGGACATCACTGCTCCGGCCCGGAAAATCTTCGAATCCGCACCCGAGAGGCGGTGCAGTAGAGGAACACCGCGACTCAGGTGGCGCACGCAAGTGGAAGGAGACCTCAACCAACTTGGCGTGCGAAACTAGGGGCAGATGGCTAAAGGCGCTTGTCAGTTGAGCCCCGGACCTTAAGGGGTTGTGGGTTTCAAAATTTCAAAAATGTTTTTTTTTTTTTTATCTTGTAAAATAGTACAACATGTCTAGGATATTCTCCTTAAATTTTAAATCGATCAGAGTAAAATTCTAAGAGATAGACCCTTCGGAAGTTCCGCCTATCAGGCCAAATCAGCCTGGCGCGTCGCACTTCAATCGCGTTTTTCTCGAAACTCTATTTTCGAAATCGGTAGTCAAGTTTTCTCAAAAAGTTATGAAGCGATCTTGTTGAAATTTTGTACACTTGTTCGGAATAACATAATCTAGAACCTGCATGCAGAATTTTTTTTATCACAACTCATTTTATGAGGAAAAATGTAGTAAAAATTTGACCAAAAAATGGGTTTTTTTGTTCACAACTCCGCCAAAAGTTCTGATTCCAAGTTTTTGTTTTTTCCTTCGTTTAAGTTCAAGCTTCATATACCTACTAACAGAAAAAAATTGGTTTTTCATTTTCGGATGAACCAGTCATGAGTTATCCTGACTACGCCGGGAGAACTTTTTTTTGAGAGGTCAAGGGAAATGAGGTCCCACTGGCTAAATTTTCCAAATTTTGAAATAAAAATTTCACAAAGTACTTATTAAATATGTATCTTTGATATGGTAAATTGTTTGAATGAAATATTTCATTTGATATATTTAAAAAAAAATCAGTAAAATAAGCTTTTTTTGAGCCCTCGAAACCCACCTAACCCCTTAAGTAAGTAAGTCCATCTTCAAGGTGACTCGAGGGCGGAGGAGTTGTCTAATTTTTTTCTTGAAATTGGTGATGGAAAGAGGAGGGAAGGATAAATATACTGAGTAACCCATGCTATGTTATTGAAGATCTCATTGGTCTGACTGACAGAATATAATGTACCTTATCATTCATCAGGTTGGGGTGCAGAGCCCTTCATGGGTGAGGGAAAGATCTATTTTTACTCGAATATACGACTCAGCCAACAATATCAACAATTATCTGCTGAAGAAGTGGATGGTGTGGGTCTGAGGAGTGACTGTTTCTCCGATAGCGCGCTCATAGCAGTTCACCTGCATGATCATCTTCGAGCCAGAAAGAAAAATCAGAAATGTTGTTTACAGGGAGGTCTTGAAAAGTTAGTATGAAGAATTAAAAGTCTACATATAATTTCTCATCAATGTCTTGAAACCTGGGAAAGGACGTAGGGTATTATGTGACGTCAGCTAGTATTATGTACATTTTTATGCTTATTGCGAAGCTTTCAGACTGATTTGTATACATTTTCTGCTGAATGACCAATTCTAACTTCAATCAAATCAGTTGAGCCGTTCTGATGAGCATGGAAGTCTTAAAAACTCGTATCTTTTTGACTAACACAACAAACTTCTAAACTGCTTCGGGTGACCAGTAAAGGATTACTCATATCTGACCAATGATTTTATAGTTTCAAGTTATCACCGAATCAAAACAAAAGTCGGAAAAAAAAACAGGAAAAACAATAAGCTCATATTTCGCTTGAAAAAAATGAATAACAACTTAAAACAATATCAACATGTCTAAACTTTTTATTTTACACCGAAGTAGGATGTTCCCGATAGGACTGAAAATTATGCAAAACTTGTTTGAAAAAAAAACGGGTAATTTAATTTAAAAGCTGTGTACATATGTTTGTATGTGCATGCATTCATATTTATGCATATGTCAACAAAAAAAGATCTCACTAATAGTAAAAACATGTTTTATGAATTCCTACCTATCTGCTATACACAACACAAACCAATTTGCACTCGTACCTACGTTACGCCACAGCTCCACAATTGAATTTCATAAATGATTGATTGCCATCAACTACATGCAATTCATTTTGTAAAACTCCACTTTTGTTTGAAATCATTTTAATTTGTTTTTTTTTTTCGCTGCAGAATGAACAAAATTTGAATTACGAATACCCGGCTTTCAGTTTTCATTTACAATTCAATGCAAAATGTATGAAAGGTAATTTTCCATTTCGTAGTATTTAGTTGGTTCTAACTGGTCGATTGCAAAATTTATGAAATTAATTATATAATTGAGGGTTTAATCATGCATAAGAAGGGGGTGGAGTTGAATGCTTGAAGCGCTATCGGTTTTTAAACCACGAGCTCTAATGAATGGAATTGGTAAATAAAATTTGTGCTTTTTTTTTTGTAGGCAAAATATTTTCAAATAGGCTTTTAGAAAATCTACTGATTTGGGAAATTCAAGCAGTTGGATAAGAATGAGAATGAGTGATATTCAATTTATAAAAAAAACCTTCTTATTTATTCATATGTCTGAATAAATATTCAACGATATTTGCAATCGATTTGATTGCGCTTAATTTGTTCGATTAATGGGTGGAATGCTTTGATTTTTTTTACATCAATTAAATTGCCCCCTATATGAATCGATTTGGGTTTTAAATTTCTCAAAATTTCATTCATTTCAGGAGCCCGAAAAAAAATAGTTTCAGATAATAAAGTTATAATAAAACCTTAAATATGTTTTCTTGTACCCGAGCAATATTGTAGAAATCATTAAAAAAAACAAAATTTGACTGGGGAGCCAGTCTTATACTTCTTACCTCGTATTGGACTATCAAATTTCATCATAAAATATGAGAACAGTTGAGTTGAATTATTATTATTTAATTATTTATTTTTTTGAAGGAAATATTTGGATAATCAATTTGATGACAAAGAAAATAATTCTTCAAAGTTTTCAGCACCTTAATGTTTCATTATGAAGCCCTGTTAAAATCTCACATTGCACTACTTCCCCTACCTAAAACAAAAGCTCTCTTCGCTAGCTCCCTACGCTAGACTCAAAGTTTAGTTAGAACCCGATGCTGTCATCGGGCTCTCACTCGCACGGGAATTTAATTCAGCACAAGTGAAAAGTGGTGTAATTTCCCACTTGTGGTGGAGTAAATTCCCAAATAGAGTAAATTCCCAAATGGAAAAAATTCCCGTGAAGTAATTGCCCTGTACCGGCTTTGTAACGAACTCGAGGTAACCATCCCTCCCAGGTCATTCTGGGACGATGTATTCTCAGAAGACAAGTCGATTCACTTTTACACCGGCCGATGATTCAAAAACTAGCGACGGGGTGGGTGTTGGTATTTTCTGCGACAGGTTTAACCTCAGCCTAACAATCCGTCTTCTAAATGATTGTAGCGTGTTCCAGGCGAAAATCATTGCTATCAGAGAAGTTTCATCTTCGCTGTGATATCGTGATATCAGCCACGAATATCCCCATCTTTTTGGACAATCACGCTGCAATAAACTCCTTGGAATCAGTTGCTTTAAATCTTCTTAATCTTCTGTCAAAGGCCGGAATCTGGATCATATGATCTGTTTCTGTCGATTTGTAGGCATTCTCCCATCGAGATTGTGATTCGTTGGGCACAAGTGGCCAGTATCGGCGGACTGTACCATGACCTGTCATAAAGGTGATCATGGCCAGAAATGAAGGGATGGAGCTTGTCTTGGACGAAGAGTATCTGATCTGAATATTATCGTCATGAGATGGCTGGACCAAGTCCGAAATCTCACCTCTACTCGCTATCCCCAGCCCCTGATGATTTAGAGTCGATGGCGGAAGATCGGGAAATGTAGAGAGTCCACTTAGGCTCCCTTAACTCGGAACCCTCATAGTGGATAAGCATTAAGCGGGCCATTGAAAAATGATGATGATGATGATGATATTATCGTGGTCCTAGATCACTGTCCTGGTGAAAGAAGATTGCGGATCATAGCCAAAGATTACGGACGAAAATCATAGGCGACGACAGAGAATGGTAGACATATGTACATTTGTATGTAAAGAATTTTCCAAGAGGGACGGGTAGAAGCCCATTTTTGAATGAACGGGTACGTCTACAATGCTACCACACGAGGTCCACCAAGTAGCAATGCATCCGCAGAAAGTCACTGTTTGGTGTGGATTGTGGGCCAGCGACATCATCGGCGGCATTGCCATCACCATCTCTCCGTGCTACCGATCGATGATAACCGATTCCTTTTGCCCCAAATTTAATTATATACATGTGAACGACATGTGGTTCTAAGAGGACGGCACTACACAGCTGATGCCACAATGAACATTCTGCACGAACGATTTGAGGGCATGGCTATCTCACGCAGAGGCGACGTGAAATGGTACCCGAGATCGTGCGATTTGGCCAGATGAGATTTTTTCTTGCGGGGTTTCCTTAAGTCGCAGGTCTATGCCAGTGGGCCGCAAACGACCAGTGCCCTCAAAGTCAACATAAACCGTACCATCGCTCAAATTCAGGCTGATCTATGCGCCCCAGATAGCGAAGACGCGGTTACCATTTGCCTTTCAAATAAAACAAAAAATTCGTTGATATCTCACGGCAAAGTCTATACTTACTAACGAATATTGTCAGTAAACATCAGTACATAACAAAAACAGTAGTCAATTAAAAAATGCACTGATTCATAAAACGTTTTAAAATTTTATTCGCTAGAATGAAGTATACCGCGGACTTGTTGACATCAATTTTTTCATTTCTAAAATAACTTCAAATCCCAGCAAAACTAGCAAAAAAAGTTCCTTCCTCACACCATCCATTCAAAAGTGGTTTATTGTGTGATAAATACTTGCTTCCATAAATAAAGTTGTTATTAAGACCAACTGAAAAGTTAGGCACGTAAAAAAAATACATATTACAACTTTATATGGATTTTTTTTTATTTACGATTTGAGGACGTGCTCAGATATCCAAAATACCCAAATAACGTAATGTAAGTACTTACGCATAAAAATCAAATTCATTTAAGACATAAGCGGTTTATGTAAATAACGACAGAATATTATTCAATACATTCTAGAACTCTAGTAAGTACAGGCAAATGTTAACAAAAAGTTATTACTTAAAATAGAAAAGATTGGATATTCATACATAATTCATCGATCCATGAATCAATTCATACAGAACTGAATTGATGACTTTGGAAAAACTTCTATGTGTTTGAACAACCGACTAATATTTGAACAATTTATTTGAATATTGCTTCAATGTGAATCCCTCAATGAACTTGCTTGTAATGTGCATTCAAATATTCCAACCCGAAGTTATTCCGAAAAGGAATAAAAAAAATTAAAATAAAACAAAGTAAACTCGGAAAGCGTTGTTTATTTAAAGGATGTAGAAATTGTATGTATTTAAGCACATCTACATTATGGAGGTACTTTTTAATTTCAACTGTACTTTGTGTTCTATTAGTAAACCTTGATGTGTATTTTGTATATTTTACCTTTTCCATCTTTATCTCTGATCGAATTTAGATTTTTGAGACACACATGGACCAAGAAATTTGGACTGGCGGTAAGTCCTCAGAAAACTAAGCTGGTACCGTTTACAAATAAGAGAAAGATACCACAATTTAAAATACCCTCAGCTGGGGGTATCCCCCTCAGGATCTCTGACAGGGCAAGATATATGGGACTTGTGTTCGACAAAAAGTTGAACTGGAAGCAGAAAACGAAAAAATTAAGAAGGCCAAGATAGCTTTCTACGCTTGCAGTAGAATATTCGGGAAAACCTGGGGATCAAGTCCTAAAAGCATGATATGGATGTACACGGCTATTGTAAGGCCTATTCTTACCTATGGCAGCGTTGTGTGGTCGCAAGCTCCTATCAAAACCAAAAACCCCAAGGCCATCATAAAAACACAAAGACTGGCGTCCATAGCAGCTACAAGAACACCGCCAGCAGCACGACTAGAGGATATTCTCAACCTGCTTCCACTAGACCTGTTTATACAGAAATCTGCGGCCAGAAATGTCCTGTGAATAACCCGAATGAATGGTTGGAAGTCAGGCCCCGTCGTGGGGTATGACCAGATCCCAAGTATGTACATGGGCAATATAGCAACCACTAATTATACGGTGCCCTACTTAGACCTCAAAAGGCCATTGTGTTGCTCATTCCCATGCAGAAAGTAATGCACAAGAGGAACAATACCAAGCACACAAACCAAATGTATATTTTCAGACAAACTTAGCCTCTTTAAATATGTTAGACTCCCGGTGCATAGTAGCGTTTTCCAGGCGGAGGTCCTAGCAGTGACAATTGCTGGCCGTTAACTGCGATGAAGGTAATACCACGTGATGATATCACCTTTTTCATTGACAGCCAGGCAGCGCTAAAAGCGATTGAATTAAAATCGAAGCTTGGCAAGTTCTGTCGCGAAAAGCATAGTGTTCTTACCACATAGCAAAATGTAATACTATGCTGGGATGCCGATCATCTTAGCGTGCTAGGCTTAAGTGACACAACTGTCTGCAACGCCTGTGGAGAGGGCCACGATACTTCGGATAATTTCCTTTGCGATTGTCCTGCCTTTGCTTGGATCAGGTGGCAGTTCTTCGGTGCTGATGTGGAGAGTGCTGCTTCTGTAAGCTCATGTTGGGTAGCTGGACATGAGGGCATACCAGAGAATGAGAAGGCAGATGAATTGGCAAGAAAAAGATCTACGCCAGATTTAGAGCAGGCTGATCAGTCAGTGAAAGTCTCGCCATGTAAAACTCAAACATGAAGCATTGAACAGAGTTCTAATGAAAGCGAATGAAGGATGGAGCGCTTTGGAATCCTGCAAAATAACTAGAAAAGTATGAGCGGTGCCGGAACTAATACTCTCATGCAGAAGAACAGGAAACCGCTCTCTCCTTGTAGGGGTAATACAGCTCATAATGCTCTGCGCCATCACATGAATAAGCTAAGGCTAAGTAAGAAGAACCTTTGCAGAGGATTCGGAGAAGAAGTTAATGAGCACTCAATCTACTTCCTCTGTCATTGCCCAGCTCGCTGCCACCTCAGATATAAATCCATTGAAACACACTTTTTCAAAGATACTGACGAACTAAGTTGCGTGCCTATCAGATACATCTTGAGATTCATTAAGGCTTCAAGATGGTTCGGTATTGCTCCACGAGCAAGGGGTACCTTACCCCCAAAACGGTTATCACAATGGTTCTCTATTGACCTGTGTGTGGAGCAGAGGGCTCTCTCCCCTTGCCAACCCATCTACCTAACCTAACCTATCTTTCAAACAACTAATTTTTTTTATTTACACGGCTTCTCCCTATAGCGACCTAGAAGATTTATAAGCCTGTTCAAACCAGGGTTATAAAATGATTCAACCTTCTTAATGAAGGTGAGAACAACTCCTGTGGATGGGGTTTTCAAAAATGTTGCTAAGTAAGGAATTTTTCACTAAGGATTCGCAATAAAGTTTTACGCAGAGCGACACACACACAGTATTAGATCACCAGTTTTATCCTCCTCTACGCAAAGTCGGGAGAGTTTGTTGAATGAAAAAGGAAACCCACAAGTGGGTAGACATGGATGTGCATGCGATGGATCTAAAGAGTAGCACGCAAGAAACGTCTTACACGCAAATGAATACGCACTCGGCTTCTAGTTAAATAGGAAAAATCAATTTCTGTAAACTTTCAGGCCTAGCGACATAAGATAGGACTAACGATAAAGAAATCAGGAGGAGGTCAAATATTTACAGGAAACAATTGTAAACAAGTTACTCTGCAAAAATGATGTAAAAGAGGTGACTGGAAAAGTGAATCAAGTTATAATGATGTGCGGCTAACGGAAAAACGCGAAGATGCAGGCACAGAACCCTACATTGAATGTGATTCTGATGGTTAACCTTTACTCTATATATATACTATGACCTAGATTAAGAGGACAAAAAAAAAGTCTCACTGTGCATCTTATTCATTAAGAAACTGCAAAATAGGCTTTAGTAAAGGGGACATGCATCGGAGCTAGTGTTCAAGTTTCTCTCTCCAAAACAACTCCTCTTTTTAAAGGACAGGCAAAGCTCGATTTGCCCAATGGCAGGATCTAGTCAGGGCTACCACAATAAAGGGCAGAGTTAATCTTGTTAGGAACAAGGTCGCAGCACTCCTTTGTGTTCATTATTCATTGATGATGTGCTTGTTTATATTTTACACTTTTTAACCGAGTGTTGACTTTACATAAACTTCACGTATACATATACCTATATACGTAAAAATATGCCATTTGATACATGATTTGGACAAAATAAAAAGCTAATTTTTAAAGCCCTAATTTCATAAAATGGTGGTCGCCGTGCCTCAGTGGTTAATGCGTTTGACTGCTGAGCAAACTGCGTGGGTTCAAGCCCCAGCCGTGTCCAACGAACATTTTTCGCGGCACCACCTACAATTTGTCATGAAAAAGCTTCTCAATTTGACGTTCGGAGTCGGCAATAAATTGTTGGTCGCCTTCCAAAAAGTTTACACGCACAACATGAATGGTTGCGACAATCCAGAGCTTGGCATACCTAAAGCTGTTGCGCCAGCTGTATTATTTTTTCTTTTTTAAAATCTTTAGAAAATTAGCGCAAGAGATCGCCATAGTTCAACACTTGATGTCGGAAAAAAAAAATCTATTTCTTAAAAATACATAAATCGATCAACTGCAAAAGCTAATGGTGACTCTGCTGCAAAGGCATAGCATAACACTGGCAGTAGGGTGTCATAGCTTGAAGAATTTATTGGACTGACCACGATTAGGAGACTCGAAAAAAAAATGCCCGTGAATTATATCAATGACGAACAAGGCAAACGTTCCCAGCTGGCCGGGACACCACCCTTGGACACCATTGAAACCTAAAACTATCTAAGTTTCAAACCACTGCACCTCGCTCGCGATGTGTGAATTACATGAAAAGGGTAATCATATCAACTTGAAGCGCGAGTGGTTTATGAGAAAAGAAAAAAACACGCCTCTCTTCAATGCCACCATAATTCGTTAAACTGTATAAATGTTTATGCATGTGCATGGGAATGTACTTAATTAAGCAGTTTCTGACGAAACCACCTTTAACTATCATCTGCTTTTCATATCCCTTATTATTAAAACTAATTAAAATAGCCACGTAAATGTTGGCATGTCACTAATCACCTAAACTGCTGTAAATCAAATTTCAAACAACAAATGCACGAGGAGAAACCTTTCAAATGGGATTAATCAATTCAGTTTACCTTTATTTGGTTTTCAGATTGATTGAACCCCACCACCGTCACAGCATTCATCAGTAGTCCATAGACGAATCCATTTACTTCCTCAACTCGTTTGAAAATGCAAATAACACTGCCACAACGAACCAAAGAACAACCCAATGTTTCCCAAATAAAGTCCCTTTCATATGGATATGAACGAGGACAATGCATGCAAGTCTTGGATTCAAGACCGATGCTTTTTGCACTGGTTTGTCAATACAAAAAACAAAGTGGAGTGATAATTGCTTTTTTGTGATGCATGGTAATTGATTTAGAGTTTAGGGTCAGAGACTAACAAAACAGAGAATGTGCAGTCCATTCAAATGTACGAATGTACGGTTTGTGTTTTGTTTTTATCCTCCACCTGACAGGAATTTTTATATTTTGGTTCTCAGAATACACACATACGTATGTATGTAATGTAAATGTACTCGTATTCGCCTGCATTTATATATATTTTTTTATTGATGGGGCTTGTACCGGTTATATCACGTCTTCATTAAATTATCCCTTTATCTAATGAGTTGGAAATCTTAGTGAGAGGATATTTCTGATGGCCAATTAACCTTAATTGCGACCGTTTGCAAATCTTTTCCTTAATTTTGGTCACTGTACAGTAAAGAATATCCATTCAACCGTTCGTTTACATTGTTTGGAAATTAATTAGTGCAATTACAGTAATGCCATGAAACAGCGGTATGATAAGTGGTTTCGGGGTTGAAATTGATTTGTTGGACAATGTAAGCTTAACTCTTACCGATACGTTCACATATTGTTGTATTTTTATTTTTATTTGTAACCAGATACGCATGTTATAATATAAGTTAAAATTGTCAGAAAATGCCATTTTAAATATATAATATGTAAATAATTCTACATACATATCTATGTACTGTATAAAAATGAATATTCTGTGAAAAAAAAGGGCTGAGAACAGACCGAGGTGTTGGATTCTTCGATAAAAATAAATTCAGACGAACTCATTTTAAATCTTAATCGGAATTTTATATTCAACCCAATTGACCGTATTTTATTCTGCCGCTTTTGCAAATGTATTCAAATCCCTTTAAGTCTAACTCGAGTTTGTTCACCCTATCTGTTGCATTCCCGTCAGTTTTCTTTCGAAAAGTCATCCACCATTCAAATTCATTCTCAATCAAAAGTCCTCCTAATAAAAAAAATAAAAAATAAATAGCTGGCGCGACAGCTCGGGAGGAGCCAAGGCCTACATAGCTTCTCGCAACCATTCATGTTGTGCGTGTTAGATTTTCGCATGAATGGAAGGGTTCTACAATTTATTGCCGACCCCGAACGGTGAATTGAGAAGCTCTTTCATGACAGATTATGCTCCCGGAGGGTTGTCAAAAGTCCTCCTAATAAAAAAAATAAAAAATAAATAGCTGGCGCGACAGCTCGGGAGGAGCCAAGGCCTACATAGCTTCTCGCAACCATTCATGTTGTGCGTGTTAGATTTTCGCATGAATGGAAGGGTTCTACAATTTATTGCCGACTCCGAACGGTGAATTGAGAAGCTCTTTCATGACAGATTATGCTCCCGGAGGGTTGTCATTCCCCGACGAGAGGTGGTGCCGCGAAAAATGTTCGGTGTTCCCGGCTGGGGCTTGAACCCACGCCGCTCGGTCAGCAGTCCAACGCAATAACCACTGACCCACGGCGACCACCTAATCCATTCGTTAAATACATACATATATACATACTTTGCAAAAAACAAAATCAAAACAAAAAATCCCCTCTCGCAGTGTAATACAAACATATATAGATCAAGCGAACGCAATCACATACTCAGCCTGTCGCGTCACGTCGGCGACCTGTTCCTTTATCTACCGAAAAGAGAATCCTTAAAAAAAATTACAAGGAAAAATATGTAGACAATTGCGCATGTGCGAAAAAAAATTAATAATCCGTCTGGCTCGAAAAGATTCTGTTTCGTCATAGCAATACTAAAGTTCAGTCGCCCATAAATGGAACGGCCAAACTGATCCAACTGCGCTATGACCTTCTCCCGACTTTCGTTCCATCGGCATCGTTAAGACAAACGTCTTTCTAGCGTTTAGTTGAATTTCATAACCTGTGTATGTACACATGTACGTAGATATTCAAATATCTACAGAAATATATCCAAATATGTACAGAAATTTATCCAATGTATACATAGCACATACCACACGAATAGATAGAAGCAAAGATCCGAACAAAGAAAAAACAACAACACAGAAGAAAAGGAAACGAAAAACTACCCTTGTAAAACTAGGCAAAACAAAAACAACACACACCAACCGATTTCGAGAAAATATCTTTTCGTGTGCGGCAAAAAATTCCTTCTGACTTGCTCCATGTTTTTGTTAACGGTTCAGCTCATGGACAAGATAGCGTTAAACTACCTAGCCTATTATATGACCCGAGGTACAACCATCCTGTGTGCAAAATTTGCGGTTGATTGGTTCAGTAGTTTTCGTGTGACAAAAATCCAAACAAACAAACAAACGGACAACGTTTCACTTTTATAATATTAGTAGTGATATACCTAAATAAATAAATAAAAATACCATGTAAAAAAAAAAATAGCTGGAGCGACAGCTCGAGATGAGCCAAGACCTAGCAACCATTCATGTGGGTATTACATTTTTCGCACGAATGACAGAAACCAACAATTTATTGCCCAATTCGAACGAATTCGAATTGAGAAGCTATTTCATGAAATCTGGTTCTCTTGGAGGTTAAACATCTCTATTCGGCCTCTGATATGGACATCCAATAGTCTCTCCATAGTTTTCAAGATAAAAGATGTAAGACTGATAGGTCTGTAAGATTTACCTGTGTCCAAGTCAATGGTTTGTATCCACAGTTGTAGCGTGCTCTAAATAAGGCAATCATTGCCGGCAGAATACAATTGATCACCTTTTGTAGAAGTGCCGGAAGTATACCGTCACCACTTGGAGCTTTAAATGGTTTGAACGAGTCCACTGCGGTGGGCTTTACAAATAGATGAACCTGGGATATGCACTTGAAGCAAGGTTTTCAGTAAATCCGTAAGATTCGTTGTGTAATTGCCATCTGTGTTTTTCTGTTATCCTACACAATTTAAGTGATAATTAAGAAGTGCCTTATGCATTCATGCGGCTTCGGACAATCACACTTATTACAGGACATTCAGCAACCAACCTACCCACCTACCTAGTTTTTGGCGTATTTTTCATTGCACGCCTGCCTTTTTTTTATCATATGCGAACATACTATTCACTTTCAGCTGATCAGTGCTGATATAACTTCATAATCCTCAACCTTCAGCCCTTAATGAGTCAATTTATGGGAGTGTTAACTTCTTCATAATTCGGTGTTCGCCTTGTGTACACGGGATAATCTTTCATTGATTACGATTCAAGCGAAAACAAAACACTTCTAATCTTATAAATGGCATAACACATTTCAAGTAAGATGCCTCTTAAATATGATGAGATTGTAACCTTATGAATCATGATTCTTTGATTGGAATAAAAAGTGGAATTCGTATAAAATGTTTGCCACAAATTCGCCTCCAATTTGCCTCTGCTTTCTCAAGCATATCATTACTAAAATGCGATATTCGAAAGGTATATTTTATTAACATACAGACATACTTCCAAAAAAAAAACATAAGTATTGAAATACTATAAAAATCTTTTGCAGCATTGCAATCTTTATTAAATTTAATTGGTCTCAGGTTTCATACAATTTTAAGAGGTAAAAGGAAATGCATAACGAACTGAAGCCATCAATTGAGTTCTACATCTATCGGAATGCATCCTTACTACGTAGTTTGATTATTTACATAGGTATAATGCTTTTTCTCGTCAAGAAAGCATCTCTCTACAAAATAAATTGAACAACCTACTTAGACATTTGGTTAAATAGAAAGTCAGCAGTACCCCATCCAGTAAATCTTGTCGTTCTATTCATGCATTCAAGTTGTCACCGTAATCTTGAATTCTATTTTCTGATTTGTTTGCGGAAATCTTGAGAGAATTTACTTCTGTTCGTATAAACTTTGGCGATAAATCAACGAAGAATAAACAACCATTTGCGCAAATAGTTTGTTTTTTTCTTTTTCTCACTGATATAGCGAAACATGAAAATACGGATTGAAGTTTACCTTTCGATGGAGAATTGACAACTTGAAAGTTTTTTAATGGCGAGGGTGTCTTCAGGTTTGATGTATGCTGTGCAGATTCGTGTAAGCAATGTAGATTGCTGAAGTACATGTGCTTTTCTCTGGATGCAGATATCTTGCTGAGGAAACTTGCCAACGATTCCTATGCAAAACTGCAAAAGTCTTTAGTGGGTTTGAATAGTACGTAATCCAGGAGGGAGACATTATAACAGGAATATAGAAAACATTTTTTCTGAAATTCTAGACATTTTCAGTCGTTTGATTGCTTGCATTCAGCTAAAATAATTCACAAATTTTACAACCAGAGCGACACTACATAAAAATCTCTAAGGCAGTGATCTACTTTTTACAATTATTTATTGCAAATATTTAGATAGGTAACCGACATATGTACGTCTGTATGATACATACATGTACAGAGACATACATACGTATTCATGTGAAAATGAATAAAAATTAAGGCAGACAATGTAGTATACTAAGCTTATACCAAAGTTTGCATATCCGAAATCAAAAAACATCTTAAAGGGCACTAGATCGGCCAAGCTAGAGTTTTTCGAAATTGGTTTTATGGCGTTTCAGAATAATATCGCAACAATCAGTGATCAGCGCTTTGATTGCAATAATTCTGATCTGGGCTGCGATTGATATGGAAACTATTGCTTTCTGGCATGTGAGAGTGCTCCTCGACTCAGTGAGCTAAGTACCTCAAAACGCCAGACCTCTAAAACTGTAGCGAGAATTCGAATGAATAAACGAAACATTTTGTGGCTAAGCAAAGTGGTTTGATGTGGGAGAGTATTAATCCCTGTACTACTCTGGGGGGACTGCTGCTTTCACTTACAGAACGCAGATGCCTAACTTTTTGGCAACTGTTTTGTCAGAGGGGCACAAGACCTGCCACACAGTCAGCTAAGTGTTGAAAGGCAAGCAAACAGCCAGACTGACCAATTTTCCGACAGCCACAGTTTTAAAAGTGGTCTCCTGGACGTCCGGAACCGACGAGTAGCCAATATGGGAATGGTGCGACATCGCCGGAGGCGTTAAATCTGTTTAGGTCAATATCATCTGTTCAGGAGAGTTCTTCGATATCCTAGAAGAATTCCCAGGAATTAAGAGCAGATGTGACAGCAGAAGCATCACTTAAAAACTTGCAGGTGCTAAAAGTTTCAATCAATACCAGTCAAAAGACTAGGATGGTTCTCAGCTAACGGACGTGCAATGGAAGGAACATTTTAGTATGGTTTCAGCCCATATATTTGCCAGTGATTTGCAGCCAAACTATTACCCGAATACGCACCAAAATTCCCAATAAAGAGGATATATGTACATAACAGCCCCGATCAAAGCACTGAAAAATAATAAAGTCCTACCGACATGACGGTATATGTGCATTTGAAACTTTTAGGAGCAGCGCAAACAACATCTGCAGAGCTTCTGAACACACTTGTAGGGTAGGCGTGGGATATCGAGATCAATGAGTAAAGGAATAGTAGTCAAACTCCCAAAGAAAGGGAGTCCAAAACACTACAGACGTATTTGTATGCGGCCTGCAGTAGACAAGCCAAAATATTTCTAAAGCGAATAAAGAAACAGTTGGAAAATACCGAACAAGCAGGTCCCTACTCTAGATCCTGATGTGTCGACGGATGTCAGAAAATTTCGAGCTCCAAGCGGGATACGATAAGGAAAAATTATTTCGTGCTTCGCGATGCCTTGTCGATAAAAAATGGAGAAATTCGATGAACTCCTTCTTGACTACGCTGCATCCATGGCTACTATTCCCTATATTAAAGACCTCCACCAAATGACAGCGGGTTTAGGAAGAGAGACAAACATCATGGGATTGAAAACTAACTTTGGCAAAACCAAAGAAAGTAAAGAGCTTCCAATATATTGAGAGTACGACTTTTTCGTCCCACTTTTGAATCCACGCTGCTATAATATAGGAGTATAACAGCGTGGATTCAAAATTGGAAGATGCTTTCTACTATCTTAAAAGAGCGGGCAACGTTCCTCAATATGTGCCTACAAAACATCTGACTCTGACGAACCTGAAGGATGAAAAAGCCAGTGGATTCGTCATTAATTTCTAAAAGGCGACAACTCCATAATTTACCACACTATGCAATTTGTGTACATAAATACATCCGACACACATGGTTCCCGTGGCTCATTGTGTAGTGCGTTGGACTGATGTGCGCACTGCGTGGGTTCAAGCCCCAGCCGTGTCTATTAAGCATTTTTCTCGAAAAAGCTTCTCATTTCGGCGTTTAGAGTCAGCAATAAATTGCAGGTCTCCTTCATTCGTGCGAAAATGTAATACGCACAACATAAATGCCTAGGCATTGCCTCAAACCGAGCTGTCGCACCAGTTATTTATTTATTTATGTTGAGTGTGACCCGTATGGCCGTGAGGCCCTTTATAATTAGAATGAACAGCTCAAAACTGATTGAATTTAAGGGGTTCCTTATGGCAAATATGTATAAAGTTGTGTCCCCGTGGTCTGCATTTTTAATCGCAGTACACGCACAAACATCTTCAACCGCATACACATACATATACACATATATCTTAAAGCCTGGTCTGTTTTCGGGCGAAAGTTAAAATTCCAAAGGTCGTTTATTAACCATACAGCATGAATGGGAATAACACGCCTGCATCAATATTTTTCGAAACCTACAACCTGCCACCATTCAAAGTTAACAAGAGTCTTTACCTCACCCTCACTCCTATTTACTTTGACCTTTAACTCTCCTCTATACCTGATTTTCTCTATCCGTCACTGGGTTCAAATAAATATCAAAGGACTTTATCCTAAATGTTGCAGAACATTAAAAAATAATGCTATACATTTGAACGTACATTGAACACTGCATCACAATATACATACAATATGTACATATTTTTAGAATGTTATGTCGTTTTATTTTAATTAAGCTAAACATATCTTATCGAGTCACGTGTTTTTTTTTTTTTTTTTCCTTTCCATTGAGGACGGAATATTTTTTTTACCGAAACACAAATTTGTATTTAATAGTTTGGCTATTTTTACCCACCAGCACTGGACTGATTGTAAAATAATAATGGCCAATGAGAACTTCCAAATCCTACCGGGTTTCATCCGGATTTATTTTGTGGGTATGACATGCATACAATCAAAAACTAATTAACTTATTTTATTTCTAAATCTATTAGCTAATTACAATTTTACCAGAAAAAGTTCGTATTTGAAAACCACTAGTAATAGTAATGAATTGAAGTATGTACGTAGAAACATACTTTCCGATTTTGTTAAAATTGTTTGTAGAAAATTTTAATTTTTCCAGTCTGTGTAAGTTGAATATGAAGTTAAAAGTTTTCGAAATCCATTTACTTGATGACGTTGTACAATGTGTTTGCTTTTGGGTAGAACAGATGCAGTACTTTTCACAAAAGTTCAGCTTAATAAGAAAATTTAGAAAACACTTTAGACTAACATTAGTTTTCGTTTACACTTGTAGGTTAAAACAAACGAAGAGTGTACCAATCACGTCACGTGTAACTGATTGATTTTCTCATCCGCATGCCATAGAGACATTGTACGTTATAAGGTGGTCATTGAGCCATGCACATACATATAAGAAACGAAGCTTAGTTAAGAAAGCAAAACAAGAATTCAAATGTGATTCAGACAATTGTTACCATATACATAGAGCTGACAACTGATATTGTAAGATTAATAGCGTCAATTATTTGTCAAACTATTTCATAAAACGATGTCATGTGCAAATGTGAACGCTAGAGGCCTAGTAAGCTGTTCGACAGGGAAGCACCCTTAGGATTTACATATCTTATTAACGTATATTTGGATTACTTTTGAAGAGATCATGTTAATGAGCCAAACGTTACCTCGAGGGCTCGATGCGACATGATTACTGTCTCCGAAAAATACCCAAGCACTCTTAGTGAACTTCTTTAAAGCTAAACGCGCTCTGGGTATCAACCCCGAAAAGACCGAACTATTCCTCTTCACCAGGAAGTTCAAAATTTCTCCAATAGTTCTCAAAACGGCACCCGCCTGCGCTTTGCTTACAAAGCCTCATTCCTGGGTCTCATCCTGGACAGTAAATTAGAGTGGAAAGCCAATAATTTTGAATGCGTTTAAAAAAAAACTGCTTCAAAAAAAAAAACCAATGGTAAAAAGTAGGGACGCAACCTCGTACCACGCACAGGCTGTACGTGTCCTTTGTCAGACCTATATTCATATATGGTGTGATCGTCTGGCGGACGGCCTACACCGTAATCTATTGGGAAAAGTGCACAAGGTATCACAAGGAGCCCTAAAAACCATCCCATCCGCGGTACTTGACATACTCCTACATATACCTTCTCTAGATATTTTTGGCAAACAGTCAGCTGCTAGCGCAGCCATCAGACTAAAAGCGTCGTCCAATTAATCAAACAACCATATTGGTCATTCCTCGATCTTAGATTCCCTAACTTTTATTTCGGAAACTGCCAACTACACACCATCCAAGTTGAATTTCAACCTAAATATCCGAACATCCATTCCGTCCCGAGAGGAGTGGGAGAGAGGGAGACGCCATAGACGATCGGGAGGTGGTGTTTTGTCCGATAGGCTTAACCTGAGCATCCCTTACCTGGCCACTGTAGAGTTTTTCAGGCAATAATTATGGCGAAGCCTTATCTTGGCTTAGGCACAGTGTGATATCGTTCACGGACATTACAATTTTTTCCGATAGCAGAGCTGCTATAAAATGTCTGGAATTGGTAGTATGTACATCAAAAGCTACTTCCGATTGTCACTCATCTCTCATGCAGATATGCTGAGTACCCGGTCAAAAAGACATTCCAGGGAATTGTAAGGCCAATGAAAGAAGACGAGTTCACTGCCTAAGGTCCGCTTTCTCCCATGAATAAGGGCGGAACACTCTGTGACGATGTGAAGTAAACTTTCGTCGCTCTACTAGCACAGTCTGCAGGTAAGGTTCGGTGACAGGCCAAGCTTGTGTAGATGCCGTCTTAGTCGGCAGTGGCCATTAGAATTCGAAGGTGCTTCCTGCTCAGAATTCAGATTCAGAAGAAACATTAAGTTTTATTTAAATGGATTAAGATTACTCTTAGAGTTCGACGCGATCAGCAACACAAACCTAAGATGGAGGAATGGTACCACATGCCGTACCTACAGAGAGATCTAGACTATGCTAAATCCACTCGATCCAAAAGTCTGATCATGCTTAAAAGGTCGCTCATTAGTACCGTTATCGGTGGTCTCACTGGCCACTGTCCCATGGATCTTCATGCCGGAAGGATGAGCCCCTTCTCCAATGACTTTTTCAGGAGCAGGAGCTTCCATTTCCTTGTCTTGTCATATCCCAAAGAAGGAAGCTCTATCTAGGAGCCTATCACTTCGACAATTTGGGCGAATTATCACATATTAATGTCAAACGTATCCTCAGCATTACCAAGATGGTTTTAATAGTTGGAGTAGCACTTAAGGTCTGTATAGATCCTAGTGGTATCACAAAGGGCCTTCCTTGGCTTGCGTTTGTATGTGCCTCGCATGATCAGTCACCTTACCTGTCAAAAATAATTCATTTTCAGTAATTTCTGATTTTCTTTACATATTTCTTTGCATGTGCACATTGCAGCATTGTATTACTGTATTAGGGGCCCTAAATTTCCGCTGGGTTGGCCGAGGCCGCCTAATCTTTTCCTTGCGGCTCCTGGACATACGCACAAAATATGTTCTGTTTTCCACAGAGCCGGCAAATATCGGTTCTGATACTTTCATTTTATGCAGGTATTATCTAAGTGGACAATGTCCTGTCAGATATCCCGTTAAGACTCTTAACTAGTCTTTGGTGAGATTAAGTAAAGTCTTAGCCGTGTATAGGTTGGGGTTGATAAACTTTTTCGCTTGTCTAAGGCCCCGGAGGTTGCCCCAGTAGTCAGCGTGTTTGTTGATCTCCCATTGCGTTGCCTTGGAGTAGGCACTTTCGGGTGATACCCCAAAACAGGGTTCGGGACCAACGAGTCGTTACCTTCGAAGCCTTCATGTCCTGGGATCCAGGCTAAGGTAACCTTATTTACCGATGCAAAGCTTTCGAGGAGATTGAGACAGTCCCAGACAAGCTATCATTAATCAGTTGCAGGCACATATAGGGCCTATTAGTAGCAAATGTATGCCAAGCCTCGTAAGTAATTGACCAATAATATCAGCAAAGCTCAATTCACCGTTCGAGGTCGGAAAATAAATTGTAGGTGCCTTCCATTTGTGTACAGGGACAATAAGAAATGTAGCGCGAAGCCAGGCTTTGACCATCGTAGGCTGTCATGCCAGCTACTTTATATTGGTGCTGGTGTTCTACACTGAACGCTCCGCGCTCAGTTAACTCAGCTTATTCATTAACGACTTGATGTCTTTAATGGCAGCGCCTTCGTTTAATAGACAATGTCCCAAACCCCCCTTCGGAATTAGTTAAAAACGTAAGATGCTGCAGTAAATAATGGAATAAGTTCGACATAAATACAACAAAGGACAATTAACATTAATGTACAAACATATGTATGTACAAACCTACGTACTAAAGATTCGCAAGAATATATTTTCCAAAGAACTTTAAAGATTTAACGCACGCCTTCAATTTATTAGCCATCATAAAACAGCAAATAAAAGGACTTTTTTGCATAGTTTACTCACAAGGACGAACAGAATAATTTATACCATGGATGTGTACACTTTTTTTCAGGGTATGCTTTACTGGACTTAGTAATTTTAAGCAAAAAAAAAATCCATAGTGAAAAATATCACTCCCACCGTTCACCGCGTTCAGTTTAAAATAAAGGAGTAGCTGCGCTGTGTATTCATTCATTTTGCTAGAAGTGACTGTGCAGCAACATCTTCTTTCGGGTCTTCGAGTATGTCAAGCGCAATGAGAAATACGTAAAATTCCTCAAGTCAGCTGTTATTAAACACGTTCGAAATATAAAAGCGTCCTTCCACTTTATAGACGTTATGACATTTTGTGCAGGACATGTTCGTAATAAACTTTAATGGCTGCAAGAAAGAGTCGTAAACATTTTACTCCTCAGATGCTGGCGCCCATACCACTGATGTTAAAAATTTTATAAATTTCAATTCTTGTCATAGCGCCACTTCTTTTTAAGAATATGGATGGCGATGTGCTTTACAAATGCACAAATGCCATTGACACGTTTGCCAGCATCAGTTCTAATTTAATCCGAAAGGAAGTTTTCTCATCCATTTCCAGGCCAAATGCATGCAACTTAAAGTATCATTGGATTTTATGTAATATTTCATGCTAAGGGCCGAGTCTTCTCAACGGTGGTACAGCAGTAAAGCATGAGTAAGCGTAGGTATTATACGAATAAAAATGGGGTAAGAAATAAAAAATACGTATTTTGTTCATTTCAATAAAATTTAGCCAATAAAACAGTTTTAATTCGCCAATTAGAACAAATCTCAGGTTTTCAGCACCCAATATTCGCGTAATGCAACCGAAGACAATAAAAACCCTACGTATAAACTGTTTACTTTGACTTTTGCTTGACCTTCAATCCGTAAAATTTCGCAGAACCCGACATTCGGGTTGACCCTTCGTATTCAGTAGTATTGTGACAAAAGGGTTGTATTTGGTTTTCTATTTTTGGAAGCTTGTATCCCATTTGTATTTCTTGTTATAAGCCTGCAAAAAACGTATATCTTCAGTGAGTGGATTACTAGAAACTCTTTACACAGGGGTTAAATAAAATACCAAGAATGGGAAGCTTTTTTTTTCGGAGTTGCATGCACCATTTATAAATAATGACGGCAAACAGCAGGGGTTTTTTTATGCTGCCAAGATTCGATGTTAATGAATTCAACATTCATTTAAAAACTCGTACGTATGCACATATTGTATATGTTGTCGTTTCATTTGAACAAGGGAGAAGCAAGCACGTTAGCCAAGAACATAATTTAAAAAACAAAGTTCGGCTTGGAAGCCTATGTTTTCCATATCACTGCTGGTGATATAGAAAACGTTGCCATCGCTCCTCAAGCAAGAAGACACTCTATACTGCGCCAACTACAGAGGCATGAGACTCCTTAACATGGACTACAAGATCTCTGCTGCTGTGTTTTGAGCGATTCAAACCGTTCGTCAACAACCTGAACGGTCCATATCAGTGTGCCTTCAGGCCAGGAAAGTCCACCACCGACCAAATATATACACTGCGGCAGATCTTGGAGAAAAGAAATTCAAATCGATACGCACCACTTTTTTATCGATTTTAAGGCCGCGTATGATCTACAGAAACGAGCTTTACAGAGCTATGTCTACCTTTGACATCGCTGCCAAACTCGTCTGTTTGTCAGGATAACGATGTAGAATACACGCCGCTCCATCAAGGTCGGTCAAGACCTCACCGACGAGGGGAGCTTGTTTCAAAGGGTAGATGTTTTCCGGGCACTCAGTGAGAGAAAACCACAAACCACTGACTTACACAGATTTTGTTTGCGTAATTATCCCAAAATTCGAGTACATCCCACTATAACCAGCCTGCCACACAGCTGAGGGCAGAATGATCGTGTTGTCGTTATCAACTCTCCCTATGTGTGCTGAAAATATGTACCTCGAAACAGAGTTACCTAGTGGTTGGGTGTTGTAGTAATAGGGTTGACTCTGATTGGTATCAACTTGACGATGCCCAGTGCTGTAACTGTTACTACACATCAATTGTGCTTATTTTACCTCCTCGTAACCACTGGGTACTGGTTGTTGTCCACCCGGACTCAACTTGCTAAACTTATAAGCGCGAGTGTTGACCAGAAGACAAAAATTGCAGCACTATAAACACGAAAGCGAAAGAATTCCCTAGATGGAATCAACGGTGGCGTCTATAACTTCCGGATCGGGAGCAATACCTTATCTGGGCTACTTAGACATATTTGGAGCTGAGGCCGATAAGGATTTCCAGGAATCGGTTGGGGTCTTGGAAAAGAGATGGTGGCAGATGAGCCCTACAGGGGCCAATAGCAGCGCTCACATCCCCGAAGTGGGTTACCGACATCGGTTATGCCGGCCCCTCGTCCTTGGGGTTATAACAATGGACCTGGTCCTCCAGGTTGGGGGTTGTGCGCAGGAGTAACTGCCCTGTCATGGAAAAACATTTTAGTTACGAAGCAACGACAAGCCTCGGATACGGACGGATTAAAAGATCGAGATCGCTGGCGACGCTTGTTGGTTGAGGCCCAGGACCACCCTGGTCTGTAGCGCCACGTTAAGTAATTAAGTAAGAAACAGAGTTACCGTAACGCAAATCTTTGCAGCTTTTTCTATGGATTTTGTCAAAGAGCTTTGAAATTTTGTGCTTTTAAGAAGAAATAAATGAATTTGAGTATGCGAGGGTGTTGCCGCTTAATTTTTGGTTTTTTTTATTTTCTTGTTGTTCTGGGAAACCCGTTTAAATGCAGTTAGGGTTTATTCGCACGAGATTTTGAAACATTCAATTCTGAAACATTCAATTAAGTGATCATATTTATTAGATTAAGTGCGTTATAGTGATATTGTGATACATCAAAATACTTGAAAAAATTCCTTCTACAAAATACTAAAATTTCAACAATATCGAGTGCCCCATTTTCATTTTGTAAACAATTTTTTTTCTTTGCGTCAACAAATTGATTTGTTTTTAAATCAGCCGATGGTAACCATACGGTTGTTACTCTCCGATTTCTGGCGATTTGTCATGCATACTACGGCAACCCTGAAAGAGCTTTAAAGAGTGACAGATTTATGTAAGCTCTTGCAACCAGAGTGAGAGGCAAACGTCCTATATTCCCTGTACTGACAATTTTTGTGGGACAGAGTATAGAAAAGGCGACGCGCTGTCATACGACTTCTTTAACATCATTCTTTGAAGAATAGTGCAAAACTTAAGCACCACCACCAGAGGCACAATCTTTTAAAAGTCTATCCAATTACTCGGATACGCCGAAAATCGGAAGAATGATGTCACTGGTGCGTTTGTGAGTATTGAGATGGAGGTGGCGAATATGGATTCAGCGGAAAATGAAGGCAAGACCAAGTATATGCTGTCAACAAGAAGGGACACCCAACACCGACACCTCGGGCAGAACGTCGCAATAGACAGTTATAACTTTGAGGTAGTTAATAACTTTGTTTACCTAGCCTCCGCTGAAATCAAACGAAGAATAACTCATGCCAATAGCTGTTTCTTTGGGCCGAGAAAGCAATTGAGTAGCAAACCTCTCTCTCGAAATAAGTTGACCCTGTATGCAACCTTAATCGTCCCAGTCCTGCTCTATGGCGCAGAGGCATGGACTCTGTCAAAAGTCGATGAGGTTGCTTTTGGCTTTTTCGAGAGAAAAATTCTTCGGGTTATTTTTGGTCCCATCTGCATAGACGGTGAGTGGAGAAGGAGATACAACGACGAACTGTACGGGCTGTACAGCAAGATCCACTTAGCCAGAAGAGTGAAGGTCCAACGACCGAGGTGGCTGGGTCATCTAGAGTGGATGGACGCCAATGCTCCGGCCGAGAAAATCTTCAGATCCATACCCGAGGGACGGCGCCGTAAAGGAAGACCGCAATTAAGGTGGGGCACGCAAGTGGAAGGGGACATCAACTAATTTGGCGTGCGAAACTAGAGGCAGCTGACTAAAAATTGAGCTGATTGGAGACGCTTATTGGTTGAGGCCCAGTTTTCTGACCTGCTGCAGTTGAGTCTTCAGTTTCTTTTCCCAAAAAAAGGAAACGGTTCTCAATTCAACACTTAATTTTATTTTACCTACATCAATAACACTGAGAGTTCGCGAAGATCTGACACGGCAGATAAGAACGACACAATCCAATCTGTTTAAAATTGGTTTCATTTTATTTGCAGTTAAATTATGTTTCTTCCAACGACTTAGAATAGATTCCTTAAAAGTAAGAAACCACTTCCCTTACCCGTAAATTACAAGGCGTGCACCTATCCTCCCGATCGAATTAGTAGGGCATATACGAAATTCAGATGCAGAAGCTCTCTTCATATTTTGTAGATCGTAAAAATTGTATCTATACTTTACCGGTGGTGGAAGTTGGTCTTATCTCCTATGACATCTTGTAGAACTCAATATGTGTTTCTAGTGGTACTTTCAAGAGCCTTCTGAGCATAATTCGCAAAGATAGACCACTGAACTGTAGTCAACAACATTTAAAGGGTGATTACCCAGGTTGAAGTAACAACTTCTATTACTGAAACGTAATGTTCGTTCCACAGCCTTGTTCATTCCCCACAAAATTCTAGCCTTCGACGAAGTAAGTGGTTCACTATGAGATTTGGCTAGGTAGGGACGTAATATTTCTTCTATAGGCGAAGTGAACCTTTGGTGGCTATCTTCTTTTTAAATGTTACACGTAGTCTAAATATTTTTTTGATGAAATATCGCAGTGAGTCCCCACTTCTTCCCTACACCTGCGCCGCCGAATACATGAAAAAAAAAAAAAGGTTTATACTTGACGCTGGTGACTACGATCACTTTTTCGCATCCTTCAGTAAATATGTCCATTGTTTCTAGAATAAACTTTGTATAGTTTATGTATGTATATTCATGTTCCCACGCCTAATTTTCTAACATAAAGATTTCTAGGAAATGAAGCGTCTTAAAAAAAATAACGACGTGGCTATTAAGTACCAAAACTAAAAAGACCGAGATAATAATTTAAAAAAAATTCGACTGGGGAGCCAGTCCTATACTTCCCACCTTATATTATGTTATATCAAAAACAGTGATTTTGTTATTTATTTAATAAATAAAGAAAACATGCATAGAGAGCGGAAAATTCGAAGACACACTGTTTAATATACAATAGTTCCACAAAGAGTTGTAGCGCGAACTCGAAAAAAAAAAACGTTTCTTAAATTTCCTCAGCATCCGCCAGACCGATTGTGCTCAAAATCTAATCAGCTCTAAGTTTTACGCAGACAAATAAAACAAAAAAAAACCGCATGGTCCTACGTTGTTTCGTTCTCCAGATATCGTAGGAGGAAAATATTGTCACACACACACACACACACACACACACACACACACAGACATCATTTCGAAAATGGGTGCAAACTATTTCTAGTGTATAGTAATGTCAAGCCCTGTTCATATCTCGAAACTTTTTGATCGGACCGATTACAATACTTCCCCTACTAGGTGGGAAGTAAAAACCCACTCAATCAAGGTTCTGAATATGTTTTCAATATCAGCAACTATCCTATTCCCAATACCCTTATCACAAAATTCGCCAGAGGTTATGTAGATATATTTAATCCTCTCATTGGAAACGTTCCAATCGAATTCCTTCATACACCTACGTACCTTTGTATGAGAAATAATTGTGAATCCCTTTGTTCGGTTGAGGATTGTTTTAGCTCTGTGAAAAATATAAGTTGAAGATGAAAGCCAATATTTTCTTCCAGACGAATAGAATGAAGCGAAAAAGGTCGGTAGTAATCTCACCAATTCCTTTGATCTCAACAAAGGATTTAAAGATATTGATGGATTGTCATGTGACGTTTTCAAAACACTATACACAAGTTAACAGTTGAGACAAGCTGTATAACTATTCACATTCGAACGCTTAAATATGGAAGAAACCCTGGAGTTATTTTTTTAAAGAAATAAATGTTGCTGTTCTCATGACAAGTAAACACAAGGCCAAAATACTAAAGAGTCCTCTAATCCACAATAGTTGAGTCACACAAGTGTAAGGAACCTCAACCACCTCAAACTAATGCTAAGAGGCAATTTAATAAAAACAACAAGAGAACAACTTTATACAAGTTGGAGTCCAAACGAGGCTAAAAGTCAGATTTCGGTGTACGCACACTTGAAATCACAGATACCTGACCAACTTGAGCTAAGTCTGTAATTATTCATCATCATTATCATTTTCCAATGAGCCGCTTATCTACTATAAGAGTCGCGGGTTTAGGGTGCTTAAGTGGACTCTCCACATCCCCCGATCTTCCGCCATCGACTCTTAAATCTTCAGGGGCTATCCACCGGCCAGAGGTGAAATTTCGGACTTTATCCTACCATGGCAGCTTACCTAGTGAAAATCTAGCTGACTGCACGGAGTGTGAGCACCAGAATACTGTTGATTTATGAAGTAGTAGCACAGACAGACTGCGTGCCTAAGGGACTGATTAAAGGTTTTTACCAAGACCGTTCCCCTTTGTAGTAACAGCAGTGTCAGTTTAATTATTCATGGAATATCCTTGCAAAATACTTTATAGGTCATAGTTTAAAAAATATTAAATAACGCGACAACTAGGCTAGCCCGTCTACGCGCATAAGGATCGTCTACGCGCATAAGGATCAAGGTACTTTGCAAGCATAGCAGAGTTAACAGACATAGAGGTAACGGACCTACTCAGATTCTTAAAGAGTACTAACTGGTTCACAAAACAGCCAACAATAGGATAAGTCCTTAGGCTGTCCTGGGAACCATATTGCTATTCATAAATAGGGTACTCACAATGCACCTTCAAGTCTCCGAGTGAAAGTGATGAGGCCTATCGCTCACACACCCTTCGAAACCTAACCTAACTTAAGGGCTAGCACTTATGTTGTGCATGCCACAATTTTATGCATGAATGGAAGGGACCAACAATTTATAGCCGACTCCAAAAGACAATTGAGAAGCTTTCTTTACTCTCGGAGGCTTGTCATTCCTCGACGTGAGATGGTGCCGCTGAAAATGTTCGGTTGAGATTGCTAGGGCTTGAACCCAAGTAGCTCCCACAGCAGCCCAACGTACTATCTATTGAGCTACGGCGACCAAGAACCGACAATCTGTATCTCTACAAAAATTTAGTTTGTTGAGATGATATCTAAGGATGAGATGATATGTTGTTCCTATCTTGAGGGCTTGATAAGACTCTTGGATCGACTAAGCCCTGAGACATTTTCAGACTGGGGTAGACGAAGTTGGTGTTCCTAGTTGTTTAGCAAATCTATAGCTTTAGCCCAATTTACGCCACAGAAAGCTTACAGTTCCAAGAGCGCGAAAGACGAACCAGCCCTAAACAGCTCATCCGCAATTTCATCGCCTACAATGCCCCCTTTGGTTGGGCACCCAACTAAGCTTGATCTTGTTGTGTCTGGCAAGTGACTGTAGGGTACTGTAGTAGCACTTGACTGATCTAGATTCCACAAAGTGGGATGTCAATGCTTTAAGCGCGAATAGATTTGTATTTTTGTGCCCCTAAGCAGATCTTAATAGCATGGATTTCAGCCTGGAACACGCTGGGGCACATCCCCATTATTCCCGAGGCTTTAGTGTTGGGTTCAATGACGCCACCCCAACGTACTAACTATTGAGCTACAGCGACACATAAAATATTTTGGATCTGAGAGTACTGGGACTCATTTTTCAAAAAAGGAGCTACACATGTACATATGTACAGTATCCATCTTAAATACGATATGAAAGGAAACACTCTATAATCATGTACATATTTCTGCGTAATAAGTCCGAATCTAATTTTTTTTTTTATTAAATTCTTCGATGTGATTATGTAATAAAGCTCGCGCCTTCGAAGAACCTTAACGCGTTTCACATGCCTGGCATATTAAATTAATGCAGACAGGAAATAAATCATACTTAAGAGTAAAATATTTGCGCAATGATTTAAATTATTCAAGCCTTTAGTGCAATCTATTTTTTTTCTGCTCAGTTGTTATATACGTATGTATGACTGTATATGTACATATCAATATCTAACTGGGCACGTTCGTTCTCCTTTATATGCTGTTATCCGGGAAAAGTAGTCTCCCACAAAGAAAACCATGAGTACACGTTCAACCTTGCAGTGTGCTAAACGTCATGACGTTAATCTGAAATGTGTTCAGTTTTATGGCGATTGCATTGTGCAAGGATATCTCACACCAGGAATTCTTACGGCATAGATAGTGCGGCTTTCGCGAGCATTTTGCAGTTTTAACTCCTCCTTGCAGTGGCTCTGCGTGCAAACGATGCTTTGAAAGCTATTGTGGGCACACTTAAGTAATTTAATTCTGAAAATGTTTGCGATGTCGGTTAATCGATTCTTGCTCAGGTGCAGGTAATTCTCTGGCAAATGCATACTCTACCGATTTACTGTGGGTAGGTGGGTAAGAGACTATTTTTCATTATTTCCTTTCACTCGATTAAGATTATGTGTTTATACGGACTGTTGAAACGTCCCTAGGGTGACCATCTCTGAACTTGTAGCAATGTAATTGATTTTCTTTATTTTTATTTTTAATCTTAATCGACACAGAGATGAAGTAAATTCAATGGAAGCGTGTAAAAATCCGGACTTCGAATGTTATGTGTTAACAAAGTTGGGGATTCTACGCTGTCCATGGCGTCACAATTCTATGATTGATTCTTGTATCTCTCGATGAGGAAGAGATATGGAGGAAAATTAAAAAAAAAAAAGACAGAAGATTGGATTGAAGTCTATTTTCGTAGTTTTTGGGTGAAAAACTTGAGTTTTCATGTTCCATACATTAAAAATACTCTGAATGAGAAATAAGTCAACTTTGAATGGTATTAAACCAAAAATAGAAAAACCCAGAGATAGAAACGGCGCACCGCTCCGTTACATAGGGAATAAAAAGCCCTAGGTGCTTTTCTCGACATCGAGGGTGCTTTCGATAATACCGGCTACGACTCTATAGCAAGGGCAATCAGTAGTAGAGGAATCGAAGACTCGACCAATTAGTGGAAAAGGGCCATGTTGGAAAGTCGTATAATAACTTCTTCCTCAGGAGGAGTGTCAGTGTCTGTAACTGCAGTAAAAGGATGACCACAAGCGGGAGTTCTCTCTCCTCTTCTGTAGTCTTTAGTCATTGACAATCTGTTAGTCAATCTCCACAGATTGGGGCACAAAGCTATTGGTTTTGCTGATGACCTAGCGATTATTATAAGTAGAAAACATGACATGACGATCTCCAACGTCACAGAGTGCTTTACTACAAATTTAAGAATGGTGCAACATTGAAGGACTCTCCATTAATCCTTATAAGACTGATCTATTGCCCTTTACGAAAAAAAAAAGTCAATCTCGGACCCAACATCGTCAAAGGCACCACTGTAGGCTATTCTAACAAGGTAAAGTACCTCGGCGTTGTCTTAGACTAACGCTTAGACTGAAATGCACACATCAATTTCGCGGCTGATCGTGCTACTAGAGGCTTAGTGGGGGGATACTCGGGGTCTCTACGCCAGAACTTGGGATCTTAGCCCCAAAATGATATATTGGTTGTACATTTCGCTAGTTAGACTCATAATAACATATGCGGCCATAGTTTAGTGGCTAAAAGTACTTGAACGAACTACGACAAAGAAGCTTGAGAAGTTACAAACAATTGCCTGCCTCGGTACTACCCATTGAAGCTGTCATCGGGCTCTCACCTTGGATATATTCACGAGGAAGGCCGCTACCAATAGTATAGTTTTGGAAGGCCATTTGGGGTATGGATATTAGACCGGGTCGATTGGTGTAATGAAGAACCCGCATCAGACCCAGAATGTTTGGTATGGTTTCTTTGAGCCCAACACTAAAGCCTCGATAACAATGGTGATGTGCCCCAGCGTGTTCCAGGCTGAAATTCATGCTGCGCCAGGATAAATCTCGGCAAAGGTATTAAGGGCGCAAAAACACATATCTATTCAGATAGTCAGGAAGTGCTTAAAGCATTGACACCCCACTTCGTGGAATCTAGATCAGTCAAGTGCTGCTACGATACCCTACAATCGCCTGCCAGGCACAACAAAGTTAAGCTTGGTCGAGCACAAGGCCACCAAAGTATTGAAGGCAATGAAACTGCAGATGAGCTAGCTAGAGCCGATTCAGCTTCCGCGCTCTTTGGACCGGAACCCTTTGTTAAACAACTGGAAACACCATCTTCGCCTAGTCCATTGGCAAATTGTCACCGGGGTTAGGCAATTCGAGAGACTTATCAAGCCCTTTTCGTATAAGGAGATTCTAAACCTTGACAGGAAGAACATGAGGAAGCTAGTGGGCTTTTTACATATCACTTCAACAAGCTAATATAGAGTGTCGGTTCTGTTTAGAAGAGGAAGAAACCTCTGAACACATTGTCTGTGAACGTCCGGCACTATACTGACTATGCTGACAGATCTTTCATAGGGAATTTTGTTCGTTAGCCGAGTTAAGAAACCCGGCTACTAATGACATACCCACCTTCATAAGGAAGGTTGCAGACCTATTAGGCTAAGTAGACCGGAGACACAACAGGTCTTACTAGGTCGCAGTGTCAGCCATAAGCGCAGGTTCCTTAAAAAAAAATATATATATACAGTGTACTCCCTTATAAGCGGACACCGACGGTTCCAAGAAAAGTGTCCCCTTATGAGAGGTGTCCGCTTATGAGAAAATAAACAAAATCACATTTTTTTCTCCGTTCTTTCAAATTTGTCCGGTTATGAGGAGTGTCCGCTTATGAGAGGTATCCGTAAGGAGAGAGTACACTGTATAATATAAGAGTGATGTCGTCGCCTGCCGGACAACTAGCACCTACCCTTAGCAGAGTACCGAACTTGAGTAAGTGGATAAACCCTGCGGATAAACCCTGCGATAAGAAGAGGGAAATGCGTTTAACCCAAAGACTGTAATTCTTCATAAGATAAGTCATGATGCTTACAAATATTTCCTTTTCTGTTATTTCCATTTGTTTATACATATGTACGTAGGTGCGTTTAAGAACTTCTTTCGATGTTTTTCATAGATTTCCACTACATCTAAAAATTTAACTTCACACATGATAGATATTACTAATTGATATTTTCATCGAAACTGAGGATAAATCAAAATCAGAAATAAGCATTGTATAGAAGAGGAATATAGAAATATACACAAACGTGAACCTACACATACAAATGGTATTCAAACACATTTTCCAACACCACTGGCGCACAAAAGAGAGAAAACTTGTAAATTTTCCATCATGATTTATAGTAGCTAAGGCAGAAGTTTCTTTGTTCTCGGATACTGTGTTTTCCTTCATCGGTCTGTTGTTTAAGGGCTTTTCGTGGACCTAAATTGGTTGAGCTATTGCACGTGGAATTCCCAACTCAATGCTGTAGAAATGGCCCAGTGGGAGCTTCTATTTTACTACTGCAATGTGTTGGTCGGAGGTTCGACATCGTTTATTTTCCTATCAGTTATCCAGTGCTCAATTGAATCACTTTGGGAATTCATATACATTATGCAGTTCTTCTGTTTCCTGTTCATTTATTTCTCTCGTGTCATGGAGCTGCATGGATTCATTATTTTTATTTTAAATATTGAATGTCATATGTATGGATGTATATACATGTTAAATACATACATAATCTTTGTACATAGTTCGGCTAAAATCTGCGCCTTAAATACAACAGGAAAGCACAATAATGGAGGTGAGGAAGACGATAACTTACATTCGATAGCTATGGCAGATGGACCCGGACAACAAATGGCAGATAGACTCAATATTGATCCGAATCTTCGGGGTCTGACAAACCAAGTTCACGGGACCAAGTCACGATTTTTTTATTATCTCAGATGTACGGACTGGTCGCCGGGGTCGGTGGCTAGTGTGTTGGACTGCTGACCAAGCGGCGTGGGTTCAAGCCCCAGCCAGGAACACCGAACATTTTTCGCGGCACCACCTCTCGTCGGGGAATGACAAGCCTCCGGGAGTATAATCTGTCATGAAAGAGCTTCTCACTTCGCCATTCGGAGTCGGCAATAAACTGTAGGTCCCTTCCATTTGTGCGAAATATGTAACACGCCCAACATGAATGGTTGCGAGAAGCTTGGCCTTGGCTCATCCCGAGCTGTCGCGCCAGCTATTTAATTTTTTTAGATGTAGAGACTTGGAGTGATCTGAGCATGAAAGAGTCAGACTTTGTGGGAAGAATAGACTTGGCTTTACATGAGAAGTCATAACTTCTTAAAAATAAAACAGTCACCAGACTTTGGATTCTGAAATGTTTTCGATGGGTTACATGCTGACCACATACTAACAGGAAGCGGTCCCACAAGTCGACATACGGCAAACGTCGTAAAGTGGCCAAAACAAAAGGAGAAGGAGAAGACGCAACCTAGCCGGTCAGAAACCTTTCAACGACCGTGAGCGACGCACAATAAGTCGTACATCCGAAGGAGGAGCTCAGTGCACAGGATTGCATCCCTAAGGCTATGCTGCACCTTTAGAACTGTGTAGGCTGCGACAGACGAACCATGGAAATTATGAAAGCGGAATGGCAACATAAGTGGAACATCACAACGAAGGGGCGATGGACATTTAAACTGATACCCAACATTGATGAATGAACTAGTAGGAAGTACTTACCTGGTAAAGTGACGGCTCTTTAGAGCCCAATTAGCGCTACGACGACGTGTGAGGTCTGGGAGACTGCAAGTAAATAGCAGAATGCAGCAACACCGAATTGAAGAAAGAGCAACGAGAAACGAAGAAACTGCTAGCTCTGGCAGTTGAAAAAGAGACGACCAAATATCAAGCCTGCCCCTGCGAAGGAATGTCTTGACTGGCGGTGCCGCAGAGGACAAAGAGGTGTTTTTAAGCACGTGCAGAAGCATGGAGTCGGGCATAACTCATGGCACGAGCCGAAAGTATCCATAAAAGATTTTCACACCTACCTGTGCTTCAATATAAAAAAAAAAAGCCTTTGGAACTGAAATAAAAAAAACCACATATTTTTCGAAAAATAGATATTGTACATAGCACATATGTATGACATGTGCATATGTACGTATGTATATAAATGTTACCGAACATTCAATTTTTAATGTTTATTGATAGTTATGTTAGTTCAAAATGTTTATCATTATCAAAGGGATATTTGCAAATTTTCCCACAATCATATATTTTCTGTTCAATGAAAAAACTTGAAAAATATATGTATGTACTAAAAAATAAAAATCACAAATATCATTATTCATTATTGTATAATACGTTCAATACATATGTATGGCTGTACATGCATATATACGTTAAAATAAGATTTTTAGTTGCATGTTATAAGTTTGCCCCAATTTATTATTGATTTATAACTGAATACATACTCACAATAAGAAGATTCCAAAAGTAAACAAGAAATAATGATTGTAATAAAACCCACAGAGAGATACTGTGCTCCAATCATTGCTGAAAGGAACCATCCACTTGAGAGAAGAGGAAAATAATTCGCAGCAGTTCCAACAAATATACCTACATAGAATATATGTATGTATGTACATATAAACGTACGTACATACCCATCTATTTCTTCTTTTTTTCCGCGAAGTGTTTAGTCATTCGAGTTCTCGTTAAAAGGAAACAAATACAGGATACATTTATATTGGTATGAAACAAATCAAATAACACGCTATCACTTTTCATACGTAGGAAAGCGTCAATAACTTTGGTAGGATATGGTTTAAGTTCGGTTTAAAAATGAAAACCGTGAAATGATGAATTGAGTTCAGACAAGAAGAATAGCAAATAATGCCAAGAAACAACTGGCCTTGAAATACTTTTTGTCAGACTAAAAAAGAATTGAGAAATATACATATATACATTCATATGAAGGCTCTGATTCTGTGGTTTGGTGCTTCAAAAAATTCTCTACGTACACAAACGTCCCATACAAAGGTCTTAACTCCGATCAGCTAATGATTTTCAGGATCAAAAAAGGGTGTGAATAAAACTTCCGTTTTTATTCTTATGCTACTATTAGATGGGGCAAATTCTTGCCATTTTCATGTGATAGTGGCGTCACAAAAAGCTTGCCATTTTTATGGCATGTGCCTCACGCACCAGCACCTGAGGCACAATCGTTTTAAAGTTCGTCCAATTACTGGGATACGTCGACGACATTGTCTTTATCGGAAGAACGCCGCGTGATATCACTGGCGTGTTCGTGAGTAATGAGTCGGAGGCAGCGAAGATGGGTTTAGCGGTCAATGAGGGCGAGACCAAGTATATGCTGTCAACAAGAAAGGACACTCAACACCTACCTCTGGGAAAGAACGTCACTATAGACAGTTATAACTTTGAGGTAGTTAAGAACTTTGTCTACCTAGGCTCCGCTATAAATTCAGACAATGACATCGGCGCTGAGATTAAACGAGGAATAACTCTTGCAAATCGCTGTTTCTTCGGGCTGAGAAGGAAACTGAGTAGCAAAGCCCTCTCTCGAACGACTAAAGTGGCACTGAGGCATGGACTCCGTCAAAAGCGCATAAGGTTGCTCTTGGCTTTTTCGAGATCAAAATTCTTCGGGTGATTTTCGGTCCCGTCTACATAGACGGTGAACAGTACGGGATGTACGGCGACATCGACTTAGCTAGAAGAGTGAAGATCCAACGACTTAGGTGGCTGGGTTATGTAAAGTGGATGGACACCAATGCTCCGGCCGGAAAATCTTCGAAACCACACTCAAGGGACGGCGCAGTAGAAGGCCGACTTGACATGCGAAACTGGAGGCAGCTGGCTAAAAATCGACCTGGCTGAAGACGCTTGTTGGTTCAGGCCCAGGTCCACCCCGAGCGCCACCTTAAGTAAGTAAGTTAGACTACCATATAAAATATGGCAGAAACGCAAAAATGCTTATTAGACGAATGGCAGTTTGTCCCAAAAAGTGAGATGAGATTTCCCGTAACATTTCGTGTCATATCACTAGGGTAGATTGTAAGAGGTATTTGCAGCGCCTGCAAATTTGCATCAAACTCATCAACGACATGTCTAGCCTCAGTATGGCATGGCACTTTGATATTATATGTACAAGAAATATTTTCGACATTTTCAAATGGCATTGAAGCCATGTCACTATGTGTTTTTTCTTAGACGGTAATTAAAATGCACGAATTCGTGAACTTCCATTTCTTGTGACGCAACCATATCAGTGCCATTTCGCTCAAAAGTGACAGGCTGCCCCATTGCGCATGACAGACGCTAGTAGACGGGCATGTTTTTGTGGAATTTTTCTGCCATTTTTATACGGCAAGCCTATATGACACGTACTACCAATTCGTATGGCAGCGCATGTCTGTCTCCCAAAAATGGCTATTAAATGTGCATGTGCGTTTTCTGTCATGTTTTGACGTCACAGTGATGTCAGTGCCTTGCGCGTATGGCAGAAATATGCCCCGTCTAATGGTAGCATTATTGTCTTTTACACAAAATTGCCAAATTATGTTACAGAAAACACACTTGATTATTATTTATTCCCATTTTCTCGCTCCTCAAAATTACAAAAAAAAAAAAATTTAAATTTCAACATGGAATGCGGTTACGAATGGTTATTTTTGTAACCGATAACATATGTCAAACCCAAATATCAAAAAGTTCATCCGGATATGTAACCCAAAAACCATTCCACACAACTGTTCGGAAAACATGTGTAGCCTATGCCTAAGGATATTTTCTTAGCTTCTCAGTGTTTCAAACGATGTGTAAAAAATAACACACTCTATGGATTGGGTATTAAAAATAGGTAGACATGTAGGGATGTTCAGGTATGGAGTTATGTATGTATATTTGTATCTGCAGGCGGAGAAATTGAAAAAGATTAGGGTTTTCGGTATTGAGACCAAATGAAATCAATATTTTGCACGAATCGAGGTTAACACTTGTTATAATTCATTTTATGGTAGAGCATATAACCTTATTCATAAACTGAAGCATACAAATTATTGAATGACGCATTGTCAAATATTATTGGATTTTAAACATATTTACATATGTAAGAGGGTCGTTTTGAAAAGTTTTCGGTCTGTTCAAGAGAACAAGTTTCCGAATTCCCTTTTGTATTTCCAAAGACCGGAATAGCGTTGAAACTTTCACTTCGTCATCCAGGGAAAATCAGGAAAAAACGATTAGGAGGAGAGCTTATAATCCCCTTTTTATATGCAAAAAGACAGTAAAAGTACATGAAACAAACTTCTTGTGTAGAATCAGAAATTATTGACAATCAAGTGGTTTGTATGTTTTAAGCAGAAATTCATAGGAAATTGCTTAACTTAACTTTAAGAAATATTTTTAACAACAAATACATATAACGAACTTAAGCAGACAGTGCAATGATGTTTGCAACGATGCACGAAAAGTATTTTTTTACACTCTGTTTGGGAAGGCGTCAAATGCTAACTGAAAATTCAACTTGAAAAAAGTGGCATTCGATCTTGGTTTAAGGCTTCACCTTAGTCCCTGATCATAATTACAGTGCTTAAGGACACCATGCTCAATTTCACGTGGACTGAAACAGCAGCCTAGGGTGTGGCCATGATGCAGTGGTTATCATCAAAGCTGTAGGGGATGTCTACTCACCTGCGAAGGCATAACACTGGCAGTAGGCTGTCATGGCTGTTGATTGAGCTGACCTTGATAATGATTCGAAAAAAATGTCTGTGAATTACAGCAATGACAAACACCACAAATGTCCCCAGCTAGCCTGGACACCACCTTTGGACTTAAGCAATATTCGACTGAGCTTTTAATTGGTGTTAGCGAGGGCTACGATTAGACGAACAGAACCTGTCTATAAGATTTCGATAGTTCCTTGTAACCTAAAAACTACCCTTTAACTTTCACGGTTTCAAAACAAATATGAGTAAAAAAGACGACAAAATGATCAACAATTGCATTAAGGCAACCAAAGCTCTGCTGCGCCTTTAGAAAAGTGTCAGCGGATATTATGAGTGTAATCTGAGGCCGAATACCGATCGATCTAGAAGCGAATAAAGCTGCGGCATTGCGCAAAAACGAGCAGAATGATAACATAAGTAGTTAGAATATTACAACGAAGAAGCGATGGACATATAATCTAATTCCCAACATTGATAAATGGACTAGTAGAAAGCACGGAGAAGTAAATTACTACCTAACGCAATTCCTATCAGGGCAAGGATGCTTTCGAGGGTACCTTTACAAGTCCAAGCATATGGATAACCCATCCTGCCAGTAAAGTGAAACTCCAGAACACTGAGCATGTGCTGATGGAATGCCAAAACTACTTACGTGCTAGAACCATCCTAGAGAGAATTATTGGAAGCCAATTGAACCCAGGAGGCCTGATTTATGCTGACGACGTGAAGTTATCACAAGCAGAATGCAGCAACAGCGAATTGAAGAAAGAGCAGTGAAAAATGAAGGAAACTGATAGCTCTGGCAGTTGAAAAAGAGACAACGAAATGTCAAGCCTGCTCCTGTGAAGGAATGCAAACAAGGCACAGAGCAAGGGTGAAGTGTTTTTTTTTTTTGCAGACAATGAATAATTCCAGTGAAAATAAACCGTCGATCCCTATACAATTCTTAGACCGTGAACAAATGAATATTAGTAAAAATACAAAGTTTAGCATCCTTATAATCTAGAGGGGACGCATGTCACAGGGCACACTATCATCCTAGCTAATCAAAGCTCAACAATTTTACCACTTAGAATCTCAGAACGATGTCTTCTGGCTATGAATAAAAAGGATACTCGCATCCTAGTAGGTGTATTGACGGGACATTGTGCCATAGGTACCATGGCCAGGAGACTCTGCATCGACTCCCCAGACTACTTCAGGAGCTGTCAGGATGCGAAAGAGACAGAAACCATCAAGCACTAACTCTGTGAGTATCCCAACCTCCAAAACCGCTGACTCTCCAATATGCTTCAAACAAGCTGACCTCTTATAAGAACCACTATAGCGCACGTGTCAATCTGTCTAAAACCTAGTCCTCTTTTCTCAGAAATTGAAAATTCAGTGCATTAGACCTCGTTAGCTACCAGATACACCCCTCAATTTCTCAACTTTTTGCCTTCAGGTTCTTAATAGCGGTTCTGGCACTTTCCTGTTCAGTTTTTATCTAAAATTTCAGACAAAAAAAATTATCTCACGCAAATACTTAAGAATACTTCGAAAAAGAGAATAAACTCATTCATATTAAATTTTAAGGTGATTTTAGGTGTTCGCAAATCAATTTCTAAGAATATGTGGCTAAGCAGTTATTTTTGCGAAGGACAGTACATGTACATTGGTTGGCTCACCAATCAATTTTGCTTCTCAAGCCAAATACGCTGCGCTGTAGGTATGTATGATTTCTTACTAAAAATAAATGCCTGCTAGCGCATAAAATCACCCACATCAACTGTATCCCTACAGAGGTCTTCTTAAAACATGGAAGAACAGATGTAAATTATAAAATTTGTTATATCCTAATCTGTACATTTCCGACCGTAGAAGCCGCCCTCTATCAAACGATAAAAAAAAAACTGGAGAGGTAGATATAGTTCTACATATTTTTGATTTCGTTAACTGAATATGGGCGTTCAAAGGATAGTCACGTTCGTTCGAGAGGACAAGGGCGTCTAGAGGTTTCTACAAAACAACCTCTTTCTACCTGCTACTACCTCACCCCAAACGCTTTGAAAATTGGTTCTTGACCCTTTTAGAGAGATGTTAGTGGTAGAACGAACGTGGGAGTGTTTCCAATAAGGCATTTTCCTTGGATCTGGAAAGCACCGGAAGAATTTTTTTAGCTGGAATCAAATGTGGCGTCTACTGATCAAGTAAGGTCGAAGCCAGGAAATACAATGAAAGATGTCGTTCAAAGAGCCGGTGTTGAGAATTTGGAACAAAAAAAAAAATACTTCTGCAAGCTGTATAGGCAGAATGAACGATTCAACCTGGACGATGAAGACCAAGAAGTCCACCCAACCGACGTGGACGAGATGAAGATAGTCATATTCAAGCATAAGGCCTGGAGCTGATGTTCTTCAACAACCCGATCGGTCTATAAAAGCGTAATTCAAGCCAGGAAAGTCCACCGCCGAACAAATATTTACACTGCGGTAAATCTGGCAGAAAACCCAGGAACTTCAAATCGATACCCACCACCTTTTCATCTATTTTAAGGCCGCGTATGACAGCATCTGTAGAGACGAGCTATACAGAGCCATGTCTAGTTTTGGCATCCCTGCCAAACTCGTCCGTTTGTACAGGATGACGATGGACAACGCAAGGTCGGTCAAGACCTCACCGAGATCTTTGATGTCAAACAAATATTTCGACAAAGCAATGCGCTGTCATGCGACTTCTTTAACACCGTTCTTGAAAGAGTTGTGCAAAACTCACGCGCCAACACCAGAGTCATGATCTTTCAAATGTCCGTCCATACGCCTCCTCGCATACGCAGACGATATTGACATAATTGAAAGAACGCAGTGTGATGTCACTGGCGCGTTCGTGGTTATTGGGACGGAGCCGGCGAAGATTGGTTTAGCAGTCAATGAGCGCGATACCAAGTATATGCTGTCAACAAAAAAGGACACTTAACACCGACGTCTCGGATAGAACAAAACTATCGACAGATATAACATTGAGGTAGTTAAGGACTTTGTCTGCCTAGGCTCCGCTGTCTATTCAGACAACGACGACAGCGCTAAGATTAAACGGAGAATAACTCTTGCCAATCGCTGTTTCTTTGGGCTAAGAAGGCAATTGTGTAACAACGCCCTCTTTCGGACGACTAAGATGACCCTGTATAAGACCTTTTACGTTTCAGTCCTGCTCTATAGCACAGAGGCATGGACTCTGTCAAAAGCGGATGAGGTTGCTTTTGAAGAAAACTTTGCGGGCGATTCTCGGTCCTGTCTACATAGATGATGAGTGGAGGAGAACATGCAATGACGAGCGAGTGAAACTCCAACTACTGAGGTCGTGAGGACCCAGAAAATCTTCGATTCCACATCCGAGGGACCGCGACTCAGGTGGCGCACCTAAGTAAAGGGGACCTACTAACTTGCCGTGCGAAACTGGAAGCAGCTGGGTAAAGATTGAGCTAACTGGATACGCTTGTTGTTTGAGGCCCAGACTCACCCCGGACTGTAGTGCCACCTTAAGTGAGTAAGTAAGTCAAACTCACAATAGGAACTTCTATTCCAAATATTATCTCTGGCAAAACATTTCTACTGACAATATATTCTCTTTCAAACCTCTAAACTATAAGAACATGATATAATTCAATACTCACACATTCAAGTAAAAATAACTTCATACAAAAGAATGTGATGAAAATAATTAAAGTCTTAGCAGCTGACAAATTTGGATCTATTGAGAGCTAATTATAATTGGTGTCCATAAATAAATGAAAGCGAATATAGATTCCTATAAATCCGAAAACGAGAAATCACATTGTAATTAGATTGTGAGTTGGCCACCCCAAAAGTGACACTGGTACTGCTATAACTTGTGAAGTTTTTGCACAGAATCGTATCCAATTAAGACCCATTTCCTTTTAGATGGGAAAGTACGAATCACGTTCATTGGATTTGAGTAATTATACTTTAGCAGGAAATTCAAAGAAATCGAAATGGCTTCATTTAAGCTATTATATTTTAACTTACGACCATTTCGGAAGTAGTTTTATCGATCTTTTTGATTAGGCTTGGTGGATAAATCAAAATTGATGAAACCATTATAAACTGGTAGGTATTCGAAATGAGGTCATTCGTATACATATCAAAATCAGAATGTCTGACTGACTTTCCGTAAATCGTGGAAATAATTTTAGGGGAGCGCGTTCTGCTGCAGACATTATAGTGTTCGAAAATGGGCTCGTTTCATTCAGTCATAACATTGGAATAATTACCATGAGGAATGTGGCCAGTGGAATTCGTGTTGATTAAACAGGAGATATACTGCTTCGGTACAGTGGAGTTGTACGGAGTGTGAATTGGTGTTAGGCGAAAGCCGATATTTTGAGAATATGAAACAATTAAGTAAATTATTTTAGTGATGCAATAAAAACTACATTCCTACTTGTAGACGTAAATTTTTGCAAACGGTTCTAATTTAATCACAATCCTTTATTTCATGTAATGTTTGAACTGTCATTTCCAAACTCCCGGGCATTTTTAAAAGCTAATTATCGGCTGACTGCCAACTACCGCACATAACTTAAAGACGATATATTCAGTTGTCGCATAGTAGGGTAACAGAAATATTGAAGTAGTGAGGAACGTACATAGTTCACAATCACGGCAAACGTGAATATGACAAAGCATCTCCAAATGAAATTAACAGAAGCTAAACGTTCGATTTGTGCAGTGTGTAAAAACTGCATCGACAAGAGAAGCATCACACATACTGCGAAACTGAAAGTATTCCGTGCAACTGTCACTTCTATCCTTTTATACTCAACGCAAGTATGGGGGCACTGCTCTTTTGAAGCCGTGGAAAAGTTTATCCGCTTATTTATTAGGCGTGTCTTTAGATTCCCGAGTAATTATCCCAACTACAAGCTTTATCTTGAGACAGGACTGGCACCATTATTCTTGGATACACTTAAACTACATCTAGGCTATGTAGTAAGAGTCATGGGAACGAATCCAGACAGACTTCCGCGAATAGTGCTTTCTCACTTGCTACAGTACTGGGAAGAGTGTGTACAAGAATGGATAAATTCAGAGACAGAATGCGACTTTGTTCTAATTGTTAAGCAAAATGAACGACCAACTGTTGTGAAGTATAAATTTTACACCCTGCTAAAGAAAATCGGAAACAAAATCTACGATAAGTTTGTAAATGAAGCCAAGTCCTCCCAGTACCGAGCATATTACAGCAAATTGAACCAACACCTACAGGATAGCACATAGTTTTTAAATAATAAAACAACGGATAGGATTAACATCATCTTGAAAGAAAGAGGCGAGCTAATTAATTCAATTTGCATACCACATCGACCAGATCTCCCAATTATATGTGACCTATGCAACCATATGACCCATTCCCCAAGAATTCCGCCGCAGTTACTTTGGGCTCAGATACTAGAGTTAGAGGAAACGGCTGACATTCTTAACGGTGTCCGAGGCTGGGACTTGTTGTTGTACAACTACGCTTAATGCAATACGGTGTAGAAATTGCATTGTTAAAGGAAGTTTCTTATATTAACCACCAAGCAATACTTATAATAAATAGCATACAAATTTGTCAATCTGGTTGACAGCTTAAAACCACAACACAAAATCATTTTTTAATGAATTAAATAATCATTTAACTAACTAAACTAACTAACTATGGGCCAATGTTTGAAAGGTCACAGCGCAACCTTACCATATCCAAGCAGACTTGGCCAACATACAACCATAGGAAAACAAACAACCTCATTAATAGACCCCGAACAGACATTGTGCTCGTAGTCCCCATCTGTACGGGTCACTGGGCAGTAGGTACCCAGGCGGCCAAGCTTGTGCATCCATTTTAACCCCTACTGCAATGACACAAACGGAAAGGAAACCGTAGAACACTTCCTCTACAAGTCCACGGCTCTTGCCAAAGCAAGACTAAATACGTTGGAGAAAGTCTTCCTCGACAACCTCAACGAACTTTCGGAGAAGAAAATGCCTAAAATTCTACTCTATATACCTCAACTCCACTCGTTGTCTTTAAGACCCACACCCGTCCACAATTGTCTGTAGTAAAAAAACGATGCATTTCAGCACTGCTTGAGTATCGGGTGGCCTGATACAACCACTTAAACCAAACAACCACCAATGCCGGAATCATTACTGCAAGGATAAAAAATCGACTTGTTTCAATTTACATAGTAAACGAATTACCTACTTCGAGGAAGGTGAATCAATTTTTTCCGGGATTCATTTAATTCACACAATTCAACGAAAATTGTGAGACTGTAGCACAGTGGTCAAAATACCTGGACATATTAAAAAAAAAATTCGTTGTTCCAATATTAAATACAAGTTTTGTCGTTATCCTGGAAAATAGTAGAATAAAATTGATCATATACCTGACCAATAAAATATAACAAAATAATACAATACCAAGAACCCCGTACCAGTTTTTTATATCCGACAACACAATCGACCAATCGTATCCAAATCATCAGTAGCACTGGCCAGCCATTTTATTTCTGCTGTTTAAGCTCACAAACTGGACTCTCCTACTTCTCACCTGCACTAGTCGTTATCAGCTAATTTTCTCCTTTCCAGACGGCGTCGTTTTATGTAACACTGCAGAACTCCAGAATCGAAATGAAATGTTTCAACATTTTAGGCGTATACCTACGACCGCTTTTTAACCCCTAAGCCCATTATAAATCTTAGTATTAGGTTCCCACTTGATGAATAGAAAGACCGTAGAGTGGATTTACCTCTCCACAGCAAAACCTTTGTTTAGTGGGTACTGGGTACCAGAGCATGACGGCGTTAATGGTTACAAAATTATTGGTTAGTTTAGAGGAGAGTAGGTTAACTAACGCCAGGCTTAAACTTAATATAATAAAAATAAATAAATAGCTGGCGCTATAGCTCGGGATAAGCCAAGGCCTAGCTTCTCGCAACCATTCATGTTGTGCGTATTTCGCACAAATGGAGAGGAAACTACAATTTATTGCCGACTCCGAACGGCGAATTGAGAAGCTCTTTCATGACAGATTATACTCCCGGGGGCTTGTCATTCCCCGACGAGAGGTGGTGACGCGAAAAATGTTCGGTGTTCCTGGCTGGGGCTTCAACCCACGCCGCTTGGTCAGCAGTCCAACGCACTAACCACTGAGCCACGGCGACCACATATGTGTATATGAACCAATATTTTCTGAAACGATAAACTTTCATCGCCTTACTCTCTTTCTTCTCACTTTTAACTCTTCTCTAACCCACTTTCGTTTTCTCCATCACCGCATATGTATTAGCAAATTCTAAAGGATTATGTGATGCAGAACATCAACTAAAAAGTAAACTCTATAATTGGCACCAGTTTAGTGACTTCTTTGACTGCTGTCACTGTCCAGAGTAATCCTGTAAGTCCTGTTATATGGTGCGGATTGTAAGACGGTAGTCAAAGCAGATACAGGTCGCTTAAAAAGCAAGTGAGAATTCTTCCACTGATTGATCTTTCGTTTAGAAACACCGTTTAGTGAATGGTATATATGTTTGCATTGGTAATATGCAAACAGTGATGGAAAATCAATAGATATAACTATGAATATTTGTTTTGAATAAAAATAAGCACCTCACCTTTAGCCGATGGCCAGACAGCGCACGTTAGGCAAACTCTTCTTCGTGGATCTGAAAAAGGGATTGGAGAACTAATCCTGTACCTGAACTCCACTGGGTGGATTTAACCGCATGATCCAAACACAACGCATCAACACTCATTCACAAATAGGTTTGCACGAGTTTCATGGTAACAAAACGGCGCAACCCTAGCGTTAATTGCGTTCTTAAGAACCGCCACTCTGTCTACCTACCTACCTTTAGTCATGGGATGACTGTACCCGCAAAAAGGAGATTTATTCTTTGTATCGCTGGCCTATTATTATAAGTGGTCCACTCTAACACAACAGTCTCACATAGAGACTTATTGTCCTGCCCCATGTGTCCAGAGGATGCCAGGAAGCTTATCAGCTTCTCTGAGTGGAGCGTGGAAAGTGCATTTGGTGAGACGAATTCACTACCTATGCCTAGGGTCCCCTTTCTCACGTGGCTGAGGGCGGGAGATTCTGTGACAATGGTGAGAGAGCTTTCGTCGTTCGGTAGGCTATGGTGACAGGCCAAGCTGGTGACGGCCACTTAGGATACCGGTTAAAATTTTAAAGTAGTTCCTGCTCAGATTTAGAAGAAACTGGGATTTCTTTTGCGATAGATAGGAGGAAAACTGTTTGGTAGGACATTTCTGTCCTACACTTCTCATCCAATTTGTGTTGGATTTGAGCAGAGTTTGTTCCCTCATGTTGCTTTTGAAGATGAATTTGTTTATTTCACAGGCTGGTTCAGGACCAGTGAGGGGGGGTTATCACACCTATTCTAACCAGTGAGTCCGCTATTACTTTGCCGGTTTGGCATTTGTGAGCGAGAATTTAGTGTAGTATGACCAAGTTTCAATTTGACTGTTTCTAAGGCTAGTTTCGGTTTTACCATGGCTGAGTTCAGTGCTTTTAGGGCATGGAAAGCAAGTTCAAGTTTGTGCACTGTCTGAATATTTCCGCCTGGAAGATCTGTGAGCATGGACCTAGACTGACCAATATCTTTGTGCTAGACGACTCTCCGAATATTTCAGCCCCAGATCCACTGTCCATTTTAGAGCCGTCATGCTCTGAGGGACGGGGTTTGCAATTTTTCCCAGTCGTCAATGGGCAGATGACTACTGAGTAGTTTCGTTTGAAGCAGTACCATGGGAGAATGTCATTTAACGGCATGCTGCACTCGCTCCTTTGGAGTAGGGAGGAAAGCGTGTTAAGGTGACCATCAGAAGGGTGTTTAGAGCTGCTGTTGTTAAGGTAGAATTGCTGGCCTAACTCACCGGAATCGAATAAGGATCACCAGAATATGTGAGAAACTCAGTGTCAAGCAGCTACTTCTTCGAACGGAGTAGTCCATACTTCGATGGTTTGGGCATGTTAAACACGTGTCCCCAACTCTGCTTCGAAAATATACCATGGTATCCGTACTATCAGGCAGACATCCAACCATCTCAGGTTTGGGCCCTGAGATGGATGGACCAAGTCCAATTTGGAACCGATAGCGAAAGATCGAGAGGTAAGTCCACTTAAGGACCCTAAACCCACAACCATCATAGTGGATAAGAGGGTCTTCCGAAAATGATGATTATGTGATGATGACGATAAAATGAGTAAGTGCATATCATGGTTTTTATATTCTTCACATTCTTTGCCAATAATTTTTTTTCACCACTATACAAATGTATGTACATATGCATCTTTCTTTAAGAGAAGAGAAGAAGTCTTAAAAATTTTTTATCTAAAAGATTAGGTTTAAAGTGGAAATAGGAAGACTTAAAGATAAATCACAGATAATAGCTTAGCTGCTACCCAAAAGGTATGAAACCATTGACCGATATTCCAACCGTATTATTAGTTGTTAATCGCATTTAATTTTATTTGAATAGCAATTGGAAGGATATCAACATATTTTGTATGCAAATTAATTTTCCTAAAACTCAGTCAAATGGATATACACATACGTACATACGTAGTATGTGTCTGCATGCCGTAAGTATGAGATTTGTCATTGTTGCAATGTTCCAAGTATTACGGCTTCCTCACTGAAATGAATTCATTTCATTTGGATAATGTGGAACCAAAAGCAGAACGTTTCATGCATGAAGTCTGAAAGTTATGTCCAACAAAGCTTGTGGAGATTAAACACGTTCGCAGGATTCTACGCATTATAAATTCTTAAGAACTTTACGTGTCAACCAAGCAAAACGGGTCAGTCGGTTACAATATATTCGTTATGGACATTTGAGCACAAGTTATGATGGATGGGCTCAGAAGCTTCCGTGAATTTACGAAATATTTATGCATAATGCATGGATTGTTGCATGTTAGTGCTCCAATACTAAACAACAGTTTTCGGACTACTGCAGAAATAGGAAGAAGATCAGAATTCTTATCAACACTTGGATGACTTCTTCTTTTTTAACTTTCAAGAGTTAATTGGTGGCCATTCAACACGTGTATCTACATAAAAATGCAGGTTACGAAAGTCATTGCAGGAATGTAGCGGATGAGAATACATGGGCAAGCCACCTTAGCCTCCTAATAACTAAGGTGGTCAATGATGAAGCTAGATCCGACTGTACTACGCCCAAGAGGCTAAGAGATCCTGAGTTTGGAGTGAATATCCACTTAGATGTAAGGTAGGCTTGATGTGATAGGACAAGGTGGGCTAACTTGCAAATGTATAGAGTCATTCAACATGAGGTGTCGTTTTAAATTTCGCACCACTTTTGAACTGTCAACATTCAACTATCATTGCGACGGCTTTTAATAAGTAAAAACTAGGAGGTTTTTGAATACGGATTGATACACACTCGCACAACGTGTTGAAATAGTGGAAATTCAGTAGGAAAATGTTGAAAATATCGCAGAAACGTTTCGTAAAATTCGTCCTGCTTTTGGTCATCATCAAGAGCCTTCTCGCACAGCTATAGCGTCATTTAATCGATAAATTTGAACTTCTCGGACAGGTTAGTGATGTGAAGATAATTCGTGTTCAGCAAGGTCAGGTGAAAATATCGCCCCCGTAGGTAAGAGTGTGACTGAAAGCCCAGACGTTATGTATTTCGAGACGATCACAGGAATTGGGCTTATCCGCAACCACTTGCCACATGCTTATATGGTCCAGTTGACACAAGAATTGAAGACAGCTGACAACGCACAACGCCTCACTTTCGGTAAAAAAAAAAAAAAAAGTGCTTCAACATTATTGAATGCTCCTTCAACATGTTAGAATCGCTGTGAATTCTTTCTTCCTAACACTGGTAGAAGAGTGTCATGGCTTAAAGGGTTGATTGAGTTAACACTGATTATGACATCAGGAGATTCGAAAAAATTTCTGTGAATTATAGCAATGACAAACACCACCAACGTACCCAGTTAGCGTGGACAGCACCTTTGGAAGCCAATGAAATCTACCACTAACTGAGTTTCAAACCAGTGAACCTCGCTCGCTGTGTGTGTATAACATTAAAACTATATTTATATCCCGTGTCGAAAAAAAAGTAAGTAATGGAATCAGGTTAAGGAGAAAGAACAACCAACTGGTTCTTGCTTGACTCTCGGTCTTGGGAGTTTCTTCGGTACTGAACGTATGGCGACGATTCTGCAGTCTATTTTTCAGAAATCAGGGTTTTGATATGCCGCCTTAAGAATGAAAGACTGCTTATGACAGACTTGATGAAGTCAATCGAATTCTCGGCACGGGACGCGAAGTTTTAAACTTTTGTTATGCGCTTGTAGAATGAAGAGGATAGAGATGGTTCCTTTTGGCTTTATGAGGTTACCTTTAATGAGCTGTCATAAGTGATTTTTCCATCACTCAGACAGGTCTACCCATTTGTTATACTGCCCTTTACCGTCTAAGAGAAGCTTTTGGAGGAAGTTTTCGCATTTCGCGGACTTGGAGTGTACATTGATGTAACTGCGCCTGTTGGGTGCAGATTCAATTGCAGTCAAAGACTTTATAGTGTGGAAGGAATGAGGGCATACCAGGGAATGAGAAAGCTTATGAATTGGCAAGAAAAGGATCTGCGCTAGACCTAGAACAGGTTGACTAGTCAGTAAAAGTCCTGCCATATAAGCTCAGACAGTAAGCATGGATCAGGATTCCAGCGGACGCAAATGGAAGATGAAGCTCTTTGGATTTGGTAAGATAGCTAGAAAACTATGGCCAAGGTACAACGATGCGAGAACAGAATGACAGAAAAAGTAATTACAGGTCATAACACTTTGCGCTATCACATGAAAAAACCAAGGCTAAGTGAGGACGACCTTTGCAGTGGCTGGGGAAACAAGGAAGTTAATTAGAACACAACCCACTTTCTTTGCCACTGCCCAGGTTTTTGCCACCTCAGACATAAATTCTTTAAAAGGTCCTTTTTCCAGGATGCCGAAGAACTAAGTGACGTACCCATCAGGAACATGTAGAGGTTCATTAAGGCTTCAAGATGGTTCAAAACACTAAGGCAATAGGAGAGTGCTTCGGGTATTGCACCACGAGCAAGGGATGCCTCCCTCCAAAATGGGCATCACGATGGGTCTCTACTGACCTGAGTGTGGCGCAGAGGGTTCTCTCCCTTCGCCAACGCATCTACCTAACCTAACATATAGTGTTTTTGGGACGAGTGTGCAATATTCTTTCGACGTGCAACCGTCGATGAAATTGCATGGCTGATTCTCCCCACGATTTGTTTGATACTATTGAGCCATCCTAGAGGAAGTGGAAAGTGGAGAAATAAAGGAGAAAATGGAGTGAAGGAACTAGGAATGGGAGGAATTTGTGATTTATTTCCGACTACAAACTACGGCGTCCGGTTTGTTTATCGTTTAGTTTTCTGAACCAAGCCGGTTACTGAGGGAAAACCCTACCGGAGGATAGAGTAACCCGAATCAGATGCCCATAGCACCGTCGCTTGAACCAAACTTTCCAGAAATGCATGCAGCAGACAATTACAGTGGAAGTCATTTATAACGACGGTAAGGGGACCGAACAAATGCGGTTGTTATAACCGGCGTTCGTTATATCCAACTGCCCTCCCAAGTATACGCGCTATGAAGAAACCAAGCAATAAAAGAAAAGTAGTCGTTATAAGCGACTGGTCGTAATAAGCGACTGGTCGTAATAAGCGACTGGTCGTAATAAGCGAAGTCGTCATAAGCGACTTCCACTGTACTTAAATTAATTTAAGAAAAAGTCAAAATGCGGTCAGATTGAAAGTAGACGTGGGACGTTTGGAAAATTACGTAGGTATATATTTCAGACTTAATTCTCATTACTTTAGATGGCGCTACAGTCTGGGGTGGACCTAAACCTCATCAAATTAGCAATTGCTAATTTTTAAATAAACAATAAAGAAGTAACGGTTAACATCCTGACATCCGAATTTCTCGAAACGCTTCACCACAAAATTCCTCTGCTGCTTTTTTGACCTACGTAAATCGTAAAATTGCAGAGATTACATTAAAGATTGTTCTCTCAACAATACTAAAAAATATAAAGGATGTCCTTCAGTCTTTTTTTTTTTTTTCAACATAAATAATTTGAATAAAATTCTATGGCTAATTGGCTGTTGTTTTGCAACTACAAAGCAAAATCCTCTAACAAATGTTTGGTAGCACGTTATCTATGAAAATTAAACAGTTACTGCCAAAAATTATATAGTCAAGCGATGATAACACTGAATTGCCGGTGTACGCAATACACACAGAAATCTGAGATTTAAAGTGAATATACGTATTAAAGAGGACGCTGTCGTGTACCTTTTTAACTCAGTCAACGAATTCAGTCTATGTAAATTGAAATTAAAAAAAAAAAATAGCACTGGTTGCGCAAAACGCACAAAGTGCTTGGGTTCCCTTTTAATTGAATAAATTTATGAAAACACATTTTAATATTTCCGGTACCATAACGCTGGTTTTTTGGGGTAACCCTCTTGCCAGTCTGGTCAAAAATATGATATAATCCCACCCGTTAAAGCCGAATTAAAATTTTTAATTAATTTTCTTTTCAAAAATATCTCCAAAAGGGCTTTAGCTGTGTAACGCACGGTTGACAACATAGGAATAATTTTAATGAAATTTATCGCTTGACATCACAAGCAATTTTATAAAATCCAATCACTCGTCGGTGCTCAACTAACGGATTACATGATATAAAGCGATAAGATGAGAGATGGACATCGCTTAAGAGGTTACATAAAAAATTGTACTTGAAAAACATTTGGATACACACTGTTGCTACGAAAGTTAGAGAAAAACCAAAACAGTGCATACATAAGTACTTACGAGATCTCATTAGCATCCTTGCTTAAATTGTTCGATTTGGAGTTTTAAGGATAAGTCATCTGCTTAGTCATCCTAAGGTCCACCCAGACCGAAGTTCAGTGTGCACTTGACGGATTCGTAACTGTCTGTGATTAAGCTGGGATTAGAGTAAACGTGAACAAATTTGGGGTAATGGTCATTTCCCGAACGCCTGTTCAATGCACTCTGCATATTAGTAGAGTCCCATCGAAACAAGTGAAAAATGTTTTGTACCTTGGAGTCCTATTCACGAGTGATGGAAGGAATGCTGAGTTATCCTGTAGGATTGGCCTAGCTGGAGCACTTTTGAGACAACTTTGTCAATCTGTGATTAGGCAAGCTGAACTTGGCATCGGACCTAAGATTCCATTCAGTGTTTGTTTCGACCCTCGCCTATGGTCATGAAGTTTGGATACTGACCGAAAGAATAAGATCACGGATACAAGCTGCCGAAATGAGATTTCTTCGTTGTATTGCTGGGGTAACTCGTCGAGATCGAGTAAGGACCACAAGAGTACTCGAGGCACTCAATGTCGAGCAGTTACTTCTTCGAACGGAGAGAGCCATACTTCGATGGATTGGACACGTTAAACGCATGCCCTCAACTCGACTTCCAAGAACGCCCCTTGGAATCCGCGCCATCAGGTTGGTGTCCCCTGTGAAGGCCCATGATGAGATGGTTGGATCAAGTCCGAAATCTCACTTCTACTTGTATAGTGATAGTCCCTGATGATTTAGACTCGATGGCGGAAGATCGGGAGCTGTGGAGAGTCCACTTAAGCATCCTAAGCCCGCGACCCTCAAAGTGGATAAGAGGGCCAGTGGAAAATGATGATAAATGATGACGTTAATTTCACTAGTAAGAACTTATTAACAACATGAATCTAATCTAGAGAGTTCAGTACTTGAGATCCACAAAAATGCTCAGTACTGACTGCGGACTCTGTGTGTGGATAAAAGAGGACAAAACTTTCCACAGTATTGGTTTCCCTAGTCAAAAAGATCAGTCTTGGGGAGCAGCGAATATTTGAAAGGCATTTAGGTTAGGTAAGGTGGCTGCCCCCGCTCAGACAGGGACACACTTAGACCAGATTGGCCCATTGTGATATCACGATCACAATGAACCAGGCAACTAAAGTATGTAGCACAAGTGAATCGAAGGTGGGCCACCGTAATGGTGTTAACCCTTATATTTGAACCATTTCGTCCCAGAGATGAAGTTTCTCGGCTAGATCGTTAAGATCATCGTAAAAATATTTCCCGAGTGTTTACCTTCTTAGCGTCGCAAGAGCAAGACATGTGCACAGGAGGTACGTTGTAGTTTCTTCCTCCTTCTCGTCTCTGCAGCTTCTACAGAAATCATTGGAGAAGACCCCTAGTCTGAGTACATGTCTGCCTATCAATCAGTGTCCGATGAACCTAGGATTTTCCAGTAAGTGGGTAAAATGCAGGTTAAGCAAGATATGTTTTAACAAGAGACAAGTGCTGTATTGTTTCACCAGGTGGTTCCCCCAGGTTTTCGGGGAGATGTCGTCCTTCACCTTCTTTTAGTTTGTCTGCTCTGCTCCTATCGGCCATCTCGTTAAGAGATCTTCGACATTGCTTTACCAACCTTGAACGTGTTCTTGGCGCATTGGGTTTCCTACAAACACCATTGTGTGGGGATGGCTCTCCAGGCTGCAAACAGACTAAACAAATGGTGTCGAAGGTCTGTAAGAAATCAGCGGCATTTTTGCTGTCACTCAGTAGAAGAGACTGTAGACAAGTTATTGACTTTCTTACGGGACACTTCGCTTTTACCAATCGTCTGAGTGTGTTAGGCTTAAGTGACACCACTGTCTGCGACGCCTGTGGAGTGCGGAGAGGGCGATACTTCGGATCTTTTCCAGGTGCCAGTTTTTCGCCAGTTACTATGAGATTGTCCCGCTCTAACCCTCGAAAGGAACGGAGATCGTGGCAATAGCTTCTTTTTAAGATTAAAAGACCTCAGCAACGTTGAGCTTAGCAAATTCTTGAATTTCAATAATTTACTGGGTCGCTTAATTAGCGATTGACAAATATAAGATTCCCAGTGTTTTTGGAGAACTGGGCAGAATGGTCTCTACGTGGTCTAAGTGAGCCTCTGACAATCCGGTCAGCAAGGTCACTCAATTTAATTTAACATATCAACATATGAAGAGTATTTTCCCAAATATGATGAAACATTTACTCCAATGACTTCGGCCTCATGATATAGAACCAAATAAATAAATAACTGGCACGTCAGCTCGGGATGAGCCAAGGCCTAGCTTCTCGCAAAAATGCATGTTGTGCTTGTTGTGCACGAATGAAAGGGACCTACAATTTTTTGACGACTCCGAACGGCTGAGAAGCCTTTTCATGACTTATTGTACTCCCGGAGGTTTGTCATTCCCCGACGAGAGGTGGTGCCGCGAAAAATGTTCAGTGGACCTGGCTGGCGTTTGAACCCACGCAGCTTACACAGGAGTCAAACGCACTAACCATAGAGCCAAGACGACTACAACTGATTCGAATCAGTTATCTGTATTATATTACACATTTATATATGCGTATGTTTATTTGTATTATCTGTACCTGCATGCGTGCGCTTTAATTTACGCAAATTTTCAATATTGCCAGTAAGCATAGAAAGCAAATTTAATTGAATGTTGCCCCTAGTAGATGTTTGGTGAATTCAATAGATATATCCACTAAAGTCATTTAATACCTTCATATGGAATTCGCATCAATTTAATTGGCATACAGCCAATTTAGATAAAGGCAGGCATCCATGCAGCCCTTATGTGAAGCAAGTTCATTTGCCAACATTCCTTCGACTAATATCTCACATATCGTCTTCAAAGGTTAAGTTGAATACTTCAATGCAGGCAAATTCACTATAGGAAATTGGTATGTATGGATGCACTACAAAGAGATGTATGAATACGTATTTTCCCAAACAATGTATAGGCGCTTGCAAGGAATGACGAATAAAGGAAATATCTTGCACTCACGATGATTATGAGGTACGTAGACATGCATTACATTACGATGCACAAAACGTAATAACAAAAATTTTAACAATTCCTTTTTCAAATTACATAAGAACATACATGTGTAGGTACTACGTATAAAGTAAAAATTCTTATTACCAAAAACATATCATTCACAAAATATAGAATAAGACGAAGAAAAGTTATGCTATCATTCAAGGGATGTTCACGCTGAATGAATTTATGTGAAAACTTTCAAATACATTTTTATTTCAAGAAAACTAAAAGAATGTACCTTCGTGTATATGTATGTATGTGCATTTGGAAAAAGTGGTATCTTTCCACTTATCTGCTGGAACATCACACCTGAGAGCTGACGGGGGTTAAAGTTTTATCTGAAAAGTTTTTACATTAATTTTCACACTAGAAGTTTGACTTCTTAGTGAACATTTTAGGACGTTTATTCTTATTTTTAAGTTAAATAGATTTCGACATTCCCTCAGTCAAATCGAAAAAGCTACCATTTGTTATGAATGAAAATTATAAAACCTTTCGAGCAACTTTACGATGATACAGATATGAAAAATATTTAGCAGAGAAATGTCAGAATATCCGAAACAAAATTACGATCAAAATAAATTATTTTCAAATTCAGCGACTTGTTCACTCAAAAGTTGGGAATAAGAGGAATAGGCATACGGCATCAGCGTTGTCAGGATATTTGAGTTGAGATGTAGGAGTTCATTGAATTCCTCCATTTCCCATCGACATGGCAGCGCAAAGAACGCCGGTAATCACCAGTAAAAACAATTTTGGTGAACGAACGCAGCCTTGTCGAACCCCATTTTGGTTCTCCAATTCCTCTGACAGTCTTTCTCTGTGCAGAACGTGACACATTGACCCTTCGTAAGTTCTCTTAATTTATCATGGTCACTTCTCCTGTGCAAGGCAACCCAAATAAATTCCTTTGTGACTCTGTCGAACGCCTTCTCACAATAAAAGAATGGCAGTTGAAGTGGTCGCCGTGGGTCATTGGTTAGTGGGTTGGACTACGGCGCGAGCGGCGTGGGTTCGAGCCCCCAGCCATGTTCACCGAAAGTTTTTCGCGGCACCACCTCTCATCGGGGAATGACAAACCTCCATGAGCGTGAGTGTCATGAAAAAGCTTCTCATATCGCCGTTCAGAATCGGCAAATAATAGTAGGCCCCTTCCATTCGTGCAAAAATTGTAACACGCATAACATGAATGGTTGGGAGAAGCTAGGTCTAGGCTCATCCCGAGCTGTCGCGCCAGCTATTTATTTATTTTTAATTAAAGACATCGAGTGTGTTTTCCAGTCCATCCTTGATTCTATCAAAAATTACTTTAGCTTCACCTTAGTTACTGAAGACAGCATACAAATACCTCTGCAGTTTTCGCACTGCATGAGACGTCCTTTCTTAGAGAGATTGATGATCATTCTGTTGTTTCCATCAACGGCAAAGATTCTGAATTCCCACGGCTTCTCTATAAGTGGGTGCAGAATTTCACCAGAGATCGTTGACGCTGCTCCTAAAAGTTCCACAGATATACCGTCAAGTCCTACCGCCTTGAAGTTTTTCAGAGCTTTGACCCAGTAGTGATCAAATCGTTACTGTGAGTTGTGGTGCGAATTCGGATAGTTGTTGCTTCGGGCGGCCCAACCAGATGTGGGTACAAGTCTTTGGCTAAAGCACAAAAACAGTAGCAAAATGCCTCTTCCATCGGTTGACGTGGTCCCCATCCGAAACTAGCAGAGAAACATCTAGAGCTGTCACCGGCTATTGGATCCTTCACTTTTAATATTAAATGCACAAATGTAGGTAATATGGCTGTCCATGAGAGGCACAGACACACGTAGGCCAAGGAAGGCCCTTTGTGATACCACTGGGATCTACATATACCCTAGGTGCCACTCCAACTAATGAAACCATTTGGAGTTCTTAATAAAGCTAAGGATACTGTTGACTTCAGTATGCAATAATTCGAAGTGATAAGCTCCTAGAAAGAGCTCCTAGAAAGAGCATCCTTCTTTCGGATAGGGCAAGACAAGTGCAGAGAAAATGGAGAATCGTTTCCTCCTCCTCTTAGTTCCTGCAAAAGTCATTTGCGAAGAGGCCCAACCTTTTGGCTTGAAGGCCAATGGAACAGTGATCAGTGAGAACACCGACAACGGAGCTAATGAGCGACCTTTTAAGCAAGATGAGACTTTTAGATCGAGCGAGCCTTAGTATAGGCCATATCTCTCTGGAAGTGCAGCATGTGGTGCCTTTCCTTCATCTTTGGTTTGTCTTGCTGATCGCGTCGTACTCTAAGAGTAATCTAAGCAACTAAGACTAGTTCGGTAAAAAACAATTCCATTGGGAAAACACAAATGTCAGGAGTTATAATTTTTCAAATTTCAATTTTATTTCTGTACTGTCCGAATTCGGAAGGGAACATTTACTTAAAATTTCGTAATGCATCTTAAATCCTAAATAAATACATAAATCTTCCATATGCATGCGTGTGCACGCACTGACTTTAACGTAATAGAAACCTTATCCCTCATGTGGAATCGTTTAAAATATTGAAATTCAAACTTGTCACAAACACATACCCTTATTTAAATGTTTACTCGTACTTGCAAAACTGCAAAAAGCAAACCAGTGCGGAAATGAATGGTGCAAAGGCATCATAGTGTGAAGAACCTTCATATGCATACGATTTAACTTCTCCCACAACATGGCTAGGACTTCTGTTTTTCAACCCTCAAGCCATTTGCATGAATAATTTACCAAGCTAATGTAATGGTGTCTGAGATAAATCTGGGTAAACATTTGTTGTGATATTAACTGATGCTTTGTTGTACAATATTTTCTTTGTAGTGTGTATGCATAAAATGTATGTATTCCCCACGGAAGTTATGTGTTTTTTTTTATTTTTGTGTTTGGATTCCTGTTTGATACAACATACAAACATGTCGTTGTCAAATGGCGATGTATTGTGACTACTACTTCCAATTGTTTGCACTTTTTTACGATATGCGTTTACCAAGAAAAACTTGAAATCAATATTAAATGATATTTTTCCCTTATGCAAAATTTAACTCTATTTTATATCTGAGCCCGAACAGAAGTAGACGTGTAGCTTAGTCTTGTTTCGCTTATAGAGTCACAGAGACGATATCTCTCTGTTCGTGTAATTTTGTCATTGGTTTTTTGATCAAATTGTGTACATTTATATCGTTTTCTTCTACAACCTCGAAAACCACAAGGAATCGTAACAAAGATAAATGTCATTAATGTAATTTGAACCTTAAATATACAAACAAACATACAAAGAAACGAATAATAAACTTCGAATTCAACTGTGTTCAACACTTCACTCATCAGGAATAACTAATTTTCGGGCTTTTGTTGTCATTTTGATGCAGAACAACCAAAACCACATCATGCGCTGCGGCCAGGAAGGGATCTGTAGATATTCGGGATTCAGTGGTAAACTCGAAAGCCATAAATCGTCCGTATCCCTCGAATATCTAATACGAAACATGGAAAATAATTGTAAAATTACACACGCTTGTTGGCGTTCTATTTTGCTCTTTTGCTAGCGTAGATACTTTATTATTTAATTGGTGATTTTCCGATTCAAAATTGGAAAATGCGCGTGGTTTTCCGTAATTTAGTTGTTGTCGATTTTGAGGTTTTTAGGATTTATTTTGAAACATTTTCCTCGGCGTAATTTAAATTTTTTGGTTAAGCAAATCAAATTTATGAATTCTATTTGACAATCATTTTTGGATTTCTGGGAGCCACGAAAAAATCTGGTTTGTGGTAGCTAATGCTGTCTAAATTCAATTTTAATGAGCCAGCAGTAGACAGAAAAAAAATTTTCTAAAGTATAACAGTTACCGCAATCGTTCTATATCTGTATTCACATTTATGTTCAAATACGTGACCATCGAAAGTTTGCAATATTTTTTTTCTTTTTCCATAAATCGATACTGATGTATACAAAATTTCTTAATTCGCCACCAGATACACAGCTGCCAAAGCTGGACGGTATCACAATAGACCTCGCATCCGAGGCGAAATATCTCGACGTCATTCTTGACGCCAAGCTAACTTGAAAAAGAAATATCGAAGACAAGATGAGAAAGGCAATGACTGCACTCTACGCGTGTAAGAGGACGTTTGGGAAAAGATGAGGCCTGCAACCACGTATTATTTATTAGATATAAGCAGCAATCGTAAGACCTATCATCTCCTATGACTGCTTAGTATGGTGAGTTGCAATAAAAATCAAAAGCTATCTGTACTTTGCACAACGGGAGTCGTAAGAAGTTCACCGCAAGCAGGTCTGGTTATGATCTTTCATGTCCATCCCCTGGATCTGTTCATAAAAGGCGCCGCTGCAAATGGTGCATTTAGATTAAGAGAATCCAACCTGTGGAAGGAGACCACCTATGGACATGCGAGGATAACTGACATAACATAGTTAATGGGCGAGAAATATAACTCCGAAAATGTCACAGACACATCGGACTATCTGACCCCCTACTCGTACAATGACTTTAACACTGATCTTCCTATTCTATTCCAAACCGAAAGACCGGGAATCAAACAACGTAATAAATGACCACGAAATCCCGATTTAAACTGACGGCTCAAAAAGGGAATCAAGAATAGAAACCGGACTCTACTCGGAAACCCCACAAAAACAAAAATCCTTTAGATTGCGAGAAACAAATAGCGTCCTCCAATAGAAGAAGTTGCAGGATGCATAACAGATTGTCACCTTCCCCCATTGGATATAACTGTATTCGTCGAAAGTCGAGTACCTATAAAATCGATAAAATCCAATACTATCAAATCAAAGCCAATCACGACTCGCTAATCACCATAAGGCACCATACAGTCAAACTCTGCTGGGTTCCCAGACATAAGGTCATAGAAGGAATCGAAAAAGCTGTTGAATTGGCAAGATTAGGATCGGCGATGAAAATTAGGGAAGCGTACACATCTGTAATGCCACCGATAGGCAGATTGCATAGGATAATAACCAACTCAATAGTCATTACACCGAGTGACGACTGGGAAAAAATTAAAACCCAGTCCTTCAGAGCATAATCATGTACGGTACACGGACGGCTCTAAAATGGACAGTGGATCTGGGGCTGGACTATTCGGAGAGTCGTCTAGCACTTACATATGGGCCAGTCTAGGCCCATACTCATCGATCTTCCAGGCAGAAATATTTGCCATAAGTTAGTGCACAAGCTTAAACTTGTTCTCTGTCTTCAAACAAAACCATTTCTATCTTCTCTGACAGTCAAGCTGCCTTAAAAGCAGTGAACTCAGTCACGATAAAATCGAAACTAGCCCCAGAGACAGTCAAATTGCTTCTAGAACTGAGAAAAAAGAACTTGGTCATACTACACTGGATCCCCGCTCACAAGGGCCACTTCGACAATGAAACAGCGGACCCACTGGCCAAGATAGGTGCTGCAAGCCTCCTCACTGGTCCCGAACTAGCCTGTGGAGTAAATAAATTCATCTTCAAAGGCTACATGAAGAAACAAACCCTGCTGAAATCCAACACAATTTGGATGGGAAGTGTAGGACCGAAATGTACCAAATACTTTTTCCCCAATCTATCACAAAAGAAATTCAAGTTTCTTCTAAATCTGAGCAGGAACCACCTACACCTACACCTACACAAGCTTGGCCTGTCGCCGGACCCCACCCGCAGACTATGCTTGGAGAGCGACAAAAGCTCTCTCCACATCGTCACAGAATATCCAGTCCTCATTTATGTGAGAAAGCGGACCACAGGCAGTGAATTCGTCTCATCAACTGCACCTGCCACGCTCCACCCAGAAAAGCTGATTAGCACAATATACCTCTAAATAAAACTGCAGTACTAGAGTGGACAATTCGCTCCCCACTTATAATAAATAAATGGATAACATAACAGCTAACCTCCGGGTTAGCCAGAGAGGACTGCCCAACGTTATGGCCGAAATTAAATTAAACTAAAACAAGGAGCCTTTTGGCACTAGACCGATTCTCTATCCGGATGCTCACTGGAATTACCACAGGACACTGCGCTGACGGAGTCATGCTCCGCAAATGGAGAATCAAATCCAACGATGTAGGCAGAAGCTGCGGAAGTGAGGAAAAATTAGAATCAATCCAACATCTGCTGGATCAAGGTTCTTTGCAAGCATAGGAGAGGTAACAGCCCTACTCGATTCATAAAGAGCACTAACTGGTTCACAAAACAGTCAACAATATGATGGATCCTTAGGTTGTCGGGAGAACCATAGTGCTATTCATACAATACAAAAAGGGTACTCACAATGGACCTTCAGGTCTCCGAGTGAACATGGTGAGGACTATCTGTCACACACCTTACGTAACCTAAGTTCAAAATCGTACTTCGAAAGTATGACAATCTTATTTAATATTCCTATGTACATACGTACAAATGTACAATCGGTCTTCGATGGAATTCTGAAAGCTATGTTGCGAGGTGATAGGAGCACTGGTTTACTTGGAATTGCAGGAAGCGTTCTCAGCTGTCAGTGCCCCTGGTCTAGATAGAGAAAAAAGGCTGTGAAATGTATCAAATCCGTATTTGACCTTAACCTTAACACCGTGAACGCGTCGAATCTAATCCTTCTGCTCTTGGATCGTTTGGGGCCTCATCGGCTTACTACTTCTGCTTCACACAACCCCAGCATTGATTTTTTATAGTCAATTGTATCTCGATGTCATCCAGATGTATGTACATACATACAAATATATTTTGACGTTATGTCAAAATGTGGTTTTTAAAATTTCTGATTGCTACGAAGGCAGTCGTGTCACCGGCCACTACGAGGACCCACTGGACCTCGCGCATCCAACCTTGACCCAGTTACATCAAATTTTTTCCATTAATTTAATAACCGCGTTACGAAATGGACGGTTATGTACATATGTAGGTATGCTGAAATGTACGCTTTGTGTTGGTTGAATTTTCTCCATTGGGGATATGTATTTAATAACAATTCAAGAGGGTTCCTTTGTCGTATATGTCTTCCTTTGACAGAATTTATTTGTTTATTTGTTTAATTTATAGCTGAAGCGACAGCCCGTCGTGGTCAAGGCCTAAATTCTCGCAAACATTCATTTTGAGCGTGTTAACTTTTCGGACACATGGAAAGAGAAAGAATTAATTTCCGATTCTGAATAGCAAATTGAGAAGCTTCTTTGTAAGATTGTCTATCGGTAGATACTCAATTGGTTAGGTTGTTGCGGAGTCCATAGCAATCAAACAAACATAGGTACACTGAGTTTTATATATGTTCTAGCTGCCCGCCCCGACTTCATACGGGTACACTTAAATTATTTGATTATTGTTTTTTGGTATGTTTCGCTTTATTATTTAGACTTTTATTAATTAACAAAAATATAATAACGTAAAACATCATATCGCCCTGAGCCTACTCAGGGGACGTCTACCTGATGACACGGATTTCATGGCATGTCTTGAAACCCAAGTTGGGGAATGCGTTTAATGTGCCCAAACCACTTAAGTATGGACCGTTCCGTTCGAATAGGTAGTTACTCGACATTGAGTTCCTTCTATATTCTCACAATATGTGAGAGTCGGATCAAACAGAAAAAATTGTTTCAGCCTGACCAATCCCACAGGATAACTCAGTACTGCTCCTTCCATCACTCGTGAAATACAATACCCCGAAATACTTAAACTTCTGAACCAGTTTCGATGGGACCCTACTAACATGCAGAGTGCATTGAACAGGCATTCGAGGCATTACGATTATTTCTGATTTGTACACATTTACCCAGATTCAGCACAGACGACTACGAAGCTATCAAGCGGTCGCTGAAGTTCGATCTAGATGGTTCGAAATAAGTCATCAGCAAAAAGCGGATGGCTTATCCTATAGGCTCACAACAACAAAGACCAACGCTCGCAGTGAAAGATGTTTATGGAACGCCATTCACCCGAACACATCTCCAACAACTTCTCACAAGGTTTTAACGATCAATTATTCATGAAAAAATATCGGAGGGTGAATCTAAACCATCCAGGGACCCGCTCAAACACACACAAAAAATTTTATTAAAATCGGTCCAGTCGTTTAGGAGGAGTTCAGTGACATACACACATACAGAAGAATTATAAAGAAGGGGAGATTATATACATACATATATAGATTATACTTTTTGAAGTATGTCATTCTCCGCTGAAAGGTGATGCCACGAAAAACGTTTGGTGAATATGACTGCAGCTTCAATCTACGCAGCGGTGTTACGCACTTATCACTGAGACTCGAGACCCACATTTCTCTAAATTGCTTAATGGGAAAAAGAAATCACGAGTTCGACAACAATGATTATAATACATAGTTGTGGTCGTGGGTGCATTAAACTTAAAAACAGAAACCATAAAGCGTAAATAAATTGACTTTGACATATGGAGAGTTCTCAGCGTTTAAAGTGCATGACTTTCAGTACAAGTTCGAATTAAACTAGTCATGGAATACAAAAATCACGTAATTTGTATCGAAACCTGTAAAGGACTGGTAAAACATAAAAACCGCAATAATTATTGTCCTGATTCCCCACAGGTAGTATAACCAAAATCATGAATTAAAAAGCAAAAGACACGCCAAAGGATTCTAAATCAAAGTTTAACTGAAGCCCGCACACATAAAAGCATTCATTTCAGTCTCCTTTATACACCAATCGAATGTAGTCAACAAAATGCAAAATGTATTTTCACGTTTTCATCAATGGCGTCTCAGAGAATAAGACCCTGCAGCGAATTCAATTTCGTTAATGGAATGTGAATTAATTTGCCACATTTGATAATTTCTATGCTCTACACACATGGGAACAAACGGCACGGTACTAAGTTCTCTTGACTCCCATACCCAATAATCATTGAAATATCATTCATTCAATGGCACAACTCTGAAGGACTTACCACAATCACTCCAAATGCAGACTTTTCCATCCACCACGTCCGCAGTAGTTTGTCTCCCCGCAATTCTCAAATCAAATCAGATGCGAGGAGGGAAGAGTGGGTGGAAAAAATGCAATAAATTCGACATGGTATGTAGTCGGGTAACTTGTAACTTTTTGTCTCCCGCCATATTGTCGCAAGTAGTATACTTGTGAATATTTAACTAGAACAAATTCAACCGTGCACTTAAACGACGCTTGATTGAACATACAAGAAGGATATGTATAGTGTGTGTGTGTTTTGCAGTAGCAGAAGTTGTAGTTTCTCGTAGAAGAACACTGGATAGGAGTAATGTACGACAATAAGTGGATGGGATTGAAGCCTCGAGGGAAACTTACATCCTTGTTGGCTTTCTAATTAATGGAAGTGACGGTTGCACCTGATGTTGCACAAACGCTCGTTTGTATGTAATTTGTTTTAGGGAAGAAGATTTGTGGAAATGGCATCGTCAGGAAGCATTTACGGCACACCTACATATACGAGTGCGCTAAAGTTTATAGTTCTTAATAGTTTCTGTGCGATGTAGACATCTGGGATATGTGTAGGTACATGCCAGTGCCGAGTACTCGTACTCGTATGTGGCCTTACAGGGCTGAAGAAGATCGTTATCGCTTAACTTTGAAAGCTGTCTGTATAAACTTTACCTAGACGGACTTTATTGGAATTTACATAAAAACTGATTGTTTTATGAGAGCGTAGGCATAACAAATGAGAAGTGAAGCGAAAATATTACCTTTTGCATGATGAGAGCTCGTGATCAACTTCAACTTCAACACATAAACTTCCTACATTCGTCTTTTCGCCAAATTTACCTACACCATCTGAACATCTTCTGATCAAAATATTTGCAAAATTGATCAATTCATTAACCAGCCTCATATTGTAATGATGTTTCTGGTAATGAATTCCCCTCTGTAGCATCTGTTGGAGACGACGTAGAGTAAGGAAGGGGTGTAAGTGAAGTGGCATAAGTTAACGGATAGAAGTCGGATGGGGTTTACAGATCCAAGAAACGTCCTGTATGTCCAACGAACTCCAGAATTTTCTGAACACTAAATTACCTAAGAGAGCTTAGCCCTGGCAGAACATGTCTTTCCAAGCTTTTGTGACTTAACGCCCGTGTGGTGGGACAATCGCAAGTGTTCGAGGCTCTCCTTCTCCTCCTCGCATACCGGACAAATACTTGATTGCACCAGTCGCAGTCTGTGGGCATGTTTGTTCAAGTTGATTTGTAAAATGTACAGGCCGACCATCAGTTTTACTTACCTCCTGCCAAGATTAAGCGTTCTCCATGCTAGCCGACAGCAGACGCACTGTATCATTGCCGTGGCCGCTTTGCAACTTTGCAAGACTTTCCAGGAAGTCTTGTGGCGTTTAGCAGACAAACCACTAAAAGCGGTTTTAAGAACCTTTAGGCCCGTTGATGCCCCCTTCCTACCCAGTACATCCGCAGCTTCGTTCCCAGGTATGTTGCAGTGATTTGGTACCCAGAGCAGACGGACCTGGGCATAGGTTGCCAGAGTATTGAGTTTTCCTTTGCATTCCCTTACAAAGTTTGAGGTGGTTGTTGGCTTTGCAAGTGCCGTTAATGCAGCTTGACTGTCCGAGAAGATATAAATACGACGATGAGGAGGAAACCATTTCACTGAAACCTCTTCTTCTACAGCAACGTAAACGATCTGACCAATAAAGATGTCAGCAACCTCCTACGCTCCATCAGGAGCTCCAAATGATTATAACGAGTATTTAAAGAATATTAATCAAGACCCATGTGGTATCACAATGGACCTCTCATTGATCCAAGTGTGTTCGCTTTAACAGCCACATCAACCTAACCTAAGTACAACCTTTCGATCCTAATATATTAACTAATGTATCGCGAAGTGCACGATCGAATAAATAGAGAGATGTTACTGCAGGAGGTTCGGAAGTCTTACCGAAAAGAAGCTGTCAAGGCTACCGAGCCCGAACCGAAAACTGCAAGGATGAGCAACGGAACATTGTAGTAGAATCGAAGTCGATGCTGAGAAGAACTACTTCTGCAGACTGTTTAACGGCGACGACGAATCAAATCCCGCTGTCAGGCAGAATGAACCATTCAACCTGGATGACGAAGACCAACAATTCCGTCCATCCGACCTGGACGAAGTGAAGATAGCCACATCTAAGCTTAAGTCCAACAAAGGTGCTGGAGCTGACGGCCTAGCTGCCGAGCTGTTCAAAGTGGCAGGCGATGATTTGGTAAGGAGCATGCACCAACTCATCTGTAAAATATATTCGGAGGAATGTTTGCCCGAAGAATGGAACCTCAGCATAGTTTGTTCGATCCTCAAGAAAGGAGACCCTCTGAAGTGCGCCAACAACAGAGGCTGTGAAACGCCTAAAGCCGTTCGTAAACAACCTGATCGCGCCATATCAGTGTGGCTTCAGGCCACGGAACAAAGTATTCATACTACTGTAGATCTTGAAGAAAACCCAGGAACTTCAAATTGATACCCATCACCTTTCCATCGATCTTAAGGCCGCATATGACAGCATCCATAGAGACGAGCTATACAGAGCCATGTCTTGTTTTGACATCCCTGCTGAACTCGTCCGTTTGTGCAAGATGACGATGGAGAATGCATGCTGCATCATCAAGCTTGGTCAAGACCTCACCGAGACCTTTGATGTCAGAAAAGGATTTAGACAAGGCGACGCGCTGTCATACGACTTCTTCAACATCGTTCTTGAAAGAGTTGTGCAAAACTCACGCGCCAACACCAGAGGCACAATCTTTCAAAAGTCCGTCCAAGTACTCGGATACGCCGATGACATTGACATAATCGAAAGAACGCAGCGTGATGTCACTGGTGCGTTTGTGAGTATCGAGACGGAGGCGGCGAAGATGGGTTTAGTGGTCAATGAGGGCAAGACAAAGTACATGCTGTCAACAAGAAAGGACACTCAAAACCAACATCTTGGATAGAACGCCACTGTAGACAGGTATAACTTTACCTCAAAGTTATACCTGTTAAGGACTTTATCTACCTAGGCTCCGCTATAAATTCAAAGAATGACACCAGCGCAGAGAGATCAAACTCTGATCCAGGAAATCGCTGTTTCTTTGGGCTAAGAAAGCAATTGAGTGGCAAAGTCCTCTCTCGAATGACTAAGGTGACCCTGTATAAGACCTTAATCAGCCCAGTTTTGCTCTACGGCGCGGAGGTATAGAATCTGTCAAAAGTGGATGAGGGTGCACTTTCGAGAGAACATTTTTTCGGGTGATTTTGGGTCCAGTCTGCATAGACGGTGCATAGAGGAGGAGATACAATCACGAACTGTACGGTCTGCACAGCGACATCGATTAAGCCAGAAGAGTGAACCTCCAACGACTGAGGTGACTGGGTCATGTAGAGCTGATGGACACCAATGCTCCGGCCCGGAAAATCTTCGAATTCACACCCGAAGGACGGCGCAATAGAGGGATCGCGACTCAGGTGGCGCACTCAAGTGGAAGATGACTTTAACCAACTTGCCGTGCGAAACTAAAGGCAGCTGGTTGAAGATCGAGCTGGCTGGAAACACTTGTTAGTTGAGGCCCAGGTCAACCCCGGAATGTAGCGCCACCTAATGTAAGTAAATAAATGTTTTTCCGAAATCAGGGCTTTAACCCGTGTGACAAGGGATGATGTTAACCAATTTACTGTGGCCAGCCCCTTACATTTAAACATTTGTATCACACGTTAGTTATCAGAAGCCTTTTGTATCTTTTTAGAACTTCACTAAAAATAACTTCTTCCTTAACCTTAACAGTTTCCTATTACCTGATATGTTCATTCAATACTTCAAGCTATCAGAAGGGCAGAGTCTGCTCAACAAAGTACATTCATACTTTATAATATTTTTAATGTATATTATTGTAGTTTGGAACGCCAAGGAACTAACTTTTTGAGAACATTAAGCCTTATTACTCAGTACACAGGTCTACAAATTTTGACCTTGAAAAAGTATTCTCCATGTAAAGTAGCTTTTTTGACTAATTTTGACATGTTGAATATGAAAAGCACAAATTAGTAAACAATATTTCGGATACTTCTTCGCTGTAGACTAGTGTCTAATAGAAATTCCATGAATTCTAGAGATTTTCTATTTAACTGTGTTGTAATAGGAGCAAATTACCACTCTGAAATGAAAATGAAATGTCTTAATTCCAGTGCCGCTGAAAACTCTCATATTAAGAGAACTTTCCAATAATTGTATTACATACTTTGTTTTTGGTGAACCGACAAATAGGTGAAAATTCCCCTTCCACCAGTTAAAAGAACACCAAACACCATTATAACCTAAACGCTCCCCACTTTGTCCAACCTTAAATTCTGTACAACCAGTACAGGGAGGAAGTAAACATAAAAAAGTCAAAAGGACACAAATTCGTTTTAACCAATGCTGTACAACTACCACAATGTGATGTCAACCACCTAATTAAAACATACTAATGGGATTTTACGCTTCGCAATACAAACAGCCTAAGTGAGGTATTGTTGGTGCAAGTGAGGTAATGTTGTCTAGTTAAAGCCCAGTTGCCAGATTTTAATTGTTCAAAATGACTGGGGCATTCCACATGTGTCGACGACAACGACACTAAGTAAATAAACACTAACGAACGGCTTCTTTCTATGTGGGCTTCGTGATTATTCTGGTCCTATCCTACATATGTCCTGTCAGGAGTTTATGTAATGGGAGAACTAGTACTAAAATAGTGCTGGTGAACTTAAAGTGTAACTTCTTTATGTGTGGAAACAGCTAGCCAAACATTGTTGTGTGCTCGACTGTAAAGACATTAAAGTTTAAATTTAAGGAAAAACATCAGATCCTTATAGACAAAAAAAAAACATGAAATCGGCTGTAGCGATTGAGTATATGCCTGATTTGGTTTTAACAGCTTTATAAAGTGATGCTAAAGTAACAAAAAAAAGCATTCATACACATTTATGGCAACGAATAAATTTTATTTTAAAAAAAAAACCCTAGCATGAGCTTGCCAACGATATGTGTTCAAACATTTTTTTCAAAAATTATATGAAATTAATACCTTGCATGGGACTACCCCTCCCGTGCACTGGCATGTAAATCGGCTCCTAAATGGAAAACAGTTTTCCTGTTTTATTGCGACTGGATCTGTAGAAACTCACAGACGTTGTTGCAAAATGCACCTTCCAATCGATACTGAGTTCAAAGTTCTTTACGCTTCAGTAATGTTTCAGGAAAGAATGCATTTGTCTGTTTGTTATACGAAACTAAGACGAAATGAAAAATGACAATTTCCAATGTTGTCAGGTTGAAAGTTTCATCAAAGAATTTCTTTTTTTTTTTTTATATTTTTACATGACGACGAAATCATTTTGTAAAGGGATCTAGTGACGAAACCACTAAACTCAGAAGTTACGCAACATAAATATGATGCAGAAAATGAAAGAAGAAAATCCAAGATGCTGGTCCTTCAACATTGTGAAGGACTTTGTAATGCATGGTGTTGTGGTTGCTTTTCATGAATGTTGTGTGTTTGCTGCACAACCATCTCAATTCGTAGTTCTTGAAATGGAAATTCCCTGAGCAGCCAAGCGTAATGCACAAAAGAACTCATTTGCGTCAAGGTGCTCTTTCAACAGGCATTAATTTTCAGAATTCATTACAACTATTTCGAGCAATGAGAGCAATTCAGGACCTTACCACTCAATGCGAGTTCCAGTTCACCGCCATTAAAAAGAAAACCCTTACCCAGGCAGTAAAATGTAGTTAGGATGTTCACACAAAAATGACTTATGCGAGAACAACCAGGTATAGTCATACATACGTAGTAAGAAGATTGCATCAAAAGGCACCATGCAAAAAAGTCGGGCTTGCTTCAAGAAATAAGGAAGGTTTTAATTAAAAAAAAACATCCTTTGCTGGTCAAGGTGTAAATTAATGATATTAAGTGGTTTTAAAATAGGTACAAGGTCTGAGCAACCTGAGGAGTTGTTCATATATGGAGCTGGAGCTTTGGGGCGCCATGTGAATTTGCGCTGGGTGCCAGTAACACGAGTACAAAACATATTAATAATTATCAACAGTAGTATCTACGCAAATGCGACAAAAATGCGCATGAGTTTGTTTGTACAAATGGATTTCCTACTTCGAATGGCGAATTGAGAAGCTCTTTCAAGACAGATTATACTCCGGGAGGATTGTCATTCTCTGACAAGAGGCGGTGCCGCGAACAATGTTCGGTGGATATGGCTGTGGCTTGAACCCGCTCGGTCAGCAGTTCAACGCACTAAACACTGAGCCAAGCCGACCACTAAGACTATCACTAAAATTCCAGAGTATGGTAAAAACTACTTGATAGGGAACTCAGCTAGAGTTGGAATATTCAAGACCTTTCTAAGGAAGTCCCAATTGCCTTATATTCCTGCCGGAAAACTCTGGGCCCGAAATGGGGCCTGCAGCCTAAAGTAGTTTACGAGATATATACGGCGGTGGTGAGGCCGATCCTTATGTATGGAGTGCTGGTCTGGTGGACATCATTGGACAAGAAAAGCAACAGTAGTCTGGCTAAAAAGATACAATGGGGATCATGGATCTGCCTAACGGGTGCCCTGAGAACAACCCCTACTACTGCACTGGAAGTAATGCTCCATCTGCTTCTTATTAATATCTTTGGGAAGCTAATGGCAGTCAAAGGACAATTAAGGCTGCGAGAATCCTTCCAGCTGATCAGCACAGCAACGGTTCACTCCAGGATCCCCAAGGGCAACCATAGATTTCCTAGTAAAATATACTACAATGTCCCCTATATCGACTTCCACGTCAGGTACAAGACTCAGATTCTTAGCAGAAGCTCTTGGGAGTCTGGTGCAGTTTTGAGCGAATCCACGCTAGAAATATTTACAGACGGATCCAAGACAGCGTGTGGTGTGGGGGCAGGAGTCTTCTCCAACGCACCTGGCTTAGCCATTACTAAGCAATTGCCAGATCATTGTAGTGTGTTTCTAGCGGGAATTAAGGAAATATGCGAGGCTGCGGCTGGCCTTCATTTAACACGTTAGATTGTAGCGCTAGTGTTCTTACTATACATAGGTAATCAGAAAGCTGTTAAAGCCTTGAAATCCCCGACAATACGATCAAGGTTGGTAAAGCAATGCCGTATATCTCTTAACGAGATTACATACAGGTGCGACGTAGCCCTGTGCAGGATCTCAGGCCACAGGAGCTTTCCAGACAACTGCAGAGTGGCCGAGCTGGCAAAAGAAGGTACAGAACAGCATCTCCGCGATAACCTGGAGGAACCAACTGTGCCTTTCGAATCGATCATAATCGGAGAGACTTTTATCCACTAATTGGAAAAACCTGGGTGCATTAATGCGGTCTTCACCGGACATTGCTTGATAGGCACCCAGATTGGATGTCTCCTTCAATGATTTCTGTAGAAGGTGCAAAGATGAGGAGAAAAAAGAAACTACAACGCATGTACTGTGAACGTATCCTGCCGTAGAGACGCTAAGAGAAAATAACCTTGGGAAATACTTCTACGACGATCTTAACGATCTAGCCGAACTCGACATCCATGAGATAAGAAACTTCATCTCTAGGACGAAATGGTTCAACTCTTAAGGTTAACACCGCCCCACCTTCGATTCACTTGTGCTACATACTCTGGTTCCCTGGTGCCGGTAAGCCGGTTTTTTCATCGTGGTATCACAATGGGCAAATCTGATCTAAGTGTGTCCCTGTCCCCTGATCTAACCTAACCTACAAATGAGTATTCTCTTCAAAAACCGCCTTGAACTTCACTTAGTAGATCGTTCTCTCTTAAACTCTGTAACAGCTTTCCCGCTGCATGCTAGAAGAAACCATAAATGCTGTTGTTCCTTTAAGAAATCAAAAAAAAAAACTATGAGGCCATATACAATAACCTGCCTGTTAAAAAAGGAATCAGTGATGACGTCTTGAAGTTGGATCACAGAAAATCCAATATTATTTATACCCTTGAAAAATAAAATACAATCATAAAATTACATGCATACAGTAAAATCATTTTCATGACATTATTAAAAAAAAAAGTGCAACAAATTTCTGTCAATTATAGTAATTTGAAAGTCCTAGCTAGCGCAGTCATTGATTGCCTCATCCCCTGCATATTCATATTGTATATATGCCCACGCAGGTGTACACAGCTCCGAGCAGACTAATTCAATTTTAATGTACTTTTGAAATACAAACTATTCAAATGGTTATGACTGCGAAAATTATGTCATCTCGAGGAAAGCTTCGTCGTTGTCGCCCATCATCTACAACTTGAAACACCAACCTTTTGTACAGGAGCCCGAAAACAGTCGTTAGACTCGTTGTACATAATTCCAAGGATAACGTGGAGGTTTCCCCATTTGCATACGTATGCGTTCATATTCCGTCCGTTTACATGCAGGTGAAGATTTCTCCATTTTGCAAAGTTTTCATCGCTATGCACGGAAATACGCATTTACATTTTCTGCATGTCCTTAATATTTTGGGAGTTATGTATGTACAGACATCCTTACATTTTCCCATATCTACAGCCATGTTTCAGACTTTACTTCATTCATTCTGTGCAATCTTTACACGGAACTCTTCTGTACATTGTTGTTTATGTCTGGCTGTCAGCTCAACAGTTTAAATTTATTACCATGTTTCATTTTAAACTTTAAATTCTGTGTACCATGCTACTGCGGATGTAGAAAAGGGAGGCAAGCAGGATTGACATAACTTTCGAAAATGTCAGACAAATAAAAAAAACAGGCAACTTTTTGAAACAATCGTCAATACAGTAAAGAATGACACTTCAAGTTGTCGCACTCTTACCACTTTACAACAGGTAACCTCGAGGTTTTTTTAAATTTCGTCAATCCTTTGCTTACACTTTTAAGATAATTTTAAACGCCTTTGTGAATTTTGAACAATATATTGTACAAGACCTAATAAAAATTGAAACTGTTACTATGAGGTGGTAAGGTCAGTAGTTAACTTACTACGTGCATGCCTGACCGCCTCAGCCTGACCATATAGTCAACAGAATTTCGCCTTAGCTGCGTCTTCGTATCTTTATGTGTTAGTGAGCCTCGATTTAGAAATGTCGACCATATAGGACTTCGGTCTCGTTCTTCTGGGTTTCTCCAGAAATACAAAGGATGTCCAGCATCTCCACTTTTTTGAGAACATGGAGGCGGTCCAGTTCAGTTCGAAAACGTCCCAAAGGTTGGTTACCTTCCCCACAGTTTCTTACAGCTAATCTTTGAATTTTTGTTTCTGGAGAATTCCATTCTACAACGTGTAGTTGTCCTCTCCGATATTGCTGGTACTGAGATGTAGGACATCCATGATCGTCAAGATGATTGGTCCGCAATACCTATTCGGAGATCGCTTACCACTGCCAAAATAAAGGTGTTTTACCCGCTTGTATTGGCTCGCTCCTTTCCACCATAAGGTGTCGACATCTCTACATGCTTCGCCTTATTTTCCTTACCGTGGATCGATTTTCGTTTCTCTTTGCTGGGTTCGGACTGTTTCACTGTAGAGCTATTCCGCAATTTCAATTGACTGACAGGTTGTCTATCAGGACAAATTTATCGCGCCTTCCCACTTCCAAGCTTCACCAGGCCAAAACTTTGCAGTCCAGTTGTGAATCCCGTCGCAGTTTGCTGCACGACTAGCATCGAGTTGGGATGGGAGGAAAGGTCGATAAAATAAACTGCCAGTCAGCTCATCGACTGATAGGTCGTTATCTCCCACCGCAGAAGAATGGAGAGCAGCCGATTTCTGTTTCTGATGTTCTTTTCTCCTCTTTTGCTTATATCGCTTGAGTAGATTACGTTGTTCGGTCTCCTTTTGACTTTTAAGCTCATCAGCCGAACTCTTGACACATTGCTGCACCACATTGTCCATCGAATCCTCTATTAGAGTCGCGACTCCAATCGACCTCCTTAACTGGCCGCTCGAGCTTCCTTGCTTCCTTCCGGCCTGACCTGACTACATTACTATTTAGAGCATCAGGGAAAGACTTAGTAAGAAATGTGTCACAACTCGTGACAAATATAGTCGGAAGACTACAAGGTGTTGTCAGTAACATACAAAACAAATGACGTGGTATCAGGTCAACATGAAAATATTTTCGACGTGGAAAGCTCTGTATAATCTGGGCCTTTATCACCGGATAACTACGGCGATCCTGCCAAATAAGGCATGTACCTAGAGAAAGATTAGTCGAATGTTCTAGCCTGCGAATTTCGAATTCACTCGGATGATTAACAAGGATGAAAGGTCTCAAAAGTCCACGCTATTAAATTATATGCACCCGAATGCCTGCGCAGAAGAACCCGAGGAACCCGCATCTACATCTTTTCAGACAGTCAAGCAGGACTGTTAGCCCTTCAATCCTATACGGTAGGGTCCAAGCTGGGACTGTCTCAACCTCCTCGAAAGCAAATAAGGTTACCTTAACCTGGATCCCAAGACATGAATGCTTCGGGGGTAACGAACGGGCTGACTGCCTGGCGAGAAGAGGCACTTGCCACCAACTTGTTGGTGCCGAACCCTGTTTTGGGGTACCACCAAACAGTGCCTACTCCAAGATAACACAATGGGAGATCAACAAACACGCCGACTACTGGGCCAACCTCCGAGGACTTAGCCAAGCGAAAAAGTTCATCAAGCCCAACCTATACAAGGCCAAGACTTTACTTGATCTCAGCAAAGAAGAGTTAAAAACCTTAACGGGCTATCTGACAGGACATTGTCCACTCAGATACCATCTGCATAAAATGAAATTATCAGATACGGATATTTGCCGGCTCTGTGGAGAACAGAAAGAAATCGCTGAACATATTCTGTGCGTATGTCCAGAAGCCGCAAGGAAAAGATTAACTCTACTTGACGCAGGCCCCGGTCAACCCAGCGGAAATTCGGAAAATTGAACCTAAGGCTATACTGAGGTTTATCAAAATCCTCAATATAACCTCTGGTTAAACCATATGGGCCACCACAATAGACCTCATAGGTCGCAGTGCCCATTTAGGGCCCCTAATACAGAATACAAGGTCTCACCTAACTTGATAAGTGGGGACCACTGGGAAAAAATCTTTAAACAAACATGTTGAAAAGATTTAAAGGAAAAGAACTCGCACTTTAGTGTTTGCAATCACAATTTGTTTACAAATACCCGCATATAGGCATATACATATGTATATATACATATATATGTGTACGTACGTACCTAAATTTGACGCAGAAGGAAATTCACACAGTCCCCTCTTTTAATCGCACGTCGATGGGTGGCCTACGAATTCAGATAGGATTTCCAATCATGTAGGGGTCGAAAGTAAAATTGTTACGTCTACTGCTCGAAAACTACTAAATTCATGGAAACATTTTTTTTTCACTCAAAGCTAACGTAGATATTTTAGTTTATAAAAACCACAACACCAGGGGACTGCGATAAGCAAAATTGCAATTGTGAAAAACAAAGTGTTGTGGCAAAATGTTACAACCGCCCCAACCCGAGGTCAAAAGTAAAACACTTTTTTAAAAATTGATTGTTTACTAAACTAAGCGATTTTTTTTTACGTGTATATGCAACCATTGATATCAGATGCAGAAATATCTAAACTCTCACATGCTAAAAAGAGCATTAAGTTCCACTAAAAATATTTACTTTTTGCTGGAAAAATCACATTCAGCTGTAAAACAAAAAAAATCCGTGGTGGTACTGATAAATACCTGTCAAATGTTAGGCTTCACCTTGTCACCAACTCACGCTCAGAAACAATAAATAACTTTTCAGATACTTGCCCTATTACTTTCGACTCCGGTCTACCCTATGGACGTATACAAACATGTACTTATGTACGTCACACGTATTCGTATGCACAAGCGCATTTTTTTTATAATTCTTTGATAAGTTTTACATATGTACATACGTACAGTACGCATCTTGCATAACTTTTGCAGGTAATTAGAACTTTCAGAATGTAAAACTTCTAAGGCATTTAGTGGTAAAAACGGATATCAACTTCGTGTGTTCTTGTGAGACTTGAGCAAACTTTATGGTTTTATTTTACTATACGCTAGTACGTCATAAAGAAAAAAATTGAGAAAGTTTTTAAGTGACAATTATACATATGTAAAAACGCATGTTTTTGTTTTTTTTTAAATTGCTAGTATGTGGTTTAATTGCCAGCAGTAGAAGAGCAAGCAGTATTCTTTTTTGTGAAGCAGTTGCATACATGCATAGGATACAAGATTTACCTTCTTCCGTCTCGTCGAATTCGTGCTTTCATCCGGAAAAAAATATTTGGAAAACAAAGACCCGTCGAAAGACTTATTTGAGAAAGATTGCATCGCAAGAGAAATTAAGAAGCTTCAGCAAAGTCCGGCTGGAAGTAAAGATGATAGAACCAATCGGGTGTAAGAAACTGCAATTTTTTTAAACATCTGCATTCACATACGGATACATATGTATCTTGCCTTTCTTAACTCATATTTTGACCGCCTTTGAGCTATCTAGACAGTATTCTAAAGTTCGTTTGGTCCACACTGAAGCTTAATTTAACCTTTTCACATGGAAAGTGATGGGCACCGATCATTATTATATCCTAAGATTTGTCTAATTCTTTTGGCACTTTACTACCTTGTGTTGTCCTCGGAGCCAGTGACAGAATAGTATAATAGAAAATACAAATCAACGAACGGATTGTGATAAAAGAGCGGTCAGCGCAGGTGCAGTATCAGAGGACGCAAAGTATCTGAAGTTTCATAGCCTGCTTTAGATATAAGGAGAACCAAACACATTTTAAAACTCAGCAGGAAGCAGCCACGAAAAATCAAAGGAATCCTATCAAGACATTGCTTTTGCGAAAGCGAGGTAAAGGTCTAGCGGTTGCAAGCTTCGATTTATGCTGCATTGCAGAGGCAGTTACTCCTACGGTAACCTTGAGGAGTTTTATCTCCACTAATGTGGAGCCTGGTGGTAGACGAGTTCCTGCAAAAGCTAGAAGTAATCGGCATAGACTGCCAAGGCTATACGGACGATATAGTGACCATAGCTACAGGAAAATTTGAAGAAACCCTCAGTAGCGTAATACAAACAGGGTTAAGAGTTACTCAAGAATGGATGGGACTCAAAATGAATCCCACAAAAACCACGATAGTAGCATTCACTAGGAGAAGGAAACCCAACTCAGGCACATGCAACGGATCAAATATCTAGGCATAACACTGGATAGTACACTTCTATGAAAGGCCCAGATGGAGTCGGTAGTGTGCAAAGCTGCCCGAGCACTCATGATATGCAGGTGTATCTCAGGAAAATCCTGGGGATGTAAACCAGCAATGCTGAGATTGATGTACATCATGATGATCAGACCCGTCATAACATACGGGACAGTAGCCTGGGCAGGACGAACCAAGCTAAGCACAGCAAAGAGAGCCCTGGAAAAACTGCAGAGACCGATATGCATCTGCATCGCAGGAGCAATGAGAAGATGTCCCACCGCTGCAATAGAGGTGATTCTGGGGCTTACCCCCCTTCGCATTGTGACGAAAGGGTCGCAGAGAAAACAATACAAAGAATTGTAAAATAAGGAGTGCAGAGTAATTTAAGCACAACACCATCAAATGGTACACTGATGGCTCCAAAACACACACGGGCACCGGGGCGGGAGTACACGGGGCCTGAACTGCATAAGTTCTCGGAGCTAATGGGAACATCGCCCAGTATTATTCAAGTAGAGGTATAGGTGATCGAAAGATGTACACAAATTAGCCTCAGACAGCCAGGCTAGCATCAAGGCACTGAGTTCCTATGAAATCAGATCCCAACTGGCCTACGACTGTCTGGAAAAGATAAACAGACTTGGCCGGAACAATAAAATCACCCTCTACTGGGTGCCAGGTCATGTAGGAATAGAGAAAAATGAGGCAGTCGATGGTGTCAGAGACGTCATTTGTTGGATCCGAGCAATTATACGGTATGGGACCGCATCGAATCTAAAAGGAACTGAGAGTAGAGGAAGAGTGCAAAAGAAGGAGGCTATGGGAAACACTCCCAGGACAAAGGCAGGCAAAGAAACTCCTCGGGAACTACGACCGAAGGAGGAGCAAGGCTCTCCTAGGTACATTCTAACGGGCCATTGCAGACTCAGGGAGCATCTCAGGAAAATGGGAATATAAGCGAACGATAACTGCAGATTCTGCAGCGATGCCGAAGAGACCCCGTCACACCTCCTTATGGACTGTGAAACATTGACCCACAAAAGAAGAGCACAACTTTCTCTGAAATGGATCTCCTATCGTTGGAGCCAATCCAGATACTCCGATTTCTCAGTAATTGGATTGGAGAAGGGTCTTTAGGTCAAGACTTATCGACCAATATGAGTATGGGGGAACACAAAAGATCTATACAGATCGCAGTGCATACACATCCCAACTCTTTAACATCTAAGTAAACCAAATGGTTCGAGGAAACAGATTCGGTTCATGCTTTTGAGAAAGTTTTCCAGTGATCGCGATGTGTCCACATCACACATCGCACATACATATGCATATGTATTGTGCCTACTGTTTTGCAATACCTCAGTTTCACAACTCTGTCTTACCTAGCCTTTTTATGTTAAATACCAGACTCCTAGAAATTGTGGGTAAGAGTCCTGTGCGAGCGGCTTGCTGACGAGTTAACTAGGAGAGGATCGGCCCTTAACAGTTCTCTATCGGAAAGTTTCAATATTTTACTGGGCACTGTTAAGTACATCTTCACTTTCTCAAGCTTGTCAATCATAGGTGCAACGGCCTGACCGTCGAGAAAAACATGGCCTAATTACAACTAACCTAAGTCAAAAGAGCTACTTGCTAAATCAAGACCAGATAAGACCAGATATTGCCCGAATTGTATGCGGTCAAGCTTGATATTCCTCACAACATCTTCTACAGAAACTGCAAGGATATTAATGAGACAAAATCTCTAATAAATTTCGTCTGGTGAAAGTCACTTACCACCTGTGGTATGTCAAGGAAATTTTGTTCAAAATACGACAAAGCCCGAACCAGCAAACGTTTAAAATATGACAGTCGTTGCCAATGTTGGTAGATACACTCACTGGCTATAACGTTCTTAGAAACCACACAACGAAATTTAAACTCAACGATGACAATATAGGTATGTAGGGGCTGCGATGACGAAGAGACTCAAGACGATACTCCTTACTTCCGTTGTCACTGCCCAAGCCTATGTCACTTGAGAAACAGAACATTAGGAAGACACTTCTACAAGATACAAGAACTATCTGATGTTCCACTAAACGATCTTTCCAGGTTTCTGAGGATATCACGATGGCTGGAGACTCAAATCAACAACAAACAGTAAGGTAGAAGCCCGGTAAGAACCGGGATTAACCCCCATGGGCATCACAATACGTCCACAAGGACCTAAGTATGATGGGGTCGAGTGTTGTCTCCCTCATTAACCCAGATACCTAACCTAACTTAAATAGTGATTTTGGAGACACCTAAATCAAATTTAAAATAAAATGTAGTTTAAATCCGTAGTTACATACATACATATATGTGAAGAGTACATATGTACATACCTACGTGCATGAACAATATGAAAGCATTTTTTGAAATAATATTTGAAGTACACAATTGTTTTTGGCTTCATATGTTTGTATTTACCTGTGCGTAGCTAAGTCCAAATCTATATGAAACTCAACTACTCATCATAAATAAACAACAATTTAATAAACTACAATAAATAAACGAAGGGATCATTATACACTCGGTCAGTTGAGCAAATGTTTGTATTCTGCATCACGTAAAATGTATCTTTGGCCTTAGCGAAAGCAAATACAATTATTATTTTTACTTTCCTTTGTGTGCCTATTGTTTGAATACTGTTCAAATATGCGTTAGTTCGATTTTAATTCAAGAACAATGATTGCAAACACGGTTTTGTTATATTGAATTGAGGACTATGTATGTTCATCATGAAAAGCGTATATCACATATCCCTACGTGGGTGTAGGAATGCTATTGATATTTCCTGAATACCGAATGATGGAAACACAAACATGAACACAGGGTTAAAAGGTATTTATCAAACAAATTCTATTTTATTTCCAAGAAAAGTTATTAGCTCATCAGCTGAAAGTCAATATAAATATGAAATGTTGATTTGTTGGCCGCACAAGGATAACCCTACCTTATTTGCATTGCAATTTACCTAATGTGATGGAAAAAAACATTCATGAGAAAATATAAAGAATTTAAAAAATATTGTCTCCCTTAATATCGTTAAAAATTACAGCTAATTCTTTAAGGCACAAAACTCTAATTAGGTATGCAGATACTGAATTCATTAGCCTAAATCTATTTGCCGAAAGGGCGGAATTGAAGCCGGACCTTAAAGCAAGCCGTTCCACACTTCTTTATCTTGATCAACTTTTCCCTTTTTTACTTAGTTTCCCGTTTTTTCTCATTAAGTCATTAAATTATTTTGAATGAAAAAGGATTGTTTACCTAACACCATCTCGTTTTTTTGCCCGAACGTAATATAAGGGATACTACGACAAAAAATGTACAGCATAGAAAAAGGGTGAATGGATGGGTGAAAGAAAAGTTACTGAGTTAAGTTGGCAGATTCTCCCTCATTAGTATGTAAATTCTTAGAAAAAGGAAAGAAAAAACTTTTTATTTCGTCTTATTTTGATCTAGATTTGCATTTGGTTATGAAATTCGATTGCGTTATGGACTATAATCAGAGTTAATGAAGGATTTGTGGTGGATTCTATGGTAATGTGTTCTGCGATAGAAACTAGCAGCGGTTGCAAATTTAACATCATAAATATAACTACATAGTTGGATTGATTTTAATCTTTACTAAGGAATTAATGACCACCGACAAGGGTCAAATCTTTTAAGAAGAGTTAAGCCAAAATCTGGCTGCTTAAAGGTTTTAAAAAACAATTTCTTGGTAAAGCTGGGTTGATTCGACTCTAGGTTGATCTGTAACTACAATTGATTAAAACCGATGAGATCAGCAAATTAAGGAAACAAATTTCAGGTAAGTGATTCAAACTCAGTTCATAACAGCTCTAGACCGTGTTGGCCAGGTCAAGTGTTTTAGAATTTACTCCTCCTCCATATTCAAGTCTTAAGTCTCGTTTACAGAAAAGTACACAATTTGTACGTTTTTATTTGCTGGCTGGCAAATAAAAACTGATTTCATATGAAATTTTCAAGGAAAATCTATGGATTCCTCATTACTTCTTCTGTTAGGGTCGACTGGGACTCTTAAAAAGAATCTCTCCCACTGTAAAAAAATTACTGAGGAAGGAACGACGAGCTTCGTGGAAATTATTCTGTGGCAACATAGGTAAAATCTCGGAAGCTTCGCGACTCCAGAAAATCGTCTTCACAAAGCCTTCAATTTCTAGCTACCTAATGAATCCAGATGGACATTGGACAACCTCCAATAAGGAGACAGTTGATCTACAATCACTTTCCTATTAGCTCCTCATTTACATTGCGTGATACGGGGTGTCAATCCATCATGCAAAGAATCCGATATTATAATCACACGCAGCAAGATCCCTTGGGCTACAAGCGGCTTCAAGCCATTCAAGTCTCCAGGGGCGGACGGTATTATTTCTGCTGAAATTCAGTAGTCCTTGGATATATTCCTTCCCTGGCTAGACATTGTTCTAACAGGCTGCCGAACCTTATCCACATTCCCAGGGCGTAGACTGAGGTAGAAGTCGTCTTCTTGCCAAAGGCAGGGAAAGGCTCACACATTGATAATAAGGATTTGCGTCCCATCAGTCTATCAAACTTCCTATTAAATTTACTGGAGAGGCTAATAGACTCCCACTTACGCGGTAGCATAGATACCAAACTCCTATCAAAGTTCCAACATGCTTATTGCAAAGGCAGATCTACCGAAACTGCTTTCCCTTCACTGGAATGTACCATTGAAAAATCACTTAGCGTACAAGAGTTCACCATGGTTGCCTTTTTTGCGTTCAACAACGTCAAAGCGAAGCCGTTCACCGATGCACTCACGAATATGGGAGCCGAGGCTTCGCTCAGACTTTTAATTGAAAAAAACTGCTCGTAGGCAAAATAATTAGCACCAAGCTGGTCAATGTTTCGACCCGGAGATCTATGAGCTTCTTCCCCCTTTCTCTAGATTGTGGTGGTTAATAAACGTTCACGACCAGGCAAGGGCTGAATGCGAACTGGTTGCTAATGCAGATAATGTTACGATTGCTTCCTCCGGTAAATACCCGGGCACCCTTAGTGAACTTCTTCAAAACGCCCTTTCAATTCGTTCAAGGTGGGCAGCTTAAAGTGGTCTGGGAGTTAATGGCGACAAAACCGAGTTAGTCCTCTTCACTACGAAATACACAATTCGTCCAATTAACCCGCCCTCTCTAAACGGCACCAGCCTGGGCTTCGCTAACAAAGCTAAATCTCCGGGACTCATTCTGGACAGTGAACTAAACTGGATTGCCGACACTCTTGACCGGGATGAAAAAAAAAGCGGTTCTAAGGTGTGGTCGTATTGCACTTTCCACTTATTGTGGAAAGTGCAAAGATCCACAGGCATATGCATAAGTAAAGCACTAAGCATCACTTCATCTGCGGCTCCTACATCTGCTTCCCTTGGATATTTTTGGCAAGCAGTCAGCTGCTAGCGCAGCCCTCAATTTGAAGGGCTCCTCTCAATGGTCAAATAACCAAATTGGCCACTCCTCGATCTTGGATCCCTTAAACACCGGAAAACACCGACTGCACACCGTCTAAGTTGAACTTGAACATCAACTTCTGGACATCAATCGCCTTCAGAAGTGCTCAACTTGAGCCGATGAACTCGCTAAACGTAGTACCACTCTAGAGATCCTACCAGAACGAAGAAATCTGGGCATTCCACTTGCTACATGTAAATTATTCTTAGGGTACGACACGATCAGCAAGACAAACCAAAGATGGAGGAACGGTACCACATGCCCTCTAGAGAGATCTAGCCTATGGTAAAAATGCTAAAAGATTGCTCATTAGCACCGTCATCAGTATTCTCACTGGCCACTGTTCCATCGGCCTTCATGCCAGAAGGATGGGGCTCTTCTCAAATGAGTTTTACAGAAGCTGCAGGGACGAAGAGAAGGAAGAAACGATTCTCCATCCCCTCTGCACTTGTCCTGCCCTATCCCAAAGAAGAAAGTTCTATCTAGGAGCCTATCACTTAGACAACATGGGCGAATTATGACATATTCATGTATACTCAGCTTTATCAAGAGCTCAAAATGGTTTAATTAGTTGGAGTGCCACCTAGAGTATAGATCCCAATGGCGTTACAAAGGGCTTCCTTGGCCTACGTGTGTCTGTACCTCGCATGGACAGTCGCCTTACCTTCTGATTGATTTTAAAATTAAAGTGTTAGGCTTACCAAAGCAAGATAAGCATGCGTAACCCTTGATCTTGTTTTCATAGAGTCTAGCAACTCCATCACCAGAAATTTAAACATACAGATGTATGCCACACATAAAACAAATAATCCATAAATGTGTCATTTTTCGCTAACTTCTTAAAATTAAATTTCTTTTAATTCCTTTACATACATATGTACGTTCGAAATTTCAAAAAAAAAAGAGAAAATACGCAATAAAAAAACGCAATACGTGCTTCACTGTGTAATTTCCATTTGCAACGAAAGCAGCCATGTATGAATTCGCATCGCTATAAAAAGCAAGAATTCCCTGATGTGAACCCTTGATTGAAAAGCAACGCCATGGACCAGTGATTTCCTTTCTTATGTACAACACTAATGAATTGGTTCTTTCCCTGCAGTCCTAAACTTCATGCACAGTAAACGAAGTTTCTGCTACACTAAACATTTCAGAATTTATACGCGTAAGGAAAAGGAATTTCAAGCTGTTTTTGATTACACCACGACAAATTGCAATATGAGAAAGTTCCAAATAGGAGAATATGTTTATGGAAAAGGGTGTTCGGGGCACCCGACCCTGAAAACCACTAAAACATGGAAATGATGTTCGCAATGAGAAATCCTTAGGTTTGAAAGCAGTTCGATTTGGATATGGTATATAGATGTACCTACACAAATATATACAAACATACATGTATGTATCTAAATAGGTTTGCTTAATGTATTAAATGTAATGAGAAATGTACTGAAGTTGAACTTCACTTATTGGGAATAGATTAAAATTATCAATAATTTTACCAGTATAAACATTTATGACACTTGAAATTATATGTAGGTACATAGACCTAGAAGTTCCCACTATGCTTACGAAACAACGCATATTTTTATACAAGGTGGCGCAAAAGTCATCACCCTATCGGAAGATGCTATAATTTTTGCAAATGGTGGCAAATGTCAGTTCTACTTTGACATTTGTGAAGTAACCAGATACAAAATACACGTCAACAAGACATGAATCGCTATACCCCTATGGAACTCACAATAATTATTTCGATTTTTTTGCGGAATAATTCGTCGGTGGTGTTGGCGCAGCGTGAATTTCGGCGCAGATTTCCCGGTCGTCCGACACCAACTGGGCAAACACAACGACGATTAGCCGTTCGCCTAGAAGAGTATGGGACAACACGAGATGGTGTCAGGTCTGGCTGGCCCCGAAACAGCCGTTCTGTTGAGAATATCGCAGCTGCGGCTGAAGATGTCGAGTATCGAACAGACGACGTGCCACGCAATTGGGCATCAATCGGCGGTGTTAACAGAGAATTTTGGTGAAAGACCAAGATGTTCGCTAACAAAGTCCAGACAGTGTATCCGCTGTTAACTGTTGACCGCCAAGCACGTGTAGCACGCTCAAGCCATCCTGAATCTCGACCATGAGGGGGACAACTTTTCATCGAAAATCATTTCATTTCTATCCGTTCTAGACTTCTTTTTGTGTGGTTTTTGAAGTCACGAGTCTATCTTAACAAGTCTCAGACTCTTGAAGCCCTAAAAGAGAATATCCGTCAAGAATGCGAGGACCTATAGCCGGAAGTTCTAGCAAGAGTGATGCAAAATGCCATAAATCGGGCCCGAGTGGTAATCAATTTTGGCAGGGGCCACTTAGCCGATATCATTTTTTCGACTTAATAGAAAAAAATTAAAGACATTAAATAAATTTAATCCAAAACCAGAACCAAAGTTTTTCATTCATAAAACAAAATTACAGCCAAGAACATCGGGTGACAACTTTTGCGGCACCTTGTAGATTCTATGAAATTTGGTTTAATAAATGGTTTTGCTAACAGAATGACAGAATCGATAGAAACCCGCTAGGAATGCTTCCTTACAAGTTACAATTTTATATTATTTTTCTTTAAATTGTAGAATTGAATTGAAAATGCTCACCATGTTTTTTTTAGGCGGCGATAGCATCCGGAAGTTGAAGGTACCAGTACAGCGTTGTATGATACATCAGCTATCTCCTGTTCAACCTTAAAGAAAATAAAACACTAGAGTATGTACTTATTTAAGAGAATGTAACAGAGTAATAAAAAAAAATTCTTTGTCTACGCCCCAGGACTTTGGAACTCACTTAAAGGTCTTCTTAGAAGACCTTTAAACTTCAGCGACTTTCCGAGACAATTTAAACAAAATCTGTACATTTATTTGTCGGATTCTTAATTCATACAAATGGATGTGTGTATGTATCATTTCTTTTTCTTTTTATTCTTTTCAAAAACACAATATAAATAAATTTTAACTGAATATATTAATTTAAATGCATTGCACATATACAGAGAGGAGGAGGAGAGTGTTCACACTAAGGCACTTTAAATGCTGATGGAAGCGGAGGAAGTCCCAAGATGGAATAAACGGTGGCATCTACAGTTCCTGTCAGGTCAAACTATTTAGTGAACACCTTACAAGGGCTACTCTGACATATTTGGAGCTTAGGTCAGTAAGGATCGGTCCACGTGCGATAGGACAGGATCCCCGGGCCTCGGATATAATTGACCACCAAATGGGAACTCAATCTGGAACGACAACGAACCACGATTTAAGAGTCTGCTCCTGGAATATATGCACGCTGTATAATACTCCGGGAGCAACTCAAAAACGTGTACTTGGTGTCGTGCAGTATAGGGCAGATATTACTACTATTCAGGAAATACGATGTCAGCTGTTGGGCTAAGCAGACGATATTGATATCACGCACGCTCTCAGTGAGCCGTCGTAGAAGCATCGCGGCGATTGAAGAAAATGCCAAACAAGTTGGTCTTAAAATAAACGAGGACAAAACTAAATATATGCTTTCGACAAACACAAGAAATTCGAAAAAAAATGCCTGTGAACTATAACAATGACAAACACCACCAATGCCTGGACACCACCCTGTACGCCAAAGAAACGTAACACTACCCGAGTTTCAAACCACTGCACCTCGCTCGCTGTGTGTGAGTAACATTAAAAGGGTATTCATATCCCCTTGATCCGCGTATGGATCATACACATATAAAGGGTTTTTCAATAGGGACGCTACAAAAGTAGAACGATAGGGACAGCAAACGTCGCCATATTTTTCTTGCGGTTTTTTGACATTTCTCTTCAGTAAGGTTTGCCATTTCATGATGGAAGATATACGAGCCAACAACGAGTCGAAATTATTAAAATTTACTACCGAAATTCGGAGTCCGTGCCCTCAACGTTAAGAGCGCTACGTCCAATTTATGGTCGTCATAATTTCTGGCTGGATGGCTTCGTCAATAAACAAAATATGCGGTATTGGTCAGGCAGCAATCCACACGTACTCCATGAGTCATCATTGCATCCCGAAAAAATTACGGTTTGGTGTGGTTTATGGGCCGGCGGCTTCATTGGGCCGTACTTCTTCCGTGATGATCAAGACCGGCACGTTACTGTGAATGGGGATCGCTACCGTTCAATGATAACCGAATATTTTTGGCCCCAATTGGATGATATGGACTTGGAGGACATGTGGTTCCAACAGGACGGCGCCAGAAGCCACACAGCGAATGTCACAATCAATTTATTGGAAACCAGTTTGGAGAACGTGTTATCTCACGAAATGGTCCAGTCGCTTGGCCGCCTCGGTCGTGCAATTTGACGCCGTTAGACTATTTCCTTTGGGGCTACGTCAAGTCTATGGTCTATGCCAACAAGCCAGCGACGATTGATGAACTTCGTACGAATATCGAACGTGAAATTGCAGCAGTATCGGCCGATTTATGCTTGAAAACCGTCGAAAATTGGGTTCAGCGTCTGGACTTCTGCAAGCGTGCCCGTGGTGGCCATGCAAAAGAAATCGAGTTCCATACATAATGGCATCGAACGTACTTTCACAGGAATAAAGAATTTCATTGATATCCAAAACCGTTTTTGTTTTATTTAAAAAAAAACTTTTGTAGCGCTCTTATTGCAAAACCCTGTATAAAAAAAAAAGATCTATTTGTCCACCGCCGCGGGCAAAACGTCATTAATAACAACTATACCTTACAGGTAGTAAAAGAGTTCACCTACCCCGAAGTAAACGTAAACTCCACGAATGATATCAACCACTGCTACTTCGACTTAGCGAAACAGCTCGAAGCTCCTAACATGAGAGACAATAGTGATGCACAATAGGAGTCTAATCCTGCCACTCCTACTGTATGCCGCCAAGTGCTGGCCAATCACCAAGAAAGCAGAGTAGATACTGGACTCATTCGAAAGAAAAATAGTTCAACAGATTTTCAGTTCTATTTGCTAGGAGGACGACTGGAGGAAGAGATATAACCGCTAAATTTATGACCTGCACCAAGATGTTGACGTAGTTCAGAAGAAAGGGAAGAAGCGAATGGAAAACATTGCTCCACTCAAGAGAATCTTCGAATCGCATACCTCAGGTTCGAGATGACCAGGAAAACCGAATCTCTGGTATTAGGACCAAGTCACAGCGGACTCCAGAATGCTTGGCCTAACAAACAGGCAGCAACAAACCCGGGATCGAAGAAAATGGAGAACTCCGGCGTCTCAAACAGAGACTCTTCAAGTGTCGGGGACCCGTTAAGTAAGTAAGTACATATACAAATTACATCTTATGCTTATATTCTAGTTTTGATCATTCATTAACATTTTGGATTACTTGGAGGATTAAAAAATTATTAAAAGTGATTTTTAAAAATAAATGAAAGCTTGATCTATGTAAAACTACATATAAATAACTTACTGACGCAATTAAATCACCTTGATTACATTATATCAGAAGAAAAACCAAACTCAAATATATGAAGAGTGGTTTTCTCTATAACCGCACAATGGATTATGATCATAATCATTCAAATGCTAATTACCATTTGAGTTAACACTTACAAATGTTAACAATCCTTCAGTTCGACAAGACACGTTAAAATATCACTTATTTTGTAAGGTTGTCCTCTGTTTACTCTACGAACTGAATGGGTTGAAATTTGAAAAGTTCATTGACTATAAAAACGATAAGACACTTCAAATGTATGTGCATGCAATTAAAATTGAAATCGCGTGCTAAGCATACATTACTACATGACATAGGTTTTCCGTCCGCTGTTACAAAGTCAATTCGTATTTTCTTATGTTTCGTCACCTCCTTATTTGTCGAAACAACTTCTTCGTGCTAAAATCTACCCCTCATATTAAACAATGTTCACGAATAGGTCGCACGTACTCGCTTACATGTGGTTTATCGTTGTTGAATATGTAGCATTGATTTCAGTTTAAAACGATTAGATAGAAAATTAAGTTTAAATTTTATTTGTTTTGTATAAACGTAGAGTAGTTACGCTTAACCTATTTTTGGAAAAAATAATTGAATTGTTAAAGAAAATAGCTGGCGCGAGAGCACGTTCATGGACCAATAAGCAGTTTATTTTAAAAAAAAAAGACACCTACAATCTATTGCCGACTCCAAACAGCGAATTGAGAAACTTCTCATACTTAACTTTCGGCGAAAAATGTTTGGGAGATATTAGAGTGGTCCGCCAAGAATAGGTACCCTCAAACCAGAAAAGTATCTCCACTACGATACCACTGCGTTTTGGGGTTTAACCCCTGCTTACTCCTGAAACCATTTAGATTTCCTAACGCAGAAGGGTGGTCATGGTACAGTGGTTAGCATCATCGCTTGTCACGCTAAAAGTCCGGATTCAACACCTGATACCGGAAAAAACATTTATTTCTCATAAAAATAAAATCGATCAACTATAAAAGCTGATTGCGACCCTACTTCAAAGACCCTACACTGGCAGTTGAGTTTCTTAGCTTGAAGAATTGATTGAGCTAACACTGATTATGACATCAGGAGAATCGAAAAAATTCCTGTGAATTATAGCAATGACAAACACCACAAATGTCCCCAGCTAGCCTGGGCCCAACCCTTGGACACCAATGAAACCCAACACTACCTGAGTTTCAAACCATTGCACCTCGCTCGCAGTGTGTGTATAACATTAAAAGGGTATTCATAACCCCTTGATCCGCGTGTGGATTATAAAAAAAAAACAAAAAAAAACATATTGAGATCGGCCGTGCTAGGGGAGTTAAAATCATTTAGATCGTTGACGAAGTATAGGCCCAAGGTGGCTTTTCTGATGTTAGCAAGGGCGGGACACGTGCAAAGAAAGTGTGCAGTGGCCTCTTCATCCTACTCGTTTTTGCAGCTCCTGCAGAAATCGTAACTTGCTATACCCAGGCGTTAGGCGCTGAGCTTGCCTGCCTAGGATGCAATCCATCGTGAGGACGTTGATTAATTTTGAAAGTCTCTTTTAAGTCATTTTTTCGATCCTTTTAGATCCATGACAAGCCAGATCTCAGCTTGGCAGTGTTGTAATAATTGAGGTGTTGCCATCTACAATTTGTGACAGAACATCAGGTGTCAGGTGTTTAACAAAAGACACGGGCGCTTTTACATCGTCGACCTACCATCCCTCTGTACACTGAGAGCCTATAGTCTGGCTAATTCGTCAGCCGCACAGTTCTTTTGAATATCGCAATCAGAGTCCTTCACTGCCTTAGACTTTATTGTGTTGGATACGAAGGACCTGATAGCAGCCGGACTGACGACGTATGTAGATCGCAATATATCTGCGTGATTAGGCTTCACTGAAGCGGTTTCACTCGCGGCGGCTTGATTACTAGTCGTGACTTCGACTTGGTGGTCACTTCAGTGGTTGGGGAGACTGAAGAAGTGGTGGCTGTCCAAGTCTAGAGTGACACCCTGTCGCCGAATCCTGAAAAAATATGGAAAATTTACAAAATCAATATCTGCTACTCCTACTCAGCTTTACCTTGGCCGAACATGTACTTAGAAACTTACAACGGGATTGAATACTGTATGACCTAGACAAAGAGAAGACAATCTCTTATCGAGTACGTCTTGAACACGTTTTTAAGGAATTCCATATCAACTTTGAGGGTATTAGTTCCTGAAACTATGAAAACGAATAGAGCTCCATCTTTTTATTTCGTCTTCCTTCACGGATTGTAAGAAAAATGTGAGAACGTATAGTATGCCAAACAGAACAAAGAAATTTAAAAAAAAAAAAAAAAAAAACTACAAGCCCGTATAAAACCCACCCTAATGTGTATTGTTCCTATGCAGGCACTGCAGAACACAGTCATATTTTGTTACCTCTAATAGACAGTAATGCTAGTAACCCTCAGCCTTGTCAACATTTTTTGAGTTCGAAAATTTTCAAGAAACCTGTAACCGGCCTTTAAAGAGCAAGTAGAAAAGTCAAATTACTTTCCCCTAAGATGTTCGCAAACACATCAGAAAATGGAATTTTAAATTTCTTTGCCTTCAAAGAGGAAAGGACAAATTATTTTCCTTTGTTACAAAATCGTTCCCTTGTACATACATTTATTCTTTTGCACCTTGATGCACTGCTTATTGAATTAGCATTTGTTATTTGTTTACGCCTACGATTTAGGTAAAGAATAGTAGAAGCAACTCAAAAAAGTGGGGTGGAGCAAAATATGTACAAGTGCCCGTTCTCCGTTTTATTTTTTTTTTTAGCTCTGGTCATTTAGGATAATACCATCAGGGTAAAGAAATTTTGAACCATTTAAATTTAAGATATTACCTGCTCAGCATCTGCGTCATTACACCAAATTTTGCATTAATTTAATTAAAACCAAATTAAACGGGAGAGAGACACGTCGCCATGTGGTGCCTATGCTCAAAAATTACCGCCACGGTAATTACTGCCAACACAAGAGAGTGTGTGAACATGTGGTAATAGGGCGATGGGATTCGCTCAATCAAAATTAGTTTTCATACCAAAGTCATTAGCGTCACGCATAAGATTTTCACCTGAGCCGCGGTAGGCAAACAAACCAGCTACCCGTGAACAGCGTTAGGACAACGTTCCACCCCATAACACAACCCTGCAGCTAATACACCGTCCTTTTAAAGTGGGTGATGTGGTTTCCCGATTGAATTATTACATTAGGGTTTGTACGCGAAATTTACCATGGCATCACAGGGGTGTTAAGTGTTTTGGTATAGATAGGGGAGAACTTACAGACATATGTACATACACATGTATGATAGATACTAGCGCATAAAACGTTTCTGTTAATATCTAATTTCGCTAATGCAAAGAGGAATTGAGTTTTTTTTTTTGCACATGAAACTAAACAGCCCCATTGCTTAAAAAAAAATTTTAATCCAGGTGATAGTCAAACTCCAAAAGTTAGTTAAACAATCGACATTGTTTCATGTCACATTTAAAACACCATAAAACCCTTCAATATAATTTAAATACAATTGGCAATGGCAAAGCAAATTTTCGTCTGAAGTTGAAGGATAACAGTTAAAACCGAAAGGCAATAAAAACTTAAGCCAAAACAAAACCAAGCCCATCTTGTTTAACATTCTTACCAACTAAAAAAAAAAAAAAATCGAAGTGAATTTCACTAAAACACTTTTACATGTAGTCTACACGCAAGTTTCACTCACACTACTTGGCAGAAATTCAAAAACTCATAACACACCAACGAAGAAGTTCCTTGGGCGAAAAGAAAACTCGTATAATGTCCTTAAAGTACGCAATATTACTCTACATCTACGAGTTGTTTGTAATAAAACTTAAAGACTACTAACCATCGTTGGATGTTTCATATCACGCCACAGGAGGAAAGCTTCGGGAAAATAATGGCAACACGGCGTATCTTGAGTAGCCTCACAATACTTAAGGCTATGTCTTTTTTTTTTCAAGACTTTATTGTTTAGATTGCCATAGATTAATGTTATCCCTGAAAGCAAATCTCCCGGAGACATCCATCCAACGGCTAGACAAGACAATTTCTTTGCCTGCGGGGATTACCTCTTCATTTATGCTGCAAGATAAAAGGAAGATTTGATAATGGTTGTTGTAAGTTTCCCATTTTGTTCTTGCGAACGTAGGAAAGAGAAGCGAAAAAAGGGCTTTGCAATGTTTTTTGCATTTCTACTTTACATGAAACTGAGATTATATATTGTTTTTAATTGGTTTTTCATGTACTTGATTTTTAGTTGCAAAGAGGAGTAGAACAAAAGCGAACAAAGTTGAAATCAATCAAAGAAATCATAAAAATTTCATGAGAATGATTAAATGTGCGAAGTTTAGTAATGTCCAGAAAGATCTCATTCCCGGATAGGCGGGTCCTAGTTAAGGCAGGGACACACTCAGACCAAGTGCGTGTCTATTGCAATACCGGACTACCAGCACGGAGCGCTTTTTGAAAGATTTTATGACAGCGCCAACCCCTAATCGCCCCACACTATGTGAAAAACCACTTAAATTTGGAGGCGAAGTTCTTTATTTTGTGAATATTGAACCTAGTCGCTGAGATCTTCTCAAGCCTCGCGCACACTAAGAGGAAAAGCGGTAGAGCTACGTCAATTTCAATATAGTCATCGGAAAGTATCTCAAGAATTCGCTTCGGTTTGATTGCGAATCCATTTGACCATTTGCGGCCGAAACTGGCCACCATCTGGCGACAAATATTGACTCAATAAAAACGGACCAGCTTAAATGGAAATGTCATCATCATCAATATTGTTCTAGCCCATCGGTGTCCACTGAATCCGAACTAGAACAGCCTTGTCGTGGGTATAAAAGTGAGCGCACGCACACGTCAACAACTAGTTCGAGAAAAACTTACTTCGTGGTGGATACGATGTCGTTGATCGATAGATTCGGTACTAATCGTAGTGACGGTAATCCTGGACAGAACGTCGACTTTCGGACATCGAACCTCAAAAGAACTCTCATCCAGAGTCTTCAAACACGTTGTGCTTATGTATTCGAGCCGTACAGTCCGAGAGTCTTTCAGATCAAAATCGAAATGGAGGAGTTTCGCTTGCAGCACCCCCAACTAGTGACAACTGGACCACCGCAGGTGAAGGCCTCGAATGCCTCGATCGTTTCGAGGTCAACGAGCTGACCATCTGTGGCAACAACGACGGACAGCATTTGTATGTGCCATTCGACGTGTCCGGCGGTACAGATGCCAACGTAAATCTGATTTTCAACCTCCGTTGATTGTCACTCAGCTGGAGCGCCCGACGGCCATGACCCGCAAAGGACTTCTGCCGTTCACAAAGACTGCGGGTCTGGAGAATTTGAAAAAGATCTTCTCCTCGCAGAACAACGATCTGGAATTGTTGACTACGCGTGGCTGCACGCAGTATTTCACCGAGACGAGTGGCTCCTTTGAGTCATTCAACTACAATGGTGGTGCTGGACCGTACATGAGTAACCTAAACTATGCCATCTGTTCCCCTCCTCGCGTCGGCGAAAAAAAATCTGCGGCTCTACTATAAAATGTATCTACATACGTAGAGTGTTTGTAGAGAAATTGCTGGTAGATCTCTACCAAACGCTCTATCGGGCGTCTCTACTCTACTATTCCTTTTTGTCTCGAGTAGAGATACACGTTAGAGTGTAAAATAAAATTTGCCTTGATATTTCGTTTCGGGCATCTGTGTGGCACCTGTGAGCACGACCAAGTATTCTATATAGACAAGTCAAATATAGACAGTGGATCGGTCAGTCTAGGCATAGGATAGGTTAGGTTAGCGCGCCGATAAAGACGATAAAATCCTCTTCATCTCACTTAGGTCTATGTAGACCCGTTGTGGTACCCATGTGTTTTACCAGCTACTTCCCACTGCGTGATTTTATATGCCTGATGACAGCCACCCGGCTCTCCTTGCAGCCTTTGTATCTTGGTCAGGGCTTTAAGGTTAGTGCTTTTTGTTGCAGCTTGCCACCAGACTAAAACTCCATACGTTAATAACGGTCTAACAATCGCAGAGTGCAACCACAGGATTAAACTGAATTTAGGTCCTCAGTGTTTTTGAAAAATCCTGCTGCTAATGTAAAAAGCGATCGAGGCCGTTTTGTCTAGGCATACGCTCAACCATCTTCCAAGCTGAAATTTTCAATATCGATGCCCTTCACTTTCCACACATAAATTTAACTTTCTTTTGAATTTGAGCAGGAACCACCTTAGAATCCTAACTCTTAAAGGTTTTAAGAGGATAAGATTTCGACCTCTATGGGCTGCCAACCCTTTTGTTATTCGATTTAGTAACTCTCGCAATTAAAATCTTAAAATTTCATCAACTACGCGGGTAGCTAGTTAAAACCGTATAGTGTTTTTCATCAAATTTAACAAAACAATTTAAATTTTCAATTAAGAATTCTAAAAATTCACAAATCTACAACACACACACTATTTCTATTATTATTTTAGTCACCCCAAACACAAAAATGGTTATGCGTATGCACAGTAATAAAAAGTAATCGAATTTCAACTCAATAATGAATATAAAATCTGCGGATGCTTACATATTGAAATCATATTTCAATTAGTTTCATTCACCCCTACCTTCTGGCGATATAGTAAAAATCCAATAATATGAGGCAAACAGTAATTGCACAGATTTGTTTTAGATATCGTTACTATACAGTCAGTGCTGAGTGCCCAAAATCGATTTAATCCCATATAAAATACAAATCAATTTGCAAGTTCTATAAATTGAATTTCATTTCATTTGTAAAAAAAAAAAAAAATAACTCAATTTAAATTTTAGTGCATAATAAAGCAGCGATTCTTTTGAAAATCTACCTTCATAAATTTTAACTCAAACGACTTACTGAGTTTGTATCATGCATGTACATAATCCCTATATTTTAATTAATGGTTTCATTTTTATTGAAGTGAAAAGAAAATTGTGTGAATGGTCTTACTCTGTAAAATTAATATAAGAGGTTTTGCAATAAGAGCGCTACAAAATAAATAAATAAATAAAACAAAAACAGTTTTGGATATCAATGAAATTCTTTATTCCTGTGAAATTACGTTCGATGCCATTATGTATGGAACTCGATTTCTTTTGCATGGCCACCACGAGCACGCTTGCAGAAGTCCAGACGCTGAACCCAATTTTCGACGGTTTTCAAGCATAAATTGGCCGATACTGCTGCAATTTCACGTTCGATATTCGTACGAAGTTCATCAATCGTCGCTGGCTTGTTGGCATAGACCATAGACTTGATGTAGCCCCACAGGAAATAGTCTAACGGCGTCAAATCGCACGACCGAGGCGGCCAAGCGACTGGACCATTTCGTGAGATAACACGTTCTCCAAACTTGGTTTCCAATAAATTGATTGTGACATTCGCTGTGTGGCTTGTGGCGCCCTCCTGTTGGAACCACATGTCCTCCAAGTCCATATCATCCAATTGGGGCCAAAAATATTCGGTTATCATTGAACGGTAGCGATCCCCATTCACAGTAACGTGCCGGTCTTGATCATCACGGAAGAAGTACGGCCCAATGACGCCGCCGGCCCATAAACCACACCAAACCGTAATTTTTTCGGGATGCAATGATGACTCATGGAGTACGTGTGGATTGCTGCCTGACCAATACCGCATATTTTGTTTATTGACGAAGCCATCCAGCCAGCCTCATCGCTGAAGATGATTTTTCGATGAAAATCCGAATCATTTTCAAGTTGTTGCTCAGCCCAATTCACGAACATACGACGCTTCTGGTGGTCAAGCGGCTTCAGTTCTCGCGTCAATTTAATCTTGTAAGGATGTAGGCCAAGATCTTTTCGCAAAATTCGCCACAACGACGTCACAGAGATGCCCAACGCTTGAGAACGACGTGTGAGAGACACATTTGGGCTTTCTGCAACTGAAGCCTCAGCGGCAGCAATATTCTCGACACTACGGGCACTTCTTTGTTTCACTGGCACGGGAACATTTTGTACTGTGCCTGTGGATTCAAATTTTTCCACTAGACGCTCAATTGTTGATCTGCTAGGACAATTATGACGACCATAAATTGGACGTAGCGCTCTTAACGTTGAGGTCACTGACTCCGAATTTCGGTAGTAAATTTTAATAATTTCGACTCGTTGTTGGCTCCATCATGAAATGGCAAACCTTACTGAAGAGAAATGTCAAAAAACCGCAAGAAAAATATGGCGTCGTTTGCTGTCCCTGTCGCTCTACTTTTGTAGCGTCCCTATTGAAAAACCCTTTATATATACTTATAATTTATTTTATCGATTTTCTGTTAAGTATTGATTTACGCCCAGAAGGCGCTTGAGAAGAAATGCAATCTTACAAGTGTAACCAAGATTCAAAGAGCACGCTGCATAGGGATAACAGGATCGATACAATCAAGACCCCCAGCGGCACTTGAAACAATAGACTACCAAGAAAGAGAATATAGCCACCGAATATATCATTCCAACCTCAGACTTCGATAGGAGATAGGATATCAAAATACCAAGAAGAGATGACTGGGATGATGGTATAGTATGCACTGGAGAAGAGTTAGCCTTCTACACCGACGGATCTAAAATAGATGCTGGTACTGGTGCTGGTATCTTCTGTGAATCCAATCCAGCCGAGATAGCTGATATTTTACAGGCCGCAAAGCTAATCAAAAAAGACCAAATTGTCAGAGAAAACATTACTATCTACGTTGACAGTCAGGCGGCTATAAAGTCTCTGCAGTCAGCATCAACAAAATCGAAGCTCGTCTGCAGACAAAATCTCAACGATACATCAACGACTAACAAGGTGACCCTATGCTGGGTGCCGGGCCACAGGCATATATCTGATAATGGGAGGGCGCATGAACTTGCTAGGGAGTGCAGAACAAGATCCTGCATATCCCCTTCCGGTCGCAAAGACACTCATTAGCACTCTTTACGGGGAAATAGATGAGAAAACCATGATCAGGGCTTATACGCAATAGTATCACATGGACACATGTGCAACAGCCAGATCACTATGGCCAGTCTTCGAAAAGAAGAATTCCAAAAGTCTCGTACAACTTAGTGGAAGGGAAATATGAATCGTCTCCGATGTCCTCACAGGACACTGCGGAATAGGAATCCATGCGGAGCGTCTTGGATTGCCCTACAACGACTATTATACAAGCTACAGGGACGAAAAAAAAATAGAATCCATCCATCGCCTGCTACGCAAATGTCCCGCACTGGCCAGCAGAACACTGCGTACTCTTGGGCTGGAGGACCTTAATATCGCTGATTTTAGGAAACTCCGTTTGACTCCCATGAGTATACTTTTTATGGGTACAATGAACCCGCTTGAGGTCTAAGTAAGTCTTTAGCACACCCAATAAACCAACCAGCTAACCAAAACATAGTCCCTTAATGCACTAGAGTGGCACGCTTGCTGATTATGTCTCGAAAGCAGGTCAGCGAAGTCATTCCTTTCAATGCTATTATCTAGAAGTAGCAAACTTTGTTATGACGAGCTAAGTCTTAAAGGGCAGTGAAGCAGTACTCGCTTTTGTAATCCAAATTGTATTTGATGAATAGAATGGATTTTAGAGTTTTAACTTGAAGCTGAGAGTACTCTGTTCTCTGAATATTTTTCGCAGATTAAACCAGCCATTCCTCTGGTGCGCTTGATCCATATGACAAATAATGAATTCGACGAGGCGAGAGAAATTTGCACATGAGCAGCGTTCATATGCTTTAAGATCTCAACCCAACGTTGTTCCGATGTAGGCCCTTTCAGATTTTTTTTTTTATTACAACAACATTTGAGACAACCAGAGATTGCGTTTTATCATACCTACTAGTCTCTTTCCCAACAATCAAATCAAAACACTTCCAAAAAAAACCCTGTCTGTTATTTCCTCCTAAGAAATTCTGTGCTCAATTATCTAACTGAAACTTTATCAGCTATACTGCTTGACTAGCACACTTTCTTAGATCCTCAATTTAAGTTAAATCTTGAGATATGTACGCGCACAAACACGTGCTGTTACCTCTTGGGTTTATCTCTTTTTAAGCAAAAGGAAAACATTCACTCTATCAGAATCCCTTCCTAAAGAATAACACTTCATTCTTGAATACCGCCTTCCACATTATTTTCGGGTCATGAATTCGCCTCCATTAAATTTTCCACTCCGGCTAGCAATTGGGTTAGTGCAAACTCCCAACCATTTCTGTTCACGTAACCAAGAAAAGTTGCTCATGCAACCAGCGAGAATATAATCAGGAAACCATTTCGTTGAATTTGTTTGCAATTCAAGGAACCTGCTTCTTGTATTCATTCTTTAATAATGAACTTGCTGAACCGCTATTTCAAGTAAAGAAAGGTAAACATTTTAAATCTGTTTAACACATGAATCAGTGCATATGCTTCAATAAATTGTTCAACGTACTCAAATTAAGCGGAAGATAACACCAGTTTGCTGAAGATTTATGAAAGAGAAAAAAATTTGACCAAAATTCATTTCTACATTGTTTGACATTTGCGACAACCATAAAAAAAATATGCTCATCAGTATTTTCGAATTTCAGTTGTACTCCAACATTATTGAAATAACGTACATAAATTGGAAAGCAACACAAGGGTGTTAAATGGTATTTTAATTTTTGGCTTGGGCACGTTAAGCGCATGCACCCAACTCGGCTTTTGAGACGTGCAGGATGAGATGGTTGAACCAAGAACAAAATCTTACAACAACCAGTCAGGGGATAGCCACTGAGGATTTCGAGTCCATGGCGGAAGATTGAGAGATGTGTAAAATATTTTACAAAAAATTCGTTAAAGAAGAGGGAAATAAATAAATTGACAAAAAAAGCAGAAGACTGTTGAATAGATTTGTTTATAAACTTGAACAGTGACGCAAAATGTTATTTTTGAAACACTCCATTTTGTTAGGTCACCTTGTGTGACATTTTTATAAGTTCTAAGGCCGGTCGTGCATTATTAGGCGTGTTTTTTTGAAACCTAACCAGCCAGTAGTTGCTAGTGAAGTCAAATTTTATACGTAAAACAAATACAACAACCAGCTGGCTACAACTCTTGGTTTTATCCCCAGTCAAAAGCAACGGGCTAGGAATTGTACGATATCCCATGGCCAGGGGCGCCGAAAGCGATGTTTTTCATTTATAGCGTTGGTATCATTGCCAAATTGTTCTGTTTTTTGACATTTGACCGTTGCCACTAAGAAAAAAAATCCCGTATCAAATTTGCGTAGCAAAACTAAATTTGCGTAGCAAAAGCGAAGCCATTGAAATTCCATTGCGCATCCAGCCCGCATCCAGTCACATTTCAAACTTATCCGAAGAAATATATACTGCTTGTGTAGGGTAAGGTAGAACAGTAACATAAGTTGGAGTCGTGGAAGTGAATAGTTTGAAATTACGTCCGTTAAATCTTTTTTTAATTTGTGATTGTGATCGTAACACAGTGGCAGCTCTGGATGTCATAGGAACGTAGTCACGCGTACCAAGTTGATGGTATAAAAAATCGACTGGGTTTGTCTGGCTGGGAATCGTCTAAATGAACGACTGGCTAGCTAGGTTTCAAAAAAACACGCCTATTGAAACATTTGAACAATTTCTGACCAAATTTCTTATTTTGTTTTTAACTAAACTATGTAGGAAAGTACAGGACTTCAAATTCGATAAAACATTATTTGTACAAATTATTTAAACTCTCTAGGACAGGTCTTTGGCATTAGGCTATTAGATTGATGACCTGAGACAGGCCTTCACTTCATTTGCCGTGTTCCTCGTGGCAGAACAGACTTGGTCTGTCTGAAGCCACCAGCCAAAAGCACTGTCGGGGCGTCCTATTTTCATCCTCAATACCTTTCTATGAGCCATGGTACACTCATCCCACACTATAACTTTGGCTTCTCGAAGCACCTGAGCCAAGTCACTCTGCTAAGAGATGCTACAAAGTGTAGACTCAGAATGACTTAAGTAGATTGGGAAGTTTTGAGAAGGTAGAGTGACCCGCCAGGTCTTATATAATCATGGTAGCTGCTGTACCTGAGGAAGCAATAGTAACATCAACATCTCGATAGAAGCAGAGTTATGAACGAAAATAAATGAAAACAAAACAACCCTCGTACAACTGGGCAAAACCAGAACAATACACGATCACAAAACGTATGGGCCGCTGTATACGGTTGCGCATTACTATAAATAGCCAAACTTTAACGCCTTGTATCTTAGCCCACAGTCATAATTTTAAGAAACGGTAAAACACGTGTTCAATGTTCAATTTAAATTTTTTTTTCATACAAACTTAAACAGCCTGTAACACCCTGTAGATGCTTAGTAGGTGCCTATGCCACCAAAGGAAACTACTGTCCAAATTTTATGTTTCTAGCACCAGCGGTTTGGGCTATGCGTCGAGCTCTGGGTCAGTCAGTCAGTGAGGACAAAGCCTTTTATATGTATATATTGACAAATGTTGTACTTTTTTTTTATTATTTATTTTTTATTTTACTCAATGGATGGTTTACTGCAAAGATTTTTTCACACGCGAAAGACTCAGTTAAACAGGCGATTAACGACATCTTTCGCCGTAAGTTTTGTTTCTCCTCTTATCTTGTCCTCATGAACAAAAACTTTTTACACATGTTGGTGTGGATAACATACTATTTGCATTTGTGTTTACTCCAATAAGTTTTTTTTTATCAAAAGAAGCTCCAAATGCTCTTATTCCGACAATTTAACAAACAAATTTTATGTCCCAAACTACAACTTCAACTCAAATATTTATTTTATTGGCCCTTACTTTACATTATTATCCAAGTTCAAAACGCTATACCATACATACCTATAAATTGAACTTTTATCTTACACGTTTACCCGTGCAGGTGAAATAAGAGACATCGATTGCTTTCTTAATACACCTACTATTTGTCGATATTTGGAACCGTATTTGTCCGTAAACAAAAATGCTAAGAGTTTTTATTAAGAAATGTGAAACAAGTATTTTGTGGGTTTATGGGTGGGTCGGAGACCCGCCTAATGCCACTGCCTTTGTGAAAATACGCCTAAGGCGGACTCCAACGCAAGCACTTTGACTGCTCTTATTAGTTTTCGGAGCAGCCAAAGGGAAAATAGAAGTCAATTGAAACCGAAATCGACAAAGCAATACACAGTCGATAATGTTCGTTATTCGGGAATTGTACCATTTGTAATTGAAAAGGATAGAACCTCGAGGCGAATTTCAGCAATAAAATGTTATTGGAAATCCAGAGAGAAAACCAACTTAACATTTCCAATGAAGGTATCTGTAAACACAAAACATTTATTGCAGCTGTGGAAAGGTACAGTTAAAGGTGAGACAAACATAGAAAGTTATTTTCCTCTTATGTATAACTATGTATGTACACATGTATGTACATATGTTTGCTGTATTAGTATATGACATATACAGCAGAAATGGGGGCAGATTAATCGAAAGATATAGAAAGTTTAGTTGAAAGGGCCTGTCATAATCCTTCTTCGATAATAATTTAAAAAAAATGCAATAGATAAGTACGTATAGGTATATGTATATACTTTTGAAAATATGAATTTTTGTCGATTGAGTAGCAGGCAGGATAGACTAGAGGCAGTGTAAAGTCACATGAGCTAGAGTCTTGTACTTTTGCCAAAAGAAGAGAAGTCTCATGCGGCGAGATACTAAAGGGTCAGTTAAGTAGCTATGATAGAACTTTGATAGCCGACTGAGGGCATATTTGAAAATATTTTGCAGTCATTGTGTTCTGTCATAGTCACCATTTTACCATGGAGCGCTACACGATCCAACAACCCATAAAAATATATGAAAATATTATGAAAATTCGATTTCGGTTCGCGGAACGTTCTGCGCGTTACGAACGATTTACGGTCATAATGAGCATCTTGCCGAGCTCACCATTTTGCGAATTATAGAGAAATTCGAAGTAAGTGATTCAGTGGCTGATCAAGCAGTCCCAGTACGTGCTCCTGCATCTTTTGCCTCTAGACTTACACACAAAAAACACCGCACTATGCAGCGCTGTCAGACTCAAAGAATCTGGGTGCTGGACCGCACGGCCCTACGGCCACAGCAATATCTTAGACTCGCTACCAAACGGCATTGTCACGTTTCCAACCGACTACATCACACCCAAACTTAACTTTAGGAAAAACTTCCAGGGCACAGTGGAAGAAAAACGAAGTGGTAAAGAACTTCGACACGGTCATCTATACCGACGGATCAAAGATGAACTGCGGTGTGGGGGCCGGTGTCTACTCATAATCACTGAAAAAATATCGCCTGCCGGATTTCGCCAGCGTTTTCCAGGCGGAACTACTGGCAATCAGGGAGGCTTGCACGCAACTCGGGCGTGACAGATCAGACAAACAAAACATTGCTATCCTCATAGATAGCCAGGCCGCTATTAAGGCCATTGACTCGGCTACCATACCCTTTAAACTGGTGCTAGAGTACCGGAACGAGCTTGCCTGCTTAGGCAAACGGTTCAAGGCCACACTGCTCTGGGTTCCGGGGCACAGCGACATAACAGGTAACGAGCGTGCTGATGAGCTGGCCAGGCAGGGGTCAGCTCTACCCGGCCCACCCGCGGTAAGGGTTCACATCCCGCTAGGAGTGGTTAAGGGACAAATTCACTCACACTTCCTGCAGAAGGCCAATCTCAAATGGAGGAGATTAACCAACTGCGCCATACCAAGGAAGATATGGCCGACCTACGACGCGACCAAAACAAGGGATCTCCTAAGCAGAACCCGCCCAGATATTGCCAGAATAACGGCAGTTATCACGGGGCATTGGACAATTGGGGACCATGCGGCCAAACTGGGTATTCCATACAACCGCTACTGCCGCAGTTGCGGAAATGAAAATGAGAGGGAAACTCTCGTTCACTTCCTCTGCAGATATGCGGCACTTGCAAAAGCCAGACTGCGTACACTGAACCAACCATTCTTCGACGACCTCAGCAACATCTCGGGCAAAAGGATACAAGACCTAATGCGATTCTTAAATTCCACAGGTTGGATCTAGGCACCCCCGGTTGTCTCACACATTTTTAACAAAACACTTCATCAATCAGGTCATGAGTCGTGGTAACAAAAAGGCACATTCTAGTGCTAATTGGGTTTCAGCTGAACCGCCACTTCTACCTACCTACCTACGTCAACAAAACGTGCGATCTCAATTTCGCGTCGGGAGCGGTATCGGGCCATGATAGCCCAGTATGTTTGGCTTGAAATTGATCGTTTCGATGTGTACATGTGGTTTCAGCAGGACCGTGCGACGTGCCACACTTCGAACGAAACACTGGAGAAAAGCCGATGTCAATTGGCCGCCAAGATATTGCAATTTAACGCCCTTAGACTTTTTTCTTTGTTGTTAGGTTCAATTCCTGGTCTATGTTTCCAAGCCAGGAAGAATTGCCGAGCTTGAGGACAACGTTGTTTGCGTCACTGGCGAGATTGACGCCAACTTATGTGGCCTAGTCATCCAAAATAGAACTTCTCGGATGACCGCCCTCAAGCAATGCTGAACATCTGCCATACCTAAAATACAACTCGTTTTGCTTAAATTCACAGATGTATCTCGCTTAACGAATGACTCTATACAAATGGACCAGTAATTTTTGAACGTGTATCTATGCTCTCGCCTTAACGTTTAGTTTTGAAAATAAACTCACAGCTTCTAATCGTGGTTGACTCTGAATATAAATTTGGCCCTGCGGCTTCTCTCCAACCGACGCGTGGAAATCAGCCATAGCTGAGCGCGTATTTAATCAGATAACACTACCTGTAATAGAGGCAATATTTTTCAAGAGAGAATTTTCAGCTGGCGCCACAGCTTGGAATGAGCCAAGCTTCTCGCAACCATTAATGTGTAACATTTTTTGCACGAGTATAGCCGTTAAGACCGCAAAATATCTACATACGTACTAAATACCGGTGCAAGAGTGCATATTCTATGCATACACAATGAGATAAGTTACTAATATTATATTGATCACCTCATTCTAGGTTGGAACTTAAAAGTGATTTTCCTCTTCAAAGTATTTCCCGTCGAATGGATAATAAATCATTGCGTTGAAAAATGAATGCCCTTAGGTTTCCACTACTCTACAGAAAATCTAATTTGCATTTTCTTTCGTACAACTAGGAGGAGTACGATTATGTCTTGGAAAATAATGATTTCAAATACACACAGTCATTTTTCTTTTCCGATTGTCACATCCCAAGTCATTTGAATTTCGAAAGGGTTGTTTCACAATTTGCAATTCAGAAAAGATTCTACCCACAATACAACTTCATTTATTGTTTGTTTCTGTCTTTTTTTTTTATTGTACGGAATTGCGGTACCATTTTGTTAATAGCATCAATTGGCTCAGAAGCCTTTTTATTTGATTTGGCTGAACGATATTACATAAATTATTATCGGAAACCCCCTGCATAAGCATGATGAAACATCGAGGCTTTAAGAAGCTTTAACGAGTACAAACGAATATTTAAATGGAAGTAATGGGATCTACAATTTATTGTCGATTCTGAACGGCGAATTGAGAAAGTCTTTCATGACAAATCATACTCCCGGAGGCTTGTTATTGCCCGACGAGAGGTGGTACTGCGAAAAATCTTCGGCTTGAACCCACGTCGCTCGGTTAGCCGTCCAACGCACTGTGCCACAGCGGCCGACCTGGGAAAGTTTATAAATAACAAATCAAAATTCGTCTTCTAGCTCTCCGATCCTTTGAGGATCACCTCCTTCTTAACACAACCCCAATGAACTTCCCACCTCGTATTGTGTTGTATCAAAAACAGTTATATTATTATTTATTTAACAATTAAAGAAAACACTCATCGGGGGCGCACAATTTGAATTCACACTTTTTAATTGCTCAAAGCGTTGTTGCGCGAACTTGATCGAAAACATTTCTTTAATTTCCACAGCATCTGCTGCACCGATTGTGCTCACAATCTATTCAGCTCTAAGTTTCATGCGGACAAATAAAACAAAAAAAACAGCATAGTTCTGCGTTGTTTCGTTCTCCAGGTATCGAAGGCGAAAAATATGATTACACAAACACACCCAGATATCATTTCGAAAATGGGTGCAAACGATTTCTAGCGTATCATAATGTTAATCCCTGTTCATATCTCGAAACATTTTGTTCGGACCGATTGCAATACTTCCCCTATCTAAGTGGGAAGTAAAAATTCAACAACGATATTGGTGGCCGTTTTAAATCATCAAAACCAGAGATGACGCAGTTAGGAAACTTTGTCTACAATAAATGTATTGTTTCTCACGCTGTGTGGAAAGTTACCATCTTACTGAATTGCTGTCAACAATATTTTGTTACCTTGTCTAGATAATGTTCACCATTCACAACAGGGCCACGAGCATGGCCCAAATCTACACCGCCGCGCCACCCGGCCTCAAACAGTGACTTTTTGTGTACACAGTGTTTGTTCGTGGTTAGTTTGTGGATTTGCATGGCCCCAAATGCGGGACCTTTTGACAACTTACGTAGCCATTCATTTGAAAGTGAGCCTCATCGCTAAAGATGATTTTGTACAAAAAATCGAAATCAACTCGGTTGTTCTCTAGCTCGCAATAATGTGAAATGAGTGTCAAGTAGGTTTTGACAGCAATCCTTAGGACTGCTGATAAATTCGTCGTTTTGTTTTTATAAGACAACAATGTGATTGGAGTGACTTTTGATTTATTTCCTGGTACATACATTCGTGGTATGGTGACCCTACCTACAATTTTTCAAATCCGCTTCACTACATTTTTATTCAAATTCTTCCGCGTTTACGTTACGTATTTTTACTAAAATTGGAATAAAGTCCTTAGTCTGGGTCATCCATAAATTACTTTATTTTTACATGAATACTACCTATATACATATGCACATATTTACACCCAAAACACGCCAGACGACATTTTTGTATGGTTCTGTGGGGAAAACCATTTAAAACCATTGCTTACAAAATTACCTAATTATACGCTTACGAAATATTGTCTGACCACCAAAGTGCTTGCTCGGTGCGGATAAGAAATTTGTGAGGAGGATTTATGGTATAATACTTTTTTGAAAGTTTTTAATATGCAAATCCTCTGAATTTTTGTTTCTGCTTTGACTCTCATTATACGGACTTAACTACTTTAACCACTTAAAACTTGTTGAGGATGCGAAGAAGTACCGTTAATGCCACCCGTTTCAGACACTAAAGTGATGTCGATAGTAATGGAAGCAGCCTGCAGAAAAACAATAATTACTTTGGTAAACATACATACATAATGTACATACATGAAGTTCAACTCTTGATGTCGGAAAACATTTATTTATTAAAAATAAATAAAATCGCTCAACTACGAAAGCTGATGCAGGTACCACTTCGAAGGCATAACACTGGCAGTAGGGTTTCATGGTTGAAGAGGTGATTGAGCTAACCATGATTTTGACCAAGAGATTCGAAAAAAATTACCGTGAATTATAGCAATGACAAAATCCACAAATGTCCCCAGCTGGTCTGGACACTACCCTTGGACATCATCGAAACCTGATACTACCTGAGTTTCGCACCACTGCAAAACGCTTGTGCTGTGCGGAAAACATCATAACTCCTTGAAGCGTGAGTAAATTATAGAAAAGACCATATGTATGTAAATCCATACATACAGACATACATACGGTGGAGCACATGAGCAAAAACACAAATTGCTAAACTACATTAAATATTAAATGAGAAATCTATTAATTCATCATTATCCATTATGAGGGTCGCGGGTTTAGCGTTTTTAAGTAGACGCTCCACATAACCAGATCTTCCCCATTGAACCTAAATCATCAGAGGCTATACCCATACAGGTAGAAGTGACCGGTGAGTTAACCATCTCATCGAGAGACAACCCAGAGGACGCCTTACTGATGGCACGGATTGCATGGCACTTCTTGGAAGCCGGGCTGAAGGAATGCGTTGAACGTGCCCAAACCATCAAAGTATAGAGATTCTCCGTTCGAAGAAGCAGCTGCTCGACATTGAGATCCTCCCATATACGGGAGTTCCTAACCCGATCTCGGCGAGCCACCCCAGCAATACAACGAAAAAATCTCATTTCGGCAGCTTTTATCCGCGATCTTTACCCCAACCTCATGACCATACATAGGTGAGACTCGGAAAAAAATATTCAATTAAAGGCCGATAGCTTAGCTCCGATGCTCGAAGTTCGACCCTCCTGATAACAGATATGGGTGCTTTAAGGAATTTCTTACTTTAAATATTGAACTTATAAAAAAAAAGCTTTTTAAATATATACACACATATGAATAAAGTGACACAAAGGGTGTTTGGCCACTGGTAAATGAACTTAAACATTGGTTACTCCGAAAGAGTTATGTAAGTTTAGGCTAGAGTGCCTGCAGAGGACCAATAAACAAGAACTAAATAACATAGTTCACACAAGTTCCACAAAAAAGGAGTCCCCCTCAACTGCGCCAACTGGGTGTCATGCAAGATTTTACCAGCTATTGTTTGTGATCGCCTGAAACCTTTTGTCAACAACCCGATTGGCGGTTTTAGGCCAGGAAAGTCCACAATTGACCAAATATTCACACTTTGGCAGATCCTGGAAGTCCAAATCGACACCCACCACCTCTTTATCAATTTTAAGGCCGCCTATGACAGCATTTATAGAGACGAGCTATACAGAGCAATGTCTAATTTTGGCATCCCTGCCCAACTCGTCAATCTGTGGAGGACGACGATGAAGAATGCACGCTGCTCCATCAAGGTCGGTCAAGACCTCACCGAGACCACCGCTGACATGTGACTTATTCAACCTCATACTTGAACGAATTGTGTGAAACTCTCAAGCCAACACCAGAGGCATAATCTTTCATAAATCTATCGAACTGCTTGCGCACGCCGACGATATTGACATTATGGGCAGAACGTAGCGAGCTGTCAGCAGTGCTTTCGCGAGACAGAAGCGGCCAAAATGGGTTTAGCGATAAACGAGGGCAAAACTAAGTATTTGCTGTCAACAAGAAGGGACACCCAACATCGACGAATCGGACAGAACGTCATAGTTGATAGCTATAACTTCGAGGTAGTAAGGGACTTTGTCTATCGTGGCTCTGCCAATATCTCCTATAATGACATCTCGTCGGAAATCAAACGAAGAATAACTCTTCCCAATCACTGTTCATTCGGTCTGAGAAGGCAGTTGAGTAAGAAGGCCCTATCCCGAAAAAGCAAGAAAGACTCTTTCTTAATCATGTAAGTCCTGCTTTATGGCTCTGGAGCATGGACTCTATCGAAAACGGATGAAGAGATTCATGGTCGTTTCGAGAGAAAAATTCTTCGGAAGGTATTCGGTGCCGTATGTGTTGACGAACTGTGAAGGAGAAGATACTGTATCACCTGTACAGCGAAATCGACCTAGTCAACAAAAAAAAACTGGCCATTGTGCGTTTGATATGGCTAGGACATGTAGAGCGAATGGACACCAACGCTCCGGCACGCAGGGTCTTCAAATCTAACCCGGAGGGACAACGCAGTGGAGGAAGAGCTCGCCTAAGGTGGGGACCCTCAACCAATTTGGCGTGCGGAACTGGAGGCAGTTGGCTAAGAACCGGGCTAACTGGAGAGGTTTGTTGACTGAGCCCCAAGTTCACCCGGAACTGTAGCGCCACCTATGTAAGTAAGTAAATAACATAGTTAGATATGTATGTATGTTAGTTAAGCTAAATTTAAGGGTTTAATGAGTAAAAAATAAAAATGGAATGAAAATTATAAAATTAAACAAACTTCTGTTTAAGGGTGTTGGATCAACTTAAATTCTACTAATGCCCGTAAGGAGATATGCATGTACACATGAATTAAAATCTTTTCCAACCTACCTAAATTTGGCTCCGTCGTTGTACCCATACGTATAGGAGTATCAAAATATTTGGTTGTTTATCCTATCCTGTGTATATCTTTGATAGCAGACAGTGTTTATAGGGATTTGGTTTGATTGGCACTTGCTTAATTACACTTTCGTATTTGCACAATACTTACTATATATCAATTGTGCGAGTGCATGGAGGTCTTGAATTCCCTTTGTTGTCACTTGCTTCACTGGAACTTTTAACTTTTTAATCTTAGAAAATCAGAGTGGCCCGAGGCTGGAAATACCAGCGGAAATGCCATTCAGGACGATTGAAGTTGATTGGATAACCAATTTGGGAAGTCTTCCCCTGAGTGTTTCGTTTCGGGAAGTAAAATTCCAAAAGTAATTAAATTCGATAAAAGATTAAGAGCTTCATATTGCTGTTAGAATGGCATTGGAATTGCTTGTGTAGCTTTTGACCAACAGGTAGATTGGAATTTTTGTTATTACAGCTTCCTGTGTACTCTAAGGTGAAGCCACTTTGTGATGGATTATTTTGGGTGAATCCACTTATTGTGTTTGCGGAATGCTTTGAGATCTATTCAATAGTATGTACATACATACAGTGTTGTGTATATTTAGGAGTAGGTGTTGCATGTATGGCAAATGTGTTTCCAATATTGTTTTGTGCGATTGTTTGTTTTGCTCTTGTTTCTTTGGTATGTGAGGGATAGTGATCCGACAAATGATTTATATTCACATGTAACATCTCTTTAATGTTGATTCATTCTCCTTTGTTTTTTTTTTTTGCAATACCTGATAGCAATCCGATAAAGCCAATTTATTTCAAAGCCTTTAAACATACTTCATATTTGTATAAACTACAAGGATTATGTGTTAACTTTATATAGTTAGATAATTTTAAAAACAATGTGAAATTATTATAACAAGAACTACTTAGACTATTGCCTTTGTAAAATAAATCTAGACAAAAGACGAGGATTATTTTAAAAGCTTTAATCAAATTCAGTTCAACATAATCTCCTTTTAAGTCCATTTAACTTTCCAGCGAAGCTTAATCCTTTTTATTCCGACGTTAACCATATGTAGTAGGAAGCGTCTTGCTTTGAAAAGCAGGCGTTTGGCCTTCTGGTTCGATTAAAATATCTGTCATTCAGACCCATCTTTGAGCCTAGGAAAGAGAAAAACCTTATGTGCCATATACGGCCACATTAAGTGACTACAAAAGTTGGCCTATTAGTCCGACGCATTGATCGGAAAAAAGATTTGAAATACATAAGGAAGGGTGGTAGTTTTATTTTCCCTCACTATGTGCAGGCAATGCATATGTGTTTGTTACATTTCCTCGCCTTCGTTTGCGTTTAACGAACTGAACTTCTATGAGAATATTTTAACATTCTAGTTGTCTAAAAAAAAAATCGAATTTCACTTAGTAGGCAATTGTAAATCGGCTTAGGAATGTGTTTGTTTTAACAAGTTCAGTGATTTTTTGTTCAGTGCGGGTTAAGCCATGGGAATTTCCATCTGCAAGAGATTAATGAAAAGGAAAAAAGGGTTTCGATATCTATGTATGTCAATTTGATACCACTACAGAAAAAAGAATTTAGGTGCGTGAATGCATGTTTATCAGATTTCGAAAATAAGAGAATCTACTAAACAAATGACTGAGATTTATTTTGGCAATTAAGGTAAAAGGGTATTATAAAAACAAAGTACAAAATTACATACATACATATATGCATACATAAATACCAGAGTCGCTTACAAAGAACTACGTTTTTGCGTATGAATTTACACGTGCAAATTCTTATGTACAGATGTGTAGTTCTCTTTTTACTTCAGCAGGTGTATTCGAATTATATTAAATCTTTTGTCTGTTCAGGAGTGGTCAATTTAACCCCACATATCATAAACCGCAATGAAAAATGGAAAACATCTTAATATTAAAGTGAGTCACTTTATACATATTTATGTTAAACTGTTTCTGGACGACGAAGACCAACAATTCCGTCCACCCGACCTGGACGAAGTAAAGATAGTCATATCTAAGCTTAAGTTCAACAAAGCTGCCGAGCTGACGGCCTAGCTGTTTAAACCGGCAGGCGATAACTTGGTATGGACCATAGACCACCTCATATATAAAATATGGCCCGATCAATGGAACCTCATCATTCTTTGCCCGATCCTCAAGAAAGGAGACCCTCTGAACTGCTCCAACTACAAAGGTAACAGTCTTCTTAGCATCGCTTACAAAATCTTAACTGCCGTGTTGTGTGAACGCCTGAAGCCGTTCGTCAACAACATGATCGGTCCAGGTCAGGAAAATCCACCATCGACCAAATATGCACACTGCCGCAGATCGTGGAGAAAGCCCACGAACTTCAAATCGATACCCACCACCTTTTCATCGATTGTAAGGCCGCGTATGACAGCATCTACAGAGACGAGCTATACAGAACTAGCCATCAAGGTCGGTCAAGACCTCACCGAGACCTTTGATGTCAAAAAAAAAAGGATTTAGACAAGGCGACGCTGTCCGACTTCTTCAACATCATTTTTGAAAGAATAGTGCAAAACTCATGCGCTAACACCAGAAGCACAACTCTTCAAACGTCCGTTCAATTACCGGCATAGGCCGACGATATTGACATAATCGGAAGAACGCAGCATGATGTCACTGTTGCGTTCGTGAGGAGACGGAGGAGATGGGTTTATCGTTCAATGAGGGCAAGACGAAGTATATGCTGTCAACAAGGAAGAACACCCAACTCCGACGTCTTGGACAGATCGTCACAATAGACAGTTACAACTTTGAGGTAGTTAAGGACTTTATCTACCTAGGCTCCGCGATCAATCCAGACAATGACATCCGCGCTGAGATCAAACGAAGAATAACTCTTGCCAATCGCTGTTTATTTGGGCTAAGAAGGCAATTGAGTAGCAAAGCCCTTTCTCGAACAAGTAGCCAGAAGAGTGAAGGTCTAACGCCTAAGATGGTTGGGTCATGTAGAGCGGATGGACACCAAAGCTCTGGCCCAGAAAATCTTCGAATCCACAGCCGAGAGACGGCGCAGTAGAGGAAGACCGCGACTCAGGTGGCGCACGCAAGGGAAAGAGGACCTTAACCAGCTTGGCGTGCAAAACTGGTCGAGCTGCCTGGAGACGCTTGTTGGTTGAGGTCCAGGTCTACCCTGGAGTGTAGCGCCACCTGTACGAGTAAGTATGTAAGTAAGTAAGCAAGAAAAACGTAACATTTTTGTGAAAAGTGGTGACATTTTCAATTCAGTCTAAAGTACAAATTCTGGAGTTCGTAATGAAAAACAATGTCTGCCAAATGTCCGCCTCGGCTCTGCCTACAAATTTTTCGCATAATTGCGACTTTATTTCGCGAATAACAGCTCTGATTTTTTTTTGTTGGAAGACTTTAAACTAAAATCAGAACCATGTAACTCGGACCAATGGTTCTCGAGTTGTGGGCCCACTAATGGACAGACAGACGAGGAGACGCATGCAAGGATAACTCGGTATTATCATATCCTTATGTATGAGTCCCCAAGTATCCCTACACGTGACAGACACTCCGTATAGGTTGACAATGTCCTCCATCTTTCCACCACATTTATATGAATTAAAGTCACATTAAACTTTTCACTACCATTAGCGAAGCGCGCTTTGTTCAAAAGTTATCGGAAAGCCGTAATGCAGAAAAGATGTAAGTAAGTATTAAAAAAGTTTTTAAATCAAATTAACGCATTAAAAATCAGTTGAGTGACAGAGGTTCAATGCGAACTTTTCACACATTCACTCAGCGATGATAAAAAGCTACCCTCGTGTTTGTCACCATGCTGAACACAAAAGAAACGAAATAAGTATAAAAGGGAGATTCAGTAAAATTGTAAGTTCGTAACATACCCAGGTGTTTCATAACTTTAAAATTTGTTTTGATTGCACTCAATTGATTCTCCATTTTAGTAAACATAAGAAATAGAAACGTTGTGTCGAAACAGGCTGTTTTAAATCCTAGCATGCATACGTAATACATAGACCTCGTCGTGTTTATATACTCATGTAAATACATGCATATGTAAACTTGAATTTCTTTTAACCGGGGACACAGTTAAAAGCATACAAATATGCTATTTGGTGGCACAGTTAGGATTTCAAATTAAAATATTTCAGCATACGTTTGTCGGAGAGATGGGAGGGGTGTATTGTTTAGTTTGTTAACCCATTATTTAGCCGCAATTTCGCAGTGTTCAAGTGCTTCTGTATAGCAAGAAGTTCGTTGTAACATTCTCGGCCATAAATAATCCATCCCTAGAACTTTGCTAAGCTTTAAAACAGATGAAGATAAAGGACTGAAAAAAACTATGGTGTTTCAAGTCAAGGAAGCAGTTTTTTTTATAGGACATAGTCTCCTATTGCACTATTGCTGTACAAAGTTAGTCGGAAAGAAAGGAGAAAATAGGAAAGAACTTTAAAGGGTGGTGGTTCCAAACTCAGGTTATGATTGGTTTCACTGGCGTCCGCGGATGTCGTCCAGGCTATGAGGGAGAAAGCACTTGGCCTCGGTCCTTGTGGACCCATTGTGATGCCAATGGGGGTTGATCCCGGTTCCTTCCGGGCTTCTGCCTTACCGCTCGTTGGTGATTTGGATCTCAAGCCAGAGTGAAGGATTAATCCATTGAAATGCTCGATTGTGGTCCATTGCAGACCCTTTTCTTGCGAGTTCGTCGGCTATCTCATTTCCGGTTATGTTTTGTGACCAGGGACCCAGCAGAGAGTAATATTGTGCTACGAGTCAAGAACCTTAAATTCTCCGCGACAACGTTGAACTAGCTTGGATTTTATTTCATTAGCGCAAATTGCTTTAATGGTCACCTGACTGTCAATAAATATGGTGATATCATCTCGTTGTATTGCCATCATTAATACCACACTGGCTGCCTCTGTCAATGCCAGGACCTCCGCTTGAAAGACACTTCTGCAATCAAGTGAGGTTTACCATTGCTTATAAATTTGTGGTCCAATCTTTAGATGTCATCACAAATATCAGTTTGGTCAACTATTTAAGCCATGACCACCATGACAATATTACAAACTTTCTCTCCTTTACATCATACAAATGGTGCTAGCAAGATGTAGCCACACAACACGCCGATACGGCCGCTATGAATCTTCTACGTGATCATTTCCTCAATAAATTTGATGACTTGGTATGGTACGGGATGAACGGAGACTCTTCACTTAGGCCTCAGTCGGGCCGGTAGTGTTCTCCTCTTTTTAATTCCGAAACTGTAGAGCTTGAGCAGAGTTGTAAAGTACTGAAGTACATTTGTACTTCAGCACTAGCTTGGGTACAGTATATGTACTTAGACGAAAGTATTTGAAAAAATACTTGTATTGTACTTGGTGATTTTCAAATACCAAGTATATTACATTGTACTTCTTTTTTTCAAAGTACAACTAAAATTACAAGATACTGGGTACTTGATTGGTACTGGTACTTATGAGTTTACGGTCTAAGCTAGAATAAGTTTGGGACGAATGCTGGGAGGGATTAAGTGAAAAGTGAGAACAATTATGGAGTTGACACTACGTGTACGTAATCTGGCAAATCTTCCTGTTCCTTTGGTGAAGGCCAGGATGCCATAGTTATTTTTTTTTCTTGAGATGCTTCAGATTCGGTATCCTGGGCAGTGGCATATAAATAGATTTAAAGGAAATTTCCAAATCCCGGGAGCACTCAGACTTATTATCGGTCCATTGTACTCCTGGGCAGAAACCATTCCCGTGGTGCAGTGGATTGTTTTGTTTCGGTGGCTATGGTTTTTGCTGTGCCCCGATAGGGCTGGAACATGCACAGTTCGAATCACAAGCAAACACCTATCCACTACACCGTGCCACCGATATAGGAAGTGTTAATTTGATGACTTGCTTAAGAGACGTTTCATGGTCACCAAAATAATTCGATTGCAACCTCGTGGATTTCTCTCTTTAGTCATCAAAACTTCACTTAGAGCCTATCCACCAATCCAATGACTCTGGTAAATACAATCAAACCTCCTATTGAAGGCAAATGAAACAACTTAATCAGCCGCGTCATAATAATGCAAAACAACCGATATCCTAAAAAGAACCCCGACAGACAACTCCCGGGCACAAGGCATTATTCAATTGAAGGCAAAGTCAAGAAGGGTAGCACTCTCTTTCACCGTTGGAAAGGAAAGATTTGAAGGAAACAGTATCCCATTTCCTTTGTCTGATAGAAGCGATTTCCAGACTTCACACACTAAGCAGCTAGTTGTTTAACAACTTTAATGAGATATCAGGGGCAAACAACACAAAAACAGCGCAGTTTAGTATGTCCAACATTTTTCCCTATTTTTCTTTCCGAAGCTCAGAGGTATCCCAAAGGCCATTGTACGCATAGTCCCTTTATATATTCTGCATGCGGTTTAAATAATTTATTTAAACAATTTTACACCAACATCGATCACAAAAGCCACAATAAACATATGTTTGCACACATTTTAGTAATATACATAATTACAAATCAAATTAATTGACGCTTCAAAGCATCGCCACTCGGATAAAAGCATTAGTTGATTAAAAAGTTTGTCCGTAAACAAAAAGATTCTGACATTGACTTATTAATCAAATTAAATGCTATCCAGAAGCACATGTGTACATATGGGGTATAATAAATTGAGGGTATTTGTCGGGACCTGTTGTTTTGTAAACTATCAGAGGATAAAGAGTAAAAGAAACTTTCACATTTATTCCAATTTATCACTTCTGGACGATTTTTCTCTCGGTAATCCTTGCTTTGCTTGGCATTGATGCGGGACCTCAGCTGTTAGTTGTGCAGAAGAATAATTGGAAATCTCCTGATCTGAACGTGTTATTTTTCATTTTATTTCGTTCTGTAAATGTGTTAGGTTTAGACACAACCAAAATTGGTCATTATATTAACGATGAGATGTTTTGGTGAAAGCACAAAAAAAATCTTTTTAAATTGTACTTAACATGCGTGTGTGTATGTATGTAGCTGTTTCTTAAATTCGTTCATAAATTCGAATAAAACGTTATGAAAACAACTTAAATTTAAGAAATAATTACAATTGTGATAAAGTAAGCAAACGAACATCCAGAGACGAAAGGAAAATAATTGTTATAGGGAAGAAGGAACCTAACACACTATCTTCCAAAATTAAAAGAAAGCTCTGGAGCAAAGGTTCAGGCAGTTCGAAGTTCGAAGAGTTCAAAAGCAACCAGAGGTATGGGGGCAAGAACTCGTACTAGACAAATTTACATACAAATTATCACGGTGGGGAGCTAGTCTGGGAAGTAAAGGTAGAGTAACTAACTAGGTGATGGCTAACGAAGTGTAAACCCAATGACAAGACGAAGAAAACCGGCCTCAGATATTGCGAAGCCTGCTAGGTCAGGGCGCCCTTCGGAGCCAGGCATAGAGGAGGGAAACAAACGAGCGTCTGGTGGTCGGCTTGCCCCACTCGGCAGCCGGGCGTGTTCGAGCCGAAATGGGTGCAAACTTCCCGGCAATGATCCCGCGATTCATTACAAGGATCAAAAGCCACTATACATCGATGGGGGCATAAGTGAACTTCCGGTTTTTCGACAACGGCATCGACTTAGGATAGGCACACGGTAGGTTTATTCGCTCACAGGAAAATAACTTGAGCTTATTAGGGAGGCTTCTAAGTATCGGATAGATAAAGTTGGCATCTTTTCAAAGAGGCTATAGAACTGTGGACCTTTCGGATAGGAGACGACTCTTCATGTCAGGAGTAGCGTCTTCAATGTCTGCTCAGGCGGAAGTGAAAATATTTGCGGAGGTCTCTATTCACGTTCACTATTCAAGGACTAGGTCAAAAGTAACACTTTTTACCACATTTTTCCTCCTCCTAAAGTTTTTCAAATTAGTCAGCCAAACAATTTCTAGCTTTGAGAATCAGAATGATGTTTCAACTGCAAACTTCAAAGGATTTGTTTTCAAAATTCTGCTTCTAAGATGTTAAAATTTGGCATTTGGCAACATTTTCCAGTTGTTACAATTTACCACAGTTACGGGGTTAGTTGAGAGTGTGACTGAAAACCCAGAGACAATCACAGGAGTTGACCCTGCACCGCATTTTGCATAAAGACCTTGGCCTACATTCTTACATACACAAGAATTGAAGCCAGCAGACCACGCATAACACCGTACTTTCGCTAAAAAAATATGACGCCTCTTGTTGAATGACCCTATATATTTAGGGAAGCAACCCCAGATAGAGAACCCTTCAGATAGAGAATTCATCGTTCACCCTAAGTAGCTTTGCAGGCTACGCAAGGTAGAAAACGAAGAATGTTGCCCAAGTAAGGAGGCACGTTGGGTGAAAAAGAGCTAAGCTTTAAAAACCAGGTAGGGAACGTTTTCCCAAAGACAATATTCCCAAGAGAAAATGTCCAAACCCAAAATCCCCAAACTAAAATCTTCAGTAGGAAAATCCCCATAGAGAGAATCCTCAGGGCTAAAATCCCCTATGCAATATGGGAGGCATGCTGTCCCCTGCAATCCCTCTGCTTGGGGTTACTGTTAGATTTGGGGTAGGTGCGAGATTGGGTGTATGCTAAGTATATGGACACTGGAGATTTGGAGATTTCGTGGATATTTTGGCTAAAAAGTTTGTTTCGTTGAAGATTTTGTCCGTTAATATTTTGGCTGAGGTAATAATAGCTAGTTGGATCTAATTTTTTTGGAGATCTGTTATTTTTTTTTTTGGGATTTTCACTTTTTGTACTTTTCAAAAAGTGATCGATGTATATATGCCTTAAGTATGGCTCTAAAAGGGAAGCTTTAAAAATGAGCTTATGCACCGCTCTTATCATGTGCTCGGCGTTGCGACAGACAGCCACAGCGCGTAAGCACGACAATCTTGAGGTCGGGAATTCGAACCTTTCTTAATGTTTATTAATATCCTTTCAACAATTTTCGACATTTTGGAAATTGGTCAATATTCCGTGAATATCGAAGGGAAACATATACACGCACATATATACACGCATATCACTGCATGTGCCACGTACCGCGACCGTGCACTATCTTTGATCCTTTGTGTGTACAGGATCGAACACAAAAACGCAAAAGCATGTAACCGCTCTGAAAGGAAAGGTTGAATAAATCAGACGTGTTCTGCCAGGAAAATAGTTTATTTCGTGTTTTAATTATTTTTTGATACTACAGTCCACTAGCGAACCATAAAACTATTCACAAAAAGATTTTCCATCCTTAAAATGTTCAACAATCCGTGCGCTTACGGAGACCAATGATTCTCCTCTAAGCTTTTTCACTTTTCAGAATAAATGTGTTTGTCGGCAGTTAACCATATGCATATGAACATAATATGCATGTATGTGATTATATCCCACTGGAGAAAAAAACAGAAAAAATGTAAGGGTTATTATATATTAATAAAATCGTTAAAAGGAAATAAAATATATTAAAAATCCCTTCGGAGAATATAGGCCAAGAGATTTTTTTTTTAATTAACTTTTGTCACGAAGAATAAAATTGCAGAACTAAGTCCGTGTGAGTAATAACCTAATTATACTTTAGTCCGCACACGGCATATCCACAAATGCAAGCCGTTGCATTTTTCCTACGCATTTTAGACCATGTTACTATAAAAGCCCAGTGTAAAAGTGTTTGACAACACAAAAGGCAGTAAATGTAACACCATTTCTAGCCACCTTCCATCCGTTGAACACCAAACCTTCAAACCGCAAATAACCGATTTCACACATCAATTTGTTCAATTCCACAAAAACATGCAATTCATAGGCACCTAAGCTATTAGCACGAAGTAGGTTATGACATTGTTTTAAAGGTTTGCATGTATAGCGTACACTCCCAGCTTGTCAGGTAAAATAATGTTGTCAAGTGTTCTTCAAATTGAATTTCATTGATTTTGCCAACATATGATTTTATTTTTATTTGTTTGTGTGAATCAACCTTTTTAAGGAAGAAAGTCGGCACATTCTCAAAAAATATCACACAAATTTGGATACAACCTTGAACCCTAGTACACTGTATGAACGTAAAGTTGACGTGGCCTTTTTCTAACCTAGCTGTTCAGAATATTAATATTATAGTCTTTTCTCTACGCAACATATATACGTCAAACTTGAGACATAGTGAATGCATGTATACTGCTATAAAGCAAACCTAACCGCCATCCAGGAAGTAGAAATAAGGAGGATAAAAAACTGTGACATCTTGTATTCTTATGGAGATTGCTACAGGCAGTAAACTTAGGCAACAAGTCGTAAGCTTTCGACCAGTAACCGGACGTCTTATGACAATTCGCATCAAAGCTAAATTAACCAACTTCAGCCTGATATGCGCTTATGGCCTTACTGAAGACAAGGACGACACCATCAAAGAATGTTTCCACGAGCTCCTCGACAAAACATAATAGAAGTGTCCTTAATATGAGGTTAAGACCGTGATGGGCGATTTTAACGCCAAAATAGGAAAGGGCGACATCTTTGACAGGACATATGGTAAGCACAGCCTACATGATACCAGGTCTGAAAACGGACTTAGGTTAACTGACTTGGCTGCAGGACGAAAGGTGACTATAGAAAGAACACAGTTTTCTCATCTCAATATCATAAGGGGACATGGCAGTCTCCTGATGATCAAATAGCCAATCAAATTGATCAAAATGGGTTCGGATAGATGTCCGAACCTTCCGAGCTACCAATATAGACCTGGTTCATTACTTTGTTGCAACCAGGATATAAATGCGGATATCCCAAAGCGCTACAACAAACAAGAGTTGCTCACGAGCTCTAAGAGCAAAAGAGGCGGGAGAAACAGCAGCTACTACAAACGAAAAAGAAAGAGCTTGAGAAGCGCGATCGAGGCTATTAAGAAATAATACTCCACAAACAACGTACGAAAGTTTTAGCAAACGGCAAAAAGAAGACCGAGTGGCGTGGGTTCAAGCCCAGCCAGGAACACCGAAGATTTTTCGCGGTACCACCTACCGTCGGGGAATGACAAGCCTCCGGGAGTATAATCTGTCATGAATGAGCTTCTCAATTCGCCGTTCGGAGTCGGCAATAAATTATAGGTTCCTTTCATTTGTGCGATCAATACAAACACGCACAACTTGAATGGTTGCGACATGAATGTTTTTACATAAACGACGTTTCATCCATGCCTATGGAGATCATCAGGTTTTTATTATTATTGATCACATTCAGAACATTTAACAATATTTAAGAAAACTATTGCACTTTAACATAAGAAAAACAAACAAACAAAAAGAAATAAAGTTAAGTTAACAAGTGAAAGACTGATGATGTCCATAGGCATGGACGAAACGTCGTTTATGTAAAAATATTTATTTACTTTTATTTGCTGACCTAAAGCCCACAAAAACAACATTCAACTTTTCGAAGAGGTCACATAACTTCATATCTTTAAAAAGAATGTGTAATGAAACCAGAACCCATACGGAAACCTGTAAAGATGAAGCAGGAAATATCGTAGTAGAGTCACAGTCGGTGCAGATAATTTGGAAAAACTTAAGCAGACTGTTTAACGAAAACGAAGACCAACGTCCTGCTGTCAGGCAGGACGAATCATTCAACCTAGAGGACGATATACAAAATGTTTGTCTACCTGATCAAAACGAAGTGCGGATAGTAATATCCAAACTAAAATCCAACAAGTCTGCTGGGCCCGTTTAGATCCCACTGGTATCACAAAGGGCCTTCCTTGGTCTACATGTATCTGTACCTCGCATGGACAGTCACCTTACCTACCTACCTACCTATCTGTCAACAACCTGATTGGTCTCTATCAGTGCGGTTTTAAGCCGTGAAAGTCCTCAATTACCCAAATCTTCACACTTCGGCATATCCTGGAAAAAACCCAAGAATCTAAATCGATACGCACCACCTGTTTCTCAGCTTTAAGCCCGCCTACGACAGTTTTTTTTAAAGACGAGGTATACAGAGCCATGTCTAGTTTTGGCATCCCTGCCGAACTAATCCGTCTGTACAGGATGACGATGAAGAATGCTCGCTGCTCCAAAAAGGTCGGTAGCGATCTCACAAAATGACGACACAGTTGATAGCTATAACTTCGAGGTAGGAAGGAACTTTGTCTACCTTAGCTCTGCTATTACCTTCTCGTCGGAGAGAATAACTCCTTCCAATCGCTGTTTCTTCGGGCTAATAAGGCAATTGATTAGTAAGGCCCTATCCCGAAAAACTACACAAGCTCTATATAAGACCTTGATCATCTCAGTCCTGCTTTATGGCGCTGAGGCATGGACTTTATCGAAAGCGGATGAAGATATCCTTGGTCGCTTCGAGAGAAAAATTCTTCATAATATAGTTGGTCCCCTTTGCCCTGACGAGTTCTGAAGGAGAAGATGCAACGATGAACTTTACGAGTTGTACAGCGACATCGCCCTATTCAAGAAGATACGTATCCGTCAACTCAGATGGCTGGTTCATATAGAGTGAATGGACACAAATGGTCCGTCTTCGAGTCTAACCCGGAGGGACAACGCAGTAGAGGAAGACCTCGCCTAAGGTGGCGCGCACAAGTGGAATGGGACTTCAACCAACTTGGCATGCGCAAATGGAGGCAGTTACCTAAGGGCCGCGCTAACTGAATAGGCTTGTTGGTTGAGACCCAGATTCACCCCGAACTGTAGCGCCACCTATGTTAGTACGTAAGTAAGGTCCACATCGCAAAATTCCGTATTCCGTTTTGCGTGTGGTCGCCTTGTTTCAGTGATTAGTGCGTACGCTAGACTGCAGTGCAACCTACGTAGGTTCAACCCAAACATTCTTCACGGCACCATCTTGTCAGAGAATAACAAGACTCCGAGATTTCTCATTCAATTTGCCGTTCGGAGCGGCGATATTGTGTATACATATACAGTTTGTGTTTGTTTTAATATATAAAATAGTGAAATCATTGATGCAAGCCTGGAATGTAAAGGCTGCAGAAACCGTTCCAACCATCCACTATCAAGGGATTGAATGTCATCTCCATATTTTAAATTTATTCAAATGGAAAAGGCCGCAATCTCATATCTTATTCTTCCAAAAATCAATTCATTTCAACCATTCATCACTCTGCATAGGTGGTTTCTACAACTCCTGTCCCAAAACGACAATGAAATGCGCTGTTTAATTTCATCTGGTTTCGAAACATACATATACCCCTACATAGTTACATACTGAGTTATACAAAAGTTAAGGTTATACGAATGGCAAACTTCACGTCAAAACCTCGTATTTATCCTAGCTCCAATCATGTGTGGTTTTACAAGGTAGAAATGGGTAAAACATTAGAAATTCTAAAAGATCAAGGAGTATTTGTAACGAGAACTCTGTGTGCTACAGTTTTATATGAACTTTGTATCTATACATGGATGTGTGTGGAAGGGTTGGAATGAAAGCACGAACTTTTCAACTGTGTTGTTTTAGGTTAAGGGAACTAAAATTCCCAAAGGGGACCAAATTAATTCACACTGCATTAACGAAATTGATTTTCCTACAAAACTTTTGTGCAAGACAAGAAATATATTTTAAGGGGTATGCAAGTAATGTGATGTGTACGGGAACGGGAACGGGAACAGATGTGTAGTACTTGTGTAATGCAATTTGGTTATAGATGGTGGAAGTATTATTTCGTTGTGTGCATTCATTAACTTCAGAAAATAAAGGAAAACATATATCCTGCACGAAAAACTGCATAGAAAAAAGGATAGGGTTTTAAAATAATTACACAATACATCATAATACACCACCGCACGACAAATTTGGAAAACTATAATTTGTTTGCGTCGCATCGCGGCATTACACACATATTAGGTTGTATCTCATGAAAGGTGTCGACTTAATGTCATGCGGGATACTTCCATGTGCTTTGCAATGTCCCACAAGGATTTCCTTGGGTTCGCATTTACTGTGAGCGCTATAATGCGCGGTTTTGAAACCAGAATTCATGTAACCTGGTTGTTTACGTTTATTGATAGGTAGACGGAAGAAGAATCCTCTGGAGTTGAGCAAAGGAATTAGTTCTCCAATCTTTTTTTTGGATATGTCTTGGCGGTCATCGAAGAAGAGTTTGCTGGGAGGGCATTGTCTGACCCTCGTTGTTGCTGGACGTTTGCACAGAAAGTGAAACAGAGATTATTAATTATTTTATTGTTATTTGTGTGGAGCAGTTGGTCCGCTCAAGCACTGCGGTCTCACATAGAGGCCTATTGTGCTGTCTCGAATGTTCTAGAGCAGTTTATCTGCTCCAGAGGCTATCCGGAAGTTAATCAGATTCTCAGGGTGAAGCGTTGCAAGTGGGTTTGGTGAGACGAGTTCTCCGCCTAGGGTCCGTCTTCACACATAAATGAGGGCGGGGCATTCCGTGACTGTGTGGAGACAGATTTCCTCGCTCAGCACGCATATTCTACAGTAAGGGTCCGGTGACAGATTAAGTTTGTGGAAACAGACATTTTTTAGTGCATACGATTCTTATAAAATCTGGGCTTGATCTGATTAACAGCTCAGTTGTTTTCGGTTTGTTTTAATGGGGCCAAGTCTTTTTTAACATGACGCAGTTATTAGGCCGATTTCACCCTTGGTTGGCTAACTTTTAAAAGCGTTGGTGAATGTTCATAGAAAGAGAGAAATATTTCTTTCTGCTGGTGAATTGTTAATGGCTGACTGCCGCCTGACCAGTTCTACAGCTTTTTCGTTGCCCTCGATTTTACTGTGTCCTGTGACGTAGGCGAGAGTGACATTGCATTGTGAGTGACAGGCATTGCTCTACCAATTTTGAAGATATATCAATGTTTCTGAAATGTTCCTTTGGTGTGGTTATACTACAGAGCCTGCGCGATTGCTTTTAGCAATTTCTTTTCGAAAAAATATATCGACTGCTTAAGCTACGTTCAGACGATTGCAAGATCTTACAATATTGTGAGGTCTTCCAATGTGCTGACAATTAGCTGCCGATAAGCTGAGAATGGTAAATTACCTTCCAAATTGTCAGTTCACACGATTAAAAGATATTGTCCCAATTTCTGCCAATTTCATTGTCAGATGGCGACCTTACAATAATCTGCCAAAGTTGTCTGACAATAAATTGTCAGTTCACACGGCAGATAAATTGTCAGAGAATTCGACACAACTTTATTCTTTGTGCTGTATTCAATAGAGAAATACAGATTGAAATGGAACAAAAAGAGGCATTTGCGATGATTTTGGCCGCATACATATTAGAAAACAATGAGGATGAAGAAGAATTGCTACACAAATGCCGTAGTGTTTGGTCGAAGGATTTGGTGGCCCCCGGTCAGCAGGAAGGATTATGCGTGAAATTGCTCGTCGAATTGCAAGCCGAGTAGCCGGAATTGTATCGCAATTTTTTGCATATGAATTTCCCAACAATTCGACAATCTCCTTGCTTTGGTTACTCCGCATATCCAAAAAAAAGAAACCAATATGCGTAAAAGTAAACTGTTGAAATATTACCCTCTGCCATAAAATATTAATTCATTCATTCAGGCTACAAAAATCGTAGAATCTACAACATTTAGATATCCCGTATAATGCAATAAAGCTAATTACAATATAATAAACATTTGCGAATGATAAAAAAAAATTGCACTGAAATCCATTTCCAATATCCAATGAGTCTGCCGATGTCCTAAATGTCTTCCAACGGCTGACAATGTCATAAAAGAGTGTTCAGACAATTGAAAGATACCTTACAATTTCATTGTCAGACGGCGGCCTTACACTGACCTGACAATGCTTTTCTTACAACGTTGTCAGACAAAAATTGTCTGTTCACACGATTGTAAGACATTTGGGACAATTTTTTCATTGGAAGACCTGACAATATTGTAAGATCTTACAATCGTCTGAACGTAGCTTTAGTTTAGTAAAACCCCAAATGTGTATACTATACGTCCATATACATAGGTTTAAGTACTTGATGACAAGGTGTATGTACTTGCTTGTTAGGTTTAAGTCCTTGTTACACATTATATGCTGAACGTGGAATGTTCTCCAATTAGCCGATACATCTGTGAAGCAGGGGCCGAATTACCGCGCTCGTCATCGAAATGTTAAGATATGGCACTATCGCTTTTAATGAAGTTTATCGATCATTCGATCGCGAGGCCCACTCACTCACTCTTTATCGACTGCGGTAATTCGACCCCAGGTTTTGATGTCGTCGCACTCCTTTTCACGAGTACATTTTTCACATAAGGATGAGCACGCAATCCTGACTTTTTTTCTAAAACGTAACAAATAAACACTCTTTAAGAACTCTACATACTTAGGCTATATACTTAGGCTAGGAAAAATATACTGCGCTACCATAGGATCTCTTATTAAATCAGAGTAACACTGAGAATTTATTGAACTACCCAGAGCTTTTTGTGACACGAAGGATATTTCTAACGCCAACGTGCGCAATGTCTTCTTTTAGACGAAGTCGGGCACGTAGCTTGGTGGACAGCCTTGTTTAATTAAATTTTCCAAAATCGGCTGTTTGGAAAGGGGTTTAGAAGGCGTTCATATAACACAAAACTGTTTTAAAGTCCTTACACTATGAAGACAAGATTTCAGTATCCTAACACTATGGAGACAAGATTTCAGTAGCCGCCTTCACATCTAGCTATTGGCAACGTAAGAAGTATCACCTACGCGTCGGTGTTTTTTTTTTAAGGTGGCGATCAAAGCCACGATGGCCATGGTGTAGTGGTTAGCACCATCGCTTGTCACGCAAGTCCGGGTTCAACTCGTGATGTCGGAAAACTTCTTCTTAAAAAATAAATAAATCTATCAACTGTAAAAACTGGTGTTAACTCTACAGCAAAGGCAAAACCTTGTCAATAGAGTGTCATGGGTTGAAGAGTTGATTGAGCTGACCATGATTATGACACCAAACAATTCCCGTGAATTATAGCAATGACAAACACCACAAATATTCCCAGAATGAGATGGTTAGTCTGGACATCACCCTCGGACGCCATTGAAAATTAATATTAGGTACCTGAGATTCGAACCACTGCACATCGTTCACGCTGTGTGTATAACATTAAAAGGTGTTTCATAACCCCTTGAAGCGTGAGTGGATTATATATATTGTATATATAACAAAAAGCGGGGTGTTGGTGGTAAAGAAGCTGTGATTATCCCTAAAAAACCTCTCACTCGTAAACGAATGCAACAGTTTCATATGCAATGTTCTCCGCTTCGCAGATTCTGGATAAAATATTACCTGAGCTGGATTGCTTTTGATTATTCTATTGTTCAAGTCTAGACTTTGGAAAGAGGATAAAGGGTGAAAAACATTGAGAAAGTAAGGTCAGATAGATTGGTTTTACGTGTTTTTGCAAAACCTGTATATTCATTTTCTCTGTAGGTGACAATTTACATGGAAAAGTATGAAAAACGTTATTGGTTTAGAATAACAGATAACAGCAAATACAATTTATTCTTATATTTACCAGATAAACAGTGAAATAATTAATGCTATCAACTACCATAATGCTTTGGCATATGTTAAGATTTCCATTAGAGCCTTATGGAGGATTGTTTATGAGAATGGCAATGAGAGGATACGAACTCATCTACACTTAACGTATTCTTTATTGTAAGCAAACAATATTCCACTCATTGGTAATAATGCTCACATTAGCGTTATGGTTCCCACTGAATCAAGCTTAACCTCTTGGACCTGTGGAAAAGTACACGATTTGGAGATGAACCGGTAGGCAATTTATCCTAAATCGTTTCTCATTTATCAGATGAAATCTTATGAAAAAGTGCCATTTCTCTGGTATTAGAACGGCACATCAAACGTAAGTCCTAATGATTATCATTAATCACGAGATAAATGTTATTCTTAGCATTTATATCGTTTTGTTACGTATTATTCTTTATGCGCTCTTATCCTATGTTCAACTTTAATAAAATAACAAAAAAAACATGTCAATATGTAAAGACAAACACATACATATGTATGTTCATTTTGATGGCTTTTCGTTACTTATGTAGGATGGAATTGAAGATTTTGAAAAATACTTGTGTACTACTAACAGGAGATGAGTTTTCTAAAATTTCCTTGTTAGCTTTCTTTCCGTTTTTTTTTTTTTTTTTTGTAAATCGGAGCCTCTTATGTTTTTCCATGTTTTGGCCACTTTTGCCTGAACCCACCGAAATATGATTTGTATACATAATATGAATGTATAGACATCTGAAGTGATCTAAGTGGGTAGCTATCTTGAATTGTTGTTACCAAAAATGTATTTCCAGTGTTCAATTTGGCTGGATATGTGGGAGAATTTAAGCTTCTCCCATTTAATTGGACTGTGATCACAAATCTGCTAAGGTGTTCCGCCGTCTTAGAGGAAAAAAGTTTCAATGCCATTGAAGGAGTTAAATCCGAAGAAGATGTACTTCTTTCCGATGAGAAGGACTTCTTGGGCAGAGAGGGCGAGCACTTGTCGGAGCTACTCAATCCCGAACAGGGCACTGAGGATGCCAGGCCCATGATTTTGAGTCAGGCAGAGAAGAGTCCTACGGTAGATGACTTTGGCGACTAAAGCACTAGAAGTCGCCGAATCTGCTGGTGTGGATGAAATCCGGTCGGAAATGCTTAAAGCCTTGGGGGAAGAGGGAGTGAAATGTCTCTCTCGTGTCATTAAAGTGGCCTGGGAAGGCGGTGAAACACCTTGTGACTGGCAAACTGTGTTGATTGTTCCTATTTTTAGAAAAGGGGATTAGAGGGATTGCTCCAAATTATATGAGTCTCCTCAGAAAAGCCGTTGCAAAGATGTTGGAAGCACGTTCTAAAGCTGTGGTCGAGTCAAGGTTGGGCGATGAACAGTGCGGCTTTCGTCCAGGTAAAAACACAACCGACCAGCTATTCATTCTCAGAATGGTACTCACAAAGGCTAGGTAGTATGCCAAATCTATCCACACTTGTTTTGTGGATTTGGAGAAAAAATATGATCGCGTTCATAGAGGTAAACTCTGGTTTGTACTGCAGGAGTACGGAACTGAGGGTTCTCTTCTGAGGGCCAATACACTAAATGTAAAAGCTGTGTTCGGAGAAAAGGCGTTAAATCACCTTTCACTGTGTGCGTTGGTCTTCGCCAGGCATATGTTTTGTTACCTCCCATTTTTATTCTGTATATGGATTGGATGTTACAGAGCAGCCGTGGCGAAGAATGGTTCGAATTGGGAGACTTAAGGATAAGTCATCTACTATTTGCTGATAACTTGATTATCCTGGAGTCTACCCAGACCGAACTTCGCGCACTAGAGACAGGTTCGTCGTCGTATGTGCTCAAGCTGGGATGCAGGTGAACGTAAACAAATCAGAGGTAAAGGTCATTTCCCGAATGCCTGTTCAATGCATGTTAGTAGAGTGCCATTAAAACAGGTGGAGAAGTTTAATTATCTTGGGGTCCTATTCAAGAAAGATGGAAGGAACCATACTGAGTTATCCTATAGGATTGGCCAGACTGGAGCAATGTTGAGACAGCTTGGTCAGTCTGTTATCAGGAGGGCTGAACTTGGCATCGAAGCTTAACTGTAGGTCTTCAATTCAGTATTTGTTCCGACCCTCACCTATGGTCATGAGGTTTGGGTAATGACCGAAAGAATAAGATCGCGGATGCAAGTTGCCGAAATAAGATTTCTTCGTTGTTTTGCTGGGGTTATCTTAAATTTATTTCAGTACATTTGCTGCTTTTGTAGAACAAAAAGGTCCCTTGCGGTAGAATGTCTTTCTTCCGCATACAAACGAAATATACGGGTTGTACAGGCCGCAAGGAACAAATACATGTACATGCATACGTAAGTATTAACATCCTTCCATACACACAAAACAAATAACCAGGCAAACACTCTCGAATAACACCGCAGCAAGTGTCATGCTTCTATTGTCATATGGTAATTTTTTACGACACCATGGCATTAGTTCCTTGCATTATTCATGCAAATGTCTTGAGGCTATACAGCGAGAATCAAGGCTTATATCGAATGATTTTGTATCGTAAATAACACTCACCCGAACGATATGATACTCACTGTTTCCGTCATAGTAATCACTCCTGTCAACGCTTTCACATACAAATATATTTTCCTGTGTGTACGTCTGATATAACATATTGCATGCAGAACATATTCCCAGTGAGGAACGAGGATAAGGACAAGAATAAAATCCAATATCTAGAGCGATACTTTTTTGGCAGCTTCACAGGATATTTCTCAAGAGGAAGCCATTATGTGTGGGGTTGCCTGCATTCACTTGGGTGAAAAATCTCTCATAATTTGCTCTGAAACAAAGTTAGAAGGAAGGAAAAAAAAATATATATCCCATGCGAAATGGTTCTGTTTACCCTTGTGCACCGCATACTTTTAAACAGGATGTTGCACTACGTCAACATTCTGACGTCAAACATTTTTCAGAGTCAGCGTTCGCAATATGCACAGAGTCTGGTGCTGACATGATGTATCTAAATCCGTACACACATATGTATATTATCCACGTCATTTTCGCCTTGGAAGGTTGGTGTCTGTGCACCTGATCAGGTAGAATGCTTTCAAAAAGTGGATGTGATTATTTTATGTATCGCACTCAGCGGTTGACAAAAATAAATTGGATTGAATTCAAATCAGACGTACATGTGAACAGAGGTACATATGTAACTCAAGAAGAAAATTAAGACACTTGATTTCAATTTGGCAAATGCGTCCGGCAGAATAACGTCAGAAGTAAAAAAAATTGTTTTTTGAATTATTAATACCACTGGTCTGGTGGACAGCACTAGACAAAATAATTTAATATTACCCTACTTAAAAAGTACAGAGGTTAGCATACAACCCCTACGGGTGCACTGAAGGAAATGCTTCACCTGCTTCTTGTCGATACCTTCGGGAAGCTAATGACAGCTAAAGCGGCACTTAGGCTTAGGGAATCCTCCCAACTGGTTAGGACGACAACGGACACCATAGTTTACTGAATGGCAACTAAAACGGACTATATTGTTCCTCGTATTGACTTTAACCACAGATACACACCTCGGATTTTTAGGAGAAGCTCTTGGGAGTCCGATCCAGTTTTGAGCGATATTAATGTTCACAAACGGATCCAAGACAGCGTGTGGTACGGGGCGGGTGTTTTCTCCCACGCACCTGACATAGCCATTGCCAAACGACTGCCGGATCACTGTAGTGTGTTTCAAATGGAAATTATGGCAGTCCGCAAAGCTGCGGCTTGGTATATTGTAGTGTTATTCTACTATACATAGATAATCAGGTAGCTATTAAAGCCTTGAAATCGCCGACATTACGATCAAGGTTGGTAAAGCCAGATCTCTTAACGAGATTGCAGACAGATGCGACACAACCCTGTGCTGCCTGTGCTGTGTTCACTTTCCTGGCAACTGGAAGCTGGCAATAGAAGGTGCATGACGGCATTTTCCCCAAAACCCTGGGGGAATCTGCTACTATCGAATCGATCAAATTCCTCCTCGATACTGAAGACAGAAAACTGACAAACAACAGGTGGAACAACATCAGGAATTGTCTCTGTCAAAACGAATCTGGCCCAAGCTTAGTTTAAAAAAGACGGAGAGACTTTTATCCACTAACCGGAGAAACTTAGGTTCACTAATAGGAGTCCTCACCGGGCACTGCTCGATAGGCAAACATACACTCAGATTAGAAATTCCCTCCAATGATTTCCATATAAACTGTAGAGATGAGTGGGAGGAGGAAACCACTAGCCACGTACTGTGTACTTGTCCTGTCCTTGCAACATCGCTGAATACTTCTACGATGATCTTTCTTAACGATCTAGCTGAACTCGACATCCAAAAGATAACAAACTCTATATCCAGGTCAAAGTGGCTCAATATCTAGGGTTCCTACCGATATGGTCACTCACCTTAACGTACCCGGCGTTATGCTCTTGGTCTCTGGTGCTGGTAAGCCTGTATTTATCGTTGTATCACAATGGACCCATCTGGTCTAAGTGTGTTCCTGCTTGAGCGAAGGCAGCCAACCTAACCTTTTAATACCACCCGACACAATTTAGTCGTGTCTCACTGTTTGGATGCAATATTATAAAGAAATGTGACTCTTTTAGAAATATGACGTTTTTCATGTTGACTAATTGCCAAAATAGTACGCACCATGACCGATGTTTTGACACAATTTGAGTTGTCATTTTTCATCATAGAAAAAAATTCAAAAAAAAAAATTCAAAAAAAAAAATTCAAACACAAAAATTTAGAAAAGTGTCGCAAATCAAATTCTACTGACTAACTTTCTCACGAAAAAAGTTTTAAAGATATGTTAATGAATAAATATTTTCAAATAGCTGAATCAACGCCAAGTCAAATTGGGTAGGAGAGGACCGGACCTTCACAGTTCTCTAGCGGAGTGTCAATATTTCGCTGGGCGCTGTTAAGGGCTATATACATTTTCTTTTCCTCCAGCTTGCCAATCATAGAAAGAACGGCCGGACCAGCTGCGCCATTTCGAGAAAGACATGGAATAATTACAACACAGCTCAAGACCAAAAATTGCCCGAAATATAACCATTATCACAGGCCGGTTGGTGACCCTGCGGTCAAGCTTGGTATTCCTCACAACATCTTCTGCAGAAACTGCAAGGGTATTATTGAGAAAGAATCTCTACTTCATTTCCTTGCAGGTGTCCAGCACTGGCGAGGACAATGCAGCGTACTTTGGGCAAATCCTTCTTCGTGGACCTAAGCGAGATAGCTGAAAAAAGAATCTGGGAACTGATCCTGTATCTGAACTCCACCGGCTGGATTTGACCACTTTATCCCAAATCAACCTATTAACACTCATACACAAATAGGTTTGAACGAGTTTCGTGGTAATAAAACGGGCCATCCCTTGCCCTAATTGGATTTTCAGGAACCGTCTCTCAATCTGCCTGAATCAACAGTACTAATTTGGTAAGTCGCACCTAATCCGAAAACGTCGAGGGGGAAAGCTTAGAGACATTTAAAACAATTAGAAATCTTTTTCCGTGTCTTTTGAAAAATTCAAATTTTTGATTTGAGACGTTTTTCTTTCGACCCATTGATATGCAAGTGCAGGTTTCTTAAGGAGTTAGTTAGGTGGGTTTCAAAATATCAAAAAAAAGTTTTTTTCTTTTTTTAACTTATTAAATAGTACAATATGTCTAAAACATTCTCCCAAAATTTTAAATCGATCAGAGTAAAATTCTAAGAGATAGACCCTTCGAAAGTTCCGCCCATCAGGCCAAGTCAGCCTGGCGCGTCGCACTTCAATCGCGTTTTTCTCGAAACACTGTTTTCGAAATCGGTAGTCATGATTTCTCAAAAAGTTATGAAACGATCTTATTGAAATTTTGCACACTTCTTCAAAATAGCATTACCTAGAACCTGGACGAAGGATTTTTATTTTGTTTCATTACAACTTATTTTGAGAGGCAATATGTAGTGAAAATTTGATAAAAAAATGTGTTTTTTTGTTCAAAACTCCGCCAAAAATTCAAGTTCCAGTTTTTGTTTTTTCCTTCGTTCAAGTTCAAGCTTTATATATCTACTAACAGAAAAAAATTGTTTTTTTAATTTCGGATGAACCAGTCATGAGTTATCCTGACTACGCCAGGAGTCAAGGACAATGAGGTCCCAATGGCTGAATTTTTCAAATTTTTTAATAAAAATTTAACAAATTACTTGTTAAATATGTATCTTTGATATGGTAAATTGTTTGAATGAAATATTTCATTCGATACTAGCGGACCCGACAGACGTTGTCCTGTCCGTTACGACACGTTTTATCGATGTGCTAACTTTCGGTAAACTATATATTAAGTGACATTTGATATTGAGTTTGGCATTTTAATCTTGATTTTCATTTTGTTTAAATAATAGCAAACCATGAATGACGAATATAAGATTACGTCGTGCGCATAAATTCTCTTTTTTTGATGACGTTGCTCGTGTCTCTCACGAAATTTGTTTTTGTTGGTTGGAATTCCAGACGCTGAACCCAATTTTCGACGGTTTTCAAGCATAAATCGGCCGATACTGCTGCAATTTCAAGTTCGATATTCGTACGAAGTTCATCAATCGTCGCTGGCTTGTTGGCATAGACCATAGACTTGACGTCGCCCCACAGGAAATAGTCTAACGGCGTCAAATCGCGCGACCGAGGCGCCCAAGCGACTGGACCATTTCGTGAGATAACACGTTCTCCAAACTTGGTTTCCAATAAATTGATTGTGACATTCGCTGTGTGGCTTGTGGCGCCGTCCTGTTGGAACCACATGTCCTCCAAGTCCATATCATCCAATTGGGGCCAAAAATATTCGGTCATCATTGAACGGAAGCGATCCCCATTCACAGTAACGTGCCGGTCTTGATCATCACGGAAGAAGTACGGCCCAATGACGTCGCCGGCCCATAAACCACACCAAACCGTAATTTTTTCGGGATGCAATGATGACTCATGGAGTACGTGTGGATTGCTGCCAGAAATTATGACGACCATAAATTGGACGTAGCGCTCTTAACGTTGAGGCCACTGACTCCGAATTTCGGTAGTAAATTTTAATAATTTCGACTCGTTGTTGGCTCGTATATCTTTCCATCATGAAATGGCAAACCTTACTGAAGAGAAATGTCAAAAAAACCGCAAGAAAAATATGGCGTCGTTTGCTGTCCCTGTCGCTCTACTTTTGTAGCGTCACTATTGAAAAACCCTTTAGTTGCGCAAAAAAAATCCAATTTTTGTGACGAATCGGCGTAATCTTATATTTTTCATTCATGATAGCAAACTAAGAAAATACTTAAATCATTTTCGTGACAGTCTTATTTTTATTAATGTTAAAAAATTAAAGTATTGAAATAAATGTTAAATTTGAATACTAAACTTATCTTAATGCGAGTTGATGAACAATGTTTTTTGTCAATCCCTGTGGTGTATAAATTAATAAACTTGATGGTTTGCCTACGCGAAAACACGCAACATATAATTGGCTATGTGAAAAGCACGAATTTTCAAGATCTAACCAACAAATGGACAACCTTCGCCGATGCCGCAGCCTTGATAAGGCTTTTTTGTACTTAGCCGTAGTCAACACGAAAAGGGGAGGTGTTTTTAGTGAGTAAGAATCCCATACTACCATGATCACGTGCGGTAGATCCTCATGGTGTCTCATGAAAAATTTTCACCTACCCTCGCAAACAAAAAAATTGTTCGGAGAATGACCGTGCCAATGGATCGTTCTGCAGTTGAACACGCATATTTATGTATGGACATGTGGCCATATGTATGGTTTTTTCAAACATGCGTTAATTTCGTCCGCATATGTAGCGCGTGTAATGACCGGCAATGTCTGTTTAAAATCACCGGACAGCAGCAGTAGAGCACCACCGAAAAGTCTGGTATTATCGTATTATTAGCGGACCCGACAGACGACGATAATATACATATATTCACGCAATTATACATACAAACATTTAATATTAAAAAAAAAAAAAAAAAACAAGTGACATCAGGGCCACCTTTATAAATATGAATTATTCTCAGCAGGTCAGTTATTAATTAACGTTTTTGAAGGTTTTAAGGGTCAATTATTCATTGAAAAATATTGGTTAGTGAATCTAAACCATTCAGAGACTCGCTCAAACATAGACACAAAATTTCATTTAAATCGGTCCAGACGTTTAGGAGGAGTTGCATTACATGCACACGTACAGAAGAATTATATATATTAAGATATTTAAAAAAAAAATCAGTAAAAATACGCTTTTTTTGAGCCCTCGAAACCCACCTAACCCCTAAAATAAAACAATTTGGCAAAATCCTAGATGCGTATGTACAAGGTGGCGCAAAAATCATCACCCTATCGGAAGATGCTATAATTTTTGCAAATGGCGGCAGATGTCAAATCTACTTTGACATTTGTGAAGTTAACAGATGCAAATACACGTCAACAAGACATGAACCGCTACACTCCTAAAGAACCTACGCACAGCCATCCTGAATCTCGACCACGAGGGAGATAATTTTTCATCGAAAATCATCATGAGCGACGATGCCCATTTCCATCTCTGTGGATATGTGAATATGCAAATTTATCGCTTCTGGGGCACCGAAAATCCGCGAAGACCCGCACAGAGTAACTGCGTGGTATGCTGTTTATGCTGTTTACGAGGAGTCATCGGACCTTAATTTTTCGAAAACACTGCGGGCCAAATGACTACTGTGGACGGCAAGTGCTGCAGAGTCATGCTCAAAGACTAACTCCTTCCTTAATTGGATGAATTGGGACTAGAGAACATGTGGTTCCAACAGGATGGAGCAACAGCGCATACTGCACGAGGCACAAATGAAATTCTGAGGGCTGCATTTCCGGGTCGCATAATCTCTCGTCTTGACGATATGCACTGGCCGACAAGGTCGCCTGATTTAAACGTTCCAGACTTCTCTTTGTGGGGTTTTTTGAAGTCATGAGTCTATATCAACAAGCCTCAGACTCTTGAAGCCCTCAAAGAGAATATTCGTCAAGAATGCGAGGACCTATCGCCGGAAGTTTTGGCAAGAGTGATAGAAAATGCCATAAATCGGGCCCGAATGGTCATCAATTCTGGCGTTGACCACTTAGCCGATATAATTTTCTTGATTTAATGGAAAAAAATTTAAGAAATAAAATAAACATAGGTAATCCAAAAACAGAAAAAAAGTTTTTCATTCATGAAAAAAAGAACATCGAGTGACAACTTTTGCGCCACCTTGTATACGCCTATTTATTTGTGCCTAAAATATGTTCAAAAAGTATTTCGTGATTTCATTGCTTCATTGTGATTTCAAACTGTGGGGGATAAATTAATCAGTATACATACACATGCATGCAGATGTATGTATCCTTATCGATTGTTTCTTTTCCGGTTATTTCAAAAAGTCATAGCAAAGTTACTAATCTGTAATCAAACTAATGCATAATCAACTCGGTTCATTGTAATTAAGCAAATGGAGTCATATCTTATTGTTATCAAAGAAGATTTCGTGCACATTCCAAGAAAGTTACAGCTGTGTGTAGAAACCCAGAAAGGGTTAAATTCTCCCTTCTTAAGTAGTCTGTGAGTGGATTGAAAGGAATTATAAAAATTATTCTATATGTGCACTCGATTGGATTTCAGAATAATAATACATAATTCAAATTGAGTTAACAAAAGAGAAATTTCTCATAACTGTATGTAGTGTGTGCCAAAGTTTAGTCATAGACACAAATGAGATTATGTTTCTTAATTAATTAGTTTTGTGTTTGTGCGACTAATCTATCATGTAATTAATAAGCACGTAATTCAAAGGAAGTCAGTTGTACATATGTACTTATGTTTACACATATGCATTCGCTTGCTTTGATGATGGATGGACAAAGTGATTGTGTTATTCAAGAATATAGGAAGGTTTACAAAAGTGCGACTACTGAAATATGCAAGGTAGAGCAATCAACAATCAGACATCTTAAGCTTAATCTGGTGTAAAATAATGGGTGGAATAGAACAAACGTATCTTTGTGATTTCGGATTATTATTACTTATTACTTATTTGCTTAATTTTCGCGATTGTTTCCTTTTTCAAATTTTAGATTAAACATTTTGTTAATATTATAAAAAAAAACTAGCTCTGTATCTAAGTAACTTCCTCGTTTCTGTTTTCTGTGAGCCCTCATGACTAAAGTTATTCATAAGCGACCAACCGTTTTTTCTACGACACTATCACTCGGTAGGGAACGACAAACATCCATGGGTTCAATTTGTCATGAAAAACTTCTTAATCCGGCATAAGGATTGTGATACAAAAAAGAAAAAAAGCTAAACCTTTTATTTATGTACGTGAAAATATAACACAAACTATAATACATACACGTATGGTTACGAGAAGTTACCCCCATTTTTTTGAGAAAATAAAAAATAAATAGCAATAATGAAAGTTGACAAAATTGATTCAAAACGTGTAAATGTACAGTAAAAACCAAAATAACAACAACTGAGCATAAAAATTTACACAAAATAGCTGTCTTTCGTATTCGGGAGCACTAGATCTTTTATTTTTGTTTGCCCTATCCTCAAGAAAGGAGATCCTCTGAACTGCGCCAACTACAGACGCATCAGTTTTCTTAACGTCGCCTACAAGATCTCACCTGCCGTGTTATGTGAGCGCCTGTTGCCGTTCGTTAACAACCTGATCGATCCAGGTCAGAAAATCCAACATCGACCAAATACTCACACTACGGGAGATCTTGGAGAAAACCCAGGAACTTCAAATCGATACGCACCACCTTTTCATCGCTTTTATGGCCGCGTTTTGACAGCATCTATAGAGACGAGCTATACAGAGCCATGTAAAGTTTGTCTGCTAAACTCGTCCGTTTGTGCGGGATGACGATGGAAAATGCACGCTGCTCCATCAAGGTAGGTAAAAATATTAACAAGACCTTCGATGTCAAAGACTTCTTCATCATCCTTCTTGAAAGAATAATGCAAAACCCACGCACCAACAACAGAGGCACAATCTCTTAAAAGTCCGTCCGTTGTGTCGATATTGACACAATTGGAAGAACGCAGCGTGGTGTCACTGGTGCGTTTGTGAGTATCGATACGGAGGCGGCGAAGATGGGTTTAGCATATACCCAAGTATATGCTGTCAACAAGAAAGGACACTCAACACCGACGTTTCGGACAGAACGTCACAATAGACAGTTATAACTACGAGGTAGTTAAGGACTGTGTCTATCTAGGCTCCGCTATAAACTAAGACAACGACACCAGTGCAGAGATCAAACGAATGATAACTTTTGCCAATCGCTGCTTCTTTAGGCTAAGAAGGCAATTGAGTAGCAAAGCCCTCTCTCAAACGACTAATGTGACACTTCATAACACCCTTATCGTCCCAGTCCTGCTCGGAAGCATGGACTTTGTCAAAAGCGGATGAGGATGCTCTTGGCTATTTCGAGAGGAAAATTCTCCGGGTGATTTTCGGTCCCGTCTGCATAAACGATGAGTGGAGGAGGAGATACAAAAACGAACTGTACGGGCTGTACAGCGACATCGAATTAGCTCCAACGACTTAGGTGGCTGGGTCATGTAGAGCGGATGGACACAAATGCTTCGGCCCGGAAAACCTTCGAATCCACACCCGAGGGACAGCGCAATAGAGAAAGAGTGGCATGACTCAGGTGGCGCACGTAATTAGAAGGGGACCTTAACCAACTTGGCGTGCGAAACTGGAGGCAGCTGGCTAGAGATTGAGCTGACTGGAGACGCTTATTGGCTGAGGCCTAGGTCTACCCCGGACTGTAAGGTCACCTTAAGTAAGTAAGTAAGCATATTATCATAAACCTACTTCAATATTAGTTTCATCATCATCATCAGCATATTCCAATGGCCCGCTAAACCACTATGAGAGTCGCGGGTTAAGGGTGCTTAAGTGGACCCACCACTTCTCCCGATCTTCCACCATCGACTCTAAATCATCAGGGGCTATCCCCATACGAGTAGAGGTGTGATTTTGGACTTCGTCCAACCATCTGATCCTGGGCCTAACAGGGGACACCTATGGATTGTATGGCACGTCTTGGAAGACGAGTTGGGGGCATGCATGCCCAAACCATCGAAGCATGAACCTATTCGTTCGAAGAAGTAGCTGCTCGACATTGAGTTCCCCGTGTGTTCTGGTGTTTCTAACGCGATATCGGCAAATCACCCCAGCAATACAACTTTCGGTCATTACCCAAACCTTAAGTCCAATATCTTAGCTTCGATGCCAAGTTCGGTCCTCCTGGTAACAGATTGACCAAGCTGTCTCAAAATTGCTCCAACCTGACCAATCCTACAGGATAACGCAGTATTGCTTCATCCATCACTCGTGAATAGAACCCCGAGATACTTAACCACTTGCTTCAATGAGACTCCACTAACACCCAAAATGCATTGAACAGGTAGGACCATAAAATCTTGGCTTGGTATAAAGCTGCCAATTTTTATCCTTTTGGGCCCAACTAAGTCGGTTCTTTTTGTTAGCCTCTGACTGGAAGGACTTATGCCTGGCGTTTCTTGCTTTAAAGAAAATTTCGTTGAGTCATCTGCCAACAGTTTTATATAAACATTTTGATTCCATGTTGACTTCTAAGGCTAGCCGTTAAGTCAGAAGCTGTCTACCTACGATTACTCAACGCTGTGGTTCTGTTGTTATCCTCTTACTCGTTAAATCTTCACTCCTTACATTACAACAGATCTTTTGATTTTAATTTGTAAACCACAACGCTAACCCTTTACATTCTGTACGGCCTAGACTTGAGAAAGCCCCATGGAGCGCAGGAATGCACACTCATAGAATCGACCTTATCCGAGTGTCGTAGGGAAGCTGCTCTGTTCTGTTTAATCACTAACTGGTCATGCACGGGTACCTTAATACTTTTATAACGCCATTTGTTAATCTATTTAATAGTATAAAATATCAGCTAGAATATTTTATCCAGCCAGACATCTGAATTCCCCTACAATTATCTGCGGATGTTGAGCGATTAAACACTTCCATAAAAATATTTTCCTTGTGGGTTGAAAGGAATTTGCTCATCCTATAAAAACTAGCACAGGAAGTTTGTGCCACATTTTTATTTATTTTTTGATTTATTTTCATCATCCAGGAAAATGTGAAAAATTCCTTCGGGATATTGAGTACGTAGTGTGACCAGGGATTACCTGCAACTGGATGATGTATAATTTATTCACTTTTTCTATATTCGATCACGTTTTATATGCGAAATGGGAATTCCTGTAATTGAGGTCCCAGAATAGGACGATTTGTAATCGGAATACGTGCGCTTTCTGGTTCATCGGTGTGATATGTCGTCGCGAGGGCAAAATACTTTAACGACTGAGAGCGGGTATTTTCTCCTCAGATTTTTGAATAATTTTAAATTCAACAGTTGAGTAGGCGTTTTATTTATTTTTTTACAGTCGACTATGTAGTTTTATTTTATACACGAGGTACCTCTACATATCTCATAACAAATAAAATGTACAAAATCCATGAGTTACAGCAATGAATTATTATTAATACTAGTATGTGTGTGTGTACATACGTACTTTTTTGATACATTAAACTTATCTCAAATACAAAAACTAACTTTGGTCATAAATCATTAAAAGTTTTCTATTGAAAAGTGCAGAAGCAGATATGTGTTTGATTCACCTCAGTCATAGCATTTTGCTCGATACGAACAGGCACGTTGCTATCGGATCTAAAACTTCAACCATTTCGAAAACGTTATCGTCAGTTATGATAAATGTGTATTTGATTTCCTGATTATGCGTACAATTTTCGCGGAGATTTATTACGTAGAGTATTTCTGACACCCGAATAAAGGTTTTTGAAATAAAAATAAAACAAAAATCGGATGCACAGTTTGCAAATGTGGACATGTGTATATGCATATCAACGTGCATAGCTGCAGCTTCAGAAGCAGAAGTTTGCCTCTGTACTCCTCAAAATGTTGAAATTTGCAATTTTGCTATCTATGTTATCTATGTACATATGTATGTATGTATGTATGTATGTAGGGGATGTTAGGCGGCTGTCCCCGTTTAAGCAGCGACACACTTAGACCAGATTTTTCCATTGTGATGCCACGATATATACCGGCTTACCTGCACTGGAGACCAAGAGTATAACGCCGAGTGCATTGAAATGAGTGACCGTATCGGTAGCAACCCTATGTGTTGAATTACTTTGACCCGGAGATAATGTTTCTTAACTTTTGGATGCAGAGTTCGGCTAGATCGTTTAGAAGATCATCGCAGAAGAATTCCCCGAGGGTTTCCTTCGTATGCCTGAAGCACAATACTGCGTTGGTGCTAACGTCGAGTGACGTTTAATGTTTAACCAAAGGAATTCAATGGCACCAGCCACAACCTCGCGTCGTGCTACCGTTCAAAGTATGAGAGCAAAAGAAAGTAAAGTGACATACGTAATAATACGTAACAACGCACGCTCTCTGAGGAAAAGTTCAACTGGGTTGAACTCTTGTGTGCGTTATGACACTTCGCATCGCGGATTTTTTTTATATCGGAAAATTTTTGCGAAATGTTGTGTAAACAGCTGATAAATTTGAAAATGTCAGTTCAACGCATGTGTGAAGCACTTCCAACTTAGCGGAAGAACGCTAGCCCCACCAGTATTGTGTTTCAGGCATTAATGGCCCCAAGGGAGGACAACGCCCAGGTTTGTTGTGGTCTTCTCCTTCTCTTCATCTCTACAGCTTCCACAGAAATCGTTGGAGGTGCATGTCGGTCTATCAAGCAGTATCCGGTGAGGACTCCTATTAATACACCTAAGTTTTTTCCGGTTAGTGGACATACATACATATGTATGTACATATGTAATTATAAACCGGAATACCATGAAAAATATGATATAATGAATCCAAACAACGCAAACCAGATTTCGACCAGTTATAGGAACGCCTGGTCCTCGCTTTTTGTCTTTCTTGCTTACAATTGCAACTTAACATCACCAACAACTTGAAGAAACGATGAAAGTATCTTAAAATGCAAGCTGACAAATAAAATAAAATAAAATAGAATAAAATAAAATTAAAAACTTCTACTGAGCGAAAAAGCATCAAGCTGCTGTCGGAGAATCCCTAATGATCAAAAAGCGAGCTAAAACAAATAGGTTAAGACTGCAGTTCTTTGGTTATATTTATTATTTATTATTATTTATTATTATCATGCATGTGCATATGTTTTTTATTCCCGTGCTGGAACAGAACTATTTTCAACAAATCTGTCCAGCTGCTGAGACCCGCAGAAATCACTCCCAGTGTGCAGTCATAGGGGCAAATGAAGAACAGGCAAAACGGGGATGAACTCAACTACATACTAATTAACGTTTATGTCGTCAACAAACAAAGAAAATTCCTGCATGACCAGAAAGTTAGGCAAAAATACTGCGTTGTGCTAAAGCCAGTACAACTTAAGATGCTCACTTTCTGGTCCTTCGTTAAAAGAATTTAAGGCTCTGCCTCATCGGCTATCCCAGCCCTCGTCCACAATGATAAAAATATCACGAATTCCAAAGAGAAAGTTAACCAGCTGCCTGCACTATTAGCATCAAAATCCACCTTGCCAGCCAGCTCTCTCAATCCACCTATACTGAACCGAGCTCAATATTCATTAGGAAAAATATTTCTCTGAACCCAGTAGCTCGAGTCCTTAAACTGAAACAAGTCCTCAGGTCCAGATGCAATTTCTCCCCTGGTTTTGAAGATGTGTTCTTCTAGTCTGGTCAAACTTCTACGTAGGCATATTTCCGGTGAAAACTTGCGCATGTTCAACACATTCCTAAAAAAGACGAAAAAAAACCTGTCCTTCTAACCACAGCCCCATAGCTATAACTTCAGTGCTCTATAAGGTTGTGGAAAGCATTGTAAATCCTTATGAGATATCTTGAAAGAAACCATCTCTTTGATGAGCGTCGGTATAGTTTCAGGCATCAACGCTCTACTGGCGACTGAATGGTCCTTCTTTGCAAAAAATTGAACCACTGTGCACCACAGTAAGCACAAAAAAAATCGGCTTAGATATCTCGAAAGCGTTCGACAGAGTGTGGCACAGCGACCTTTTAAACAAGCTTCAAGCATATGGAGTTGGTAATGTCTCATCAAAATGGATTGCGAGCATCTTAAGTAGTCCTTCAGTATAGGTTGCATGAGAATGCGACCCCTTCTCAACTAACGCTGGTGTCCCCCAAGGATTCGTTCTTTCTCCGACACTTTTTTTTTCATATTCATCAATGACCTTCTGTCTGACTAATCCAATCTATTCCTTTGCGCATGACAGCACTTTTGACTTCGCATATTCTTTAACGAATCCGCGACAAAGGCCTCAAATCGTTGGGTTCCAGCGTCAGCGAATGTCAACGAAGCTCAACTCAGATTTGAGAGCAATCATCAGAAAACCGACTTGAGTTCAACGCGTCAAAAACCCAGTGTCAGTCTCTGAAGCGGGATACCAATGTAATCAAATTAAAAATGAATGGAGTTTGACATTGAGGAAACAAGTGGTTTATCTATGCTTGGCATGGACATTAGCCCAGACCTTCGTTAGAACCAGAAAATTGCTGATGCCTCGCTTTGTTTAAACATTGCAAACAGTTCTACACTCCTACAAAATAAGATTTATAAAGCTTATTTTCGTCCGAAACTGGAATACATATAACTCTCATGATTGGGCAGGTGCTCCCACTTCATGCTTGAGTTTACTCGATCGTGTTTAGCGGCATGCGTTTAAATTAATCAGCGATCAATCAATTTCTAGTCGAATTCCTTCACTTCAACACCGCTGGAACGTGGGATGCTTAGAGCTCCTATACCGGTATTTTCACCACAACTGCTCGGATGAAGTATATAGTTGTATCCTGCCAGTCCGTCTGTTTAATCGTAATACATGTCTGGCATCTTCCGCACACCTTTACATCTTTATGTCTGCTTTCGGTCGAACAGTGAAATCTAGAAGGCCGTTTTTTAACCACACAACATGACTATGGAACAATCTGCCCTCCTCAAAAGCAAAGGTTCAAAATTAACGCACATCATCACATCACTATCTTTTCTTTCATCTCTCGTCTTTAATACTTCCTTCCATCAGTGCGACTTAAAGGACATAGTCCTAAGTAATGCATAATGCAGAATAAAAAAAAAATCGACTGGGGAGCTAGTCCTATACTTCCCACCACACATATAACGGTCGAGTTGAATTAATTTTTTGCATAAAATAGTTGGAAAATCAATTTAATGACAAAGAAAACATTTCTTCAATTTCCTCAGCATCGGCTAGACCGATTATGCTCAAAATCTTATCAGCTCTAAGTTTCACGCGAACAAATAAAAGAAAAAAAACCACATGATCCTGCGTTATATCGTTCTCAAGATATCGAAGGCGAAAAATGTGATCACACACACAGACATAATTTCGAAAATGGGTGCAAACGATTTCTAGTGTATCGTAATGTGAAGCCCTGTTCATATCTTCATACATTTTGTTCGGGCCGATTGCAATACTTCCCCTATCTAGGTGGGAAGTAAAAAATGTCACCGTTGAAAATAATAGCTTACAAGTAGCTGAAGAGTTTGCCTTTGTCATCGGAGTAAAGTTGAACTGCCCCAACGGTACCCTAGTGAAGATTGAATGAGGACTTTCTCTAGGAAACTGCTACTACTTCGACAAATGGGTTCAAAACTCCTAACTCGGATGACAAAATACACGCTCGCTCCACAAAAAATTAAGTATTTCACTTCATTTGAGAATTCAATGGCTTGCGAGTGATATCTAGTCTAGACTAAGATTTCTTTTTCGAGTAAAGGCTACAACGATAGCTTCATCAGCGTTGATTGTGGGGCTTTCACCAACATATTATTCCTACACTATGTTAACGAATGTTTGCATTTAGTGTATACGTTTTTTCCGTGCTTTTCCTTTCCGTGACTTTGTCATCGGCATATTCAGTTGCAAGAAAGTCAAGGTGAGTTAGCTTAACCAGTAGTTCATCGACAACAAGTGACCACAGAAGGGATGAAAGCGGTCATCAATGACAGGAAATTGAATGAGTTCACTGCTTAGGATAGATTTTCAATCAAGGAAGATATCTTCAACAGACTGAGTATGCATCAGTACTATTGTACTTTAGATCCGGAAAAAATTATTCGACAGATCATGGTTGATGAAAAAGATCGATCTAGAACTGCCTTTTCACTCCGCAAATACATTAAAATGGGGGAGGGATGCCTATTTTTGCTGCAACAAACAAAATATCGTTCAACTTTGTCCTGACAAATGTATAAAGTCATTGACACTTTATTAACTTTACCTACCTACATATTGCTCAAATTGCATACTAAACTCATACAGCTATCAATATAAACGAAATCACTAATTGATAAAATCGATTAAGACAGTACATACTACCTAGTACCTACTGGTCCTAAGCTCTATCCTACAATCATAGCTCACGTTGCATACCTAATTGAGTTTATCCATCACACAGCCATACACATCATATAACTCAATTTTACGCATCGGACGTGTCTACAGGATTTTTTATGATGCTTTATATAAAGTTATCCGATCGTTATCCACCTGAAAACGCTATCATCAAGTTTTATGACGGGTGCAAAAATGACCTGAAAAAATGTAAGTGGATGGTGAATGAAGGAACTTACCTTGGATAGCCAAGAAGAAGAAGAAAAAAAAAAAAAAACAAAGAAATAAAGGAAATCGATACGATGTGAGATATGCAATGCCATTATATGGACGTTACTTTCGTTTTATCTGTTTGATCCCATTTTCTTCAAGTTTAGTGGGCTGAAGAAAATAAAAAGAATATGGAAGGCATTTCCTTGTTTTATTTGTTATTTCTGCTTCCACAAAGAAACGGGAAACATTTTTTACGATTTTATATAAAATGTCTTATATGTGCATATGTAGATACCTAAGTATGTGTTGAGGAACATTTTAAACACAAGTATTATAGAGAAAAATGTTAAAACAAAATAATTTAATTTATTTAAATAAAATTTTTGATTGCTAGACCTCCCTCACATGTCACCGAAAAGTTTAATTTTATCAAAAACGTTACTGTATAAAAGAAAGGCAGAGTTCCTTTTAAAAATGTTTGCCATACGATCCTACCCGGTTAGTAGCTGCAGCGGAAGAGAAAATCCACCCTGGTAAAGCACAAAAAACGTGGAACTTATTCACAACTCACGAGCAGGTTAGAACCTCACTAAGTCTTTGATTGGTCCACCTGCAAGAAGAGTGTGAAACTCGTCAAGAAAGCGATCAAAAGGAACTCTTGGAGGAATTTTTGTGAGACTATCGAATCAACCAACGAAGCGTTTCGTCCAAGGAAAATCCTAGCGAAGTTACCAGCGCCGGGATCCACTGTCAAGAAAAGCAACGACACTTGGACGGATTCTCACGGAAAAATGCTAGATATGCATATCATTTCCATGGATGTATGTCTGGAGATAGTCTTTCTATACTGGAGACCACGAAGCGTTTGGATGTGGTAGAAACCGAGAAAATAATCGACGAGTGAAGGATAGCACGGGCAATCAGATCTTTTGCTGCATTTAAGGCACCAGGAGTGGATAACATTCGACCAGAGATGCTGCAACAGTCAGTAGAAACTATTATTTCATTGCTCAAGCAGATCTTCAATAGTTGCCTTAAGCTAGGTTATGTTCCTAAGGCTTAGCGAGAGGTGCGTGTCATTTTTATTTCCAAAACAGGAAAGGCAGGCTAAACGACCTACAAACCCATTAGTCTGTCGTCCTGTTTGCTGAAAACACTGGAACGACTGATCGAGGTATATGTAAGAGACGTGATCGGTGACAGCTACAAACCAAAATCACAACATGGGTATATGAGAGGTAGATACGGCTCTTCACAGGGTTGTGTCGAGGGGGGGGCAACTCCTCAGGGTGAAGTCCTCTCTCCCCTAATATTGATTCTTGTCCTAGACGAGATCTTGGTAATACTCAGGGACAATGACTTCAATGCGACGGCCTATGCCGACGATGTGGTAATTCTGTTAGCAGACATATTCCTTCCAGTCCTAAGCAAGAGCCTGACCTATGCGCTACTACTGGTCAATACTTGGGCCAGCAGCTGCGAGTCAATTCTACAAAGAGATTGTACTTTTCACTAAGAGATTAAACCATGACTTGAATCTTTCGGGATCAGCAAGCTACCTAGGCGTGATTCTTGATTCCAAATTAAACTGGAATGGGAACTTTGATGACAGCATTAAGAAGGCATGCGTAACCTTCTACTCATGCAAAAAGGTGTTCAGTAATACATGGAGCTTTTAACCGGCTGTGGTACACTGGCTGTACACGGTGGTTGTGAGACCCATTCTAACATATGGCTCAGTAGTCTGGTGGAAGATGCTTGAAAAGCAATATCAACTTTCAAGATTCAGAAAGAAACCTATATTTGGGAATCCTGGGATTAATGAGAACAATCCCTACAGCGGCAATGGAAACAAAGCTACAATAAGTTTCTTTCCGCTGGATTTGTACTGCAGCAACACGGCAGCTAAAAGCGCTTTAAAACTGAGGGAAGGACAACAGTGGACACCAGCTCTCTACGGCCATGCCTTCGTACTGTCTTGATGGGAAAATGCCGATAGATCGAGAGTAACAGATCATATGATCTAGACTCTGGCATTTGACAGGAGTTCAGTATAAGAATTCCTGCCAGAGACGAATGGAGAAACCAGAATGTTACCAATAAAAAGGAACTGGCTTTCTTCACCGATGGTTCTAAGATGGACATTGGTATAGGTGCCGGGTGCTACTGCAAGGCCCTAGAAATAAACCAGTAATTTAGAATAAACGTAAACGACGACAGCAGTGTTTTCCAAACTGAAATCACAGCCATCATCGAGGCTTCGAAAATTGTTCGCGAGAAGGATATCACCGGAAGGACAATTAGGGTCTACATCGATAGCCAGGCAGCCGTTAAGGCTATGGAGTCCGTGATTGTAGGAAACTGCAAAAAGTATCTAGACGAGTAATCGAAAGCCAATACGTTGACCCTATGTTGAGTACCAGGATATATGGATATCCCAGACTACGAAAAGGCTGACGAACTTGTACGAAGAGGAGCAGCGCTGCACGTCTCACCAGCTCTCCCTTTTACGAAGATTCCAATAAGCTCGTTAAAAAGGTATATTGAAGACGAGGCCTTAAGTGGAGAAGGGTCCGCAAGTGGAGAATGGAATCGAACGATGTATGCAAAAACTGCGGAGATGAGCAAGAAGTAGAATCAATCCACTAGAATCAAGGTTTTTTGCAAGCATAGCAGGGGTAACAGACTTACAGTTAACGGACCTACTCAGATTCATAAAGTGCACTAACTACTTCACAAAACAGCCAACAATAGGATAGGTCCTTCGGTTATCACGGGAACTATATTGCTATGTATTTCCACAACAAAAAATAAATAAAAAAAAGGGTACACACAATACACCTCCACCTCTCCGAAGGAACGTGATGAGGCCTATCCATCAGGAAAATAAATATTGCAAAGGAGGGGATAATCGTGCAATTCTTGACATTTTTAACTCCCAGTGAATTGATATACATATGTACATATGTACATACATAATATTATTTATGCATATGTATTATTCTCCTATGAGACTAAATTTTTTATTTTTTTTTTTTAGTTAAATGGCTGCTTTTGGTTTTGCAATTTCGTAATTTATTTTTATACCCACAGATGGACATGTAATTCCTGCAAGAAATTTAATATCAGGGGACCAAATGTTTACCAACGGACTAATCAAATTTAAATGACCACCGGTGTGGACTACAATTCAAAGGAATTATTAAAATGTATTATTAAAAATCAGGTAAACTCTGTATTCAAAAATAAAACTCAGGAATACATAAATACATATGTAAATATTTAACGAAATTATAAACTAATTAAAAAAAAATTTAAAAATTATAACAAATAACAAAGTATGTAATTGATTTTTTTAATCATTGATGAAAAGATCAATGTTACTTTTCATCAATTTTCATCGAAATTAAATTGGATGCTGTTTACCAGCTAATTAATTTACCTTTCACTCGAAAGTTAAATTTCTTCTTGTGCTTTAAAAAACAAAATATAAATTTGAAAAAAGATGTATCTACCTTGTGGTATGTACATATGTATATTGCTAGATATCACTCGAAAAAAATACAAATACAAAATATAAATTTCGTTGATCATTAATTCTCTTACAGACCGAAGGCGACAAATTTTCCCTTACTGTTTCAATATTGACCACAGATAATGTGGACAATTCAGACTCAATAGAAGGTATCACGAGCAAAGTATCGCAAAACTGTCGCCTTGGCCCAGTGGTTAGTTCATTGGACTCCTGATTGAGCGGAGCGGGTTCAACCCCAAGTTAGGAACCCCGAACATTTTTCGCCGCATCACCTCTCGTCGGGGTATACAAGCCTCCGGAAGTATAGTTTGTGATGAAAGAGCTTCTCAATTCGCCGTTCGGAGTCGGAAATAAATTACAGGTCCCTTCCATTCGTGCGAAAAATGTAACACGCACAACATGCATGGTTGCGAGAAGCTAGGCCTTGGCTCATCCTGAGCTATCGCGCCAGCTATTTATTTTTATTTTTATCAGACAATCAGGCTGCCATCAAGGCAGTAAGTGAAATTAGGTCTAATCTGGTTTACGAGTGTCTGGAAAAGATAAGCAGACTGAGCCAGAGCAATAACGTCACCCACTACCGGGTGCCCAACATGTAGGAATATAGGGAAATGAGGCAGCCGATGAACTGGCAAGGAAGGGGTCAGAATCACCATTCGTTGGACCCGAGCCATCTTGCGGGCTGGGACTGCATCGAATACAAGAGGAACTGCGAAGGGAGGAAGAAAGCAAAAGAAGAAGGTTGTGGGAAGCAATCCTAGAACTAAGGCAGGCAAAATAACTTCTCGGGAACTACGACCGAAGGAGAAGCAAGGTCTACCTATGCACCAACAAGAACCAGCTTCGCATTCTAACGGGCCATTGCAGACTCAGGGCGCATCTCAGAAAAATGGGAATAGAAGCGAATGAAAACTGTAGATTCTTCAGCGAGGGAGCACTGATCCACGCTCCACCTGGGAGCGTACACTTTCTCTAAAATGGATCTCCCATCGTTGGACCCAATCAAGATACTCCGATTCCTCAGAGCGACTAAATTGGAGGAGGTGCTGTAGGCCGAGACTTATCGAGCTACACGAGTTCGGGGCAGCACAATAGATCTCTACAGGTCGCAGTGCATACACACGCCAACTTTTGACATTTAACATCTAAATGTTCGATCTTCAGTGTAAACTCCACAGTCAAAGTGCGTTTAAATACCTTGCATGCGCCGATGAGCTTCCATTCAATTTACTTTCTTCCTAAGCTTAGAAATCGATTTGTAATCTCGACTTGACGCTGCACTTGTAGACTTTAATAAAAACTAGTCTCTCAATGAGTCATCATTTCAGTGTCTTTATGATTTTCTCCTTTGCTCCATATGCGTTTGACATTTTTATTATCATCTACTAAACCTTTGAAACGAAGAATTTGTTATGAAACTATTCTACGTCAAAATTACTTTTGTTTTGTCTGAAGTTTCCGTCTGTTCGCTACAGTACCTGCTTATATATTCAGTTACTTTGTAAATTGTTGTTGCATCACTTTGTTGTTTGATGTAGTATCCTTGCCAATGCGCACAGGTTCAAGTTTAAACTTTGTCACTTTAAACAACAATTTCTTTGACAAAGCGTTGTCACACTTTACATAACTTTTCCGTTTATTCATGTGAATTAAATTGTTTTCGCACTCGTACAACCGCTTTTTGCCACGATGCAAATGTACGCTTTACAATTGGGAATAATGTTCGTTATTCATTTGCCTGTTTTCAAGAATAACTAACCAAGAGAATACTTGTATCCTCCGAAAGGCGAGAACTTTATTATCCCTTGGAAAGATATTAACGACATGTCATTGTTGTTGCCTAACCTGTCAACAGTTTACATTCGTAGGACAAAATTGGAAAGTGCACATAGGTAAACGCGATTGTACATGGCTACGTTGTTTGTTTGCGGAGGGAGCCAAACTGACATTGTCCTTTTACAAGAGTGCTTGATTGCTTTTTGACGATGACTTTTGTCCTTGTTGGTTGTTGTATAACACTGATGGGCGGGCTTAATTGCGCTATCGAATTCGACATTTTCGCAATTTCGTTCGCTTTGGATGAGTAATTTTTCGACATTTAGCAGGACTACGAACTGACATTGAAAAATGAACACTTAAGCAGAGGTGTTCATGTGAATAAATTCTGTTTTACATACATCAAGATTTTTCACTCTCGTTTAATTAACGTAACAAACAAAAGCCCGTGACAAAATTAAATTGGATTTTATTTTCAAAAATCAATGCAACTGTGTGTATATATATTTGAATGGTAGTATATGAAAATTTCTTTGTTCCTTTGAATCATGATTCAGTTACAATTGGCACTTGAACTGTGCATTAACAGTCAATCCCCAGAAAACTGATATGGTATTACTCACAAACAAAAGGATAATACCACAACCTCCTCAGGTTTTCCGAGAGTGCCAAATACCTGGAACTCGTGCTCGATAAGAAGCTCAGTTGGTAGCTGAACACTAATGCAGGGATTAAAAAAGCCACAATAGCCTTCTACTCGTGCAGTAGGATATTTGGGAAAACCTGGGGGCTAACCGGAGAATTATCCTGTGGAAGTACACAGCTATAATAAGTCCCATACTGACCTATGGCAGCCTTGTATGTTGGCAAGTTGTTAGCAAAACCACTAACCTAAAGGCCATCACCAAGGTACAAAGACTGGCGTGCATTGGAACTGCCAGTTCAATAAGAAAAACATCATAAGCAGGACTTGAGGCTATCCTCAACATACTTCCGGTGGATATCTTTGTACGAGCCTCGGCGGCCATCAGTGCATTACGAATAAGCCAGTCAGATTGGTGGAAACCAAATGCAAGATGTCATATAGCAATTCTACAGAAATATCTAGGCAATGTATCCACAACCGACTACATAACACTATACCTTGGTTTCACAAGAACATTTTTACGCACGTACCCGAGCAGGGAAGAATGAAAAAGCGGGAAAATACGCGCATTCCATAGCTGTCTACATCGATTGATCCAAAATAGATACTGGTGTGGGTTCAGATTTCTTTTTGGAACCGCTGGGCGTCTCCATTCGAACTACAGAAGCGTTTCCAAATGGAGGTCCTAGAAGTCACACTAGCCGCCCGTGAGACTGCGATGAGGGCAATACACCGAGAGGATATCACCTTTTTCATCGACAGCCAGGCAGCAATAGAAGCAATTTCTGCTTATGAAATAAAATCGAAGCTTGTGAGGTGCACAGCACAAGGTGACACTCTGCTGGGTCACTGAACATCAGGGCATAACAGGAAACGAGAAGGCCGACGAAGTCGGGAGAAACGGCTCGGCAACAAGCTCGGAACAAGTTGATATTTCGGTGAATATCCCCCCGTTCACACTTAAGACCGAAACGAGAAAAAGAGCATTAAGGGAAGTAAAGAGTTTTCCAATAGGGAGATTTTGACAGTTCATAGCGGCCATGTTGTTTGATCTGTTGTTAGTTTTCCCGATTTTTATTTTTCAAACACTAAAGACAATTCACCATGGCAAGTTACAGCATCGAGCACGTAAAACTGGAGCAGTTGGACGCGGACCCCGATTTCAGCAAAAAAAATCATCTTCGGCGGCGAGGCCCATTTTTAAATGAACGGATACGTCAACAAGCAAAATTGGCGGATTTGAGACGATACCAATCCACACGAGGTCCAACAAGTGGCAATGCATTCGCAGAAAGTTACGGTTTGGTGTGGATTGTGGGCCGGCGGCAACATCGGTCCGTACTTCTTCGAAAACGACGATGGCATTGACAGAAGAGCTCTACCGATCGATTTTAACTAATTTCTTTCGGCCCAAATTGGATGATATGCATGTAAACGACAAGTGGTTCCAACAGGACAGCGCTACGTTCCACACAGCTGATGCCACAATGGACATTCTGCAGGAGCGATTTGAGGACGACGTAAACTGGCCACTAAGATCATGCGGGTTTCCTTAAGTCGCAGGTCTATGCCAATAAGCCGCAAACGACTGACTGGTCGTTAGGGCACTCCCTAAGTCAACCTAACCAAATTCAGCCGTAACTTTGAGAAAGAAAATCGTTCTGTTCTTAAATTGAACAGTAAGAGTAGTACTAAATGATGTAACTAGAGACAGAGACCAGAAAAAATTTGCGCACCCTGTACATAACGTCAAAGTTAGCCAAAAACGTCATTTTTGGGATACATAACCTCAAATATCTCAAAATCCTGACGTGATGGGTCAATTCTAACTCCGGATTCAGATTCTACGCAAAAAATTACTTCGGAAATGACCCTCAGCTTTTCAGCAAAAAGCAAACAATGTTGGCCTGTGTAATACACGACTATGTAAGCTTTTTAGCACATCTAAGAATGCGCATAACTCGCGAAAGGGAGCAGCTTGGATTTTGAATTCAACTGACTTTTGATGTCCAAACAACATAAAAACTTTCTGCTTTAGCAGATTTTGGATCCATTTTAGTCAAACTTCAAGCACACCGTGCGTACTCGAGTAGCATAACTGACTTCAGTGAATTAAGTTGGAAAAGCATGCCCACACAACATACAACAAGAACATCACCAACACGTCTGGAAAACCGGCAGCTGCATATTTTTGTTATGTGCTTGCTGTGGAAAAACTTGCATTTCACATCCACAAGCACCACTATTCGCTCGATCTTGGACTAATTTCATCTCTTAACCTTAACGCGTGGATTGCATGGGGACGTGTTTTTGAATGGGAAGAATTTACACATCAACACAACAATTTGGAGTTAATTTTGTGTACCTCACTACTTGAGCAGAACTCGATTATTTTCTTAAATGACTCGAGTGGCTCGAGTGAAATAAAATCACTCGAATTACATCAATTGTAGAAGTGTGGCGCAATGAATTTGCCTTCCTTTCCCCTGCCCACTTACCTAACCTAACCTAATGCCAGTCAAGTAATTTATTTCAGGCTGCTCAATGTGTGTCTTATCCGATTCAGAGCGAAATAGAAGAAAACCACAGAGCTAGACCCCCTTGTCGTGCTCAATTCTACTCAGGTTACTTGGTAAATTAAAAGATGGTAAATTGAAAAGCATATTCCTCACTCTCTCAAGTTTATCACTGTCTATCGAGAAATAATGGTATGAAAAAATTTGGTTAATTTAGCTGATCATTGTAGTAAAATGAACTAAATGTCAGTTATAGACAGATGTATAAATAGTTTTGGGAAATAAAAAAAAATTTAGTTGAGGTGCCCCATTGCGCTATCCAGAGCCATCATCTATTCTAAATTTGAATACAAGCTTTAACTTCCTATATAATACATTTCTGCGACAATTTTTTGAACACAATTCATAAATTAAGAAAAAAAGAAAAAAAAAGTCTTTCGTATTCACTAATGCTCTTACGTGGAATGTACAACCGTAGTTATAGACATTCATCTTGCTCCAGCCATGATTTCCTGTGGGCATACGACAAATCCTTTTTTAATTGGGGATTAAAACTCCCTACAACGTCGGACAGTCTAATACGGTATGTGATTTACAGAATACGAACAAAAAGTTAAGCAATTTAAGTTTTAATCATACACACACATGTATATCCATACATATGTATGTACGTTTGTGTATACATCGTCGTGTATAAAGTTTCTCGAATTATATTTTGACTTCTTTTAAGTGCATCAACTTTGGTTAGATGGAATAACATTTCATTTTCTTGTTTTGCCCAAATGTGTTCTTCACATTCTACTTAGGTACATATGTGTGTATGTGTGTATCTTAAGAAGTTCGAAGTGAAATTTACGAACCACCCTTCGCTCGGACGAAGGATTTAGTAAATTGGAGAAGAGAGGCAAGATTGAAAATATGGATAAAGGGTTTCCTTGTGTGATTTCTTTTCTCTGCACAGTGTGTTGAAGCTTTTCTGAACGATTTAAAATCCTATTATGGAATAAATCCGAGCCACATGTGTTCAGAATGTCACATTAATCTAAAAAAACGACATTGTATTCCCATTTGTTATGGTTTTGCAATATGTGTATTGAACTACATAGCAAAATGTATACACACCCACGTGCGTTTATGTATTTGTATGAGTTATATTACCATATCTGCTGGGATAAACAAAATACGTATGTTTGTATGTTGATTGTAGACTGCTAAATGTGAATAAGATGAAAATGGATAATAAATAGCCAGCTTCAGGTATAAGGACCGCAATCAAATTTTATGTCAATAAAATATGGGCGCATTGTTTAACGGCTAAGAAAACTCAAATCCCGCTGTCAGGCAGAATGAACGATTCAACCTGGACGATGAAGACCAACAATTCCGTCCACCTGACCTGGACGAAGTGAGGATAGATGTCTTAGGTGAAGTCCAACAAAGCTGACTTGGTACAGAGCATGCACCAACTGTAAAATATGGTCGGAGGAAAGTATGGCCTTACCCTAATCTTTAAGAAGGGAGCCTATATGATCTTATCTGCAGCGTCGTGTAAGCGCCTGAAGCCGTTCGTTAACAACCTGATCGGTTCATATCAGTGTGGCTTCAGGCCATCAACCAAATATTCACACTGCGGCAGATCTTGGAAAAACCCAGGAACTTCAAATCGATACCCACCACCTTTTCATCGATTTTAGAGACGCGTATGTCTGGTTTTGCCATCCAAGCCAAACTCGTCCGTCTGTGCAGGATGGCAATGGAGAATGCACGCTGCTCCGCCAAGGTCGGTCAAGACTTTACCGAGACCTTCGATGTCAAAAGAGGATTTAGACAGGGCGATGTGCTGTCATGCGACCTCTTCAACATTGTTTTTGAAAGAGTTGTGCAAAACTCATGCACCAACACCAGAGGCACCTAACCTCCGCTATCAATTCAGACAACGACACCAGCACAATGAAGAATAACTCTTGACAATCGAGGTTTCTTTGGCGGCCTAAGAAGGCAATTGAATAGCAAAGCCTTCTCTCAAACGACTACAGTGACCCTTTAAGACCCTAATCGTCACAGTCCTGCTCTGCGGCGCAGAGGCATGGGCTCTGTCAAAAGCGGATGAGGTCGCTATTGGCTGTTTCTAGAGGAAATTTCTTCGGGTGATTTTCGGTCCCGTCTGCATAGACGGTGAATGGAGGAGGAAATACAACGACGAACTGTACGGGCTGTACAACAACATCGACTTAGCCAGAAGAGTGAAGGTCCAACGACTGAGGTGGCTGGGTCATGTAGGGCGGATGGACACCAATGCTCTGGCCCGGAAAATCTTCGAATTCAGACCAGAGAGACGGCGCAGTAGAGGTAGACGGCGACTCAAGTTGCACACGCAAGTGGAAGGGGACCTTAACCAACTTGGCGTGCGAAACTGGAGACAGCTGACTAAAGATCAAGTTGGCTGGAGAGGCTTGTTGGTTAAGAACCAGGTCTCAATTGCACTTTTTCGCTGGGAGGTGGATATTTGTTAATGACGAAATCAAGCCCGTGCTGGGTTTTCCTGGGTTTTCTTTCTGGCTCCGGGATGACCAGACTGTCAGGTGAATTGACTCTGAGCGCGCTATGGGAGAAACAGACAGACACTCTTCAGATCCACATTGTCCGCATTCAAGCTCTTTCCCTGTAGCTTGTTGAAGTTCAGGCCGTATCAAAACTCAATGGAAAATTGCAGACGTTTGAACTCAAAGTGGTAGTATGATGGGTTCAGAGGAATGCGGGGAATGAAGACAGTTTTTCCCTGATTGACATTTGTGAAAATCCTGGCTTCGATTGTGTGCTGGTACAAAGTCTTCAACTGCACAGTTTCGGAGGGTTTGGATTCGGCAACAACTTTAAGGTTGAGGATGTGAGGTGGGTTTCCTGGTGGATAGAAAGTGTGCAATAACTCTACAGCATCCTCGAGTTTTACTTCCGAGTTTCAACAATTACTGTTCGCCAGATCTGATATTCTAAAGAAAACGACAAAAAATAACAATTATTTTAAGGAAAGTGCCCCTAGGAAGTAGGCGTGGCTATACATGTCAGGATTATTTTTAGAGTAAATGAATATCTACACGTTTGCTTAAGTAAGTTTTTCGAGTTCCTTGTAAAATTACTCAAAAAAAAGTGTTTTTCGAAAATGGGCGTGGCAGTGGGAGGATTTTGAAAAAGTTTAGCCTATGTTCATTCCCTAGGCTTCAGTTATCTCCGTACCAAATTTCATCGAAATCGGTTCAGCGGTTAAGCCGTGAAAACGTAGCAGACAGAGACACTTTCGCATTTATAATATTAGTATGCATATGAATTCATAGTGATTGCAAGTGAAAAAGCCTAAGCGTACCTAAGCACACGTAAATTTCTGAAGTGTGACTCCGATTTCATTTTTATTTATCTCTATAATTGGTTTGCCGAGAGACTCCTTATTTAAAAATTAAGTTATCTTTGAGTTCTGCAGCTGACATGTCAATCCATTTTTCACGACGTGATGTAAATACGAAATTTGACCGAGTAACAAGGCCGTAACATCCCGGTAAATAAGATACAAGCCAACCAAATTTGTAAAAAAAAAAAAAAAATTCACCAGGGCTTGTGTAACACATTTATCTTTCCACAGGGGATATACTGATACATAGTATGTATGTATCCACTTCCTTCGATCAACCAAAGGTGTCTCATTGAAATATGCCTATTGTTATTCCTGTAAAAGAATCTGACATGGCAAATCTGAAGAACCCTAGATATGACTGCGAACACAGAGGAAATCAATCACTGCCGGAGGCTAAATTTTTATTTGTGTCCTTATTTGCACTAGATTCAGAATATCTTCGCTAACAATGCTCACGCACGTTTTGCAATAGAATTCCAAGTGGTATACACCCCAATGGTATCACAATTGGAACGCAAAACAAAGCAAAATAAACCCTACGAAAATTTATTTCCATTGAATTTTTGGGGTGGTGTAATAAAACATGTAAATGTAATTTGCCTTGCCTTCGCTTGTTAAATGTATGCCTTGATAAATCTTTAGGCGATCTTAAATTTGCTCGTTGAAGGAGAAGGGCATACTTTTATGACTCTTCGTGGATTTGCATATTTCGAGGGAAAATAGCAGATAACAAACTTGATAACTACGAGTAGGACTGGACACATAAAAGTAATGAAGTGAAAAGACTGCTTCGCAAAATAAAAACTTTAATTTCACACAAGGGTTGGTACAGAAATTAGTTTAAGCCACAGACCATCAAACAAAAAAATAATACACGCCATACACTAAAAATTTCCTGTAACACAACTCCCAGCTTTTGAGAATCTCTTTGCTCTTAAAACTCTAACGCATTTAAAATTGAATACACTTTTCACAAATTAAAAGAAAGAAAGAAGGAAAGTTGAATAGAAACTCGGTTTCGAGGTGACTATTGTCATTGGTTGCGTACGGATATGTCCGCAAATGACATGTCTGCACATTTTTTCAAAGCATTTATTGCCCGATTATACGATTTGCCGGCATACATATGTATTCAAATAGCGAATTTGCAGACCCATTTGCATTCTTCTGATATCTACGTTTAAAGTTCCTTAAAACTAGAAACACACAACCACTTCGTAATAAATACAAAAAACTTTCTACCATACACTTCGATCGTTCAAAACAAGATCGCCGCAGTTCACAACACAGCAATTAAATCATGTTTTGAGACCTCAACTTATTTCTTCTTCAAATCGCAATTGGGAATATCTAATACACATTTTCACATTTGAAATAAATGGAAATAATAATTTTTCTGGACGTGATTAGCTATATAATCAAATTTTATGGAATTCTTCATACAAAAACGCAGAAAAGCGGCCGAAAACACAATATAACGTTAAAAGTCAAATGGTTAAAAGATCTATTGACTGCATACGCAGCAAAAAAAATTTTGACGAAGAATCTTGTCGCCGACCTCAAAAAAGATGACTACATCTCTGTCAAATTTTCAGGCTCTCATCTCAGCCAATAGAATTCCATTGGCGACGCCGAGATATTCAGCACTTTGGCTGGACAGACCAACGCGGCCATTGCTCAGCTGATATAGCACTTTACTGCTTTTTCAAATTGCACGTTTTTTACAGAAATATTGTTGGAAAATCCTTGCAACACTTGCGCTTATGTGTTAAATGACCAAATGAATGCATAAGGAGTCATACTTCATGATAAAACTGCATAGAATAATAAAAGTCTTTATCATACAATTTAGACAAATCCATTTTACATAGAAGACAACCAAGTCCACCATTTACAAAAAAAAAAGCATACGCTTCAAAATTCATCTGTGATCACCTCCAATTAACAATTTGAAACAAGTAAATGTAAATTACCTCACCTGCGGTTGAAAAGATCAAATTTTTAGTATTTGACCGAGCTTTGCAGATTATTACTGAAAACCTGAACTTCACTTGCACACTTTTCACATTTTCACTGTGATTCGCCAAATCTTACCGGCACTGGCTTTTCTCACTTTGCTCTGCTTTTCTCACATTTACATTTCTTTATCACTTCACACACAAAAACACATATTTTCACTGAGAAATGGGCTTAAGAATACAAGCAAACGCACTGTAGACGAGAATAATTAAAGATTTTGAAAGAAAACACTAAATTTAAACCAAATTATGAGAACAAAAGAATTTTCAATTGGAAATTGGAGAGAACACCCAGGCGGCCATTTTGGAAGAAAAAGGAAAGCCTTCGCCGAATTTCACTCGTATGTCGGCAAGAAATCGATTTCGCTTTTCGATAAAAATACGTACGATCGAGATTCACGACAATATGCTCAATTGATTTAATCGAATATTAAACCACATACCGATATTGATTTACTCGCATTTCAAGGAATATTCGAATATACGTACACGTCAACCGACCGGCGATCCACTTTGCACAGAAAACCCACATCGAATGGATGAGCAAGTTCAAAGTTCCACTGAGAGCGAAGGGGAAGGAGCATTTAAACCTAACGGTTTCTGCTTATTTTGAAGTATTTTCTCTCTTCTATTCGATCTGAAAGAGTGCTGCCAAATCAGAGTCAACAACAGTGGATAAATGAATTAATTGCTTGCAGGTATAGAGTTTTATGTAAACGGATTTAAGCGATTTTAGCGATTGAGCAACGCAGACAAATTAAAACATACGAAATCGTGTGGTTGTGGCCACTTTGAGCGATGAGCGATTTTAGTAAGCTATACATTCAATTTTGTTTTAATTGTCAGATCATCGCTGAGCGACGAAGTAAAGGGCCAAATAGAAGGTGCATCTGCGTCTGAGTTGCCACGAGGCTTGCGGTTATAGATAACAGAATAAAAGCAGCGGCCAAATTTGCATTTATGCAGTGTTTTATGTTTTTACTTCTCAGAAAACTCCCATTGCTTATAAGTTTGTTATTTGTAAGAGTTTGACGAAGCAGAGGAAATCGCTTTAATGTGTAATGCATATGTGTTACTTAACACTAGAATTGATAAAGAAAAGGAAACGCAGATGGTGGGTTCGGCCCCTTTAAAAAGAAATGAAACAAGAAGTATTTTTTGAGACAACTTTCATACACCTAATAATACTTCAAGTCTCTCATGCATTATTATAGATCAATAATCTTTCTTTAGAATAATGTATGAGGGATTTCTCGGTTATTTCTTTTTCCCAAAAATGTCTATAAGTTGATGTACTGTTCTTGTACTCACCAATTCGGTTGCCCTTGCTCGGAAATTAAGAACAATTGATGAATAATAAACGACTTAAATCAAATTTTATTTGATTCGATGGAATTGTCGACTTATTCGTTTGTTTCTCATTCGCAGTTGGACATCCCTATGAATGTCACCTCTCTAAGTGTTTTTGCCCACTACCGTCTCTAACGTGGAAAATGTATCACGGTTGTCACTTAAAGAAAAAAGCAAAATTCGTTAAAAAAAGATTAGTTTGAAATGGTCATCCAAAGAAGTGCATTCAAAGTTTAGACCAAAGACTAATCCATTAAGATACCACTGTGGGTGTTAGATTTGAATCCAAGTCTACTCCTGAAAGCATCTATGTACCTATGTAGGTATCTTAAAATCGATGAAAAGGTTATGCTTTTTTTTTCCAAGAGCTGCCATAGTATGCATATTTGGTCGATGGTGGACTTCTGTGGCCTAAACCCGCATTGACATGACCCGATCAAGTTGTTGACGAACTGTTTTAGGCGTTCACACAGCACAGTAGATAAAATCTTGTAGACGATGTTAAGAAGACTGATGATTCTATGCAGCGCCGCTTTGCATGCCTTTTGTTTGACTAAATGTGCTTGTGGTCGAATCAGGAGTTTCGTTGGTGTTACTGAGCGAAATCTAGCAAAGTATTTTCTTCCTGATAGTATTTTCTTGTCTTAGCGGTAATCGGGATATCCGCAGCCGTACGTTGGCTACAACAAGATATTGGTCCGGGTCAACGTTGGCTCCTCGGAACGTGCAGTGTGGACAATTTGGTTGATGGCTGATTGGGCAGCATACTAGCTAGAACCTGTCCTTGTAAGTCATCATCTTTCTCCTCTATGGTAGCAAGTGTACATATCAGGCTTATGTTGGCGAACCTATCAACTGAGGGGAGGCTTAAAATCATTTCCAATTCTCTTGTGAATTTCTCTTTGTCTTGTCGTACAGTGCCACACTAAAAACTCACCGACGACATGTAGCTTTTTGCTTCCCTGCCTGATACTACTATCAATTTCATATGCAATGGTAATAACTAGTTTGGAGTCTAGGACAGACGATAGCGTGGGAAGAGGAATGTCTCAATCCTACTTACGCACCTTAAACAGTCGTTAAGACCACCGGAATACTGCAGTCATTTTAAACAGTTTGTTGTTAAAGCCACTCGAGTAATAAAATAAAATTATATTTATGTTGAAATCGATTATGATTTTGGTAATGGTTGCAATGGTAAAAGAATCTAAGGGTTTAACCTAATTTTCTTGAAATATTTCTTGTATAAAAGACTGGCTGACCCACTGCCTTTCTGCCACTTAGACTTCAAATTCCAAAATATGCTCTTAGACCTGGTCAAAATACATCTATAAACCAAAATCATGCAAAACGGATCAGGGGTTCTCAAGTTATAAATGCACTAACAGACAGACGGACAGAGAGGCTTTGCAATTTATGATATGTAAGGACTATGACTGTTCCCGCCCTATTATCGCAAATCGAATTTTCCATAATCAGTGTTAAAAAATAAAGTCAATCGCTAATTGCATTTGCTTATCGATTCAAAATCACTGACTTTTGTATACATATATGTAGATACATACATACATATTGTGTGTACAGTATATGCCATTTAATAATGTGTATTTGCCAATCGCGTGTTCCTCCTACCCCTACCCAAGGGTTTGTATGCAAATAACATGATTGCAGCAATTTAAACGGACTCCATTGAATTATGAATTATAGCCAAGCAAAAGGGGTAAAATATATATGTATCCGTACAAGCTTTTCGTTGATTTTAAAGCAGCATTTGATGATGATATTATAATGCGTTTAGAGTTGTACGAAAACTGTGGTTTGCAATGGTTTCAAACAAGATTAGAAGTGAGACAAAGCTGCCCATTGACCCCGACCTAGTTTGCTCTGTTAATCAAAGACAAATTGAATATTCTTACATAGTCTTCGTGGAACAGTAAGGTCCCGATGAAATCTCATAGTTAACTTGGAAAAGTCGAAAGTGATGTTTTTTGTTTTATAATTTTTTGATGGGAGCTTTCAAATTCCAACTGTTCCGATAAATGTAGAGGAAGAATGGTAGCTGTTTTCAACAGCAGACATTGCTTCTGCAGGTGATGTTTGCGGAGTGAAGCGGCAAACGGTGAGAAAAGAACAACGTGGTTTAAAACACCCGGAGTTCAAGAAGCCTTCAGAGAGAAGAAGAAAGCATCCAAAGTGTGGATACACTCGGGGGATTCAGCTTCTCGAAATCGGTACATGGAGGCGCGAAGAACTTGCAAACTGGCTATTAAAGCAGCTAAAGAGCCAAATCCAAAGATGGTGTACTTCTTTACGATGAGAAGGACATCGTGCGCAGATGGGGCGAGCACTTTTCAGAGCTGCTCAATCCCGAACACGGCACTGAGTATTGCAGACCCATGGTTTTGAGTGGGGCGGAGAATTGTCACACTGTAGAGGAGGTGACTTTGGCGATTTAAACATTAAGCGGCAAATCTGCTGGTGTGGACGAAACCCGGCCGGAAATGCTCAAGGCCTTGGGGGAAGAAGGAGTGAAATGGCTCTCTCGTATCATAAAGGTGGCCTGGGAATGAGGTGAAACATCTAGCGAATGGCAAACTGGGGTGATTGGTCCCCTATTTAGGAAAGAGGATAGGAGAGAGGTATATCTCTTTTAAGTCTCCCGGAGAAAGCATTTCTGAAGATGCTGGAAGCGCGTCAAGTCTAAGTTGGGCGATGAGCAGTGCGACTTTCGTCCAGGTAGAAGCACAACCGATCAGTTATTCACTCTCAGGAATGTGAGGAGGAGAAAAAGAGCCTCGAACACTTCCTCTGCGATTGACTCGTCCCAGGGGCGCTAAGATGCTACAGAGGGTACAATTGTACTTGAGAAGGCCTGGAAGTATGCCAAACCTATCCACAGTTGTTTTGTAGATTTGGAGAAAACATATGATCGGGTCCTTCGACGTAAAGTATGGAGTATGTTGCAGGAGTATGGTAATGACGGTTCTCTTCTGAGGACCATTCAATCCCTGTACACTAACTGTAAGACCTATGTTTGGGTGAACGGCGTTAAGTCTACATCTTTCACTGTGGGCGTTGGACTTCGCCAGGGGTGCGTTCTGTTACCTCTCCTCTTCATAGTGTATATGGGTTGGATGTTACAGCGCAGCCGTTGTGAGGAACGGTTATAATTGGAAGACTTAAGGATAAGTCATCTGCTTTCTGCATCCTTGCGTCTACTCAGACCGAACTTCAGCGCGGACTAGATCGGCTCGTCGCCGTCTGTGTTGAAGCTGGGATGAAGGTTAACGTGAACAAATCCGGAGTCCCATTGAAACAGGTGGAGAAGTTTAAGTATCTCGGGGTCCTATGGATGATGGATGGAGCAATTATGATGGAGCCATGGAATCCGTGCCATCAGGTATGCGTCCCCTGGGTAGGCCCACAATGTGATGGTTTAACCAAAATCCGAAATTTCACCTCTAGCCCCTGATGATTTAGAGTCGATGGCGGAAGATCGGGAGATGTGGAGAGTCCACTTGAGCTCCCTAAACTCGCGACCCTAATAGTGAATAAGCGGGTCATTGGAAATGTATGTATGTATTTAGCTTTCATAAAATCATACACAAGGTCCAAAAAAGGTCAGCAGTTAAAGGATTTTCTATAAATTGGAGACTAAATTACAATGACAAACTACGAAATAAATACGTATATCTGAAATATGTATATCTTTATGTATATAAATAAATCTACCAACATAATGCTTTTCTTGAAACCTGGTTTGATTATTTAAATTGAGTTGAAATCGGTGTGAAGTAAAGAACAAAGTAAAAATTGAAAATGTTATGCAAATTTGGCTCGAAAATAGATTTTTTCTTTTGATAAATACATATCGTTAAAGTTCTTAAAGAGATTTTCTTACACTTCGTTTAGTCAAATTTGTTATTTCTTTTTACAGTGGTCACCGCCTCGCTCATTTCTTCCTTCGCCTTCCTTTATATATCCGGTTATCTTGGGATAATAAGTTACACGACGCGCCTGAAGGCATGTTTCACAATTTCTTGAAATCTGATTTAATGTGTCTCGCAAAGCGCCTTTATTCTAAAGTAAAATAGCGATATCTTCATTATGAATGACAACAACCACTTATCTGCATTTGCATATTTAAAGTAACAAAGTATTGCCTGCGGCGAAAAATACGATTTTTTTAATCCAAGGGGAGTGTTGCAAACAAGAAAATCTTAAAACCGCTGCTTTCAATCTGCTCTTATCTCGTGAAGTCCTTAAAAGGGACCCGTTTTATCAGCATATATTGCAAGAGGATTCTAATTTTTATTCGTGGGCTCCACGTCCAAACAAAGTTTTGGTTTTTAATTTTAAATTCTCGTCGAATAATAATGTGACAAGATAAAGGAGAATGAAAATGTGTTAAGTGCTTTGAAATAATTTGTCAAGGTATTTTATAAAGTTTTACATACATACGTAAAAAATTGCTTTTTTGAGGGATATGCACTATGTACATTTTATTCAAGAAGAATCAAATTTTTCTTGACTTTGAAAGACATTTCTTAGGTAGACAAAGGTACGTAATTAAGCCTCTTCATAGAGCTAGTTCTTAATTTAACTTTAATCCGTTCGTGCTCGGCCAAAAATCACGAACGGCTAACTAAATTTTTTGACGAAGCTGTATTACGCTATAAGTCGGTTCAATGGTTTTGAATTTACAGCTGATTTTGTGTTCCTTATTCCATTTTTGCTTAAGTGTCCCAGACAACCTATTAAATAAAAAAAATAAATAGCTGGCGCGACAACTCGGGATGAGCCAAGGCCTAGCTTCTCGCAACCATTCATGTTGTGCGTGTTACATTTTCGGCACGAATGGGAGTTACTTACAATTTATTGCCGACTCCGAAAGGCGAATCTTGAAGCTCTTTAATGACAGATTATACCCCCGGAGGCTTCTCATTCCCCGACGAGAGGTGGTGCCACGAAATAAATGTTCGGTGTTTTCCTGGCTGGGACTCGAACCAACGCCGCTCGGTCAGCAGTCCAACGCACTAACCACTGAGCCACGGCGACCACACACCATTGTTGCGTTAAACCTATTGTTGCGTTAAAAATTCTGACAAGATAACAACTAAATCCTGCATGCAAGAAGGCAGTTGCCTTTTCATCGGGTTTTTCTCAAGGACAGCCAGACAGAAAAACGATGACGTCATCGTTGAAATCTATAGTCTTATGTGTGCTGTATTTCATTCCGTTAACCAATTCGGGAATATTCACTGGGATATTTCATTGCATATAACTTGACTGATAAAGTCAGCCAAGCTCTTCTAAAGACACTCATGCCTTATTTAAGCTACACAACTCCTGTCTGCGATTCAAAATGCTTACAGGTTACTCAGTGGAAGGAAATAGCCCTATGTGCCTTCCTAGACATCGAAGGTGCTTTCGTTATTAAATACTCAGTCAATCAATGGATAAGGATCATGTAAGAAAGTCGTATAATAACTTTTTCGTTAAGAGAAGTGGCAGTACCTCTAACTGCATTGAAAGAATGCCCCCTGTTCTGAAGTCTTTGTAGTCACTGATAATGATTTTGGCAGATTGTTATAAGTTATGGTGATGACCTGGCGATTATTGTTTATAGGTGGTAATCATGACATGACGATCAACATGATATAAATCCTTGCAAGATTGTTCTAGTGCCTTTTACGAGAAGAACAATGGTCAATCTCGGACTTATCATCGTCAAAGGCTCGACGTTGTCTTAGACTTAGACGATTAAAGTGGAATCCACATATAAAGTTCGCGGCTGATCGTGCCCATAGAGCCTTATGAGCTACTCGACGTCTCTATGGCAGAACTTGAGGTCTTAGTCCCAAAATGAGGAGGTTTGCAGATTTCGACAGTTAGACCCAAATGACATATGCAGCAATATTTTGGTGACCAAAAGTACTTGAACGAACGACGGCAATGAAGCTTGAGAAGCTACAAAGAATTGCCTATCTCGGAATGACAGATGGTATGCGCACCTGCCCTACTTCAGCCATAGGATCTGTCATCGGGCTCTCACCTCTACATCTGCTATGAAGCTCCAGCTAGAACACAAGTATTAAGTTATAAGCGGAAACGATATTGCATACAGGATACTCCCTGCACGACAAGAAATACGCAATGGTGGCATTCTTAGACATAGAAGGCGCTTTCACTGTTGATAAAGCTGGAAGCTGACGGATGCACGATGATCGCTTATGCAATTAACGTTGGTATAGCAGTCTCTGGAAAGCACCTTAGCATTTTAAAAGAACTCCTACTAGATGGACGGTTCGGTGTGGTTACGGTGTAAACCCCCACTAAACCCCCAAAGGGTTGCAACCCCGTATAACTCATTGGCTCTACACCACCACCATGACCGATACTCATGTACGGTGTAGTCGTCTGGTTAAATGTCCTGGTAAAAGCTATAAACCGCGATCAGGTTATTTGTGCATAAGTAGTGCACTTCGCACGACACCCTCAGCAGCATTGAACATTTTGCTTCATCTGACACCCACTGACATCTTTGGCGACCAAGTGGCAGCCAGTGCAGCCGTCCGTCTCAAAGCAATAACATAGTGGTCCAGTGAAGAATTTGGCCACGGCTCCATCCTTAATAGTTTCAAAATCTCGCCAGGAAACATGGACCACGCCATACCCAAATTGAGTTTTGACAAAAACTTTGAAGCTACTTACCATCTCCCTCCAGGTCATTATAAGAAGATGGTATATTCTTAGTCGGTTCACTTCTACGGTGGAGGTGCATTTTCCACAAATTCCTGTAGCGTGTTCCAAGGGGAAATAATGGCGATCAAAGAAGTTTTATCTTGGCTAAAGAAAAACGCGATATCCGCCTCAGATACCCGCATCTTTTCGGACAGCAGCAAACAAATTCACTAGTAGCTCTAGATTGCCATTCGTCCCTCGTAGAGGTGGTAGAGCAGGCTTAGGGACATTCCAGGGAACTGTAAGGCTGGTGAGCTCGCTAGATATGGAATGACGATGCCTATTTCTTAGGCATACCCTTCGCTACATGTAAACTTCAAATCAAGCAAAATCCTTTCGAAATGACAAATCTTAAGTGGACAGATGCTACCATGTATCTAGCGACAAAGTAGATTTCGCCCAAAATAGATCTGAAACGCTCCAAGGATTTGATTTCCCTCAAGAAATTGCATATCAGCGCTACTATAGGCGTAATCACAGAATACTGTGTGCAGACATGCAACAAGGTTTGGCATTTTCTCGAATGATTTCTGGAGAAGCTTTATGGGCGAAAAAGTGGAGGAAACTATCCTCTACCTTTTGTTCACCTGCTATGCTATCTCCCATAGCAGAAAAACCCACATAGGTTCCTTATTTTACAAAGATTTAGGCGATCCTACCTAGCCAGATATAATGAGTCTCCTATGCTTCCAAAGAAGCTCGAAGTCTTTTAACGAGTAGGTAAATGAGAATTCTCCAAGATCCAAGTGGTATAACAACGGACCTATCATTGGTCCAAGTGTGTTGGCTTTAGGTTAGGTTAGGTTAGTGGGCAGGCGAAAGGAAGAACCATTCGCCACTTCAGACCTACTGTGATAGCTATTGGGGGAAGAGAGTGTCCCTTACCCGTAAGAACGCTACCCAATAGTTAGTTCCATACATATATATAATATTAGTAGAACCTGATCAACTTACTGCGTCTGTGATACAAACCACCCTGTGGATCTGATGAATCTCATTTTTTGGTCCACCGGTGTATCTGATAATTCTTCAATGTCCTCGAAAAAGTGCCGTCCGAGGAACTTATTTCTGGCTTTAGTTGACAGCCACTTGAACCTAACCAAACCTAACCTACTTTTCATTTTGTTATCTGTGGTTTCATCGTATTTTGCATTCAAGGACAACAGGATTGAGGGTATGAAGAGGGGAAGTATGTCAAACCTTGGGTCGGATTGAAGAAATATAAACCACTAAATTCCGCTCAAAAAACACCAAGTGTTAGTCTAATACCTGCGGCCGTGAAAGACTCTGAGTTCTTGAATCATATTAAATCATTTGACAATTTAAGAATTGCCGGCCACTGAACTGTCAAACCGGTGCATCTTAATTATTCCGAGAAAACAATTGCTTTTAAGAGACTATTATCTTTTCGAAGTAGACGGGACCAAAAATAAGCTGTAGATTAGGACAAAAATTGTTTATTTTATTTTATTTTATTTTTCAAGGGAAATTGAAGGTGGTTCACATTTTCCTCAAGCGATGTCTAATTTAAAAAAAATTATGTTTAGATCCAAGCAAGTTTTACAAAGTGGAGTTCAAATCGAATTGACTATATCAAGACTACATGCCACAATCAGTTAATGCTATGACCCCCAAAGGCGACGAAGTAAATCGCTGAAGTCGTTTCAGAAATGGCATAAAAGTTTTTTTTTTTTTTTTTTTTTTCAATAAAATAGAAAGTCATTGCCCTAACTTATCTGGGATATACAATGTTATCGTCGAATAGAGAATGTATACTAAAAAGTTATAGACAACAGGGTATTGTACTCTCGCATTTGCGTTCGTAAATTTTATACTTTTTTGTGGAAATACCAAACATTCTACTTAAAAGGGAAACGGATTTTGCTAACAATATAGTTAACGACTAGTTATTCCCGAAAGAGATTTTATGGATTTCTAATCGAGGAGTTATGATCGTGTTTCAATACATATAAAACAGAAATTTCTATAATACGGTAGTTATAAAGGAACGTAAATAAATTAATATTTTAATGAAAGCGTGCTCGCAGTGAGTCTCATAAAATTATATTTTATAGTTTTCATAATGCAACAAAGGCTTATTGTTCACAAAAATGATATATGTATGTATTTATAGCCATGGATTTATTCTTTGATGTCGTATTATGAATTTAATCTTTGATCTCATGTTAACCGGTAAGTATTTATGTATAATAATATCCATCTGTTCATTGGTAATTTGTGGTTGTGGTAATTGCGTACCCTGACGACGCCTTAATATATAGCAGTTTCTCTCGGTGATGAAGGTAAACTCATGGACTATAAGCTGTGGTCTCCGAGTTAATCCGTACAAAGCTGAAATTATGCTTTTTATCACAAGATTACCCCCTCTCACATTGTATTTCAGTACTAAGCAGTTAAATACTTAGCTGGAAATTATACATTGACCAGCACATCAACATCTGGCTCTGAGTGCTATTGAGCCTTATGATCACAATAAAATCCTGGACATGATATCAAGCGAGCTGATTACGTCCTTGACTGACTACTTAACTCCTAATCTCCAGTTCTGAATAGTAAGGCTCCCAAGCAGTCCAGACTGAAAGAACGAGAAAGTTATTGAGGACTTTGATACGTTTGTCTACGCAGAGCGCTTGCAAATGAACTGCAGAGATGGCGTAGGCACATTCTTAGACAAGCTGAAAATATCAAAATCCTTTTGCTTACCGGCTTTTGCCAATGTCTTCCAAGCAGAGCTTTTTAGTATCCGCAAAGCCTTCTGCTGGCTGCGAAATTCTCCAGCACTAATCTACAACACTGCTAAGCCGTCATAAAAGCTATTAATTTATGACATCCTACATCCTCAAAGCTGGTAGAGCAACGCCTGAAAGAACTGAACTCATTGGGCGTTCATCCAAGAGTCAAAGATGTCAAGATGGGCTTAACGCAAACTGAGGCTTAATCTAACGGTGGGCCTAAGATAAGCGCTGGCCTAGAGTGGAATAGACTAAATAACTGCAGCATATAAAAAAAAACAGACATGGGCCAGTTCTAATAAATCGAAGGCAAATGAGCTACTAAATACATCAAGACCAGATATTATAAGAATCGTAGTCATTATCACAGGCCACGTAGCTAAGCTAGGAAAGCTTACACGTCAAAATTCCTCATTTTTTTTTGAGTTGGTAATTCTTTTTAACAGGAACGTTAACAGACGTTTTTCATATGCTCACTTACTTACTTAAGGTGGCGCTACAGACCGGCGTGGTCCTGGGCCTCAACCAACAAGCGTCGCCAGCGATCTCGATCTTTTGCCAGCTGTCTCCAGTTTCGCACGCCAAGTTGGTTGAGGTCCCCTTCCACTTGCGTGCACCACCTGAGTCGCGGTCTTCCTCTACTGCGCTGACCCTCGGGTGTGGATTCGAAGATTTTCCGAGCTGGAGCATTGGTGTCCATCCGCTCTACATGACCCAGCCACCTCAGTCGTTGGACCTTCACTCTTCTGGCTAAGTCGATGTCGCTGTACAGCCCGTACAGTTCGTCGTTGTATCTCCTCCTCCACTCCCCGTCCAAAAACCCATGCCTCTGCACCGTAGAGCAGGACTGGGACGATTAAGGACTTATAAAGGGTCACCTTAGTTGTTCGAGAGAGGCTTTTGCTACTCAATTGCCTTCTTAGCCCAAAGAAGAATTATTATTATGCGTTTGGCTCATAGCAGGTGTCGTTGTCTGAATTGATAGCGGAACCTAGGTAGACAATGTCCTTAACTACCTCAAAGTTATAGCTGTCTATAGTGACGTTCTGTCCGAGACGTCGGTGTTGGGAGTCCTTTCTTGTTGACAGCATATACTTCGTCTTGCCCTCATTGACCGCTTAACCCATCTTCATTGTTCATGACTATGTAACTTTGTCCAATATTTTCTGCTGTAAAGCAGCTGATATGACCATCGTCCTTATAACCTCGAGATGGAGCCTTTTTCTCTTCATTTAGGCAACTTGCTTTTGGCCTAATTGTGTTATTGATGATCAAATGTCTTGAACTGTTAATTATTTACCTTTTTGCATCCTCTTATTCATTTTTTTATGTGCTACTAGATTGTTTTTAAGGTGGATTTAAACAAGTGAGACAAAAAATAGAGCCGATTTTAGGACCCAAATTGGTTGAAGTGCCATAAAACTAACCATTTTCTTCGTGGATTCAAAATTCTTCTTGGAGCTTTAAACTCATATTATCCTCAATGAATTCCTTAATAAGGTTTTTCCGAATTACCCACAGTTAGGGAGAAATCGTACAAAGTTTGTGGAAAAAAATATGGATTTAAACGCATGAGACGCAGTACATAGCTGTAGGAATTACTGCTGAGAAAACGGAAAGCCTGAAAGCCACCAAAAATATTACTTAAAAAGTTTGGTTAAGTTACGTAGTGGTCGTCGTACTTTAGTGAACTCAATTGTTGAGAGAGCTTACACTTAAGAAAAGGGCAAGAGAATTCTTGGGTTAAATTTATATAACTAGTAGCAGCAGCAGGGGCTCACACTCCATTCTTCTATCACGTTACTCATCTCTGCAGAACATCACACAGTCACTCATATCTGCGAGGAGGCAGTGAAAAAGAAACTATCGTATCGTATAACTGAATTATATTCTACTAGCTGATACCCGTGACTACGTCCGCGTGGAAGACGTCTCATTATTCCCTTAATCCTTCCCCAGGTTTCAAGACATTGATGAGTAAGTATAGCCTCTCAATTTCTCATATTAATTCTTTAAGGCGTCCCTTTGAACATCATTCCTGTTTTTTCTTTCTGGCTCGAGGATGACCAGGCTGTCAGTTGAATTGGCTCTGAGCTGACTATTGGAGAAACCGTCACTCCTCAGATCTTCATTCTCCACTTTCAAACTCTGCCTATGTATCTTATTGATGTTCATCAAACCTCAACAGAAAATTGCAGACGTTTGAACTCAAAGTGGTAGTCTGATGGGATCAGAGAAATGCGGGAGATGAAGACGGTTTTTCTCTGTGTGGATCGAAAGGTTTTCTGGTGGATCGAAAGCGTGCAATAACTCTTCAGGTTAATATACAGCATCCTCGAGTTTCATTTCTGAGTCCAGAGATTCATACTTTATATTCTCAGTTGGCAACTTCTCCAAAAGAAAATTGTTGATGCTGTTGGCTGAGTAGTTTATTTGAGTGAAAATAGCTGTAAAATAGCCCAGCTATTAACTTCAAACTAATGAACCTTTAGGTACATTATATTCTGCCAGTGAAAATAATCATATATCCCATAACATCGACATACCAAGGGTTATTTGGTATATTTTTTCTTTCCTCTGTCCATCACCAATATCAAGAAATAAGTTAGAAAACTCCTCCGCCCTCGAGTCACGTTGAAGATGGACATGAATGTATATTAACTCTCAATGACAGGATTTTGATATAAGGCTATCAGATAAATGACTTGAGACAGGCCTTCACTCCATTTGTCGTGTAGCCCGTGGGACAACAGACTGCTTGGTCTGTCAGAAGCCACCAACCAAAAGCCCTATTGCGTCCTATTATGATCCTCAATACCTTTCTATGAGCAATGGTACACTCATCATACACTATAACTTTGGCTTCCAAAAGCACCTGATCCAAGTCATTCTGCTTTGAGATGATACAAAGTGTAGACTCAGAAGACTTAGGTTGAGAAGCTTTAAGAAAGTAGAGTAACCCGCCATCCCTTCTACAATCAAGGTAGCTGCAGTACCTGAGGAAGCAACGGCTGTATTCCTTTCTCCCCTTCCCTTGTACAACTGAGCAAAACAAAAACAACATACGACCACGAAATGATATGTTCCGCTGTCTACGGTTGCGCGTTTCTATAAATGGCCAAACTTTAACGTCCCGTATCTTGGCCCACAGTTATCATTTTGAAAAACGGTAAATCATCTGTTTAATTATTTCTATTCTAGAATATACCCACCAAATTTCAATTCCAAAATCCAATTAAAATTTTTTTTTTTTCATAAAATCTGTAACACCCTTTAGAAGTCGAATTTCGAAATTTCCTTCCTTATTCCTTGTATATATGATAAAGGAAACTTCTGTGCAAAATTTCAGATTTCTAGGTACAAAGGTTTGGGCTGGGCGTTGATGAGTCAGTGTTCTTAAGAACTGGTATTCTAAGGAAATCGACAAAAAACAGTTATTTTAAGGAAAGTGCCCCTAGAAAGTAAGCGTGTCTATTCATAATGTTAGTATTACTTGTAGAGTTAATTAATATTTACACGTTTTCTTTACTAAGATTTTCCGAGTTCCTTGTAAAATTACTCAAAAAGTGAGTTTTCGAAAAATGGGCGGATTTTGAAAACTTATAGCCTATGTTCATTCCCTAGGCTTAAGCTATCTCCGTACCAAATTTCATCGGAATCGGTTCAGCGGTTTAGCCGTGAAAGCGTAGCAGACAGAGACACTTTCGCATTTATAACATTAGTATGGATTAAACTTCAATCTTAATTAAAGCTCTGGGGTTTTTTTAGAACCTCGTTCCTACACACAAAATAAAGAACTACCTATGTAATGATAAATCGTAATTATAAAAAGTTACGTACTGAAGTGTAACTTTACCTAATACCTAAACCTTTTTTACTATACATACACATTTATTTTGTGTGTTGACTCTGACTTCAAATTATCGTATGAAAAGGAGCATTTCAAAATAAATCCCAACAAATTATTTTAAGTCGCCTAATTTATATTGGCATTAATTTGTACATTAGGGTGATTTTGAAATCATTCGAGCCAGTTGTGAAGGGTTTTGTTTGGAGTCATAGCAATAAATAACTAAGCTTAGACAACAACGTCACTTGAGTTGACTCAAAAGATTTATGCAGTGTAAAGTTCCAGAAAGGGTAGCTTGTTTATGAACCGATACAGATGTATTGAAGAGTTAGAAGGTTCATTTAAAAATGGTTAAAGATTATATTGACACTCAGCAGTTTTTTTTTCTTAATTTACTTACGATGGCCAAAAAAACCGAACAAGTTCTCTTCTCCAGAAAGTACAAAATTCCTCCAACAGACCCTCCTTCTCTAAACGGCAAATTTTTGGTCTCATTTTGGAAAGTTAATTAGACTGTAGGGCCAATACTATTGAAAGCGTTAAAAAAAATCACTGCAGCGCTGTACTGCTGCAGGAAGGCTATTGGTAAGAAATGGGGATTGTAACCTCGTACCACGCACTGGCTTTACGGGTTTGTTGTCCGACCATAGTCATGTATGGTGTGATCGTCCGGTGGACGGCCTCAGACAGAGACTTAGACCGTAATGTATTGGGTAAAGTTCAAAGATCAGCATGTATATGCATAAGCGGAGCACTAAGAACTAGCGCATCCGCGGAACGTGACGTGCTCCTGCATCTACATCCTCTAGATATTTTTTGCAAACAGTCAGCTGCTATCGCAGCCATCAGACTTAAAGCCTCCTCTCAAACAATCATATTGGCCACTCTTCAATCTGAGATCTCCTAACTTTTATTGCGAAAACAGACCACAACTTCCTGACTTCTATGCCTTCCCGAGAGGAGTGGGAGCGTGATGGCGCCAGAGAAGATCACTTCGTTCATCTCCATACCGACGGTTTCAAAACCGAGAACGGAGTGGGAGGTAGTGTTTTATCCGATACGCTTAACCTGAACATCATCTTCCATCTTCCTGACCAATGTAGCGTTTTTCAGGCAGAAATTATGACGATCAATGAAGTCTTATCCTGGCTTAGAAACAATGTGATATCCTTCAGGGACATTACCATTTTTACCGATAGACAGGCTGCTATAAAAGCCCCGGAATCGGTAACATTTGATGTACATGTTCAGATTGTCGCTTATCTCTCATTAAGATGGCAGAGAATTTAACATTCACCTATGCTGTGTACCCGGTCATAGGGACTTTCCAGGTAACTGTGAGGCCGATGAATTAGCCAGACGTGGTATTACTCTAGATATCCCTGCCGGAACGAAGGAAACTGGGTACTAGTTACATGTCCATTACTCTCAGAATACGAAGCGATCAGTAAGACAAACAAAACATGGAGGGGTGATACCATGTGCCGTACTTCCAAAGAGATCTGGTATGTGCTAAATCTCACTCGGTCTAAAAATTTGGTCTTGCTCAAAAGGCCGCTCAAGCTGTCCCATTGGCCTTCATGCCAGAAGGATGGTCTTCTTCTCAAATAACTTCTGCAGGAGGTGCAGGGCCGAAGAGGAGGAAGAAACGATTCTCTATTTTCTCTGCACTTGTCCTACCCTATCGCAAAGAAGCAAGCTCTATCTAGGAGCCTATCATCTCGACAACTTGGGCAAAATCACATACTGACATCAAAAGTATGCTCACCTTCATCAAGAGCTCCAAATGGTTTCAAAAAAGTAAGCGGCGTTTTTCAGGGTATTTACCTACGATGGCGCTTCAGTTCAGGATGAATCATGCCCTCAATAAACAGGCCTCTCCAGCCGTGAAGATCCTTAGTCAGCTGCCTCCAGTTGCCTACTCCGAGTTGAGGTTACTCATGCCATCGGAAAAGAGGTCGTCCTCTTCTGCATAGAGCTAGACCCTCAGGGGTCGAGTGTTCTTCGGGCTGGGCCAATGGTGTTCATCCGCTCTACATGACTTACCCATCCTAATCGTTGTACACGTATGTTTTTAAACAGGTCTGTGTCGCTGTACAACTCGTAGCCTTTTTTTTTCTCTAAGATGAACCACTACCAGACTGGTGTTCCGTTTAAGTTTTCTTAGGTAAGATAAAACTAAATTCATCTTTTGTGTAGCAAAAACCTTATTTGTATTCTAGAGTTGGTGAAAGTTCATTAAGACTTAAGCAATTTTTCTATGCAAGATTAATGACATGATGGTCCAACGCAAACTAATGTATGTAGCGTGTATGTAAGAAAATTCTAGTTTATTAAATAATATGTTAATAAACATTATCCGGAGGTAGATTAGAACAAGCAAATTCTCACGAAATGAAATAATTCATTTCATCTACACATCATAAAACGTTGCAAATGTGTATAGGTGTATATATAATAAACAGATAAAACTGAAATACACCCACGCCACCTTCTAATAAGGGTAAAAGTCAACTTTATGCTATTAGTCAACCACGTATCTCATTTACTTTTTATACCCCATGGCAGCCAATTTAACATGCAACCAGCAATTAATATTGTCAGCGCCAGCGGCGGATACGACATCAAACGAACTTAAGGTTGTTACCATCTGGATGAAGGTTAAACGGCTTTGCACGTTTCAAGATCGAAAATTGTATGAAAAGCATTCCCTTGTTCTCACAATTAAGTTCATTAACCCGGTTCTAACACCTTATAAACATTTTCTACAGCTTCTTCAAAAAAAATTAAGTTCCTCTAATTAAAATAAATCCTTTTTGAATAAATTTTATGAAAAAAGCTATGGAAGGAAAGGCTTGTGAAAGGAAATGCTAGTTAGGAAAAAATATCGCATAAATGGCAACAAATTAAATATTTTACACTTTTTTTTGTACTATTAATAGTTTGTATTAGGCACTTATTCTTTGGATGTCCAAATCTCCGAAACCGTCAAATGAGGAAACCTAACAAAATTACCATTGATAGACTTTATTGAGAGTACATGGTGGTTCTACGAAGGATCGGCCATCTAGAAGCCAAACTTGGAACGAGGACCACAACACACACTGTTAGGCTTAAAATACTTGAACCTTTCTATTCATCTGGTTTTTATAATCTTTATGAATGTCCTGCCATAAACCTGGACGATTATAGAAAGCTGAAATATTTTATTTATCCATCTTCTTATTTCGCCGCTCAGCGATCATCTAAAAATTTAAACAAAATTGAATGTAGAGCGACGTCGCTCTATTGCTTACTAATATCGCTCATCGCTCAGCAACAATATGTGTAATAAAATTTCATGTTTTATTTTGTTTACGTCGCTCAAACGCTAAAATCGCTTAAATCCGTTTACATAAAACTCTATACCTGCAAGCAATTCTTTTATCCACTGTTGTTGACTCGAATTTGGCAGCACTCTTTCAGATCGAATAGGAGAGAGAAAATACTTCATAATAAGCAGAAACCGTTAGGTTTAAATGCTCCTTCCCCTTCGCTCTCAGTGGAACTTTGCACTTGCTCATCCATTCGATGTGGGTTTTCTGTGCAAAGTGGATCGCCGGTCGGTTGCCGTGTACGTATATTCGAATATTCCTTGAAATGCGAGTAAATCAATATCGGTATGTGGTTTAATATTCGATTAAATCAATTGAGCATATTGTTGTGAATCTCGATCGTACGTATTTTTATCGAAAAGCGAAATCGATTTCTTGCCGACATACGAGTGAAATTCGGCGATGGCTTTCCTTTTTCTTCCAAAATGGCCGCCTGAGTGTTCTCTCCAATTTCCAATTGAAAATTCTTTTGTTCTCATAATTTGGTTCAAATTTAGTGTTTTCTTTCAAAATCTTTAATTATTCTCGTCTACAGTGCGTTTGCTTGTATTCTTAAGCCCATTTCTCAGTGAAAATATGTGTTTTTGTGTGTAAAGTAATGAAGAAATGTAAATGTGAGAAAAGCAGAGCAAAGTGAGAAAAGCCAGTGCCGGTAAGATTTGGCGAATCACAGTGAAAATGTGAAAAGTGTGCAAGTGAAGTTCAGGTTTTCAGTAATAATCTGCAAAGCTCGGTCAAATACTAAAAATTTGATCTTTTCAACCGCAGGTGAGGTAATTTACATTTACTTGTTTCAAATTGTTAATTGGAGGTGATCACAGATGAATTTTGAAGCGTATGCTTTTTTTTTGTATATGGTGGACTTGGTTGTCTTCTATGTAAAATGGATTTGTCTAAATTGTATGATAAAGACTTTTATTATTCTATGCAGTTTTATCATGAAGTATGACTCCTTATGCATTCATTTAGTCATTTAACACATAAGCTGCAAGGATTTTCCAACAATATTTCTGTAAAACACGTGCAATTTGAAAAAGCAGTAAAATGCTATATGAGCTGAACAATGGCCGCGTTGGTCTATTCAGCTAAAGTGCTGAATATCTCGGCGTCGCCAATGGAATTCTATTGGCTGAGATGAGAGCCTGAAAATTTGACAGAGATGTAGTCACATTTTTTGAGGTCAGGGACTAGATTCTTTGTTAAATTTTTTTTTGCTGCATTTGCAGTCAATGGATTTGGCCTTTCACGTTGAATTGTGGCTTTTGGCCGCTTTTTCTGCGTTTTTGTACTAAGAATACCATGAAATTTGATTAAAGATCTACTCACGTCCAGAAAAATTATTATTTCTATTTATTTCAAATGTGGAAATGTGTACTAGATATTCAAAATTGCGATTTGAAGAAGAAAAAAGGTAGTTGAGGTCTCAAAATGTGATTTAATTGTGAACTGCGGCGATCGTGTTTTGAACGATCGGAATGTATGGAAGAAAGTTTCTTGTATTTACTACGAAATGGCTGTGTGTTTGTAATTTTAAGGAACTTTAAACGTTGATATTGGAAGAATATCAGTGAAATACGTATTTACAGTAATTTTAAGACTGTTGGCGTCTTTTCTACCCAAAAAAAAAAGTCGTTGGTGGCCTAAGCAAATGCTACGCTACCTACAAATAAACAACTTTTGACAAAATACCATTGTCAAATGCAATGATTGTGTCGTATAGTTTAGTTACTTAAGGTGGTCCTAAAATCCGGGGTGGACCTGACCCTCAAGCGTCTCCAGCCAGCTCGATCTTTAGCCAGCTTCCTCCAGTTTCGCACGTCAAGTTGGTTAAGGTCCCTTTCCACTTGCGTGCGCCACCTGAGTTGCGGTCGTCCTCTACTGCGCTGACCCTCGGGTGTGGATTCGAAGATTTTCCGAGCTGGAGCATTGGTGTCCATCCGCTCTACATGATCCAAACAACTTAATCGTTGGAGCTTCACTCTTCTGGCTAAGTCGATGTCGCTGTACAGCCCGTACAGTTCGTCGTTGTATCTCCTCCTCCACTCCCCATCTATGCAGACGGGACCAAAAATCACCCGGAGAATTTTCCTCTCGAAATAGCCAAGAGCAACCTCATCCACTTTTGACAGAGTCCAAGCCTTTGCGCTGTAGAGCAGGACTGGGATGATTTTGGTCTTATACAGGAACAATTTAGTTGTTCAAGAGAGAGCATTTCTACTCAATTACCTTCTTTGCCCAAAGGAACAGCGATTAGCAAGAGCTATTCTCCGTTTGATCTCAGCGCTGGTATCTGTGCCTGAATTTATAGCGGAGGCAAGGTAGACAAAGTCCTTAACTACCTCAAAGTTATAACTGTCTATTGTGACGTTCTGTCCAAGACGTCGGTGTTGGGTGTCATTTCCTGTTGACAGCATATACTTCGTCTTGCCCTCATTGACGGCTAAACCCATCTTCGCCGCCTCCGTCTCAATACTCACGAACGCGCAAATGACATCACACTGCGTTCTTCCGATTATGTCAATATCGTCGGCGTATGCGAGTAATTGGACGGACTTTTGAAAGATTTTGCCTCTGGTGCTGGCGCTCGAGTTTTGTTAAAGAAGTCGCATAACAGTTCGTCGCCTTGTCTAAATCCTTTTTTGACATCAAAAGCCTCGCTTAGGTTTTGATCGACATTGATGGAGCAGCGTGCATTCTCCATCGTCATCCTGTACAGACGGACGAGTTTGGCAGGGATGCCAAAACTAGACATGGCTCTGTATAGCTCGTCTCTATAGATGCTTCCAAACGCGGCCTTAAAATCGATGAAAAGGTGTTTCGGATCGATTTGAAGCCCTTGAAATTTTTCAAGACCTGCCGTAGTGTGAGTATTTGGTCGTTTGGAGACTTTCCTGGCCTTGCCTAAATCTGCCTCCAAAAAAATTCGTGTGGAAACAAGCGCTGCCCGGCACATTATATTGCTCTTCTTGGATTATATCATCTTCGCAGCAATCGGCAGCTTTCACCACAAGCTTTTGTTCGTTCCGTTTAGGGACCTTACATTACACAGATAGATCGAAAAAAGTCGCTCTCCGGTTGTCCTACAGTTTATTGCTGTTGCTGTTTACCATCGAAAACTTTTTCGGTTTTAAATGTTTTTTAGGGCGAAAGCCGGATAAAAGGGTTCTTATAAGCTCCATTTGTCGAAATAGCCCCTGAAATATTAAGTCTGATTGGAATTGTGGATGCCGTCGTTGATACCTTCTAAAAAAAACTCTTCTGCTGCCGTCTGGATCCATGAGAGTTGCATTCCCCACTCATTCGTTATCTATCTAATCTTAACAACCTTTAAAAGGGGTTGGAATAAAAATTTAAGCAAGGGTTCACGGCGGGTATGAGTTCATAGGCAGCTGTTGATATGGAAAAACGCTTAGGTCCTTCTAAATGCACTTATCTTCCCTTCAAGCACACACTTTTTGATAATCTTGGGAATTTGCATTTAAAAAAAAATCTGCAATAAATTTTGTATGAAAATAATATTGAACGGGGTGTTATTCTATACGTCTACTTGTAGATATGTCCAATCAATTCACCATGTATTTTTGCAAATTTCATCTTCATAAGAAACAAAAAAAAATTCCTATTATTCCTGGCGCGTGCAATGCCGATAAAGATCTCTTTCTCGCTTTTTTTAGTCCGTATACATACATATGTATTTACGATAGATAAATGTGTTATAAAAGGAAGGACAAAAGAAAAGCCTTACCCCAGAAGAGCGAAAGAAAAATATAATGTGTCATCGTAACACTTGCAAAAAAACGAAAGTAATGTTATGCCCAATGGGCATTGTGTTTTGCCAATTTCAATTTATCCTGAAGATTACAATCTACAATACTTTCTATCGTAATGTACTGAATTTCACGGTTCATGGTTCAGATCCGATATGCGGACCGAACAAATTAGCAGATGGGATTACGCCAATATAAGGGCACGCCGCACACTTGGATGATAAAAATGATTTATCCCCATTTTTTTTTTGTTCTTTCCGTAATCCCATTACGAGTACCTAGAAAATATCCTAGGAAATAAGAGTAATTGATTTCCAAAAGGAGAATGTTACCACGACGAGATGCTTATGGATGCAGTGAAATAAAATGAATCAACAATTGTGGTCATTTATTAAAAAGTACATATGTATATGTACGTTCAAACTATACTTGGTGTCCTTAAATAGAAATATAAAGTTGTCATTGCAAATTGGCTCGTGGGCGTCTTATTAAACTACAATATACTTGAGAATAGTGTGCACATTTTGCGACGACCTGGAGGAAAAACTGTGAGACGTTGTTTTTATGTTTGGCACTGTTGGCATTGAAACGAAGTCAAGATGTCGTCAACTCTACTACTAGTAATAAAAAAACGACGGATATAAAAAGCGTTCCGGCACATGGATTCTGAAGTTGACATTTCAATTTGCAATCATTTCACGTGAACGTGATTCAAATACTGATTTTGACCGAATAACAGTGCCGAAAAACCTCCTGTATACGTGCTTAAAAGGATGAATGCAAAAAAAACAAACGTTGTAGTAGGAGAAACCGAGACACTTTAAATGAGAGCGCGAAAGCGTGAAATTCGAAATGTAATTTCTTATCTGACTTTTCTACTAATGATAACATTGTTTCAAAACAATTTGGAAAGTCGCCTTATACAATTAAATATGCTTCAGGTATAAACGTAAGCGTTATTCACCTTTTCTCATAAATTTCCTTAATTTGATACTTGTATATGTGTGTACCATATTTCGCTCCCAACTAGATGCCAAGTGAGATGTCCAATAAAATATTTTTTGATTTTCCTGTGATTCACATAACTCGAATGGTGAGTTCCTGAGTATGTCGTATTGAAGGAAGAGAGACGAAAATTTCTCAATATTAACACTATTAGGCGAAGAACACATTCAACGTGTGCGGAATGATGCCATTAAGCATCCATCCATCCTTTCAAGCTTAATGACCGTTTCCGGAAGTTTGCGATTTGACCTTATTTAACTTCATCATCGTCCATTCTACAGGGATGGACACACAACTTCTCAAACGCGGATTTGTCGCGCTCAACGGACACGTGCCACATTAGGTGCACGTGCATTATTAGAAGTAGAAAGATGCATACGTACATACAGGGGCGTAGATAGAATTTGCTTAGGGGGGGAGCGGGTTTAACGAAATTTTCTCAAAAGTTCAAAACATCTTCTAGCAAAAGACTCTCAATTTAGAGTTATCCGGCAAGGTAAAGAAAAGTATTAGTTTAGTACTGTGTCAACATCTGCTTTTACATCGCGATGTATAGACTCATTTAACAAGAGGTGTCATTTTAAATTTTACGCCATTGTTGAATTGCTAGGATTCAACTATCATTGGGATGACTTTTGATAAGTTAAAATTAGGAGGTTATTAAATATGGATCGATACATACTCACACAACGTGTTGGAGTAGTGAAAATTTACTACAAAAACGGTGAAAATACAGTGGAAACGTTTCGTAAAGTTTGTACTCCTTTCGGTCATCATCCAGCGCTTTCTCGCACAGCTTTTGTAACTTTAATCGATTAATTTGAACGTCTCGGACAGGTTAGTCATGTGAAGACTTCAACTCGTGTTCGTCCGACGAGGTCAGCTGAAACTGATCGCCGCCGTAAGTAAGAGTGTGGCTGAAAACCCAGGAGTGTCCATTTCGAAGGGATCACATCAATTCTGCCACCTTGCACCGCATTTTCATTTCGTCTTGGCCTACATTCTTATAAGGTCCAGTTGACATAAAAATTGAAGCCAGCAGACCACGCACAACGCCCTACTTTCGCTAAACAAAGAATTTAGTTAAGCAACCCCAGTTAGACGATCCTCATTCATCGTTGAACTTCGTTTTAAGGCGACGCAAGCTAGAAAACGACAAAAGTTGCACAAGCACAGCACATATGTAAGTTAGGAGGTAGGTTCCCAGCTAAGCTCTGAAAACCAGAAAGCACTTGCATGTCCATGAAATGTTCACTTTTTGTATTTTTTTTAAAAAAAGTTATGCCTTAAGTACACCTAAAGGCTATCTATAACAATAAGCTTTTGCACCACTATAATCATGTGGTCGGTGGTGCGACAGACAGCCACAATGCGTAAACACGACGATCTTGAGGTCGGGATCTCGAAACTCTACGTAGCTCAATGTTTGTTATATTTTTTTTTTTTCACCACCAATGGGGGAGTTTGTACCCCCAAAACCCACCCTTGTCTACACCCATGCGTACATATGTAGATTCAGATGAATGTGTTTGGAAGAAGATTTTGAAATATGGACCCTTGTTCATTTTGTGAAATTGAATTACACCATTACAACATACAGCATTAAGATCGTTGAGGGCTAACCATATATACACCAAACATATTCAACCGTAGATCAAACCTTGTACCAAAAAGCGACACGTCTTTTTGATTTTATTTTGCTTATTACTTTTTTCTGAATGTGGTTATTGTAATCCATGTTTCGTGACTTTGTCTGTTTTTTTCGTACTTTTTGTTTTCCACATAATCTCGAAACGTTTCCAAGGTCTTCTCATTAAGCGGAAACTTCATCATCCTATCTTTGTATGATTTTTGTTACAAGTAACATTTTATATGGCCGCCATGGCTCAGTGGTTAATGCGTTGGACTGCATGCTGTGCGAGCGGCGAATGTTTCATAGGCTTGTCTTGAGGCCAGCTTGCTCCCATTGAGAGAGTTCTGCAGGGAACGGAACAAGTGACAGTCAGACGGTGCTATGTTCGGATTACACGATGGGTACATCAAATCTTTCCAACCAAACTCTCGCGATTTCTGACGGGTTATCAGAGAAGACTGTGGTCGGGCGTTGTCGTGATGGAAGAAAACTCCTTTCTTATTGATCAAATCGGGCTGTTTTCTTTCAATTGCTTGGCGTTATCTCTCGAATTGAGAAATAACCGAAGAGAAATAAGGAAGTGCCTCATGGTGGACGATTCCCTTCCAGTTCCACCATACACACAGCATCATCTTTTGCGCTTTCATAACGCTTGTGACGGGTCACCATTCTTTATCCACGATCTTTGCCGCTTCCGATTGTCGTACGTGACCTATTTGTCATCACCGGTTATGACTCGTTTCAGAAATGGTTCGGGTTTATTGCGCTTCAACATCGTATCACAGATGTTAACGCATTCATGTGTTTTGCGCTCAATTCATGAGGAACCCATACATCGAGCTTCTTTTTTTATCCGGCTTTCTGTAAATGGTAAACTCCATACCAATATCTACAGTACTGATACGCCTATCTTGCTCGACTTTTTCAAAAATTTCATCAGCTTTTTGGGTGATTTGGCGATCAGAGCGTGACTTATCTTTGACATAAAAATTGCCACAACGAAAGCAATCCGCCCCGCGGATTCGGATAAAGTTCCTTCCCCGTAAACGGTCAAAATGTTTTCACAAGCCTGGGCAGCGTTCTTTCCCTTGTCGTAGTAGTATTGAAAAATGTAGCGAAATTTTGCGAATTTTTTCTCAAAGTAGGCTCAAATCAAAGCTATCAAACGATTGCCCACAATTATCAATGCAATCAGCTGTTCTTGAGTTATTTGGTTAACCAGACCATATGTAACACGCACAACACCAATGGTTGGCGAGAAGCTAAGCCTTGGCTCATCCCGAGCTGTTGCACCAGCTATTTATTTTATTTAACATTTTGTGTGGACAACTCTTGGCACAGTTATCTTTACTTATATATATGTTGGCCGCTTTTCCAATGAGTTAGTGTTTTGTTTGTGTTCACACGTTTCCACATTTTTTCCGATATTTTCGAAAAAAATTTCGTGAAAAAAATGTCATCACCCATACCAAAAAAACTTCTTTTTCTAGGTCCTTATTTTCAACGCTTTCAACTCTAGCTCTTTATGCCGATCACAAACGCCAGAGTCAAAGAGACGAAAGACAACATCAACCTCCAACAAGTGCGGAAAATGCTACAAACACTACCATTTAGGCATAAATAAAAGTAAAGAAACATCTTTACATGTGCAGTAGACAAATTTGGATGAGACTGAAATATTTTCCGTTCCCTTATAAGAATTTAATGTCGAAATGTGCTTGCTATAGAGATTTTTGTAAAAAGATCAAAACACTTGGTGAAACCAGTCGGATGGTCAAAGTTCTCAAAAGAGGAGTTATTTCAAAAATCTGATCGAAAGCTGGACTTTCAGACTTCTGCTGGAAACTCATTTTCCAGGTAACCAGGTAACGATTGGATCACAGTTTCGCTCGCCTACACAGGCTGAGATTGATCTGAGTCGGAAAACTCGGCGTAACTGGTATACAGCATCAGCCGTTGTAAAAGATGAGGCAATGGAATATGCCGTGACACCCTTTGCTAGCTTCAAATCGTCTGGCACTGATAGAATATACACAGCTTTTCTTCAACAGAGTATAAATCAGCGGCTCTCTACTCTGAAGCCGGTTTGACACTAGCACAGATGGCTTTAGATATGATCGATTAATTGGTGCACAAAAACTGAGGTTGTTTTCAAATATGTATCTACGAGTGATACTGGATGTAAAACTTCTGTGAGGAAAGCATTTCAAGTCGGAGACATCCAAGGCGCTCTCAGTTTTTTGGCAGTATAAAGGTGCTCTTGGCAAGACATGGGGCTGATCACTGAAAAATATCTTTTGGGTCTATACGACTTTGATAAGACCGATTTTGGCTTATTCGTCAGTTGTTTGGTGGAGAGGGCTTTCGCGCAAGTAAAGGGTTTTTCAATAGGGACGCTACAAAAGTAGAGCGACAGGGACAGCAAACGACGCCTTATTTTTTTCTTGCGGTTTTTTAACATTTCTCTTCAGTAAGGTTTGCCATTTCATGATGGAAAGATATACGAGCCAACAACGAGTCGAAATTATTGAAATTTACTACCGAAATTCGGAGTCAGTGGCCTCAACGTTAAGAGCGCTACGTCCAATTTATGGTCGTCATAATTTCTGGCTGGATGGCTTCGTCAATAAACAAAATATGCGGTATTGGTCAGGCAGCAATCCACACGTACTCCATGAGTCATCATTGCATCCCGAAAAAATTACGGTTTGGTGTGGTTTATGGGCCGGCGGCGTCATTGGGCCGTACTTCTTCCGTGATGATCAAGACCGGCACGTTACTGTGAATGGGGATCTCTACCGTTCAATGATAACCGAATATTTTTGGCCCCAATTGGATGATATGGACTTGGAGGACATGTGGTTCCAACAGGACGGCGCCACAAGCCACACAGCGAATGTCACAATCAATTTATTGGAAACCAAGTTTGGAGAACGTGTTATCTCACGAAATGGTCCAGTCGCTTGGCCGCCTCGGTCGTGCGATTTGACGCCGTTAGACTATTTCCTGTGGGGCTACATCAAGTCTATGGTCTATGCCAACAAGCCAGCGACGATTGATGAACTTCGTACGAATATCGAACGTGAAATTGCAGCAGTATCGGCCGATTTATGCTTGAAAACCGTCGAAAATTAGGTTCAGCGTCTGGACTTCTGCAAGCGTGCCCGTGGTGGCCATGCAAAAGAAATCGAGTTCCATACATAATGGCATCGAACGTACTTTCACAGGAATAAAGAATTTCATTGATATCCAAAACCGTTTTTGTTTTATTTAAAAAAACTTTTGTAGCGCTCTTATTGAAAAACCCTGTATGTGACTGCTTTCTGCACTAAACTTCAAGGAACGCCTTACCTTGGCTGGACGGGTGCTTTTCTGAGTACGCATGGCCCTGATCTAGAAGCTCTGTTTGATCTACCTCCCCTTGATATTTATATGGGTGCAGGGAATTTACTCCACATTCGAAAAGTGGAGTACTTTCCCACTGGTGGTCGGCTAAATTCCCATGTGGAGTAATTTCCCAGTACCCATATACCTTTCATGTTCTGGGAGTTACATTATTCGCACGAATGCAAGGGACCTACAATTTATTGCCGACTCCGAACGGCGAATTGAGAAGCTCTTTCACTCCCGGAGGCTTGTCTTTCCCCAACGAGAGGTGAAGCCGCGTAAAATATTAAATGAACATGGCTGGGGCTAGAACCCACACCGCTTACACAGCAGTCCAACGCACTAACCTCTGATGTCTGGATATGTATCAAAAAAAGATACAAAGAATAGCATTCTTAATTATTTTTTTTAAAGTTCGATCTACGGTTAAAGGATATTTGAGGTTTAATACTAATTAAAAATGAGTGTGTGACTGGCGACAAGTTTATTTTACATTATTTCCGAACAAAGTAAATAGGTACACACGCATAATTTGTATGCAGGTTCGTCTTAATTTAAATAAATCAATTTAAATGTAAGGTTCACGTTATCAAACCGTTGCCAAACAACCAATAAATAGATTGAGTGCGGATTGGGAACCGAGACTGAAATCATCCCCTTTTATCCAAAGCTACTGAAGACTAAAATTGCTTTGATATTATGTATCCTTCCTTTCACATGCTCAGTTAGTTAGAAGATTAAAAAGAAAATCCGCTTTATAATTTTAATGAATTCGACCTAAATATTCACTTCATCCATGAACCCTTTACGTTGACGAATGTTCGAGCGAGTAAGATTGAACGCACCAGTGAAAACAAAGTCATATTAAGTCCTTTGCGAGCAAATTGTATCTGAAGTAAGAATGCTTCTGTTGACTTTGAAAGCTTGGGGCCATTTTTTTTTTCTTCTTTTTTTTTTTTTTGCAAGACAGCGAACCGCACCACGTGGGAAGAGAGACAAGGGAAATACGCAAAAAATATAAATTAGACCACAGTTCAGAGTATAGATCTTTGTAGTGCTTCCGCTTGGTTTACCAACTGACTTAAAACGAATATTTACCACAAGGGTGAACACACTGGGGGTCGCACAGGACATCCACTTGGTCTATGTGTTTCCTTTATTTTGCAGCGTTATGCGGTCTACCCTTTCCAAAGATGTGTGTTTAAAAGGCATTGATGTAACAAAGGCCATGTACGAGTATGTAAATATGTATGCGAAGCTATGTCAAAGGGACTTTTTTTTGTGAACAAAAACAAAATTGAGAGGAATTGAAGCAGTAACATTGGTTCGACAAGCGTTTAAAATTGACGGCGACTACAAAAACTTCACATACTTTTCACACTGATTGGCAAAGAGGTAGCAAGAGCAGTTGGTCCGGAAGGATACAGAATGATGTGTATTGTGTGTTAATAGCGGTAACCGTTTGCCGTTCAAATTACCTCATTAGCAACTTTTTTAGCTCACTTGTGGAATAATGTTATAATTTCTTGCGGGAATAAATGGTTCTCTTCAAAAGAGAGACAGAACATGTTTTAGCATTACATATGTACATACATGCGTGCATAAATATGTTTTTGGTTGGAAAACGAATAGAAGAAGTGACAGGCTGAATATGCCTGAATGTATCAAATCGAGGAAAGGATGCCCAAGGACTAGCTTAGGTTAGGTTTGTGGGCTGATGAGGGTTATCTCGTCACACTTAGGTTTACATAGACCCATTGTGATACCCATGATATTTCCATCCGGTCGTCATTGCAAATTTGAGGACTTACGGTAAACCAGATAGTTCGTCGATATAATCGAAGAAGAAGTTGTCTAGGGTTCTATTCCTTAACTGACAGAGGTATGGGCAGTGACTGAGAAAATGGGCTGTGTCCTCATGTACCTCTTCGTCACCGTATCCCCTGCAAATATCGTCATCATTCAGGCGTCATTTCTTTGTGTGATATCTTAGCATGATGTGGCGAGTAAGCACTCCCACCAGCATCGACAGTGCTCTCCTGTCTTTTTGTAAAATCTGACAGGTTTTTGCCTTGTCATATTCTGCCCACAACCTTATTGATATTTCACAGGTGGTTAGCGATTTTCACCTGCTATTTGCTTCTATTGATGTTTTTCGTGCAATTTTCGCCCTTAGATTGCACCATACCGTCCGCTTGCTCTCGCTCTAGGACTGAACCCATTCTTGCTAGTTCGTCAGCTTTTTCATTACCTGATACCAAGCTATGACCAACTTAAGCTCTTCGCGACAACGCTTAACAAGCTTCGATGTTATCTGCGTAGCAGCTATTGCTTTTATGGCAACCTGGCTGTCAATGTAAATCGAAATATCCTACCGTATTGACCCTAGTTGGGCAGCTCTTGTTACTGGTAGGACCTCGGCTTAGAAAAAGCTGCTGTGATCCGGGAGCTTTATAGAGCTGCTAAGTCCTAACTCTTCAAAGAAAAGACATGTTCCTATGCCTATATCTATTTTCGAGCCATCTGTGTAGATGGATTTGGACCCGTTCAACACTTCGTTGTCTTGCCATAGTTCTCTGCTTGGAAAGACCCATGAAAAGTGTCTCTCGAAGTCCAAGTGTGGAACAGTGTAATCCAAGTTGACATTGACACCCAGATGATTGCTTAGTATCTCGGCGTATGCATACGGGTTTGGTCTCCAGGGCTTAGACTGGACGATTCTGAGAGTATTCGTCGGTGCGGTCCCTTACATGTAGAAGTCTAGAGGCAAAAGCTTAAAAATTATTTCCATCCCCGCTGTTGATGTTGTTCTCATTGCACAGCCCATATCTTCCTTGTGGTGACACAGGTGTTTAGAGAGATCCATTTGCTATTTGCCTCCTTTAAGGCCCTTTTCCCCGTTTCGAGCTTAAGTGTGCAAGGCGGGATGTTCACCGAAGTGTCAACTTGTACCGAGCTTGTTTCCGAGCCGTTTCTCGCGACTTCGTCGGGCTTCTCGTTTTCTGTTATGCCCTCATGTTCAGTGACCCAGCGGAGTGTCACCTTGTGCTGTTTTCCAACAACCATGAGCTCTTCTCGACAGCACTTCACAAGCTTTGATTTTATTTCATTAGCAGAAATTGCTTTTATTGCTGGCTGACTATCGATGAAACAGGTAATATCCTCTCGTGGTATTGCCCTCAGCGCGGCTAGTGTCACTGCTCTATCACCTTCGCTTGGAAAACACTGCTATAGTTCGAAAGGCGGGTGGACTTGGAGATGCCAGGCAGTTCGATGAGATACCTGCACCCACACCAGTATCCATTTTGGATCCGTCGCTGTAGACAGCAATGGAATGCGCTTTTGCATATTTGCCCGCTTTTTCATTCCTCCTTGCTCGGGTAGGTGCATACAAATTGTCTTGTGAAACCTGGATATGGTTTTATGTGGTCGGTTGTGGATACATTGCCTAAATATTTCTTTAGAAACCCAGTATGATCTTTTGCATTTGGTTTCCAGCAATCTGACTAGCTTATTCGTAATGCGTTGATGGCCGCCGAGCCTTGTACAAAGATATCCACCGGAACTGCGGTGAGGATAGCCTTAAGTCCTGCAGTTGGTGTTGTTCTGGTAGTTTCAATGCAAGCCAGTCTGTACCTTCGTGATGACCCTTAGGTTGGTGATTTTACTAATGGCTTGCAACCATACATGGCTGCTGTAGGTCAGTAGGGGTGTTATTACAGCCGTGTACATCCACAGAATAATTCTCGGGTTAGGCCCCTAGGTTTTCCCAAATATTCTGCTGCACGAGTAGGAGGCTATTGTGACTTTTTTAATTCGTTCGTTAATGTTCAGCTTCCAACAGGTTTTTGGCACTCTTGGAGATCCGGAGGGGGATATCCCCAGCAGAAGGTGTTGCGCATTGTGTTATATCAGGTCAGTTTTCTGGGGATTGACCACTTCTTCGTCCAGGCGTCTAGGATCTTTAGTGCGCCTTCTATTTTCTCGCTAAGGGTTGGAAGAAATTTGCCTGTTGCCAACAGTATTGCAACATCTGCGGAGGCTATGGTTTTGACGCCGCTGTTCTTAAGTGGTTGGAGTACTTCGTTGAAGACAATGACCCATAGCAATGGGGAGATTATTCCGCCTTGAAGTGTACCTCTAGCATGTTTCTAGCTTCGTTCCTCCCAGTTCAACTATTATGTGCTTTTCCTCAAGTCTATGTAATATCCAACCGATTAGGAAGTTGTGGATATTGAGGTTTGTTAGGGAAAGGGGTTTGTAAATATTCTTTATTTTGCAGCGTTTTATCTACTTCACTGGCATTAATATCAAATATAAAATGGCTTTAAAGTTAATGATGTTGATTTTTCATGCAGTACCGAATATTTTATCAGCAATACATGATTTTCACTTATTTTTACTGTCGACAATTTCGCTGTGATAAATTAACCATGAACTCAATTTCGTGGAAACTCGTTGATAACTACAGTAAAAAGTCGCTTTAAGCATAAACTTGGTGGTCGCTTGGCTCAGTTGTTGGTGCTTTCGACTGCTTTGTGAGGTGCGTCTCCAGCAGGACCCACCAAAAAATTTTCACGCCACAAACTCTCGCCGAGGCATAACAAACCTACTCATGAAGAAGCTTCTCAGTTCACCGTTCGGAGTTGATAATCAATTGCAGGACCCTTCCATCCGCGCGGAAAAAAGCACGCACAACATGAATATTTGCGATAAGCTATTCCTTGGACCACCCCGGGCTGTCCGCCATGCATTTATTAATTTTTATAAATTTTGTTGATGATTTTTTAATAATTTATGCGAAAGAAAACGCATCTGCATTGGCAATTAAATTGAAATGAAATGCCACACACTTTGCAGTGTAAATAAAATGTAATGCAATCGTCACCGAATAGCCTTTGGCATAGTCCGGGCTATTAATATTTTACTATCAGATGTATCACAAGTGTCTCATTTACTTTGTGCTTGTGTATAACTCTGTACGTATTTATATTTGCAGCATGCCATGCATAATGAGAAGATTGAAAAGTTGAAATGCTTTCAATTAATATTTAAATGAAAATGGCACTGTTTGATTTACACTTATCGAATGTTGGCTAGGATCAAGTGATTTTCATTTAACGTCAATTTGTAGACAGACATTTTGAGCTAATTGCGTTATTTTTATGCATTTCAAGTGTCACAGCAGCAATTTAAGAAATATTTACAAATATTTACATACATTATTGTTTTAGCAATTTTTTTTATTTACTCTTATTTTGCATCGACATAAACATATGTAAGTGTGTAAATTCATACGAGTCTGTACTTGATGCAAATGAAAGAGAATCAGTCGTTTCAAATTCACTAACAGCCGTAGTTTGCCGATCGTCTCTTCTAGAGATGGTGGGGCAGTTCAATATTCACCTTTGTTGGGTGCCAGGGCATAGTGACATTCCAGGGAAGTATAAGGCTGATATACTCGCCAGATTACCTATTGGGCCTGACAAGGGTACCTTAAGTATACCAATCGCTACTTGTAAACTTAAACTAAAGTTGGATGCTATCGAAAGAACAAATCTTAGGTGGACAAGTGGTACAACAAGTCTAGCGATAGAGCAGAATTGGCCAAAGTTGGATCTGAAACGCTCTAAGTGTTTGATTTCTCCTAATAGATCGCAAATTAGTACTAAAATAGGTGTCTAACTGCTGGATACTGTCTAATAGGCAAGTGTGCAACAAGGCTTGGCGTTTACGCAAACGACTTCTACAGAAGCTGTATGGACGAGGAGGAGCAGGAGACTATTCTCCATCTTCTTTAGGCCTGTCAAGCTCTCTCCTAAAAAAAGGAGACTGCACTTAGGAGCCTTCTTCTATACAAACTTAGGCGACCTGATAAACATCGATGTTAGTAGCCTTATACGCTTCATAAGAAGCGTGCAGTAGGCAGCAGGTTTTTTCCGAGATCCTGGTGGTATCACAGCGGACCCCTCATGAGTTTTAGCCCGTCAGTTTTAGCTAGCAGCCACTTTAACCTAACCTAACGAACCTCACCTAATTATGTGTTTTGTACATGAATCAAGTTTTGTATACAAATTGTGTGTATTCAACAATTCAATTACAGTTCTGCCTTAAGAACCATGACAATATTTAAAGGGCAGCCTGCATTACGACCGTCGTGACCAGCAGCCTTGTTGGATTTAAATTCGGATATTGCTATCCGCACTTCGTTTTGATCAGGTGGTGATGATTACTGGGCGGGCGAAAGGAAGAACCATTCGCCCCACTCAGGTCAATTCAGACCCATTGTGATACCCATTGGGAGAAGAGAGTGTCCCTTACCCGTAAGAACGCTACTCAATAGTTAGTTCCATACATGTATACAATTTGTAGAACCTGATCAACATAGTGCGTCTGTGATACAAACCACCCTGTGGATCTGATTAATCTCATTATTTGGTCCACCGGTGTATCGGATAATTCTTCAATGTCCTCGAAAAAGTGCCATCCGAGGAACTTATCTCTTAGATGGCAGATACTAGGGCAGTGGCAAAGGAGGTGGGTTGTATCCTCATAGGCCTCCTCATCGCTACACCCCCTAGAAAGGTCTTCTTCTGTAATTCGAAGCTTTTTCATATGGTACCGCAGCGTATTGTGCCCTAAGATCACTCTTATAAGGGTGCTTAGGGATCTTCTGTCGATCTGCAGAAGTCTGTCGGTCCTAGCCTTAACGAATTTTGGCCATATCTTCCTTGTGGTTTCACAAGTGTTTAGAGAGGTCCGTCTGTTGTAAGCCTGTTAAGGCTCTATTCCCTGCTTCAAGCTTAAGTATGCAAGGTGGGATGTTCACCGAAGTCTCGGCTTGTTCCGTTCCGTTTCCTGGTATTCCCTTATGTCCAGGGATCTTGTGCTGTGTTTCAAGAACCTTGAGCTCTTCTTGACAGCAACGTCTAGGTTGAATGGTTCGTTTTGCCTGACAGTGAGCTGATGATTTTCGTCGCCCTTATACAGTCTGCAGAAGTAGTTCTTTCCAAAATTGTTTCGACCGAATTATTTAAAGCAGCTGGAGATAAAGGTTTGGTCAGATGAGTGGAGTCTCACTATCTAGTATTTGTGAAAGGAAGAGGTCGATGGTTACTGCCTATTTCACATCTATGCAGAGAAATTTAGATTTAGATCAAAAAGAAAATTGTCATACTACTTCCCCCTAATAGTGAACCTTTCCCTAAGGTGTGGATCGTGCACGTATTCGAACTCTCCCTGTCAGTGTTCAAGACGGACAATCTTGTTTTTTGTAACCGAATTTCATGCCAAAAAGAATGGAATCCTTGCCGCTATTTTACAGCTTGTTTCGAGAGAATAAATGTTAATAGCCGATAACACCGCAGTCAACAGAACACTTGGTAATAGGATGTAGCCATTAAATGGTTACAAAAAAAAACTGTATTAAGGTGACGCCAGGTCGCCGTGGCTCAGTGGATAGTGCGTTGGACTCCTGATCAAGCGGCGTGGGTTCAAGCCTCAGCCAGGAACACCGAGCATTTTTCGCGGCACCAGCTCTCGTCGGGGAATGACAAGCCTCCGGGAGTATAATCTGTCATGAAAGAGCTTCTCAATTCGCCGTTCGGAGTCGGCAATAAATTGTAGGTCCCTTCCATTCGTGCGTCGAATGTAACAGGCACAACATGAATGTTTGCGAGAAGCTAAGCCTTGGCTCATTCCAAGCTGTCGCGCCAGCTATTTATTTTTTAAGGTGACACTATTCAGCTTAAATCATGGTCTTTGGAATCTTTAAGCTTGACACACAGTCACTGATCCAAATATTATTTCAAATTCTATCACATAAATTATTATTTTTATTTATTCTTTCACTATGGCCACCATTTAGATTGTAAATGTAAAAAAGATGAAACTTGTTCAATCAATCAATTGTCCAAAGTTTTGTGCAGGGATTCGTCACTCAAGTGGAATTTGAAGGTTATGAGCATCCACAAAACACTTTTGAAAAGTTGTAACAAATGTCGTTTGTAATGCTAACTACGTGCGGGTGCCCGTATATAATAACGAAAAAGAAGTATCAACAGAATATGTATCTGGTTGCAGTTTGCTGGGAAAAAAGTTTGAAAAATTGATTGAATTTTTTTCTCGATTATTTACTTTTAGAATGAAATGAAGCGTCTTGTAATTCCAGTTGAGCAAGATTTGTTTAAAAAAAAAAATCGTACTTATTTGAATTGTTGTCAGTTTTACTTTTAGCATTGTAACTTTTTTAGTACACAAAGTACATTTCGAATTAAATTGTGTATTTGTACTTTGAAACAATCAAACTCTATTTTTAACCAGATCTATCAGTGTGTATTTGTTTTCATTTTTATTAAATTTAACTAACGAAAAGCTGGTAGACATTGCGGCTAGCAGTCACAATAAACCAATAGTGCGTTTTTTTAGAACAATTTGTTATACACGTGAAGTTGCTAACGTTTCACACAAAATTAAAATATTGCGACAAGGATAAACCATATGCCAAATGCAAGTAAGTCCTGGTTCCATAAATTAAAACGTAGCACATAAACTAACATTTTCTCTGTCACCTATCACACGGCATAAATACTATTTTCGAGAATAACAATATTTAATATACATATATGTGTAGAGCTGAAAGGCAATCTCCGACCAGTTATTGCTGAGTCTAAAGGATTTAGCTCAATTTACTTCGATAAGTTTCAACAAAACCGTTGCAGTACAGGATCTAAATTGTGGGAGCCATGGTCACACTAAGCTTCACGTGCCCAACTTATCATCAATCATTTTCTTAATATTATTGGATATCCCAATAGCAATGTAGCATGCATACATGTACAAATATTTCATAAAATTTCTTTTCAAACCTATACCTGCCTATAAACAAACTTACTTTTCGGACGGTTATGCAATCTAATTTGGATATCAATATGGCTTTTGTAATAAATCTTTGTTTTAATATCAGTAATTGTATCTTGTCATCGGGGATGAGGGATAGTATTTTTGTGAATTATTATTATTATTATTTTTGGCTATATGTATGTACGAGTATGTATTACAATGTTTTTCTTGAAAAAGAAGAGATTTTTGGGCAAATATTCCCACAATTTAAAAGAAGAAAGGAAACGTTAATCCTGGTTTTTGGGTGCTAATTTTAACTTTACTTTTTTTATAATTTTTAAAAAGATTTACAGTTTTTACTTCTTACGGCGATCTAGACTAATTTTTTTTTATTACAGGTTTAGCTTGATCATGTCATCATTACTTCCTTTATCCTGATTTGGTTTTTTCGTTCTTGGACAGAAATATTCTTCTCAAAAATTAAAATTAATTGGTTCGTTCTACGAACGACCTCCCTGCGATTCGGCCAATAATTAGTAGAGTTTAGCGCAAATCAATTTGGTCGAATTTGATAAAGATTGCGGGTTTTAAAATAGTTTTTTTCTTTACCATGCTATTGTGCAAACTACTGTCCTGATCGCCATAACTGTTAGATAGAGTAGTCCTACAAGAAGGGGTACACTTAGACCAGAACAGAAGGTCTATTGTGATACCACTGAGTACTGGGGTTTGACTCTTGCTTACTGCTGAAACCATTGAGATTTCCTAACGTAGCTGTTGAGATCGGCCGTGCTGGCGGAGTTCAGATCCTTTGGATTGTTAAAGAAATATTGGTCTAAGGAGGCTTTTCTGATGTTGACAAGGGCGGGACACGTGCAGAGGAAGTATGCCTCGTCTCTGCAGCTCCTGCAGATATCGTTAAATGCTATATCTAGGCGTTGAGGATGCAGTGGCCAGTGAGGACATTGATTAGTTTTGAAAGTTGGTTAATGCTTTTGATCTTTTCCGATCCAGAACAGACCAGATCAGCCTGGCATTGTTGCAACAATCGAGGTGTTGCCACCTGCGATTTGCTTTCGACGGAGCGTCGGTGTAAGTCAATTGCTTAACAAACGAGATAGGCACTTTGACATTGTCGAGCTTCCTGCCGTCTGTACATTGAGAGCCTAGTCTGGCTAATTTGTCAGCCGCACAGTTCCCTCGAATGTCACAGTGACCAGGTACCCAACAGAGTGTGACTATATACTCGAAAGCGATCTCGTTAAAGACACGCGGCAGTCCTTCACTGCCCTAGATTTTATTATGTTGGATACGAGGGACCTGATCGGAGCCTGGCCGTCAATGTAGATCGCAATATCTGTGCGTGATATTGGGTTAACCTTCGGCCAAGCGGCGGCGGCTTGATTAATAGCTGTGACTTCGCCTTGGAAGACACTACAATAGTTGGGGAGACTGAAGGAGTGGTGCATGTCTAGGTCTTCTGAAAAGACACCGGCACCGATTCCTTCCCCTGTTTAAGCGCCGTCTTTACAGATAGAGATAGACTCATTTAAGAGGAAGATTTTTTTTTTTTTGATAATAGCCTATGTTGTAGTCGTTTTTGGTTGAGACTAAGGCCACAGCAGTTTGTTCACGTAGTGAGTTGTTAAGAATGTATTGAAGAATATCTGCCAGGGTTTGAGAGTAGTAGAGTACTTGCCCATCACTACAATGCCACAGCCCTTACGCTCTAGCTTCAGAAGCAATTCATTGAGAACAAGATTCCACAGAAGAGGAGATAACACACCTCCTTGGGGTGTGCTTCGGTGTGGCTTCTTCCTGGCTGAGCTGTTACAAAAAGAGGCGCAATGACTGCAGATTGGTTCCCAGATGTTTAGATTTGTCAGACCATTGATTATCAAAAGCGTCTCAACGTTATTAAATGCTTCCTCAATATCTAGGAATGAATTCCTTGAGCGCATAGAGTGAATAGCCCTTTCGACATATTTACCCATTTGATAGGCGTGCTTGTATTTGGAAAGACGATTGCAATCCGCGGTGTTCTTCACATAGAGGTCGAGGATTCTCTCCAACGTTTTTAAAGAAACTGCATTTACTTGCTGTTGGAAAAATGTCAAAATATAAATGGGCGAGCCAACCTAGCTTGGAGAAAGAAGCCGTGGAAAGTATCATCATCATTTTCCAAATACCCGCTTATCCACTGTGAGGATCGGGGGTTTAGGGTGCTTGAGTGAACCCTAAATCATCAGGGCCCATCCCCATACGAGTAGGGGTGAGATGCCGAACTTAGTTCAACTATCTCATCCTGGGACTACCCAGGGAACGCCTACCTGATGGCAAGGATTCCATGGCACGTCTTGGAAGCCGTTTAACGTGCCCAAACCTCTTCGTTTAAAGAAGAACTTGATTTACATTGAGTGCCTCCCGTATTTTGGTTTCCTAACTCGATCTCGACGAGTCACCCCAGAAATACAACGAAGAAATCTCATTTCGCCAGCTTGTATTCGCGATCTTATTCTTTCTGTCGTTACCCAAACCTCTTGACCGTAGAAAGTATTTCTTTTGATATTTTATGTCCTACTTTTTTTTATCGAGGAGGTAGAAATGGAAAACCATTGAAGCACGCTAGTATCATAAGGGTTGCCTGCTTGACATTCTTCTCCAGTGCCGATCGGAACTTCGTTTACCTATTGGTAATTTTTATTTTTCTCTCTTTTTTTTTGCAAGTGAAATGCTCCCAGAACATCTAACAAACTTCCCGTCTATTATTGACGAATAATTCTCTTACTATCGGGCTTATGACGATGTCCACTTACATTTTTCTGTTTTTTACGTAAGCAAATAACTTCCAAAAGTGCTCTTAGTATCCACGTTCAAAAGCCAACGTAAAAGCTCTTGACAGGAATTATTCTTGGAATAAAAATTTTCCATTATTCCCATTCAAATCGAATTGCATAATTTTTTATTGACTCTATACCCTTTATTGGTTGGCAAATAAAACTAGATGAATTGAATGAACATTTCGCAGTTCTATTTTTTGGTTTGATATCATAAAAACTTACTGTACATACTGGGCTTATACCTTGAAATATACAACAGTCCTTGTATGCATTTCGGTTTATATTTCAATTGAACTGGAATAGAGATAAAAACGGAAAGGGTTATCGAGATTCATAATTGAATTTACAAAATAGTAGCTTCCGCGGGTTCCATCAGCAAAGGATGATATAGAAATACAAATATGTACATGTGAAGGCACAAGCGGTTAATAGCAATTATCGTTTCGCGAACGCAGTGCTGCGGAATAATCCTTCCAGGATGAATATTTACGTGCATTTATATCATCAATTTCATGTGCACTGGTCCTTTGGGCAGATTCTCGCAGGGTATCCTTTTTTAATGAAAAAACCTTTTGTTATTTGTCATTGCAGCACATTTTATATTACATTTGGTTCTGCATGGAAAAATGTAAATTTGTAAATTGCTCAAATAAAAACTCAAGATTCGGGACTTTCAAGTTTAAACAACAAAATTAAATAGAATAATAAAAACAAACAAAAAGTTTCAAAATTAAGTCAAAAAATTTGAGTTTCCCTCGAATTCTTTCGTTTCCCATTGACAAGACATCGCCAATCACCAACAAGTAAGAGACTACAGCCTTCTCAAATCCTACTTTGGATCTTCATCTGTGCACCAAGTCATCATAAGTTCCCTTGACGATAACTATACATTTATGAGGGAAACGTCGGATATTCGTGATGGATATTCTCTTTGAGGGCTTCAAGAGTCTGAGGCTTGTTGACATAGACTCGTGACTCCAAAAAACACCAAAAAAATAAGTCTGGAACGGTAGAATCAGGCGATCTTGCCGGTAAGTGCAAATCTCCAAAACGAGAGATTAGGCTTGAGCGTAGGTTACATGCGCTTGGCGATCAACAGCTAACAGCTGAAACACTGTCTGCACTTTGTACGGAAACATTATACAGTCTTTCGCCAAAATTCTCTGTAAAGACCGACGATTGATGCCTAATTGCGTGGCACGTCGTCTGGACGATACTCCGGGGTCCTCTGCGCAACTTCAGCCAAGGCTGCGATATTTTCTGTCTGACAGCATCTCGTGTTGTCCCATACTCTTCTAGGCGAGCGGCTAAACGTCGTAATGTTAGCCCAGTTGGTGTCGGTCGACCGGAAAATCTGCGCCGAAATTCACACTGCGCCAACACCACCAACGAATTAAATGGAAACAATTATTCCGCGTTCTTTAGGAGTATAGCGATGCATGTCTTGTTGACGTGCATTTTGTATCTGTTTACTTCCCAAATGTGAAAGTAGAATTTACATTTGCCGCCAGTTGCAAAAATTATAGCATCTTCCGATAGAGTAATGACTTTTGCGCCACCCTGTACAATCTGTGAAGTGGCGAGCGCTAGTCAATGCATGGTTTCACTCTGTATACTGTTTCTATGGAACTTGACGATCATTGTTATTTGTTATTCGGAATCCTTTCGCTCTCGGCAAACCAAGCCCTTATCTACAAGTGGGTACAGAAGGATCATTGTGCACTCGAACTCGAGTCCATTCGAACTCGAGTTCCCTCGCACTCGAATTAATTTGTACTCGAGTCATTTCGTAATTGAGTCCATTCTTACTCGCGTCCAATCGTACTCCGGTAGTATAGCTGATTTCAGTGAATTTAGTTCGAAAAGCATGCACACATGAACATCTACAAATGCAAATTGTGTGCCCGTCTGAAAAACCGGCAGCTACATATTATTGCTATTCGTTCGATGCGGACATATTTCACATCCTCAAGCATCAGTCGCCACCGGTCGCTTAACTTAGGATGAAATTCATCCCTTAACGTGTGGATCGCATGCGGACGTGTGCTTATATGAACCGAAGGGGAAGAATTTGCACATGTTGTATTATCGACACAAAAATATGAAACAAATTTTGTGTAGCACATTATGTGCGACCGCCAGATCATATTTTTATGAGAATTTTTTACACAATACACATAGACATATAATACATACATATGTATGTATCTACTCGATTAGAACTTGATTATTTTTGTAAATAATACGAGTGACTCGAGTGGAAAAAAATCAATCGAGTCCCATCACTAGGGCAGACCATGTGGATACATACATAATAATAAGTCTCGCCACCCTCGCGTCTAGTTAGTGCATTACTTCAGGACGAATTTCTTATCTGTGGGTTGGACACTTTTATAAACTTAAAATGCGGTTTCAACTTTCCTGACGCATTCAAGGGCGTTACATCTGATTCCTATCCAGCACCAGATGTAAGTATTAAGCGTGGTCCGAGAAGCCGGGCTGTCGGGTCGGGCTGTCAGGTCGTTATACCTCCCAGTTATCAACTTCATCTTAACCTATGTATGTATACATGTAAATCGTACGGACACACATCTAATAGTGGTACACAACTTTTGTATAAGGAACATAAAATGTCGGCCGTCCATTTTAATTTATTTTCCTTATGAGATTGAAAAAAAAAAAACATATTATAAAATGTAATAAACATTGATGCTCGTGAGCAATTTGTAAGGAAACAAGGAGGACATATCACAAAATTGTGATTGATCGCCTTATAACGAAGAAACATAACACCAAAGGATGCTAAAAGGTTTGAAATTTGAATAAAACCGATGACCATATCAAGTGGCTGATTTCAAATAAAAAGCAATTTTCTTATCGTATATCAAGCAAACGAGTGATGGAATGGCAAAGCGCATTCAATTGATCCGATCCCATCAATCTGTCTTTTATGAAATGGGGATGATGCTTTAGAATTTGTATGCTACATGTGTAGAATTACATCAATTTTTTATTTTGCAAAAACACATTTTATTAGCCTCAAAGCAATTGCAAAGGACATACTCGTATCAAACAGTATTGTGCATATGTACATGCCCTGTACGTACACCCTTAATTACAGAGTTTGCCCGAGATATCTCAGTTCGGAATGATGCTAAAACTTTATTGGTTTTAAACATGTAGACACGTTTTCAACATAAAAGGATTAAAAGTATCTATTAATGCAAACGTGACTACGATCTCAAAACAGATTTACAGTATTAAAATGGGGACATGCCTATTGATATTAGGTTGTGAAAATTATTTACGAATTTACAGAATATGGTCCAAAAAGTTTGCTATTCGTATTTTTTATTTGCTTTCCTGTACGTGAATAAGTTGTGGCTATGTTTATCGCTAATATTGGTCAGTTTCGTACAAAGCTATTTTACTTCTTATTTAAAGCAGCGTACATTATGCTTTTTTACAAAGATTTCTTGAGGCTAAGATTAAAAACTTTGTGAATAGAGGTAGATTTCAATAGGAGTTTTGTAAATTAAGTTGGTTGAGGTACGAATTGAAAGACTCTCCAAACCTGTGTCCACGTACTTCAAGTGTCTCAGCCATTTTAGGCGTTGCGTAGAGTAGAGTTCGTAGAGTTCGTTGTCAACTTTCCTTCCACACTCACCCTCATGAGTAAAGGAAGAAGAAACCAGAAGTAACCAGAAGAAACTCTTTCTCTAAAACTCGTAGCGTGTTTTTAACTGCCTTTGTTAATATCCATTATACTGCATCACAAAATGGAACTGGAATGACAAGGATTGTTGATAGATCTTGAGACTCAAGATTCGTCAATTTTTTTTTCTTATGCCTGCTACTGGCGTAATGGTAATCATTTACAGGCGTTTTTAAGCAGCCCGAGGTAACTAATTCCTTTAGATAGCGCTTTAGGTTTCTAATAAGTTGGATTAATTTCGGTCGATGGTGTCACGAAAAGCGACATCGTCAGGAGTGGGGTGGGGGGAGCATGGGGGAACGTCTAGTGAAGCTGGGGAGTTAGAAAACCAATAACTCATTTCCGAATAAAATTGAACTAAAACATAAGAAACATCGAATAATGCTTAGAAAAACCTGATTGGGAATGTATCCCGGATACCGAAGACCACTCGATACATGGAATCACAGTTAAGATTTCTTACAATCAGCTATTGAGAATCGGCCTTCTCTTATGGATGGTGGTGCAATAAAAAAGGAGACGAGGAAGACCATGTAATACGTAGAAAAAACCCTGAAGCATGGAACGTATAGAAGGTGAAAAATAAAGAAATAAAAATTGCTCAACGTAGACTAGAGAAACTAAATACTTAATTTAAAGAATTCACCCTCCAAAATATAAGTCAAGGGAGGAGACTGTGGAACAAGCAAATAAAGATCAGTTGTGGATAGGGGGGAGGCGAAAAGGATAGTGACTGTTGATGGGGTTAAAAGCACAATCGTAAGTTTTCCCCTTTTAAAACGGGGCAATGGGGCCTAAAGTACATTGTACCGATATATTACCTTTTAAGTTTTTTTTTATAATCCATTCGCGCTTCTAGGGGTTTTGAAAACCCTGTTGATGTTATTCACACAGCGGGAGCGGGTCGCAATGGTTTGAAACTCAGGTAGTATTAGGTTTCAACGGGGTCCGAGGGTGGTGTCCAGACTAGCTGGAGACATGTGTGGTGTTTGCCATTGGTATAATTCACGGAAATTTTTTCAAATCTTATAATGTCATAATAAAGACTGGTTATTAGGAGAGTAACTAAATTTTTTTTAAAAATCCAGCAGGAACGACTAAATGAATTTCTGAATCCTTTTAATAGTAGGAGACAATGAGGACTCCTTGTAGAAAAGAAGTTTACCATCGGAGGCATTGTAGTCTAAAATTGGCCCAAGCCAATAGTTTAACTAATTTTATTATTGGGTGGGTGGACAATGCATACGGTCAAAAAAAGCCTATAAACTATATATACAGACTTAGGGACAGGATTAGCAGAGACTGCCTATAGGGTGTTTTTTTTTTTGTCACAGAATCTGCAGAATATAACTGCGTACTTTTTTTTCTAGAGGAACTCAAAAAAAAGTCGGAATAGACACAATGGGCTATGCCAACGATGTGACAATATGAAGGTCTCCGATTTGTGTCTGGAGGTGCACCTTTACTTCCCTAAAGAAGAAAATCGATTTGATCCATGCAGTGGATCACCTGCATGAGGATCAGATGAGAGGACGGTAAGTGCTAATCGCATAGGATAATCAAGCTCTGATAAAGCGAATAAATCAAGCTTTGGTTCAGTCATCACTGGCGATGGAGTGCAGTCCAGAATGAACTGACACTGGTTTGGGTTAGGGGATATGTAGGAAACGAAGTAATTGAAAAGGCAGACGTCCTAGTAAAGTGGGCCCGAACTGTTTCCTTCCAAAAGTACGGGATAAGTAAGAGACCTTATTCATGAATGAGCCACGAATGAACAGTCGAAAAGGTGGGCTTACGAGGCAAAGTGCAGGCACTTCAAAATTGTGATAAAAGCGGTTACTGGCCGTGTAAAGAGAGAAATTGTAAGCCTCAACTCTCAGTTCGATTGTTGCGCTATCCACTAGACATGGAAGCTTCAGATATCGCGTGAGGAAAATTGGACTTGTGGAATATGACAACTGCATACTACGCCTTGAGAACGTAAAGGCAATGATGCATCGAATGGATATCCACAGAACGATAACTGAAATCAGCCATATTCTAACCATAACACTTAGAATCAAGATTAGGGAGAGAACTGCGAAGATATTCGGAGCGTATCATATTCTAAGATGCTGAGAGAAGAAGAAAAGAGGTCGAATAAAGATGGTCTAGTTCGACATTTCTCGCTAATTTGAATTTAATTTAGCATCTTCTAAGAGGTCCTTGCAACTCAAAAGGGAAGTTTTGCTACTACAATGATTAAGCTTTTGTTTAAAGCAACATACAAACAGAACTACATCGTCTATTTCATGTAGAAAATAGTTTAAAGATTGAATTTCAGGCCAACTACTATCATATACAATTTCGATTGCTACCAGTCAATAAATAAAAGTATGACATGCCCCAAAATACAGAGCACACCAACACAACAACAGCCGCTTTTAAAACCACCTTTTACGACACAACAATAAAAACCGCAAGTAAACTCTTAAAACAGTTTCTATTTATTTCAAAAACCCTCGCAATAATAAATCATGTCTGAAACTCCAAAACTCAATTTGCAAAAGAGATTTCAGCCAGCAGTGAATTTTCTTGGCACGTCTCTCACAAAAATTCCAGCCAACGTTTGTATACCTATCATCTGCTAGGATAAAGATGAGCAAGAAGCATACTATAATAAATTGCATATGCTGAAAGCCACAAAAATATGAATTGCATAAAGGTCAAATATTCGTTATAAAGCACAGTACTACTGTGGAAAAGGAAAACGCAAACAAACATTTGGTTAGATAAAGGAAAGGATGAAATTCTGTGCACTGCAGATAGAACTATTGAAGAAGTAAAAAATTCGAGTAGATATTTTTCTTTTCAATAATAAATGTGTCAAATGAAATCTTTCGCTTTGCAATCACCAGATGTTGGTATTCCTCCATCAACTAATAGGATTTAAAATGTCATCTCAGACAGAAAAACTCTCGAGAACTGCAATTTTTTGTTAAAGTAAAATCTTCAAAAGTACAGCATTTTACTTATATGTACAAATTTCAATTCCCATTCATGTCATCTTGTAGTAAAGGACGATTTTGTAAAAGACATTGTTCATTTGTCAAAATTCAAATTAAAACGATGCTGTTGGCAGTCATGCTGTGAATGAAATAAGATGTACAATATTATAATTTTACTCTTTATTGAATCATCTTCTGAAATGTGAATTACGCTAACGCCCATGTGTTCTCAAAGCTGGACACAAAAATGTTTAAACTTTGAGGTCAACTTTATAAACTAGTAGCGGATTCATTCAATGTAGTAAATTTTTCTCTTTATTTAATCTGTAAACAGGTTTTTAAACTTTTTTTCATTTTTTATTTTTTCTTTGTCGCAGTGTATAACGAGTGCCGCGCGTTATGCATAATTAGGTCAGTGATAAGCCGATAAAAAAAACCTACGGTCATAAAAAATATTTTAAAAATAAATTTGATCAGTGGAAATAGGTTAGGTTAGGTAAGTGGGCAGATAAAAGGAAGAATAATCCATTTCGCCACACTCAAATCAATACAGACCCATTGTGATACACGTTGGGAGAGAAGAGAGATGTTCTTTACCCGCAGATACGCTATCCAATATTTACCAAATTATTGCGTCTGTGATACAAACCATCTTGCAAATTTGATGAATTTCATTATTTGGTTCACTGATGTATCGGATAGTTCAATGCTCAGGAAAATTGTTGTCCGAGGAACTTATTTCTATAATGGTAGAGACAGTGGCAGAAGAAGTGGATTGCATCCTAATGGACCTCCTCATCGGCACACCCTCTACAAAGGTCTTTTTCTGTAATCCGAAACTTTTTCATATGGTACCGCAGCGTATATGCTCTGTTATTACTTCTATAAGTGTAGATAGGAATCTTCTGTCGATCTGTAGGAAGTCTACAGGTCCTAGCTTTATCGAATTAAAGCCATATCTTCTTTGTTATTACGATAGTGTCCAAAGAGGTCAATTTGCCTGCCTTAAGGCTCTTTTCCCTGCGTCGAGCGACCGTGTGCAAGGCGAGATCTCCACCGAAGTGTATGTATATCTGTTCCGAGTTGGTTGGCGAGCCATTTCTCGCGAGTTCGTCGGCCTTTTTCGTTTCCTGGTATGCCCTCATATTTAGGGACCCAGCAGAGCGTCACCTTGTGTTCCTCTCGTGGTATGGTCTCAATCGCAGTCTTACAGGTCGCTTGTGTCACTACGAAAACATCTGCTTGGAAAACACTGCTGTATTTCGAAAGGCGGGCGGACTTGGAGATGTCTAGTGGTTTAGAAAAGAAACCTGCAGCTACATCAGTGTAGATTTTGGACCCATCTATGGAATGCGCGTTTGGCATTTGCCCGCCTTTCCATTCCTCCCTGCTCGGATAGGTGCATAGGTATTATGTAGTTGGTTGTGGATACATTGCCTAGATTTTCCTGTAGAATCGCAGTATGGCTTTTTGCATTTGGTTTCCTGCAATCTGGTTGGCTTACTCGTAATGCAGTGATTGCCGCCGAGGCTTGAACAAAGATATCCACCGGGATTAGGTTGAGGATAGCCTCAAGTCCTGTTGTTTGTTTTGTGATTTCAATACACACTAGTCTTTGTACTTTCCTGATGGTTGCCACCATACAAGGCTGCCGTTGGTCAGTATGCGTCTTATTATAGCCGTGTACATCTACAGGATGTACTTTCAGATCGGTGGAAATTAGTTCCTTCGGCAATACGGCAGACTGTGTGAATGGAAACAAATAAATTGATGACTGTGGGGTTTTTCAAAAGTAATATTAAGCTCAATATGAGATGTAAGTTTAGTTTTATGACCAGTCTTTCAGTGATAGTGAAAAGCACTGAAAGTCATTTCAATTGAAACTAAAATAAACACCCTGTCTCACTTGAGTCGTTTTCAGCATCTATACGTGGCGCTGTCGGCAGTATTTCCCTAATCATAGAAATAAAAAAGATCGGTTTCTGCCTACATTTAACTATGCGGTGACAAGGGTGCTAAATTACTAAAGACTGGCAAGACTGGCTTTTAAAATCTTATAGCACAGAAAAATATATTCCCAGTATTAATTGACCGGAAAAGGGGAATTACTGCAAGACAACATTAAGAAAACAATACGAAGCTTTAAGGGATCTGACGACCATCGACAAACAGGATCAGTAAAGCTAAATTAGCTAAATAGACTTAATTGTAACTACATATAATCGCCAGATACATTCGAAGCGAGTATGAGGATATAGCTATAAGGCAATTAAAACACCCAGGAAACCATTATTTTAGGGACTTGGAGGAATTAGGTTCTGCCAAACATGATTTTTAAATTTTGCTCGGAAACAAAGGGTTCAAGGAATTGGTGCTTAGGTTTCAGTATCTTAGAAAAATCCCCAAGAGATGGCGATAGGTGCCCGCTGTTTCTAGGAAAATATGTTTCTTAGTTCTAGTCAACATAACCTAACCAATGCAAGTATTAGACTACAAAATAGCCGATATATGTAGTTTTATTTGACATCGGTTGCATATTCATATCCTTAACCTATTAAGATTTCCCAAATTAGAAATTATAGGTAGATACACACTAAAAGAACATAAATGCTATATAGTTATGTTGGCGAATCTACCAAAAATGTACCAATAAATTACCCTGAAGAATTCAAATATCTAGATAATGCTAGAATTAAGTGCATAGCTAAAGAATAAAGCTTTAAAAAAAAAAAACTGCTCTGCGAGCTGCGTAAGTTCAAATCCCACCGACCATTTTCTCTGCACCACTTCTTGTCGGGGTATAAGAGTACTATTTGCCATAAAGGTTGTATGTATTATACATATATGCATATAAACGTACGTAGTATAAATTGTGCATAGTATACATGTACATATAGAGACATTAACAATCCAAAACTGAACACACTTATTTAATCAGATTGAATGTCGTTACATGTACATACTGGTGCAGGCAATAGAGCCAGTTAGATAATTGAACTCCAATTACAATCCTCATTCATATACGGTCCCTAACATGTCAAAGGATTTTCAGCAGGCAAACGGCATTACATCAAAGGACACCCCTTTTCCATTTGAGCATTTAACTACACCATGCTCACAAACTGTCCGCATAAACATTCTAAAAGGCACATTGACATTACAAAGGCATTGGCATCCTTGTCAAACTGTGTGCTGTGTGCCATTTAGTCGTCCGGCATGAGTTGCTAAAACGAAATAGGGTTAAATCGTTTTGATTAATTACAGTTCTGCTCTGTTTTATAAAGCTGTGTTCAGCAGACGGATTTTAAATCCGTCTAATTAATAGAAAACATTTGTTCTTGTACACAAACAGCATTATCCCAGAGGAAATATTTGTTTGTAATAATGACGCGAAATATTGCATATGTCAATGTGTAGCTACGTCAGCAATTTAGGGAAAAAGAATAAAATAAAATTGAAATGAACTGGTTAAGGCTTACACCTATCATACAGGATGTGAAACGTATGTAGTAGGTTATCCTTTCGGATTATTCTACTCACAAAACTAAATGACCTTTACTTCACCGCTTTTAGAAATCCAAGAAAAAAAATTGACTTGTCCTAAAAATAAAATAAAATAAAAATCCTATAATCTTGACGGCGGATTACGTTTAAGTTTAGTAGCCAGTGCAAGACTTGGGATTTTCATAATAAATGCAATTTGTGTGTAATTCCTTCTTTCAAACGGATCTGTTCTATAAGCTATACAGTGGTGGCTGGCTAGTATAAATACCACAGTAAACGGATTAATTTATGCTCTAGTGGGCCCATTGCGATCCCTGTGAAACCAAAATAGCAGACCTTAACCATTTCCGGAAAGCATTTGATTTCCCTATAGAATTTTATCATTTTCCTATAGCCTAGCTCCTCTAGATTATTAAAGAAATAGTTGCCGAGAAGTGTCGCGCGTGTCCTGGCAATTCTCTGACATTCATATAATACGTGTTTTATGTCCTCAGCGGCGCATAGGTCTTTCAGTACCTGCAGGCATCTGTGGCTGAGAGCGCCAATCCTTAAGCATGTTTCCTAAGAAGACCGTGGCCGGACAGTAACTAATTGTATCTGTTTAAGTTGAGAATATCTCTTGTTTTTCTGCGGTCAGGCTCAGTCTATAGAGCCTTGAATACCCTATGCCCATTTATATTGAACCATCTCTGAATTGCCTTTCTTATAGTTATTCTTAGAATCTCTGCTTTAGCTAAACAGGAAGGAGGATCTACGGTGGTTCCCCCTTCCATGTGTTGTCCTTCTCTACCTAGCCTGGCCAGTTCATCGGCCCTTTCGTTTCCCTAAATGTTACAGCGACGACATTTGATAGCAGCGCTTTAAGTGCGGCCTGACTATCAATGTAAATATCGATTTCGTCCCTAGTGATTCCGCAGCTACGAGCCAGAACCTCTGCTTGAATACTCTAGAAGTATCCAGGACTTATGGAAACTTTTTGAGCCAGTTCTTTGTACTACTGCCTCCAGACGACCGCTCCATACGTGAGTAAGGGTCTGACAATTGCTATGTATAGCCAGTGCATCTCACTTGGTTTCAGGCCCCATTTCTTCTCTGCTTCTTGCTTCGGCAGAACAAATTTTATTATACACTAGTCAATCTGATCATTCTCCGTTGAGAATTTGATTCAATCGTAGTGCTGAAAATGACACATTCGCCGTCACTATTGTTTCCTGCGCAGGCTTCTGTTTAAAAGAATTATATGCTGAATTGCAGACTCATCAAAATCTTTGTGGGAAGGATGGGATGTTTTTGGCCTTTTGGATTTAAGGTGTGTTTTGAACAATGGTTAGTGCGTTGGATTGTCGTGCGAGCTGTGTAGGCTCAGGCCCCAGCCATATCCACCGAGCTTATTTCGCGGCATGGCCTCTGATAAGGGAATGATATTTTGTTGTAAATAATATGAGTAAATCTTTGATCAACCGATTGGTAATCACACTTAAGGGCGAAAGGAATATCGCCGTAGCCGTTGCTTCCTTATGTTTTGCAGCTACCATGATTGAAGAAAACAAAACGACACACTCTGTCTTTAAGTTACCTCTTAACCCAAATCTGCGCATTGTAACTTCTCTAAGCTGAGTGATATGGCTCAGGTGCTTCGAGAAGTCAAAGTCACCGCGTGGGAAGACAGCACCATGGCTTACAAGAACGGTATTGGGGCTCTAGGACATTAGATACCTCAACTAACTTATGGGTTGAGTTACAGTGCTATTGACTTCAAACAGACCTTGTCACGGAGGACACTTGCAGATGAAGTTAAGGCCTCAAATCATCTGTCTTATGGCCTCATACCCACCTTCAACGTGACTTGAGGGCAGAGGAGTTTTCTAACTCATTACTTGATATTGGTGATGGAAAGATTCTGGAAGAGGAGGAAAGAATAAATGTTCCGAGTAACCCTTCTGATGTTATGATAGATCCGCTTACTTTGACTGACGTTGGAGTGGATTGTGCTTCATGGCTGAATATCAATAACTTTCGGCTAGAGAAGCTGCCAACTGAGCATAGGAAGTATAAATCCGTTTACTCCCTAATGAAAGTCGAGAATGCTGTAGGTACATTACCCTGTAAAGTTCTTGCACAGTCTCGATCCGCACCTCACGTTCTGTACCTCTAAGTTGGAGCTCTAAGCCCTTTAAACCTTCCAACTCTGCAATGGCACCAGACTAAGGATTCTAAACGAAAACGTAGTTGAAGCCAAGATCTTCACAGGCGTCAATCAGGGAAAACCCTAGTTCGACTGGGACGTACCATATTGTTGGTTAACTAAATTTTAAAAATATTGGGCTACGACGTCTGCTTTGTTTTGGAAATCCGTTGCGAACAACCTGCCTTAGGATCCTGCTAAGCTTCTAGAATTAATGCCTTTTCGTTCTAGCTTGGATGTGATTTGTACATTTTCGAAATAACTCTTCTTCCATCGTTAGCATTAGCAAGTGCAACTTTCGTACGCGTCTGTTTTACCTCTCCATCTAGCAACAGAAGCCCTTTTCCCACTTCCATAGGAATTTTTATCAGCCGGTACATCTGGAAATAATTATTGATAATGACAATTGAATCGGCTATCAGCTAGCGTTCTTTTTTTCTAGTCTTTACAACGACTTAACAGGTGAAATCTGTACTATGTAGAGTCCGACTCCTGTCCCGACTTCTTCAACAAGAGTCTTGGGCTTTATTTTTATTTTAAAAAAATTTAAATTTAACCGTAGAAAAATCACAAAAATTGATAATTTTAAAAGTGCCATTCGATTTTTACTGCCAAAAATGGGCGCTTATTTTAGCCTGCCTATTTTGTAATCATACATTTTTTGAAAACCAAGCGATAAAACTACGAGGTTAACTTTAATACTTTATAAAATAAATAACTTGCATTTGTTAAAAAAAACCATTGAAAGACAGAAAGAAAATGACTTTTGACGTAAAAAGCGAACCGGTCTTGCAAAGAATTAATGCTACTCCCTTAGTGAGATTGTTATTAATCACGCAAAAGCGCAAGAAGTAAGTAAGTACATAACTTTGTACATTTGGACTTTTTTTTTCAGGTGAAGCGTTATATTTAAACAGATATAGCACATAATCTCCTATGTACGTACAAATGTCGACCATTAAGAATTCAGTCATTATTGTCTTCGCTTTTATGCCAGACGTCCATGAAAACACAATTGAAAATGTGAAAAAGCATTTCTTTTTGCCGTTAGAATAATAGAACAATGTTTTGAGCATTAAAACATCTTTCCCATCTGTGAAAGAACTTTGGGAATAGAACAGGAAGGAACTCCATTCCGTCATTAATCAACAATTCCAGTTCTATGAGCACATGATTAATGATTTCTCTTCCGATGTGACATTAGTCTTCTTCGAGCATTAGTTAAAAGGTGTGCTCTGGGTGTTACACGAAATGATCTTTGTCAAATAACTGATAAGGATTTCCTTAGGAACAAATCATTGAACTAGCAATGTGGAGTGTTTCCTCTTTAATCACTTATTTAAGGCACTTACTTAACTTATGTTATTTAAGGCAACGTATTGAAAGTTGTTTATGGGAACTGTTTTACTCCTTTTTGATAAACTAAGCTTGTGGTAGTAACTAAGATTTTTTCGGAAGTCATTAAATTTTTTGATTTGTGTTCTGAATTGAATATTCAAGGCCAAGATCAAAGGTCGAACGTTAGGAAAAATTTAATATTTTACTCCAAGAAGAAGAAAACTTAGTTGTCTTTAATGCTAAGAAAATGCAGTTGAGAACTGGAAACCGACAACCAATTGATTTAACCAAAAGATAGCTAGATGCACCTTCTAACTCCTTCTTCACCACCTTTTTCCCATGGCGGTGTGGCACATCGCATATCTAGAATCCTCGAAATTGAGCCATCTAGTAAGAGACAAAAAAATAGTTCACACCATGGCAGCTTCCCTACAAAGCACAAGTGAGACCGGGACACGGGACTAGAGTAATATTTACTCATCTGCAGTTCGGCCTTTAAACATAGTCTTCATATACTTGACATAATACAGACCACAGCAAGTCGCCCAACAGATGAATCCACATTACTCACTTACTTACTTACTAAAGATGGCGCTACAGTCCGGGGCGAATCTGGGCCTCAACCAAAAGGCGTCTCCACCCACCTCGATCTTTAGCCAGCTGCCTCCAGCTTCGCACGCCAAGTTGGTTAAGGTCCCCTTCCACTTGCGCGCGCCATATGATTCGCGGTCTTCCCCTACTGCGCCGTCCCTCGGGTGCGGATTCGAAAATTTTCCGGGACGGAGCATTGGTGTCCATCCTCTCTAGGTGACCCAGTCACCTCAGTCGTTGGACCTATAAAGCTCGTACAGTTTGTTGTTGTATCTCCTCCTCCACTCACCATCTATGCAGACGGAACTGAAATTCACCCTCTGGAAAAAGCCAAGAGAAACCTCGTCCGCTTTTGACAGAGGCCATGTCTCTGCGCCGTAGAACAGGACTGGGACAATTAAGGGCTTATAAAGCCTTCTTAGCTCAAAGAAACAGCGATTGGGAAGAGTTATTCTTCGTTTAATCTCAGCGCTGGTGTCGTTGTCTGAATTGATGGCGGAGCCTATGTAGACGAAGTCCTTAACTAAATAAAAATAAATAGCTATCGCGACAGCTCGGGATGAGCCAAGGACAAGCTTGTCGCAACCATTCATGTTGTACGTGTTACATTATTCGCACGAATGGAAGGGACCTACAATTTATTGCCGACTCCGAACGGCGAATTGAGAAGCTTTTTCTTGCCAGGTTATACTCCCGGAGGCTTGTCATTTCCCGACTAGAGGTGGTGGCGCGAAAAAAGTTATTTGGACATGGCTGGGGCTTGAACTCAGCAGTCCAACGCACTAATCACTGAAGCACGGCGACCACTTAAGTCCTTAACTATCTCAAAGTTAAATCCGTCTATAGTGACGTCTTGCCGGAGACGTCGGTGTTTAGTTTCCTTTCTTGTTGACCGCATATACTTCGTCTTGCCCTCATTCCATCTTCGCCATCTCCGTCTCAATACTCACGAACGCGTCAATGACATCAAGCTGCGTTCTTTCGATTATGTCAATATCGTCGGCGTATGCGAGTGCCTCTATTGTTGGTTTTTGAGTTTTGCACTATTCTTTTAAGAACGATGTTAAAGAAGTCGCATGACAATGCGTCGCTTTGTCTAAATCCTTTTTTGGCATCAAACTTCTGATTGAGGTTTTTGGACGAGTTTTCCAAGAATACCAAAACTAGACATTGCTCTGTATAGCTCGTGTCTGTAAGTGCTGTCATGCCGCATATGATAAAAAAATCGATAAAAAGGTGGTGCGTATCGATTTAAAGTGCCGGGGTTTTCTTCAAGATCTGCCGCAGTGTGAATATTTGGTCGATGTTGGACTTGCCTTGCCTAAAACCACACTGATATGTACCGACCAGGTTGTTGATGAACGACTTCAGTCGTTCACCCAATACGGCAGATAAGATCTTATAGGTGATGTCAAGAAGACAGATGTCAAAATTCCTTTTGATAAATATTCAGCGAATTTTGAAATTCGGTTCAAAAGCAGAATTCAAAACACCTAACCTGTGCCAAGAAATAGAATAGCTAATGACGTGGGTACCCAGAAAAGAATCATCTCCACCCAGAACTGGATGAGAGAAAAAATACAATTTACCAAAAAAATAGTTCATTCCACAAAAAAAAAAATATTCCTGAAATGTATGTATGGAGAATTATATAAAACGACCCCAAGCTTTTAGAAGAGTTTTGCGCTCAAAATATCCTGTACGTAGTTTACTGACAAAGATCAGAATACTGCACTTCGAAATCGAGTCATTCCTGCAAATTGGATTTTGTCTCAAACTCACAAACAATAGTAATAATTTTATAGTAAATATATCTATTTGGCCAAAGAAGTGTTCTATCCAAGTTCAGTTTTAAACAACCATTCAAGACTCACATTTCAATGAAAAATCTGTACGTACTGCGTAAAAGCATATTAAACAAGCTACAATCTCACCATAGTCAATAACATGCATGTTACAGTTTATATTAATCAACAGTTTGGAAAACGAAACAATAAAGGAGTGGTGGAAGAAAGTACGAAAACTTTTTGCGTTCATTGGCTTTCTAGATAAAATGATGAAAAGGTATAAACACACACATATACACACCAGGGCAACGAAATAAGCATCTGTTGTTCTTACCCCAGCTAGTATCGTTTTACGTTTTACCCTTGAGAATAAATAACAAAAACGGGCGAAGCGTGAAAAAAAGGGAAATGAGCTTAAGAAATAATTCTAATTCCTTCCCATTGAAGGCAAGCAGAAGCATAAATCAAGTAGCAATGGCATTCCAAATGGCAAGACTAAGGTACTTCCTCGGAATATATTATGCCTTTTAAAAATGAAATGGACACCCGAATCTAACCCCAGCTATAAATATTTTCCAACAGAAACAAGGTCAACACCAACTGTAATGAGTTTGAGGTTGCCGAGATTGGAAGGGCGCTAAAATCGTGAGCCATTTCATGGCAACAGCTTGGGTTAACTTTTCTCAGTGGCAAAAGTTCATTAAATCTAATAAATCACGTGCACGTTCCTTAAAATGATGTTGGGCTTGTTCCGCTTCATTTTCTTAATGGGATTCGGATTGGAGACTTTTTTTTATTTTTACATTTTTTTTTTGTTTTTGTTTTGCTATGAATGTCCTTTACCATCGCAACATTAGTTTGTGATATAAAAACCCCAAATTAAAAATGTTTTCGGGGTACTTTTTTAATAAAATAAGGATCATTTGGGGTTTTTGTGCAATAAATGCGTTTTACTAGGTTCGTTAAATTTTTTTCACGTTTCTTGTTGTGTTCCATTACTTCATCCCTCCCTAAAAAACCGTGTGTTCTACGGAAAGCGACAGAATAACGTGAGTGATTTCAAAGAGTGTCATGGCTTGAAGAGTTTATTGAGCTATAAATGATTATGACATGAAGAGATTCGAAAAGAATACTGTGAATTATAGCAATGACAAGCAACACAAATGTCCCCAGCTTACCTCGGACGCCATTGAAATCTAGTAATACCTAAGTTTCGAACAACTGTACCTCGCTCTCGTCGTGTGAATAACATTCAAATCCCCTTGATGCGCGTATGGGCTATGGGCTAATTTGAAGGCCGTAAAAGCAACCAAAAATATAATAACTAAATTCGAGAGGACACAGTCCACACAGTTGACACAGTCTGCCACTTTGTACTGAAACCTGCGCTCACCGCATGCGGTTATATTAAAAATTCTTCAGGACAGCCATATACGCTGACGATATTTGCCTGCCTTCACATCAAATTATGGAGCTACACCAAATGGCCTATGGCTTGGAGACCGAGGCAACAAAGTAGGGCAAAAGATAAATGAGGCCAAAACAAAAGCCTTAAGCCTTTCGAATCCTAAATATTTCAGGACAAGGGGTCGAGAAAGTCGGCAACTTCCTTTATTTCGAAAGTGTGGTCTTGGCCGACGCGTCGTAATTTTAAACCGCCGCGGCGTTGGAACCCGTTTGGATGTATGAGCGGAATCGGGATCTCAAAATCTGCATTCGGCATCCTGTCCCAAGTCTGGAAAAGCAATGGTCACAGCACCAAAACCAAGTTGCGACTATTTGCTCCAACGTGGAGTGAAGTTTTTGCCCTAAGGATGAAGTATTTGGAAAATAACTACTGCGGTCAGTCGCAAGCTGCAAACTTTCCACGCATAATTCTGAAGATTTTCTGGTCAACCCGTATCTCGAACCAAGAACTCCATGCAAGAACGGGTGAGGAACCAATAGACACCGTCATATAATGAAGTATGTTACAATGGATTGGTCATATTTTAAAGCGCGAAAACAATTTCACTGCAAAATAAGCTATACAATGGAATCCATTTACCCAATCAGGCAAATGAGCGTGCCGTCCAAAGGCAACGTCTTTTTTTTTTTCTTGTAAAGGAGGGATGAGTTGGAGGAAGATAAAATGCGTTGCAGAACAACATGGTGCGCAGTTGTTGTTGATGCCCTACACCCGACGAGGGGTGCTAGGAGGAAGAAAAATCGCCCTATGATAGCAAGTGCCATTTAGCACAGAGCAGTTCAGAGTGTTACTTATTTAAGGTACATAGCACTACAGTCGGGGGTGGACCTGGGCCTCAACCAACAAGCGTCTCCAGCCAGCTTGATCTTGAGACAACTGCCAGTTCAATATGTTGATTGCACTAAAATAGTATACATATGTATGTTTAAAGTTCTTAAAAGCAAGGAGTAATATAAATCAAAATTGGAAAGCGTGTAATTTAAAAACAAAAAACTTGTTGTCATACTGATCAAGGCCTTGGACTACTACATAACAAGCGACTGACACCGCTTTTGCGCAGTGGACATCAACATAAGGAGCCCTTGTCCTGGAAATCTTCAACTAAGATAGGCACATTCAACTAAGTTAGGCACATAAGCCTCCTATAGATTGGGAAAAAACTCTGTGATGCGATGCAGTTTTTTCATGACGAATCACTTTAAGTTGTGGCCTATATTGTGTCTTTTGCTTGGGTACCCCTGGGATCTGAAGGTATCTCAGCTGCTGTTCTTCTTCCTAACATCATTTTAAGGCATCTGGTATTGTTGAAGATGAAACCATATCCATTCCTTTAACGAAGATGTGCAAACAAGTTTACGCTGAGAATAAGGAAACTTTGCCATTTCTAAAAAGAACGCGAGAAGTTCATAAAACGTTTACACTGCTACACACGTTTCGTAAATTTTTAACAGTAATTTTGTCCTTAGCACGACCTCTCAAGCGATAAAATACTAATTCAATCGAAATAATAGCGAACCTCCACATTTTTAATTGGTCATTAAGTCAACTATAAACCTTGATTGATGAATTTAAAAGGTTCCCTATGCTGTAACATTTCTAATAGTCCATAATAACCTCGCACCCTTTTGCTATTAATTTATATTATTCCTGTACAAGGTACTTCTGTGTCTATTCTATAAAAAAAAGTACGTGATAGAGCCCAAAATTTGTGTTCGAGATAACTCAAAATTCTTATTGTTGTTCCTTCTATGTGTAAAAAAAAATTAATATTCATATTAAGTATAGGTCTGCGTGTTCGGTTTTCTATTACATACTACAGTCAAAAAGCAGTCTCAGATAGAAACATAACTCGATACCTTAATATTTATTTTAGTGAGGTTTAGACTATGCGTATTTGTTGTATTGATTTTTAAAACAAACTTCAGTCTTATAACGAAAATATTGTCTGTATCGAAATGTTTTAATACTTGTAATAAAATTCTCATAATAATTATGATAGATTGCAATATTTTATTATGACGTTCTGACGTTTTCAATTGTGTTATTCATGAAATGTTCTCGTTGCATGTTATTGTGGTATTCAGCCGTAGAAATATTCTCTCCCTCATGCTTCCCCTGTTTATCATCACCTGAAAAAATAGCAATAGAAGAGAAGATTTATTTTAATAATAGCGGCCTCTCTCTATATAATTTTCTTTTTTTTTCGAGGTCTAAGTAAGTTTTAGGGCAGCCAGTTCACAAATCAATCACTTAGCACATAGCAGCTACTTGATAACTTATCTTTATAATGACATACCTGAGTTTCACAAGACCATTTTTAACCATGTACCCGAGCAGGGGTGGCCATGGTGCATTGGTTAGCATCATCGCTTGTCACGCTGAAAGTCCGGGTTCAACTGCTGATGCCGAAAAATCATTTATTTCTCAAACAAATAAAATCGATCAACTGTGAGAGCTGATGGCGACTCTACTGGGAAGGCATAACATTGGCAATATGTAACATCACTAATAATCTTGGTAGACAACTGGACTTAATCTTTACATCCGATGTCGACAACTGCGTCGTCACAGCGAGTAATCATCTCCTATCCACATTAGACAGCTTTCATCCACCATTATCCCTCACTTTTTTATACGGGAATGATTCTAAAGCCCTTCACTATGAAAATTCGTTCTATTTTAATTTTCCCAAAGCAGATTTCATAAAACTAAATTCTCTGCTTAGCAACGTTAACTTCAGCCCTAGACTAAATTACTACCGTCACAATCGACAATGCCATTGCCCTTTTCTACATCGAAATTCTCACCTGCCTCATAAAATCAGTCCTTTATTTGCCTCAGAGGAACCCCTCGTCATGATATCCATATCAAGAGAATTGAAGCCGTTCAGCGCAGGTTCATCCGCTTTGCCCTATATGGTCTTCCCTGGCTAGACACCCACAACCTGCCACCCTATAGAGACCGCTTGAAACTGATCAATCTGGAATCCCTTGAAAAACATCGCGATGTTGCCGATGTTCTATTCGTTCATCAGCTATTTGCCGGCAACATAGATTGTCCATCGTTGCTTCAAATAATTTCTCTTAACACCAATCCCCGCAACCTCAGGTCTGTTCCCCTCTTTCGTCTTGTCCCCAAATGTACTAACTATGGTTTGCATGAGCCCATGTCCAGAATGCTACATAAAGCGAATAACATGCATGATAACGCTTTCAATTTCCACTACAGCAGAATAACACTGCGAAATGCCCTTTACACCCCCTCTACCTCCTCTTAACCCACTCTCATCTGCCCTTCCACCTCTTTTCATAGTTTTAAGCTTTTAATTATTAGCTAATAAGATCTAGTAAAAAAACAAAAAAAAAATTGTACAACTTCCTTCCCTTACCTTAACTGCCTGTTTTTCTTAGATTAAAGTACTAGCTTGTATTAAGTTGATAATAAATAAAATTGGCAATATGTAGAGTGTCATATAGCTTGAAGAGTTGATTGAGCTGACAATGATTATGACATCAGGAGATTTGAAAAAATTCTCGTGAATTATAGCAAAGACAAGCACCATAAGTGTCCCCAGCTAGCCTGGACACCGCCCTTGGACGCCATTGAAACCTAACACTACCTGAGTTTGAAACCACTGCACCTCGTTCAAGGTGTGTGTATAACATTAAAAGGAAATTCATATCCCCTTGATCCGCGTGTGGATTAGAAAAAAAGGGCGGAATGGAAAAGCGGGTAAATGCCAAACGCGCATTCTTTAGCTGTCTACAACGATGGATCCAAAATGCAGGTATCCTTTCCGAACCGCTGGGCATCTTCAAGTTGGAGGTCCAAGCAATGACACTAGCCGCCCGTGAGACTACGATGAGAGTAATACCCAGAGACGATATCACCTTTTTCATCGACAGCCAGGCAGAAATAAAAGCAATTTCTGCTAATAAAATGAAATTGAAAAAAAAAAAAAAACATCAAGCCTTGCACACTTAAGCTCGAAGCGGACCGACAGACTTCTACAGATCGACAGAAGGTGACTAAAAAGGACCAACTATCCAAGTGAAGTCATCATGCTGAAGGATCATTCTATCCAAGTGAAGTGATTCAAGATCGTTCTCAATCTTTGAAAGACGCTAAGCTCTTTAGTTCCCCGCAGCACTTAATGAAGCCCGTTTCAATGCCCGGTATCACCGTGAGAAAACCTGAAGATGTCGAACTAGCGCGAGCGATAGAAGAATATTAAAGACCTCCATAGTTCTTTAAGAAACTAGGCTAAAAGACTGATAATAAATGAGATCGAATGCCTTAAGAAGACGAAACAAAAAGATTAAGATGGTTTTAGTCATCTGCAAGCTGCAGCCCTCTTTTTACCCACCGTATTCACTTTTATTTATAATTTTCCTTTATTAATGAAAATACCTGTGAATTCTCCCTTTTTATAGAGCATATTCCTCGTTTAGCACCAAGGCTCTATATTTTAATTGAATCAGATATTCTTCTTCATATCTGCGTTCAAATTTTAGCTTTGTACCCTTTCCTTCAAGCAGACAACTAAGAGAGGAAAATAAGGTAAAAGAGCTCAACTTGAAATCTGAACATAATACTGGTTGAATGCAAAGTAAAAAGAGTATAAAAACATAGAGGAAGGAATTTCCACAAATGATGCCGTCCTTGTACAATCTCATAGTTTAGCTTTACCACGCCAAACAAACATACATATGTATGTACACGCATAAGTCGGTGAGGGAGTAACAATAAGTTCCTAAAAGGGGGACACTGACTTTGCTCCGTGTAATCAGTTACATTGCGACCTTTCGTCACTGCGGGTTAACTTAACTTTTTATATCAAAGAGGAATTTTAAAGTTTTTTTCAAGTAGATAAACCTACAGACGTACATATGTACATGTCACAGGCACACTTTGTTGTAATTTTACAGGAAATTCGTAGAAAATGGATTTCTGAATGATGTGGTTAAATTGGTATGCAACTTATGCTTCAATCAAGCTGGCAATCTTTTTACATACGAACCTTCATATGTAGGTCTGTATGGAGATTTTTCTTTAAAAGAAAATAAAAGTGGTCGGCAAACTCGTTTGTGGAGGAACAAAGAAATACGGCATTGCAATGCTCAGACCCCCCATGAACTCATACAAATATATGTATGTATGTACATATGTACTAAAGTAGGAAGTTGCAAACATATCTGACTCTTGAAGAAAATAAACTTAATTCCAGAGTGGATAATTGACGTTAAAAGATGTTTGTTACACGTTCTGATGTATCCACCACAATGCGTATCGGTTCCATTGTTTTCGTCCTCCAGGAAAATCCGTTTTTGAAACGTACGTACATACATACTATGAAGTACAATTAACGTTTTCCTTATGAATGAACGACGGAGACCATGCATTGTTTCATTCCACTTGTCCTTTCTCCCTGTGGATTAATGAGTTTCGTTGTTGGAGCAGATTACACCGACGCACGGTGATGACGACGATTATCTTTTAACAAAGGTGGGTAGGTGGTATATTTTCAATTTTCCTCTTGTGGTTACGTTGGGAATTTTTGTCGTCGCGAGTATTCGGTAGTTGGTTTTTCTGCCTGTTTTTAATTACTTTGATGAGAAATGAGAATTTCTATAATCCATTATTCATTGGAGTATGACATACATACAGACATATGTACATAGTATGTGCGTATCGCACGACATCAAGTAATAATTGGCTTTGGCATGTTCAATTGTTTTCAATAATTATGATTTTCCCAGTTTGTGGCAGCGCTATACTATATCATGCTGTTTGAAGGTGATTTTTTTTCCCTTATATCGACAATATTGATTTCGTTAATCAGTAAATACCATCGTAAGTTTGGATAACACGCAAATACGATTAGTCAGAATTCCGGTTTATTTTTCTTGTTTATATCGCTTTCGCTCAATAAAGGACTGTGTTTGGTAAACGTATGTCTATTTTGCAGTACTGTATAAGTAGTTCTTAATAAAATAAACGTAAAATAAAAAATTCAAAATAAAAAATAAAAATTAAAACAGTAACAGGGCGTATATACACGAAACCAATGTCCTTCTTTTATTTGTACACATGTACTTGCGTAGATAAGTAGATATACATATTTGTGTGAATATTGCTTTTTTACATTCTATAAACATTTGTAAACAATTCAGAGTTGCAAAAATGCCATTTTTTGACAGACCACACTTGCTAGGTATCATAAAAATATTTGAATGCTCGTTCGGCACACTTTCAATCCTCTCATTCGTGTTCATCTATTGTTGGTTAAAAATTACTCTTAAAATAAGTCCTTAACCTTGGCCGAACTTACTTACTATGTTTTTGATGGCAGAAAGAAAGATACACCCTTCTTTAAAAAAGTGAGAGAATCTGAAACGTTGCCTTTGTTAGCAAGTAGAGAAAAAGTTACTCTAACAGGGATTTCGAGTTATAATTGAGAAAGTTGGGAAAATCAGACAGAGAACGAATGGAGATAGGGTTCTAGCATACTGAACATGAAAACAATGTCAATGATTAGAGTCAAGTTTAAAATTTCAGCAAGTGATTCTAAAATTTTAAAATTAAAAAAAACTAGTTTTGGTTTATAAATGTATGTATACATATGTACTATTAAAAACAATGGGTATTTCAGCAAGTTTAAGTGCGAAATACATATGTACCTGCCCATGTTGTTTTACTGGCTTTGAGTCATTACAATGTTCATATTTTTTGATAAAACCTCCACTGATTACCAATCGCAAGAGTATTATCTTAGAGACTTGTCATTTGGTGCCGCTGTGGCTTCAATCCACGCAGTTCGCACATCAGTTAGACGCACTAGCCACTGACCAATGGCAACCTCATGTACACATATTACACAGTTTTATACATTACTTACATGTGTACGTAGTGCATTTAGGGACTATGACCTAGACGTAAATAAATATAAAAAAACAATCTTCACCCTCGTCGTAGGTTAAAGGGGTGGCGGCTTGATGTTGGGCACCGCCTCTTCAAGGATCCATTGTGTTCCCCGTTGTGGAACCTACATTTACGGAAAAGAATAGATTATTTTTTCATTGTTAATTAGCACCCCCAGAGCCAACCTGAATTCAGATATATTTTAGGATGGCCTTTAGTGACACTGTTGATAGTTGCCCTGGGTCACTAAAGAAGCAAGCGCCTAGAGTCTTCTTTATGGTTCTGCTCATTCTTGGGCAGTCGCAGAGAAAGTGCGTCGTGTTCTCCTCCGCGTCTATATATCAACATCCTCAGTAGTGTATAGGTCGAGCGGTAGGAGTGATAATATCGTTTCGTGGGTCGCTGTCGGAGTCGTTTTTATGGCGCTCGTTGTGCTGATGCATGCTAATCATTGGATTTTTGTAAGTGACTTTAGGTTTGTGGCTTTTTCCGCGGCTGGCCACCCGACCAGACACACATAGGTTAGAATTAGCCTTATGATGGGCGTATGCAGCCATTGGATTATGGCGGGTCTTGGGGGCCATTTTCTCCCAAGGATTCTGTTACATGCATTAAGCGCACCCTTAATAATTAAAGCAACCACTCATTGGCAAAGTCACCGAAATGCCATAGCTGACAGTCGATCTACCGAGCCATGTAGGGCGACTTTATGATTTACGGCCATAAGGATAAGTCCTAGATATTTGAAAGGTTGAGCATTGTGCCATTAAACAGGGGTGGAATAATGCTTGAAATTTTTAATTTCTTGGTGACATGAAAGTCTAAAATTCTCTTCAGAGTTTTAAAAAAAAAGGAGGTCAAACTGATTAGATTAAGATTATTGATTGGTTAGTTGGTTTCGGCAGGTGAGATATCGGCCTTTATGAAGGCCTTAGTAACTTACTGGTGGCGCTACAGTCCGGGTTGGAACTGGCCCTCAATTAAATACTATCTCCAGCCAGCTCGATTGTTACCCAGCTGTTTCCAATTTCGCATGCCAAGTTGGTTAAGGTCCCATTCCACTTGCGTGCGCCACATGAGTCGCGGTCTTCCTCTACTGCGCCGTCCCTCGGGTGTGGATTCGAATATTTTCCGGGCTGGAGCATTGATATCCATCCGCTTTACATGACCCAGGCATCTCAGTCGTTGGAGCTTCACTCTTCTGGGTAAGCCGATGTCACTGTACGCCCGTACAGTTGGTCGTTGTATCTCCTCCTCCATTCACCCTCTATGCAGACGGCGCTGAAAATCACCTGAAGCATTTTCCTCTCGAAATAGCCAAGAGCGACCTCATCCGCATTTGACAAAGTCCATGCCTCTGCGTCGTAGAGCAGGACTGGGACGATTAGGGACATTATACCTACCCATTGTAGTTTTACTCTCTTAGAGTCATTAAAATATTCATTTTTTTAAATTTCATGTCCACTGATTACCAATCGCAAAACTATTATCTTAAAGACTTGTCATTTGGTGACGCAAAAAATGTATGGCTGTGGCTTGAAACCACGCAGTTCGCACATTATTTAAACGCACTAACCATTGAGCCTTGACGACCTGACATGTTCACATATTACATAGTTCTATGCATACGCACATGTGTACGTAGTGCATTAAAGAACTACGACCTATACCTTAATCAATATAAAAAAAATCTTCAGCTAAGTGGCGCCCTTGCGTACAGCCATTACTTAAACCTGAAAGACACTATAGTGGCTATGAAGATTAAAGGATTGGTAAATACTAGATACCAAGGTCGCCGTGGCTCAGTGGTTAGTGCGTTGGACTGCTGATAAAGCGGCGTGGGTTCAAGTCCCAGCCAGAAACACACTGAACATTTTTCGCGGCACCACCTCTCGTCGGGGAATGACAAGCCTCCGGGAGTATAATTTGTCATGAAAGAGCTTCTCAATTCGCCGTTCGGACTCAGCAATAAATTGTAGGTCCCTTCCATTCGTGCTAAACATGTAACACGCACAACATGAATGGTTGCGAGAAGCTGGGCCTTGGCTCATCCGAGCTATTGTGCCAGCTATTAATTTTTTTTTAGATACCAAGGTCTTTTAAAAAACGACTGACCTTGACTCCATCGGCTGTAAAGATCGAGATGGAGTCATTAGAAAGGTTATTGCATTGACTACAATAGCTTCTGTTTCTAGTCCTTGTTGATATCACCTTTAGTGGGCATTGTAGTATCATAGTTTAAAGCACAGTGACTGGCGAAATTTTTACCGCACCCTTATGTTATTTAAGGTTAAAGGAGTGGCGGCCTAATGTCAGGGACCGCCTTCCTCGGATCTTCAAGGATCCATTGTGTTCTCCTTTGTGGAACCTACATTCACGTACCTCTTGTTACATTGGTTGTTAATTAGCCCCCCTAAACCACCCTGAAGTCAGCATACATTTAAGGATGGCTTTCGGTGGAATGGTCTTTTTCGCCTAGGGTCTTTTTTCTTATTTTGCTGAGGCGTTGCCAGTCAAAAAAAAAGTGCATCGTGTCTGGTCTGGGACGACTAAGGCCTTATAAAGGGTCACTTTAGTTGGGTTTGGTACTCAATTGTCTTCTTAGTCCAAGGAAGTAGCGATTGACAAGAGTCAAGTCTTCGGGCCTTAGTTGGCCCGTAGTAAATTCCGTTAAAGGACTCTTTTAAAAGTTTTATACGAGGTTGAGGATGATTTATGTTGAGAAAGGTTGTTCATTGGGAAACTATGGAGTTACTTTTAATTGTGTGTGAAGTCGGAAAAATATTCCTGTATTTTCGGCAAACTTAAGGATGTCATCGATCGTTTTACTGTCTAAGTGCGTTAGGTGCAGTATCCACATAGGTCCCACTACTTTCTGACGTAGTCTTGCAGTGGCTCAGCAGTGATAGAGGAGTTGTTCCAAGTCGTTGTCCTCTTCCTAACAGATTTTCCAGATTGCAGTGTATCATACATAAGTAGCTAAAATATTTTTTTGAATTTTGTTATTCTTTTAAAACTCAGTTGCTTGTGAAGGCGTTTCTACAAAATAACGTGAATAAACAGGACAATGACGTTTTTATTTGATACCCGCCCTTACCATATGATGTACAGGGATGCATTTGTTTACTCTCTTAATTTTATTCAACATTTTCCAGACAAAATAGACAAAAACTCATTTTCTACCAATAACCAAATGCTGGAGCCGTATTCATCACTAGATGCTTTGGTTGTCTACTTCGGTGCGAGAAAAAACTTGTGCAGAGTGAAAGGACGAAAGTTTGGACCTTTCCTTGTTACTTTAACCTTTTTCTGTAAAATCGACAAAAAAAAAAAGGAGGAAGCAAAGTGGAAAAAGTTTACAAACCTTGTTCTTATTCAAATCTTACTTACAAGGTTTTAAATCCAACAGACAGCGCACGGCGCGGCGGTAAAAAACTATTTCGGTGTGAAATACTGAAACGAAGCGTTTTTTTTTGTTGGCAACCGATACACAGTGGCTTGCCAAGTAAAACTCAGCATTTTCCTAGCCAAAGCATCTCGTTTTTTTTTTTTTTTTTTGTAAAGAAATGAACTTGTCGTCTTTTTAATCTTAAGGGAAAGAAGAAAATATATCACGTCTTCCATCTCATGCGTGAGTTGTTTTCGATGTTTCTTTTATCTCGAATTATCAATTCAAGTGAGGGTGCGTCTTTTCGCACCCCGAATAAAAGTTTATGTAAGTGTTTTCAGGTGGATAACGAGCGCTTAACTTTATGCCCAGCATCATAAAAAATTCATCAAATAATATTGGATGCGTGAAATTATCCAAACTGTGGATGTATGTACATTATGTACAACAACTATGTACGTTTGTAAATGAAAAGAAGTTCCCACTATGTAACTTTTACTCATTTAGTTACATAAGAAGCCCATTGAATGCTATGTATCTCGAATGGCTTAAATCAATTGAGACTTCCTTCCGCTTATACACGATTTGGCACCTGTCACTTGCACTGGTTATAAAAGGCAATATGACGATTTGATAGGAGAGGTCTGCTATATATTGATTCTTGTGCTGCCAATAGGTTCTGAATAGGCGTATTCAGTTGTAAACATGTGTCAATAATGTGTCAGTGGAATTTTTTTTTTCTTCCCCAATGATGAGCATAGAAAGCTGATTGTCGAAAGGATAACTGCATATCTTTTATGCTTGGCAAATAAAAATCCATTATGAGTAGCCGGACGATTGGGCCAATATCGTTTGGCACTTACTCCCTATTGGATTTAATGGATTTGCTGCATATACGTACTTTGCATTGCTTGAAAATGATGTGTGATTGTATACGCAATGTTTTCGCAATTTCCCTTTCATACATGTAGGTATTATTATGGTAAGTACCCACATTACGAGAATGCGGCATGCTTTCCGAACACAGAGTGAGTTTCTGAGAGAGAACTGAAGGTTCTTGTGCGCTGTGTAAAGCAGTTGTTACATGTAATATCTTTAATGGGGTTGTTTTGTGGTGATAATTCGGTTTGAATTTGAAGTGCAATTTAATTGCGCGTGTGCTTTTGATATAATCGTTGTATTTCATTTAGTAATTGATGTTCATAGTTACTCGACATATGCGTACAATTGGATGGCGGGCGTGCACCAGTTTTGAATAATAGTGTTCGAAATGAGATTATTTTACTGAGATGAACTTTGGAGTATTATTTCAACCAATAGTGTGGCCGGACAAGATTTTACGGCAAGGTAAAGTCTGCCTTAAAAACTTAGTTATGACTGTTCTATTTCAATGTTTAATCAGAACTGTTTTAGCGGAACATTGCATAATTTTAGGTACCAGAATGTCGGACATTTAGCCTTCTTACTCATTATGAATGCTATTATTAAGATGTGAAGCTGCGTGATCGGTCAACGTATCAATGCATGAAACGTTGACGATCACAGGAATGACGCGAGACCGTCAATGTTGTCCTAAAATGCGATGACATGTAATCTGTGTCAGCTCGATTTATCCTCTTAGGTGGCAATGCGCTGACACGCAAAACGTTGACGATCACACGACTTGACCAATTCCGAATACGTTGACCATTGACAATGTGCCGAAGCGCGTTGACAGGAGGATGGTAGGCAAAGTGGCGGCTCTTTAGAGCCCAATTAGCGCTAGAGTGCACCGTTTTGTAACCACGAAACTCGTTTAAACCTTATTTGTATATGGTTGTTGATTTGGTGGTTTAGGATGGCTATATCCAGCCGGTGGAGTTTAGATACAGGATCAGTTCTCCAATCCTTTTCTCAGCTATCTCGACGAGGTCCATGAAGAAGAGTTTGCCCAAAAAGCGCTGTCTGGTTCTCGCCAGGGCCGGACACCTGCAGAGAAAGTGAAGTAGAGATTCTTTCTCATTAAGGTCTTTGCAGCTTCTGCAGAAGTTATTGTGAGGAATACCAAGCTTGACCGCATGGTCTCCGACTGGCCAATAGCCCGTAATAATGGCTACGATTCTGGCAATATCTAGTCTTGATTTGCCAAGTAGCTCTCTTGACTTAGTTTTATTGTAATTGGGTCAGGTCTTTCTTGAGATGACGCAGCTGGACAGGCCATTCCATATTTCATTTGCAAGCTGGAGGAAGTGTAGATGTACAAAGCACTTAACAGTGCCAAGCGGAATATCGACTCTTTCTGCAAGTGAACTGTTAAGGGCCGATCCTTTCCCGGCCAGCTCGTCGGCACGCTCATTGCACTCGAAATTGCTATGACCTGGGATCCAGATGAGTGTAATTGTGGAGTGGGTACTCAGTTGATTAATTTCAAGCCGGCATTGCTCTACCAGCTTTGATGATATGGTAACCGCATCAATGGCTTTGATAGCAGCTTGACTATCTGAAAAGATAGCAATATTTTGGTTGGATATTAGCAGATTATTGAGCAAGCGGCAGGCCTCGCGAATCGCAAGAAGCTTCGCCTGAAAAACACTAGCAGAGTCTGGAAGACGAAGAGACTTTGATATATTCAGTTGGTCAGAGAAGATACCTGCGCCGACTCCGCAATCCATCTTCGACCCGTCCGTGTATATACCAATATCATGGTCATTGAGAATATTTTCTTTCTTCCCTTCTTCTCTGGTAGGGAATTTAGTAAGGAATAATTTCCTAAAATTGAGGGTGGTTGTCATGTAGTCGGTCGAAAACCCGACCAAAACTCCTGGAACGGTTTCCAGGATCTTACAGTGAACGTACGGCTTTGCAGTCCAGGACCCAGATTCCCTGAGCCGGATCGCGCTGCAGGTAGCTGTGTCTTTGATGTGAAGGTCAAGGGGCATTAGGTGCAGGTTCACACTTAGAGCATCGGTAGGACAAGATCTCAGGGCCCCTGTAACACCTACGAACGCTAATCTCTGCACTTTCTTGAACTTCTCGATATTGTATTTCTTACTCAGGGCAGGCCACCAGACTATGGCGCCATAAGTAAGAATTGGACGCACAACGGCAGTGTACATCCACACGGTCATCTTTGGCTTGAGTGCCCATTTTTTGCCGAATGTTTTATTGCATGCGTAGAACGCTATACTTGCTTTCTTAATCCGTTGTTCTATATAGTTATATAGTTTAGTAATTGGAGTGAAACACACAATTCAATTTGTTACACGTTTTATTTAATTATGGCACAAGCTTACATGTTGACTTCAAGCTAAAAACTAGACTAAAACTAAATACCTCGACTTAACTAGACCTAAGTTCTGCTTACGATCTAAAGTTACGATAAAGTTACGATAAGCGAGCTCTCCAACTTTATCTTCTCGAGAAGATAATGTTGGAGAGTGTAATTACTCCGGCGAAGTTCTTTGCACGCTTGATGTTTGGTGATCAAACGACAAGCGTGGCGAAAGCTTTCTTGTGCTCAGTGGGTGTGGGTCACAGATTGACCTTCATTATGTGACAATATTGAGCTTCCAACTCAGATTCGGTCCGAGTATTGTGCCTAGGTATTTTGCACTCGGGCTTAGTGAAAGTGGCTGACCGTTTAGTTTGGGTGGGGTGAATTTCGGAACCTTGGTTTTAGTGGTAAATAGCATCATTTCGGTCTTCTCTGGATTTACTCCAAGGCCACTGCTCGTGGCCCATGAGTGTACCTTATCCAGAGCTCTCTCCATGAATTGACTTATCGTGAGGAAAAATTTACCTGATACTAGTATAACCACGTCATCGGCATACGCAACCACCTTGCATCCCTCCCTATCGAGTCGCACTAAAATTTTGTTTATTGCCATAAGCCATAGCAAAGGGGAGACAACTCCTCCTTGTGGGGTGCCCCTACTAAGCGTCTAAGTTGTGCTGCTGTTCTCTAGTGTTGCCTGAATGATTCGAGTTTTTAGCATGGAAACTATCCATTGGCTAAGAAAATCCTCTACACCTAGCTCGGTGAGAGCCTCTTGAATGACTTCAGTATGGATGTTCTTAAAAGCTCCTTCTATGTCAAGAAAGGTAGCAAGAGTGTATTCTTTGTAGTGTAGAGTCTTTTCCACCGGCGTTGACAGGAACGAAAATAGGTAATTTTTCGCACGACGTTGACAGGTTGTGTCAATGTTATTTTTTATTTTTGTTTTTGGCTTTCATTCTTCATCTTGAAAACGTTAGCGGTTGCATTGTGCCAATGATTCGTAGTTATGGTTTCAATGTTACCGCTGTTGCTGCAAACATAACGTACCTTGAAGTTATTGAGTTTAATTTGACTTCATATTGGGTGGTGTGAATAAAAACTGAAGCCGGGTGTTCCCTCAACTTTTTATATAAAGCACTCAATTTGCGTTGACTAAAAATGAGTTTCGTCAAGTTTCAGAAACACTTCCCTCAAGAGGGTTTGCTTTGTCTATCTATGCTTTGTCTATCACCAAAAGACAGGCAAACAAATAAGTACAGCTTTCGAAAATATCCTTGACACTTGATACTAATTTGTGGTGAATTTAATTTAAACTCCTGACCCGACGTCTGAACCGATATTAATCTAAATGAAAAATTAATAGAATATTTTGAATAATTTTTATTTATCTCAAAACTTACAATACAATCACATTTGCATTGATTTGTTTAAAAAATTTAAAGCATCACTTCCTTAAAGCTCTAACTCTCTTTGTGGCATCACATGTACAGTAGAATGAGTGATTTACTTTGCAGTACTCTCCAATGAATACATAATAAAAGAAAGTGAGAAGGAAATCAGCCCAAGGGATTATTCAGGAAAAAAAAATTCTTTGTCAGTTTTACTTACACATCAGAGGAACGAGTGGTTTATTTTACTGTATCTCCGTTCTTTTTATTACGCCTGGAGACGGAAATATACGAACACGTCTATAAACTTCTCATTCAGAAGGTCTCTTCAGCGATGGTTTATCTTTTTTTCCTCTTAACCTCTGTGGGTAACTGCATCACATTGCAAATCCTTGTAGTTGTACATTTATGTTTCAGAAAATGTTAGAGTGAAATTAATTAATGTATGTACATATGTATAATATATGTAATAGACAGGTAATTCAATTCATACTTTAATTAACAGCAATATGTTGTATAACATGTGTACACTGTAAAACATGATAAAAAAAAATAAATATTAGGGTGGTGGTTTTATGTGCACACCTGTTACTGGATATGTAGCGAATGCTGCTCATTTCACATAAACTACTCTTACTCGTACTTATATGAGTTACTTAACGACTTAGCGGATACGAGTGATACACGCTTTTAAAATTACCTAACTAAATCAGAATAGTTAGCATATTCCTTATAAAAAAACATATTTGAGCAAAGTGCACGTTTTCTACAAAATTGCTGAATCAACAATTTAGAACGGCTTGCCGGAGTTAACTTCACTGAAGGCCCTTATACATGCATAGCTTCTTGATGACCGGGAGTGAATGAATCAATTGTCACTTCTGTCAAGTAAACAAACCTTCCAAGTACAGACGAGGCTTGAAAAGTAAGTAGATTTCATAGTTCATCACTTTTGAATCTGCATCTCATCTAGTAGCCAGTTGTTAAATTTGTCAAAGTTTTTATCCTTTTCCCTGTAACCTCCTGAACATTACCAAAGAAAGACACCGAATTACCACACTCGTTAACGAGTAACTCGTCATCAAAATGTGAGTATTTGGCATTACCGCTCCCAATGAGGTTAATCTATCATTTGGTCACGAGTACCACTCACTCGCTCGTTATAGATTGTGGTAACTCGGCCCCTGCCTAGGAGAGGTTGTCACTAGATTAGATTAGATTAGATCAGATCTAAGATTTATTTCAATTTGTTATAAATATCTGTACACTCGTATAATATTTTACAAATCTTATACAGGCGTCGGTTTAAGTCGTTTCGTAAAAAATCGTTTCACACTTGAGTCGTTAAAAAATTCCCACCTTGCCTCGATTAATGACGACATAATCCCTTACTTACGTTACTTGGAAAAAAAAAGTCAAACTTTGCAACACATTTATTTCCAGAATCAATCACCAGTTAAGACCCATTCATAGGTATGCACACGCCCACTCAAAATAATATGAAAAAGGGGAATCACCAACAAATGAAATGTCATCCATTTTTTCTTGGTAAAGAATTTTAGCTGACTCGATTTAAGTCGATTCAAGTTAAGTCGTGATCTTCTGAGACGTAGCCCTGTCGTAAACCGGGGTACGCCTGTACAGTATGGCAAGAGCCGTCTGCCAGGAAGACAATTTTTAAAAACCAAAAAAGAGACAAAAGTGTGTGATAAAAAGCTTCATGTAGTTGAATAGAGTTTTCTAGTTTTTGCTATTTTAGAAGTTATGTATATCATCTTGAGAAAGTTGGTTTTGTCCTATATTCGTTCTCCTAAGTTCCATCAATATAGGACAGATTCGTATAAAGTGCACCGTGTTTTCTCTATCTAACAGATTGCACTGAATAGGAAGGTCCATTCTTTGTGGCACAAAGTTTAGGGGTAATATTTTCCCTCAAGCCTTAAAAATTGTGGCTATAGCATCCAACCACTGAGATCGTTCTTCAGTTTACTGTAGTATTCTCTGTGGATTGATGCTCTTGCTTCCTCTATAAAGCCATTGTGGAATTTATCGCTAAGGTTGCTTAAGTTGTTATAAAGCTCGGCTTTTAAATTTTCTACATTTCATTTCATTCCCCGACGAGAGGTGGTGCCGCGAAAACGTTCGTTGGCTGGGGCTTGAACCCACACCGATCGGGCAGCAGTCCAACGCACTAACCAATGAGCCACAGCGACCACTTTGCTGATTGCTTGCTTGGCTACAATTTTCGGTAGGCGACTATCTTCTATATGTAGAACCTTTACTACCTTTAGTCGAAGTTCATCTTAAGTGTTGTTAGATACAACGGTGGGAGTCCAGTCTCTACGTGTATCATGTACGTTGGAGTGCTCATTGGCAAGCGCAAAATGCGCTTTAGGAAGAAGCGTAGGAGTTGCTCAACTTCTTCGCTTCTCATGTATTCCATGTTTTCCCAGCATACAACATAACTGATCTAGCAGTACCTTCGAAGATGCGACGTTTACCAGCAACCTTGATCGGTCGCGGGTTAAGGGAGCTTAAGTGGACTCTCTACATCTCCCGATCTTCCGCCATCGACTTTAAATCATCAAGGGCTAACCCAATACGGGTAGAGGTGAGATTTCGGACTTAGGTCTACCCAGGGGACGGAGTTGGGGACATGCGCTGAATGTGCTTGTATCCGCGATCTAATTCTTGCGGTCATTACCCTAACCTCATGACCATTGGAAAGGGTCAAAACAAACATTGAATTACCGACAACTTAGCTTCGATGTGAAGTTCGGCCCTCTTGACAACAGATTGACCAAGCTGTCTCAAAATTGGTCCAGCCTGACCACTCCTACAGGATAACTCAGTATTGCTCCTACCATCACTCGTGAATAAGACCCCGAGATACTTAAACTTCTCCACCTGTTTCAATATGGCTCCACTAACATTGAACAGGTGTTCGGGAAATTACCATTACCTCTGATTTGTTCACGTTACAAAAAGGTTTGTAGAAGAAAATATTTTCCAAAGTAAATTAAATGCCACACCCACATTAGTTTACTCCACTAAACAGAAAGTAAAAGAAAACGAATGACGACATAATTTATACAGATAGGTACCGAAAAAGTTTAATGAATGATCCCTTGAGCTTGAATGGGAACCCACCTGCCATATGGCGGGTCCATCTTCACACTCCAATGATTTAGGGTTGATTCAGTAAATTATTAGCCTTTAAGAGAGAAATTGGCTTCAGCAGCTTTACCCACTCGTTTGTGTCAAAAATTCTAATGTATTTCACATGAAATAAATATTTCAATCCAAAAGTATGTATATACAAGAGTTACCTTGCATTAATTTTAAAACATTTAAGTGACCTATAGTGGCTTTCAGCAAAGCAAACTCTTATAGGAAGCAGCACACCGAAGTGGAATACTTTTGCATATTTAATGAATTCTTCTTTACATTCATCCACGAATGCAAGGAAGAAGAAAATACGGAGCACGGTAGTATCCTGCTTTTTCAACGGATTATAAACGTTTAAAAGAGTGTCAACACAAAGAAAAAAATGAATGAAAAAATTTTTAAGGAAAGGATACGAAAGGCAGAAAATCGAGGATATGGAAAAGGGCATCTTAAATACTCCTTGAAATTACACTCAAATAAGAAATGAAAAGAGCAGATCTTGATTTCACACACCCGGCGGTATTGCACATTTATACGTTTTCGTCAACTTTATTCCTAAAGGGATGAGGCGTTTCTTTCCTGCACCCGTTCTAGAAGTTTGGGGAGTATTATAATTTTATGGAAGTCATAAATTATGTGCTTTTTCTATAAATTATGTGCTTTTTCTATAAATTATGTGCATACAATGTCTGTGAAACTGCGTGTGCTATTAAATTATTTTTAATGGCGAGATGTTAAATTATATGTAGTGAGGAATGCTTTTATATTACTCAACCAACCAATAGACAGTGTTGGCCAAAACTTAAGTAGCTTAAATGCAAGAGGGTTGTTACTCTTACCTGGTGCGTCAGATTTCTACTGACTCATCTCCCCCTCTACCTTAGGTATCCCCGGCAACACTGTTTATATTACTTCAGGAGGGTTGTCTTCCTTATGCCCAATAGGGTTCCGGTATGATTATGATTTCGCCGAAGTTATGTTTTCGCCTTCCTCTCTCTTTTTTCTTTGCACCACTTACTCGATGAAGGAGGCTATTTGGTTCAACCTGTCATTGCTCGAGATCATCATTCTCACGACATTTTCCGGGATAATATTGCCTGTCTCTAGTTCCAGCCTGGTTCTTTCTGCTGTCCATCTTCTACATCTTCGGTTTGCATCATCTATTAGAGAGTCGCCGTATCGGCAAGCTGGGCTCCTTACATGCGTTGAAGTTCCCATGTCCGGTTAGATTCTGAGTGATGTAGTAGTTTACTTCTCCAAGTTTCTGCTCAGTCTATTTAGCAACGTTCCTTATCAGTCTTGCCGTGCATCTTCCTCTAGTTTCAGAGGTCCACCGCACTTGCCATTGCTGTTTGGTGAGCTCCTTCGTCTCTGCCGTCCTTTCTGCCGCAAAGCGATCGATGGAAGTCACTCCCGCCATTAAGACGACTGCTGGTTCCGACACCGTGCGTTAAGAGCTACCATCTGTTCCCTGTATTTCTCTGGTCTGAGGGTATCGGCCCAGATCTCGCAGCAATACATGAGAATGGCATGTGTGATCGACATAAGGAATCTCCTCCTGGTTGGAGTTGGACCACCTACATTTGCCATGAGTCTGCTGAGTAATGTGGTGACTTTCGCAGCTTGCTCCGATGAGGACTTTATCTGATGCTAGTAAATGTCTGGAATCGAGGGTCTTTCCCAGGTACTTTACTGCACTTTTACTGGATATTACCTTCGAGCCTATTTAAGACTCCACACCCGCCAGGATCCTAGTACTCCTGACTAGGAAACAAATTCTGTTTTCTCTGCCGTTGGAGTACGGCCGTGGTCTGCTGTACTCACCGCGCCGATGCCACCTGCGTACCCCACCAGGAGGTATTTTCGGGCATCTCCATACGAAGAATACCATCGTAAGAGATATTCCACAGATCAGGTCCCAGGACAGACCCCTGCCTTTCTTCGGCGTCCAACCTCGGTGTCGTATAACAGCTCTCGGTCTTTGAGGTAATCCGCAGAAGGTATTTCGGTATCCTAAAGGCTTTCTAGAGCGCGTTTAGCATAACACTCCAGATGGCTGAGTTAAAAGCATTTTTTACATAAAGGGCTGCCAACAGGCCAATTTTTCTCGAGCGTTGTTTGACCTGTTGGCCCTCTTGGGCAGCCTTAACCACTTCCTTGCTTTTATTTACCGACTTAGCCCAAAAAAACAACATTCAACTTTTCGAAGAGGTCACATAACTTCATACCTTAACCACTTCCTCTAATGCGCCTATTGTGGAATAAAATAAAATAAAAATAAATAGCTGGCGCGACAGCTCGGGATGAGCCAAGGCCTAGCTTCTCGCAACCTTTCATGCTGTGCCTGTTACATTTTTCGCATGAATGGAAGGGGCCTACAATTTATTGCCGAATCCGAACGGCGAGGTGAGAAGCTCTTTCATGACAAATTATACTCCCGGAGGCTTGTCATTCCCCGACGAGAGGTGGTGCCGCGAAAAATGTTTGGTGTTTTCCTGGCTAGGACTTGAACCCACGCCGCTCGGTCAGCAGTCCAACGCACTAACCACTGAGCCACGGCGCCCATTGTGGAATGGCCCTGTCTAAAGCCGTGTTGTCTCTCAGATAAGCCACCTGCTTCTGTCAGTCACAGCTTCAGCATCTTCTCTAATAGTTTCCCGGTCGTGCCTAGCATGCACAAAGGTCTGTACGCTGTTGGGGAGTCCGGGTCTCCTTTCCCTTCACGGATCACATCCAGGCAAACTCTTTTCGTGATCCGTGGGTCTTAATGGAGGTGTTTGGGATCCGAAAAAAATCACAAACCCGCTAGTTCCAGACAAACGGAGAGACATTGCGTTCTATAATATGTAAGGGTTATACAGTTTTATATAATAACTCCTACCATTCTGGAAGATTAATGTGTCATACGGAATCTATTCTTTTAAATGGCTCTGTTCACTATCCGAAGGAAAATTGGATGGCACACCACGTAGTAGTTGGAACTAGTTAGTGAATGTGGTCAAGAGTTGAGTTTGGATGACACGAGGAGCTACAAATCGAAACTACCAGCTCTAACCAAGACAAAAGCAAGGTTCCAAGAATAAGCATCCGGAACTCTTCATAGAATGATCCGCAGCCGACTATGCTACAATCTACAACAAAATAATTATTTTCGGGATGAGCTATGTATGTTACGGGAAGAGCTTCTGAAGCTGAACTAAAGGGTTTTTTAATAGGGACGCTACAAAAGCAGAGCGACAGGGACAGCAAACGACGCCATATTTTTCTTGCGGTTTTTTGACATTTCTCTTCAGTAAGGTTTGCCATTTCATGATGGATATACGAGCCAACAACGAGTCGAAATTATTAAAATTTACTACCGAAATTCGGAGTCAGTGGCCTCAACGTTAAGAGCGCTACGTCCAATTTATGGTCGTCATAATTTCTGGCTGGATGGCTTCGTCAATAAACAAAATATGCGGTATTGGTCAGGCAGCAATCCACACGTACTCCATGAGTCATCATTGCATCCCGAAAAAATTACGGTTTGGTGTGGTTTATGGGCCGGCGGCGTCATTGGGCCGTACTTCTTCCGTGATGATCAAGACCGGCACGTTACTGTGAATGGGGATCGCTACCGTTCAATGATAACCGAATATTTTTGGCCCCAATCGGATGATATGGACTTGGAGGACATGTGGTTCCAACAGGACGGCGCCACAAGCCACACAGCGAATGTCACAATCAATTTATTGGAAACCAAGTTTGGAGAACGTGTTATCTCACGAAATGGTCCAGTCGCTTGGCCGCCTCGGTCGTGCGATTTGACGCCGTTAGACTACTTCCTGTGGGGCTACGTCAAGTCTATGGTCTATGCCAACAAGCCAGCGACGATTGATGAACATCGTACGAATATCGAACGTGAAATTGCAGCAGTATCGGCCGATTTATGCTTGAAAACCGTCGAAAATTGGGTTCAGCGTCTGGACTTCTGCAAGCGTGCCCGTGGTGGCCATGCAAAAGAAATCGAGTTCCATACATAATGGCATCGAACGTACTTTCACAGGAATAAAGAATTTCATTGATATCCAAAACTGTTTTTGTTTTATTTAAAAAAACTTTTGTAGCGCTCTTATTGAAAAACCCTGTACATTGATCATTTGCAGTGGCAATGGATGATTTGTTGAGTGCCTGCTTACAGTTTTCAGAATTTCTTGTAGTCCAAAATGACATTTCTCTTACGCTCACCTCATCTTTTTTCTCAAGAAATGATCTACTGGAATCGATGCTTTTCCATTCTATCTAATGTAGCTAACGTTGGCGATCATTTCCATGTATGTAGCTTAAAGAAAATCATCTCTTGACCGTGAACGTAATTGAGGAATGTTATTACTTTCTTGGTTCGTTTAATAGACTTTTTGCTTTTAGGTGGTTATGGGTCAGTGTCTTAAACTGCTGAGCAAACTGAAACAAGTTTGAAACTCGATGAGCTACTTAGCCGGATGTTTATTTCCTTTTCAGTAATCTATCTTTTTTTTAGGGTGCATTACCTAGCGTAACAATGTACGTATTGACACCAAACTAGACTTTTGAATTTACTTAGTAACATTCTGGAACACATTATGTTTGAGTTATACTATTACTGTGGTAAGTATCATAGTAATGTATGCAATGGTTTATTCAACAAGAGCTGTCATTTTAAATTTCGCGCCATTGTTAGACTGTCACCATTCAACTATAACTGCGATGGCTTTTGATAAGTAAAATCTAGGAGGTTATTAAATGTGGATCGATACACAAACTCAGAATGTGTTAAAATAGTGGAAATTCACTACAAAAATGGTGAAAATATCGCTGAAAGGTTTCGGAAAATTCGTCCTGCTTTTGGTCATCATCAAGGACCTTCTCGCAAAGCTATAGTGAATTTAATAGATAAATTTAAACGTCTCGGACAGGTTGATGATTTGAGGACTCAAACTCAATAAGGTCAGCTGAAAATATCGCCACCGTAGCTGAGATTGTGACTAAAAACACAGGACGTCTCCGGAATCACTTTGCACTGCATTTTGCATAAAGATCTAGCCATGCTTAAAAGGTGCAGTTGACTTAAGAATAGAAGCCAGCACCACCCACAACCCTGTACCTTCGCTTCGCTGAAAAAAAAACACGTCACATCTGTACCATGTGCCCGAAATTCACAAAGCAGACCTTAAATTTCATCGAAATGTAAATTTATTTCGGAACATTAACCATTTCCATATGCAGTAAAAAAGTCTTAAAAGAATCCTTGCCCTTGAATGCTTGAGTTTTGACATTGCCTTAAGCAAAATCATATCCATTTATATTTTTCCCTTAGATTACATCATACGCGAACGCTCTTTGCATTAAGGTCATCACTAAAAGAACACAGAAAGCAACAAACGCCCATAATGCGATAAACATACATCAAAGACTTACATCCTAACGCATTGCTTTATGGCGGTGGGGTGTAATTTCATACCTGGTTGACAGAATGAGGACAGTGCTAACAACACTCTCAACAAAACATTCCCTTAAATGCTGCCAACAAAACAATAGTGGATAAGCACTAAAGCATAAGTATGTTTTTTATGAAACGTGCTATCGTCGGAAACCGTATAGCTATAGCCCATTAAATTATTTTGACCTTGCCGTCGCCCGTGTATTATGTTTAAATAGAAAGTTGTTGCCGAAGAGGATTTCTTTAAAGTAAAAATAATGTGTAGAGAAAGTGCATGGGGTTCTTCAAGAATAGCATGACATCGCCTTTTTGTGCTCAATTTGCTAAATGGTAGATGAAAGTACATCGTTTGTTAGGGTAACTGCAGGGGTAAATTGGAATAGCATAACAGTATGTACATGTAGGAGTACATCAGACTTTTTGAGCGTTTGCGATACGATTACAATTTTGGTGCGAAACAACGATTGGCAAGTGCAAATTAATAAATTTTTTAAATTGAATACATTATATGTACATAAATGATACTCGTGCAGATACAGTTCCATCACTTCTCTCAAAACTATAATGTGGTTTTGCAATACCAGGCTATTTTCGGAACATTTACTTCGTTAAGAATTGCCAGGATTTTCTAGCTCGGGATGAGCCAATGCCTAACTTCTCGCAACCATTCATGTTTTGCGTGTAGAATTTTTTTCTTTCGCACGAATGGAAGGGACTTTTTGTCGACTCCGAACGGCGAATTGAGAAGCTTGTTCATGACAGTTTATACTCTCGGAGGCATGTCAAACTGCAGTTCAACGCACTAAACAAAACGCAACAGCGACCACCATGGACATAGCTTCCGAAAAATGCTCTCCTGGAATATACGTATGTACTGTACATTAAATATGTATATACAGGGTTTTTCAATAAGAGCGCTACAAAATTTTTTTTTAAATAAAACAAAAACGGTTTTGGATATCAATGAAATTCTTTATTCCTGTGAAAGTACGTTCGATGCCATTATGTATGGAACTCGATTTCTTTTGCATGGTCACCACGGGCACGCTTGCAGAAGTCCAGACGCTGAACGCAATTTTCGACGGTTTTCAAGCATAAATCGGCCGATACTGCTGCAATTTCACGTTCGATATTCGTACGAAGTTCATCAATCGTCGCTGGCTTGTTGGCATAGACCATAGACTTGACGTAGCCCCACAGGAAGTAGTCTAACGGCGTCAAATCGCACGACCGAGGCGGCCAAGCGACTGGACCATTTCGTGAGATAACACGTTCTCCAAACTTGGTTTCCAATAAATTGATTGTGACATTCGCTGTGTGGCTTGTGGCGCCGTCCTGTTGGAACCACATGTCCTCCAAGTCCATATCATCCGATTGGGGCCAAAAATATTCGGTTATCATTGAACGGTAGCGATCCCCATTCACAGTAACGTGCCGGTCTTGATCATCACGGAAGAAGTACGGCCCAATGACGCCGCCGGCCCATAAACCACACCAAACCGTAATTTTTTCGGGATGCAATGATGACTCATGGAGTACGTGTGGATTGCTGCCTGACCAATACCGCATATTTTGTTTATTGACGAAGCCATCCAGCCAGAAATGAGCCTCATCGCTGAAGATGATTTTTCGATGAAAATCCGAATCATTTTCAAGTTGTTGCTCAGCCCAATTCACGAACATACGACGCTTCTGGTGGTCAAGCGGCTTCAGTTCTTGAGTCAATTTAATCTTGTAAGGATGTAGGCCAAGATCTTTTCGCAAAATTCGCCACAACGACGTCACAGAGATGCCCAACGCTTGAGAACGACGTGTGAGAGACACATTTGGGCTTTCTGCAACTGAAACCTCAGCGGCAGCAATATTCTCGACACTACGGGCACGTCTTTGTCTCACTGGCACGGGAACATTTTGTACTGTGCCTGTGGATTCGAATTTTTCCACTAGACGCTCAATTGTTGATCTGCTAGGACGATTATGACGACCATAAATTGGTAGTAAATTTTAATAATTTCGACTCGTTGTTGGCTCGTATATCTTTCCATCATGAAATGGCAAACCTTACTGAAGAGAAATGTCAAAAAACCGAAAGAAAAATATGGCGTCGTTTGCTGTCCCTGTCGCTCTTTTAGACTATCCTTGGTGTAGACGTTGAAGCACTTTCAGTAGAGAGGAAATTCTGCGATGTGTTGGACCCGAGTTTTAGGAAGACCCGGCATTTTATACCGCTGTGTTCCCAAATTATTGAAGCCAATGTTGCTCCAATTAATATGAAAGTCTCTTTCCGGGGTGGACCTAGGCCTCAACCAACGAACGTCGTCAGACAGCTCGATCTATAGCCGGCTGCCTCCAGTTTCGCACGCCAAGTTGATTGAGGTCCCCTTCCACTTGTGTGCCACCTGAGTCGCGGTCTTTCTCTACTGCGCCGACCCTCGGGTGTGGATTCGAAAATTTTCTGGACCGGAGCATTGGTGTCCGTCCGCTCTACATGACCAGCCACCTCAGTCGTTGGGCCTTCACTATTCTGGCTAAGACGATGTTGCTGTACAGCCCCCGTACAGTTCGTCGTAGTATCTCATCCTTCACTCCCCGTCTATGCAGACAGGACCAAAAAGCACCCGAAGAATTTTCGTCTCGAAACAGCCAAGAGCAACCTTATCCGCTTTCGACAAAGTCCATGCCTCTGCGCCGTAGAGCAGGACTGGGACGATTAAGGTCTTATAAAGGATCACCTTTGTTGTTCGGGAAAGGGCTTTCCTACTCAATTGCCTTCTTAGCTCAAAGAAGCAGCGATTGGCAAGAGTAATTCTTCGTCTGCTTTCGCCGCTTGTGTCGTTGTCTAAATTGATAGCGGAACTTAGGTAGATGAAGTCCTTAACTACCTCAAAGTTATAACTGTGTAGTCTATAGTGACGTTCTGTCCGAGATGCCGGTGTTGAGTGTCCTTTCTTGTTGACAGCATATATAGGGTCATCCAACAAGAGGTGTCATTTTAAATTTCGCGCCATTGTTGAACTGTCAACATTCGACTGAGATTCTAATTCTGCAAGATCAGCTGAAAATATCGCCGCCGCAGCTGAAAGTGTGACCAAAAACCCAGGTGTGTCCATGTCGAGACGATCACAGGGATTGGGCCTATCCGCAACCACTTTGCACCGTATTTTGCAATGTAGATCTTGGCCTACATACTTATAAGTTTCAGTTGACACAAGAATTGAAGCCTATTGGGTGCTGAGTTATGAGGCTCATTTTCATTTGACTGGGAACGTTATCACACAAAACTGTTGCATCTCGGGCTCTGAAAACCCAAGAGAAATAGTGGAGCAACCTCTCCATCCACAACGAGTTACCATTTGTAGGCAGAGCCGAGGCGTACATTTGGCAAATATTGTAATCCATTATTAACCCCAGAGTTAGTTCTTTAGACTAAAATAAAAGTATCAAAACTTTTTCACCAAAATGTTGAGTTTTTTTTTTTATTGATTTAAAATGAAACCTCTTGTTCGATGACCCTATACTTGGTCGTATCCCCATTGACCGCTAATCTTATCTTTGTCCCTTCCGTCTCAATACCCACGAACGCGCCAGTGGCATCAAGCTGCGTTCTTCCGATTATGTCAACATCGTCGGCATATGCGACTAATTTGACGGACTTTTGAAAGATTGTGCATCTGTTGTTGGCACGTGAGTTTTGCACAATTCTTTCAAGGACGATGTTGAAGAAGTCGCATGACAGCGCGTCGCCTTGTCTTAAGCCTTTTTTGACATCAAAAGTCTCGGTGAGGTCTTGACAGACCTTGATGGAGCAGCGTGCCTTCTCCATCGTCATCCTGCACAAACGGGTGAGTTTGGCAGGGATGCCAAAACTAGACATGGCTCTGTGTAGCTTGTTTCTATATATGCTGTCATACGCGGCCTCAAAATCGATAAAAAGGTGGTGAGTATTGATTTGGAATTTCTGGGTTTTTTTCAACATGCATTCTACTAACATGCCGCTACACATGCGCATTCAAATAACAAATAAAGGTGTTGTTTGATCTCCTCCGACATTAAGCTTCTGCCGTGGAATTTGCATAAGTCTCAATCTTGAGCAGGGCAAATGTCTTTGCAATGCCATCCAACCGCTTCCAGCGTTCTTATATAAAATTGCACGTGTGCATCATGCAGGTTAGCAACTTTTTTTTCCTGTCATGTCATTAGTACTCGCTGTGGTCTATCATTTGCAAATAGGTTAATCCCTTTGATGGAAATGATAAAAAATATCAGCGACAATTCGTAACAAAAAGAAGGAAAAAAAATGTTCTCAGGCGTTTTTACTTCCCCAATAAAACGAATTGAGGGCCATAGACATGCAATGTTGATTACCCGAAATGGGGGTTTCAGAATAACATAGTACACCACAAAACATGAGTTAATGGAAAAAAGTTTTTGCCCCCAGGCGGTTTTCCATTTCAGTAAAAAGTTTAACACGAAATTTAATTAAAATCGTGCGCTCTCATCGAATAAAACATGAAAGCATTTTTTCTTCCGCTTTTGGCTGTCGATATTTCTATTCTACTATGTACTACCCTTCAGAGAATGGACACACATATGTACAAACATGTACGTTTTTTTTTTTGGCAATTGATAAAATAGTGTCTTTTCGAGTAAATTTTTATCTGACAGTCTGGTTTTATTATAAAATCTTATACAATTTGTACTAACATACATTTGCACATTAAAATTTAGTTATCAATGGTTACGTGCATGTGGAATGTTATTCATTGATATGTGTAGCTTTGAAGTTGTGTGGCTTTCAAATTATTGGCTTAGGTTTTAATATGTAAATCTGTGGTCGTTTAATCCGAGCACGAAGACGATTTTCTTCATTTTTTATATAATACATCAACGGTTTTACTTCCCCCGACTATTTTTACCTCTGTTATGAATTATTAGCGAAGTAAAATTAGACACATATAGCAATGGGTACTGTGTCTTGCTAAATAATATAATTCTCCTGGTTTTCCTTTTGCTCTTACGTCCTTAATACATATAATGGACTTCTTACGAAACTGCAGACGATGATTTTGTAGAAAGCAGGAAGAGGGAGACATCAAAAGAAGGGAGGGAAAACGAGAAGCAAGGAAACGTTGTGGAGGGAATAAAGAATTAAACTGATAATATTTTGTTTTTCCTAATTTTGGTATTTATTATCCATTACGATATGTTAATGTCAAATGATCATCGTAGCTGTTCGTGCCATGCCTAACTAAGCTAGGAAAACAATGTAACCCAAGTGAACTACACATCTGGCTGAGACAGGACACACTTAAACCAGATTTCAGCCCATTGTGATGCCACTATAATAGGCAAGGTGCTCCGAACTTGCTAGGAGAACCTATAATATCTGTGAAGAAAGGGCTTTGAGGGACCTCTATATACCTATTTAGAGATGGAATTCGGTGACTGAATACAATCGAACCCTTGGGTGGGAGGCTCTTTGCCGGAGCTAACACAAACTGGGTTACAGATCTATGGAAACCTCGCAAATGTACAGAATGGCTGGTTCAGTCAACAATTTAATAACAGATAAATTGGCTGATGTAGCGTAAGTTAATACTTAAATGTTGCTCGTGCTGGGCAAGTCCCTAAGAGGTGAAGGTTGGCTTCCTCTTATCATAATCCCCTCAGCTTCTAGAAGAAAAGAGACCATCTGAACTGCGCCAACTACAGAGGCATCAGCCTCCTAACATCGCTTACAAGATCTTATCTGCCGTGTTGTGTGAGCGTCTGAAGCCGTTCGTCAACAATCTAATCGCTCCATATCAGTGTGGCTTCAAACCAGAAAAGTCCATCATCGACCAAATATTCACACTGCACGCTGCTCCATCAAGCTCGGTAAAGATCTCACCGAGTTCTTTGATGTCCAGAAAGGATTTAGACAGGGCGACGCACTTCGTCAACATCGTTCTTGAACAAATAGTCCGTCCAATTATTCGCATACGTCGACGATATTGGCATAATTGGAAGAACGCAGCTTGATGTGACTGGCGCGTTTGTGAGTATTGAGACAAAGGCAGCGAAGACGGGTTTTCGGTGATTTTCGGTCCCGTCTACATAGACGGTGAACGGAACAGGAAGTGGTTGGTTGGTTGGTTGGTTTATTGGGTGTCCTAAAGACTTACTTCGACCTTACGCGGGTTCATTGTACCCATAAAAAGTATACTCATGGGGGTCAAACCATGTGATAGGAGAGTTGGCTAATCTGGAAACCACCCAGAAGGGATAGAAATCTCAGGAGTTTCCTAAAATCAGCGATATTAAGGTCCTCCAGCTCATGGAAGAAGCTACAACCAAGAGTACATAGTCTTCTGGTGGATAGTGCGCGACATTCCCATAGCAGTTGCTGGATGGATTCTATTTCTTCTTCGTCCCTGCAATGCTGCAGTAGGCTTTGTAAGGTAATCCAAGACGCTCCGCATGGATTTCTATTCCGCGGTGTTCTGCGAAGACACCGGAAACACACCGGAAACGATTCGTATTTCCCTTCGACTAAGTTGTACCAGATTGTTGGAATTCTTCTTATCGCAGTTTGGCCATTGTGATCTGGCTATTGCATATGTGTCCATGCGATACCATCGAGTATTAGCCCTGATCGTGTTTTCCTCAACTATATCCCGTAAAAAGTGCTAATGGGTGTCCTTGCAACCGGAAGGGCGTATGCATATGCTAGTTCTGCACCCTTCCTGGGAAGGTCGTTCGCCCTCTCATTACCTGATATGTCTTTGTGGCCTGGTACCAAGCATAGGGTCCTTGTTGGTCGTTTATATATCGTTGAGATTTAGTCTGCAGACCTTTACAAGCTTCGATTTTGTCGATGCTGACTACAGAGACTTAATAGCCGCCTGGCTGTCAAAATAGATAGTAATGTTTTCTCTGACATTGTTTTAATTTTTGATTAGCGGCCTGTAAAATGGCAGTTATTTCAGCTTGAAAACGCTGCATCCGTCTCCTCTGGATTCACAGAAGATACCAGCACCAGTACCAGCGTCCATTCTGGATCCGTCGGTGTTGAACGCTAGCTCTATTTCAGTGCCGACTATACCCTCATCTCAGTCCTCTCTTCTTGGAATTTCGATATCAAAACTCCTGTCGAAGTCTGGAGGTTGGAATGTCGGTGTCTATGTTCTCCTTCGTGGTAGTCCATTGGGTTAGAACGGAGGCGTGACCATAGGTGTTAGTACTCCATAGACCCACTTCCCTTAGTCTAAGTGCTGTTTTTGCCGCTCTACTACTACAGTGGATGTCCACTGAAACTAGGTTCAGCTAGGAGGAGATACAATGACGAACTATACGGACTGTACAGCGACATCGACTTGGCCTGAAGAGTGAAGGTACAACGACTGGGGAGGCTGGGTCAAGTAGAGCCGGTGGACACCAATGCTCTGGCCTGGAAAATCTTTGAATCCATACCCGAGGGACGGCGCAGTAGAGGAAGACCGCTACTCACGTGGAAGGAGACTTTAACCAACTTGGTGTGCGAAACTGGAGCCAGCTGGCTAAAGATCTAGCTGGCTAAAGACGCTGGTTGGTTACGACCCAGGTCCACCCCGAACTGTAGCGCCACCTTAAGTCAATAAGTAAATTACATATGTATGCCATTAAGTTTAAAGTTATAATTGTTTCTGACTCGATTAAGCTGGTGCACCTGAAAATCGGTAATTAAGTAATTTCATTACTGCGCCATGCGATTTTGCTAATAGGATTCCATTTACCAAAATCCACTCAAAACAGTTTCGAATTGCCTCGGTCATTAAATTTATAATCATTTCGATTCGATAAGCTATGCAAAGCATGCCCAGCAGTAGCCTTTCTTCTCCTGTCCGATGCCGACACTTCAAGCAATCACTCTGTGCTAGTTCCTCCAGAAATTCACATTTCTCGATTTATCGACACACAGGCATCGACCAAAGTTGGCGTCACATCATATCCCCCGGAGAGAAACGTGTGATTTTCGAAGGACAATGCATTGAAGACTGCACACAGTATGCAATTCCCCGGTAGGCCATCAGTATATTTGCGGTAATGATGCAGACACATTTGATTGGCAAGAAAGTCACGCTGGGGCAGGTGGGTTTTAGCAGTACTGAATAAGTAAATAGATAGTAAATGTGTATGTACATATGATTTTGAAAAAAAATATCCTTTCCTATTTCGTTGCTGTTTGTTTGACACTAGTAAATAAAGAGAATCGCACTTCTTTGATACGAGTTTGGCCCTAAAGACACGACAGTCAGCAGAAACTAATTCCTTCTATTTATGACACTAATATCGACCCAAGTTATCAGCAGTTCAGAAGATTAACGACCACGATAAGGTATTGCCAGGCGATGGACTTATTGCCGAGTGCATTTATGACAGTTGATCACGGAAAGCAATTACCCTAGGTAGGTCCTTGTTTTTGTCTTTTCGTTTTGTGAATCCGCTTAAAGTAGTCCTTTGCTATTGTTCATGAGAGACATTTTCGTTGCTTTGAAAATTCTTTGACATTTCAATTAGTTGGAAAAGGTAATTTCGAAGAAAACTATTCAACTTGAAATTACTTTTGTTTCATGTAAAGTTTTCATGGCCATTTTAGAAGGTATGTACGAGTATCTTCTTTGACGTCGTTGGCCGTTGCCTTTTGGCGTATCCGTTAGTTGTAGAGTCAAAGTAAACCTTAACTTTGCCAATTTGACTACCAATTTCTTTGTAAAGGAGAATTGCTTTATATTCTTTAGAGCTTGTGTTGTTTATTTGCGTGTATAAGTTACTGCTGCATGAAGTTGGTGCTCCGTACGAAAACAACCTTTATCAAGTACTTTCCTCTGTTTATTTGCTGTCTTAGGTGAACTATCAACAAGGGAGGAAACTTGCATCACCCTGACACTACATCCTATTATTCGATGCAAAAGAGAAAAAAAAATTAACGACCTGTCATTTGTTGCCTAGCCAGCCAACAGTTTTACACTCTTTGGGAATTAGGAATTTGGCTACATGTACATAAGAACTGCTCTTACATCCATACATATCCAGCATTGTTATACAGAAATTTGCTGTAATAAAGTGTCTTTGGAGAAAGTGTATGACTGACATTTTCAGTAACTTTTATTGCTTTTTGATGGCGGTTTGGGGGTCTGTATCTTATTGTTTTGTTAGTGGTTAATGTCGTACTTAATTGTAATAGCGAATGTGACATTTTTACAACTTTATTTGGGATGAACAAGCTTTTGGAGGTACAAAGTTAATAAATAGCCGGCGCGACAGCGCACGAGGGGGGCCTAGGCCTAGCTTCTCGCAAGCATTTAGTTGATAAAGTGAAGTCTAGAACCGTAAATCAAAAAATTTACGGTTTACCTTAGGGACGGGTAGATGTTAAAATTGAATAAAACAAGTTGTGTGTGAGATGTCAACGATTTTTTTTTGTTTTATTTGAAAGCCCTATCGATGACATTATGTGGGGAATATGACGTTGTTCAAATGGCCTTCGAGGCTTCGCTGAGTGGCGCGCATCCGAGAGGTCCAATTTTCGATGACTCTGGCGCATAGATTAGGCTGGATTTGAGCGATGGCACGGGATATTTTGACTTTGAGGGCACTGGTCGGTTGCGGCTTATTGTCACAGACCTGTGACTTAAGGAAACCCCACAAGAAAATGTCTAAAGGGATCAAATCGCACGATCTGCGAGAGATAACCATACTCGTGCAGAATGTCCATTGTGGAATCAGCTGTGTGGCACGTAGCGCTTTCCTATTGGAACTACAATTTGGGCCAAAAGAAATTGGTTATCATCGATCGGTAGCGCTCGCCGTTGATGGTAATGGCAATGCCATCGTCGTTTTCGAAGAAGTACCGACCGATGATGCCGCCGGCCACACCAAACAGTGACTTTCTGCGGATGCATTGCCATTGGCATCGTCCCAAATCCGGCAATTTTGCTTATTGACGTACCCGTTCATCCAAAAATGGGCCTCGTCGTTAAAGATAATGTTTTTTTTTTTTTGCTGAAATCGGGGTCAGCGAACAAACGCTCGACGGTGTAACTTGTCATGGTGATTTGTCTTTAGTGTCTGAAAAATAAAAACCGGAAAAACTAACAACAGATAATACACCATGTCCGCCATGAACTGTCAAAATCTACCCATTCATATTGAAAAACCCTAATACTTTCAAGCATGTTTGGAAACATATGGGGCTTTAAGCCGAAAGTGGTACACTGACTGTACACTGCTGTAGTACGACCCATCCTCATATACGGCTCGATTGTCTGGTGGAAGGCACTTGAGAGAAAATGCCATCTTGCAAGTGTAACCATGATTTAAAGAGCAGGCTGCACAGGGAAAATAGGATCGATAAGATCAACAACCACAGCGGCTCCTGAAACAATCCTGAACTTCGTTCCAGTAGACATCCACTGTGGAATTGGGCAAACAGCGCTCAGACTCAGGGAAGTAGGTCTACAAACAACTAACACCTATAGTCACGTCTCCGTTCTAACCCGATAGACTACCACGAAGGAGAACATTTGTAGATTTCGACTACATCATTCCAAATTCAGACTTCGATATGAGATTTAATATCAAAATATCAAGAAGAGAGGACTGGAATGATGGTATAGTCTGCACTGAAGAAGAGCTAGCGACGGATGGTACTGGTGCCGGTATCTTTTGTGAATCGAGAGGGGTAAGCCGATCCATTCAAATTGGAGACGGATGCAGCGTTTTTCAAGCCGAGATAACTGCGATTCTAATGGCCGCAAACTAATCAAAACAACATCTTTGTTGACAGTCGTCACGGCCACGGCCATCAAGACTCTGCAGTCAGCATCGACAAAATCGAAGCTTATAAAGGTCTCCAGGCAATCTCTCAACGATATATCAACGACCAATAAGGTGACCCTGTGCTGGGTACCAAGCCACAAAGATATAACAGATAATGAGATAGAGGATGCACTTGCTACACCCTTCCGGTTGCAAGGACGCCCATAAGCCCTTCGATAAGAAGAATTCCAAAAGTCTCGTACAACTTAGTCGAAGGGAAATACGAATCGTATTCGGTGTCCTCACAAGACACTGCGGAATAGGAATACGTGCGGAGCGTCTTGGATTGTCCTACAATGACTACTGCAGGGACAAAGAGGAAATAGAATCCATCTAGCACCTGCTATGCGAAAGTCCCGCACTATCCTCCAGAAACCTACGTACTCTTGATAGTAGCTTCGTCCATGGACCGATTTGCATACGTCGACCGCAAAGGTTTGCACACGTCATCCGCAAATCGTGTGATCGCCCTTAGGGGATTATTTGGGCACATTTGCAGACTTTTGGGCATTTACAGATGTTGGTTTAAAGAAACAGGCACAAATAGCAATTTTTATCCGCAAATCCTCTGATACAATGCGGGCTCTTCTTTTCACATTTCTCAAACTTGTGCGATGCTTCGTCGGCAATTCGTTTTCATGCTCCTCTTCGTTTTCATCATCTTCTTTGCTTTCATCATCATTTTCTCTGCTGCTCTCATATACATATGCAGCCAATACAACTGCGAGGGTATCTCGAGTTGATTCATACCTCCAAATAAATAAAAGAGACGTTTCTGCATATGGATCTGCAAATATGCTTATTGCACATGTCGACTAATGTTATCGTGCAACAAATGCTCTGAAGAAATTTGCAGGTAATTCATGTGCGAACAGTTGCGCACACCCAAAAATGTACAACTGGGGGACAAACTCCGCAAATCGTATGATCGGCCTGCAAATGACATTTCTGTAAGTTCACATTTGCAAATCGTCTGATCGTAGCCTTAGTGTTATCACATCCGACTGTTTCTAACATCCGTCTGACCTAAAAACTTTAAACGTCTTTGTGCAAATTTCGCTACACATTTCGGGAGCACATTACCTCTTTCCCTTGGTGTTTTCTCAACTCTCCAGTTCCAATGAATTCAAATATTTGCGTTTTCTTCTGCACTCCTGGACATTTCAAATGAAATTCATAACAATGTGCTATCTTTGAAATTTTGCCTTCGGAAGCAATAAAAATGTAAATCCATAAGACCCATCCACCAAGTAAAATGAAATCGATAGTTATTCAGTAAAAAAATAATTAATTTACGAGCAGGATATATTTACGTATTGAATGCAACTCTCCAATTTTTCTCTACTTACACGGCGCGGTAGCCCAACGAGTTATTAAAAAAAAAAAAAAACAAATATTCTGCATCCGTCAAACAAATAATCAACCATTATCTGCCGTTAATCTGTCCACAGGACATCGTTAAAAACTCGTTTGGAAAATATTAAATTTTTTTTACACCTTCCACCTGCAGGTGATTCGTATGGTTATAAAGGATTCGAATGGGAATATTTGATCAACATAAAAATCATGTCTCTTAATATATACATATGTACATACATGCCCTCTTATTTACATACAGGAAGTTAACATATTATTTTTTAATTAACATGCATTCACATGAAAATGCAACTTTATTATTGTAACGTAGTAAATTCAGGTGCATGTTCGATACGATTACAACACTTTTTGTAAAATAAATATTCAACTAGCTTCCGCTTTTGATATACATACATAGTATAAAATATAATGAGATTAATTGTCGTTTACGTTAAAAATGCATCAAAAAGGCACGACATACAATTTTAGATGAACAATTTGAAGTACCATAAGTACATTATGCTTCGACTTCGTCTAGGTAGAAGCAAAACAGACTAGCTATTCATTCTCACAATTGTACTTGAAAAAGCCTGGTCAGGTCCCTCGAGGTAAATTCTGGAGTTTACTGCAGGAGTATGGGATAGACAGTTCTCTTCTAAGGGCCATTCAATTTCTATAAACAAATTGTATAGGCCGTGTTCGGTTGAACGGCAGTAAACCGACGCGCTGTGGGCGTTGGTCTTCGTTAGGGATGCGTTTTGTCACCTCTCCTTTTCATAGTGTATATGGATTGCATGTTTCAGAGCAGACGTGGCGGGGAACGGTTCGAATTGAGAGAACCGTTGGTCATCCTTATGTCCACCCAGACCGAACTTCGCGCACTAGAGATGGATTCGTCGCCGTTTGTGTTGAAGGTGGAATGACGGTAAACGTAAACAATTCAGAGGTTATGGTAATTTGCCGAACGCCTGTGCAATGCACTCTGCATGTTAGTTCCATTGAAACGGGTGGAGAAGTTTAAGCATCTCGGGGTCCTATTAACGAGTTACGGAAGAAACAATACTGAGTTATCCTGAATATTGGTCAGGGTGGAGCAATTTTGAGACAGCTTGGTCAATCTGTTATGAGGAGGGCTGAACTTGGCATCGAGGCGAAGCTATCGGCTTTCAATTCAGTATTTGTTCCGAACCTCATCTATGGTAAAGAGGTTTGGGTAATGACCAAAAGAATATGATCGTGGGTATAAGCTGCCGAAATGAGGTTTCTTCGTTGTATTGCTGTTAGAAAACCAGAATACGCGAGGCACTCAATGTCGAGCAACTACTTCTTTGAACGGAAAGGTCCATACTTCGATGGTTTGGGCCTCTAACTCGGCTTCCAAGGAATCCGTGTCATCAGGAAGGCGCCCCCTGGGTAGACCCAGGATGAGATGGTTGGAATAAGTCCGAAATCTAACCTCTAGCCGTATGGGCTTAGCCCCTCATGATTTGGAAGCGATGGCGGAAGATCGGAAGATGTGGAGAGTCCACTTAAGCACCCTTAACCCTCGACCCTCATAGTAGATAAGCGGTGTATTGAAAAATTAATGCAGGAATGAATGTACATAAGCACATAATATATTCAAAACATATTGAAGTATGCTTATGTTTGAACATGATGTCGCACATTGTACACTTCTATAATGTGTTGACCTTGAGTAAAACTCTCTCCCCGCCACACTTACGTAAAGGGTTTTTCAATAGGGACGTTACAAAAGTAGAGCGACAGGGACAGCAAACGACGCCATATTTTTCTTGCGGTTTTTTGACATTTCTCTTCAGTAAGGTTTGCCATTTCATGATGGATATACGAGCCAACAACGAGTCGAAATTATTAAAATTTACTACCGAAATTCGGAGTCAGTGGCCTCAACGTTAAGAGCGCTACGTCCAATTTATGGTCGTCATAATTTCTGGCTGGATGGCTTCGTCAATAAACAAAATATGCGGTATTGGTCAGGCAGCAATCCACACGTACTCCATGAGTCATCATTGCATCCCGAAAAAATTACGGTTTGGTGTGGTTTATGGGCCGGCGGCGTCATTGGGCCGTACTTCTTCCGTGATGATCAAGACCGGCACGTTACTGTGAATGGGGATCGCTACCGTTCAATGATAACCGAATATTTTTGGCCTCAATTGGATGATATGGACTTGGAGGACACGTGGTTCCAACAGGACGGCGCCACAAGCCACACAGCGAATGTCACAATCAATTTATTGGAAACCAAGTTTGGAGAACGTGTTATCTCACGAAATGGTCCAGTCGCTTGGCCGCCTCGGTCGTGCGATTTGACGCCGTTAGACTACTTCCTGTGGGGCTACGTCAAGTCTATGGTCTATGCCAACAAGCCAGCGACGATTGATGAACTTCGTACGAATATCGAACGTGAAATTGCAGCAGTATCGGCCGATTTATGCTTGAAAACCGTCGAAAATTAGGTTCAGCGTCTGGACTTCTGCAAGCGTGCCCGTGGTGGCCATGCAAAAGAAATCGAGTTCCATACATAATGGCATCGAACGTACTTTCACAGGAATAAAGAATTTCATTGACATCCAAAACCGTTTTTGTTTTATTTAAAAAAAACTTTTGTAGCGCTCTTATTGAAAAACCCTGTATATCAATGCGGATCCCTTATTCGTGAAAACAGCTTTTCACACCAAAAGCACCTACGTTTGGATTTAAAATCACTCTTAGGTTAGGTGAGATAGGTGCGGGCTCACTTAGACACAAGGCCCATTGTCATACCTATGGAATTCCTTATGAGGGAAAATTCTACCCGTAGACCCATTGGCGCCGTAGTTCAGTGTTAGTGCGTTGGATTGCTGAGCAAGCTGCGTGGACTCAAGGCCCAACCTCCCTCTCGTCGAGAATGACAAGCTTCCGGGAGTATAATCTGCCATGAAAGAGCTTCTAAATGCGCGGTAGCTTCTCAATATTGTAGAGCACGTCGACTGCTGTTGCAGTTAGATGCTGTTGGAATGTCAGAAAAAAACAGGAAAGGTTTCAAGAAATAGACGATATGGTGCAACGACAGCACTCAGTTGAAGTTGATTAGTGGTTCTTGCTTACCTGTCCAAATGTATAAGAATATTTATTAAGTTGCTTCCTTACCACGTAAAAGTATTTTTGGAATGAATGTTCTTACTTATATATGTATGTGTTTTATTATTGTACTTTACCTTTAAGAAATCACCAGTACCTACCGATAGTTTCCAGCGCAGTCGAGTGTATCAAGTAGCTATATATGTACATAGCTCTTATGTTTTCTCATTCAATCTTCACATCCCCTTTCCTTTTACAAAGTATGTACATATGTTCATACATACATATGTATGTAGGAAATCTACGTTCAAAGTCGACATAATTTTAGGCGTCTACATACAAATACAAACGACAGTGCATACTGTTGGGCGTTTATCACTTTTATTTTGATCATTTATCAATTCTATTTTGAACACATACTTTTCGGTATTTATTTGCAGTAATTTTACGACAATTATGGATTATTTTGTCGTTACGTTTACTTATTTGCTTATTTCTTATTGTTTACAGTATTTAACAGGTCTTAAACAATAAAAATGAGGTTTAAAAGTGGAAATTGAAGTAAAACTTCAATTTATCTGTAAATATACCTTAAAAATGAATTAATGGGGTCTGCCGGAAACTTCAACTGTTAATAACTTTGTTAATAATAGTTTTATCTCCAAATAACTCTGATTCCAATATGTATACCATTAATCTGAACTGCTTTTCAAAGTTGAAATGGAATTATAAATATGTACATACATATGTATGTAAGCATAACTTAAACGTATCGTAGTTTAAACAATTTTCCTGTCACAGGAAATACATATATTATATAATAGCAAAATTACTTCAAAGTGTATACAGTCGAAGAAATCTATTTTGTCAGCTGTGAAACTCAAACGATATCTTTTAATGTGTTTCCTTGATTTGAATCGATGAGCATTGTGACATCTGACAGGAAATCTGTAAAAATTCAATTTACATCCAGAACTCGTTACGAACTTAAGTTGAAGAAACTTTTACTTACAAGTTTCTATTCCTTTCAATTCAGATGTACCAAATTAATTCAACTTAAGTTTTTTCCCAGCACTAATCGAAAATGGCAGCTTTTGCTCATTGTGTGGGAGTTTATTTAAAAAAAGTTGGAACAATTTGAAATAATGTGCTATGAAAGAGGAAAATAAAATTACGTGTTCTATATGAAAGGCAAATATATATAAAATAAACCAAAATGAAAAATCTGTACTTTGTAATAGTTATTATCCCGTCGACCAGAAACAGCTAATGTCGCAAGTTTGTTCTCTTGTTTGAAAGTATTAATTTTTAATAAGTGTTATTTATGACCAGCTGTATCACCCAACACATTTGAGTGCTATAAATCTGAGGGATGGTCACTTGAAGCTTTTTTTGTGTATCAAAAAAAGTTGTACTTGTGTGGTTGCTTCTACTAATCACTTAAGTTGTGCGGATGTTACATTTTTAATCAAACGAAAGAGCATACGATTTGTGAATTATTTTACATCGATATAGAAGATAAATCATCATCATTTTCTATTTTCGATCTTCCACCATCGACTGTAAGTCATCATGAGCTATCGCCATACGGGTAGAGATGAGATTCCGGATTTAGACGTCAATCTGATGGCATGAATTACAAGGCACGTCTTGAAAGTCGAGTTGGGGACATGCGTTTAACGTGTCCAAACCATCGAAGTATGGACCTTTCCATTCGACAAAGTAGTTGCTCGACATTGAGTGCCTCGCATATTCTGGTTTTCCTAACTCAATCTCGACGAGTTACTCCAGCAATACAGCGAAGAAGTCTCATTTCGGCAGTCTTATTCTTTCGGCTATTACCCAAGCCTCTTCACCATAAGTGAGGATCGGAATAAACACTGAATTGAAGACCGATAGCTTAGCTTTGATGCTAAGTTCAGCCCTCTTCATAACAGATTGAGAAACCTGTCTCAAAATTGATCAAGTCCAACTCATCCTTCAGGATAACACAATATTGCTCCTTCTGTTACTCGTGAATAGGACCTTGAGGTACTTAAGCTTCTCCACTTGTTTTATTGAGACTCCACTAACATACAGAGTGCATAAACAGGCGTTCGGAAAATTTCTTCTGATTTCTTCACTTATACTCTCATCGCAGCTTCAGCACAGACGGCTACGAACCTACCTAGTGCACACTGAAGTAAAGTCTGGGTGGACGTAAAGATGACCAAGTGATCTTCGGAATGCAGATGGCTTCTCCTGTGGTCTCCCAATTCGAACTGTTCCTCGCCACGTCTGCTCTGTAACATCCAATCCATATACATATGTACACAATAAAAAGGAGAGGTGACAGAACGCACTCCTGACGAAGTCCAACGCCTACAGTGAAAGGTGTCGACTTACTGCCGTTAGCTGGCGCGACAGCTCGGAATGAGCCAAGGCCTAGCAACCATTCATGTTGTGCGTGTAAGGTATTTCACACGAATGGAAAGGACCTACCATTAATTGTCATCTCTGAACGGCGAATTGAGAAGCTCTTTCATGACAAATTATACCGACGAGAGGTGGTGCTGCGAAAAATGTTCGGTGGACATGGCTGGGGCTTGAACCTACGTCGTTCGCTTAGTAGTCCAACGCACTACCCACTGAGCAACGGCAACCACTCTTACAGTTAGTATATAGAAGTGGCCCTCAGAAGAGTGCCGTCAGTCCCATACTCCTACAGAACACTCCAGAGTTTACCTCAAGGGATAATTTTGACATACTCCTGGGCCTTCTCAAGAACCATTCTGAGAGTGAATAGCTGGTCGGTTGTACCTGAATGAAAGCCGCACTGTTCATCGCCCAGCCTGGACTCGACAACAGCTCTGGAACGCGCTTCCAACACCTTTGCAAAGACTTTTTCCTGAAGACTTAAAAGAGATATACCCCTATAATTGGAACAATACTTCTTATCTCCTTTTTGAAAAAGAGGAACAGTCACTCTAGTTTGCAAATCGCTAGGTGTTTTACCAAATTCCCGGGTCACTTTAAAGTCACGAGAGAGCCATTTCACTCCCTCTTCCCCCAAGGTCTTCAGCTTTTCCCCCCGGATTTGGTCCACACCAGCCCATTTGCCGACTTTTAACGCTTTAATCGCCAAAGTGGGACCATCCTCTATGGTGGGATCATTCTCCGCTTTACTCAAAACTAAGGGAAGATTATTTATTTATTAAATTCTGGGAATTTAAGTATGCAATATTTCACAAGACCTTCAGTCTCTCAAAGGCTTGTTTAAACCTGGTTCTATTGAGGATAAAAAGATCTCATTCGAAAAGATCACTTTTCACTGCTTAGATAGATTCACAAACAAGAGTCAATGTTTCTTTTAGGTTAGTGCAAGCAAATGATCGAATAGACTTGGAAAAAGATTTAATTATAAAATACTACGATAAAATGTTGCCCTTCCAATCGATAATTAATTTGTTGAAATACAAGAACTTTTTAAGACATCCATTTGAATGTAACAGATTTTTCCTTCTTACATTTCTGTGCGGGGAATACTCTGGGGAAATTTCACAATTTAAATTCAAATAAACCTATTAGATATAACTTCGTTTGGCGGAGAAGAAAACATTGAAATCGACGTCGCCCACAAACCCAAAGGATTATGAAACAATCTAAAGCAATTACGTTCACCTTGTTTAGAGCCCGACCCCATCTCTTTGAAAACACCAAGTTACCCCACAACTGAGTGCTGTTAGCGAGAACATATTCCCACTCTGGTAAATACTAGATAAGCCTATTCATCCCCAATAACTTAAGACTGGGGTCTTGGAATTGAAAATACGATATGTAAATGTTATCAACCCCCTCAATATGAAAGCATTCATTTTGTAAGGGTTTTATTTATTTATTTATCTTTTTTTTTTCTTTTTGCTGTGCACACACTTAACATCAATGGGGTTTATATTTCTTTTAGGCACCTTCACTTCCAGTCAGGAGATCAAGACCCTTTCTGATCGAATTTCTAAATTAGGAATTCTTGCACGTGATAGAGAAATCATATATAAGCTTAGAAATATGACCAATTGAACAAAGCAATACCTGATTTCGAAAGCAGATATCATTTTAAGCAGGTAACGCAGGGCTATTTAAATTAGGTTCATTCATCTGAATTTGATATCTGTCATTTTTTTAAGAGTTCTGTTTCAGAACCTTTTCGTATACTATCTGCCATTCTTTTATTTTCCTATCTTTTTATCACACTTGAACATCTGGGAAACTACAGAGTGTTGGAACTGTAACCAAAAATGTAAAATTGTTACCACCATACGAAAACTGTAACCATTTTGAAGCAGTATTCCACACATTGAATGCTAATTGAAGAAAGTGGAAATATTTGAGATGACTTATCTTTACACATAGGAAAACATGTATTTGTTTGGTCAAAAATGTCCTCGAAACAGTATTCACTATTTAACCTGATTCATTCATTCTTGATCGGGCATCGAAATTTAGAGTGCAGTTCAGGTCAAAGGCCTGGGGGACACACAAGGGAAATAAACAAAAGTGCTTCACAAACTAGCAGTTGTGTAGTCAATTGTAGGGCGGACCAAAGAGCACGTTTAAGTTAGCTGTTTGTTTAAGAAAACTTTTTGTAATTTCAACACAATTTTATTGGTCGCCGTGTTTCAGTGGTTAGTGCTGTGTGGTGCAGGCTTTCTAGGTTCGGGTCCCAGCCGTATCCGTTTGCGTATACTCGCGGCACAACCTCTCGTCGGGGAATGACAAGAGTACGATTTGTCATGGAAAAGCTTCCCAGTTCCCCTTCGGAGTCGGCAATTAATTATAGGTCTGTTCGGGTACTTTCTGCACCAAAATTCGTAGATTGTCAAATTTTGAAGAGTGGGAGTAAAATGCTCTCAGAGAGAGGTAAATTGACGAAAAAGTAAACTCACGCGTTGGGCAAGAAAAGTTGCCCAATTTTAAACGTTAAACTTCAACTGTCAAATCTAAGAAAAATGTAGTGGAAGGAATTTTATGGCTCACATTTGGAGAATTTAAAAAAGTGTGGAAAACATTTATTCATTGTTCCAACACATTTTTTTAGATTCCCTGGCTCTTCGCATGTTCCAGAATTCTTCAATATCTGACAATTTGAATACCCCACAAAAATTACGAACAGCTATTTGGTACATTTGGCGGATTTTATAAATTTCGTAAACCACCCCAAAGAAATTTCTTGCACTAAAATTCGTAGCATGGGAAAATTTCTTACTTTCTCTTGAGCGCTCTCTTTTACGAAAGACTACAAAATTTTTGGGTACTCGAAAAGGATTAAGTAAAAATTCGTAAATTTTCGTAAAAATTCGCTGTTTTAGGAGGGTACGCGAACATACCTTATATGTACATATGTCTCTTTTAACACGTACAACATGAAAGACTACGAGAAGTTGGTCCGGACGGTCGCCTCAACTATCTTCTTTTTCTTATTAACCAATTTAACATTCTTATGTGAAACTTATGAAACGAGAACAACATCAGTAATTTTATAAAATAGAAAATTTCCACATTGAATAGGAACTAAAATCAATACCGGCGGGTCAAGGACATGTGAGAGGAACGCACATTGGAGGTTGCTATCTTTGGATTTTGGTACCATCGATTGAGTTTGATCATATTTTCGACCTGTTGTTGTCACCTTTATACAAGGAGAAGTGGAAATGAGGAGAGGACGAAAATAGCACTCCTCCTCAAGTGAGATGGAAATATTCTAAGTCTGCTGTGTGTAGAGGAAAAGTTGATTTGGTGCTAAAAGTTGCACTGAATATGAATTTACATCGAATCTTAGAATAAAAAAGAAGTCGTATCTCAATTCAAACTCCAGTAGAAGCAGAAAGGATTTTAGGGAACTATGCAAGGAATCTGTTATATGCGCGGCAAAGGATTTTCCGCCGTTTTAATGAACATTTTATGCAAAATCCCTACATCGAAGCCAGTAAAAGGTTTAAAGCACATTCCAGGGAAAGAGGTACTTCTACGAAACGAAGCCAAAGTGCAGTAATGCATTGGGATTTTGGAACGTGTGGCGGAAACTCAACCGTGGAAAACGTGTTATAATAATGTCTTGCAAGCATACCATCCTTTTTGAACTGTTAAATCCAACCATTATTAGCTCCAATACGCTTTGCTGGTTTCTATGATGTTATTCTGGAAATGCCAGTGTCCAGATGTACTGAAAGCGATTAACAGAATAAAATATGATAGCGTAGCAGGATTAGATAGAATGGTTGCACTCCGCACCCGGCGAAGAATCGAGAAACTTCATTTTTCAACGCGACCTATAAGATATTTGCAGCGGACCTGCAAAGTCCCCTCAATGTGTGGATAAGCTCAAGTTGTCTTAAATAAATCAGGTTTAAGGTCACCTCAGGAGATATCGTTCAACGTGCTATCCAAATAGGCCTTCAGCAGTGGACTGTGGGTTAACCGCTGCAAAACTGAATTGATTCTCTTTACTCTGAAATATAGTATTCCTCACCTCGTACCTTTTTCATTGGTACTAGTCTTATCTCTACTGATAGGTCAGGTATATATGTATATACTGACAGGATTGTCAGTTCTGGTTCGCTTGAACCAGATAGAGTCTATTGTACCCAATTCTCTTAAGCCACCCAGATAAATTAATAAATCTCAGGAGTTTGCTAAACTCAATGTTTCGGAGGTCCTCTAGTCCTAAAAGGAAGCTATTGCCAAGAGCTTTGTTCTTTTTAAGGGATAGTGCGATACAATCACATAACAGGTGGCGAATAGATTCAATTTCTTTCTCGTCCTTACAACTTCATTGCATGGGAGACCTTGCCGTGCTGCATGATTCGCTACTGAGCAGTGCCTAGTTGAATTTTACTAGACTGATAGACGAATTGCAGGGCGCACTAGAAAGGTTCGTGCCGTCTGTGTTGAAGCTGGGATGAGAGTCAACGTGACCAAATCAGAAGTGATGGTCCAGTGCACTCTGTATGTTAGTGGAATCTCATTGAAACAGGTGGAGAAGTTTAAGTATCTCGGGGTCCTTTTCACGAGTGATGGTAGGAGCAATACTGAGTTATCCTGTAGAATTGGTCAGGCTGGATCAATTTCCAGCCTATTTCCCTGTATAGTGTGCCGAACGGTGTTTTGGCTTCAACAAGATCCTGTGAAGAGGACCATTGCATTCTTCAAAACGATCATTCTATCCATTGCCGTCGAGGCAAAATCCGGGCCCGGGAAGAAAAATTCACGGCCCCGTATACATATGTACATCAAAGAGAAAAATTCAAAAGCATGATATCCTAATTGAATAATACTTTGTTTATGCTTATCAGAGTTTAGTGTACAGCAGCGTTCATAGTGGGTTGGCATCACGTATGAATTTTAACGTGAAATAAATAAATAGCTGTAGCTTCAGCCCACGGGGAGCTGGTTTCTATCAACGCTTCTTAATACTCATTTAAGGTGGCGCTACAGTCCGTGGTGGACCTCCCTCTAGTTTCGCACGCGTTAATGTTCCCTTCTACTTGCGTCGCTGTCTTCCTCTACTGCGCCTTCCCTCGGGTGTGGTTTCGAAAATTTTCCGGGCCAGAGCATTGGTGTCCTTCTAAAGACCAACAAGGTGTTGTCCAAAGACCAACAAGGTGACTCTATGCTGGGTACCGGGTCACAGTGATATATCAGGTAATGAGAGGGCGGATGAACTTGCTAGGGGGGGTGCAGAACTAGATCCCGCATATACCCTTCCGATCGCGAAGACACCCATTAGCACTCTTTACGGGGGTGAGGAAACCATGATCAGGGCTAATACGCGATGGTGTCACATGGACACATATGCAATAGCCAGATCACTATGCCCAGTCTTCGATAAGAAGAAGTTTAAAAATCTCGTACAACTTAGTCGAAGGGAAATACGAATCGTTTTCGGTGTCCTCACAGGACACTGCGAAATAGGAATCCATGCGGAGTGTCTTGGATTGCCCTACAACGACTATTGCAGAAGCTGCAGGGACGAGGAGGAAATAGAATCCGTCCGACACCTGCTATGTGAATGTCCCGCTTTGGCCACCAGAAGATTTCGTACTCTTGGTAGTAGCTTCTGTCGCTGATTTTAGGAAACTCCTGAGATTTCTATCCCTTTCTGGGTGGTTTCCGGATTAGCCAACCCTATCCCTTGGTCTGACTCCCATGAGTACACTTTTTATGGGTACAATGGACCCGCTTGAGGTCTAAGTAAGTCTTTAGGACACCCACTAAAGCAACCATTGGTGTCCTTTCGCTCTACATGACCCACCCAATTCAGTCGTTGGAGCTTCATTCTTCTTGCTAAGCCGATGTCGCTGTACACCCCGTACAGTTCTTCGTTGTATCTCCTCGTCCACTCACCATCTATGCAAACGGGACCGAAGATCACGCGAAGAATTTTTCTCTCGAAAAAGCCAAGAGCCATCACATCCGATTTTGGCGGAGTCGATGCCTCTACGCTGTAGAGCAGGACTAGGACGATTAAGGTCTAATAAAGGGTTTTTTTTGTCATTCTAGAGAGAGCTTTGCTCTCTTCTTCTTCGTTTGATTTCAGCGCTGGTGTCGTTGTCTGAATTGATAGTGTAGCCTATCTAGACAAAGTCCTTAACTACCTCAAAGTTATATCTGTCTACTGTGACGTTCTGTCCGAGGCGTCGGTGTTGGAGTGTCCTTTGTTGTTGAGAGCATGTACTTAGTCTTGCCTTCATTTACCGCTGAACCCATTTTCGCCGCCTCCGTCTCAATACTCACGAACGTACCAGTGACATTACGCTGCGTTCTTTTGATAATGTCAATATCGTCGGCGTATCCGAGTAATTGGACGAACTTTTGAAAGATTGTGCCTCTGGCGTTTTTCAACCCTTCATTTTCTGTTTTATTTCTCGCACGGATACAGGTGAACTACAGTTTTTATTGCCGGCTTTAAACGACGAAATGAGAACTATGTTCATAAAAAATAAGTCGTTGGAGACGTTTCATTGCGTGACGAGAAATGTTCCCGTGAGAAGTATTCGTTATTGCTGCGCTCGCCCCGCAGTCATGTACCTGTCACCTATTTCTTTTTAGTTGTTTCACGGGAGGCATTGACATATGTATGCACATGCGATTAAATACACCCAACCAAATGAAGTTTGTAAAAGCGACTGTCATAAACAGTATTGGCACTCTAAAACCATTTTTTACTTCAAAGTATTGTATGACGCAATCGTATTCAATAGTCAAAAGTAACCCCATATACCTTCCTGTCTGCTGTTTTTACAAGTGTACTCCTTGCTTTACCCAATAGAACTGACTAAAGCTTAAAAATGTCCAAAATATCCTTTCATTTTTGTTCCTTAGCAATCTACGGTCTTGATAAAGTTTTAATCACATGCCTAACTTTTGCTTGTTAAAAAAAAAAAATGCCTCAAGTACGTCGGTTGGTAAGGGAATTCATATTAATAAATTGTGACGGCAAATATTTCTTATCAGACATAAAATTCACATCAGTGTTAAGTTCATTATAATTCGTACCGTTATTAAGTCCCTTCCCACAAAATTCCAATGAAAATTTCATAACACGAATGGAAGTACAAGTCGCTTCACAGCCTCCAACAATGCGTTAAAAGCCCGTTTCGGCAGCACAGGGTGGTGGGCGTGAAAGGGGGAAAGATATCAAATTTGACACCATCTTTTACTCACGAGCTTAACGATAATTAATATTCCACACTTTGTCTCGAAAGAATAACAATGGCTTGGGTGCCCACAGGGGTTGGCCTTAAAATATTTTGTTAATTGCACATTTCTAAGGGAAATATTTCTTACTACAGATTTTCATATGTGGCACAGGATGTGTGTAAGATGCTGGGTCTTTCCATACTTTTGTCAAAAAGGATCCTCTGATATACACGGCATACTTAACATACCAATGAGTGGTGGTGAAACGAACTCATTAAATTATATCAAAGGATTATTACAAGAAACCGCCGCATGTAGAGATATTGTCCTAAGGACACTGGCATGTTGTTTTTGTTTTTCAGAGGCGTTTGCAAAACCGTACACATACATAGGTATGTAGATTAAAAAATATTAAGTTTGCATGCAATTTTTTTTGTCCTTACTGTACATTTTTAATTAAATATAGAGCTTAAGAGAGTTTTTAAGTTAAAGGCGTTTTTGAATACCAATACTCTTGTGATTTACATGTGAACCATACATAAGGACACCAAATATGTATGTACTACTGGATTCGAGGTCCATTTAAATAGAATCTTATGCATTTCTTCATAGTCATTTTTGCGAAAGCGAAGAATCTTGGAAAAGTAGTCATCTGAGCTTAACGTTTCAACTCTTAATGTGCTTGTCCACATTGGCGCAGGAATGAATGTGGTTCCCATGAATGCCGTGTCTACACACAAAAAAGGCTTCATTGGAATGAGAGCAATTTGACAAGAAGGGAATGCTGACATTTTAAACACGACATGCCGTCGAATCATAAGAGACTGTTCACACAGATTGGATTTTTTTTGACGGTTCGTGTTTTTTTGACATACTGATTGTCAGTGTCGACCAAATTGATTTTAGGTTAGGTTAGGTTATCTGGCAAGTGCCCAGTCCAAGGGCTGAGCATTCACGGGGCCCTACTGGTCCATTGTGTTCCCCTTTGTGCTGTGGGCCATGTTCCAACCTTGGGTACTAGATGAGTGGTCTATCAAACCACCCTGTACTATTAATGAAGTGGAGTATGCTCGTTATCGCTACTTCTGTTAGGTCGCTCAGTTCTCCCAACAGCCTGTTTCCCATGTATCGGAGTCAGCGGTTTTGGAGGTTGGGACACTCGCAGAGTAAGTGCTTGATGGTTTCTGTCTCTTCCGCATCCTGACAGCTTCTGCAGTAGTCTGGGAAGCCGATGCCGAGTCTGCTGGCCATGGTACCTATGGCACAATGTCCTGGGTATTGGCTTCCCAACCTTGTCTATTGAGTATAAGGCTGGAGTAGTTTTTGTCGAAGTCTAAGTATGGTGTGACGAAGTCCGTTTTCCTGAGATCACCATGTCCGTAGAGGTGAAGTATTGCCCCGTGACCGTAGGAGCTGTGCTTCCATGAGCCGGACTCTCTTAGCCTGAGTGCTGCTTTTGCCGCTGTGCTCTTTACGAAGTGGTCTAGTGGGGGTAAATTCAACATTACTTCTAAACCTAATTGGAGTGTTGAACTCATAGCTTCTGTTACTTCTGGACAAGCTAGTCTGTGTACCTTTGTGAGGATTGTGGGATATGTAGGTAAATATACGACTGACGATCGCTGTATCCTGTCTACTACGTTCGGCCGCATTCCCCATCGTTTACCGAAGGTTCTTTTGCATGAGAATTGCGGACTGCACTGCTCGGCGCTCAACCATTTAATGAAGATTTCTGATAAAAAAGGAACGCAATGACAAAAGAACATTCCTGCCCTCGCCGGAAATTATGTTGGGAATGGATTTTCGATGCAATCAACCCTTCTCTCTACCAATCAAGGAAAATTGTCCTTGCTTTCTCCGACAGTCTTTCATTCCTTCACCAATGTGGACAGGCACAGAAAAATGTAAAAATGTATTCAAAAAATATCATCTGAGGATAAGTTTAGCTTCAAACAACTGCTGAGAGCTGATGTTAGTCCGATTCTGACTCAGAATCGCTAAAGTTTCAGTACGGTTCCTTTTTTGAAGGCCTAGCTTCATGCAACCATTCTTGTTGTGCGTGTTACGTATTTCGCGCGAATAGAAAGAACCTACAATTTATAACTGACTCCAAAAGGCGAATTGAGAAGCTGTTTTTTGACAAATTATACTCTCGAAGGTTTGTCATTTTAGAGGTTGGTATCGGAAAAAAATGCTGAGGGTTAAGCCCACGCAGCTCGCACAGTAGTCCAACGCTCTAACCACTGAGTCACTCCATTCTACTATTCAAAAAAAGTATTTATTTTTTTTTTTTCGTGTTGGAACCTAGGCCTAGCCATAAATGCTTGCGGAGTGGCCAACTCAACTATTCGCTGAAAACTTTTGTATGTGGTCCCAAAGTATTTCGGTTAGACAACCTTTGACTGTGCTATCAGAATAATTTTTGAGTTCAGGTGTATCCTGTCAAATTTACGATCTCCAAAGGCAGTTCTCTTATTACAAACACATCAACGAACATACACATGTACATAAACACGAACACCCTTACATCAAACTTTCTTCCTCTTGCCGCAAACCCAACCCTTTTCTAAAACTTTCTAAAGTACAATATCATCGTCCAAAAAGACAATTGTAGTGTCACACGAAAGAGAGGGAGTGTAAAACTTTTTGTATAATAATTCAAATTTGCTTTCCAAATTGTAATCCGTTCGTTGGATTTTTAACGCATAAAACTTTCTTTCCTCACCCTAGTTCACTGTTCGACGAAAATTTGCATTAGCCAAGTTTTAAGTAGAATGCTTTCGGGAGGGATTAAAAACTTCTAAAATTACCTCAGGTGAAAGCCGTATTGGCAAACAAAGAAAGAACCCTGTCACATGCAATCAAAGATTATGGCGCTCCGAAATAAATGAAATGTTCGTATAACGTCCTGACTTTAATTTTAATATTTAATAGGATTATATGTACATACTTAATGTGCATATGTGTGTAATATCGATTAGATGTTGATAAACTAATTTGTGGTCGTCGTGGGTCGGTGGTTAGTGCGTTGGACTGCTGACCGAGCGGCGTGGGTTCAAGCCCCAGCCAGGAAAACACCAAACATTTTTCGCGGCACCACCTCTCGTCGGGGAATGACAAGCCTCCGGGAGTATAATCTGTCATGAAAAAGCTTCTCACCTCGCCGGTCGGAGTCGGCAAAAAATTGTAGGTCCCTTCCATTCGTGCACAACACGCACAACATGAATGGTTGCGAGAAGCTAGGCCTTGGCTTATTCCGAGCTGTCGCGCCAGCTATTTATTTATAAACTAATTTTTTTCCCCCAAGAGCACTAATAATATGGGTACCGCATTATTAAATTACAGTGCGTATTATTTTAAACTTATTTAATTCTATACACACGCAGATGTACTTACTATGTACATTTAACTTTGATGGGAGTTTTGTTTATGTCACAGCATCAGTTGGTATGTTATGCTCAAGATTCCTTCTGCGTTTCCATATTGTCGGATTTGGAAACGCTATACTGCCACCTCATTCGAGCAAATGCTGGACAATCGCAAAGGAAATTATAAGAAATATCGTCGCCTTCTCCACAGGCGTCGCAGACAGTGATATCACATAAGTCTAACACGCTAAGATGCTTGGCAAAAGCGAAGTGTCGTGTTAGAACACGAATAAGTTTTCTACAGTCTCTTCTGATGAGTGACAGCAAGAATGCCACCGATTTCTTACAGGCGTTCGGGAGCATTCGTTTACTGCGACTGCGCCTGCATCCTGGTATGCAACACATAATTGTGTTTGTACGAAACCCAATCAATGCCTTGACCGACAACGAGAGCAGGCCCTATGCCCAATGCAGGTTCAGGTCATAAGAAAACATCCTCTGAGCCTTGTCTCACCGGTGATCTCATTTCCAGAGACCTGGGACCCCCAGTGTAACCTGGGACCCATACAATAAGTTCAGCCTTGCGACCGAATTAAGAGAGTTCTTGCATTTTCGCACAATTTTGAAACTGGTTAAAGGATTGAGCAAAGTCTTAAGCGCAGCCGGGCTATCGCTACAGACGCAGATGCTTCGAGCCTTCCACCTATTCTTTACACTATGGCCTTGCTTGTCTAGCAAGTAGTGAAGTCTGGTGTTGTCGACCTGCACGAACACACCAGCACCGGACCCGTGACTGGTTTTGGAGCCATCAGTGAAGATTCGTTCAAGCTCAGAATCTGGCTTAAGCCAGCCCTGAAGGCAAGGAAAGTCGATTTGAACACGGCATATCCATGGAATTAGAGTCATGAGATAGGTGTCGTGCAAGGTCATCAAAACTCCAGTGCGGATGATACCAAAAGCCGCCTCGTCTAAGATGATAGATTGCTTTAATAGTACAGCCCATGATATAAGTATCAAGGGGAGATAGGTCAAGTAGAGCGTCTAGAGCAGAGCCAGGCTCCGGAAAACTCCCATACATACATGTTAATCCAATGGTTCTCGCAATACTCTTCACTTTTTAGGTGAATCAAAAATAATCTTGTAAATTTCATCTCCTAACCTCAGCCCGAGATTGGCAAAGCCTAACTTCTCGCAATCACGTGGCTACGTTTCCGGTGAAAGTGAATTTAGCGAATATAATTCGCGCGAGTGGGGTGGTTTCAGTGCATAGTATTGATTGCGCGATCTTTGCGTTTTTTTTTTTTTTTTGAAAATGAAACATTTATATGCTTGCGCCAGGTGGTAGTAAGTTGTCTTTTTTTTTTTGTGAATTTTTTTAGTAATATTAGGTGACGGCGTTCGAAGCGCACCATGGTATCCAATTATCCATGCCATTAGATAGGCGTCCACTGGGTAGGCCAAGGACGAGATTGTTGGATCAATTCCGAAATCTCTATGTACTCTACCCGTATGGGGACAGCAAATAAACAGACTAACCAAGTAATCTCAAATTGCTAAATGGATAGAGGATTCTTTATATCACTAGCTGCATAGGCTTTCGTAGATTCACTCCACATGGTAGGGTCCTGTCCTTCCTTCTTTGAAATTTGGTGGTAAATAAACTATTGATAATCCTGGAAGAGAGGGGCTGCATGGAGATCGCTTATGCAGATGACGTTGCTACAGCCGTCTCGAGAAAGGAGCTCAAAACCTTAAAAGAATTCCTCCAAAGCATTCTAAACAAGCTAACCAAACGGCAGCTCCGTGTGGTTTGGGTGTGAACCCAAACAAAACTGAGCTATTAATCTTCACTAGGAAGTATAAAATTCCATAAACATATCTACCGTCCTACCATTGGTGGTATAAGTTTAACTTTCTCCTACGAAGCAAAATACTTAGGTCTTATTTTGGACACGTAATTAAGCTTGACTTACCCCTTCGGGTAGGGGTTAGAGGTAGGCATGCCTGTCGTAAGAGGCGACTAAAATCCACGTCTTGACTGTGACGTTAAATGAGTCTTTTTAGTATGTCGGATAAACCTGGTGGATTTATTACTCCAGGTGGTACTAGCGAAAGCGCAAATCCACCCGTGGTCTTTTCAACACAGTCGAGGCACGGATTCTGGAGGCCTCAAGCAACATACTCTCTGGCTTCGCCTTTTCAGGCGATGATCTGAAGAGTCCTGCAGTCCACTTTCTGACTCGTTCGTGAGGATGAACTAGAAAGAAGGAGAAAGTGGCGGAAATGTTTTACCCGATACGCTTAATCTCTTTCAGCATAGGCAGGCAGTTGACCGTAGTGCTGTTGCTGATGGTTTGACTCGGAAAGCGCAAGCTGAACGAGCTCCATACGCGATGCGCCCCGGTGGGTCTGATAGCTAAAAGAGAAGGAAAAAAGCTGGAAGCCAAACATTCAAGAGAGAGTCAAGAAAGCAGCAGTAGCCTTTTTTTCTTGCAAAAAGGCCATCGGAACTAAAAGGGGTCTGCAACCATCCGTAACGGTCTATATTTGGGTAATAAGACCGATATTTACATATGCGGTGATAGACCGCCTTGCATAGTCACAAACCGCGATAATTTAACGAGCAACATGTACATCAGCGGAGCTCTTCCTACGACTCCCTGTGCAGTACAGGACATTTTGTTTCATCTTTCACCACTCAACATTTTTGGCAGACAAATAACTGCTAGTGCAGCCATCCGTCAAAGCAACCTCACAGTGCTCTATTAAAGATTTTGGTTACGCCTCCACTTTGAAAAATGTCAGAACCTCTCCCAGAAAATACACCACACCCAAGCTAAGTTTTGACAAGAATTTCGAACTAACCATCCCTCCCAGGTCATTCTGGGCCGATGTACATATTCTCAGAAAACAAGTCGATTCACTCTTACACCGGCGACGATTCAAAAACTAGCAATGCGTGGGTTGTGGTGTTTTCTCCACCAGGCTTAACCTCAGCCTAGCGTTCCCTCTTCCAAATCATGCAGCGTGTTCCAGGCGGAAATCATGGCTCTGATCGCCATGGCTGAAGAAAAACGTGATATCAGCCACGGATATACGCATCTTTTCGGATAGTCAAGCGCCACTGAAGTCCTTGGAGTCAGTCATTTTAAATTTAATAATAGACCTAAACTGCCGATCGTCTCTTATTGTGATGGCGGAGCAGTTTAATATTCACCTTTGTTGGGTGCCAGGGCACTTTGACATTCCATGGAACCTTCAAGTCTGATGAACTCGCCAGATATGGAACAAAATTACCTATTGGGTCTGATAAGGGCACCTTAGGTATACCAATCGCTACTTGTAAACTAAAACTAAAGCAAGATGCTACCGAAAGAACAAATCTTAGGTGGACAAGTGGTACAACATGTCTAGCGACAACGCAGACTTAGCCAAAGCTGTATCTGAAACGTTCTAAGTATTTGATTTCTCTTAACTTTACGCTGTCTAATAGGCAAGCATGCAACAAGACTTGGTGTCTATTCAAACAACTTCTGCAGAAGCTGTATAATCGAAGGATGAGAAGGATACTATTCTGCATCTTCTTTGCACCTGTCCAGCTCTACCCCGCAAAAGAAAACTCCACTTAGGAGCATTCTTCTACACTAACTTTGGCGTCCTGATAAACACCGATGTTGGCAGCCTCCTACGCTTCACAAGAAGCTTCAATTGGTTCAATGACTTGGCAGGAGATCTTTCCAAGATCCTTGTAGTATCACAACGGACCCCTCATGTGTCTAAGATGGCTTTAGCTGGCAGCTACTTCAACCGTACCTAACCTATAGGCTTTCGTAATAGTAAATAGTAATAGTACCCTAAAATGTCCAATAAAATTCAAAGACACATATGTACACATCGTATTTAAAAAAAAACTTTTAATACTCGTATAAATATTTGATGAAAACCCATAGACATGGACGAAGCGAGCTAATATTATTCAACGATAACACGAGGTTGTTGTTGGACGCTGATTGCATTCTGCACTCTTCCTATGTATCTATGTATGCTTTGGTTAATCCAGTAGTCTTGTCTACCCTATTAAGAGAAAAACTTTATCTCAAATTTTATTTGGTTCTTAACCCAAAATTTTCTGTTTTGTTTTATTTAAAAATTAAAAAAAACTTTTCGGTATAAGATGAGTATAAATTTCTATATAGCAAAATGTTCAGCTTTACTTTTAACATTCTTTCTTGCTACTTTGCTTTATTTTTTTTTTTTTTTTTTGTAACTCGTCCTTAAGAATGAAAAAAGTCAAAATCACTTGAGATAGGAATACAAATTTATCTTGACAACCGATGGATTATAAAAGATGTTTTTGTTTTTAATGGAACCCACTGGGGATTAACTAGAAAATTTCCATCATTAACTCTTAAGGTCCTGTCATTTATTTCTTTGCGTTACCCCACCTAGTAATGTGCTTGATAAATGGCTTATGAAAATGCGATAAGGGGTTCATCAATCACTTAGGGTGGCATTTTACAAAGTACTAATGACTTTTCTATTTAAACACGTAGTTGTCGAAATGCAGACATTCGATCCCCTCAACGGGTGAATTAGACCACCGTAACCGCAAATGAATACCGCCTGATATTATATTTACTATACATATACGTGTATGATATTAAATTCGCAAAAAAACAAAAAGTGATATCTACGTTATTATTTTATAATAGGAATGTACGTTTACATTTCCTTTCAACTTATTGTTAGAAGAATTCAAGTGAGCTCTGAAAAATGAAAAGAATAATACAAAGTAATATTTTTTCATTGAATATTATTACACATTTTTCATTATTAGCGTAAAGTAAGATAATAGTATATCTACTCTTAAAGAGAAAAGAAAAATTAAATTTACAATTGTAGTAAAAAAAAATACGGTAGAATTGTAATGCAGAGCAAAAACAAATTGAAAGAAGATGTGCAAAGCATACTAAGCCAGAATTACAGATCATTAAAGCCATTTCGATAATTCAAGGCGGGATTAAAAAAATAAAGATTCCATCCCTGTGTTCTATTAACTATTAACGACTCGTTGACTAATTAATGTTTTCGGAAAGAGTATGAGTTAATAATTTTCTGTTTGGCTTTGTTTTATCAATATTTATCAGGCTTCATTAAACAGAGGCTTGTAACTAGATGTTATGGACTTTCCCTTAAAAATTACTGACGACTGGAGAAAGAATATCTCGTAAATTAGAAACAGCATTATTACGAATTCAATCGAACAGCCGTGTAGGCATACCGGTAGAGAAATTAAACATCTTGTCTGAAGTTCGCTGCAATTAGATTATTTATACCGATAAGCCAATGAGTACGACCGAGGCAACTCAAATTTCGAAGGAAGATCCTCTATAGATTGTAGCCTGACTTCAGATGGAGGTCGTTTAAGATGCTGTTTGTCCTGAAAATCCTTGATATAATGCGCAGATATTTGTTTATAAAGGCTAGGAGCTTACAAGTTGCCCTTACCCAGTTCGGTGACACATTTGCAGACGATTTTTTCGACTTTCTGTCTAGTAAGAGTTTGAGTTTGAAAGGCAAAACCGTTGTTTTCATCGCGCTTATTTTAAGTTCAAAATCCTGTGTGATATCATGCCTCCATCAAAGTTGCATGGCTTACATCAATGATAAGCACAAGGAATAGCAAATGTGAAAGTATAAAGCAGGGTACGATCTAGTTAGGTCCCCTGTAGCCATCCTACCTACACATAGGCCAGGAGAGGTCCTTTGTGATATCACTTGGGTCTTCATCCTGAAAAACGCCACTCACTTTATTGAAATCATTTGGAGCTCTAGATGAAGGTGGGCACACTTTTGACGTCAGTATGTGATAGTTCGCCCAAGTAGTCGAAGTGATAGAACTTCATTCTTTGGGATAGGGCAAGACAACAGCAGAGGAAATGAAGGATCATTTCTTCCTCCTCTTCGTCCCTGCAACAGAAGTCATTTTAGAAGACGCCCATCCTTCTGGCATGAAGGCCAATAGGACAATGGCCAGTAAGAACACCAGTGACGGTGCTAATGAGCGACCTTTTGAGCAAGATCAAATTTTTAGATCGAGTGTTCCAGTTCCCTGGAATGTCCCTATGATCGGGTACCCATAGGTGAATGTTAAAATATTCTGCCATCTCCATGAGAGATGAGCGACAATCTGAAGTACGTTTTGGTGTACATGTCACCTTTAAATAAGATTTTATAGCAGCCTGGCTATCGGTAAACATTTCGATGTCCTTGCAGGATACCACATTATGCCTAAGCCAGGCTTTGTTGATCGCTATAATTTCCACCTAAAGAATGGTACAGTGGTCAGGTAGACGGAAGGGGATTCTCAAGTTAAGCATATCAGAGAAAACACCACCTCCCACTCCTTTCTCGGTTTCGTAACCGTCGGTGTAGAGATGAGCGCAGTGATCATCTCCCACTTCTCTCGGGACGGAATGGAAGTTCTGAAGTTGAGATTGAAATTCAACTTGGACGGTATGTAGTCGGTGCTTTTTAGAATAAAAGCTAAGATGACTAAGATCGAGGAGTGGCCAATATTGGTGTTCGATCACTGGGAATAGGCTTTCAGTCAGATGGCTGCGCTAGTGTACGACCTATCATTGATTCTTGATTAACGCTATCGAAAGGCTGTGCAAAATCGATTAAAATCAGATGAAGCAGACACCTGTAATTGACGCACTGCTTTTATCAAGGCGCTCACACATTTCTTTTGTAATTCACTACACGCAGTGCTAGTGTTGGTGTAGTAATTGGAAACTCAGGTGGTATAAAGTTTGAGTGGTGTCCATTTTTGTTATTGTCATGTGTTCTAATTGACAGAATTTATTTCTTATCCCTGATGAACTATACACCAATTTATCAGCCCAACATTTTTAGTGCTAATCCCTAAGCGACGATGAACGACACAATATCTCAGCCACCCCATCATCGTCTTCATTTAATTATCAATCCGCTGTTCCAATCTTCTGTAAAATGCTCACTTTGTACTTATTTTGAGTAAAGTAGCTCTGCATTTGATCGTGGTTCTGCATCCTTCCGTCCAACCGTCGATATTGTTCTCTCTATCTCCAAGCCATAAACTTCTATTACCTGTCTAAGCGCAGCGTTTCCAGTCGCGGCTTCTGCCGATACATATAACAGAATTATGGTAATTTTCCACACTCTATTCTAAAATCTTCACATTAATATCCAGTCACTGAGAGATTTCTTATATATGAAGCTACAGTGTGCTGTTAATTTTAGAATTCAAGAACGTGTTTGACTGTTTTCCAGAGTAGACAGTGTAAATATTTGCAGAGTGGAACTCTCCGGAAATCAATCGTTTTACTTCACTCAGAAGCAGAATGTCCAACTTATACAGGGTGGCCCACAGTCGTTTTCCTACGTATATCTGGAATAACTTTTGATCGAAAGGATAAAAACTAATGAAATAAATAACAAATAAAAGTTTATTTCATGGAAATTTTGTATTTTTGTATGTATGGAAAATCATATCGGTTAAGTGGCCACCATTAGAATGCATGCACTCATGGGCTCTTTTGCTGGCACTTTCCATGACTTTTAGAAGTGTTGCCGGCGTAATTTGAGCTTCAGCTCCTGTGAGTCTGTGGTGTTTTAATGTAAACCATTTCCATCAGGTAACCCCATAAAAAAAGTCCGGAGCCGACAGATCAGGCGATCGCGGCGGCCATTCAAATTCGCGTTTTTTGAGATAATGCGATTTGGGAATTGTTCGCGCCACAAGTTCATTGTCTCACGAGCGTTGTGAGCGGTAGCTCCGTCTTGCTGAAACCAAATAAGCTCAGCATTGTTGTCTACTTGCACAAGTGGAAAAAGAAAGTCCTGAAGCATTGTTCTGTAGCGGCACCCATTGATCGTAACGCTGGCATCCGCATACTTTTCAAAGAAATATGGCCCATAAATATTACGCGAGGCTATTTCACACCAAACAGTAACACGAAGTGAGTGTAAGGGACGTTGATGGAGATTTTTAGGATTCTGTGTGGCCCAAAATCTGCAATTTTGCTTGTTCACAAACCCGCTCAGATGAAAATGTGCTTCGTCGATCATCATAAAATTTTCTTAAAATTCTTCGTCATTCTCGGCGATATTTAGGACGGTTCTGCAGTACTCCAGACGTTTTTCTGGTTCACCAGGATTGAGCTGTTGGACCTACTGGATCATGTAAGGGTATAGGTGCACATCTTTCCTCAAAATCCGATGCATCGTGCTACGCGATATGGCTAACTGTGTTGAACGTCGTCATGTCGATGTTTCAGGATCGGTTGCAACACTTTCCCTAACGACCTGGATGTTTTTAATCGATCGTCCAAAATGAAGCCTGCCCGAACGCCTCACATCTCCAACGTTCCCATATTGCTCAAATTTTGCCACCACAGCACGAAAAGTGGGTGCTGTTGGAACATTTCTAACGCCATAAAATTGCCGGTAGGCACGTTGAGTACAAATTATTGACTGGCTATTTTCGAAAAATAATTTAACAATTTTTGTTCGCTGTGCGAACGTGTAGTGATCCATCCTAAATCTCCCAAGCTTTATTTCTTAAACAAAAAAAAAAATATCTATAAATAAAAGAGTTATTAATTCTTTACATGGGAAAGAGACTTTTGGTGCACCCTGTACCATCTAGTATCAGACGGATGCTAGGCATTTGTGGGCGTTTCAGACCAACATGATTTTTTTTAAATTGAGGCTTGCTAGACCACTGACCACCCAACACTTCCAACCTGTTTTGTGACACAGGGGACTCGCTATTAGTCCTCTTCACTCCCCAATTTTCGAAGAAGTTCGTAGATGTAGAAATGAGGAGACGTGAAGATGGGCTTGCTCACAGACCTGCATAGTGTAGTGTGATGCTTCTGCTACGACGTCTTAGGCTGCACACACAGTGAAGCGATGCGATGCGAGAAGCGTGCGCTAAAAATGTTTACTTTTATTCTTACGTAAGTGCGCACAGTAAAGCGAAAAGAATTCATGTGAAAAGTTTTTTCGCATGCTTCTCATATCGCATTGCTTTATCGCATCACTGTGCGCGTAGCCTTATGTATGTGCATACATACATATATTAAACTTGCCAACCATTATTCATTTATGTAACTTCTAATTCTTGCCAAATTCGAGTTCAGCTTCGAGGATAATGTGTCATTAAAAGATTTTAAATCTCATATTCTGAATCGGAAACAAGACTGTAGGTCAGTCGGAAAGTGATTTATTAGACTTTTACCAAAAAAAAACCTACGCTTTTGTCGTAAAAGTTTTCTACTTTCCATAAACCGATTACAGGACACAAGTGTTTCCTAAGATTCATAGCAAAAGAATAAATAAATAAATCATAAATTAAAGTTTACTCTAAATGCTCCCTGAATACAACAGGACTTTTAGCAATATTGCCGCTCTCTAAGTAAGTATTTAAACAAAACTGATGTAAACCCTCGCACTGATAAAAATTGCGTTTATAAATAAACGTTGTAAGTACTTAACTATAAAACAAAAACCTGTTTACCTACTCGTTCAAGCCTGAAACAATGGAATTAAGCGATAAAATATTTACTCATTCATTACATTCATGATAATTGATGTACCGCCTGATAATATAATGGCTAGCTTCCCTTTTCACGTCAATGCTGCAGCGCCGGTATGACAAACATAATACAATAATGCGCCATAGCACGGTCACCAATATAAAACAATCGTCCTGCTCGCTGTAGTAGTCGACGACGTGGGGGGATTAAGGTCAGTATGTAATAGTCAATTGCGCCTAGGAGCCGGAAATCAATGAATGGGGATTACACAATTTAATAATTCATATTTGCCATCGGAGTGCAATGGCCAGTTGCGATTCGCTTTCGACCGATTATTGCTGTAGCGTTAAGCACACGCACATCATTGTTTAAAAGCTACACCCCTATGGATAGTGTATTTGGTACAATGCGCTGGGGGTTAAGTAGGGATTCTCAATACGTATTTCAATTGTGTAATTGGAGGTATGGTTTATATCCATCGATATACATAGGTTTACGCATCTATATTACAATATTAGAGGGAAAGGCTGTGTTGGACAGGTACAGGGCACCACTATTAAACTATACGGTACCAGGATATTTTAACATAGAAAATAAATAAATAAATACATATCGTAGCTGGCGCGACGGTCGCATGAAGGAAGGGACCTAGGTTAGGTTAGGTTAGCGGGCCGATGAAGACGGTGAAACCCTCTTCAGCTCACTTAGGTCTATTTAGACCCGTTGTGGTTCCCATGAATTTTACCACTTACTTCCTACTGCGTGGACAGCCACCTGGCTGTCCTTGAAAAGTTGAGCAGATCCTACAGTGAACCATCGGATAGCTCCTCGATGTTATCGAACAGGTATCTGCCCAGTGTTCTTTTTCGTATATTACAGAGGTTTAGACAATGACAAAGAAAGTGGGTTGTCACCTCATGTACTTCTTCGTCCCTGCATAGATCGTCCTCGGTCAGATGCAAGTTTTTTGCATGATACCTGAGCATATTGTGGGTTGTAATTAATCCTACCAGTAATGGCAGGCCTTTCCTGTCCATATGCAGGAGCTTGGTGGTTTAGGCTTTATTATATTCTGGCCATAGCCTTCTAGAAGTTTCGTAGGTGGTTAGTGTTATTCGCCTCAGTTAAAGATCTTAGCCTTATTATTGCTTTCAGATGACGAAGTGGAAGTTTATTTGTACCGTCCGCTAGCTCTGGTTCTATGGCAGATCCCTTCCGGGCTAGTTCGTCAGCAGTATCGTTTCTTGGCACACCACTGTGGCCGGGAACACAGCAGAGCTTTGCATTATCCTACGTGCCAAGAACCTTCAGGTCATCGCGACAGTACTTTACAAGCTTGGATGTAATTTAAGTAGCAGTTAATGCTTTTAAGCTCGCCTGGTTGTCTATGAAGATCTTAATATTTTCCCGTGGTACCGTGACGGGCACGTCTAGTCACTGCTAGAACCTCTGCCTGAAAAAAAAAAACGCTGTTGTCAGATCCTATCTTCTCATAAAAGACACCTGTACCTGTGCCTATGTCCATCTTGGAGCCATCCGTGTAGATGGACTTTGTTTCGTTAAGAATTTCTTTGTTTTTCCACTGTTCTCTGCTCTCGGAATATAAAGGAGAAGGGTTTGACGAAGTCCAGGTACGGAATTATGGAGTCAAAATCGACACTTATGCCCGGCTATTTGTCCAATATCTTGACGTGTCCATATGAGCTCGCTTTCCAGAGGAAGATACCTACAGACTATTGTCGAATTGAGAAGTGCCTTCATGAAAAATGTTGTTCTCGCAAACCTACTCACCTCGCAAAGCAGTCCAACGCACTAACCACTAAGCCACCCCGTCCCTCAGAGCCAAGTATGGTGTACGGAAGGCTCTAAAATGGACGCTGGATCTGGGGCTGGAATATTCGAAGAGTCGTCTAGCACATACATGTTCGTCAGTCTAGGCACATGCTCACAGATCTTCCAGGCAGAAATATTTGCCATCAATCAGTGCACAAGCTTAAACTTGCTCTCTAATTTGTGGCAAAACATCTTTATCTTCTCTGACAAGCTGCCATGAAAACACTGAACTAAGCCACGATAAAATCGAAATAAGTCCTAGAGACAGTCAAATTGCTTCTAGAACTGGGAAGAAACAACTTGGTCATACTATAGTGGATCCCTGCTCACAAGGGCCATACCGGCAATGAAACTGCGGACTCACTGACCAAGATAGGTGCAACCACCCCGCTCACTGGTCTTGAACCAGCCTGTGGAGTAAACAAATCCATTTTTCAAAACTTCATGAGGGAGCAATCCCTGCTCAAATCCAACACAATTTGGATGGAAAGTGTAAGACAGAAATGTAACGAACACTTCTTACCCAATTTATTGCAAAATAAATTTAAGTTCCTTTTTAATTTGAGCCACTGCCGACTAAAATGGCATCTAGCTTGGTCTGTCAACGGACTCTATCTGCAAATTGTATTTTGAAAGCGATAAAAGCCTTCTCTACATCGTCACAGAGTGCCCAGCCCAGAAAGCGGACCTTAGGCAGTGAACTCGTCTCACCAACAGCACTTGCAACGCTCCACCCTGAGAAGCCGATTAGCTTCCCGACATCCTTTGAAGCAGACAAACTGCTCTAAACATATGGGACATCATAATAGGGCTCTTTATGAGACCGCAGTGCTAAAGTGAACAAACCGATCCCCACTTATAGTAGTGATAGTGATAACCACTGAGCCAGGGCAACCACTGTTTTCACATAGGAATGTACAGGAAAAACTAAAAACTTTGCAAGCAATGCAAAAATATCAAAAGTCGTTTGAGCCCTGATTTTTTGTAAGATAATACGCGCAACGCGGGTGGGAGTAGACAGTAGATATAAATTGAAATCTGTTAAAATAGTTTTCCGATTTTTTTAAGTACATACACAGTAGAATCTCGGAAAGATGAACGAATAAAGAGCAGGGCCTGTTCATCTTTTCGAAATAATCGTCTTTTGAGTAGGTACCTTATTTTGGTTAAGAGGAAGAACTAGTTAGTATCTTTAGAAGGTATAAAGACGTAAAATACAACATAATAGGGATACATTTTATTTTTATGCTACAAATGAACAAAAAACAGGGGAAAACAAAAGCTCAAAGTTCTCCGTTCATCTTCCTGGAATCCTTTAGAACAGTTCATCTTTCCGAAATTCTACTGTATTAAATATTCTAAGCGACTTTCGTACATGTAGTTATTTTCTATGATTTTTTTTCCCTATGTATAAAAAAACACAAGACCTGACCGAACCAAATTTGTAAGTAAAGTCCAAAAAATATTCTATTACGAAAAACATCTCATATTAAAAAGGGAAGACGAACGATGGTCTTTTTAATTTCCCTCTGCGACATTAATATCTTCACCTAAAGTTGTGTTGAAGCCATTTGTCATTTTAATGTGAACTCATTTAGCATTACATTTGTTCGTCATAAGCGTTGCAATATTTTATCTGACAAAATGGTGTGAGTTTTTATATTTCCATTAGAGGTATTACTTTTGCGCAGCAATGATAAAATTTTTAAAATAACCGTATTCAAAGTAATGGATGCAAGCTTAAGTGTACATGTATATCACCTACGCATCTTAAGTTTCAGTTTAAATTTAGATAACGTATAAGCCAGATCTTATGGAAGAAAACTTGAACTTAACGTGACATTTGTTTAACCTTCGCATTTATACAAATTTCTTTTACCTAAAGGCATAGTGTCTATCCGGGTAGATAAAAAATATTCATACAATTTTACTGTAAAAAATTTATGTTAAGAAATTATGTACTTTGCACTGAATTTATGTACCTAAACGATTTTAGTTTGATTTTAGAATTTGTTGTTTAAGACTGTGCTTAAAATAATAGAATAGAGGTAGAAATTTTGAATATCTTTCGGCGCCAGCTGTTTCAAGGTAGGTTTTTGTCATGATACCTATGACGGTATGAGGTTCAGGAGAATGTATTGACGTACTCTACTGCCGTATGTTTAGTGTATAATGAATTTTTTCGGGATTAGTTTGACTTATGAAGAAAGCAAGAATATTTTCGGAATATGTTGGCAGTCGAATCTGACTCGGATGAAGTCGGGCCTGACCCAGGCAAAAGCGCTGATAGCGACAGGAATATTTTTCTGATCAGGAAGATGCAAATTTGGTTGCTGAAAAAACCAACTGACTCTTACCTAATTATCAGAAATCTATCGCCAGTAGATATATTTTTTTTTTTTATTATGAGTCCATCCATTAGAGATCGAATTTGTAGGCTTTGCGATAAATGCAATGGTTCATAACTGAAACTCTGAAGACCCTTCCAAAATGACTGTTACATGGATTCCGATTACTGATAAAAAGTTGATAGTTTTTTTTTTTTTTGAAACTTTGCCTCCGATGGGTTCCCAGAAATCCAACCAATAAAAAGTAAGCGGGCTTCGCAAACAAAATTCTTTTCCTCTTTATCGTGCAACCTTGTATGTCAACTGATTCCAAAACATCTTACGCTTTATTCGTTTTAATAACCAGTTTACAAGAGCCATTAGACAGTCTGAAGATAAGGCAGCACCGATAAGGGATGATTTCGAGATCATCGACTCGAATCTGAAAGCCCTTATGCTTATGAGAACATTACTGTGAACGAATAAAACCAGCAAAATATGGTATAAAAATCTGGTGGGTCTGCGATGCCTCGACTTTTTATATGCTATAAGGCCAAATTTACACCGGAAAAGTAGGGATTGTGCGACCGGATTATGACGGATCTAGTTGCTCCCTACAAAAATACCCATGATTTTCTTCACACTATATAAGGAAAAGTAGAAAATATTCACACAGTTGCATATATCTACCCCGGTAGATACTATTAATTTACGTGCATAATAAGTTAAACAAGAAGAAAAAGAACTGGTCTAAAAGCATTTTCTTTTTACATTTTTTGCAAAAAATCGAAAATTTGATTACTGAGTCGAAAGCGTTTCCAGATTTGATAAAAGCTCCCTAAATTATTAGCAAATGAAAATCGAACTCTAAATGCGAAGGTTAAACTGTAGGTAGGTCTCATCTTGAGGTGTCGCGCCAGCTATTCATTTACATACGAGTATTAAAAATTCATCATCAACGGCACCACAACCGTTGTCCTCGTCTTCCTTAGTGTGTTTTTTCCGACGGCCCCGGTTTTGAGCCGATGTCATACATTCTAACATCAAGCTCTATGCGTCTCGGTCCAGGCCAACCTTTCAACATATAAAATTGGGAAGAATTCTTTTAATGTCTCCAGCGGATTGCCTATTTACTGCTGTCTTCCCGCGAATTGTGATGATAGCCAAAATTTCCGCCCACCTGATCAAAGCAGCTTTGGATGAGATGAAAGCATACACCAACTTATCCCTGAAATTTGAACAGGTGAGTATATGGCCACTATCAGTGTGATTTCAGAGCAGAAAAGTCCACAGTCATCTAAACAAATTTTTTGCAGTTTTTTTTTTAGCTACTTATCCTTTTAGCTACCTTATCTAATATTTCTTTCAATCCATATACGATACTTCCACTTCTATTACGGCGGAACCACACTTGAGATCGTATTTTGTGTAGTTCCGTATAATGCAAGGAATACAATAGCTCATCTGAACCCACCGGCAAAAGCATTTATCCATTATCTTAAAAAGCGAGTGCACCGGAATCTAAGTTATGACAAGGTACATTGCCCATGCACCTTCAACCTAGTGTAGCCGTTCTTTGGTATACTCGCACAGGGATGGTGTAGAGAGCATTTGTATAATAGGTTTTGAGGCAGTCGAAAGCTTAGGCTTAGTTTGCGGCAAAATTATGGTCGGCTATGTTTCCAAATCCAACCCCACCCCACTGGCATATAAGATCAAAATCTCTTTGTGCATGTTTTGGGCACTGACTTTGTGTGTGTTGTGGTTTTGAAGGTTTATCCCATTGCAATTTTGTGTGCCTTTACAAGCTGCACAACTGCAAAGGATATGAATATAAGGGAATGATGGGATGTACATTTTCGGTTTTAATCAAATTATGCGCATGTAAGAAGGGAGGAGAAAATAATTTATTACCGTCAACTGACCTCTTCATGGTTTTTGGATAGAAATGAGGGTATATCATGAATTAGTGCTTCGTAATTTTTTTTAAATTTTGTAGTAATGAACTCCTCAGCTAAAATATTGCATCGGAAGGAAATAATTCATTTAGGATGAAATGAATTGTCTTAAATGATGGAGACTTCCACCAGAGAATACTCAGCGGTCCACGTTCAAATTAAATTAGTCAAAGTACTCATCGTGCCCAATACAACATACGGCTGCAAGATATTTATTGAACATAACCCTCAGATTCACTTTTTTGGCTAAGTCGATGTCGCTGTAAAGACCGTACTGTTCGTCGTTGTAACTTCCCTCCATTCACGGTCTATGCAGACGGGACCGAAAATCATCCGAAGAATTTTTCCCTCGAAACAGCCGAGAGCAGCTTCATAAGATTCTAATAAAGTGGGATGATAAGGTCTTATAAAGGGTCATTCAGATTATGTCAATGTTGATGGATGGACTTTTGAAAGATTGTGCCTCTGGTGCTTGTGGGTGAGCGTTGCACTATGACAGCGCGTCGCCTGATCTAAATCTTTTTTTGACGTCAAAGGTCTCGGCAAAGCTTTTACTGACCTTGAAGGAGCTGCGTGCATTCTCTATCGTCATCCTGCACAAACGGACGATGCCAATCATACGTGGCCTCAAAATCGATGAAAAGGTGGTGGGTACCGATTTGACGTTCCTGGATTTTCTCCAAAATCTGCCGCTGTGTGAATATGTGGTCGTTGGTGAACTTAATTTGCCTGTAGCCACACTGATATGGACCGATGAGGTTGTTGACGAACGGCTTCAGGGATTCACCCAACACGGCAGATACGATTTTATCGGCGATGTTAGGAAGACTGATGACTCTTTAGTTATCGCAGTTCAGAAGGTATCCTTTCTTGAGGATCGGGCAAACAATGCTGAGGTTCTATTCATCGGGCATACTTTCCTCCGACCATATTTTATATATGAGTTGCTCCTGACCTAGTCATCGCCTGCTGCTTTGAACAGCTCGGCAGCTCTGTTGGACTTATGCTTCGATATGACTTTCTTCACTTCGTCCAGGTCGGGTAGACGAAATTGTTGGTCTTCGTCGTTCAGGTTGAATGGTTCATTCTGCCTGACAGGGGAATTTGATTCGCCATCGGCGTTAAACATGCTTCAGATTTAGTTCTTACATATCCTCAGTATCGACTGCGATTCAACTACGATGTTCCCTTGTCCATCCTGACAGACTTGAGTTCGGGCTCTGTAGCATTGACAGGTTCTTTTTACCCTTTGGCAAAACTACCGAACCTCATTCCTGCAGTAACGTGTCTCTTTTTACTCAGTCGCGCGCTTCCCATGCTCCTTTTTCCTCCTGAGTATACGTCAAGGATTGTTTAATTGTTTAATATTCAGTGGCCTTATTAACAATTGAATTCTAAACAAATGCACATCATCTTTTTATTTTTATAGCGGCCTTGCTTTAAACGAAAACCGCTTAACGTGTCGAATGACCCCATTCAATACCCACTTTCTCTTAGGCATACCTTCAACCATAAACAGTGTCAGAGAGACTCGTGTTTACTTCAATCTAATGAAATTGTCAAATCAAATTTATCACTTCCAATTGTGAATTTAGGGGGCTAAAAATAACACCATAAGGAAAAACGAACTCCTCACATCAAGCATCACGCAGAAAACGATAAACGACGCTTTTTTCACGCCTGACGTTGTCTAATGCCGATGGTAAGAATCAATGTCAGTCCCAATTTATGTGACGTTATTCGTTTAGGTCGTTTCGTGTACATCACGTAGTCGTTGTTAACGATACGATACCGATACTGGTTGAGAGAGGTAGGTTATACTTTACGCAGCAGACTCCAATGAAAGTGCAATCGTTAAGTTGTATACCCCAATCACGCACAAGTGTGTGACTTTACAAATGTGCATATCACAGTATGTGTATGTTGTATGCATATGTGTTTTCGATTCATGCATATTCAGATAAATGGACAAATTGATGAAAAACGACTTCTTAAAAGGACATTTCTCGTCTCATTTCAAGGAGGGAATTGATTTTTTTTTTCGGTCAAAAAATCGATTTTTGTTTTTGACGAAACTGTGATAACTTCTACGAACAGACGATATGCAAAAGTGGCATATACTACATATATTCCAGTGCCGACGTCATCAAAAAATTCTCAAATGTGTCAAAAATTCTATGCCTATGCCAGTACTCGCAAACTCGCATATAGACGTCTTCACATGATATGCGACTTTTGTGTCGGAAATCGCAAATGCATTTGCCAGCATATCCTGGCATATGATATGTCATGAAATGGAATGGCAAATGTTGTGCCCTATATGCGAGGTGTGCACGCGATATTTGAAACAATTGGCATATCGCATATTTCCAATCATATGCAGGTTTGCGAAACTATTTCCTGCCAAAAATGTTAAACTCGTGTCCAAAGAAAATTGGGCTGCTGTTGCAATTTTGGTGTTGGAAACAGACAACGAAGATGAAAGCCACGAAGAAGCAAGTTCAGAACAGGTGCATCGAATTTGTCGTGTGTGGACAAAGGATTAGTTGCGACTTCGCAAAACGGAAGGCTTTTGCGTAAAATTATTGTTGGAATTGCGTGGCAATAACCCAGAACTATACCGCGGTTTCGCATATCGCATGTTGGCCGATGAATCTTCCGCTACACTCGTCAGAAGAGTTGGAATTTGTTCAAACCTTTCGGATACTTACCTTGCAAACTCCTTCCGTATCTCATCGTTCTGCAAACTCTTGAACAATCTATATCTCTGTGTGTCCTCATCATTACAACCCACAAGAACTTAAGCCATCGGTGTCTCCTTTATCTCTCCTTCAATTTCCCTAATACCCATACTCTCGTTTAAGGCTAGTCATACCCCTCTAGGGCGCGTGAATTATAAAAAATTAAAGTAAAAAAAAAAAGAAAAGGACAAATCAAATACAGCAACTGAATCACTTGACCTGATAAAAACAAAAAACAAAATTTTTGCTCGAATATGGCTCGCATATGATGTCAAATTGTCATAAATTATATGCGAGATTGTTCACACGATATGCGAAAAAGTGGCAAATTAATTTGCAATTTAAGTGTCACATATTGTCGGCATATAGTTTGACAGCATATGCGGACTGTCCCAATAAGGTGTTAAGCCGATTTGCCAACATGAATCGCATATAAAGATTCTTTCATTAAGCGCTTCCTATCTTAAATAAAAAATTAAATAAAACAAAGGGTGTGTGAGATATCATCTAAATTTTTTATTCGTTTGAAAGGCCTATCGATGCCATTATGTATGGAATATAACATCGTTTAAATGTCTGCCGCAGCTTCTCTGGCATGGCATGGGTTATGTTGGCCTTGAGGGCCGCTGTGGTTTGTGGGTTATTGGAATAGACCTGCGACTTCAGAAAAACTCAGAAGAAAAAGTCTAACGGGGTCAAATGGCACGATCTCGGTGGCCAGTTCACATCACCTCCACGTGCCCTCGAATCGCTCGTGCAGAATTTCCAATGTGGCGTGAAATGTGTGGCACGTAGCGCCCTCCTGTTGAAACCGCATGTCGTTGGTGTCCATATCATCCAATTCAGGCCAAAAGAAGTTGGTAATCATCGACCTATACGCTCGCCGTTGACGGTGATGGCCTGGCCAACGTCGTTCTCAAAGAAATATCGACGGATGACGCCGCCAGCCCAAAATCCACACCAAACAGTGACTTTTTCGGGATGCATTGGAGGCTCTTGGATCTCATGTGGATTGGTATCGTCCCAAATTCGACAATTTTCTTTGTTGACGTATCCATCCATCCAGAAATGGGCCTCATCGCTGAAGATAATTTTTCGATGAAAATTAGGGTCAGTTTCCAACTATTGCAACACACGTCGTTGTCTATGGTCGTTCACCTTCAGCTCCTTTGTCACTTGAATTTTGCACGGGTGCAGACCCAAGTCACGACGCAAAATTCGCCAAGTTGTGGTCTACGAAAGGCCGAGTTCTTGTGAGCGACGCGAAATCGACTGCACAATCTCACGGACAGCGGCGATGTTTTCGGCAGATCTTGCGTTTCGTCGACGTACGGGTGTTGGTTGATCGTTTACTGTACCAGTGGACTCAAATTTATCCACTACACTGCGAATAGTCCTCTCAGAAGGACGATTATGGCGACCGTAAAATGGAAGAAGCGCGCGGAACGTTGCCCGAACAGAACACCCATTTTGATAAAACAATTTTATTATTTGCACGTGTTATTGAGCGCTATATCCGTCCATGGTAATTTGGCAAAACAGACTGAATAAATGACAGCTAATTTGACAGATGTACAATAGCTTCAACAATATAACCGCTATCAGCTGTCAAAGCTTGGAAGTCCCTATTGGAAGAGCAATTAACGCGAACATTGTTCATTTCCAGCAAGAACGACACGTAGACGTCCCCAAAATCTAAAGTTGCTTAATTTTTCTCAGCAGTAATATTTTAAAGAATTCGAAGAGTTTGACTCATAAATGCATCATACATATGTATGTAGATGCAATTTCAACGAGAAGCAAATATTTTGGTTCATCATCATCGTTTTCCAATGACCAATGGAGTCGCGGGTTTAGGGCTACAAAAGATATTTTATAAGGATTATTCGAACGCTAATGGGTTATAAAAGAGGCAAGTAAAATTCGAGTTCTTAGGCGCAATATACGAAATTTTTTTTACGACTTGTGTTCTTCCTTCCGTACTTGTTCGGCGAGAATTAATGTCCCTCGAAAGAATGATTAACTATGATACATATCAAGCAGATTAAGAACTGCAGCAACATGAGTATTAAACTTCTTTCATACGATTTCATCACGTCATATTCATAATTTTACGTGAATTGCTTACGTAAATATGTACATGCAACCTATTTGATAAAAAAAAGAAAGAAAGATCCGCTTTAGTACACAATTTTATAACTCGACCTTTGTTTTAACACCGATTTGAGAACACATACATATCTTCATTATTGCTCTGAATTGTGGGCTATGTTTCAAATTTAATATACCTTTATCGTCATATGCAGGATACACAATGGGATATAAAGGAAAAAACAAAAAAAAAAACACACACATGTACGTTCCAAAATAACAATCTTACAAAATGTGAATTTATGATAAGAAAGCTTGACTTTTGCAGTTCCTATACACTCTTGACGTAGTTACCTTTTCCCCTTCGTCAACAAATAAAATTGCTCGTTCAATTTACCCCAAATTTGTTTTAATGACAAATTGAGCTGTGGCGTTCATTATAAATAATTTACAGTCACTCACCCATAACGCCGCTTGTGGCAATTTAACTTAAAGTCACAGAAGCGGAACACATAACACAATCGTACGTACGTATGCTCACTTTAAACCACTATTTTTTATTGCATTAATTTGGAACTTCATCAGCCATATAGAAGGGCATCGTTCACTCAATTTTATAGCTGACATAAATAAAATCCCATTCTTATTTGGGATACCATACACTGTAAAATGCAACAGCAGTTTATTTTTATTGCTGTGGTACTCCTCATGTACCGTATAGATATCTACCCTTTTAACGCCTAGGAGTTGGAAGCGCCTTTTTCAAACACCGTGACGATAGGCAATTCGAAAGGAGGCTGAAAATAAATATCTCATGGGCTGACAAGTGCTTACACAGTATATCTTGGATAAGCGCCACACCAATCGAAATTAACCTTTGTTATAAGCCTACTCAATTTCTTGGTGTGATTTACATATTTTAAACAAAAAAATTATTTGTATTATTTAACAAGGAAATGAGTGCCATCGCTATAGTTTATGTTTTAGTGAAAAACAAAATTTGAGATAAGATGACATGCAAAAGAGTGTGAGTTGCGAAAGTGTTTTACGTAGGAACTTACCGAATAAAAATAAATGGCTAATATTTCTATACAGCTGTCTTATGGGGTAGTTGGTTGAATTGCTAGCTCTACAAAGAGTGATGTTCAACCTTTGACAACCCTTAGTGAGCGAAGACGATGAAAACGTTTTGTTGTTTTTGATTTTGCTTCTTTATTTATGGGGGATGTTTTTTCCCTTTTTTTTTCTCATATGCGTACATAAGCACATATGTTCCACGTTACGTTAACTATACAATTCAACTGCAACGAACTGAGCACTTTTATCAATTAGCTAGTAAATTCTTGAAATTTTAGAACCATCTCATACTTATTTTTTAATTATTTATATTTATTTCGATTTCCATTTTAGTTTTGGATTTGAACCATATCCAGATACAGTACACTTTAGATAAAAAGGGGTATAGCTTTAGCGAAAAAAAAAAAAACGTTTACACTGCATGCATCTTTACCATAAAATGTATTTATGTAGACTGTTAAATTTCTGGTACATCCCTACCAAACGCTCTACTGGGCATCTACACTGACCATCTTTTTTTCAAGTAGCGATAAACGGTAGAGCACGCAATTACATTTACCTTGAAATTTCATTTCGGAACATCTATGCGGCATCTGACGGTTCGAATAAGGACAGTGGATCTATCATGTCGGTGAAACCAGGTATATACTTAACCATCTTCCAAGCAGCAATGTTTGCCATTTGCCAGTGTACGAGCTTTAACTCGCTTCCTAACTTCCATGACAAGACCATCAGCATCTTCTCTAAGAGTCGAGCTGTCTAAAACCACTGAACTCATCAAAACTAGTTCTAGATACAGTAAGAATGCTTCTTGAACTAAGAAAGAACAACTTGGTCATACTACACTAGATCCCTCCAAACAATGGCCACATTGCCTACGAAACAGCGGATTCATTGGCCAAGACAGGTGCAACAACCCCCTCACTGGTTCTAAACCATTCTGTGGAGTAAGCGAATGACTTTTCAAAACGTACATGGGGGAACAGACCTTGTTCGAATTTAATTCAATCTGGATGAAAAGTATAGGACAGAAATGTACCAAATTCTTTTTTATTTACTTTCCACAAAAAAAATTAACTTTGTTCTGAATTTGAGCAGGAACCACCTTAAAATCCTAACCGGAATCGGAAGTAGCCAGTGCCTATTAAAATCGTACCTCCGCAGACTCAATCTTTCACCGGACCCCACCTGCAGCCTATGCTTGGAGAAAGATGAAAGCAATTTTCACACTGTTAAAGTGCTCGCTCTCATCCACGTGAGAAAATGGAGCCTAGGCAGTGAACTTGTTTCACCGACTGCATTCACCACGCTTCAGCCTGAGAAGCTGATTAGACTCTGGAGCAAACAAACTGCTTTAGAATCATATAAGTCGGCACAATAGGCCTCTCTGTGAGACCGCTGCTGTGCAAGAGTGGACCAACTGCTCTCTAATCAATTAAAATAAATAAAATATCTATGCGGCACAGTCAAATATCGCAGCCAAAACATATGTAGAGCTATGACATGTTGAATAGAGTGTTGAGACGTAGAGTGCTCTTCCTAAAGGCGTTTACATTACAGAAACTCTAGAGTAGAGTCGCTGTGGAACTCTACACTCTCCCTCTATATGGGGTTTACACTTCCCAACCTAGATTTTTCTCTAATTCTACCACTTTTTTCTCGAAGGTGTACACTATGCTTAACGCTATTTCATATACATAGCGATGGACGGGATATAAGGATAAACATTCAGACTTGACAGAATGGTAGAATTTTTAGCGAAGTATAAGCTTATTGTCTCCCCGGTTTTTTTTTCGCGACTTTTATTTTTCTTCGATATCGAGTTGAATGTTTTACCCTACAACTCCAGTGCCATTAGTCGGATCTGGAAAATTCTTTCAGTAGTCGACAAGTCTGATTTTTAAGATTGAAATTAGGTTTAAATATTATAAATGTTGGACCGTTCAAAGAAACAGTTAAGAAATATGTAGCCTTAGATCACAAAAAACGCGATTTACTAAAACTTTCACGCGTCATAACATTAAAGCGGTTTGACGGATGTGATTAAAATTAGATTTGTTTGTTAGGTAATTTATCAGCGAAGATTTTAATGTATATATCAATCATCTTTGTAGGTTGTCTCAAGGCTGCCCAGTTAGCAATTAAAACATACTTTACTAATTTTAAGAAACATAACATGGGTGTTTGGTTGGCTTTGACTGCACCGCAGTGAACAACATTGTATACGTTGCTCACGCAGATTGTGTGGGTGTACGATGCGAACGGGATGTGCATTCCACACAGAGCAGGTCTCTGCCACGAACATGACACCACCTGTAAATTTTTAGACCATTTTGTTATCCTTTGTGCGCTGCGGGTTGCATTTCTTGACCGATTGACCTAATTCTTTTTTCTGTGAATTTTACAACTAGAATTTTTAGAATGATTGGTCATAGAGTTTAATCACTATAAATAATCACTACTAATATTATAAAAGTGAAACGTTGTCCGTTTGTTTGTTTGTTTGTTTATTTGTTTGTTTGTTTGTTTGTTTGTTTGTTTGGATTTTTCCTATGCGAAAACTACTAAACCAATCAACCTCAAATTTTGCACACAGAATGGTTGTACAGGGTTTTTCAATAAGAGCGCTACAAAAGTTTTTTTAAATAGAGCAAAAACGGTTTTGGATATCAATGAAATTCTTTATTCCTGTGAAAGTACGTTCGATGCCATTATGTATGGAACTCGATTTCTTTTGAATGGCCACCACGGGCACGCTTGCAGAAGTCCAGACGCTGAACCCAATTTTCGACGGTTTTCAAGTATAAATCGGCCGATACTGCTGCAATTTCACGTTCGATATTTGTACGAAGTTCATCAATCGTCGCTGGCTTGTTGGCATAGACCATAGACTTGACGTAGACCCACAGGAAATAGTCTAACGGCGTCAAATCGCACGACCGAGGCGGCCAAGCGACTGGACCATTTCGTGAGATAACACGTTCTCCAAACTTGGTTTCCAATAAATTGATTGTGACATTCGCTGTGTGGCTTGTGGCGCCGTCCTGTTGGAACCACATGTCCTCCAAGTCCATATCATCCAATTGGGGCCAAAAATATTCGGTTATCATTGAACGGTAGCGATCCCCATTCACAGTAACGTGCCGGTCTTGATCATCACGGAAGAAGTACGGCCCAATGACGCCGCCGGCCCATAAACCACACCAAACCGTAATTTTTTCGGGATGCAATGATGACTCATGGAGTACGTGTCATCCAGCCAGAAATGAGCCTCATCGCTGAAGATGATTTTTCGATGAAAATCCGAATCATTTTCAAGTTGTTGCTCAGCCCAATTCACGAACATACGACGCTTCTGGTGGTCAAGCGGCTTCAGTTCTTGCGTCAATTTAATCTTGTAAGGATGTAGGCCAAGATCTTTTCGCAAAATTCGCCACAACGACGTCACAGAGATGCCCAACGCTTGAGAACGACGTGTGAGAGACACATTTGGGCTTTCTGCAACTGAAGCCTCAGCGGCAGCAATATTCTCGACACTACGGGCACTTCTTTGTCTCACTGGCACGGGAACATTTTGTACTGTGCCTGTGGATTCAAATTTGTCCACTAGACGTTCAATTGTTGATCTGCTAGGACGATTATGACGACCATAAATTGGACGTAGCGCTCTTAACGTTGAGGCCACTGACTCCGAATTTCGGTAGTAAATTTTAATAATTTCGACTCGTTGTTGGCTCGTATATCTTTCCATCATGAAATAGCAAACCTTACTGAAGAGAAATGTCAAAAAACCGCAAGAAAAATATGGCGTCGTTTGCCGTCCCTGTCGCTCTACTTTTGTAGCGTCCCTATTGAAAAACCCTTTACATCGGGTCATATAATAGGCTATGTTTTATAACGCTATCTTATTCAAGAGCCGAGCAGTTAACAAAAACGTGGAGCAAGTCGGAAGAAATTCCTTGCCGCACACGAAAAGATATTTTCTCGATCGTGAGCCACATCGGTTGATGAGCGTACGTGTTGTTTTTGTTTTGCCCAGTTTCACAAGGGTAGTTTTTCATTTCCTTTGCTGCTGTGTTGTTGTTGTTTTTTTTTGTTCGTTCTTTGCTTCTATCTATTCGTGTGTACAGGGTAATGATTTGGTGGTTGGTACGGTAGATATATATACATACATACATTGGATATACATCTGTACATTTGTATTTATATATTTATTACATTACATATGTATTAACATATGTTCGTACATATGTGCCTACACAGGTTATCAAATTCAATTAACTCTAGAGAATTGAGCTAATGAGGGAAAAGGTCAGTTCAAAAGCGCAGTTGGATCAGTTTGCCCGTTCCATTTGTGGGCGAGTGAACTTTGGTATTGTTATGATGACACATCATCATTTTTTCGAGCCAGACGGATTATTCATTTTTTTATCCATATGCGCAATTGTCTACACATTTTTCCTGGCAATTTTTTTTATGGATTCTCTTTTTCGGTAGATAAAGGAATAGCGCGCCGACGCGACGCGACAGGCTGGGTATGGGATTGTGTGTGCTTGATGTAGGTATAACATTGCCAGTTGCGGGAGGGGAATTTTTTGTTTTGATTTTATTTTTTGCAAAGGATGTATGTATGTATGTATGTATGTATCTATTTAACGAATGTATTCAAATTCCAAGGACTTCTGATTTAAAATGAATTTGACTTGGAGGATGACTTTTCGAAAGAAGGGGACAGTAGGTGAACAAACTTGAGTTCGAGGGAAAATCGAGTTAGAGGGAAATTAGAGTTAAAGGAGGTTCGGTTCGACTTAAAGAATTTGATTACATTTGCAAAAGTGGCAGAATAAAATACAGTCGATTGGGTTGAATATAAAATTCCGATTCAGATTTAAGATGAGATTATGATATATTATATAATCATGATAAGTCTTTCATAAATTGTTTGAAGAAGATGTCGATTTCTGGATTGAAATGTAATAACCCCGAGCAACGCCGGGTATTATTCAGCTAGTTAATAATAAATATCTACATGTGGATCACATATATGTATGTAACAATACTGTAAGAAAATGGGTAAAGATTGTGCCAGGTGGGGTTGTAGCCTTGGAGTCTGCTGAGAGTTATTTGAGGTGAATCAAATGCTTAGCAAACCTCCAGTGTGACCAACAGATTCGTTTAAACAAACAAATCCAATAGTACGAAAAAGTGATTATTACTAACATGTCAAGGCCAGAAATGTCAAATCCACATTGCCGCATTTGTTAAGTGTACACAAGAAAATCTAACATAAACATGGAATGGTAATTAAAAAACGCTAAATACATCTTAAACTTCATAACATAAATTGGATGTTTAGCAGTTTCTAAAAACTAAAAGTTTTGTGTTATAAAAATATAATAAAAAAAATGAACATTTTTTTTACTCTAATTTTTAAAATGACTTTATTAGAGTCAAAAACTTAGCATCTTCAAGGGGCAGCGATATTATTGTAATTATTCGTTAGTGAGCTATAAGATAATTGAATGATTTTGTATTGAAATATTTAACAAGTAAAATCGCACGCACTTTGCATATGGGATCAGTCAAAACAAACCGCGATACTGCTCTTTTTATAAAATACATGTATCGTAAATATGTTCAAACCAATTCACAAAGTTATATATTTAGACGTTTGTACATATGTACATATGGATCTATGCATGTTTTCAAACTGAATAAATAAAGTAGATATACTAGAATGCAACTGAATAAGTGCTTATAGTGTTATTTTAAAGGGGTCGACATCAAGAGCAATCGGATTTGCAAACAAACCCATAGAAATCATAATGAAATAAGCTGATGCACTACTGCGCGATGAAATTTTCCCTTTACAGTGCAATTGAGGGATGCGTTATTATCGCACTTATAACCATACGCACATATCTACATGCATGCGCAAATGCAAGTATTTTGCGGGTAGATTTAGTCCTGGGTATGATTGACTTATTTGCAACCCCTATATCTGGCATTTCTAACCCTATTGCAAACACCATACTGTGCTTTTGTTTCCGTTCTGTTGAATCCATTCATATAGATGAATTCAATTAAAGGAAGTGAAATCCAAAAATGGTTCTTATTTGTGTTCTCCAGTATGACGACTGTATCGCATGTGTTGAATTTTGTGTCGCCCTAAATTATTGCGGAAATGTTGCACTCTGGGGACAACTGAAACATATGTGGCAAGGATTAATTTTCTTAAATTATTATGTAGCAAAATTGTTTTATTTCTTAATCTAAAAATGTGCACGGTATACACTTATCCGTTAGGCATCGATGTTAAACGCCGTAGAAGATTTTATTTCGGCCGTGATGCCTTCAGAAAAAACACAAAGTGTCCACCTTCTTTGATTTTTTTTTTTGTTGTTTTGAGCCATTAACATTTTTGCTTGACGCCTAGGCTGCGATATTTGACTTTCCCGCATAGATATTTTATTTATTTTTATTTATTGGGGAGCAGTTGGTTCACTTTTGCACTGCGGTCTCACAGAGAGGCCTATTATGTCGACCCATATGATTCTAAAGCAATTCGTTTATTCCAAAGACTAATCAGCTTCTCAGCGTGAAGCGGGGTGAATGCAGTCGGTGAAACAAGTTCACTGCCTATGTATATCCTGGAAAGAAATATACACGGTGCTTCTAAAAAAGTGTTTTAAATTTTAGTTATCTCCGTGTTTACCATCACCTACATTACCCTTTCGTTCATCTAATTTCCCCAACGTACATGCTCTAGTTTATTGCAATATCCCAAATAAATGCGGGCGCATGGCTTACGTGCAATGTGGTGCTGGCATACATATGCCGGTACAAACTATTTAACTTTTTGAAAAATTGAATTTTCTCAACTGTTTGGCAGTTGAATTCGAGCAGCGTCTGTTATAGGTAGTTACTGTTAGAAAGAGTTCTATCAGTTGCATTTCCTGGCAGTTTTTAAATGCCGACTTTCCGTGATTGATGCGGGTGCAAGTACCAAAGATAGCGACAGACTATTTCAGCTATTTATAAATATCCAGAATAGTAATTTACCCTTACCAGAAAATAAACTAATGCCCGACTCTAAGCAGAAGGCGGATGTGGTATTCCTGGGAGATGTAGCTTTTCCTCTTTTTAAAAGTATTTAATAAGACCGTGCAAAGCGGTTTCACAACAAAAGGGCTGCCTGAGCTAGAATAATTGTTGAATCGGTATCACATCTGTCAGCTAGTGGTGCTCCACAGGCCTCCTGATAACAGATCTGACCAATCCTCCACTATAACTCAGTTTAACTCATTCCATAACGCGTGAATAAGCCCCGAGATGTTTACACTTCTCCACCTTGTTCAATGGGACTTCACTAACACGGAGAGTGCATTGAACTAGCATTTGAGAAATTACCATAACCTCTGATTTGTTCACGTTTACCCTCATCCCAGCTTCAACACAGACAGCTACAAACCTGTCAGGTGCCCACTGAAGTTCAGTCGGGGTGGACCGAAGGATGATCAAGTCATCAGTGGAAAGCAGATGACTTATCCTTAGTCTCCCAATTTTAACCTTTCTTCGCCAGGGTTGCGGGAATACATAATGAAAAGGAGAGGTGACAAAAAGGCATATGTCGATTTAACGACGTTCACCAAAACATACCTCTAACAATTTGTGTATGGAGATTTAATGGCCTTCAGAAGAGAACAGAGAACTTCTGCAGTATAGTACAGAGTTTACCTCGAGGGACCCGATCATACGCTTTCTCCAAATCCACAAAACAACTGTGGGATAGGTTTGGCATACTCCAAGGCCTTGTCTAGTATTATTATGAGATTGAATAGCTTGTGCTAGGTTGTGCTTTTATCTGAATGAAAGCAGCATTTCTAACCACCGAACCTGGAATCAATCACAGCTGTGGAACGAGCTTCCATTACTTTAGCAATCACTTTTCCGGGGAAACTTATGAGAGATGTACCCCTTTAATTGGAGCAATCTCTCTTATCCTCTTTTTTAAAAAGAGGAACAATCATCATCCATTTCACTCACTCTTCCCCCAAGGCTTCGCGTATTACCGACTGAGTTTCGGCCACAGCAGCAGATTTGGTGACTTTAATCGCCAAGGTCACCTCCTCTACGGTGAAACCATTCTCGGCCCTACTCAAAACCATGGGTCTGCCATAATTAGTGCCCTATTCAAGATTGAGCAGCTCCAATAAGTGCTAGCCCCATCTACCGAACATTTTTTGTGTTACCACCTTTTTTCGGGGAATGACAAACCTCCAAGAGTGCATTAAGTCACGATAAAGTTTCTCAATGCGCCGTTCAGAATCGGCGATAAATTGTAGGTCCACAAACATTTGCTTCACTTATTCAACATAATTCAGAAAAGCGTAATTCGCCTAACAAACAACTGGTAGATGCTCCGAGGAACCCAGGGGAATCACCTGAAAACGCAGTGTTTAATCGTCCGACGACTTTCAACCAAGGTCCATCACATCCATGTGCATTTACCAACTGCAAGAATTTGCCTTTAGCAAAATCCCTTTTGTTATAGAACCAGCAAACATTGAAACGCACACCAGGAGAAATATTCCCCGATCAAATCGGTCGCCAGAGGCTCAAAAGCAGAATCAATAAACACCTGCAAACTTCCCGGGGCGCCTTTTCGAGAAAAGTGTGTATAGTATAGTATGTATATAAAAACCAGCTTAATGGAAGGCTTCAAGTATTTAAAGCCTGAATAGTCGCGAAATATGAGCACAGCCATAAATTTACATAACGCTGAGAATAGATAATACAGATAACTAGCTGAATAATACCCGGCGTTGCTCGGGGTTATTACATTTCAATCCAGAAATCGACATCTTCTTCAAACAATTTATGAAAGACTTATCATGATTATATAATATATCATAATCTCATCTTAAATCTGAATCGGAATTTTATATTCAACCCAATCGACTGTATTTTATTCTGCCACTTTTGCAAATGTAATCAAATTCTTTAAGTCGAACCGAACCTCCTTTAACTCTAATTTCCCTCTAACTCGATTTTCCCTCGAACTCAAGTTTGTTCACCTACTGTCCCCTTCTTTCGAAAAGTCATCCTCCAAGTCAAATTCATTCTAAATCAGAAGTCCTTGGAATTTGAATACATTTGTTAAATAGATACATACGTACATACATACATACATTCTTTGCAAAAAATAAAATCAAAACAAAAAATTCCCCTCCCGCAACTGGCAATGTTATACCTACATCAAGCACACACAATCCCATACCCAGCCTGTCGCGTCGCGACGGCGCGCTATTCCTTTATCTACCGAAAAAGAGAATCCATAAAAAAAATTGCCAGGAAAAATGTGTAGACAATTGCGCATATGGATAAAAAAATGAATAATCCGTCTGGCTCGAAAAAATGATGATGTGTCATCATAACAATACCAAAGTTCACTCGCCCACAAATGGAACGGGCAAACTGATCCAACTGCGCTTTTGAACTGACCTTTTCCCTCATTAGCTCAATTCTCTAGAGTTAATTGAATTTGATAACCTGTGTAGGCACATATGTACGAACATATGTTAATACATATGTAATGTAATAAATATATAAATACAAATGTACAGATGTATATCCAATGTATGTATGTATATATATCTACCGTACCAACCACCAAATCATTACCCTGTACACACGAATAGATAGAAGCAAAGAACGAACAAAAAAAAACAACAACAACACAGCAGCAAAGGAAATGAAAAACTACCCTTGTGAAACTGGGCAAAACAAAAACAACACGTACGCTCATCAACCGATGTGGCTCACGATCGAGAAAATATCTTTTTGTGTGCGGCAAGGAATTTCTTCTGACTTGCTCCACGTTTTTGTTAACTGCTCGGCTCTTGAATAAGATAGCGTTATAAAGCCTATTATATGACCCGATGTACAACCATTCTGTGTGCAAAATTTGAGGTTGATTGGTTTAGTAGTTTTCGCATAGGTAAAATCCAAACAAACAAACAAACAAACGGGCAACGTTTCACTTTTATAATATTAGTAGTGAAGTAGTGATTAGGTATAGACCGATCCGATAAAAATTGCTGGCAGAGCAAAAAAAAAGCGATTGAACACGTCATTAAAAAAAAAAAAATAGCTGGCGCGACAGCTCGGGGTGGTCCTGGGCCTCAACCAACAAGCGTCGCCAGCGATCTCGATCTTTTGCCAGCTGTCTCCAGTTTCGCACGCCAACTTGGCCAACGAGCTATACTAGACATGGCTCTGTATAGCTCGTCTCTATAGATGCTGTCATACGCGGCCTTTAAATCGATAAAGAGGTGGTGGGTATCGATTTGAAGTTCCTGGGTTTTTTCCAAGATCTGCCGCAGTGTGAATATTTGGTCGATGGTGGACTTTCCTGGCCTGAAACCACACTGATATGGACCGATCAGGTTTTTGACTAACGGTTTCAGGCGTTCACACAACACGGCAGATAAGATCTTTTAAGCGATGTTAAGAAGACTGATGCCTCTGTAGTTGGCGCAGTTCAGAGAGTCTCCTTTCGTGAGGATCGGGCAAACAATGCTGAGGTTCCATTCATCGGGCATACTTTCCTCCGACCATATTTTACAGATGAGTTGGTGCATGCTCCTTACCAAGTCATCGCCTGCTGCTTTGAAAAGCTCGGCAGTTAGGGCGTCAGCCCCAGCAGCTTTGTTGGACTTAAGCTTGGATATGGCTGTCTTCACCTCGTCCAGGTCGGGTGGACGGAATTGTTGGTCTTCGTCGTCCAGGTTGAATGGTTCATTCTGCCTGACAGCGGGATTCGATTCGTCGTCGCCGTTAAACAGTCTGCAGAATTCCATATCCTCAGCATCGACTGCGATTCTACTACGATGTTCCCTTGTTCATCCTTGCAGGCCTCGGTTCGGGCTCTGTAACCTTGACAGGTTCTTTTTACCCTTTGGTAAAACTTCCGAACCTCATTCCTGCTATAACATCCCTCTATCTCCTCGATCGCGCGCTTCTCATGCTCTTTCTTTTTCCTTCTGAAAAGCTTGTAGAGCTCGCGAGCAGCTCTGGTCTTTCTATGCAGCGCCGCTTGGTATGCCTCTTGTTTCGCTGCATGTGCTTGCCGGCATTCGTCGTCAAACCAGGGGTTTCGTTGTGGTGGCCGAGTGAAACCCAGCACATCAGAGGCAGCATCTCTAATGGTTTTTTGGCAATGTTGCCACTGGTCTTCAATACTTGATGCTGGCGGCATAGGACCTCTTGAGAGATTGAGAGAGACTCGATCGGAAAAGGATCTGGTGATCTCTTGCGATTGCAGCCGTCCGACGTCAAACTTCCTCACAGTATTTCCTTGTCTTGGCAGTGTTCGGGATATCCGCAGTCGTACCTTGGCTACAACAAGGTGAAGGTAGTGGTCCGAGTCAATGTTGGCCCCTCGGAACGTTCGGACATCCATAATACTGGAGGAGTGCCTTGCGTCGATCGCAATGTGGTCAATCTGGTTGACGGTTGATTGATCAGGGAATCTCCATTTTCCTTTGTGGATATCGAGATGTGGGAACCGCGTACTAGCTACGACAACGTTCCGCCCCGCAGCAAAGTCGACCAGCCTAAATCCGTTATCGGAGGTGGTGTCGTGTAGGCTGTGCTTTCCGACAGTACTACCAAAAATGCCCTCTCTTCCTAGCTTTGCGTTAAAATCGCCTAGTACAATCTTAATGTCATAGCTAGGGCACTGCTCGTATGTCTTGTCCAAGAGCTCGTAGAATCTGTCTTTGGTGTCGTCGTCTTTCTCCTTAACAAATGCGGCAATGTGGATTTGGAATTTCTGGCCTTGACATGTTAGTTATAATCACTTTTTCGTACTATTGAATTTGTTTGTTTAAACAAATCTGTTGGTCACACTGGAGGTTGGCTGTAAGCACTTGATTCACCTCAGATAAGTCTCAGCAGACTCCTACGCCACAACCCCACCGGGCACAATCTACCCATTTTCTTACAGCATTGTTACAGACATATAGATAAATATCATTAATTAGGCGTAGAGCGATCCGATAAAAATTGCTGGCAGATCAAGAAAAAAGCGATTGAATACATCATGAAAAAAAAAATAGCTGGCGCGACAGCTCGGGATAAGCCAAGGCCTAGCTTCTCGCAACCATTCATGTTGTGCGTGTTACATTTTTTGCACGAAAAGATGGGAACTCCGAATGGCGAATTGAAAAGATTAATCATGACAAACTATACTCCCGGAGGTTTGCCATTGCCCGACGAGAGGTGCTGATGCGAAAAATGTTCGGTGGGACACAGCAATCCGACGCACTAACCACTGAGCCACGCGACAATACGTCACTTTCCCCTCCCCAAAATTCATGACAAGCCTCCGGGAATATAATCTGTCATGAAAGAGCTTCGTAATTCGCCGTTCGGAGTCGGCAATAAACACATACAAACACGCACAGCATGAATAGTTGCGAGAAGCTAGGCCTTCGACAATCCCGAGCTGTCGGGCCAGCTATTTATTTATTTTTTATTTCGCTTGGATGTCAATTTTTTGTCAGTATGGAATCCTAGGCAATTAACTTCTTTGAGGAATTTACTTAAGATGGCGCTTCAGTCCGGGTTGGGCCTGGGCCTCAACCGACAAGCCTCTCGAGTCTGCTCGATCTTTATCCACCTGCCTCCAGTTTTTGCACGTCAAGTTGATTAAGGTCCCTTTGAAATATTTGCTTATCATTAATCATGAGTCCCTATTCAAGATAAACATTATGCTGACAATGTTTAGACGTTTATTTATCGTTGCAGTTATCAGATCCTTGCTTGTATTTCAGAATGCAGTGTTGCGAATGTTTACCTAATGATGTTTATGTGCATAGAGCAGATAGAGGCGTTTGACAAATGACATTTTCTTGTGGAAACCCAACATTAATGGAATTTTTTTTCGAAAGTGAAGCTCTTCTTTTAAGAATAAATTAACTGTTTTCCAAGTACAGCGAAAGCCGCTTATAACGAGGGAAAAAGAACCGAGAAAATGAGGTCCTTATATCCGACCGCCTTCTACAAGTATTCGTAATATAAACAAACCAACCAATGAAACAAAAATGGTCGTTATAAGCGAATGGTCGTAATAAGCGAGGTCGTCTTAAGCAACTTTCACTGTAGTTTCTTAGAATGGACTTTGTCAAATGATTAAGACACTTCTAGGAATATCATCATCATCATCACTTTCAATGACCCGCTAATCTACTATAAGGGTCGCGGGGTTAGGGTGCTTAAGTGGACTCTCCACATCTCCTGATCTTCTACGATCGACTCTAACACATCAAGGGCTATCCCCATACGGGTGAAGGTGAGATTTCGGACTTGGTCTAACCATCTCATCCTAGATCTAGCCAGGGGACGCCTACCCGTTGGCACGGATTCCATGGCACGTCTATCAATATAGTCGGGCAAATTTGTTTTTCTTTAAACGCCTTCCATATAGGTGAGACGAGTCTGTGCTCCTGATCCATGGTTTTTCTGAATTATTTGTTTTTTTTTCGTTATATGCCTAAACTGCAAACAAAAAATGTAAAGATTTCTTAAGTTAAAAAAAAAATATTGTTTCCTGTACAACATTGACTCAATCCTTTACAAAGAAGTTATTTTAAAAACTTGTCTTACTAACATTAACAGAAAGGATTGAGTAAGATAATACATACATAAGTACATACATACATTCACATTAAATGAAATAATAACGTGTTAGATACATATGTACCTTTTCACGAAGAAAAAGAAATATGAGGGGGGTTTTCTGCACGTGTATGTTAATTCGTTACACTCGAGGGGAACTATAAATGTTAGCAAGTAGACCGTAATGCGAGTTTCATTTTAATCGCATTCATAAATTTCACCACCTCATTTCATTGTTACCTTAATATTGCGATTTTCCTTGCAGAGTGGTGCGTTCTCAAATCATCGCTGCGTTCAGCTGGGTCCCATTAAAGTGAGCCCTTTAGACAGGATTTCAAGTCCGTTTCGATTGAATAAATGTTGCCGGCCACCCTCTTCTAACGTTAACGGTAAGTCTTAGAAAATAATTTTTCAAAAAAAGAAAATTCATGAGCACACGCCTACATCATTAAGTTTGGTCCCATTTGCACGAGTTGCCTGAACGTATTATTCTGTGCACTGTTGCATTTCCAGGACCAATTCTGTCACGTGCTGAATTTCAGCTTTTGTAAATCCTCTTTCCTGTACTTTTTAGCGGGATTAGTATTTCCTTGTTATGTTATGCGAAGGAAAGTTATCAACACTTCAGTAAAGGGATTTCTTTTATATGCCCATTTCCATGTCTTGTAGAGAGAAGGGAGTGTTGTTTTTTAAGGGATGAAAAATCTTTGAAAACAAAGACCCCAAAATAAATCACTAAACAAAAAAAAAAAAATTCAGATACATTTAGCTGTGGTAGAATGAAGCGAAAGTAATGTTTGAAAAATGTGTTAAATGGAAGAAACGTTTGCACTTCAAACACAGAAGAAATATATTTAAAAGGAGGGCAGCTGATATTGGTTTTCTCACTTACCTCTGCTGTTCTCTTTGCTAGCTGCCACCAATTGCGTACATCAAGTTACGATGCGGTTAAGGGGTTAGGTGGGTTTCGAAGGCTCAAAAAAAGCGTGTTTTAACTTATTTTTATTTTAAATATATTAAATAAAATATTTCATTCAAACAATTTATTATATCAAAGATACATATTTAACAAGTACTTTGTGAAATTTTTATTTAAAAATTTGGAAAATTCAGCCATTGGGACCTCATTTGACCTCTCAAAAAACCTCTGACCTCTCCCGGCGTAGTCAGGATAACTAGTGACTGGTTCATCCAAAATTAAAAAAACCAATTTTTATCTGTTATTAGATATATAAAGCTCGAGCTTGAAAGAAGGAAAAAAAACTTGAAATTATAATTTTTGGCGGAGTTGTGAACAAAAAAAACTAATTTTTTGGTCAAATTTTCGCCACTTATTGCCTCATAAAATAAGTTGTGATCAAAAGAAAAGTTCAAGTTCTAGATAATGTTATTTTGAAGAAGTGTGCAAAATTTTAACAAGATCGGTTCATAACTTTTTGAGAAATCATGCCTACCGACTTCAAAAATAGAGTTTCGACAAAAACACGATTGAAATGCGACGCGCCAGGCTGACGTGGCTTGAGGGGCGGAACTACCGAAGGGTCTATCTCTTAGAATTTTACTCTGATCGATTTAAAATTTAAAAAAAATACTCTTGACATATTGTACTATTTAAATTTCGAATTTTCAAACCCACCTAAGCCCTTAAGCGAGGTTGGATTTAAGATATACAACCTTTCTATGCAAATGTACAAATATATATTATGTCACTATCTGACATGACAGTTAAAACCGAACAAGTTATTGATTTTACCTTAATTATTTCTTCGAATTATGTAATTGGTCCCGGAGATGCCAAAACTGGACAAAGCTTCGAACAGCTCGTCTCTATTCATGCGACTTTGAAAAAGATTAATAAGAGAACAATATGGATTTGGAGTTCTAGGGCGTTTTGGAGAACAATTGAGTAAAAAGCTCTTTCTCAAACAACCAAAGTGACTTGCAGGCATCCAGTTAACGATCGAGTTGTAAGTAAGTCATGCTGCCTTGACAAACCATTTGTAGAGCGTTTTTTAAAGAATGATTCGAATTTTATTTTTAAAAGTAGTAAATCAGTAGAAATGGGCAGAGAAAACATACTATGTGAACAAGCAGCAGCAAATATTGTAATTTGTTTCCGAATTTATAATTTGGTCTTACCTATCCCATCGAAATGAAAACGTGTCACATTACAATTTTGCGAGAAGCAAAAACCCATCCCGGGCTGTCCTCAAAGTTGTTGTACTTCTCTCAATTAATTTTTTTTTATTCTTGTTATTATAATTAGTGGTTATAATTACACTTAAGCTAAGATTAGACGACATATAAAAACCACACCATTGGGTTTCCGTGACGGAAAAAAAAGGGATAACGTTCGAGTTCCTATTTAGTACGTGGTGCAAATGTGTCGAACCACGTAATGTGTTTATTACACGATATGTACATATGTATGTACATATTGATTAAAAAATTGGCATACAAATATGCGCTCCTGGCGATGGCATACGTAGAATGTGGTTAGAAGTGCGTAAACGAAATGTTCTCCATCTTTTTGTGTCGGTTACAGAATGCATAATGTACGTGCACATGTAACACACTTCAACACTAGGAATAGGATTGAGGTAAATCTGGAAATTTGTCTAAAATTGAGCTATCGGTGAATACTTACCAGCATTTTTTTATGGATCTGAATTCTTCATAAATATCAGTAGTCCGTAATAGCTGGCATGAACAGTTCGCGGGCATATGGTTCTTTGGTGTCACGTGGCTGCGTACTAAACCAGGCTCGTACCTGTAATACACAAAATGTTCAGAAAAATAATGTTTTTAAATTAAAACAAAAAACCGACTGCGACTAATGAAAAACGTTTTGAACAGATTTCCAACGCCTTTAAAGGAATAACATCTCCAGACAATACTTCACTCATACAAAAATGGTCAACAAATAATTAACGAATAACGATGTAATATAAAAAAATAAAATAAAAATAAAAAATAAGAAAGATTCCCAGGAAACTACAAAGCACAGCCTTGTTTACTTGCTTTGGTGGCGCTACAGTTCGGTGTGAACCTGGACCTCAATCAACAAGCCTCTTCAGTTAGCCCGGTCCGTAGCTAACTGCTTTGTGTTGTGCACTCCAAGTTGGTTGAGGTCCCCTTCTACTTGTGCGCGCCATCTTAGGTTAGGTTAGGTATCTGGGTTGATGAGGGAGTAAGCACTCGACCTCACCACACTTAGGTCCTTGTGGACCCATTGTGATGCCCATGGGGGTTGGTTCCGGTTTTACCAGGCTTCTACCTTACTGCTCGTTGCTGACCTGGGTCTCCAGCCATCGTGATGTCTTCAGGAACCTGGAAAAATCGTTTATTGGAATATCAGATAGTTATTCTATGTCCTGGTAATAATGTCTTCCTAATGTTTTGTTTCTCAAATGACACAGGCTTGGGCAGTGGCAAAGAAAATGAGTAGTATCCTCTTGAACCTCTTCGTCGCCGCAGCCCCTACAAGCAAGGTCTTCCTCTACTGCGTTCAACTTTCGGGTTAGACTCGAAGACTCTGCGAGCCGGAGCATTTGTGTCCATTCGCTTTACATGCCCCAGCCATCTAAGCCGATGGATACGTATCTTCTTGACTAGGGCAATGTCGCTGTACAACTCGTAAAGTTCATCGTTGAATCTTTTCCTCCAGAACCCGACAACGCAAACGGGACCGAATATCTTACGAAGAATCTTTCTCTCGAAGCAACCGAGGATATCTTCATCTGCTTTCGATAGGATGATCAAAGTCTTATATAGAGTCTCCTCAGTTTTATCGGGAAAGGGTCTTACAACTCAATTCCCTTCCTAGCCCGAAGAAGCAGAGATTGGCAAGAGTTATTCTTCGCTTGATTTCTGCGCTGGTGTTCTTATCGGATGTGATTGCGGAGCCAAGGTTAAGTCCCTTTCTACCTCGAAGTTATAGCTGTCCACTGTGTCGTTCTGTCCAAGACGTCGATGTTGAGTGTCCCTTCTTGATGACAGCATATATTTTGTTTTGCCCTTATTGACCTTCGTCGCCTCCGTCTCAATACTCGCAAACGTCCCAATGACATCACGCTACGTTCTTTCTATTATGTCAATATCGTCGGCGTAAGCGAGTATTTAGACGGGCTTTTGAAAGATTGTGCCTTTGGTGTTGGCGCGTGAGTTTTACGCAACTCTTTCAAGGACGATGTTGAAGAAGTCGCATGACAGCGCGTCGCCTTGCATAAATCCTTTTTTGACATCAAAGGTCTCCGTGAGGTCTTTACCGACCTTGATGGAGCAGCGTGCATTCTCCATCGTCATCCTGCACACACGGACAAGTTCGGCAGGGATGCCAAAGCTAGACATGGCTTTGTATAGCTTGTCTCTATAGATGCTGTCATACGAGGTGGTGGGTATCTATTTGAAGTTTCTGGGTTTTTTCCAAGATCTGCCGCAGTGTGAATATTTGGTCGATGGTGGGGCCGTTACTAACTCTTTTTAACTATTGCTTGGCCTTCTTAAACCAATCTGAGCTCTTGACGAAACGTAACATGTTCATTATAGGGATTTGTGCTAGGTTCTTCAAAAAGTCAGTTTCCCATGTGATGGAGGCGAAACGTTTGATAGTCCGGTGAATTAATACCTATATAGTCTAGCGGTCTTTGTGGCTATATGTACTCATTTTAGGGAAAGGAGATTTAGTACCACCTGTATCCCTACTTGTGATGTTGACCTCTGTGCTCCAGTTCTGTTGATGCAGGCTAATCTTTGTACTCTTGTAATTTTGTTAAAATAGCTGGTTTTATCTGTTGAATTCCACCATACAATTGATCCTGTGTTCCGCTACCAAGTGGGCTTTGTGTTGAGGCTGATTCTAAGCCACTTAGCTTCTGAAGAGAGCTTTAGATGAGTTCCGTTCAGCATTGGGAGATCGGATTTTTCTAGTTTCCTCCTTCTGGTAAACAGAACTAGTTCAGTTCTGGTTGGATTTACTGTCAAAATTGTATGTGTTTTTCAAAAATGCACCTATTTTTTCGCAATGGGGTTCACATATTATCAACATAACTGACAGATCCATCTGACGTCAAAATTATGTGTTTTTAACACGTCAAGTGTGTTGGCTTTAGCTGGCAGCCACCTCAACTTGTCCTGTAGGATAACACGTCGTCTTATCTTAGCTTTAGTATTGTTTTGTAATTTACAATTCCAATCTGATTCAATTTCCTACAAATCTGTATTACAACGTGTGTTCATAATGATACTTTTAACTGACAGGAGCCAAGCATTCAAGAAACTGCACAACTCGTCAAATGTTAATTGACCGTTAATCTATCTTAACCTTCACAAGGTATGCATGTGTATGAGGTTATTTTCTTATTACCATAATTGCTTTTTATTGTTTACCAATATATTTACAAAGAAACAACAATTATGTATGTACGTACATCAGCACGCAATTAAGAAACCAAAAATACATGCTTTTTGAGATCAAAATATACTTTTTAACTGAAATTAATTGTTTTTCCTTTTCTTGTTTGCTCAGGAAAAATTAATAGCTTGTTTTGTGTACTGAATTGCGAAACACAACATCCTCATTGTGACTATAAAAAAAGGAGTGACTGGGTCGCTCATTTAATAAAATTAATTGCAATTTTTGTAGAAACATTTCTTGAAAAATTATATAATCTTTCATTTTTATTCTTTGCACGATTCATAGACCCAAGGAGCTGCTTGCCATGTTCAGAAAATTAATTACGGTTGCTTCATTAAGAGCTAAAGAGAAAAAACTGGAGGCGAAATAACAAATGCATTAGTCATTACAAGCAAAGTGTAGCTTGAAGCGAAAAAATATAACTGCATACGACTATGAGTGCTTTGATGGTCATTTTTCAATGCTGATATGCAATGCAAACCACGCTTGTAGTAAATTTCTGCAAGCAAAGAAGTACAATGGAGAAGTTTTAATAATCTTATTAAACTGATTACAATAAATCTTCCTCTGTCTTATGCTTTAATTGCTCAAATGCTACTTTTAAGGTCAAATCTGTAAAGGAAAAATGTCAATTTCTCTTGAAATTAACAGAAAAATTAGTATCCACATATGAATATGAAACACAATGAAGAGGTTATTAAACACAGCTGTGTAGAAGCACAGATGGCCTACTAAATGATATTTGCACACTTATATAATTTATTCCAAATATCATGCAATCAACTTGAACTGCATTGTATATTTTAATTGATCAGCTCAAACCATTTTTAAACTAATCCTTCCTTCCTTAATTTGTAACTCTGTACTGCAAGACGCAGCCACCCAACCCAATTCTCTGCACGCATAACACCTTCAGCATTATATAGTAATTTCTGACTAATTTAGATCGAATTTTGAGCGCATCCTGACTAGCAATATACTCGTAAATGGCTAGGTAGGTACATTCTTGTAGAATGTAGTACAGGAGGAATTTCATCTGTACTTGAAGTGAATAGGTTAGTGCCCAACCCTGCCATTCGCAAAAGGCAAGAGCTAGTATGCCTGAGCGCGCTGATTCTTACTTACTTAATTAAGGTAGCGATGCAGTCCGAGGTGGACCTGGTCCTCAACCAACAAGGTCTCCAGGCAGCTTCCTCCAGTTTAGAACTCCAAGTTCGTTTAGGTCCCCTTCCACTTGCGTGCGTCACCTGAGTCGCGGTCTTCCTCAACTGCCCCGTCCCTCGGGTGTGGATTCGAAGATTTTCCGGGCCGGAGCATTTGTGTCCATCCGATCTACATGATCCAGACACCTCAGTCGTTGAAGCTTCACTCCTTGGCTAAGTCGATGTCGCTGTACAGCCTGTACAGTTCATCGATGTATGTCCTCCTCCACTCACCTTCTATGCAGACGGAACCAAAAATCACCCGAAACATTTTCTTCAGCGAGGACCAACCTCATCCGCGTTTGACAAAGTCCATGCCTGTGCGCCGTAGAGCAGGACTGGGACGATTAAAGTCTTATACAGGGTCCCCTTAGTCGTTCGAGAGAAGACTTTGGAACTCAATTCCCGTCTTAGCCTAAAGAAGCTGCGATTTGCAAGAGTTGTTCTTCGTTTCATTTCAGCGTTGGTGTCGTTGTCTAAATTGATAGCGGAGCCTAGGTAGACAAAGTCCTTAACTACCTCAAAGTTATAGTTGTCTATAGTGACGTTCTGCCCGAGACGTCGGTGTTGAATATATTTTTTTTTTTGACAGCATATACTTGGTCTTGCACTCATTGAACGCTTAACCCATCCTTGCCGCTTCCGTCTCAATACTCACGAACGCGTCAGTGACATCACGCTGCATTCTTCCGATTATGTCAATATCGTCGGCGTATGCTAGTAATTGGACGGACTTTTGAAAGATTGTGCCTCTGGCCGCGTGAGTTTTGCACTATTCTTTCAAAAACGATGTTGAAGAAGTCGCATGACAGCGCGTCGCCTTGTCTAAATCCTTTTTTTGACATCAAAGGTCTCGGTGAAGTCTTGACCGAGCTTGATGAAACAGCATGCAGTGTAAATATTCGGTAGATGGTGGACTTTCTTAGCCTGCAAGCCACACTGATATGCACCGATCAGGTTGTTGACGAACGTATTCAGCGCCGTTGTGGGGTTGAGCACATATCACCTGCAGTGGCAACACTGGTCGCTCGATTTACTGCCGCCAGCTTTGCTTGTTTAAATAAGCTTTACAGACTTTACCGACACAATTGCATAGCATAGCTAGCAATGGAATATTGGTGGTGCTCGAACCGTCACAGCTCACACAGTAGTCCAACGCACTTATCACAGGAAACTCGTACACTCGGTGATGAGGTGCAATCTATGCTTCTGCAGCAGAACCAAAAGGTCGTATATGCCATGCCAGAAGGCTTTTGGCAAAACGTGGGGTCTGAAGCCAAAGCAATTCCATTGGATTTACACTGTACAGTCAGGCCCATTTTACTCTACGGAGTGTTTGTCTGGTGGCCGATAATGGAGAAAAAGTTCGCCCTCACTCTACTAAAGAACATCCAACGTATGGCCTGCCTGGAGATAACCGGCTAACAAGTAAGTCCACCCACAGCAACCATGGAAACAATCCTCAATTAACTACCTACGGGGCTAAAGGTGAAAAAGACAGCTGGGTTGCCTGCTCTAAGACTCAAGGTCCTAGGCCGTTTTAACGACCGAGACCTTAGCGAGACACAGTGCTATGTGAAAGGAAGGATCGGTCACCTTTTCGAAATGTTTGATCAATCTACTGCCACTTTCGTCGTTGGATGGGTGTGCCTATCAGTTCCTGACCCGTATTCTGATAGAGATGTTCGTTAGAGATAAGGTTAGGCCAAAAAATCCTCAGAATGTTTCCTTTGCACCTTTTAACGAACGTTTGCAGCTTTCTTGTCAAATCCTGCACGGATTCAACTTTGGAAGGGAACACTCGTAGTTTGATGTTTAAACTGATAACATTGCATTGCCATATTTTGGATAACATTCCAAACGCAGAGTTCGCCTTCCCGATTCGGCTGGCATATCATGTTCGGGTTCACCATCGGTCGAGACAATACTCCCAATATATTGAAAGCTCTCTACTTTCTTCACCGGTTGTCCAGCGATGCTAACTTGAGATGATGCGTTCGTTCCGAGGTTCATGATCTTGGTTTTGGCTGTGTTAATCTTCAACTGCACGACGTTTACCTCTCTCTCAAAACTCGCTGTCATTTGGTGGAGTTCCATGATGTGATAATAGGCATACGTCGTCAGCGTAGTCAAATCCATATTGATTTACGGTATCCACCTTTGTGGCTTAGTGATTTCAGACCGGTCGAACGACCACAGTGCAAAGTCCTTAGAAGATCAATGGCGCAAGCAATTAGCAGCCAAACCTGAACTCAACTGTCCTAACAACCCTTTAATAAATAAAATGCTTAACCCGGACTAAACAGACCAGTTAGTTCCTAAGTAGGAGGATTCAATGTAAAATAAAATAAAAACATTGGTTAATTAAATTTTGTTGAACTAAGATATCAACCTAAGGCCCTGTTGAAACTAATGAATCTCTGAACTACCAGATCCTAAAGTTGTTTCCATAATCCAAAATATGTCTTCAATTCAAGATATTTTGTACGTATTTCTATTTTTATACAAATAAGTGGGAATTTTCTGAAGAGATTCTATACATCATCTCTTCCTCCTTTGCATATGACTTTGCAAATAATTTTCCCTCCACATTTTTCTCACAAACAAGTCCTACTAAGTGGGGTGTGGAGGGCGACGATTGAGAGCTCTGTAATTAACTCTAATCGTTCGTGTTTAGTTTCGTTATTTTATTTTTGCTAATCTTCTCTGCGAAACCTGGTGCATTTCAAACCAGTCCCCGTACATAACATGAGACCAGTTTCTTCATTTGCCATAGCATTACTTACACACACGTGCATATGCTACATTCTAGCAGGTTTCCTTTGTACTTAATAATCGACGCTTCTGAAATCAACTCAAAGAGGCTCTGGTTGCTGATTTGAATTTTTATGTTTCCGAAGGCAACACTCGGTTGCTTTATAAATTTGTAACAACATCCGCGGTGGCATCCTAAGATATGTGTGCACATTTTTAATGTAGCTGAAAATAGTTTCACAACATTGTGTATCTTACAGTCGTCATCAAAAGTATTGGTTCTTTAGACAGTATTAAATATCTATCTAATGTGGTGGTGGTGTTAGTGTACGATTACTTACCACGACCACGTTTTAGATTCAATACGTAGCCGGAAACAATTTCCAAAAATACCACTGGGTGGTATTACTACGTAATAGTAACACCTTTAGGTTAGGTTAGGTTTCGAAGGGTGTGTGATAGATAGGCCTCATTACTTTTACCCAAAGACCTCGAGGTCCATTATGAGTACCCTATTAATGTTGTGGGAATAGCAGTATGGTTCCCGAGACAATCTAACGACCTATCCTATTGTTTTTTTTTTTTTTTTTTTATTTACCGGTAACCGTAAGTCTATTACCTCTGCTATGCTTGCAAAGAACCAGGATCTTAATGCGCGTAGACGTCGTTCTTGCAGGGCGGGGCAGTGGCACAGCCGATGTTGAATTGATTTTACCTCCTCTTCATCATCTCCACAGCTTCTGCATACATAGATCGTTGAACTCGTTTCTCCACTTACGGAGCATGACTCCGATGTGTCCTGTGATAACTCCAGTAAGCATGCGGATAGAGGATCTGTCCAGTGCCAGAGAGCACCTTGTTCAGTTTCGCTTTATTCAGTTTCGGCCATAGCTTCCGAGAGGTGGCGTAATCCTCTCTGGCTAAACAGAAGGAATTAGCTTCTTTCTCTATTATGCTGTCTATTATCTCATGCAATATCCCTATCGTTGGCACTAGAGATGTGTCGGCTTCGCTAGTATTCAAAGCCGACCCCAATCAGCTTTTTGTTCCCTTCTATGTTCTTATGTTCAGGAATCCGGCAGAGTTTGACAATATGGCGCCTTATGGTGATCAGCGTGTCTATGCCTAAACCTTTCTTAACTGCCTTGGATTGTATTGCATTGGATTTTATCGATTTTAAAGCTGCCTGACTGTCAGCGAAGATGGTAAAATTCTATGGAGGAAGGTGAAAATCTCATATGCAGCCTGCGGCTTTTTCTATTGCCAGGATCTCGGCTTGGAAGACGCTAAGGAACACCTTTACATCGATCAAAATATTCTTTCCTTTATTTTTTCCTCTTTTCCGACATACTTGTATACATATATGTAAGTTTGTCGTTCAGTTGCATTCAGGACTTGGGAAAAATATATATTGATCACAGTATTTGTCGTCTACGTTGATTCTGTTCATAATGTTTGTACCGTGCATTGCAATGTGGAATCGATGGCGGTATCGATAGTTAGTCCGCACTTAAAGCGCTGGAATCGAACGTCATACGATCCAGACTAGTTGTAAACAATGTCACACAATGCTTAAGGCACTATGCTGGGTGTCTGTACATATCAACATAGAGGATAATGCTTGCGAATCAATTAGCAAGAGGCGGGGGAGAACGACCGAGGCGAAGCCGTAGTCGTCAAGTTAAGGCGAACCTCTAAGGCAATATAAATAGGCAAGCTGACCACAGGTGGTAAAATATAAGAGAACACAGTGTTTCTAAAGCTTTATGGCCGGGGTTAAATACAATAAAGACGAGGGAAATTCTTCAAATCAAACCTAACAATAGCTGTAGGAATTCTGTCCGAGCATTGCCTTCTACTTACGTACGCTATATGACTGGAGCTCTCAGAATCGGACGCGTGTAGATACTGTGACGACCTATGGATTACAGAAGATATTACAAACATTCTATGCGATTGTGAAGGTATAGCGCAAAGGAGCTTTAAACACCAGGAAACTACTTGGAGGAATAAGGTCCTATAACCCAAAATAATATATTAAAATTTTGCATTGAAATAAAATGCTTCAAGGAATGAGTGCTTAGATTTTGGTGACTTTGTAGGTTCCCACAGGGATCACGATGGGTCCATCTTGATGTCTCCTGTTTCTAGGAAATGTCTCTTAGCTCTAGTTTACATAACCTAGTCTGACCTATCATTGTAATGTTCTCTCTGTCTTGTGGATTGTCTTAGATAAATTGTAAATCTATTTGAAATGATTGACAGTACGTGACCTAATAGCAAATTTATGTAATAAAAGAATGTACACATTTATTTATATTTAGTCTTGAGATTTGAAATCCGCTTAATTTTTTTTTTTGTAGTGAAACAATTTTTTAGTTGGGTACTGTAGGTAAGGGTAAGTCGTTAATTTCCTCATCTGATTTTAATATGACAGGGCAGTGTATTCATACTCAGAATGTTGAGTATACATATGTATGCATGAACATATCCTCAGTGGCCGTGATGCAGGTACCTTCCGAATTATGAATTTCCTTCCACTTTGGTGCGGTAAATGCAGTGCAATGCATTCTTCATCGCAGGCAATTACTTTTCAATTAAAATTGTGTTGCTTCACTAAAAGAGACACTTGCAAAGCAAAAAGAAAAGAACACAACCTGCCAGATGGCGGTGCTATTGACTGCGAGTTGATTTTGACGACGAGTTTTATGATTACATGTGTATGTACGTATGCGCTGCACTACTATATATGAGTACAATATTTGTTGGGTTTTATTTATCGTCGAAATTCCAAAAATGTAGCCTGATAAAAATCAAGATTGAATAGTGATCGCTGTGGTTTGGTATGTAGTTAGTACAGTGAACTGCTAAGCAAGGTTCGAAAAAAATCAAAATTCGGGCCAAAAAAAAGCCTGGTTCCTTTGGAATTGCAAAAAAGGCTCATGCAGCAAAAAAACTGTAGAAAAACCAAGCCTTTTGGCTGCTGCGCTGAACTTTCATACAATCCACCACTAAGGTCTATCTCCTTTTCCAGGGAAGGAAATAATGAAAAGGATATTAGAGACGAAAGTTGCAAGTTATAGGTTTCAGGAAATATTTAGGAGGACAGATTCTTATGGGGTTATGGGGTTAAAAATTCGAAAATTTTACTGTTCGCCCGATGGCAGATCTAATGGGTGCACAGAAGATGCCACACATGTATTACGATTGGATAGGAGGTTCAGGGTTATTAACGAGTATTAATTCAATAGTAAATTGACCGATCATCGATCACCCTTAAACATGATCAAGTAAACTCAAGCATAATGTAGGGACTCCAGTCCAGGAGCTATAAAACGTAGCAAAGCCTTTTAGAGTGCAAAGCTGTTTGAATAGTTTAAGGGAACTAGAGCATCTCGCACCACCTTAGGCATCATCTAAAATTTTCTGCTTCATATGTTCATTTTTTATTTTTTATTTTTTGTCGGGTTTGGAAACGCTGTGCTGAAGTATTCAGACCCAACTGGTTCATTGTTCTACTTGTAAGCAGAACACAGTTTTTACCCATTTTACTGGCATATCCTCGCCTTTCGGAGAGGCACTTTAACGATGAGGAGCTTACAGTATCAGCACTCACCACATCAGCAAACGCAAGACAATAAAAAAAAAATGATCCGAAGTATCGTCGCCCTCTTCACAGGCGTCGCAGACAGTGGTGTCGCTTAAGCCTATCACACTAAAATTCTTGGGAAAAGCGAAGTGTCGCGTTAGAACGCCAATAAGTTGTCTACAGTCTCTTCTACTGATTGACAGCAAGAATGTCGCTGATTTCTAACAGACGTTCGCGAGCATTCGTTTATCCTGGCGAGCCGTCCCATACACAATTGTATTCGTAGGTAGCACAATTGCCAATGGAGGCCCTGACCGAGGACGGGGGAAGACCCAACGCAGGTTCAGGTCCTGAAAAAGTATCCTCTGAGGCTTGTCTAGCAAACTAGTCGGCGATCTCATTTCCAGAGATCCCAGTGTGAACGGAGGCCCATACAAGAGTCAAAGGGTTCAGCCTTGGGGCAGACTTCAGAGAATTCTTACAACCTCGCACTATTTTGAAAGAAGTTAAAGGGTTGAGCAAGGCCTTAAGCACAGCCTGGCTATCGCGACAGACGTAGCTGCTCCGACCTTTCCATCTATTCTTAGCAATATAGACCATGACCATTAGGATAGCAAACGTCTCTGCTTGAAAAACAGAGGCATGCTTGCCCAACGAGTAGTGAAGTCTGGTGTTATCAATCTCCACGAAGACACCAGCACCGGACCCATGACTGGTTTTGAAGTCATTCGTGAAGATTCAACTACAGCCTCGTCTAGCCTCAGACTTTGGCTAAAGCCAGTCCTGAAGGCAAGGAAAGTAGATTTTAAATTTGCACAGCAACCGAAGTCATGGAAATAGGGTCGTAAGATAAGTGTCGCGCAAGGTCATCAAATCTCCAGTGCCCGGCCCGTCTAAGACGATTGATTGCTTTGATAGTACAGCCCATGATATAAGTATCAAGGAGAGGTAGATTTAGCAGAGCGTCTAGAACAGATCAAGGCGTACTCGGAAAAGCTTCCGTGGAGCCGAGACAAACCGAAGTTTAGTGTAGTAGCCAGTTACATACTTACACGAAAGCCTTCTTCACCAAACAAACGACACATAAGCTAGAAACGATCTTACCATAGCCGTATAGTTCTAAAGAACCTTTGTCGATGATAAGCCCCATGTCTTACCAAAAAGCACCCTTACACTGCCAGAACATTGAGAGCGGCTTGGAAGTCTTCGACTTGACATTCTTTGCCCAAAGAAGTTTTTTTATCCAGGATTACTCCTAGATATATGGTTTCATGTTGGATCTGGATAATGACGCCTTTTAGGAACATCAGACAGATCACAGCCGGTCAAATGTTCATACCAAGCATTGGCGAACCATTTGCTTCCTCAATATCAACTCCATTCGTGTTATAGACAAAAAAGAGCACACTGTCATTATCTGCCAAACGCTATTTTGGATATATGTACCTACATATGTATGTATGAGTATCTACAATACAGGAAATTTACAAAAGCAAACATCAGAATAAGATGTAACATATTCTCCACCTCACCTTTCTCACCTTTACTTAAAAGCACAAATTGCAATTGCTGACCCGCGGCGGACATTGACAACGTGATGGTTGTTATTAACGAAAGGAAGAGGAACTTTTTTTTTAAAAAAACTCGTCTTTGGCAAAAATTAATTATCTTGGTGGAATTATCGAGTATGGTGCAGTACTTACAACTGATTCCAAAGCCCAAAAGCATTTTAAATGATTTACGTTGGAACAGTGTTTAATAATAATTAATTTTCATTTCTAATCTGAAGAGGAGGTAATAGTTTACATAGAGTGTTGTAGGTGTTCCCAAAAGAACAACCTTAAATCCTTGTGCTCACACGTCTTAATGTTCTAAGGGGCGTAATAGGGAAAAATTAACAGACGATACATCTGCCGTTGCCCGAACAAATATCTACATGAGGCCAAACGTTTGTACACTCTATTTAAGCCAAAAACGTTTGTATTATAATGTTTAGACACAGCTTGGTTATGTTCGTAAAACAACCCTCCTTGTGTGCACTCAACTACTGTTTAATTATGGAGGAAGATATAAATTATGCCCCACAATCGTTTATGCGTTTATAACCTTCCGTTCGTTATCATGACCTAATGATTAAATTACGTAATCGAAATTCGTTAATGATGTATCAATTAGGACAACTTTCTTGGCTCAGACTACGTTAATGACTTTGACAATCCTCTGTATTCAGTTCACAAAAGTGTCCTAATTATTTAACCGTTAGTTCATGTTACATTACTTCAGAAATGGAGTAGCACATAATAACCGAACTAGACATATTGAACTTCAATTAGGACACAAATGGTTATAATTAGGAGTTATGGAGTACAAAATTGTTTATGAAGATAAGAAAATGCAGAGCCTAAAAGGCAAGATGGGGAACAAAAACTTTTTGTTACAAGTCGAAAACTTCTTAAACATCTATGCGTGTTCTAGTAAAACGAACTACGTTGTCCCCCATATTGACTTCATCGTCAGGTACAAAGCAGAAGCTCTTGGGAGTATGGTAGAGTTTTGAGCGAATCCGGGCTAAACATACGGATCTAAAACAGCGGTACGGGGCCAGAAGTTTCTCCTACGCACCTGGCTTAAGTATTGCCATGCGACTGCCGGATTTTTGTAGCGTATTTCAAGCGGAAATTAATTCAGTCTATGAAGCTGCTTTTAATTAGCGCGATAGATTGTAGCGTTATTGCCTTATACATAGATAGTCAGGCAGCTATTAAAGCCTTGGAATTGCCGACAACACGATCTTGGTTGGTAGAACTCTTAACGAGATTGCAGACGGGTGCGACGTAACCCTGTGCTGAGTCTTAGGACACAGGGACGTTCCAGGCAACTGCAGAGTGGAAGAGTTGACAAAAGAAGGTGCAGGGCGGCATCTCCTCGAAAACCTGGAATCGATCAAATTATTCCTTGATACGGATACCAGAAAACTGGTAAACAAGAGGTGGAAGAATATCAGCGCTTGTATTTTGTCAAATCTGACCTAACCTGGATTTAAAAAAGAACGAGAGACTTTTATCCACTAACCGGAAAAATCTAGGTTCAATAATACGGGTTCTCACTCAACATTGCTTGATAGGCAGACATGCACTCAGATTGTGGGTCCTCTCCAATAATTCATGTAGAAAGCTCCAAACACGAGGAGGAAGAGGAAACTACAACCCACCTACTGTGCACATGCCCTGTCCATGCAATGAGAAAAATCGTTGAAGAATACTGTTGCGACAATCTTAACGATCTAGCTGAACTCGACATCCAGAACATAAGAAACTTTATCTCCGGTTCAAAGTGGTCCAACTCATTGGGTTAATACCGTTCCGGTTGCCCATCTCTAGGCACTCTGTATTGCATACTCTTGTTCCTGGTGCTGGTAACCCGGATCTTCATCGTAGCATCACAATGTGCCCTTCTGGGACCGAATTACCACACTCGTTAGCGAGTAACTCGTCATCAAAATGTGAGGATATAACATTACCGCTCCCAATCAGTGCTCGAATTACCGCGATCGATAACGAGTGAGTGAGTGTCACTCGTGATCGAATGATCCTTAAAATTCATTGGGAGCGGTAATGCCAAATCCTCACATCTCGATGACGAGTTACTCATTACGAGTATGGTAATTCGGCCCCAGGTTAATTTATTATTCGATCACGAGTATCATTCACACACTCGTTATCGATTGCGGTAATTCGGTCCTTGGCCTAAGTGTGTCCCTGTCTGAACGGGTGCAGCCACCTAACCTAACCTCACCTAACATATGCGTTAGTTGGTACGACAGCAAACATTTTTTGTACGGTTGGAAGGCGCCTATAATCTTATGCCGACTCAAAACGGTGAGTTGAAAAATTTCTCTATGACAATTATATATTCTCGGAGATTTGTCTTCTCTCTTGAATATCGGCGGAAACAGCAAATGTTTTGTATGTAGCATGGCTTCTGTGAACGTGAAGGTGAAGACCCTTCCAAGAAAAAAGACCGGGCCAAGGAAAATCGATTTGTTACTTCGGATACGGATACTGTTGAAGACTCCTTTAAACGAAGCAAGCACAACTACCCTCAGATATGAACCTACGTGGAATCTATGTACATAAGGTCGTTAAATAGACCGTATGCGGGCGAACAATTCTTCGACGATAGGCAAAAAGGGCTTAAGTCAGAAATTGCAGTTTCCAGAAAATGAGACACGTATAGATACCAAACATTATCAGCAATTCAATTGCCTATGGACCAGTAATTAACTGAAAAAAACTGAAAAACCCAAGGTGTCATTTTCTGACTTAAGCCTTTAATATCTGACACTATAGAACTAATGGAGGCCCCAGACTGCGGCAAGGTCTAATTCCCTAACTCAACTTTGATATGGGTCAACAAAGCTAGTAAGAGAGAGAAACTTTGGTAGTTCTGTCGAAATGTATAGCCTGAATGGCGCAACCGTTAAGCTGCAGAAAGTGTGAGTTGATTTTTCCCTTGACAGCTCCTAGTGGGATGGAAATTTTTCTTCAATCGAAGTTAGCCAACAATTTTGTCCACCCGATCTCTCTTTTTATGGCTGACTTAACCCTTTGCTGCACGGTGGGACTTATGCTGGCGCACATTTTTTATCACCTTTTCCTGAATATTTCGGGTAGTTTTCGCTGTATTTTCGAGCGTTTTTTTGTTTTCCTCGTATCTGTTATATATTCAAGAATAAGAATTGATTTGCAATAGTTCGAAATGATCAGTGAATTTGTTTATACAAATAAACAAATGTTGAAATTAGACTTTTTTTCAGAAAGAATTCATTATCTCAGAAACCTTTTGAATTTTTTGGATGAAAGTCGCTTCCCTAGTGTTTTGCGGGTCGCTGATTACGAATCCGTCGTCAGATTTTTAAATTCAAAATGGCGGATTCAAATTCGAAAGTTTATGCATATTGCACTTTTGTCCGCCATATTAGACCCGCTATTTTGAATTTTGAAATTCTAAGCTCGGATTCGTCATCAGCGACTTCAAAAACCCCCGAGTAACCAATTTCAAGCCAAGGGTTAAGGTGAAAAACAGGATTAATGCGCATGTTTGTGCCATCAGTTTTAAAACTTACGTATCCGCATGCTCACTAGAGTAATCACAGGACACTGCGCTATCGGAGTCATGCTCCGCAAGTGGAGAATCGAATCCAACGATTTATGCTGAAGCTGTGGAAATGAAGAAGAGGTACAATCAATCCAACATCTTCAGTGCCACTGCCCCGCCCTGCAAGAACGACGTCTACGCGCCTTGGGATCAAGGTTCTTTGCAAGCATAGTAGAAGTAACAGACTTACAGTTAACGGACCTACTCAGATTCTCAACGAGGTAAAACTGGTTCACAAAACAGCCTTAGGTTTTCCCGGGAACCACTTTGCTATTCCCATAACATTAATAGCGTACTCACAATGGACCTCTAGGTCTCCGAGTACCTACATATCTGAAAAAGAAAATTAATAAGTAGGTACAATACAATTACGACAGGCTCTCGATTTCTCATTTGATCTTTTTGGCATGATAATCACTAATGAAATTATTCACTGTGTATATAAAATACACAAAAGGATAATACTAGACGCACAATCAGCATCAGCGTGGTAGCGGAATGGGGGTGCAGAGTTTCGTTACACGTTCAGCCGCATGAACTCAATTAGCTACCGTGCGAAGAAGAAAGATTCACTTCAAAAGTCGTTTAACCTGTTCTAAATCCACACGCGTCTGCAGTTTAATACATTTCGAATTTCACGGATACAAATCCCTTTTCATTAATTAGATGCTCTCTCAATGTAATGAAAGCATGTTTCTGTTGCCCCCTCGCCAAAGGAAAGTGTGTGATAAATTTAAAACGAAACAATATGTGCGCTTGATCGTTAAGGGGTTAAATTGAGCTGTCTTTGTCTTTTTTATTCGTTCTAAAACAGAAGCCACGTTTGCTTATCTAAATCTATACACGTGACGATTCACCGTACAGAAATCGTTTGTTACAAAATCGTATAGCGTAAATAATTTGATCACGGGGACATATTTTACCGTGTAGATATTTAATTTTTCTCCCATAGCACCGGTGGAATTGCATGTAAAATTCCCCTCTAATTTTCATTGTCTAGTTTTTGCATACAGCGTTATACAAACAATTTTCTGGTTGGAAAAGATATGAAATTTTTAGGGTTGATAGGTCTACGTTGCATCAATGTAACATTCCGGATGCGTTCGCTCGTAATGCTGCCTTGTTCGTACAGAATTATATCTACATAGTATATATATCATACATACATCCTTCCTATAGTATTTGATTCCGTCAACTCATGAGGGAGTAATTAAAAATGGTGAATAGCGATAATTAATAGGAAAACGAGAAGAGTTTTTATATACTTACATATGTACTTGGATATTTTTTATTAAATTAAATAAAAAAAAGCCAATAAAGTGAGATTATATGTTGCTATGTGTTATACAAACATTGTCAAATTAAAAAAAAAAATGTCCGCTGTGATAAAGCAAAAACACGACATTAACAAACAATAATAAAACTGCTTTGTTTGATTTTTTGCTGAAATATATTAGCGCAACAATTTAGTTTTATGGTGCAGTCTACCAAATGAAACACAACAATAAACTGCGAAACACTAGATTCATTAGAAATAAGGTACATATGTACCTACTTAGTCAAAAATTATTTATTGTAAGGAAATAAGTGCGTAAAAAGGCTTCTCTACAATGACAGGTAAAACATTTTGCACAGTCACCTGATCCAAGCCTTATTGGGCATAAATTAGCCCCAAAAACTTAAATAGTCTGGTGTCAGGAATGTAGCGGGTACTGAGAGATAGAAACTGATACCAAAAAATCAACTTAAAATTTGAAGATAAAAGAAAGTCGCTGTACTATCTTTTAGCAACATTGAAACTGAATTTCCTTCAAGGGATTCTTGAGCTCAAACCAACGAACCAAGGAACCATGACGGGATAAGTGTATTAACGAAAGGTTCCAACATCACAGGCAACTCCAGTGCTGGCGTATATTGCAACAAACCACTACAAACCACTTGCGATTCATCTAGATTTCTTCGTCATAGTACTCCAAGCAGAGATCCTTACCATTTTGAGGGTAGCTGGAGTTCTCCACACCCAAAGAAGGAAAATAGAAATCACAGCAACACTTAAATCCAATATCCAGATCTCATACGGTCAGGGAATGCAAAGTCAAAATTAACCATGCCAGTCACAACGACGTACGCATTATCTGGGTACCGAGTAACGAAGGCGTCACAGAGACTGAAAAAACCGATCAACTGGGAAAAAAAGGGCGCACGCGATAGAACGAATCGCTGAAAACAAAGTGGAATTCGCACTTACAATAATTAAAACAGCAACTAACGATAGGATGCAAAGGGATTTCGAGGATCACTGGGCAAACCTCCCAACGTGCAAAGTGGCTAGATCACTCGTAAATAAACCTAGCAACCTGCTCACCAAGAAGGCTCTAGGTTCAAGCAGAGGGCTGATTGAGGCTGATGGTGGGAATCATCGCAGGACTCATTAACCTCAAAAAACACATGCATAGAATAGACCTCGCTGACACAGTGAAATGGCGAGGAAGAAAAAGAAGACCTCGAACACTTCCTATGCCATTACCTAGCCCTAGCGCGATTGCGACGGAAGATCCAGAGGTCCATATGGATACTGGACCTGTGACATCTCAATTACAAGGGAATCGGCGGCATCCTGGCCTTCACCAAAGAAACAAGAAGATTCGCCAACTCAAATTGTTTCCACCTTCCATCCCTCCCAACATATGTACGTCCCAAACTATATCTATCCCTGCAGTTCTGACGGTTAAAAGAGGGGAACTCAACGGGCCCGACTGAGGCCTAAGTGAAGAGCCTTTCGCTCGCCCTCACATACCATACCATACCATACCATTTAGCAACGTCCGGGCTAGTAGACAGCTAAGATGACTTAGCTGTAAAAACAGTTGCAGTAGGCAGGAAAAAAACACAAAAATTAATTACTTTACAAATATGAATCTTTATTGCTTCTCCGGCACGTCTACTGCTGTTCGTCGATCGAGAAGAAGTGTCTCTTTCCACATGCGTGCTCTGTTCTTGATACATTTGTGTGTATACATGAAGTTACATAGACATTTACATAGAATACTTTAAACAATGTTAAAGTAGCAATAAGCTACATTGCTACGTATTTTCTATAAATAAAAAAGACCTGTACCTCATTTGGGAAACTGTAGGTTACTAATACCTATATACATAAAAAAAAATAGCACACTTTTCAAAGGGGCTAATCTGTCGTTCTCAATAGCCTGAAAATAAAAACACTGGGGTATATACTTAGACATGGTTTTCTGTGAAACTAAGTCTTGAACGGAGGGGATATTGCCAGCTCTTTGTCGGCTAAGTTCTATAAGACAATTCATCTAAAGCGAAGCTGGTTTTCTTCACTAAAAAATTGAATATTTCAGCATTATTTCACCCAAGCTAAATTGTACACCCTTCACCCACTCGTGTAAAAAAGCTTAGAGCTAAAATTCACATACTCGCTGTAGAGCACAGCATCCCTTAAAATCGCAGTAAGAAATTCCCCAACTATTGCACCCCAAAATATGCACCACTTGCTACGAGACACTCAACAATAAAATGAGGAAAACGCGGACCTTGTCATAATTCAATCGGACAGAAGTGCCTAGAATCAGCGCGGAGTTCTTAATTTTTAATGACTCTACCTCGATCTTTACGGACGGCTTTATGCCTGAAACACAATACTGCGTTAGTGCTACCATTGAATAACGTTAAGTGTTCAACCAAGGGAATTCAATGGCACCAGCCACAATCTCGCTTCGTGCTAGCGTTCTACGAAAGAGATTAAAGTAAACGTCGAGGTCTCTCAGAGAAAAAGTTTAACTGGATTGAACTTTTGGTGCGTTCTGACACTCGCATCGCAGATTTTTGTTTGTTTCAGAAAATTTGTGTAGGATTTTGTGCAAACAGCTGATAAATTTGAGTATTTCAATTCAACGCGTCTGTAAAGCACTTCCAACGTGACGGGAAAATAGTAGCACCAACGCGGTATTGTGTTTCAGGGATAATGCAGTCGGTGGTGGTGTTTTGGCATCCAACATCACTCCTGCAGTTTTTCTAGCGTCCCGAGTAGACTAGAGCTGTGTCAATCGTTCAAATCAGAAGATTGGTTTCAAAAATGATTCGGTCTTTTCAATCAATCATTCAATCGTTCAATGACGGATGTATAAATGATCCACTTCATTTCAATACAATCAAAATTCCCAATCAGAAAGCTTTCGTTCATTTTAGCATTGGATATAGACAAACAGATTGTATTGATTGCGTAGAGTGAATACAGCGCTTAGTCTATCTGAACGATTTCAGTCAAATAGTTCATACCTTCTTGCTGGCCCTCTTTTCCATTCAATTTTTATTCCGTTCTTTCTTAACTGGTTAACCGATAGAACCGAACCGGTCACACAAAAGTATTGACTTCGTTATTGAATGATTTGTAGTTGTGTGATTGCTATCACCAATACTTTACTGTGAACGGGTCAAAAAGATCAAATCAATCGTGATTGACACAGCACTAGAGTAGACTTGATGTCAAACCCAGTACTCGCAGTGGTATTGACATGGACCTTACTGTGAAAAACCTGAGAATATCTTTGAATAGTATAGGAGCATGAAGGAACTCGACGTAGCTGTTTAGAGGTGTGATTGTTGTGACAGTTTGGAGCTGGAGCTGGTATAGGTAAGACTTTGAATCCCCAAGGTTTCTTGCTGGGATAAATAACGTAATTGTTACAATTCAAGCTTCAAGACTGTGACTGATTGGGACAGGTGACTATTAATATTATACCCTCATATTGGAAATCATAAAGCTTTAAAGTGGTCTGCTTTTGTGTTAGCAATGTATAACATTTTGAATCTGATTATGCAGAAAAATGTACCTAGAACATTGCATTTAAGGGTGGTTGGCCGTGGTTAGATCGATTTTCTCCTCTTTTCGTCCATGTAGCTTCTGTAGAAGTCGCTGGAAGGGACTCCCATACGCCTGACATGCCTACTTAACAGCCGGTGATGACTCCTATAGTGCAGTTAATATTTTTCTTGTGTCTGTTTGGAGAGCATTTGTTTGCTGTTATTACACCTCATAACTTAAAAAAAACAATTTGTAGAACTTAACTTTTATATTAAGGGGACCCGGTGGTCTAGAATTTTCAAAAAATCGTTTTTTTTTTTTTTTAATATTTCGAAAGTATAGTCTTTTGAGAATATACTGTTTAATTTTTGTAATGATATTTACAATAGTTTAGCCTAGCAAACGAGTGTTCCGCCTCATGAATGGACGCATACTTGAAACTTTAAATTCATTTATCTCGAAACCCCTTTTTTCTGCACGGCGGGATCTAGAAAAAAAAATTCCATTCGAATGATCTCAAATTTTAATCAGAAAACCAGTGGCTATGGCCGGAACCTCCAAAAAAGTTGTATCTTAATAACTTCTTATTTTTTACGTAAAAAAAAACTAGTGAAAAAAAAGTCTGTTTTCGATATTAAAACCTTTAAAGAGCGCGCCATTTTGTCAAAAAAATTTTTTTTTTTTTTTTTTTTCGGTTCCGGCCATAGCTACATTCATAAAGATTAATAATCTACTCCATTTTTATTTTCCGATGAGTGATAGAGCCAAAATTTTACCCGCCAATCAGGTACTTTTTTTTTAAGGGGGTCATTTTCAGCGCCAATTTTTTAATACTCAAATTTTTTTTTCAATTATTATAAAAAATTTTTTGTTTGCTTCTTAATAATATGCCTAAAAAGTTTAAATATCGTTGTTAATTATTTTCATCTTCAAAAAAAATCCTAAAAATACCTCAAATTCACGAGCGCTAGACCACCGGGTCCCTTTAAACTCTCTTCATCTAACCTGTTTTCACGTTAATAATATGTAATTCTTTGGCATGAAATTCTTTCAAACGTCACGTTATTGTAACGTTGAAACTGTCACCCGTTTAAACAATGCACTTTACTTATGTATGTATATATTCATAGCCAAAGTTAAACTCACAATTTCTTCCATCGATGTGTATTGAGCTTTTCGATATCTGCATAATGGCTGTAAAATAAAATAGTAATAGCGAAAATCCTTGCGGGCATAGTCTGAATGTAGTGGAAATCCAATAGCACTTAAGTTATTTCTGTGGTGGCAGGTGGCGGCTTCATCATCGATCAGAACACGGTAGAATGCACCATCTATTATGCAGATTTTTATTCTCTGAGGACCATTACGTTATCTTTAACTACAAAATAATGCACCATCATTCAGAAGCAAATTTTTCCGTGCAACTATGTTCATTTATAGAAAGTTAAGAGTAAAGCGGTTTGTTCAAGTTCTTAAAAGGATTGATATTTCTTACGTGTATGTATGTATTGCAACATATTTGTGTGGCTTTCTTAAATTTCTTCAAACTGATATTGTATCTTTTGATAACTTTTTTGAATAATTCAACTTCTCAATAAATACTTGAAGAGTTCTATTTATGTACATATATTTCCATACATTTCAGTGTTCCGGTTTAAGATGAAAGCGACTAACCTTAATTGCGGTCGACTTCAGGTTAAGTCTCATAATTAACCAACCAAATACCCTTTGAGAATCAAAGGTGTACTTTGTGCAAATAAAACAATTGGTATTAATGCTGGCTTATGAGGTTGGCTAGTATAAATCTGTGGCAACAAGGAAAAACCGCACAAGTCGACTTATGTCAAAATTGAGTTATCGATATCGATCCCAATTTTTCGTTTCAATATTTTTCATGCTTCCTGAGAAAAAAAAAATAGCTGGCGCTACAGCTCGGGGTGAGGCAAAGCCTAGCTTTTCACAACCATTCATGTAGTGCGTGTTTGTATTGTTCGCCCGAATGCAAGGGTCCTACAATTTATTGCCGACTCCGCACAGCGGATTAAGAAGCTCTTTCATGACAGATTTTACTCTCCGAAGCTTGTCATTCCGCGACGAGAGGCGGTGCCGCGAAAAATGTTTGGTGGACATAGCTGGGGCTTGAACCCACACCGGTCGGTCAGATTTTAATCCAACGCATAAACCACTGAGTCACGGCGACCACTGTTGCTGAGATATAGGCCAGGAAAAAACAACATTAAAAAATCTTTTCCATACGAATGATAGGTATTTTGTAAATTCATGTCAAACCTTTAAATTACTCTCCCGAAAAACTGAAAAAACGATTTATGCTGTGGACCTGGACTTCAACCATCAAGCGTCTCCAGCTACCTCGATCTTTAGCCAGCTGCCTCTAGTTTTACACACTAAGTTGGTTAAGGCTCCATTCCACTTGTCTGCGCTACGTCGCGGTCTCCCTCCCTCGGGTCTGGATTTTAAAATTTTCCGGGCCGGAGCATTGGTTTCCATCCACTCTACATGACCCAGCCACCTCAGTCGTTGGACCTTCACTCTTCTGAGTCTTCACTTCACTGTCTATGCAGATGGGACCGAAAATTACCCAGAGAATTTTCCTTTTGAAACAGCCAAGAGCAACCTCATCCGCAAATCCATGCTGTTGCGCCATAGAGCAGGACTAGGGTGATTAAGGTCTTATAAACGTTCACTTACGTCGTTCGAGAGAGGGTTTTGCTACTCAATTGCCTTCTCAGCCCAAAGATACAGCGATTGGCACGAGTTATTCTTCGTCTCATCTCGCGAGTTATTCATTGTCTGAACTGATAGCGGAGCCTAGGTAGACAAAGTCCTAAACTACCTCAAAGTTATATTTGTCTATAGTGACGTTTTGTCCGAGATATCGGTGCTGAGTGTTTTTGTTTTTTTAATTCACTAACTTATGTTAGACAAAGGCTTACACATTTCAGAAACCAGAAACCTATGTTCAACTACGGCTCACACATTCCAGATCAGAGCTTGAATACAAAATCTTTGGTGTAGCAAGTGATAATGCTAACCACGACAATTGTGATTGTGAAGCAATCTAAGTGACTCCGGATGGGTTGGTCTGCTCTTTTTGAAAATTTTGACAAACCTACTGGTTTACTGTGTTTCGATCTTTTCTACAAGCGAATTAACTTCTTATATTCTTTTTGTTTAGACCGGAAAAGATTCCAGTCTCCATACAAATTTGTCTTAAATGACTTCCTTTTTTAAGTCTCTGCAGTTCCAATAAGGAACCGGCGATCTGCAGAAAGTTTTCGGAACCGGACACGTCAGTTCAAACATCGGGTGAGGATACTAGTCAGGTGTTGAGCAGCATCCTCAACCTTCTGCCTCCTTCTGACTGAAGGAGTAGTTTTGACAAGATTTGTCCAGCTCTTCCCTAAAGCGTATCCAGTTAGTTTGCCGCCGTTTCGTCCTCTCCTACAAAATGATTTCGCAATTGATTTGGCACGCGATACATCTGTGATCTGACAGGGACACTTCCGGCAGAACTCTCCAATTAGTAATCGACTTGAAGTACCGGTTGGATAACGTCAAATCAATCCCTTTCTTTCTTCTTACTGTAACAAAGTTTTGTTGGGAACCAACATTGCTAATGTCTATAGCAGACGATATTTTGAAATGTGGAGGTGGTTTCCTCATACATTGCATTTGCTGCTACCCCAGACTGTATTCTGAGCATTAGCATCGTAACACATAAGTAGTGGCATTTGCCGAGAGTCACAATACTCTATGAGTTCGGCAAAGGCCTTCGGTTGCGGAGACATTACAGAGTCATAGGGAAAGTAAGCTGACGCAGCGGCAAAGGTTTTACGTTTTTCATGCGTTTCGTAGCCTACAGCTGCAGAAACCAAATGCTGGCCACAAAATTGTCCAAGCTTGGTCAGGGGGGAAATTCGGTACAATTAGACAAGCTCTCGATCTTTCAGATAGTGCGTTACAGAGTACCGTGACACCCCGAACACCTGCGAAACCATAGATGCGCTTTTTACACATTCATTGCTTCTCACATGTGTAATCCTGCAATCGTTTTTATATTTCAACAGAACTAAACTAACTAATCGCAATAGAGCAACTAGACTCTATCTGATAAGTCTGAACTTTGAAGAACGTAATAAAAAAAATAAAGGGGGTGACTAAACAAAATTAATAGAACACAAATCAGCGATTTTTAGAATTATTTTCTGTCTGTCTGTTTGTTCGCGGACATGTCCGAAACAACTGAACGGGTTTTTATGCAGTTTTAACAGGTGGACAGAGCATAATTTGGAGCAGCATAAAGGCTTTGTTTGATTAAAATCGGATGTCGCTTTAGTTATCGTCATTTAAAGATTTTTTAAATTTACTTTTGTACGTTAGAAGTTAAGCGTTGAAAGCCTATTGATGTCAGGAAAGGTTATTTAAAGAAACAGTCATTTATTTGTTTTCATAGAAGAGCACTGACCTGCGCATTTCAGCCAGTAGCACATCGTATGGATCGCAAATCGTGGTCGTGTGTTCCTTCTGTTTTGCTTAAGGGTGGTTTTTCTTTTTTTTTTTGGTGGTGGGCATGCGTATCTTTGTCTCTAAATGATCGTTTTCAACAAAGTGAGATACATCGGTTCGTGATCGTGTGCTATTTTTTTTGCCCAGTTATACAAGGGTAACAATTTTCTGCTGGAGAAGTTGCCAACTAAGATTATGTAGTATGAATCTCTCGACTCGGGAATGAAACTGTAGAGTTCTTCAACACTTTCGGTCTACCAGGAATACTACCTCACGTCCTCTATATCAAAGTTGGCGCTTCCTGCTGTTGTGTAATATAAACCCATTGAAGTTGTGCAATAGCTTCAGTTGAAGACTCTGCACAGGCACGTAATCGATGCCAGCATTTTCGCAGGTGTCAATTAAGGAGAAACCGTCTTCAGCCCCCGCATTGCTCTGATCCCATCAGACTACCGCTTTGCATTCAAACGTCTGCAATTTTCCGTTAAGGCTTTCTACGCCATGGTCATCAATAAGGCACAAGGGCGGAGTTTGATAGTGGTTGGTTGGATCTGAGGAGTGACTGTTCGTCTCATAACGTGCTCAGAATCAGTTCACCTAACGTCCTGGTCATTCTCAAGCCACATCACATAGGGTATAGTGTAAAGTGTGGCTTTTTTCCACGCGGACGTAGTCGCGGGTACCAGCTAGTCAATTTATAAAACGAGGAAAGCATATCTAAAATGAGTGTGATGAATGAATGTTTATTGTTTACTCCGAACGACGACATGAGAATTGCTTGTGAGAAATTACGTATTCTCTCGGAGGTTTGTCAATGTCTGTCAAAGCTTCAAAATGGCACTTTTGAGCCGTCAGTTTTTAACTTTTACATTTAAAACAATAAAAGCTGGTGCGACAGCTCAGGAAGGACTAAGGCCAAGCTTTACACATCCATTCATGTTGTGCATGTTACACTTTTCGCAGTAGTGTAAGGAATTGAGAAGCTTTTTCCCGACGAGAGATGGTGCCGTGAAAAGTGTTCAATGGATATGACTCAGACTCGCATTGCGAGTCCAACGGACTTACCACTGAGTGACATCGACCACTCTGTTGATATAAGTACACCCCTTCGTCCCTGGTGCATTCATGTCAACGTTCCTACATCGATATATATCTATGTTTGTTTGTAATGAAGATAGGCCTTTCAACAACCGTAGCTCAATGGTTAGTGCGTTAGAATACTGAGCGACCGACGTGGGTTTAAGCCCCAGCCATGTCCACCGAAAATTTTTTGCGGCACAACCTCTCGTCGGGGATTGACAAGTCTCCGGGAGTATAATTTGTAATGAAAGAGCTTCTTACTTCGCCGTTCGGAGTCGGCAATAAATTGTAGGTCCCTTTCATTTATGCGAAATATTTATCACGGACAACATGAATGGTTGCGAGAAGCTAAACCTTGGCTTATCTGGAGCTGTCGCGCCAGCTATTAATTAATTTTTTTTTTTTTTCAACAACAATTTATCCTGATTCTTCGCTCTCTTACACATCCCCAAACATCCAAATTCTGATTATTTGCATAAGTTGAATGCCACTGTTCTTCAAACAGGACTTTAAGTATTATTCATTCACCGCGGAAACCAAAAACATACCACTTTCATACCATTGTACCCAACAGCGGTTGTGTAGTACCACAAAACAATGCACTGTACGGGTACAAAGGGATTCGAATTCGCTGTAAAATAATATTCATTGGGGGGTTCAAGAATTCAATATAAATAGATGTAGGACCTGTAAGTCAATACAAGGCAGAAAAGTAGGCAATGGTTTATTTATTCTTCAAATGAACTTTGGTTTTAATATCAGTTCTGTGTTCAAGTCCTGATGTCAAGAAACATTTATTTCTCGGTAAATAGATAGAGTCGATCAACTGGCGAAGGCTGAGAAAACATCTGGAGTAACAATTTCACAGACGCTTGCGCTTTGTAAATACGAAGCGAAGGAACAAGCGTGGCTTAGAAAGACCCTTATCTAGCCTAGTTTTCCTGACCTGATGGAGTTAACTTGTGTGTGCGATACTAAACGGGAATATACGCCTTTGAAATCGCATGACTAATGTTACCTATTAACAAATAAATAAATTATCATATGATTCGAGCTTAATGACAACAAACTTAAGTTTAAGCGAACACAGGAATCAAAGGAGCCTGATCTTTAAGTGGAATTTTGCTAGAGAAGACTCTCTGAAAAGATCCAAAATTTCTGAATAAATTTCTGAAGCCTAATTAGGTAAAAAAAATTTGGTGGCTTTTTATAAAAAAGACCTCAATCACAGGTTTTTTGGAAAAATGAATGTTTTTAATATTCGGTTCGAATATTTTCCTTTAGAAAACTAAATTATTTCTTTTTCCCTTATTTTTCCCCAATACAATGATTAGTTTCCTTTCATGTGCGGATAAATTCTCATCGTGAGAAAAAAACCGAATTTAATCAGCAGCGTAGTCACGAAAGCACTTGCAAGCCACGCAATTTCAGTTAAACGTAATGGTGTTCATAACTTTCGTTGCTCAGACTGTCCATTAAGTGGAATTTTAGAAGCAATTTTTATATTTGGGAATCGTCTGATTAATAATTTCCGTGTTCAACAGAACACCTAGCGTGCATCGAACATAATAAAGCGCTAGAAACCCTCCACAAATGGAAGCGATTACATGCACCCAAAATGAAATATCAGAATAATTTATCAAAGTATAGTTTCACCCTATTGCTTCTGCTTTGACAGTAGAAGTGGTGTTATGTAGGAAAACCGACACACTCAACTGCGTGAATTTAATTTATTTCCTTAGCTGTGAAGGACTAATCCTACTCAATTGCCCCCTCAACGTAAAGTGCAACGTCTCTGCTTCCTTGTACATATTTTCTTGTATAAAGGGATAATGCTATGCCTTGCGGTGTAGTTGCGGGCAATCCAACCCCGTTGGTTTAGTCACGAAATGCGCAGAGGGAGTTTGAAAGTCTCATATGGTTTATATGTATAAAATCGTTCAACAGGGATTTATGTGAATCGCATTAAATGGAAACAACTGCTTGTGATTTGCAGAAGATAGTGTGGGAGTGAAATTGTTTATTTCTACCGACTACGGTGCATTTAGAGTGAATATTAAATGAACGACCTCTACGTTGTACATCGTTAAATTTACTTAAAGGGGAAAAGAGTTAACTTGCACATTTATCTATTGTATATATTTAAAAAAAAAAATAAATATAAAGAGTATATTCGATACAGACTAAAGTTGTCCAATTCTAAAAATGTATCTTATCTTAACGTGGTTTAAGTCAGGATTGCATGCTGGCTCATGCATAACGTGGGTATAAATTTGTCCGAACCTACACTTCTTGAAACAATACACTACGTGGTGCCATTCTCTATCTTTGGTTTGTCTTACTGATCGCGTCGTACTCTAGGAGTTATCTACACGTAGCGAGTGGAATACCCAGATTCCTTCGTTTCGGCAGGAAGTCCATTGTAGTACCACGTTCGGCGACTTCATCGGCCTTACAGTTCCCTGGAATGTCCTTATGACCGGGTACCCAGCATAGGTGAATGTTAAAATGTTCTGCCATCTCCATAAGAGATGAGCGACAGTCTGAAGTTACCGATTTCAAGGATTTTATAGCAGCCTGACTATTGGTTAAAATTGTAGTATCCCTGAAGGATATCACATTGAGCCTAAGCCAGAAAAAGGCTTCGTTACCGCCTGAAAAACGCTACAGTGGTCAGGTAGACGGAAGGGGATGCTCAGGTTAAGCATATCGGAGCAAACACCACATCCCACTCCATTCTCGGTTTTGAAACCGTCGGTATAGAGATGAACTGAGTGATCGTCTCTGGCGTCATCACTCTCCCACTTGTGTCGGGAAGGAATTGAAGTCCGGAAGTTGAGGTTGATTTTCAACTTGGACGGTGTGTAGTCGGTGTTTTTTGGAATAGAAGTTAGGGGATCTAAGATCAAGGAGTTGCCAATATGGTTGTTTGACCATTGGGAGAAGGCTTTGAATCTGATGGCTGCGCTAGCAGCATACTGTTTGCCAAATATAACTAGAGGAAGTAGATGTAGGATGGGGTGGTTCTTAGTGCATATGCATGCTAATCTTTGCCCTTTCCCCAATAGGTTACGGTGTAAGGCTCTGTCTAAGGCTGTCCACCAGTCGATCACACCATACATGTGTAAAGGTCTGACAACGGACACGTAAAGCCAGTGCGTGGTATGAGGTTGCAGTCCCCACTTCTTACGAAACAGACTTAGTTCATCATCATCATTATTTTCCATTGACCCGCTTATACACTATGATTGTTGCGGGTTTAGGGTATTTAAGTGAATCCTCCACTTCTCACAACCTTCCGCCATGGACCCTTAATCATCAGGGGCTATTCCCATGCGGGTAGAGGTGAGATTTCGGACTTGGTCCAACCATCTCATTCTGGGCCTACCAAGGGGACGCCTACCTGATGCCACGGATTTAATGGTACCTCTTGAAAGCCGAGTTAGAGACATGTGATAAGCGTGCCCAAACCAGTGAAGCATGAACCTCTCCGTTCGGAGAAGTAGCTGCTCAACATTGAGTACCTCGCGTATTTTGATGTTCCTAACCCGATCTCGACGAGTTACCCCAGCAATATAAAGAAGAAATGTCATTTCGGCACTTGTTTGCACGATCGTATTTTTTCGGTCATTACCCAAACCTCATGACCATGTGTGAGGGTCGGATCAGACACTGAATTCAAGACCAATAGCTTAGCTCCGATGCCGAGTTCAGTTCAAAATTGCTCCAACCTGACCAATCCTACAAGATAACGCAGTATTGCTCCTTCCATCACTCGTGAGTAGGACCCCGAGATACACAAATTTCTCCACCTGTTTCAATGAGATTACACTAACATACAGAGTGCACTGGACAGGTTTTCGGGGAATGACCATAACTTCTGATTTGGTCACGTTGACTCTCAGCCCAGTTTCCACACAGACAGCACGATCCTGTCAAGTGCTCGCTGAAGTTCAGTCTGGCTGGACTCATGAATGACCATCATCAGCAAGAAACACATGGCTTATCCTTAAGTCTCCCAATTTGAACCATTCTTTGCCACGGCTGTGCTATAACATCCAATCCATATACACAAGGAAAAGAAAAGGTGACCAAACGCATCCCTAGCGTAGTCCAAAGCCCACAGTGAAAGGTGTCCAGAGTTTACCTCGAGGGACGCGATCATATGCTTTCTTCAAGTCCACAAAACAACTGTGGTTTGGCATACTGCCAGCCCTTCTCAAGTACCATTCTGGGAGTGAATAGCTGATCGGTTATGCTTCTACCTAGACAAAAGCCGCACTGCTCATCGCCCAACCTGGACTCGACCACAGCTCGGGAACGCGCTTCCATTACTTTAGCAAATACTTTTCCATGGATATATACGCCAGTAATCGAAAGAATCCCTGTTATCCGCTTTCTTGAAGAGAGGAAAATTTGCCCATAATTTTGAGAAGAACGCGTTCACTTTTTTCCAATCAACAGATTTACAGAGAATATTCTCAAGACAACAAATATTTAGTTTTGGAGTAGGAAACCTTCGATTTTAGCTGTTAGATGCTCCGAAATAATTACAGAGTTTTCTGAAACACAACAAAATATAATATTCATACATACATATGTGCATACATACATACTTCTTATGAAGAAGTACATGCATACATACATATCTATGTGTGAAATGCTGCTTGGACGTGAATTGCCCGAAACCATTTAGTAGTTAGAGGATATAAAATAAAGAAAAATAAATATTGAATACAATTACTCGTAGCTGTGTTTAAGAAGAAATCGTTACAAATCCACGCACAAAACGAATGCCACATTCTGATTGCTGAGCACACAAAATTAGAGCAAATTGTCATCGTGAAGTGTCCTCAACACCCTTCCTGCCACTGTATTAAGTTTACGTAGCATGGTAAACCCTCAGAAGTGGAACTTGGATTTTCTCAACTGTTAACGAGTGATGTTCAGGCGAAAATAAAATCAATGTAATTATTACATACATATGTATATACATACATACAGTCCTAGTGCAACGAGCCATGACGCTTACGAGAGCGTGTAACCATTATCGAATTGTTCAACCTCATTAAAGCAGATATTTACTAGATATTTTTTCGTATTTTAATAAAAAAGAACTACACCAATCACAGGATCTAGATAGTACTTAATAAATAAAATAATTAAATAGCTGGCGCGTGTTGTTGTGCGTGTTACATTTTTCGCACGAATGGAAGGGACCTGCAGCAATTGATTGCCGACTCCGAACCGTAGAAGCTCTTTCATAATAAATTATCCTCCCGGAGGTTTGTCATTCTCCGACGAGAGATAACTCCCAAAAAACGCTCGATGGACATGGCTGGGCCTTGAACCCACGCCGCTCGCACAGCAGCCGAATTGTAGTATATTACAGCGTCTTTCAAGCCTAAATCACAGCCATCATCGAGACATCGAAAACTATCGGTGAGAAGGATATTGCCGGAAGGCAATTACCGTCTACATCGACAGCCAGGCAGCCGTAAGACTCTGGAGTCCGCGATAACTGAATTGAGGCTTCTGGGAATCTCTAAAAGTATCTAGATGACATATCGAAAGCTAATACGGTGACCCTATGTTAGATACTAGGGCACATGGATATTTCAGGTAACGAAAGGGCTAACGAACTTTCAGTAAGGAAGCATCACTGCAGGCCTCATAGGCTCTCGTTAAAAAGGTATAATGAAGACGAAGCTATCAGTCGAGCCAATACACGTTGGATCCGGATAGACAAATGTGTAACGGCTTAGAACTTATGGACGGGTTATAATTAGAAGACATCTCTGTCTCTGGTCAAACTGAGTCGATGCGAAGAAGGGTCGTCTCTAGCACTATTATTGGGCACTGCGCCATTGAGACTCATGCGGAGCGCCTCGTATATATCAAAGCGACTACTGCTGCAATTGCAGGAACGAGGAAGAAGTAAAATCTGTTCGTCACCTGCTGTATGAAGGTTTTGCCTTCGCCGGCAGAAGAATGAGGACTTTTAGAAGTTATTTCTTTACGGAACTGGAGGATTTACGAAAAATCGAGCTGAGGGACCTCCTGAGATTCAAATCCTCATCTGGGTAGTTTTAAAGTAGAATTCTTAAATGGCCGCAATAGACCCTCTGGTCTGCTGGTCTACATTAGCAGTGAAAAATGTGGCAAAGGACCCATTTACCTAACCTAAAATAAGCCAAATTATATAACCTGTGCAGATGCCTTTTGAGACCCTAGCGCTGGTGGGTAATTTTTTCCTCGTGGAAGAGTTAGCGAGGAGAATGAAATTAAACAACAAAAGACAGGTTGTAAACTGGTCTTTATTTCGAAAGCTCGTAAGATCTTACCTCGTTGAGGGTGTATACAAAAGAGAGAGTTAGTTTGGTAGGAAAATGATATGGATGGGTTGATAGTGGGTTTTGAACTTATGTAACTAGCGACCTCTCACATCAAACGGGAGCACTATGTGAAAGTTATCGTTTATCGAACTACGATCAGATGCGTTTCACATGAACATTACCAATGGCATTCAAGTAGATTAGTGATTTCGCAATTGTTTTACAGTCTCATCACTATCCCGCATAGTACTCTTAAATATCTTATGCACGTTCACTAGGTTATTATAAAAATGCCAAGCACTACAAAGGACGCTCACGATCTGTGAATACTACTTAAAAGAATGAAAAATCTAAACACTTTCCTCAACGCTCGCTGCAGAACCGAAATACCGCGTCTCCACCACCCAAACTTATGTCAAACTTATGTAACTTGGAAACAAGAAAATAAACGAGTTCTGGGTAAATCCTCAAAACGAGAACTGCATGACTTAAGCTACGTTCAGACGATTACAATATTGTCAGATCTGTCAGTGAAAAAATTGTCCCAAATGTCTTACAACCTTGTCAATTTGCAATTTTGTCTAACAATAGCTTTGTTCAATGAGGCTGTTCAAAACAGTTCGGAACAGAAAAGTACAAGAATTTGTGTTCAATGAGAGAATTTTCTGTCTGAAACTGTTCTGCTTTGTGTTCAATGAGGTTGTTCCGAACAGTTTGGAACAGGAAATCTACCTCCTACTCATGAGTTAGAACAGAATTGTGAAAAATGTCAAAGTCGGCTGTGCCTGTCAATTTGGTATGTTTTCAGCATTTCATTTCTGCAAATGACATATTGAAATTTTGAATAACTATGTATGTGTTAACTTTTTATGTGTTAGGGCTGTACTTTTCTGTTCTAACTCGTTCTGACATTTCTGGATTCTTCTCATTGAACAAAGCTAATATTTGCAGAAAACACATTGTCAGACCATTGTCAAACCGCCATCTAACAATGAAATTGTCAGGTATTCGGCAATCGGCTGAACACTCAATTTTACCATTGTCAGACGTTAGGACATTTGCAGACTCATTTGCTATTGTCAGATGTGCTATGACGTCTGACAATTTCTTCATTGTCAGGTAATTATTTCATATTTGAACCAAAAGCAAAACGAAGTTTCTGGTTTTTTTTTTTACATTTTCGATTTGGTTTTTTTTTTGTGTAGATGTAGCTAGATATCGTAGAGTCAATAAAAAGCCGCTTAGCCGCTGAAATGCTCTAGCACATATTCGTTTCTTACTTTTGAATATGTGGAGTCACCAAAGCAAGAAGGTCGTTGAATTGTTTAGAATTCATACGCAAAAAATTGCGATAAAATGTTGGCTCCTCAGCTCTCAATTTGACGAGCAATTTTGCGAAGTCTCTCCTGCTGATGGCGGGCCACCCAATCCTTCTTGCAAATAAGCCGACGTTTGTGTGGCAATTCATCCTCTTCACTGCTTTCCATTACGTACAGGGTCAAAACAATCGCAAGTGCATCTTTTTGTTCCATTTCGATTTAATTTTTTTTATTATTTCATGTTTCTCAACAAACACTTTACTTCACTGAGTGCAGAATAATTAATTTGTCTGACAATGTCTGTCAACGGATCCACCAATTTTTTGTAAACAAACATCTGCCAACAATTTTCAACCTGACAAAGTTTTCAGACAAAATATTGCCAGGCCAATGAATGAAATTGTCAGACTTTGGGACAAAATTTGTGCGTTGGCCTACTGTGCCAGCCGTGTGAGTTTAAGCCCCAGCCATATCCATCGATTTTTATAAACCAATGCCAAAAGAGAATTCAAACAGCTTTCATTTCTTTTGTTTTTGATTTAATTTAATAGCACAATCCCCGAACTTAATTTTCTGTTTTTTTTTTTTTTTTTGTGGAACACATCGAAGACGCATTATTCTCGTTTTGTTAAAATTGTAAACTTTTCATGTCAAATGAATTCATATTTACTTTTCATCTTGAAATGTGTAAAGATTTTCACAATAGTGGGCAACTTCAAGGCAGGAAGCTAACACACTTCCTTTTTATTGTTGATTGTCTGATTAAATATGCAAACAATTCTTGACCAATTAGGCATATTGACTTTGTAACTATGCACTGTACATAGTGTAGGTACGTAAGTATTTTCTTTCCATTCGATAGAGCCTACTGTGCACTCGCACAAAGGCAACAATTCTCAAAAGCACCCTTTTGTGTTGTACCATTCAAACTGCTTTCTCATTAGCTTTGTCAATATGTCCGTGTTGGATTAGATTAGGTTAAATGTGTATCTGAATTGGCGAATACAGCATAAAAAAGTCCCCGATGAATAAAATTGCCTTTAGTATTTGTATGGATTTCTAAATGACATTCCTCCCTTATTTAACCCTTGGCGAAAAGAGAATTTTCAGAAATGGGCCTTTAAATATTTGTTTCATTGCCAATCACAGGCGAGGTATTTCTGTTTTTCTTGTATTAGATTTTCTTAAGAGCTGATACTTTGGAATGGATACTTGTAGGTTGGTAAACATAGGCGGTATTTCTTCGAAATTTACCTTATACGTTGGAAGATTCGTAAAGCTAATAATTTACATCATGTTTACCTTGGAAAAGCCCAAATCTTATCTTGGCCCCACAGGCAAAAGCTGCATACTAGCGCCTGAGGCGACCACCTCCCATTTTGTTTAATTTGCGGAATACCGCAATACGTATTGCTTTAGCATTTGTAAGCGGAACGATTTATCCAACAATACGTTTCAATCAACGCTTTTCGCAAAAAGGTGGTTACGGTTCCATTTTTGCAGATTCTGTATGGAGGGTTGCAATGCTTCTCATGACAAATTATACTCTACGCAGTTTAATTAATATGCTTAGTCATGGCTACTAACGTATCACATACATATCTTCTTTTAATGGATTCAAGGTGTAAATTATTAAAACACTGGGTTTCGTTAAGGGGAAAAGAAAGTAGATTAACCTTTAATTAAATGTTAGAGTGCAGTTTTTTCTTTCCCCTTCCCCTGGTGTAGTTCTGAGGTCAATATTCGTAATGTGGGTAAGGCTTTCGAAGAAAGTAGCCACAGTTTGTACTGAGACGGAGCAAAAACGTTGAAAAACACCCCTTTATCCCTACAGTTTTTGCAGAAATCGTTTAAAAGGACATTCCACCGCCTCTTGGGAGGATAGGGAGGACTCCAATCACGGTACTGAATTCCATATCTGTCGAGAGTGTTGGGCTGCCCGAGACGTACATAGGTGTTGAGTATCCTTCTTTGTTGACATTATGTCCTCGTTGACCGTTCACCCCATCTTGACCGCTTCCGTCTCAATACTCACGACCGTGGTACTAAAAATCACGGGATGACATCAGCTGCAATGGCTTTGTTGGACAAAGGTTTATATAAGGCTATCTTTACTTCGCCCAGGACATGTGGAATTAATTATTGTCTAACATCGTTAAGGTTAAATATTCTGCCTGGCAGCGGAATTTGATTCGTCATTGCCATTACACAGTCTGCAAAAATGGTCCTTCCAAATCCTCAGCACCAATTGCGGCCTTCGATTTCGGTGGTGTGACATCCTGATGAAACTTTCGATTCGCAGAAAAAAAAAGAAATATCTGTCAAGACAGTTCGGAATGAGCCAAGGCCTAGCTTCTCGCAACCACTCATGTTGTGCGTATTACATTTTTGGACGAATGGAGGCGACCTACAATTTGTCCGGACGTCCATTTGAGAAGCTTTTTCATGGCAAATTATACTGTCGGAGGTTTGTCAATCCCCAACGAGAGGTAGTACCTCGAAAAATTTTCGATGGATAAAGCTTGGGATTGAACCCAAGAAGCTTCCACAGCAGTCCAACGCAGCAACAAGTGACCCATGGTGACCATCAAACCGCAGTTGCATCGTTTTATTGTATTTTCTCGATTGCACGCTTATCGTGCGCACTTGCCGATTTTCCTTCATTTTCTTTTCTACTCGTAGCGGAGCTCTCTTCATTTGCAGCCCCGCTTTGTATGCCTCCTACTTCGCTGCACGCGTCAAACCAGTGTTCGCATTGTCGTGACCAAGAGAAACCCAGCAGTTCAGTGTGTTTCCACTGGTCTTCAATATTTGAAACTAGCGACTTACGACTTCTTGAGAGATTAAGGGATACTCGATTGGAAAAGGCTCTGGCGATCTCTTGCACTTGTAGCTGTTCGACGTCGAACTTCCTCACAATATTGACTTGTCTTTACGATGTTCGGAATATTTGCAGCTATACCTTGGCTAAGACAATTTAGGGGTCCAGGTCTATGTTCGTTGACCGCAATGCGATCAATCTGGTGACGGTTAATTATTCAACCTCCTTATCCCCTTCCTAGCAGTGACACTAGCCGCATGTGAGACTGTGATGAGGGCAATACCACGAGATGATATCACCTTTTTCATCGACAGCCAGGCAGCAATAAAAGCAATTTCTGCTAACGAAATAAAATCAAAGCTTGTGAGGTGCTCTCGAGAAGATCTCAAGGTTATTGGAACACAGAACAAGGTGAGACTCTTGTTGGGTCCCTGGAGATGAGGGAATACCAGGAAACGAGAATGCTGACGAACTGGCGAAAAACTGTTCGGCAACAAGCCGAGACTTCCGTGAACATCCCGCTTTACACACTTAAGACTAACAACAGATGTACCTCTCTAAACACTTGTGCAACCACCAAATTTCGTTAAGGCTAGGACCGATAGACTTCTGCAGATCGACAGAAGATCCCTATGTACCTTATGGGAGTGATCACAGGGCATAGTACGCTGCGGTACCATATGAAAAACCTTCGAATCACTGAAGAAGACATTTGTCGGGGGTGTGGCGATGAGGAGGTCCACGAGGATACAACCCACTACCTTTGTCGTTGCCTTTGTATCTGCCATCTAAGAAATAAGTTCCTCGGACGGCACTTTTTCGGTTCCGGTGGACCAAATAATGAGATTCATCAAATCCACAGGGCGGTTTGCATCACAAACGCAGTAAGTTGGTCATGTTCTACTAATATCCATATATATGCATGAAACTAACTATTGGGTAGCGTTCTTATGAGTAGGGGACATTATTTTCCCCCAACGGGTATCACAATGGGTCTGAACTGACCAGAGTGTGGCGATATGGTTCTTCCTTTCGCATGCCCACTAACCTAGCCCAACCTAACCATATCCCCTTATAAACATAGAGATGCGGGAACTGCTACAACGATATTTCGTCCAGTCGCAAAGTCGACTTTCGTTATCGGAGGTATTTTCATGAAGGCTATGCTCTTCGACAGCGCTACCACAAATGCTCTCTCTAGCATTGTGTCAAAAGTGTATCGGGCTGTGCTCATAAGTATTGCCTAAGAGCTCGAAGAAGTATTTTTTAAGGCCGAGTCCACTGGATTTATACTATTAGAAGTGGTTGAAGGGCGTTGTTAATTAGAATACAGTTTTCAAATACTTTTACTATCCAAGGAATTATTACCTCTTGCAGTTCTTGTCGTATAAGGAGGAGCATGCCGTCGGAATGCTATTCGCACAGCGCGTGTATTGCGTACTGGTTTGGTTTCCAATTAAAAGAGAAATGAATAGAAATGATACTTTCCTAATTGCATCAAGCTGTTACCGTTCTGTTAGTCACTTTTTCACAGTCCACTTATTCGCCAAATAACCCTCTCTTGACAGAGGAGTGACTGCATTCTACCCGATTTTATCAATTTTTTTTATATATATTTGAGCAATCATATTCATCACTGTATCTTAGGTAATCCCCGGAAATTGAATGCATATGACCAAGCCAGTCAACCCTCTTCCAATTTGCAGGAAAAAGAGCAACTAAGGGTGAAAAATGTTTTATAAATCTGAGCAGTTTCATTTAGGGTGCATCGATTTGCCAGCGTCATTTTGATTCTTTTATATTTCCTCACTCAGACAGAAATATTCGTATCAGTTTATTTCGTTCTTCATATGTCGAGCAAGTAGCAATTTCTTAAAACTAAAATAAATGTTTAATACAAGCGGAGAAGCAGGAAACTCAAACACACTTTAAGAAATTTTAAATTACCAGTCGCTCCTTCCCCACAACTTTCCACAGTAAAACTCTGTCAAGTGACAGAAAAAACGAGTTTTCTGATGTTTGACAAACGTTATTTTAATTAAACCAAGAGGTGTGTAAAAGAGTCAGCTACGAGGTTTTAATAACAATTGGATGAAGATTCTCAACCCTAATTACTATTCGTGTTAGGATTGAAAATTCTCGCGCAATCCCCTTGAAATCTTCCCCCTTTTTTAAAGAAGACGGTATTTACACTGTGACATGTGTATATGTGTATGTAGGTTCGTTCGTATGTGCTTATAAAACGTGTTCTAATGGTACATGCATAATAAATAGCAAATGCGTACGAAATTGAACTATAAAAAAATGATTACAAGAATCAAGGGTATAATTTCGCCCAGTTTAACATCAAAAGGGACAGAATCTACTCAGCTTTTAATGTTAACCCATTTGGTTATTGCTTACAATTAAAATATTCAGCATTTTGTAAAACATAATATTGACATGTTTCTTTATAAGATTCGGGATTGCTGTGTGGTTTAACAGAGTCTATTATTATAAGAAAACAATTCCACAGCCTTTGAGTCCCAAGCCTGATAGTTTTTAACTCTAAAATGAAAATGTCTCTTCAGTTTTTGTAAGACCTCTTCATTCATGTTGTGCGCGTTACATTATTCCCACGAATGGAAGGGAATACACCCATTGTAGATGTAAGATGCCTCACGAACTATAACAATCCTATTAGCTCTATAGAATTTCGATTTAATAGAGTAGATCTAGTTGAAGTGAGTAGAGCCGTTCATGCAAGAAAATCCGAAGGTATGCGCCCTAAATTCTTCAAAATCATATTCGTCCAAATCTTCCCGTACATTACTCACATTTTTGATAAAATATTAACAACGTCGTGTTACCCAAGCCTATGAACATTTTCAAAAGTTGTTTCCTTTTTAAAAACAACAAACTCCACATTTAAAGAATAGAATAAAGCTGCTTGCCTGTCAACGAAGATGGTAAAATCCGATGGGGGAAGGTGACAATCTCTTAAACAGCCTGCAGCCGGCTTAGAAAACGCTACAGATTTCTGGCAATCTAAAAGACTTCTATTGCTGTAGTGTTTCCGAGTAGAATGCGGCTCCTGTTCCTGTTTCCATTTTTGAGCCGTCAGTGTAAATTGCAACTTTGTGGTCTTTGATTACATTGTTTGACTCCCACTCCCCATTTGTCATCCTAGCTCGGTCTTCTGCGGATTGACTCCTAGACCGCTTTGTTTTGCCCACCTGGAAATCTCTTTGAGAGCGGATTTCAAAACTTTTGAGGATTTTGTTGACGGTAAGAAGCCATAATACAAAGAAGAGAACTCCTCCCTATGGCGTGCCTCTTGTGACCACTCTGAAGCTGTTCGATTTTTCCAAAGCGTTTGACACTTTGACACACAATTTCCATTTCGATAACATTGCGTTGAGCCTGGTTTAGGATTACTTAATAGGAAAAAGGCAAGCCGTGACAGTGAATAACAACTTGTTTGATTTTCTTTCTACGAATGCCGGGGTTCTGCCGGGATCAATCCTAGGTCCATTTTTTTCCACCATGCTTAACAACGATCTTCCTTTGGTACTTGAGCATTGCAGGATCCACATGTAGGCTGATGACTTTCAAGTACTTTGTCGGCCATAAGTTTGGAATCACCTTGAGCTGTATCGGAGCATTAATTCGAAAAAAAATTTCGTCGATGTCAACTATCTTGACTCTAAAATAGCTTTAAGAATTATATGATATACATACACATATTTCTGTAAACGTAATTAAGTCCCATAGAATTTGATTGATTTGATTAAGGCTAAATGAGGATGACCTTTGTGGAGGACTGCGAAGACGCGAAAGATAATAAAGGCACAGCCCATTTTCTGTGCCACTGCCCAGGCCTCTGTCATCTCAGACATAAATCCTGTGGAAGACACTTGTTCCAGGATACTGCACAAATTAGCGGCGTACCTATCAAGGACTTCTGTGGTTTCATTAAGGTTTCAATGTTGTTCGGGACCCTGGGGCAAAAGGAGATTGCTCCACGAGCAAAGGGCAACTTCCCCCCAAATGGGCATTACAATGGGCCTCTACTGTCCTGAGTATGGCGTTGAGAGTTCTCTATCCCCTCGTCAACCCATCTACCTAAGAAGAGAAAAAATACGACAAATGTAAAATTTATATCGTAATTCCAAACTTATGGCCGGCAGTGTATATTTAACTATTCAATTGGATTGGTGGGCTATGCAACGGCTCGTATAAATGAAGATCTCCTAAATGCAATAAATTGGTCTGAGCAAAATCAGCTTGGGCTAGATTCGGAGAGAAGTAATGATATTATTATCAGCAAAAGCGGTATTGGCACTTGTTGGCTACCTAGTGTTGAGATAAATGGTTCAAGGCTCAAATACTGTAAAACAGTAAGAAATCTGGAAGTTACCTTTGACCGAAGTCTGACGTGGAGCAATCACATATCTCATGCCGTAGCAAAAACGTATAAGGCGCTGCGAATTCTTAATTTTAGCTGTCTCCCAACTACAAAAGAACTAATACAGTGTACTCTTTCATAAGCGGACACCGACGGTTCCGAAAAAATTGTCCGCTTGTGAGAAAATAAACAAAATTAGGTTGTTTTTCTCCGTTCTTTCAAATCTGTCCGGTTATGAGTGGTATCCGCTCAAACCTTCACAGCACGCATAGCAGTTTAATGCCATTGATCCTTGTCCTAACAAAAGAGGACGTTGATCTTGAAATATTCAGACCTGACCGTATACCTAAGCGGAGGACATACACATTTTCAAACAGATGTCATCTTTAACCGATTCTCGCTCACTTCCACACGATTGAAATAGGTTTTTGCCTTGTGACAATAAAAACTTCTGAAAGTTCACAGTCAACAACTGTAAATGATCAGGTTCTCCCGCAAACGTCTTCCTTTTCCCTAAAGTCGGCAATCCGTAGAGCGCCATCAGAAAATTACTCCACGGGTCACACATCTGGCTTGGACTCCTCATGAAAATTAAATCGATGCTCTGTAGATCAATGATGTTGCAAATGCTACTACAGCTACAGTTTTCTTGGAAACTAACTAGCTAGTTTCTTATGTACACATACAAAGATCCATAGAACGAAAGGAAAAAATACCACTTCAAAATATACGTATGTATGTCCATATGTACGTATCCACGCATTGAGATCTATGAATGACTAATTGCTCTTTTAGAGTTATTTAAAACAAATTTGGTTGATCTAATAGCAAAATTACTGCAAGCTACAAATGATTAATGACGTGATACATACGTATGTACTTACATATGTGTATAAATAGTTTTGCAGTCATAAATACAATTTATATACTGAATTGGTTTCTTATGTATAAACGCTAATGCGCGTGTACGCATTCAAGGTAATAAAGAAGAATTAATGATTTCAAAAAGTTTCTAACAGACGGCCATCAATTATAACTCTTTGTTCTCTGTTAAAGAGTAATTAGTTAAAATACCGAAAGGTGAATAGTCTCAGATGAATTTCCAATCTGGTATTTAGAAAAAATCGTTCTTAAGTGCAGGAGAACATTTTGAACTTGATCAACTTCTATTAGTGGAGCTTTCTTAAAGTTTGAAAATAATACCTAGACCGATGTGTTTGATTTCACTCTCATGCAAAGGTGGGAAAGAGATCAGGAACTTATAAGGAATTCGATTTAGTCAATTATGAGATGTCGAAAGAAGTTTAAAAGTTGGACCAATAAAACGAACATGCCAAGCCTCTAAGGCGCGTCTAGAAATAAAGATAGGAACCTCGTAGTAGAGAACAGTCGGTGCTGAGAATTCCGGAAAACCTCTTCTTCTTCTTCTTCCGTCAGAAAGAGTGAACCACTCAGCCTGACGATTCACCAACTGACAGTAACTATTCAAACTAAAGTCCAAAAAGGTTTCTAGGACTACTGACTACCTGCCGATCTTTGTAAAGATCCTGTAGATGACTCAAGATACACAAAGTTATCGCTAAAGTATGGTAGGATTGTAGTATGCCAATTGGATGGAACTCCTAAAGAAGGAAGATTCTTTAAATTGCACAAAGATGTATTTGCTAAATATTGTGGACTCCTGAAGCCTTTTTTTTTAAAATCCTTTTGGGTCTTATCAGCATTTAGATGGAGAGAAAACCCAGAAATTCGAATTCGATTTTTTTTGTTTAATTAAGAACCTGCCCTTATGGCCGACACAGGGACCTAGCAAGATCTATTGCGTCACCGATCTACTTAGCCTAATAGGTCTATTACCTTCCTAATGAAGTGGAGCATGTCATCAGTTGCTGAGTTTCTAAATTCGGCTAACGAACAGAATTTTCTATGAAATATCCGTCTACGTAGCCAGTATAGTGCTAGATATTCGAAGAAAATGTGCACAAGGTTTAGAGTTTCCCTATACGAAAAGAGCTTGATATCTCTCTTAGATTGCCAAAGCCTGAGTTTTTTTTTTCCAAATGGGCTAGGCGGTGTGGGTGTTGTTTAACAAAGCTCTGGGGGTAGCTCATATAGAGCCACAGAAGGGTTCCGGTCCCAAGAGCGCGGAAGCCGAAGCGGACCTAGCCAGCTCATCCGCAATTTCATTGCCTACAATGGCCAAACTTGACCTTGTTGTGCCTGGCAAGTGATGGTAGGGCATCGTAGCAGAATTTGAGTGACCTAGATTCCACGAAGTGGGATGTTAATGCTTTAAGCGATTCCAAGGCGAGACTTTGTTAATTTACATATAACATGTTCGTCTTTACAGGATGACAATGTAGAAGGCTCGCCGCAAAAAGTCGGTAATGACTTCAAGCGATCCACTGCCATGCGATTTCTTCAACATAAGAGACACGATTTTTCTGAAACCTATCTATGAAAGTACTCTTATCCTAGTTACTTGCACATTATTGGGTAGGGATTCTAATTTGTTCTAATTGTACCTTTTAATTATTTTCATAATGAACTGACTACACTCTCATGTAGAATTTTTTTTTTTTTTTTTGTGTTTTAAGTAACGGTCAATATGAAGTTTATTTCATTGCCAATGAAAATAAAATTTGAGCCACCTGTGCGTTATAAATTCACGTCCTGCATGCCTAATTTAGTAACAAAATTTATTTCATTCAAGTAGAAAAACACAAACAGACTTATTTCAAGGTTAATCAAATATATCATATAATACCCTATGAAAACATACACTTTTGAAGATAAAATAGCTTTTTGTAATATTCTCTTCGATTTCGATTTTATCATTCAATTGTTCTATCTTAATTCGAAAAAAATTAAATAAAATAAATAAAAGTATGTACACTTTAGTATTACAAAATAAAAACAGAATAAATATATTAAAAAAAGATAATAGGGAGTAAATGCCTAGCTTCCCCCGACAATTTATGATGAATGTCATAGTTCTCGATTCCCAATAGTCGAATTTAAAGTTTTTTCATTACAAATTTTATTCTCGGAGGTTTCCACCAAAAAGAAGATACATTAATATATGCATAGTTGTTTCCCCTTAAAATGAGTTCTAAAAATAAGCGCTCCATAGTTTGTCTTCCTTATTTCTTATTTCTCTATGTTACAAACGCTGTATAAAAATAAATATACCCTATGCTGAGCTGGTGATAGCTGGTGAGCTATCAGTTATACTGTATGAAGTGAAGATACATATTTTATCGACAATTAAGCACGTATTGGCCATTAAAAACTAAAACTGAAAGGTTGTCCGTGACTTGTTAGATGAAGCCGCGGCAGACTTATTACCGAAAAATATACGAAAAATACATTACAACAAAGTTCAAACTCATTGATATCCGGTGATAGATATTAATTGATTGCCTTGATTTCTGTATTAGATGAATTTATAAATATTAAGTTGAAAAGAACAGTTCAGACATCAACAGTTGCGAATGAAACGATTATTTTAAGGGTTTACACTTATCAGCTGTACTTGTTTTACCGCGACTATAAGTCTTCCACTCTAATTTGAGCTCTTGTACATATATTTACTTGCATTTTTCTTCGAATTTCGTCCAATTTGGTCCTTTACCTTTTCAAACTGAGAGAATTCCATCTTTGAATCTTCATATTCATACGTATGTTTGTAATGAGAACACTTGCAAAGTTTTTGCCCTACAAAATGTGAGGTAGAAGTGATTGTAGTATATGTACGAATGTGGTTTAGATCGGTGCCCTAATGAAAAATACAATTTTTCGACCTTCGTCTTGAAGTAAAGGTGTTAAAATTTGTTTTCTAAATAATTCCTCAAAGGTTGATCATGGAATATGTCTGATGAACAGAATGTCAGCATCATTTGCCCGATCCCCAAGAAAGGAGGCCGCTCAACTGAGCCAACTACAGAGGATTTTAAACACCCTATGACAACAATAAAAAATTGTATTGTCTTAATAAAAGTAACGACAATAGCTATGTATGTATGTGACTGACTCTAGAAAGTTGCCGTAACACTATGTAATACATAGCCGCCATGGTAACCCAAGTTAAACGTAAACGACCCTAAAACTTACTTCAGCAATGGTATCCTAAATATTACTCGCATCATTTCCTCCGTGTCAAATGGTAAGAAAATGTAAAGTTTAGTCAATAGACACACATTTTTTTTCTTTTGTTCGAAAATGTCGCATTTGGAAGTATTATGTCCCGTCCACGTGTCCAAATTTGTTACCAATTATGGTCTCATGTCCCTTAGCACGCACGCACGCAAAATGTTTTCATTTAAACATGAAGTGCAAAGACGATCAATCACTTTTCAAAATCGTAGATTATTTCTTAAATTGTAGATTATTTTTAGATATTGTCCGAAAAGTCCTCCATAGTTATAGTAATTAGGTTACACTCAGAAATAATTTAAATATCTTAACTTTTTTTTGTAAACTGTGAACTCGTATCATATTTTTGTGAGCAATGAGCCTTTAAATAAGGATTTCAAATAGAAATCGTAACGTCAGACGAAATGTCAATTTCACTTTGTTCGTAACAATTTATTTGGTAATTTTATTATTTTTTGTGTATACAAATGTATATGTTTTGTCATTCCTAAACCTAAATGTACATCTTTTGAACAAATAAGGTTTTTCTTTCGAAATCACATCTACGTTTAAACATTGTGTAATCAAGTTGGACAATTTTTAAGAAACCATGTATTGACGGAATCGATGTGACACCTAAGAGGAAGACAGAATACCTCGGCGTAATCCTAGACTCAAAATTGAGCTGGAAAGCCAATATCGACGACTGCATAAAAAAGGCTTACATTGCCTTTTATCGATGCAAAACGATGTTCAGAAACACACGTGGCTTTAGGACGAAAGTGGTACACTGGCTGTACCTTGCTGTAGTACGACCCATCCTAATATACGGTTCAATTGTCTGATGGAAGGCACTTGAGAAGAAAAGCCATCTTGCACGTGTAACCAAGCTTCAAAGGGCAGGCTGCATAGGGCTTAAAGGATCGATAAGATCAACACCCACAGCGACTCTTGAAACAATGATGAACTTAGTTCCAGTAGACATCCACTGTAGTAATGAAGCGGCAAAAACTGCACTCAGACCAAGGGAAGCAGGTCTATGGATAACTAACACCTATGGTCACGCCTCCGTTCTAACCCGATGGACTACCAAAAAGGAGAACATAGATATCGACTCCATCATTTCATCCTCAAACTTCAATAGGAGATTTGATATCGAAATTCAAAGAAGAGAGGAATGGTATGAGGGTATAGTCCGCACTGAAGCAGAACTAGAATTCTACACCGACTGATCCAAAATGGACGCTGGTACTGGTGCCGGTATCTTCTATGAATCCGGAGGGATAAACCAATGCTGGTCGCGGTGACTCAGTGGTTAGTGCGTTGGAGCGGCTTGAGTTCAAGTCCCAGCTATGTCTACCGAACATTTTGCGTGGCACCACCTCTCGTCGGGGAATGACAAGACTTCGGGAATATAGCCTGTCATGAAAGAGCTTCTCAATTCGCCATTCGGAGTCGGCAATAAATTGTAGGTACATACCTTTCATTTGTGCAAAAAATTTAACACGCACACCCCCAAATTTAACAAAGAACCAAGGCCTTGGCTCATCCCCAGCTGTCGCGCCCGCTATTTATTTATTTTAAACCAATCCTTCAAAATTAGACACGAATGCAGCGTTCTTCAATCCGAGATAACTGCCATTCTAAAGGCCGCAAAACTAATCAGAAACGACAACATTGTCAGAAAAACTATCGCTATTTATGTTGACAGTCATCACGGGCAAGTTCACCAAGCTTCTGCGGTCAGCACTGACAAAATCGAAGCTTGTAAAGGTTTGCAGACAAGATCTCAACGATATATCCACGACTAATAAGGTGACCCTATGCTGGGTACCAGGCCACAAAGATACTCAGAATATCAGGTAATGAGATGGCGGATGAACGTGCAAGGAAAGGTGCAGAACTAGCATATGCATACACCCTTTCGATCTTTACAGAAAATTAGATCAGGGAATCATGATCAAGGCTAATACGCGATGGTGTCACATGGACACATGTGCAATAGCCAGATCACTATGGCAAGCCTAAATCTAGCCTAAACCTAGATCTAAACAGGTCGCAGTGCACGCACACACACCCTGATTTCTAACATCTTACATTATCTAACATGGCCAGCCTTCGATAAGAAGAATTCCAAAAAATTCGTACAACTTAGACGAAGGGAAATACGAATTGTCTCTGGTATGCTTATAGGGCACTGTGGAAAAGGGGTCCATGCGAAGCGTCTTGAATTACCCCAAAATGACTACTGCAAAAGCTGCAGGGACGAAGAGGTAATAGAATCCATCCAACACCTACTATGTGAATGTCTCGCACTATCTTGCAGAAGATTGCGTACTCTTGGTAGTAGTTTCTTCCATGGGCTGGAGAATCGCCGATTTTATGAAACTAAGATTTCTATCACTTTCTGTGTGGTTTCCAGGTTAACCAACCCTACCCTTTGGTTAGACTCCCATGAGAATATATTTTTTTTTTTTTTGGTAAAATGGACCTGCTTGAGGTCTAAGTAAATCTTTAGGACACCCACAAAACCAACCAAATAATCAAGTTGGAAAATAAAATTTCTACTACATCTATGGATATATGTATGCGCATGTGTATGTATCATACATATCCTTGTGCGCCTGCATAAGTGAGAAATTCTCCATATTCACCTTTCAAAATAGAAATGGAAATATGTACGCGCGTATTATTTAAATATTTATGTACGTATGGACTAATATTCCATTCGAAAAGGCTAAAAAAAATGTATATGTACTATACATATGTTTATACACATTTAGTTCTATTATTGTTAGTGTGAATAAGAATTTATTTCAATTGTACAGATACAACTTTTCTATTAAGCGAAAAATAGACCTCAATTTCAGTGCACGCAATGAAGCTGAAATAATTAGGGTCGGTGAAATAATTGATGTGACGAAGAATTCTAGAGTTTGCCTATACTTTCATAAGTGGCTACTGCCCTCATTGTCGCATGCAAAGTCAGGGAACCGGAAATATTATTAGTTTCTTTTTTCATTCAATTTGTCCGAATTATTCACTTAGGGAGTAACAACCACGATATAAAATGACAACCCAACTGACTGAGTATCATTTAAAAAATGAACACTGAAATAAATAACGGAGCATTCGGGGTAGCATGCTACTACTTATGTACGTGTGGCTAATCAACAAAAGATTCACACTTCATTCATTCTATTTCTCCCGAATTCAAAGGAATATCGAAAAAGTCGTCTGACTTAGATGTGCAACGACTGTTTCTAAGTGCGTGCGGAGATCTATTCTACACAATAGACGATGAAAATTCAAGTAGCCTTTAGCATTACACGACAAACTCACAGACGACTTTTTTTTAATAAGAGCCTGTGTCCTTTGGACAAATTTGAATTTTGAAATTTGAAATTTGAGCGAAAAAAATACAAAATGTGGTCATGCAATCTAAGTACATAAATACACAGATTTACTTTCTTTCTTTGAAAAAAAAAAAAATATTTACCACGGTTAAAAAACAAGTACCTATTGTAAGTTTTCTTCTCCCGTATTGCATTGCATATTCGGTGTCTTATTTCGGTAACCCTATAGCTGATATGATATAACATAATCCTTGAATTTAAGAGAATGCTTGGTTGCCCACACGTGAACTAAGTGCAAGAATAAAAAGCATAGTAATCTGAAACTTATTTCAATTAAAATCATAATAAAAAGTTTACACATAATCCGTCTGGAATATAACAAGTTTTTGTTAAACTACACATGTTGGAGAATAAGGATAAGACGCCTGTACTTACATAAATATGGAGAGGGCCAACGCCTGTTTAGTACATACTCGTATGTAGTAGAATATTAAAATAATTCAAAGAAAGCGTTAACTGCAATATGCAAGCGTCTGAACATTGAATAAAATTCGCATATTTGGCGGGTACTATGACTGTTTATTGCTTGAGTCCCAAGGTTACTCAAATCTGTTCATGCGAATATGTAGACTGATCAATCCTGTTAAAATGAAATCTCTTCTCTAGAACGGTGTTTAATACTCAGCGATCAAATATTTCCATCAAAACCCTAATGAAGAAGCGATTCATCAGTTTGGTCGAAACAAGTATGTTTTTCGAGAGATGGTACCGTCTAAAAAGCTTTTAAGTCGTTAATCTACCTACCTACTCGTACATAAGTTCATCGATTGCCAATACAAATTTACACTTTATTCAAATAAAGACACTCTTCTTCTTATTCTTAAAAAAAGGTGTTAGATTACAAAACGAAAACAAAAGTTATATGCAAACCAAAGGAAATTCTGCAAGACGTGGCCGTGACCTATTTAAAGCTAAATTGGTAACAATCATATTTGCATCAGCAATTTTTTTTTGTATGTAATTATTCACTTGCCTTCAAGGGGCTATAAATATGATCCTTTTGATATTCAAACAGAGCGAGCGATTTGCAGGGGTTCGGAACTCAGGTAGTATTAGGTTTCAATGGCGTCCAAGGGTGGTGTCCAGACTAATTGGGGAAATTTTTAGCGTACTGTTTTCAAATCTCCTGACGCCATATTCATTATTAACTCAATTCACTCTTCAAGCCATGACAGTCTACTGCCAGTGTTATGTCTTTGTAATGTAGTCGACATCAGCTTTAACTGTTAAAATATTCTTAAGAAATAAATGTTTTCCGATATCAGGAGTCGAACCTGGACTTTCAGCGTGACAAGCGATGATGCTAACCCCTATACCATGGCATGTTTACTGCACAAATTTGGAATTAATAGCTCATACGGATGGGCCGGTCAAAAGGAGTCCGGAAGATTGTGACATCTTTTTTGTGGAGATTGCCACAGAAAGCAGAAGGAGCGCTTATTTATGTGCAGATGCATCATACGCGCAGATTTAGACAACAAGCTTCCGACACATAAATCAACGTCCGACGACAACTTGCTTCATGCATAAGGGCGACGCCACCGAATAATATTTTCTATAAACATTTCTTTGATGAAACATATGTATAAGTAATGACATAACCTCGTTTTTGAAGATTTGAACACGAAAGTAGACAAAAGGAAGAAATCTTTGGCAGGATATTTGATAAGAACAGCCAACAGGACACCATTTCTAGAAATGGACTAAGAATATTTGACATCGGTACAGGGTGGACATCACTGTAACAAGCATACAATTCCTTCACCTTACTATTCACAAGAGGATGTGGCGGCCTCCTGTTCATAAAACGGTCAACCAACTTGATTACATTAGGTTATGTTAGGTAGATGGGTTTGCAAGGGGAGAGAAGCCCTCTGCGCCAGAATCACTACAGTAGAGATCCATTGTGATGCCCATTTTTGGGCGGGGAAGGTACCTCTTACTCGTGGAGCAATACCCAAAGCATTCTCCTATTGCCGCAGAGTTTCAAACCATTTTGAAGATTTAATGAACCTCCAGTGGTTCCTGATAGGTACGTTTCTTAGTTCTTCGGTAACCTGGAAAAAGAGCCTTCCAAAGGATTTATGTCTGAGGTGACAAAGACCTGGACAGTGACTGAGGAAGTGGGTCGTGTCCTCATTGACTTCCTCGTCTTCGCAACCCCTGCGTCTTAGCCTTAGCTTTTTCATGTAGTAACGCAGAGTATTATGACCTGTAATGACACCTACAAGGATGGAGATGGTTTTCCTGAGAGTATTAGTTTTGGCACTGCTACATCTTTCATTCGCTTCCGCTAGAATCCTGATCTATGCTTCATGTTTGAGTTTGCATGCCGGGACTTTCACTGACTGATCAGCCTGCTCTAGGTCTAGCGTAGATCCTTTCTTTGCCAATTCATCAGCCTTCTCATTCCCTGGTATGCCCTCATGCCCAGGAACCCAGCATAGTTTTACCTCATGCTGTGTGGCAAGAGCACTAAACTCTTCGACACAGCACCTAACTTGATCACTTTGCATTCGATATTTTGGACAACTGAACCTTGCAACAGCTAGAAATTATGGTATGGTATATGAGGGTGAGCGGAAGACTCTTTACTTAGGCCTCTGTCGGGCCCGTTGTGTTCCCCTTCTTTAATCTTCGAAGCTGCAGGGATAGGTTTGGTTTGGGACGTATGTTAGGAGCGATCTAGGGAGAGTGGAAACAATTATGGAGTTGACATTAGTGTACGTGTGATCTGGCGAGTCTTCCTGTTTCTTTGGTGAAGGCCAGGATGTCGCCGATTCTTTTGGCCTTAAAATGTTGCTTGGTAAAGAGCAAACGCCAACTTATTCCTAGGATTTCCACTGATGCATCTTGGCATGCATCGACAATTCCACAAGATTGAAGACTTCATAAACTGCGCCAACTAAAGAGGCATCAGTCTTTTCAGCGTCGCGAATAAGATGTCATCTACCATAACGCCTACAATCTTTGGTGTCAGAAAATGATTTAGACCAGTTGACGTACTACATATTTTGCTCCGTTCTTTCAAATTTGTCCGGTTATGAGGGGTATCCGCTAATGAGAGGTGTCCGTAAGGAGAGAGTACACTGTATTATGTGAGTTCTTTAACATCATACTTAAACAAATTGTGCAAACCTCTCAGTCAGACCAAAGCCTGCGGAACTTCCTGCCTACGTCGACGAATCTGAAACGTATGAGTACATATGTATCTCTGGCAAAAATAAGCGTATGTTATCGGTGCGATCGCGGGAACAGAGATAGAATCGATTAAAATGGGCTCAGCTCGAAACTAAGCATTTGCTGTCAACAACTAGGGACATCAAACATTGAAGAATCGGATCGAACTGAGTAAGAACCACTCTTGCCAAACGCTGTTTGTTTGTGCCAGCAAGGCAATTGAGCAGTAAGCCTCTATCCTGAATAACGATGGAGACTACATTAGACCTCAACCATCCCAGTCAAAATGTGTGGCATTGAAGTATGGTCCCTATCGATGGCGGATGTAGAGATCCGTCGTGTATAGACGTTCAACGACATACATATGTACCTATGTATGTACATATGTATGTTCGTATCATATTAACTGACTAGCTGATACCCGCGACTACGTCCGCGTGGAAAGACGTCACATTATATCCTATGTTATTTTCCGGGTTTCAAGGCATCGATGAGTAATTATAGACTTTCAATTTCTCATTTTAACTTTGTAAGACCTCCCTGTAAACATTCCTGGTTTTTCTTTCTAGTTCGAGGATGACCAGGCTATCAGGTCAATTGATTCTGAGCCCGCTAAGGGACAAAAAGTCATTCAGTGAAAATAGCTTCAGTGAAATTAGGTACATTACATATATTCTGTCAGAAAAACCAATTAGATCTTCCATAACATCGCATGGGTTACTCGGTACATTTTTCCTCCCTCCTCTCTCCATCACCAATATCAAGAAATACTTCCCTCAAGTCACGGCGAAGATGGATACGCATGTTAACCTTTAAGGAGAGGACTTCGACATTAGGCTATCAGACTTGAGACAGGCTTTCACTTCATTTGCTGTATTCCTCGTGACACAACCGGCTTGGTCTGTCTGAAATCACCACCCAAAAAGACTGTCAGAGCATCCTATTTCGATACTCAATACCTTTCTATGAGCCATGGTACACTCATCCCAAACTATAACTTTGGCTTCTCGAAGCACCTGAGCCAAGTCACTCTCCTTAGAGATGTTACAAAGTGTTGACTCAGAATGACTTAGGTTGAGATGCTATGAGTGGATTTGAGGCAGAGTGACCCGTCATGTCTTCTTTGACCAAGGTAGCTGCAGTACCTGAGGCCGCTGACTACATTTGCGCATTAAAATAAAAGGCCAAACTTTAACGCCCTATATCCTGGCCCACAGTTATAATTTTGGAAAACGGTAAAATACGTGTTGAATTATTTCTGTTCTAGAATATACTCACTTTAAAATCCAATTTAAATTTTTTTTTTCATACAAACTTCAACACCCTGTAACACCCTGTAGAAGCTGAATTTCGAAATGTCCTTCCTTATTCCTTCCACATATCACAAAACGAACCTCTTTGCAAAATTTCAGCTTTCTAGGTCCAAGGGTTTGGGCTGGGCGTTGATGAGTCAGTGATTGAGTCAGGACTTTTCTTTTTATATATTGAGAAGAAGAAGAAGATGAGAAGATATTTCATTCAACAATATTGTCAGGACTTGTGAAATTGGCCATTCTATATTCACATATGGAATATGTAGCGATTTGACGTATGTACAGGGATTTTCAATAAGAGCGCTACAAAAGTTTTTTTAAATAAAATAAAAACGGTTTTCGATATCAATGAAATTCTTTATTCTTGTGAAAGTACGTTCGATGCCATTATGTATGGAATTCGATTTCTTTTGCATGGCCACCACGGGCACGCTTGCAGAAGTCCAGACGCTGAACCCAATTTTCGACGGTTTTCAAGCATAAATCGGCCGATACTGCTGCAATTTCACGTTCGATATTCATACGAAGTTCATCAATCATCGCTGGCTTGTTGGCATAGACCATAGACTTGACGTAGCCCCACAGGAAATAGTCTAACGGCGTCAAATCGCACGACCGAGGCGGCCAAGCGACTGGACCATTTCGTGAGATAACACGTTCTCCAAACTTGGTTTCCAATAAATTGATTGTGACATTCGCTGTGTGGCTTGTTGCGCCGTCCTGTTGGAACCACATGTCCTCCAAGTCCATATCATCCAATTGGGGCCAAAAATATTCGGTTATCACAGTAACATGCCGGTCTTGATCATCACGGAAGAAGTACGGCCCAATGACGCCGCCGGCCCATAAACCACACCAAACCGTAATTTTTTCGGGATGCAATGATGGAGTACGTGTGGATTGCTGCCTGACCAATACCGCATATTTTGTTTATTGACGAAGCCATCCAGCCAGAAATGAGCCTCATCGCTGAAGATGATTTTTCGATGAAAATCCGAATCATTTTCAAGTTGTTGCTCAGCCCAATTCACGAACATACGACGCTTCTGGTGGTCAAGCGGCTTCAGTTCTTGCGTCAATTTAATCTTGTAAGGATGTAGGCCAAGATCTTTTCGCAAAATTCGCCACAACGACGTCACAGAGATGCCCAACGCTTGAGAACGACGTGTGAGAGACACATTTGGGCTTTCTGCAACTGAAGCCTCAGCGGCAGCAATATTCTCGACACTACGGGCACTTCTTTGTCTCACTGGCACGGGAACATTTTGTACTGTGCCTGTGGATTCAAATTTTTCCACTAGACGCTTAATTGTTGATCTGCTAGGACGATTATGACGACCATAAATTGGACGTAGCGCTCTTAACGTTGAGGCCACTGACTCCGAATTTCGGTAGTAAATATTAATAATTTCGACTCGTTGTTGGCTCGTATATCTTTCCATCATGAAATGGCAAACCTTACTGAAGAGAAATGTCAAAAAACCGAAAGAAAAATATGTCGTCGTTTGCCTGTCGCTCTACTTTTGTAGCGTCCCTATTGAAAAACCCTTTACATACATTTGAACAACACATCCGTACACATATGTATGTATGTAGATTTTTATGCAAATTGCAGTTGCGGTTGTACAATAAGGTTGCCTTAAACAATTATTTTCCCCATAAACTTCTACCTATAAATTATACATACACACTTACACACACAAATTTAGTCCATTAGTTAATAATTGATGAACAAATGCTGTTCTGAATTTTTCCCTATTGTGTCTAATTTATTAGATTGCTCCCACAGTTCTGAAAACTCATTTCTCATCGGAATCATCAAAATATGAAATTGTATCTTTTTCTCTTCCTCCAAGAGCATTCGATATTTTGATTGCATCATCCAACAGTCATACGTTACGTAGAAGCGAATTGTTCATCGCACAGCCATTCAATAATTTATTTAACATTCCATCATTTTCGCGACCATAATACTATCAGTAACTAGTAGCAACTAATACGACTCGGGATCTTGTATGCACTCTTCAGTAATAACAACTACAAAAGAATCCATTGACCTAATCGCTACTTTCTTGAAAGGTCGCAGAGCAACTACATAACATATACCTACATAAATACTTCGCAAAGGATGGCCATCTTTGTTTTCTTCATATCCAATTGGACCGCATCCATGTGCCAGTTCCATTCTGTTCTATACGTTGAGTGTATTTCTTCTCTTAAGTAAATAAATACAAAGTTCTCTTAAACATTTCGTGAAGCTGAAGACACGCTATGGTTCCGATTTCGACTCCAGTCCAGGTCACAAAATTGAAGAAGTAATGAGATATGTAAAGCAGGTTGTATGCTGTACCTTTCATCAAAAAATTAAAAATGTAACTGTTTGGCGTCGTCGTTCAAATACTGGATTATCTTTGGTGAAATTGTATGTTCTTGTTATAATTTAATAAGTCATCCTGGGTTTCACTTGCATACATACAGTGCTGTGCAAATTAATTGGGACAAGATAATTTTTGGAGACATTCTGTTTTATTTTTAAATATGTATGTATGTTTATAAATATTTTCAATTAGTGTTTAGTATGCCCTAGGGCCGAACCCAAGTAATTTGGGACTCCACGGTTGTGTAAAAGAAGAAGATGCCCTCCTTTATCACCGATTAGTTCTGTGATAATAGGTTTGGCGATGCATATTTTTGGATTTTTTCGTCATAGGACCATGAAATAAGCCGGTTTTCCGCCGTGTAATCATTTTTCCTGGTGGTCGCCGTGGCTCAGTGGTTAGTGTGTTGGACTGCTGACTGAGCGGCGTGGATTCAAGCTCCAGCCATATCCATCAAACACTTTTTTGCGGCACCACATCTCGTCAGGGAATGATAAGACCCCGGGAGTATAATTTGTCATGAAAGAGCTTCTAATCTCGCCGTTCGGAGTCGGCAATAAAATGTAGGTCCCTTCCATTCCTGTGAAAAATGTAACACACACAACATGAACGGTCGCGAGAAGCTAGGCCTTGGCTCTGCCGAGCTGTCGCGCATTTTTATTATCCTTTTTCCTGAGTTTCCAAGCCATTCCAGAACATTTATATCAAAGAAGAATTGCTTCATTTTTTTGACGTGTGGCATGAAGCAAGATCTTGTTGGAAAAGGACATGTTTTTGTTGGAAGTCTCCTTCAAATGGTAGGCAGTTAAATATCAGTCAAGGCGTCTGCAAATTCGATCCTATTCATCATGCTTACCATTGATTTCAAAGTTCCAGAAGCAACCCCAATATGATCTGGTCGGAATTGTTCCTTGTCCTTATTCTCACTCCTGTATGTGTAAAAAATTAAGCTGAAACATATGCGATAATAACGAAGCATCGCGTGCCAAGAAATGTCGAGGATGCCACCAAGCAACCATCACACGGGCATCAACATGGCTATCGCTGCAAATACCCAGAGACACTAATGAGCACCCACTTCCTGGATTGCTTACAAGGACCATCAAAGTAACATCATCAATTGTGCTGAGAGAACCAAGATTGACATTAGAAGACACCGAAAGCAAAATCGATGCAGAGAGAGTGACTTCGGATACAAACGCCTTCGCACCAGATAAATCACCTTTGCTGGATCAATATTATTTCTACAAAGAGGATTAGACACCTTGAAACCCAAGTTAGTGTTCGTTGTCAAGGGCTGCCTTTATTAAGGATACACGCCAACTCAATGGCAGGGAATTAAGCTCATTTTCCAACCAAACCAGGCAAAGATCTATCAAGTGCGAAGGGGTACAGACCCATCAGCCTAACCTCATTCGTCATGAAGGCCTTGGATAGGATCTCCGACACTCACATCAGATCACTGATAAAACAAGAATGTCTGCACCCAGTCAACACGCTAACCTCAAAGTTAAATCTGTTAAACCGCTCTAAGCCAGGTTGTAAAAACGATCGAGAGCGCGTTCGAATCCAAAGATTTCGTGCTAGAAGTTTTTCTAGAAATAGAAATAGAAGATCCCCAGATTCATTGACGCCCTCTCTTTACATATATTGCAGAAATAAATTAATTAACAGTTGGATCAAACACATGCTTGAAAATCTTAATAATGAGTCGTCCGTCAGGGGCGAGACGAGGAAGGACAAAGTCCACACACGCGCCACACAAGGGGGTATAATCTTTTCGCTTTTATAAGAACTAGTGATGGACAACCTTCTCCCGACGCCACGAGCATCTTTTACTAAATGCGTAGTAGAGGATAGGTAAATACCTAAGCAGCATAGAAGAGCTCATGGAGGGCAGACTCCGAATAGCAGCAAGCTGAGCAGAGGAAAGTGGGGCTGGTACTCTTCACTTAGAAGACCAAAATAAGATTTCCGCGTACCTGTGATAGAAGGTGAACAATTGCAACTCGGCGACAGCGTGAACTACCTTCGCCTTATAAAGGGTTTTTCAATAGGGACGCTACAAAAGTAGAGCGACAGGGACAGCAAACGACGCCATATTTTTCTTGCGGTTTTTTGACATTTCTCTTCAGTAAGGTTTGCCATTTCATGATGGAAAGATATACGAGCCAACAACGAGTCGAAATTATTAAAATTTACTACCGAAATTCGGAGTCAGTGGCCTCAACGTTAAGAGCGCTACGTCCAATTTATGGTCGTCATAATTTCTGGCTGGATGACTTCGTCAATAAACAAAATAAGCGGTATTGGTCAGGCAGCAATCCACACGTACTCCATGAGTCATCATTGCATCCCGAAAAAATTACGGTTTGGTGTGGTTTATGGGTCGGCGGCGTCATTGGGCCGTACTTCTTCCGTGATGATCAAGACCGGCACGTTACTGTGAATGGGGATCGCTACCGTTCAATGATAACCGAATATTTTTGGCCCCAATTGGATGATATGGACTTGGAGGACATGTGGTTCCAACAGGACGGCGCCACAAGCCACACAGCGAATGTCACAATCAATTTATTGGAAACCAAGTTTGGAGAAGGTGTTATCTCACGAAATGGTCCAGTCGCTTGGCCGCCTCGGTCGTGCGATTTGACGGCGTTAGACTATTTCCTGTGGGGCTACGTCAAGTCTATGGTCTATGCCAACAAGCCAGCGACGATTGATGAGCTTCGTACGAATATCGAACGTGAAATTGCAGCAGTATCGGCCGATTTATGCTTGAAAACCGTCGAAAATTGGGTTCAGCGTCTGGACTTCTGCAAGCGTGCCCGTGGTAGCCATGCAAAAGAAATCGAGTTCCATACATAATGGCATCGAACGTACTTTCACAGGAATAAAGAATTTTATTGATATCCAAAACCGTTTTTGTTTTATTTAAAAAAACTTTTGTAGGGCTCTTATTGAAAAACCCTGTACTAGACTAGAAATTTGGAGAAAGAACTTGGAAGAATGAATGAAGCTGAAAGAACCTTCTGGATATGTAGGAGAGCTTTTGGCAAGATATGGGGTCTAATTCATATCACGGGACACACAATTGCGTCCATATTGATCTGGTGGCCAGCCCTGAACGCTCAGCCTGCTTGGGAGTCAGGAACGCCCGAGATTCGACCCCAACAGCTGCCGTGGAAGTGATACTAAACATCCTACCAGTACACCTCAAAATAAGAAGACTGGCAGACTTCAATCTGAAGGCAAATATAGGACATCGCATACAGATCAGAACAATCACACAACTCAGAGTGATTTTGCAGACAAGCTTATCAGCTTTATCACCAATTTCCTTCGAGGGATTCTTGGACTTGAACTAACGAGACAAGAAACTATATTTACGGATGCCTCTAACATTGCAAGCAACTTCAAAACTGGCATATACGGCAATAGCCCACCGGCACAACTCGCGATTCACCTAAATCCAAGCAGGAGTCCTTGCGATTTTGAGGGGGGATAAAATTATCTTAGAAAGCGAAACCCAAATAAGGAGAATAGAAATCTACTCGGATAGTCAAGCAGCACTTACAGCCATCACAAATCCAGCATATTCTCATCTAGTCAAGGAACATAAAAACAAGCTCAACCTGCTTGCCAACCACCTCGAAGTCTGGCCTATCTGAGTCACGAGGGTGTCACGAGCAATTGGAAAGCTGACGAACTGAAAAGCGATATCACACTGGCAATAATCAAAACAGCAACCAACCCTACAACCAATGCCTACAATTTCGAAGATCGGTCTGCTCAGTGATCTTCGAAATCCCCTTGCATCTCATTGGTTGCTGTTTTGATTCTCGAAGTAAAAAGCGGCCAGATCACTCGCAGATAAACATAGCAGTATGCTCACTAGAAGGGTTCAAACAGAGTGCTAATGAAGCTGATGCTGGGATTATTCACAGAGCACGTTAACCTCAACAAACACATGCTTACAGGAAGGAATGTCGTCTTAGTAGGTTTGTCATCTTAAGCGGGGTTTCCCTACACACATTCACGCGCAGTATTTATTTTAATAAATTTGCATAAGTTGTCCAATCCTACAATATAAAAAGAAGGTTAAAACGATATAAAAGTGCGCAATGTTAACTTTTATTCATGTTATTGCTAATTATTGTCATCTGCGTGCATGCCACTACCCATGTCCTTCAAAGTAAAATAATTGACTGGATCCCGCGTATAAATTAATTCGATAAGCAGTTAATAATTTAGTGGCCGTAAATAAAAATATTAAAAATATAACAAAAATAGTTTTATTATCGTGAGTGCACGTAACGCTAATTTGTTCCTTTTCATTTCACCTCTTTCCTTTTTAGAAAACACAACACGCTTGCACCTACATCTTTCCGAAAAAAAAAAACAATAAATTCAGGATGCATTCGAATTTAATTGTAATAACACTTATTTCCCTCATTTTTGCCGGTGCCTGCATTCTCCAAATGTGTTCTTCCACACACGGAAGATGGACTTAAATGCCGTCATTGCACTTGGCTTGAGCGAGCCCTTCCAATTCACTACAAACATATTTCTCTTATTATTCACTGTACGGCATGTAATTACTTTCGAGGGAAGATGACATTATAATTGATATCATATTTCAATGAATGGCACTTTAATCCCCGGAAATTTCTCACCGAAATGCAGCAAGTGCTATTAGTATTTTTATCTACATCCCATACATACATATAACATTAGAGTGTAATTAGCTGAGCTACTGACCACCCAATTTGATTGAAAACAATTATAATATGTATGCGTGTATGCGTGTAGATGCATGTGTACATATTTATGCATATCGTAGACATCTGCAGCCTGTGTTATTAACATTTGTCACATATACTTTTTTTTTAAAATATCTAACAATTATTCTATCGTCAATAAACTATAAATATATTTTAGGAAAAATATGTGCACGTATGTAGTATGTAGTCACTTCGAATTATAAAACTAGAAAAATGACTCAATTACAGAATATTTTTATTTACGCCCACTAAATTATTGACTACATAATTCATAATCATTGGTCCTCTTATCCACTAAGAGGGTCGCGGGTTTAAGGTGCTTAAGTGGACTGTCCACATCTCCCGAACTTCCACCATCGACTCTTACTCATCACGGGCTATACCCATACGGGTAGAGATGAGATTTTGGACTTAGGTAAGGTTAGGTAAATGGGTGCCTTGTGACATTGTCACTGCTTACCTAGACCAGCAAAGGGTCCATTGTGCCCATCTTCCAATTTTACTCCGGGAACCTGTAAAGAGAAAGGGAGCCGCTGATTTAAAACCACCCAGAAAAGGAAATGAGTATCAGGAGGTCCCTCAGCTCGATGTCACCCAAGTCCTCCAGCTCCGTGAAGAAATAACTACCAAGAGTCCTCATTCTTCTACTGATGAGGGCAGGACATTCACACAGCAGGTGTCCGACAGATTCGATCTCCTCCATATCCCTGCAACTTCTGCAATAGTCGTTGTGATGTATACCGAGGTGCTCCGCATGAAAACCAATTGTGAACAGTTATGGTGCCGGAGACTATCCTCCCCTTACGACAGAGACAGAGATCTCTTCTTATTATAACTCGTCCATAAGTTTCCAGTCGTTGCACTTGTGTCTAGCTGGATCCACCGTGTATTGGCTCGACTTTTGGCCTCGTCATCGATATACATTTTTAACGATGAGGCATGCAGCGCTGCCCCTTTTCGTGCCAGTTCATCAGTTCCTTCGTTACCTGGGATATCCATATGCCCTGGTACCCAACATAGAGTCACTGTATAGGCTCTCGATATCTCATCTAGATGCTCTTTCCAGATGTTGACAAGCCTTGACCTAGTTATTTCAGACTCCAGAGCCTTAACGGCTGCTTGGCTGTCGATATAGATTGTGATTGTCTTTGCGGTGATGTCCCTATCTCGGACAGTTTTCGAGGCCTCGATGATAGCTGTGTTTATTTTAAAGGACTGGCTTATTCCTAGATTTCGGACTTAGTTCAACCTTCTCATCCTGGGCCTAACCAGGGGACGCCTACCTGATTGCACGGATTCCATTCCATGAGTTGGGACATGCTTCTTTCGGCAGCTTTTATCCGCGATTTTATTCTTTCGGTCATTACCCAAAGCTCATGTCCATAGGTGAAGGTCGGAAGAAAACATTGAATCAAAGACCGATAGCTTAGCTCCGATGCCAAGTTCGGTCCTCTTCATAACAGATTGACCAAGTTGTGATAACTCGAAGCTACTTAAACTTTTCCCTCTGTTTTAATGGGACTCCACTAACATGCAGAGTGCAGAGGCGTTCGCGAAATTAACCATAACCTCTGATCTGTTCACATTTACTTTCATTCCAGCTTTAACACAAACGACGAAGAACCTATCTATTGCGCGCTGAAGTTCGGTCTGGGTAGACGTAAGAATGACCGAGTCATCCGGGAAAAGCAGATGTTTTATCCTTACGTCTCCCAATGTGAACCATTCCCCATCACGGCTGCTCTGTAACATCCAATCCATATACACTATGAAAAGTAGAGGTGACAGAACGCACCCCTGCCGAAGTCCAACGCCCACAGTGAAAGGTGTCGGCTTAACGCCGTTCACCCGAACACAGCTCTTACTGTTAGTGTATAGAAACCGTCGAGAAGCGTCAATCCCATACTCTTGCAATACACTCCAGAGTTTACCTCGAAGGACCCCATCATATGCTTTCTCCAAATCCACAAAACAACTGTAGATAGGTTTTGCATACTCCCGCGCCTTCTCAAGTACCATTTTGAGAGTGAACAGCTGGTCGATTGTGCTTCTACCTGGATGAAAGCCACACTGCTCGTCGCCCAACCTGGACCCGACCACAGGTCTGGAACGCGCTTTCAACACCAAAGACTTCTCCGGGCGACTTAAGAGAGATATACATACCTCTATAATTAGAGCAGTCCCTCTTGCCAGTCGCTTAGCGTTTCACTCCCTCTCTCCCCACTTGAGTATTTCCGGCCGGATTTCATCCACACCAGAAGATTTGTCGACTTTTAGCGCTTTTATCGCTAAAGTCACCTTTACGGCTGGACTATTCTCCGCCCTACTCGAACCCATGCTCTGTTCGGGATGGAGCAGCTCCGAAAAGTGCTCATTCCATCTACACAAAATGTTCTTCTCATCGGAAAAAAGTACAACATCTTTGGATTTGACTCCTTCGATTATATTAAACTTCCTTCCTTTAAGACGGCGGATAGTCTGCCAGAAAACCTTGTTTGCAGATCTGTGATCAGGGTCCAATTTCTAGCCGAACTCCTTCCAGTACTGCTTTACTTTGTACACAGGATTCAGTCAATTATTTTACATTGAAGGATATGGCCCGTGGAATGCACGCAGATGACGATTATTTTATGGACAAAAGGATCGGAATCAAATGCATACACATAATATAAAAATAATCCACGAACAATAAACTGGCAAGTCTAACTTTTATGAAAAGAAAGAAAAAAAATGTAAGATTTTACTCCCTCTTACAACATTGTATTCGATGTTTAAATCGTAATTTTTAAGAAAAACTAAAGGCCCGTACTCAGTCGGGGTGAATGAAATGCATCCAGTTCTTCAAAGCAGAAAAATCATATTTCTCAGATTTCTTGGAAAAAAGACAACAAAACACGAGCTAAGGACTGGCGGTTATCAAAGTGAAGCCTTCGTCTGATTGTGCACGTTCAGAGAATTAAATCAGAGCGTTATAGGAATAGCGCAGTATGTTAGTTCAGCCAAGAAACTTCTTGTATACCAATAGATACAAACTGGAAGTAAATGAAGTGAACCTTAACTAGCCGTACCCTTTATTGCATTGGTCTCCTATAAAATTCAACCTTGAATGTTACTCTGCTACATTTCCCTGCGACTGTACGTTATAACAAAAGTTGTGCTCATGTCCAAATACATACATACATACAAACACAAACAATACAATTCTTTTTTCTTTTTTTTTCTTTTTTTTTTTGCAGCAGATAGTCATGATGTGCACCCTTTTGATGACAAAAATTCGCACGGTTATTGTCATCCTCTTACGAGTCAGTTTGATATTCTACGAATAAAACTACACAGCCGTAAGTGAATTGATAAGTCAGATCCGACATAGCACTTTTAATTGGATGGTTCAATTCCTCTAGTGAAACGCCATATGTAAACGTCGTCATCCTTACTAAAATAATCGAATATGAGAGTTGACGTTTTGACAAGCATTTGATTATATATTAAAAGTGCACTTATGAAATTGTAAAGGGTGACTGAAGAATGCCAAAATGTCAATGGATTTTAGGTATTGCGAGAGACTCCCAGACCCGGGGCCTGTCACTTATCATTCTTGGTGGGTGAATTCACACAATTGGTTTCTCAGCAGAATGTTAACCGTGACAATCACAGACAGGCATCGGAATTATGATTGACATTTGATGAAAATTAAATGAAAGCGTGAAATTGGGTTTATATACACAGACATGTACATGTATGCATTGACGCGTATGCATTTGACAAGTATTTTATAATCGGTATTATGAATGCACACAACTAGCTTATCTGACTAATTTTGAAAACGAATTGGAAATTGTAAACCTTTTCATGAAAAAATACTCCGATATTTACAAAAGAGAAAATCATTATTACTTGTCCACTCCAGCCAGCTTGATCTTTAGCCAGCTACCTCCAGTTTCGCACGCCAAGTTGGTTAAGGTCCCCTTCCACTTGCGTGGACCACCTGAGTCGCAATCTTCCTTTACTACGCCGTCCATCAGGTATGGATTCGGAGCATTGGTGTCCATCCGCTCTACATGACCCAGACATCTCAGTCGTTGTACCTTCATTCTTCTGGGTAAGCCGATATCGCTGTACAGCCCGTACAGTTCGTCGTTATATCTCCTCCTCCACTCACTGTCTATACAGACGGGACCGAAAATCACCCAAAGAACTTTTCACTCGAATCAGCCAAGAGCAACCTCATCCGCTTAGAATACACAAGATGGAATTTTGACACTCTGCCTAGAGGAAGACGATAAACCATATACTATGTGAGTATGTGGCTCTCTGTTACATTACGAAGCGAATTTCCTTAATGACACCCTGATCTCTGAAAGCAGCAGAAACTTCATTAGAAAGATTGAGGCCCCTTGTCTAACCGGGTCTTGGTACAAAAGATGTTATAGGTCTCAGTGCCACCTGCTTTAAAAGGTGAGCCAACCATATAAAAGAAAGCATCATCTGCTTTGACAAAGTCCATTCCTCTGCGTCGTAGAGCAGGACTGAGATAATTAAGTTCTTATAAAGGGTCATTTTAGTCGTTCGAGAGAGGGCTTTGCTATTCAATTGCCTTCTTAGACCAAAGAAGGGCTATCGATGACGAGGCGTTAAGTCAAGCCAATACACGGTGGATCCAGCTAAACACATGTGCAACGGCTAGAAGCTTATGGACGAGTTATAATAAGAAGAGATCTCTGTCTCTGGTCAAACTAAGTCGTCGTGAGGCGAGGATAGTCTCCGGCATCATTACTGGACACTGTGCTCATGCCGAGTGCCTCGGTATACATCACAACGAATATTGCAGGGATGAAGAGGAGGTCGAATCTGTCTAACACCTGCTGTGTGAGTGTCCTGCCCTCGCCAGTAGAAGAATGAGGACTCTTGGTAGTTACTTCTTCACGGAACTGGAGGACTTGGGTGACATCGAGCTGAGGGACCTCCAGAGACTCAATTCCTTTTCTGGGTGGTTTTAAATCAGCGGCTTCCTTTCTCTTTACAAGTTCCCGGAGTAAAATTGGAAGATGGGCACAATGGACCCTTTGCTGGTCTAAGTGAGCAGTGACAATGTCACAAGGCACCCATTTACCAAACCTAACCTAACCTAGCCCAAAGAAGCAACGATCGCCAAGAGTTATTCTTCGTTTGATCTCATCGCTGGTGTCGTTGTCTGAATTTTACGACAAAGGCCTTAACTACAATACTTTAAAGTAATATCTGTCTGTTGAGACGTTCTGTCCGAGACATCGGTGTTGAGTGTATTTTCTTGTTGACAGCAGATACTTGGTCTTGCCCTCATTGACCGCTAAATCCATCTTCGCCGCCTCCGTTTCAGTACTCACAAACTCACTAGTGACATCACGTAGCGTTATTCCGATTATGCCAATATCGTCAGCATATGCGACTAATTGGACGGACTTTTGAAAGATTGTACCTCTGGTGTTGGCGCTTGAGTTTTGCACAATTCTTTCAGGAACGATGTTGAAGAAGTCGCATAACAGCGCGCCGCCTTGTCGAAATCCTTCTTGGACATCAAAGGTCTCAGTGAGGTCCTTACCGACTTTGATGGGACAGCGTGCACTCTCCATTGTCATCCTGCACAAACAGACGAGTTTAACAGGGATGCCAAATTTTGACATGAATCTGTAAAGCTCGTCTCTATAGATGCTGTCATAGGAAAAGAATGGCAAGTTTGGCCCCTGTGATGGCACTGAGATCATGCCCAACGGATGCCCTTACTGTCATCATTCACCTACTTCCACTTGACCTACATATCAAAGAAATAGTATTGTGCGGCTCAGAGAAGCTGGTTGCTGGACCGCAAGACCCTACGGTCACAGTAAAGTACTGGAAACAATACCAAACGAATTAGTTGCGCCCTCGACTGACTACTTAACTCCCAAGTTAAACTTCACTAAAGGTTTTTCAATAAGGTTTCCAACCAGGGCAGACTGGAAAAACGAAAAAGTGATCAAGGATTTTAATACGACTATTTTCACGGACGGCTCGAAAATGGATTGCGATGTTGGCGGAGGCATTTTCTCAGAGAAACTGAATATGTTGAAATCCTTTCGACTTCCGAATGTCTTCCAGGCAGAGCTCCTTGCCATCCGGGAAGCCTGCCGTGTGCTGAAAAATTCTCCAACACCCATCTACAAAACTGCCATCTTCATTGACAGTCAAGCCGTTTTCAAAGCTATTGATTCGGTCACTAAGCTGGTAAAGCAATGCCAGGAAGAGTTAAATCAGCTGGGAAACCAGTGAGGGGTCACTCTCACCTGGGTCCCAGGTCATAGTAAAATTGACGGCAACGAAAAAGCCGACGACTTGGCCAGGCGGGGATCAGCCCTTAACGACTCACTGGCGAAAATGTTAATATCCCGCTAGGAGCCGTTTAGGGCAATATTCAACACCACTTTCTGAAAACGGCCAACTAAGTGTCGAATAGGCTATGCAGCTGCGCCATATCGAGGAAGACCTGGCACGGTTACAAAAAACAGAAAACAAACGAGCTACTGAGCAGATCAAGACAAGATATTGCGAGAATCGTAGCCGCTAGTACGGGCCATTGGCCAGCCAAGCTGGGGATTCCCCACAACACTTTCTGCCGCAGTTGCAAGGACAGCAGCGAAAAAGAATCTCTGCATCATTTCCTGTGCAAGTGTCCGGCCCTAGCGAGGGTCAGTCAGCGCACTCTGGGCAAACCCTTCTTCAACGACCTCAAAACTATTTCTAGGAAAAAGATTGGTGAACTAATCCTGTTCCTTAACTCCACAGGATGGATCTAAATATCTGTGTCTATCAACCTATAACGCCACAAATAACGAGGTCAAATGAGTTGTGGTATCAAAACGGCGCATCCAACGCTAATTGGGTTTTTAGAACCGCCACCTCTACCTACCTACCTACCTATCGATTTAAAGTGCCTGGGTTTTCTCCAAGATTAGTAAGTAATTATAAGTAAATAGCTTGCGCGACAGCTGAAGGTGGGCCAAGGTCTACCTTTTCGCAACCATTCCTGTTGTGCGTGCTACATTTTTTGCACGAATGGAAGGGATCTGACTGACTCCGAACGGCAAATTGAGAAGCTTTTTCATTACAAATTGTACTCCTGGAGGTTTTTTGTTTCCTGACAAAAGGTGGTGCCGCGCAAACCACTCGGTCGACATGGTTTGGGCTTGAACCCACGTCGCTCGCACTCCAGTTCAACGCACTAACCACTGAGCCAAGGCGACCACAAAATATTTATCATATACGTCTTTCAAATTCGTGTGTACATAATTAAACCATAATACAATACATACACTCAGTCAGGGGTCCTGGTGTCATTCTTTTAAATAATGCATCACAATTAAAACTCTCTATGGGGTGAGGTATGAGAAGTTACGATTTCCCACTGAGACACAGATTACTGACGCCGACTCGAAACCTCCTGAAATGCTTTTACTCTGTGTGACGTTTTCCTTAAGTACTTCTCATAACTGCTGGTAGTTATTTTTCAACTTATACCCGGCCAGGGCCAGGTTGCGTGAAAACAATCCATACAGCCTCGGCATTGTCTTTTTAAGTAATTAATGATGCAAATAAAAAAATAAAACAGAAGATCGAAAATTAAGAACAACCGTGATCGTACAATATATCGTGTTCGTGTCGTGATCATCCGCTGCGATAAGGACGTTTTTTATTTGCTCTTTCCCTTTGGATGACCAGCGTCCACATGAAACATTGTATCGCGTGGCATCAGTGTTTGGCCTTCGCTAACTTAAATTACTGAGTTATGTGCCTGTCGATTTGTTAACAAGATATTGATGATAATGAACTACCACGCGATGGAAATATTTCGCAGGACCGCTTGAACATGTTGCACCTACTGTGGGCACAAGTGTGTGAATCTTGAATACGCTTTATAATATCGATTACGATCTACTGGTGCAATAATCGTTAAGAAGACTCTTCTACCCAATAAGTGGATGTATGTGGTTGAATCTTCGATTCCTCTATTACTGATTGCCCTTGGTGTTGAATCGTCGCCGGTGTTATCGATATCTGCCCATGTTTTATCGGAAAATGTCCATATTCTCCCCAGTGCATGAGAAATCGTATAACTCGCTTTTACACCACTTATTATGTTTTTGCCAATTTGACTCTAATTAAAGGACGAGCAAGATACAGAATTGTAATCTCCTCAACGTATTTTGGACAAAATTAATTAACCACTTCTAACCAACCAATTCTAAAACATTTCGTCAATGAATGCGCAGTCACCCTTATCATCTGCATTGGTAGTTGGAAGTAAGAATGTTTTTAATTACATATTTCAAAAGTAACCACGTGCTTCATTGACACGAATGAGATTGTTGGCATTGATAAATGATGCTGAATGAAAATGCGTGCTGGCAATATTGAAGGGAAAACTGTAGGACCGTGAAATTGACTGATATTTAATGATTGCTGCATGAAATGCAAAAACTGAGCAATGATGGCTTCTGATTTTTTTTTTTCCATTAAGTATGTACACAAGAATATTTTTCCCGAAAACGAGTTCTGTAAATGCAGAAGAAGTAGCATTCACAAGCTTACACACATACATATGTATGTTTCGGAGTTATAAACAAGAAAAAAAGAGAGGCCCGTCGTTTTGTGATTAGCATCGTCGATTTCCGGGTTCAACTGCTGTCGAAAAAACTGCAAAAGCAAGTGTCAACTCTAATGCAAAGGCATTACACTGGCTGTAGAGCGATTTAGTTTATCGAACTGATAATAGAGATGGCACCAAGAGCCAAATCGTCTCTTCCATGATCGTACAATTCGTCACGTTAAAACGAGCATTCTGGGGCCGTCTCGTCTCATTTTTACGTGACGAGTTATACGATCACGGAAGAGACGATTTGAACCCAGAACTTTGGAAAAAAAATTCCGTGAATTATAAGCCTATTGACGACATTGAAGCCTGAGGGCTCTGCCACGCAATGAGCGGCAAGCGGCAAGCGGCAAAGCGGCAGAGCTTGCCACTCAGCGACTGCGTGGCCACAACCATACGTTTTAAATTTGCCGCTTTGCCGCTCATTGCGTGGCAGGGGCTTTAGTTAGGTGAGGCAAGGCGGATGCCCCCGCTCAGACCGGGACACACTTAAACCAGGTCGGTTATTCTGATACCACGATGAAGAACCGGCTTTACCAACCCAGGGAACCAGAGTATGTAGTACAAAGTACATCGAGATGGGCAACCGTACCGGTGTTAAGCCCAAGAGTTGAACCATTTCGTTTTAAAGGTGAAGTTTCTTACCTTCTGGATGTCGAGTTCGGCTAGATCGTTAAGATCGTCGTAGAAGTAATCCCCGAGGGTTTTTTCTTCTTAGCCTCGCAAGAGCAGGACATTTCTTTGCAGTTTGTACAGAACTCATTGGAAGGGACCCCCTATCTGAGTTTATATCTTCCTATCAAGCCATGTCCGGTGAGGACCTTTATTAGTGAACCTTTGTTTTTTCGGTTTGTGGAGAAAAGTCTCTCCGTCTTCTTTAAATCCAGGTTAGGCCAGATTTGTTTTGACAAAAGACAAATTCTTATGTTGTTCCATCTGTGGTTCACCAGTTGCTTGGCATCCGTGTCAAGGAGGAATTTTATCGATTCGATAGGCGCCGGTGGTTCCCCCAGCTTTTCGGGGAGATCCGGCACTGCTTTACCAAGCTTGATCGTATTGTCGGCGATTCAAAGGCTTTAATAGCTGCCTGACTATCTATGTATGGTACAACAGCACTAAAATCTATCGCGTTAATTGAAAGCCAGGCCGCAGCTTCGCAGACTGCCATAATATCCGCTTGAAATACACTACAGTAATCCGGCAGTCTTGAGGTTATGGCTAGGTTAGGTGCGTTGGAGAAGACTTCGGAATCACTCAAAACTGTACCAGACTCCCAAGAGGAATCAATATGTGGGGTAACATAGTCCGTTTAACTAGGAATAGTTTGGTTGCCCTTGAGAATTCTAGAGTAGCCAATAGTTGGGCTGACCAGGTGGGAGGATTCTCTGAGCCTCATTGCCGCTTTGACCGCCATGAGCTTCCCAAAGATATCAATAGGAAGTAGATAGAGCATTACCTCTAGTGCGGCAGTGGGAGTTATTCTCAAGGCACCCATTATGCAGACGCATGATCCCGTTTGTATCTTCAGGCTACTGTTTAGTGCTTTCCACCAGACCAATATTTCGTACATAAGGATCGGCGTCACAACCGCCATTTCGTGCCCAGAGCTTTCCGGCAGAAATATAAGACAATTGAGGCTTTCCTAGCACAGTCCTGAATATTCAGCCTCCAACTGAGTTTCTTAAAGGCAAAGACTGGATTATCTGGATTTTCTTAATATGGTTTGAGATTATTCGTTAAAAATATTATTAAAAATTGGGTACACTCCACATGCTTAAATAAATAAAAAGCTGGCGCTACAGCTCGGGATGAGCCAAGGCCTAGCTTCTCGCAACCATTTATGTTGTGCGTATTTCATTTTTCGCACGAATACTCCACATGCTTACTAATCACTTTATTTGAACCGCATTTGTATTTCCATACAGACGTTGGTCCTTAAATTAGGGGTAGGTAGGGTGGCACAGACAAACGTAGGCGAGGAAGGGCTTTTGTAATACCACTTGGATCTGTACCCTGAAAAACGTCACTTACTTTATTGAAACCATTTGGAGCTTTTGATGAAACTGAGGATACCTTTGACGTCAGTATGTGAGAATTCGTCCAAGTTGTCGAAGTGATAGGCTAGGGCAGGACAAGTGCAGACTAAATGGAGGATCATTTCTTACTTCTCTTCGTCCCTGCAGCCCCTGCAGAAGTTATTTAAGAAGAGGCCCATCCTTGTGGCATGAAGGTCAATGGGACAATGGCCGGTAAGAACACGAGTGACGGTGCTAATGAGCGATCTTTTGAGCAAAGCCAATTTATTAGATCGAGTAACATTTAGCATAGGCCAGGTCATGGCACGTGCTACAATTCCTTCAATGTATCGAGTGAAATACCCAGATTCCTTCGTTTCAACAGGATGTCCAAAGTAGTACCACGTTTGGGGAGTTCATCGGCCTTACAGTTCCTTTGAATGTCCCTATGACCGAATACCCAGCATAAGTGAATGTTAAAATGTTTCATCTCCATGAGCGACAATCTTAAGTAGCTTTTGATGCAAATGTTACCGATTCCAGGAATTTTATAGTAGTCAGGTTTTAGTTGTGATGTCACTACAGGTTATCACATTTTGCTTAAGCCAGGATAAGGCTTCGTTGATCTCCATAATTTCCGCCTGAAAAAACGCTACTGTGGTCGGGAAGACAGAAGGAGATGCTCAAGTTAAGCAATTCGGAGAAAATACAACCTCCCATTCCGTTCTCGGTTTTGGAACCGTCGCGTCGGTAAAGAGATGAACAGAAGGATCGTCTCTGGTATCATCAATCTCCAACCCTGCTCTGAAGGTGATTGATGTCCGAAAGTTGAGGTTGAAGTTTAACTTAGACGGTGTGTAGTCGAGGTTTTTCCGGGATGACTCTTAGGGGATCCAGGATCGAGAAGTGGCCAATATGGTTATTTGACCGTTGAGAGGAGGCTTTCAGTCTGTTAGCTGCGCTAGCATCTGACTGTTTGCCAAAAATATGAAGAGCAAGCAGATGCAGGAGCACGACAAGTGCCACGGATGGGGTGGTTCTTAGGGCTCCGCTAGTGTATATGCATGTTTATCTTTCCCTTATATATATCGGAGTCTAACGCCGTCCACCAGACGATCACACCATACATGAGTCTAGGACTGACAACGGACACTTAAAGTCAGTGCCTGGTACGAGGTTGCAGCCCCCACTTCTTACCAATGACTTTATGTTACTTTCATGAAATCTCATCCTCAGGGTTAAATTGCAAATCTGTCCACTGTATACATACAGATGGAGAAGTGCACCATCACAAAATGATATTGCGAGCGCCGACTTCATAATAAATACTGAGGGAATAGATGTAGAAATTCGTCAGTTGTGAAATTTTGAATTTTTTATTTTCTACCATTATTACAAACTTTGTCCAAGAGCAGTAGAAAGTTTCTCTTTAAAATATCAAAAGTTAAACTTTAGAGTGAACTCCCACTTATCAATCTCGGCGCTGAGCTGTATAGACAAAAACTAACAACCAAAAGAAAACTTTTAATTATTTTTGTGTAAAATTCTCTTAAAAAGCTTCTTACTAACCAAACAACCGGGTATGAAAGAAGGTGGGTAATGCACGGAAAAACAAAGAGGCAAATATACGGAACCCATTAAACGAGCAAAAAAGGCCACGTCCTTTCATATCGGTTAAATAAGGACCGAAGGCACCACTTATGAAATGCTTCGATAGCGGCGAAAATGGAAGTAAACAAACCCAATTTTTTGTTTCCAAAGTTTGTGGCAAAAGTAATATTTTTGCCGCTGTTCTTCTAATACGAGAAGGTGGAAATTAATGGCATCTTTGGAAAGCATTTTTGTCAATTTGTTTTCTTCCGACTGAGTACATAAACAAAATTCTTCATATTGATGATAAACAAAGTTATTTTTCCATTCCACCGCCATAAGAAGATAACGCTGTTTTCTCTTGCTTTGTTTTTCCTTTTGTTTTTGGAGGAAAATCTGTTGTTACAGAGGAAAGTCTCTTGGTAAAACAACAAACAACGCAAATCAAGAGGGATGTGACATTTTGTTAAATCTCGGAATGTACTACCTTTCACTGCAAGGAGTCAAGTTTTTTTCAGGGAAAATTGAATTCGCTCACACCTGTTTACTGTTTATTAGGCAGAGCTCTTTTTTGTTTGTTATAGGTACACGCAAATATATACGTTTGCATGGATAAGTGCATATGGTACATACACATACATATGTACATACATATATTAAAAATTATTTATTCCGTCTAACAAATTTGGTTGTTAAATTGCATTATAAAGGGTTTTTCAATAAGGACATAACAATTTTGTATTATAAATAAAACACAGAATAATTGAGATATCGGGCTGAAATTTATTCGAGAAGTAGTACACATGTTACATTTTAGTATGGAATCCGATGTCGTTCATATGACCACTGCGAGCACATTTGAAGCGATCGATTTTTTTGGAGTCAATTTTTCACCACTCTTACACACATATTGGCCGGGACGTTGGCATTTTCGTGTTCGATATTGTTTCAGAGCTCCTCAAACGTTGGGTTGTTGGCATAAACCAACGACTTAACGTTAGCCCATAAAAAGAAATCCAAAGGCGTAAATCTCTCTATATATACCACGCATGAGCGAGCTGGCCATTCGACAGGACCATTTATCGAGATTACACGATTACCGAACTTCCCCTTGTTTGACCAGCTGTATGACATATGGCACCATCTTGTTGGAACCACATATCACTGATGTCAAGTTCATCCAATTCTTGCCAAAAATAGTCTTCCAAAATGGCACGACAGCGAACTCCATGACGATCTTTTTCATCGACGGGAAAATCCGGTCCAATCACACCTTCGGCATGAAATCCACACCACACGGTCACTTTTCGTGGATGCGATGGAGTCTCTTGCACACGCATATTTTGCTTATTAACAAAGCCAAAAATGAACTTCATCGCTGAAGACGGTTTTTCGATCAAATTAAGGATTTTCCTCAAACTTATGCAAAGCCCAAATCGGAGAAGTTCCGACGCTTCAGATGATCAAGAGGCTTCAGTTCTTGAGTTAATTTGATCTTGCAAGGGTGGCGCCCATGATCTTTATGCAAAATTTGCCACAATCTGGACTGAAAAATTCCCAATTCCTGTGAACGGCGTGGAATCGACGGATTTGGCTCATTTTGAACTGAAACACTTACGGCGGCGATATTTTAGGTACTTCGACCGGCGTCGAAGTACCGTCTCACTGGTACAGGAATATTCAATAGTGAATATGTGACTCGAATTTATCCACTATAGCAAGCACGGTCTGTCTGGTGGAACGATTATTACGACCGAAAATTGGAGTAAGCGCTCTTAAAATTGCGACCATACTGACCCAACATTTCTTAAGTCATTTTGAACAGTTTCCAAACATTGCTCGTTCGTGAACTTCACCAAGATAAAAATGTAAACCTTGATTGACGTTTTGACATTGACAAATCATAAAAAAAAGTTTAAGGGTGCATTTGTATTAAAATGCAAAATTGTTATATCCCTATTAAAAAACCCTTTTGTCATTCCCCGAAGAGAGGTGGTGCCGCGAATAATGTTCGGCGTTTTCCTGGCTGGGGATTGAAACCACGCCGCTCGGTCAGTAGTCCAACGCACTAACCACTAAGCCACGGCAACCACCAATTTACATCACAGCAACTTTACACACATCCCTGAGATTATTTTTTCCTGGTTGCGCCAAGGGATGTGGTAATACTAGCATGCACGATTTCCAAACCCGAGTGCTCGATGAGAGGAATGCGCCTACGTACTAATCCCAGCACACTTCTACCCACGTACGTACCCAGCACACTTCTATCATTCTCCACGCGAGACTGCCGTTAATTACTTCGCCGGGCTAGTTAGCAACTTATGCTATGTCGTCAACGTCTGCCATTTTGGCCCCCTTAATCTCTCGAGCCTTCTTAGTTCATTCTGCACGCTTGTTAAGGACAGGTCTCCAGCTAATCGCGATCTGACCTTCTCATTTGGCTTAATAGAAGCTGCGGGCTTGGCAGGCTTACTCTTACCTCTGCGAAGTAACTCCAGAGGAACACTGCGTGCTCCGCGTCTTCCTCTTCATCTTGACATTTTGGGCAAAAAGGGCGACCTATCGTGTCCAAATCTGTGGAGGTGTTTTCGATAGCCCTCAAAGCAAACGCATCAGGTGATAGTTATTCCGCTTATTATTTTCGTCCAGTCCTTGATGATCAGTTTGTGGGTCCATTTGCCTTTCATCTTGTTATTCCATCTTATTTACCACAATGCTGAAGATGTTGTCATTTCTTCCCATTTTACACCCCTGGTAATAGTGCCTTCTTGCGGCTTTGCGGTTCGCCTAAGGTAAATCCTTTGCATCTTGTTGGCGCGGATGCGATGGGGCCCATTTCGACTACAACACAGGCTTCTGCGCCTGAGATTTCGGAAACCGCTTATTGCGCAAATTGCGCAGAGTATGTAAGCTGACGAGAGCTTTCCTCTTGCTTCCTTCGTTATAAGTCTTAACGCCCAGACCAGAACAGCCAGCGTATAGAAGGATGGAACTGCCCGTCTGGATAGCAGAATTTTCCTGGCATATCCAGGCCCACCGATGTTTAAAAGTTTTAGGGAAAAGCGCTGCTTGTGATGCCTTTCTGCTAGCGTACTCAAAGTGCGTTTGAAGTTTAGTTTGCTGTCGAGCAGTACTCCTCAATATCCCTTAGACCTGATGGTTTGAATTCCAACCAACTTCGGAAACCACATTTTCGTGGGGTATGACTCGAATATTGATAAATTGCAAACGTGATAGCTTAATTGTATTGGCGGAACTGAACGCTTCAGACGCATACCGAAATCTATAATTAACTCTGAGCAAGTTTTGTTGGAGAACAGTCTAATATTGCAAAATATCTGGCATTAATTGGTTGGGGTCCTTCTTTAAAGCTTGAAATCAATTTGTCCCAACGTACTGGACACCTAAAGTTTTCTCAGTTTTAGAAGACAAAGCATACAAAGAATTTTATGATATAACCATTCGAATCCTGCGTCTTATTCTTATCATTAGAATGAGAAGTAAATAGACCAAAAATGTTTACGACAATATTACAAATTCACATTGAAAAATAAAATGTTTATAAGCTGACGGGCTCAGCGTAAAAATGTTTTCAGTGGTATTTACAAAAAAAGAAGGAAATTTAAACTAGCGCGTTGGATTATTTCTCAGAAGGCGGGAAAGCAATAATCCGTACGACCAAATATCGTCGTGAACGCTGAGGTAATATATCACGGAATTAATCCGTGCATTTGTGTCACCATAAATTAAGCTTTTTCTACAAACCGCTGAAGCTAAATTGACATTTTTTTCTTTTTAAATTAAATCCCTCCTTTTAATTGAACTAATATGCATATACTTGTTTATATAGTACGTACGTAAATGGAGATACCAAAGTGAATTTCTCAAACGGCTGACGATGGTGGGGTTAGTGGTAAAGATTTAACGAAACTTCGACCACACGGGCAAACAAATTACAGTGAAAATTGCAAACAGTGACCTCGGTTATAACAACGAAGTTATCCTGTAGGAATGGTCAGGATGGAGCTATTTTGAGACAACTTGGTCAATCTGTTATGAGAAGGGCTGAACTTGGCTTTGAAGCTTAGCTATCTGTTGTCAATTCAGTGTTTTTTCTAGCCCTCACCTCATGAGGTTTTGGTAATGACCGAAAGAATAAGATCAAACTTTCGAAATGAGATTTCTTCGTTGTATTGCTGTGACAAATCGTCGAGATCGAGTTAGGAACACCAGAGTGCGTGAAGCACCCAACTCGGCTTCCAAGACAAGCCATGGAATTCGTGCCATCAGGTAGGCATCCCCTGAGCAGGCCCAGGATGAGATGGTGGGACCAAGTGCGAAATCTCACCTCTACCCGTATGGGAAACGTTCCTGATTATTTGGAGTCGATGACCGAAGATCGGAAGTCCACTTAAGCGCCCTAACCCTGCGACCCTCGTAATAGATAAGCGGGTCATAGCAAATGATGATGATGATGATGACGATGAAGTTAGAAGCTAAAGTTTGGTTTGCCATACAGTGATGAATAAAATCTTTCGGTTGTAACGACTTTGGCTATAACGGCCATTTCGTGGAGTTGGTTTGTCGTAAAATTCGAATATAACGTAACGACGGAAATCAAAACAAAACCGAAGAATTTTCTCTTACTTTTGCCGCGTTTTTGTGTTTCGTGTCTATAGACAGGACGCAGTTCCGTTTTAATGCATCTGGAGATTATTTTCATTGATTTGTATGTCAGTTGTGATTTAATTTGTCATTCGAAAGCGTTCTACTCAAGAAAATCTGCAGACAGTTTTTAGTGTGACTGCTAGGTAAGTGGGGTGGATCGCACAGACACACCTAGGGCAGGAAGACCCTTTGTGATACCACATGGATCTATGCCCTGAAAAGCGTCACTCACTTCATTGAAACCATTTGGACCTCTTGATTAAGCTGAGGATACTTTTGACGTCGGTATGTGATAGTTCGCCCAAGTTGTCGAAGTGCTAGGCTCCCAGATATCGCTTCCCTATTTAGGATAGGGCAGGACAAGTGCAGAGGAAATGGAGCATCGTTTCTTTCTCCTCTTCGTCCCTGCAGCTTTTGCAGAAGTGATTTGGCACGGGTTATGACGGCACGGGTTATGTGTACTTTCAAGGCACTGGTTTGCGGCTTATTGGCATTGACCTATGACTTAAGGAAACTTGTGCTGTAGTTGGAACCAGTGCTGTCCTGTTGGAACCACATGTCGTTCACATGCATGTCATCCAATTTGGGCCAAAAGAAATTGGTTATCATCGATCGGTAGTGCTCTCTCCGTTGATGGTGATGACAAAGAAAGAAGAAACACGGACCGATGATGCTGCGGGCCCACAATCCACACCAAACAGTGATTTTCTGCGAATGCATTGCCACTTGGTGGACCTCGTGTGGACTGATATTGTCCCAAATCTGGCAATTTTGCTTGATGACGTACGTTTATCCAAAAATGGGCCTCGTCGCTGAAGATGATTTTTTTTGCTGAAATCGGGGTCCGCTTTCAAATGCTCCAGAACCCAGACAAAGGTGTTGTTCGACGCTGTAACTTGCCATGGTGATTTGTCTTTAGTGTCTGGAAAATAAAAATCGGGAAAACCAACAACAGATAAAACAACATGGCCGCCATGAACTGTCAAAATCTACCCGTCCCTGTTGGAAAACCCTTTGGTACATACGACCAATATATGTTTTGTTTTAAACGATGCATTGGAGAAGACTCAAATCAGCTCCATTTCGTTCTTGTCTTCTCCGGTACTTTGCATTCATTGATTAAACAGTTTTAGTTTGGCCTATATCCGGTCATAAATAATTGTGTTTAATACAGGCATTTTGTTCTAAACGTTTCCCACAATTCGGATACGCGTTTGAAGCCAGGGTGCATCAGATGTGAGTGATGTATGCATGTTCTTCTTTCTTACACCAACTCTCGGGACTGACTTTATGTGGTAAGCAATATGAGGGTAGCGATAACCCTTTGACAGGGAATTAAAGAAAATGTTCCCTAATTGTTCGACGCTGTACTTCTAATAAAATATCGATGAAACAACAATGTGCGTTAAGTGAATTTATTACGTCTGCCCACATACTCGTATAGACTTTGGCACAGTTAATATAAAAATTAAAATTTATGTATCATACGAGTATGTACAGCATAAATACTGGTAAATATCGAAAATCATCAATTAATTGACTGATTAATTGATGGACACTGTTTGTCAGTATACAAATTCCTGAATTGAAAGAAAGTTGATAAACATTTGTTTGTTTTATTTGTTGTTACGAATTGCCTGGGAACCTTTATGTTTAATTTGCAAAAGTTAGGAAAATACAAATTGTGAGTCTATTGTGTTTGCAGTGAAAGTTGGTTAATGAATCTTACATGGATTTCATAACCGTATTCCGGCAGCTGTGTAGCGCAGTGTTTTTCAGCATATACGGTTAACAATGATGCAGGCAACAAGCTCATGATTTACATTTTACCGCGGTAATTACAATAACGTGGGAGTGTATGCCCGGAATTAAGTAATACTTTTTGATTGCAAATTTAACACAATGTTTATTGTATTTCTACTCATAGTTTCAATATTCATTGTATCTACTCAGATATAACACAAATACTGTCGAAAGTAATGTGGAATATTATCTGATCTATTCTTCCGTTCATATCAAAATTTTCGAAAAGATTATGAGCCAACAAATTTGCATTTCGCCGGAAGTTGTGGCTTAATGCTATTCATTACCAAAACCAAAATACCTGACTTCACCCTTCCTCGTGTCAGTGGTGAACCATTCACACTATCTTCCAGTGTTAGGTACATATCTGGGTATTTTGATCCAAAGCTTAACTCGAAGCAAAACATAGAACACAGAGTAAGGAAGGCATGTGTACCCTTCTATATCTGTAGCAAAACATTTGGAAAGAAGTGGAGATTTCAACCAAAGATAACTTCGTGGACGTACACAGCCATAGTGCGTCCTAGTCTCAACTACGGGTCAATCGTATATTGGCCCGCATTGAGCAAAGGCTACAACGTTTCGAAACTCAAAGGACAGCAAGTATAGGCGTCACGACATAAAAAAAATCGACGCGGGAGCCAGTCCTATACTGCCCACCTCGTATTGTGTTATATCAAAAAGATAAATATTATTATTCATTTAACAATTTAAGAAAATTTAAGCGAACAATTTGATCACACTCTGTTTAATTGTTCCACAAAGAGTTGTTGAACGAACTCGAAAAGAAAACATTTCTTAAATTTCCTTAGCATCCGGTAGACCGATTGTGCTCAAAATCGAATCAGGTCTAAGTTTTACGCGGACAAATAAATAAAAGAAAACCGCACGATCGTGTGTTGTTTCGTTCTCAAGATATCGAAGGCGAAAAATATGTCACACGCACACACACACACACACCGGAAGACATAATTTCGAAAATGGGGGCAAACGATTTCAAGTGTATCGTAATGTGAAGCCTTGTTCATATCTCAAAAAAATTTGTTCGGACCGATTGCAATAATTCCCCTATCTAGGTGAGAAGTAAAAATAAAGCACTATGCAGCAGTCAGACTTAAAGAATCTATGTCCTAGACTGCGAGACACTATGGCATTAGCAATATAAACTCGTTACCAAACTGCTTGATTACGGCTTCAACCGTCTACGACTCCCCCAAACTAAACTTTAGGAAAACCTCTCACGTGGGATTGATCAACTGTGTGCCGGTGTCTACACGGAATCACTGAAAATATCAAAACCATACCAATCTCAGAGGTTTGCACGCAACTCGGGTGTGACACAACGCATACGCAGAACATTGCTATCTTCATAGACAGCCAAGTCGCCATCAAAGCTATTGACTCGGCTCCCATATTCTCTGAACTGGTCTAAGAGTGCCGGAACGACCTTGCCCACTTGGGTCACACTCTGGCTTCCGAGCCACGGTAACATAAAAGGAAACGAGCGTGCAGATAAACGGGGCAAGCAGGGCTTAACTCTAGACGGCACGCTTTACGTAAAGGTCCATATTCCGCTAGGAGCGACAAATTTACCTAAACTTCCTGCAGAAGGCCAACCTCGAATGGAGGAGGGTAACCAACTACCCCATATCAGGGAACCCCATATCTTGTCACCTACGACAAGATCGTACTCTCTTAAATAGAGACAGGTAGGTAAAGTGGCGGCTTTTTAGAGCCCAATCAGCGCTAGAGTGCGCCGTTTTGTAACCACGAAACTCGTTTAAACCTTATTTGTATATGGTTTTTGATTTGGTGGTTTAGGGTGGCTATATCCAGCCGGTGAAGTTTAGATGTAGGATCAGTTCTCCAATCCTTTTCTCAGCTATCTCGCCGAGGTCCATGAAGAAGAGTTTGCCTAAAAAGCGTTGTCTGGTTCTCGCCAGGGCCGGACACCTGCAGAGGAAGTGAAGTAGAGATTTTTTCTCATTAAGGTCTTTGCAGCTTCTGGAGAAGTTGTTGTGAGGAATACCAAGCTTGAACGCATGGTCTCCTACCGGCCAATGGCCCGTAATAATGGCTACGATTCTGGCAATATCTAGTCTTGATTTGCCAAGTAGCTCTCTTAACTTAGTTTTATTGGAATTGGGCCAGGTCTTTCTTGAGATGACGCAGCTGGACAGGCCATTCCATCTTTGATTTGCAAGCTGGAGGAAGTGTAGATGTACAAAGCCCTTAACAGTCCCCAGCGGAATATCGACTCTTTCTGCAAGTGAACTGTTAAGGGCCGATCCTTTCCTGGCCAGCTCTTAAATAGAACTCGTCCAGATATCGCCAGATTAACGGCGGTAACCGCGGGGCTTTGACCATTTGGAGACCATGCAGCCAAACTAGGTATTCCACACAACACCCACTGCTGGAGCTGTGGAAACGAAAACCAGATGGAAACTCTGCTCTACTTCCTCTGCATATTTCCGACACTAGCAAGAGCCAGACTGCGTGCACTTAACCAACAATTTTTTGACGACCGCAACGGCATCTCGGGTAAAGAAATACGAAATCTAATCTGTTTTGTAAATTCCACAGGGTGGATTTAGGCACTACTTGTATTTAGCCTTAGCTACTTTCAACAGCCCACATCATCAACAAGGTCACGCGGATCTTGGTAACAAAAAGGCACATCTTAGTCCCAATTGGGTTCTGTTTAACCGCCACCTATATCTACTAATTAACTGATCGGGGGATATTTTAACTTTTGATTGACAAAATGACACATGCGAACTTTAGTTTACAAATACGTGTGCACATATGTACATATGTACGCTTGAATCTTAAAAATAAGAATCACCTTAGTGTGTGTACATTTAATAGTTAAAAAAATCTCCCGCATCAAGGTAACTGCAGAAAAATTTAAATCTTCCTATCTATGTACATACATGCATACTTAGTACCTACATCGTTAATTAACTAAAAAAGTAAAATACAGGCTCTCATTTTAATGCAAAAATAAATATCCAAACAGTTTCAATGTTCCTGTTCATTGGAGGACAAGCCAATGTCAAATTCTTGGTGATGCTCCCCACAAGGAAGATCGCGATACCATTGCGTGCAAACTACACATCCAACATGCATAGGAAAGGGCGACAAGGGTTTTATATTAATTGTATACAAGCCTCCTTGTTGGTTTTTATTTTGCAGGTGAGTTTACCAAAAGCATTGGATGTACGGCTGAGTGCTTGCCTGGTCAGTTTATTTCGTGTGCAAATCGTGGTGTCAATAAATTAATCGTATCTTTTAATGGCATTCATTTTGTGTTAACATTTTATGTAAAGTGCCAGTGCATCCATCGCGTATATAGAGATGTATATACATATGTATGGATGTAGTTACGTTTATGGCTTGCTTTATCTTGACATGTTTTTTTGGGGCTTCAAAACATCTTTGGTTAACTAAGTGCTATGTAGGTATCTAACTATGATATCTATTAACACTTTTTTTTTCTTACTTAAGTGGTCGCATATGTACATATGTATGTTCTTTAGTTTTACGAAATTATATGCAGCGTGATTCAGTTCATGGTCACAATTGAAAAATGCCGAAAGGAAGAGAACGTTTCGAGAAAATTCCATTAAAATCTATAAACACAGAAGTAAAAAAAAAATACTATTTTATTTTTAAGTGCAATGACCTAGTTTAATCAAATTTGTCCCTCAGTTTTGCTGGACCTAGTAGTTAGAAAGATTTTGATGATGACGACGGTTACCGACCCTCTCATATGCATACATGCCATATTTACCTACCACCATCAACGCATATTCATCGGCTATTCGTCCTTACTTACTTACTTGGTTGGCTCTACAGTTCAGGGTCAACTTGAGCCTCAACTATCAAGTCTCTCCAGTTAACACTGTCTTTAACTAACTGGCTCCAGTTGCACACTCCAAGTTGGTTGAGGTCCCCCTCTCCATTACATCAGGCATACAATACGCGCCACCTTAAGCGAAGTATTCGATTCGAAGACACTGCTTGTCCGAGCTTGTTGGTTGGTATCCATTCGCTCTACATGTCCTTTTTTGACTGAACTAGATCGTATAGTTCGTGATTAAATCTTCTCCTCCAAAGCCCGTCAACGCATACGGTACCGAATATCTTTCGAAGAATTTTTCCCTCGAATCTACTTCATCCGCTTTCGATAGAGTCCATGATACAGCGCCCTAAAGCAGGACTGGAACGTTTACGGTCTTATATAGAGTCTTCTTTAGTTGTTCGGAATAGAGCCTTATTACTCAATTGCGTTCTCAGTCCGAAGAAACACCCATTGGCAAGAGTTATTCTTTGTTGGGTTTCTAACAAGATGTCGTTATCAGAGGTATTAGCAGAGTCAAAGTAGACAAAGTCCCTTGATACCTCGAAGTTATAACGGGTGATTTTTTAAGCGTTTGTGTTTCAATTTTCAAAAAAAAATAAAAAATAAAAATAAACAGGAAAATTGCAAAAGTTTATACAATTTTTATTTGAGTGGATAAATCAATGATTGCCATTTAGTTTTTAAAGATTATTTCATGTAAATGTTGACCACGAATACGCTTTAGGTGGTCCATACGGAAAGTCCAATTTTGAGTCACTTTTTTTTTTTAGCATATTGGCTGGTATCTCGCTAATAACACGTGTAATGTTGTCTTCCAAAACTGCAATTGACACTGGCTTATCGGCATAGACGAGTGATATGATGTATCCTTATAAAAAAAAAAATAGTCGAAAGGCGTCAAATCGCACGATCTAGCCGGCCAATTCACTAATTGCTGCGAACAGCGACGAATGGACAAATCACGGTCTTCATTAACCCTGGCGGATACAGCAGCAATATTTTCCTCTGTACGCACTCTACGCTTGCGGGTAGGTGCCTTGATAGCCTGAAATTGGTGCGAAATTTGGTCACTATGGCTCGAATTGCTTGCTCAGTATATCGATTATGACGACCGTAAATTGGTCGAAGTGCGAGATAAACGTTTTTTACAGAGGACGAATTTTGATAATTAAATTCAATCATTTGTAAGCGTTGTTCGGGCGCTAGTCTTTCCATGATGAATAACAATGATAACTGAGCATGTTGGACTTTAACACATGTGACGAATCATGCGGGAGCTGTCAAAAATAGAACACTAAAAAACCAAACAGTAGCTATCAACTGTCCTATTCGTCGATGTTGTGTGTCCCATCTTGTTTGCCCTTGTTTATCGCTAAACCCATTTTGGCATCTTCCCTCTCTGTACTGGCGAAAGCACTGGTGATAGCTCACTGCGTTCTGCCTATAACGTCAATATCATCGACTTATGCAAGCAGTTTGACAGCCTTATTTAAATCCCTTCTGGACATCAAAGGCTTCGGTGAGATCATTACCGACCTTGATGGAGCAGCGAGCATTCTCGATGGTCATCCTGCATAGGCGGACGAGTTCGGCAGGAATGTCAAAACAAGACATGGCTCTGTATAGCTCGTCTTTATCAATGCTGTCATAGGCGGCCTTAAAATCGATGAAGAGTTGGTGAGTATCGATTTGGACTTCTTGGGTTTATTCCAGGATCTGGCGAAGTGTGAATATTTGGTCAATTGAGGACTTTCCTGTCCTTAAACCGCACTGATAAGTGCCAATTAGGTAGTTGACGAAAGGTCTCAGGCGTTCACACAATATGGCAGATAAGACCTTGAACGCGATGTTGAGGAGGCTGATACCCCTGTAGTTGGCGCAATTGAGGCAGTCTCCTTTTTTGTCGATCGGGCAAACGATGCTGAGATTCCATTCAATGGGCATACACTCATCTGACCAAATCTTAGAAATGAGTTGGTGTACGCTCTCTACCAGGTCATCTCCAGCTGCTTTAAATAGATTAGGTTGCGTTACATAGAGTAGGGTTATGCAGCCAGCGCTTGCATAAGACACTAGGCATTATAGTGGGCCCATCGCGATCCCTGTGAAACTAAAAAAGTAAAACCTAAACCATTTCCTGAAAGCATTTGATTTCCATGTTCCTATAGCTGTCATAACCTTGCTCCTCTAGATTACTAAAGGAATACTTGCCGTGCTTTAAATAACTCAACAGGAGGGTCCAACAGCCTTGTTGGATTTTGGTTTAGATATTGCTGTTCGCACTTCGTTTTGATCAGTTTTACGGACATTTTGGCTATCATCGTCTAGAATGAATGGTTCGCTCTACCTGACAGCGGGATGTTGGTCTTCGTCGTCGTTATACAGTCTGCAGAAATAGTTTTTTTTCAAATACTCAGCATCGACTGGGACTGTACTACGAGGTTTCCTTCTTCATCTCTACAGGTTTCCGTACGGGCTCTGCTTCCCTGACACGTTCTCTTTACTTTGGTAAAATTTCCGTACGTTGTTCCTGGAGTACAATCACTGAATATCCGAATATACTCGATCGCGCACTTGTCATGCTATTTCTTTTTTTTTTTTTTTTTTGGTTTTCACTCATAGAGCTCGCAAGCAGTCATTCTTTGCAGCGCCGCTTTTTATCCCTCTTGCATGCACTTGCCGGCATTGTTCGTTAAACCAGGGGCCGAATTGCCGCAGTCAATAAAAAGTGAGTGAGTGGTTCTCATGATCGAATGATAGATTAACTGGGAGCGGTAATGCCACATCCTCACATTTCGATGACGAGTTGCTCGTTAACGAGTGTTGTAATTCGGCCCCAGGTGTTTCTTCGGGGTGGCGGTCGTGTGAAACCCAGTTCCGGTGTTCCAGCGTTGCCACTGGTCTTCGGCACTGGTCTCAACATAGGACTTGTTGAGAGATTACGAAATACGCGGTCGGGGAAGATTCTGGCTGTGCGTCCTAGATTTTTCTAAATTTTGAATTTTAGCTCATTTTCAAAAATCCCATCGAATTATTTAGAATGGTATTTTGAATTCCATAAGAAATCTAATAGTTTATTTTTATTTATTCTTTTAAGAGGAAGACGCAGACGACAGCACAACCACCAGCGCTGCTGTGCGTTTAGAGCTGCTGCATTACTCTGTTCGAAATATTGATCTTCTGTGTGTTCCCCTCTCTATCTATGCCAGCGAGAGACTTAAAATTGATTAAAACTATAAAGCTGTTGCTACTATAAACAGACGAATTTTAAATTATTATTTTTTTAAGAGACCACTTACTGCTTATGTACACATTTGCCTATGCATGTAACATATTGTGCGGCACCACGCCGGCATGCCTCACCTTTCGTGTGGTTTGTCGGTAAATTAAATATGATTTACCTAATCTAATTTAAGTGCAAGCAACGCAGCATTTTATACTGCTTGGCTTAAAAACACGCTTCTTAGTTTATGCACATTACGTACAAGGATGGTTACGTAGTATCTCAAAATATTAGGGACATGCAAGAAGGAAACAGTCACATGTGAACCCTTGCTTCACAGCTGCCCCTTAAAGTGGCAGTACTCGCACGAATAAATAAAAGTATGTGTATAGGATGATGACACCTGACATTTTCATAGCAAATATTTAATAATGTAGTGTGGCCATTTATGTCCCTTAACTAGAGGTTAAGATTTAGAGTTGAAGCGATAAATAGATTTTCTAGGCGTTGTTAATAATCTATAGCAATACTATAAAATACGCATGTAAAAACTTTGTTTCTTCAAGCTGAGTTACGATTTATGATGATAAGTCACATAAAACTTATAATCGATATGACATTTTGAAAACTTTTCGAAATCCATACACACATGTATGTACAATTTGGAAAAATGTTTTTTTTTTTGTTTGCTTTACAGGACAAGTCCATATCTCTTGCAAAGCTTGTAGAAGAAAAGACACACTTTACTCATAGAGAGACAGAATAAATCCACTCCACACACTAAACCAAAAAAAAAAAACAAACAAAATCAAAAGAAAAAAAAAATCCTCCACACCAATTTTAGATGATACTCGTACATACTTGTAACCCAACGACAAGCAATAAATTGACGACATGAATCGTTGTTAGACATCGGAAAGACTGTGGATTGAAGGCTCTGTGGTTACTCCACTTTACTTATGAGGACAATAAAGTATAATTTAAGGAGTAGGTAAATAAAACTGAATAGATACTTATTTAGTGTTGTAACGCTCACAGTAATCCACCCGAAATTTGATTTACCGCAATGAACGTATGGATGTGTGTGTATTTTATTTCAAGCAATTCTTTGATACACACACGTTTTACTAAATGAATCCGCCAATAAGTTCTGTTAACATAGTTTATGGCATCTCCAGTTGTGACCGAAATTTAGTATTTTACTTCGTTTGTACAAATTTGCAACTTTCATTTTTTCTATTCCTCTGTTTCATTTTTATTATGTAAGTTATAAGGGATTTAATACACAGTTCGTAAAACTGGGGTATTGTAGTAAAAGCAAAGATACGATTTAATTTTCGGTACACAACTCAAAAAAAAATTCAAATTTTATTCGTCCTCAGCACGCTGAAATTGAATTGCATTGGTAAAATGTTTTTTTGTTCGTACTATGTACATATGTATGTATTCTACGTTTCTGTTTGTACTTTGATTCGCCATTTGATTCGTATCCAGATAGCAAAAATTGACAGCGCAATTCAATAACAAAATGCAATGAAAAACACTGACAGATCTAAAACGTTGGACGTCACTGGTGCTAAGATCAAGTGATAGGAAAGTCTCTCAAAATGCCAGTCAGACATTTTCTGATGATACTCAAAACGATGACAATAGATACTGAATATGGAATTAAAATTCAACAAAGGTATGCACCATGCTTAATGTGTAACGCGCACAGAATCGTATTACTTTTTGCAAAAAAAGGAAATAAGCCGCCACCGTAATATTTGCAAAGAGAATTATTTATAAAAAGGTCCCTTTTTGGACCAGGATAATCCTTAGAATTTTATGAATCAGGTAAAACTGGTTATAGTGATCTTATCAGGATATTGTCTTATAGTTACAGGCACGAAATTGTAGGTACTGCAATGATATCAGCGCCTCAGGACATCAAACACATATTATGTGAATGCTTGAATGCTGTGGTAAAACTAAAGCTCGATTGAACAAATCAGAGCTAATGGTAATTTCCCAAATGCCTGTTCAATGCACTATGCATGTTAGTGGAGTCCCATTGAAACAGGTGGAGAAGTTTAAGTATCTTGGGAACCAATTCACGAGCGATGGTAGGAGCAATACTGAGTTATCTCGTAGGATTGGTCAGCCTAGAGCAATATTGAGACAGCTTAGTCAATCTGTTATCAGAAGGGCTAAACTTGGCATAGGAGTTGAGCTAATGGTCTTTAATTCAGTGTTCATTCCGACCCTCACCTATGGTCATGAGGTTTGGGTAATGCCCAAAAGTTGTATTGCTGGGGTGACTCGCCGAGATCGGGTTAGGAACACCAGAATACGCGAGGTACTCAATGTCGAGCAGCTACTTCTTCGAACGGAGAGGTCCATACTTCGATGGTTTGGGCAAGTTAAACGAATACCCTCAACTTACCTTCCAAGACGTGCCACCAAATCCGAAATCTCACCTCTACCCATATGGGGATAACCCCTGATGACTAAGAGTCGATGGCGGAAGATCGGGGAATGTGAAGAGTCCACTTAAGCCCCCTTGACCCTCATAGTGGGTAAGCGGATTATTGGAAAATGATGATGATGATGAGCTGGCACGACAGCTCGAAATGAGCCAAGGGCTAGATCAGTATGATTTTTAGGTGGCATGGTTTATAATTCACGCTTTCTGGTTCTACTCTGCGCTTTCTGGTTCATTCGCATTGAAAGAGAAATGAGGTATTTACAATGTAGGAAGCCGTTTTAGGCCCATAAAATTGAGGACTAATTCTTTTAAAATCTTTGAAAAATTTATTTGAAGTGCCAGCTTGACAAGCGTTATTTGTGAAAGACCCAACTGCAACTCCGTCAAGCTAATACACTGGATGTATCAGTTATTTAAAAAAAAAGTAGTTTGACTGGGAAGCTAGTATATAAAGGGTTTTTCAATAGGGACGCTACAAAAGTAGAGCGACAGGGACAGCAAACGACGCCATATTTTTCTTGCGGTTTTTTGACATTTCTCTTCAGTAAGGTTTGCCATTTCATGATGGAAAGATATACGAGCCAACAACGAGTCGAAAATATTAAAATTTACTACCGAAATTCGGAGTCAGTGGCCTCAACGTTAAGAGCGCTACGTCCAATTTATGGTCGTCATAATCGTCCTAGCAGATCAACAATTGAGCATCGAGTGGAAAAATTTGAATCCACAGGCACAGTACAGTGAGACAAAGAAGTGCCCGTAGTGTCGAGAATATTGCTGCCGCTGAGGCTTCAGTTGCAGAAAGCCCAAATGTGTCTCTCACACGTCGTTCTCAAGCGTTGGGCATCTCTGTGACGTCGTTGTGGCGAATTTTGCGAAAAGATCTTGGCCTACATCCTTACAAGATTAAATTGACGCAAGAACTGAAGCCGCTTGACCACCAGAAGCGTCGTATGTTCGTGAATTGGGCTGAGCAACAACTTGAAAATGATTCGGATTTTCATCGAAAAATCATCTTCAGCGATGAGGCTCATTTCTGGCTGGATGGCTTCGTCAATAAACAAAATATGCGGTATTGGTCAGGCAGCAATCCACACGTACTCCATGAGTCATCATTGCATCCCGAAAAAATTACGGTTTGGTGTGGTTTATGGGCCGGCGGCGTCATTGGGCCGTACTTCTTCCGTGATGATCAAGACCGGCACGTTACTGTGAATGGGGATCGCTACCGTTCAATGATAACCGAATATTTTTGGCCCCAATTGGATGATATGGACTTGGAGGACATGTGGTTCCAACAGGACGGCGCCACAAGCCACACAGCGAATGTCACAATCAATTTATTGGAAACCAAGTTTGGAGAACGTGTTATCTCACGAAATGGTCCAGTCGCTTGGCCGCCTCGGTCGTGCGATTTGACGCCGTTAGACTATTTCCTGTGGGGCTACGTCAAGTCTATGGTCTATGCCAACAAGCCAGCGACGATTGATGAACTTCGTACGAATATCGAACGTGAAATTGCAGCAGTATCGGCCGATTTATGCTTGAAAACCGTCGAAAATTGGGTTCAGCGTCTGGACTTCTGCAAGCGTGCCCGTGGTGGCCATGCAAAAGAAATCGAGTTCCATACATAATGGCATCGAACGTACTTTCACAGGAATAAATTCATAAATATCATTGATATCCAAAACCGTTTTTGTTTTATTTAAAAAAACTTTTGTAGCGCTCTTATTGCAAAACCCTGTATATGCCTTCAGGCTTGTCAAAATCTTGTACAGGTAGGATGTTATCTGTACTATGCAGATTAGCGGTTAGGAAGTCAGAGAGGACAGAGCAGTGTCCCACCCTCCCGACTTTAAAAAAGACCAAATTTTGCGAGCCTGAGCGCGCTAATGCTCGCCTGGTGTTTTAACTGTAAGTCCATCAGACAAGGAAATTTATTAATGTAATTATTGTTTATTATTTAATTATATTATGTATAAGGTTACAGATATTTCTATACATCTATGTATGTAGATTTTGTGTCACTCGTTTTTATTCCTGGACTGGTGTCGCTATATACAGCCCCATCCACCGACCCCACTAATGCGTAAGTGACGGCAAAATTCTCTTCGTCAATCTGCTTAAATCCCATATTAGTGATGGTGGTGATAGAGATTTAAATGTAGAAACGCAACGCGAGGGAAAAAAAAATTCAACAAAAAGTTACCAAAAGTTGAATTAAGTCTTCACGAACCAACAATATAATCCAAATGAATTATGTCTGTTTATTTCCGTACGCCTCCTTAAATTACCGTAGGTCGATTACATAAAAAATTGCCCCTTGAATGTGGGGCCACTGAAAAATAAAAAAAAAGAAGAGAATCCTTATTAATCGTGATAAGACTGTGTTTACATTCCTTTGGGCACTTTGAGGCGGGGATTATACCACGTGTCTCCTTCGAATGTACAAAAGGGAGAATAATTTATTTGAATAAACATGGGGTACACTTTTAGAAAGCGTTGCCCCAGCCACTCATGTCACTCACTTGAATGCATGAACTCGGTTCTACTTAATTTAAGTTTTATATTGTAAGAAGTACATAAATTGTATACCCGTCAAGTGAAAATGAACATTTCTCAAAGATATTGTTTCTTTTTTTTTTTTTTTTTTTATAGTATGTACATACTTACAGCGATACCTCGGGAGGTTGCAGTGAATCTCTTCGCTTCTTGTAATTTGAGCTCTAAGGATAGGCAAATATTTACACACAAAGTGACTAATTAAACGCTCGCTCCGTAAATGACATTAAACCTCGGGTTTCACCCACCTTTATTTATTTTCTTTCTTTGACTCAAGACGTGTAAGTCAATTATTTGGAGCTGAAAAAATGCGCTTACAAATACGGGAGTCTGAAATAGTCCCCCTCTTTTTTTAATACACCACAGAGAATCTTCTTGTGGAACCACCAACTTTACTGACGTGGTTAACATTTACCCACAACGTAAGTATGTATGTCTGAAACAAAGGGGTTTTTGAAATCGATCAAGAGTTGGTTGATAGCAATGGAATGGTGTCAGACAACTTTCACAACTTTTATGATTGTGTAGTAGTCCGTTTGGAAAGAGAAAATTTAATTTTTGTTTTTACTGTAACATCACTTGTTATTTGATATTCCTGAAGTTTGGCAATTTATTATACAAACTTGGACGCGACAACAATCCGAAAACTGAAAAAGAAAATTTCGTGTCCTAAATTTGAAAAAAAAAAACAACATGCTGACTGAAATCATTCATTCATTCATTTTCAATAAACGTCATCGGGATTATGGACTATAACAAGCTGTATTGCCTCCTAAAAGGAACGTTGACCTCGAAGTTTAAGGTCACCTCACTTCGCAACAACGTGTGGAAAGTAAACGTCGATGACCCCAACGATTACCGAGCATTTTCTCGGAAACTTAATTCCGAGAAAATTCAGTGGTACACGTATGAAAATAAGTCGGAAAGACCATTGCGAGTTATAGCAAGAGGACTCCATCCTTCGTGCACTAAAGAAGACGTTATGGACGATCTTCAGGCGAAAGGCTTTAAAATTCTTGACGCCGTAAATACAGGGTTTTTCAATAAGAGCGCTACAAAAGTTTTTTTAAATAAAACAAAAACGGTTTTGGATATCAATGAAATTCTTTATTCCTGTGAAAGTACGTTCGATGCCATTATGTATGGAACTCGATTTCTTTTGCATGGCCACCACGGGCACGCTTGCAGAAGTCCAGACGCTGAACCCAATTTTCGACGGTTTTCAAGCATAAATCGGCCGATACTGCTGCAATTTCACGTTCGATATTCGTACGAAGTTCATCAATCGTCGCTGGCTTGTTGGCATAGACCATAGACTTGACGTAGCCCCACAGGAAATAGTCTAACGGCGTCAAATTGCACGACCGAGGCGGCCAAGCGACTGGACCATTTCGTGAGATAACACGTTCTCCAAACTGGTTTCCAATAAATTGATTGTGACATTCGCTGTGTGGCTTCTGGCGCCGTCCTGTTGGAACCACATGTCCTCCAAGTCCATATCATCCAATTGGGGCCAAAAATATTCGGTTATCATTGAACGGTAGCGATCCCCATTCACAGTAACGTGCCGGTCTTGATCATCACGGAAGAAGTACGGCCCAATGACGCCGCCGGCCCATAAACCACACCAAACCGTAATTTTTTCGGGATGCAATGATGACTCATGGAGTACGTGTGGATTGCTGCCTGACCAATACCGCATATTTTGTTTATTGACGAAGCCATCCAGCCAGAAATGAGCCTCATCGCTGAAGATGATTTTTCGATGAAAATCCGAATCATTTTCAAGTTGTTGCTCAGCCCAATTCACGAACATACGACGCTTCTGGTGGTCAAGCGGCTTCAGTTCTTGCGTCAATTTAATCTTGTAAGGATGTAGGCCAAGATCTTTTTGCAAAATTCGCCACAACGACGTCACAGAGATGCCCAACGCTTGAGAACGACGTGTGAGAGACACATTTGGGCTTTCTGCAACTGAAGCCTCAGCGGCAGCAATATTCTCGACACTACGGGCACTTCTTTGTCTCACTGGCACGGGAACATTTTGTACTGTGCCTGTGGATTCAAATTTTTCCACTAGACGCTCAATTGTTGATCTGGTAGGACGATTATGACGACCATAAATTGGACGTAGCGCTCTTAACGTTGAGGCCACTGACTCCGAATTTCGGTAGTAAATTTTAATATTTTCGACTCGTTGTTGGCTCGTATATTTTTCCATCATGAAATGGCAAACCTTACTGAAGAGAAATGTCAAAAAACCGCAAGAAAAATATGGCGTCGTTTGCTGTCCCTGTCGCTCTACTTTTGTAGCGTCCCTATTGAAAAACCCTTTATTATCAAGAAGGAAAAGCAACAAACGGAAGAAGATCAGGAAGTTCTTGTTAAGCGTGGTCTTCCGCTTTTTATGCTCAGTTTCGATAAAACCGAGAATATAAAAGATATTTACAATATTAAAACGATTTTAAATATTGTAATCAAAATCGAACCGATGCGTAAAAGCACAAGATCGATCCCTCAGTGCAAACGCTGTCAAGGTTTCAACCATACGCAGACATACTGCCAAAAAGAGCCACGATGCGTGAAATGTGCCGGTATACATCTCTCGAATGAGTGCCCCTTAAACAAGCAGACCGCAGCGACTTGCATAAATTGTAAGGGAAAGCACCCAGCGAACTATCGAGGTTGCGAAGTGGTCAAAGAACTCCAAAAAAGAACATGCGTCCGCAACCGAAACCAAATAAAAATAAACCGGAAAAATCGCTAGTAAAAGAAAACAAACCCGTGAAGGATAAAACGAAAAAAGTCCAGGAAAAACCGCCATCTCCTGATGCGCAAACGTATGCGCAACCTGCATCGCAAGCAACTAAGCAAAATAGGCCTGCGTTAGATCCTATGCAGCAAGTTTTCTCTATAATTCTCGCGAAACTCGAGGAGCAAAGCAAGACAAATAAGCTCATATTCGAAAAACTTAGCAACCTCGAGCATAACGCTCGCAAACCACGAACGAAATTATGAACATGAACCAGTTACTTAAAATCTTAACATGGAACGCAAACGGCCTTCTACAAAGAATCGACGAACTGGAAATATTCCTACGCAAACAGAACATTGACATATGCTTGATTTCTGAAACCCATCTGACAAAGGAATCTCGAGTTAAAATTAGAGGATACTATGCTTATCACGCATACCACCCATCCGAAAGGGCTAGGGGCGGATCGTCGCTCTTAATTAAAGACTGTATTGAGCACTCTTTGAATTCACCGATAGAACTCGATGCAATGCAAATAACTTCAGTTCGAGTAAAAAATAAAAACATGTATTACAACATCGCGTCCATTTATTGCCCTCCGCGATACACGCTAGAAAAGAATGACTTAATACGTCTATTTGAGTCACTTGGACTGAAATTTGTTATTGGTGGCGATTTTAATGCTAAACACACCTTTTGGGGTTCGAGATGCATTTCACCTAAAGGCAGACTTCTCTACGAAACCGGCAGGCAATTTGCTGTTGACTTCTTTTCGACGGGGAAACCGACTTATTGGCCCTCCGACATAGCAAAAACGCCTGACCTCATAGACTTTTTTATAGGAAAAGGGGTAGTGAAAAACTTTACAAACATCGAGGAATGCTTTGATCTCTCCTCCGATCATTCACCAGTCGTATTGACAATAAGCGAACGTCTAATGAGAAAACAAGGAGCGCCCAGATTAACTAGCAACAAAACTAACTGGGATGGCTTTAGGAAAGCTTGTGAAGAAAATATAGTCCTGAATGTGTCGCTTAGAACACCGTGCGAAATAGAGGATGAAGTCGGCAGATTTATTGAAGTCTTACAAAGCGCCGCGTGGAACAACACTCCATATAAAAGGAAAGTAGTCGGAAATAGCGAAGTTAAATATCCGCCGGAAATAAAAGAACTGATGCTGGCAAAGAGGAGAGCACGCAAAAGATGGCAACAGACCCGCGCTCCCCAACACAAAACCCATTCGAACTTCCTATCGAATAAGCTCAAAAAAGCGATACGGGATTTTAAAAATCGCGAGATTTCTACATATCTCGAAGGCTTGTCTGCTGAAAAAAGTTCGAATTACTCTCTTTGGAAAGCTATGAAAGGTATCAAAAAACCCCAAATACAATCGCTACCAATAAGAAAAAGTAATGGCGAGTGGGCAAAAGGCGATAAAGAAAAAGCCGACTTATTTGCTGAGCATCTGGAAGAAACGTTTAAGCCATTTCCCGGGCAAGCATTAATAGAAAATATTAATAATACTATTATGACTCCAGACAACTTTAAAATAAGGAGCGTGTCATTAGCCGAACTTTGCGAGGTAATAAAAAATCTAAAGAATAACAAGGCTCCTGGATATGACCTAATAACCGGACAGGTCCTCAAGGAGTTGCCAAATAAAGCGTTAATAAAACTCCTTTACCTTATAAATGCTTCGCTAAGACTATTATACGTTCCAAGGCAATGGAAAGTCGCCGAAGTTATAATGGTTTCAAAACCGGGAAAACCGCCAAACGACAAAAAGTCGTACAGACCGATATCGCTCCTGCCGATAATATCAAAGGTTTTTGAAAAACTCTTATTGAAACGGTTAAAACCGGTAATTGAAGAAAGACGTTTGATTCCTGATCATCAATTCGGGTTCAGAATCAAGCATTCCACAATTGACCAGATTTATAGAATAACCAACGAAATTGAGAAGGCCATAGAAGAGAAAAAGATATGTTCTAGCGCTTTTCTTGACGTTTCTCAAGCCTTCGATAAGGTGTGGCACGAAGGCTTGAACTATAAACTAAGACAGGTACTTCCGGTAGAGTTGTACAAAATCTTAGAGTCGTACTTGGAGAACAGACTTTTCCGTGTCAAGCATGGAGCCGAATACTCGGAATTCAAGGAAATCGCTGCGGGAGTTCCACAAGGGAGTGTTCTTGGTCCAGTCTTGTTCTTGCTCTATACTCGAGATATACCCCAAGAAGAAGGCACCGTTGTTGCTACGTTCGCGGACGATACGGCTATTCTGGCAACAGATAATTCAGTCGAGTCAGCAACTGTAAAGCTTCAACGAGCTTTGGATAAAATCTGCGAGTGGACAAAGGTTTGGCGCATTGTTCTCAATGAAACCAAATCTACCCATGTTAACTTTACGTACAAGAAAATAAACAACTTACCCGTTTTCATTAACTCGGTACAAATACCGTATGCAAACGAAGCAAAATATCTAGGAATGACACTAGATGCGAAACTCAAATGGAAGCCGCACGTTAAAAAAAAACGCGACGAGCTCGAAATTAGATTTAGAGAAATGTATTGGCTGCTTGGAAGATATTCCAAATTAAGCATGTATAACAAATTGCTCTTATATAAGCAAGTCTTAAAACCTGTATGGACGTATGGTATACAACTTTGGGGTTGTACCAAAACCAGCAATAGAAATATTTTACAAACCTTTCAAAATAAGGTGCTCAGAACAATCGTTAATGCGCCGTGGTACATTAGAAACGACGATATCCATAGAGATCTCGGTCTAGCCACCGTCGAAGATGAAATAACAAATTTTGCACGCAAACTCCGTGTTCGCCTTCATGGACATTGCAATAACGCCGTACTCCAAATTCTGGACGTGACAAACCTTGTGCGCCGACTACAAAGAACGAAACCGTTCGATTTAGCGCAATAAGGAATAACCGCTTATAATGACGGTATTAGTAGGTGCTTTTGCTGGAAAGCTACCTACACAACGCGAATTTTTATTGCGAAAGTTAAACTACTTGATAGGGCTCTTTTGTACTTAGTCGTAGTCAACACGAAAAGGGGAGGTGTTTTTAGTGAGTAAGAATCTCACACTACCATGAGCACGTGCGGTAGATCCTCATGGTGTCTCATAAAAGATTTTCACCTACCCTCGTAAAAAAAAAAAAAAAAAAAAAATTTTCAATGACCCGCCTATCCACTATGAGGGTCGCGGGGTTAGGGTGGTTAAGTGGACTCTAATCATAAGCGGCTATCTCCATATGCCCAGCGGACGCCTACTTAATAACACAGATTCCGTGGCACGTCTTAGAAGCCGAGTTGGGGACATGCGTTTAAGCTGTCCAAACCATCGAAGTATGAACCTCTCCGTTCGAAAAAGTAGCTGTTTGACATTGTTTGCCTCGCGCATTCCGATATTCCTAACTCGATCTCGAGGAGTTACCCCATCAATTCAACGAAAAAACCTAACTTCGGCAGCTTGTTCCACGATCTTATTCTTTCGGTCATTACCTAACCAAACCTCCTAAAAATAGGTGAGGGTCGGAACAAACATTGAATTGAAGCTTAACTCTGATGCCAACTTCAGCCCTCCTGATAACAAATTGACTGAAAATTGCTCCAGCCTGGCCAATACTACATGATAACTCGAAGCTACTTAAACTTATCCACCTGTTTCAATGGGACTTCACTAACATGCAGAGTGCATTGAACAGGCATTCAGGAAATGACCATAACCTCTGATTTGTTCACGTTTACCTTCATCCTAGCTTCAACATAGACAGATACGAACCTTCAAGTACGCGCTGAAGTTCAGTTTGGGTGGACCCGAGGATGACTAAGTCATCAGCGAAAAACAGATGACTTATCCCTAAGTCTCCAAATTCGAACCCTTCTTCGCCACAGCTGCGCTGTAACATCCAATCCGTATATATAATGAAAAGAAGAGATAACAAAACGCATCTTTGGCAGAGTCCAGCGCCCACAGTGAAGCGCAGTTTACCCGAACACAGCTCTTACAGTTTGTGTATGGTGATTGAATGACCATCAGCAGTGTACCATGAAACCTCGAGGGACCTGATCATATGCTTTCTCCAAATCCACAAACAACTGGTTTGGCATACTCGCAGGCCTTCTTAAGTACCGTTCTGAGCTGGTTGGTTGTGCTTCTACCTGGACGAAAGCCGCTTTTTACATCGCCCAACCTGGTCTCGACTACAGTTCTGGAACGCGCTTCCAACACCTTAGTAGAGACTTTTCCGGGAAGACTTAGAACGGGAACAATCACCCCAGTTTGCCAGTCGCTAGGTATCTCACCGCATTCCCAGGCCACTTTAATGACACGAGAGAGCCGTTTCACTCCCTCTTTCCCCAAGCCCTTGAGCATTTCTGACTGGGTTTCATCCACACCAGCAGGTTTGGTGACTTTTAGCGCTTTAATCGCCAAAGTCGCTTCCTCTACACCGTCTGCGTAAGATGTTCTCATCGGGAAAAAGTACACCATCTTTGGATTTAACTCCTTCGATGATATTAAAGTTCCTTCCTCTAAGACGGTGGATGGTCTGCCAGAACACCATGTTTGAAGATCTGTGATCACAGTCCAATTTCTACCCGAACTCCTTCCAAGACTGCTCCTTAGCTGCTTTAACAGCCAGCTTGCAAGTTCTTCGCGCCTCCATGTGCCGGTTGCGAGAAACTTAATCCCCAAATTTTATCCCCGCTTCGAAGGCATTGCTCTTCTCTCTAATGGCTTCTTGAACTCCTGGTGTTTTAAACAACGCAGGTCTTTTCTCATCACTAGCCGCCACAACGAGCCGCTTCACCCCACAAAAATGTTCTGCAGACGCAATTACTGCTGTTGAGAACAACTGGCATTCTTTCTCTACATTTGTCGGAACAGTTGGAATTTGTTCAAACCTTTCGAATACCTGTCGTGCAAACACCTCCTGTATCTCATCGTTCTGCAAAACTCTTCCACCGTATACGTGTCACCAGCCTTGGTTTACGCTTTAGTAGGGAAGGTACTTTATCGTTTAGATACAATTTGCACAATGGTGATCAGTTGACAGTTCATTCCCGCTCAAAAGGCGAACATCACAAACCATCCTTTTAACACACGATTGTACCACGAAGAAGTCTATCGCCGACTTCTGCTGAAGAGTCTGACGGTACCACGAGTATTTACGAAATTTCTTTGATTTATTTACTTATTTAAAAAAGTGGATTGTGCGATACACTTTACTTCATTGTAGAAAGCAGTTTATTAATTTTTAGAAAATACAAAAATAATTCAACGCCGGGAAATTACACACATACGTATGTACACACATCCTATTCGATTTTGCCTTTATAAAAACCTTAGTTAATTTTTTTTTTTTTTTTTCTTGTGGTGTACGTAGACTTTTGTTCTTGAATGTACCTACAGAGATACACAAACGTAACGTTGACAAAATATAATTAATAACTTAAAAGATTAAGACAACAAAATTCTACCGAAGATCCGTGTGTTACAGTGTGACTTCGCACAAGATGGATCAAATAAGCCTACACAAGATATTCATCTGCATATGCACATATGGACGTTGTGCCTACATATGTTCATTTGTTTCTGTATGTAAAGTACCAGTTTCTATACAGAATTCGGATAATAATAACTCCCAGGCATGTGGGATACGAAAGCTCTGTCTGAACAAAGGAAGCCGAGACTGCTGCATTCTTCAATTTTGTGTGGAGCTGGATGTGGTCGATAAGTAAAATTTGACAGTTTAAGCCGATTAATTATTTACCATCCCAACTGGTAGATACGTTCAGTTCATTGCACATTTCGTAGTATTATCGAACCTTTAATAAAATGGAAAAGAGAAGTTTTATAGTGGTTGGGTTTAGTCACTTATCGGCGGTTTTTCACTAACAAATACACACAGAGTTTTGTATGCACGTTGGAAATACATTCGCTCGTAGAATAATGGCTTTAATATCCTACATATGTTTTGAAACAGTGTGTACCCATACTTCTTAATAGGGAACAAATATATTATAGGTACCCATAAGCGATTTTAAAAATTCGTACAAAATGGCGCGCAAGCGCTGATGCCTTCAACAATGATCAAGCAGCTGGGAAAATTTGCAAAAGAATCACTTACCCTAGTGTCTTAGTTAATTAGTTAAAGTGGTCCTCCAACAAGAGGTACAAATAGACCAGAAATTGGTCCATTGTGATACCACTGAGTACTGGGGTAGGAACTCCTGAAACCATTTAGATTTCCTAACGTAGCTGCTGAGATCGGCCGTGCTGGCGGAGTTCAGATCATTTAGATCGTTAAAGAAGGATGACTTTCCTGATGTGGGCCACGACGAGATACTTGCAGAGGAAGTGTGCAGTTGATTCCTCCCTCTCCTCGTCTCTGCAGCTTCTACAGAAATCGTTACATGCTATACCCAGGCTTGATTATTAGCCGTGACTTCGGCTTGGAAGACGCTATAGTGGTTAGGAAGACTAAAGGAGTGGTTGAGTCCAGATCTTCTGAAAAAACACCGGCACCGACTTCTTCGGCTGGTTTAGAGCCGTTCGTAAAGACAGAGATAGACTCTTCGCTGACTCCAGGCGGTTCTAATCGGTAGCTTGTGCTTATAAAAAAAAAATAAATAAATAGCTGGCGCGACAGCTCGAGATGAGCCAAAGCCTAGCTTCTCGCAACCATTCATGCTATGCGTGTTACATTTTTCGCATGAATGGAAGGGACCTACAATTTATTGCCGACTCCGAACGGCGAGGTGAGAAGCTCTTTCATGACAAATGATACTCCCAGAGGCTTGTCATTCCCCGACGAGAGGTGGTGCCGCGAAAAATGTTTGGTGTTTTCCTGGCTGGGGCTTGAACCCACGCCGCTCGATCAGCAGTCCAACGCACTGACCACTAAGCCACGGCGTTTGTGCTTATAGCCCATATTAAAATCGTTTTCGGTGGACAGCATGTCGGTTGATTTGGGAAAGCTGCGGTGAGTTGATAAGATACTGGTACGTATGTTCTACATTTTTGTCTACCCATTGGTGGGTATTTCTCAGTCTGCATGCAGGGCAGCTGTAGGAGAAGTTCTTATCGCACCAGTAATGCTGAGGCAAGCCACACATTGGACTTTCTCGAGAACTTTAATGCTGGTATGCTTTTCTAAAACCGGCCACCACTACAGTAGAGGGCTACCAGGGATTTCCTGACGCATTCGGCAATATTATCCCTCCACAGAAGCTTCCTGTCTAGAATGAGTTCTTGATATTTGGCACTGCCTGAGAAATTCAGAGGAGTACCATTGAGCCTGCGTGGGATAATGATTGGAATTTTGACTTTCCTAGTGAAAAGGACCAACTTCGTTATACATGGATTGACGCTAAGGCCACAGCTGTTTGACCACGTATTTGTTAAGAGCGTGCTGAAGAATATCTGCTCATTTTAAAGGGTACTTGCCCGTCACGTCGATGGCGACGTCATCTACATACGCTACTACGCCACAACCCGCATCCTCTAGCTTCAGAAGCAGTTCGTTGCGAAGAGAAGATACACACCTCCTTATGGTGTGCCCCGGTGTAGCTTCTTCCTGGCAGTGCTGTTACCAAAAGAGGCATTAATGACGCTGCTATTAAGGATTTGGTGTGTTAGACCGCAGACTGGATCGCACTAGTATCTTACCTACTTCGAGGGCGCTAGAGTTGGGGTGAATTTGGGCCCCAAACAACAGAATCTCTAGCCGGCTTAACCGTAGCTGGACCCAGTTGTCCACGCGAACTTGTTGGAGATCGTTTTCGACTTATGTGTCACCTGAGTCACGGTCCTGTATTCGAAGATTCGGTGGGCCGGAACGTCGGTGTTCGTTCGCGCGACATATCGCAATCGTCTTTGTCTCCAAGGCATACGATCTCCAAATGAGTAAATAAAGCGTTATTTGGCCTAACGAAACTAATATAATTCGATCTTAGTCTGATGGAAGAGATTACATTTGGCACCGATCTCAAGAAACAATCTTAAGACACCAAGTTAAGCTTACTGACGATTCACTAATAAAAATTTAATGAAACAAGGTGAAGGAGAAATGTCTAAATATCTAACAGGCCATTCGACCTCGGTTGTTATCGCCTATCGTATGAAATAAATTTGTAGGACCCTACAGTCAAAAAAGTGTCCGAATTTAAATTTAAGTCCAACCCTGAATTTAAATCCAATTGACAACTTGCAGCTTAAGTTTTATTTAATTTTTTTTTGTCGAAATGCCATTATTTATGCTGTAGAAGAATAAATAAAACCGAAAACTTTGATTTAAAACTGTTTAAAAAAAAAAAATTTATTGATAAAAACCATGACACCCAAAATCATGTATCCACCTAAGTGGCAAATTTATTTTCACAGTTTTAGTCATACATTATCCTAAATCTGTTATTACCTTTAAATTATTAAAAACCTCAGATACTTTAGTGAACATTTCGGGTACCTTAAGGTTCTCTAATAATAATGTCAATTATACTTTCCATGTCATGAGGCTTAACACGTTCTTCAGACACCATTTTCCAAAACATGAAGAAAGTCAAAGACAGCTGTGATGCTGTTCTATCATTTCCAGCTACCTTACCTTTAGAAATATAAAAACAATGATAAAAGAATATCCCGGCATGAGCGGCAGGAAAAGGTGTTCAAAATCTCACCATAAATAACGTCCTTTTAATGGATTGCGTCGCATTTTTGTTTCCTTTGAAAGTGACGTTGAAGTAAAAAGAAAATAGGGCGAAGAGAGGGAATTGTTTGGAAGGCGAAAGAGAATCCAAACGCATGCAGTCATCAAAATCTTCATTATGTTGAATGGTAAGAACCTAGCCTTAACGCGCATCTATTTTCCAGTACTGCATTACAAAAGGTACTACATACCGCCTTTTATGGTTTAAAATTTATTGTAAACGGCAGGTAGATTCAGTTGCTAGAGATTAAGATACATTGTCATCTATACTCGTATTCTTCTTTCTTTTTTGTAGGTATATCATGAGTAGAGTAACGAAATGTATTGTATCGATTTCAAACTCAATCTATGTAAGAATGAACTTATTAGATCCGTTTTTACGGTCCTTTGTAAAAGGATAACTGCAGCTGTTTTGAATAAGTGATTACCGAATGACATCAAAATTTAGATGGGACGATTTCATTATAAAGTGAAGGAACCAAATTAATTTAATTTAAATGAGATTTACAGCCCAGACACTGACTAACTGGGAGCAACAAGTCCGAGCTAGAAGAAAATAGACAACTGCCGTGTCTTAGATGTTAGATGTTAAAAGTTGGGGTGTGTATGCACTGCGACCTGTATAGATCTATTGTGCTCCCCGGTCCTCATATTCGCCGATCAGTCTCAATCTAAAGAACCTCCTCCAATCTAATCACTCTGAGAAATCGGAGTATCTGGATTGAGTCCAACGATGGAAGATCCGTTTCAGAGAATGTGTACGCTCCCAGGTGTGCTCTTCTTTTGTGGATCAATGCTCCACAGTCCATAAGGAGGTGTGACGGGGTCTCCGCGCTATCGCTGCAGAATCTGCAGTTTCCGTTTGTTTCTATTCCCATTTTCCTGAAATGCTCCCTGAGTCTGCAATGGCCCGTTAGAATGCGAGGCTTGTTTTTGTTAGTACCTAGGCAGGCCTTGCTGCTCCCTCGGTCTTAGTTCCCGAGGAGTTCCTTTGCCTGCCTTCGTCCTGGGAGTGTTTCCCATAGCCTCCTTCTTTTATCCCAGCCCGTAAAATGCCTCGGGTTCAATGAATGATGTTTCTGGCCCTTTCCTTGCCAGTTCATCGGCTGCCTCATTTCCATATATCCCTACATGACCTCGAACCCAGTAGAGGTTGACTTTATCGTTCCGTTCAAGTCTGTTTATCTTTTCCAGACACTCGTAGATCAGTTTGGATCTGATTTCATAGGAACTCAGTGCCTTGATGCCAGCCTGGCTGTCTGATAGTATCGCGATGTTTTGCTCGTGATATCTTCTATTGAGATTGATTTGTGCACATCTTTCGATCGCATCTACCTCGGCTTGAAAAATATTGGGCAATGTTCCCATTGGCTCCGAGAACTTAGTTCGGGGCCCATATACTCCCGCCCTGATGTCCGTGTGTGTTGTGGAGCCGTCGGTGTACCATTTGATGATGTTGTGCTCAAATTTGCTGATCAGTTTTGTGTTCAAATTCTTTTCAAAGCAGTATTTCTTGATTGTATCGTCTCTAGGCCAGTCTAATAGTGCGACTGTTTTGGAGAGGGAGTCTCGCTCTTTACTTGCGATGCTTTTACCCCTCTCCACTCCTTTTTTTACAATTCTTAGTGTTGTTTCCTTTGCGATCCTTTCCAGCACAATCCGAAGGGGTGTAAGCCCCAGAATCACCTCTATTGCACCGGTGGGACAGCTTCTCATTGCTCCTGTGATGCAGATGCATACCAGTCTCTGCAGTTTTGCCAAGACACTGCCGTGTCTTAGGCAGAGACTAATATTAAGTTGGCAGGTGGTACAACGTGTCTAGCGACAAAACAGATTTGGCCCAAGCTGGATCTGAAAGCTCAAAGTATTTGATTTCCAAGGAAAAACATCATGCTAGTAACCCTAGACGTGAAAAACGCTTTAAACTCTGCCAGATGGAGCGAGCGATATGCTAAACGCCTTAAAAAAAACTCCTTCCGCTTACCACAATACCTGCTACAAATAGTGAAGGGCTACCTCAGCGATAAAATGCTACAATAATATCTGAAACCTCAATTCTAGGATCCGACTTCTCGAACATCTCCTTCAATGGAATCTTTCGAATAGAGATGCGTCAACGTACGTACCAGGTAGGCTACGCCGATGATATTGTGACGATAATGCGCACAAGTGAAAATGAGTAAAACCGAGAGCGCTCATGCATAGAAGTGCTGAAGACGAAAAGAGGACAGGACATAACCCATTTGGAGCCCCATAAAAGCTTAGGAAAGTGGCACCCGACTCTGAAGTAATGCAGGAAGTAAAACAGTCACAGGGTTGGTTTTGCCTATAGACGGAGAGGTTTTAGTGGTGTAAGTCCGACACACCAGGGGGACATGGTTACCCGTGACGACGCATAAGGCATTCCCTCTTTAAAAAAAAAAAAGGATTTGATTTCCCTCAAGAGATTGCATATCAATCACTGTCACTGTCTAAGAGGGAAACATGTAACAAGGCTTAGTGTTTACTCAAATTATTTCTGTAGAAGCTATGTGGACGAGGAAGAGGAGGAAACAGTTCCACAACTTCTTTGTACCTGCCCAGCTCTCTGCCATAAAAGTAAACTTTACTTATGTGCCTTCTTTTTCAATGATATAGGCGAAATAACCAATACGGATGTTAGAAGCCTCCTTTGCTTCATCAGAAGCTCCAACTAGTCTAACGAGTAGGCAAAGGAAAATTTCCAAACTCCATGTCGTATCTCAACGGACATTGGTCCAAGTGTGTTGCTTTTAGCTGGCAACCGCTTTAACCTAACCTAGCCTAGGCAGAGCCTCTTCAGGTGTCGGTAGCCCGTTGAGTGAGTAGTGTTGATACCTTTTACACCGTTTTAGATTTTTACCGAGCCATTTTCCTCGATGTATCGCGCAACAGTTAACTTATAAACCTCTTTTAACAAATTTGTCGAGATTTTGCAAAAAATTGCAAAAATCTGACTATAGAGTAGGATTCCTTGCACAGATTCATGATCGGAATAATTGTGTCGCCATAATTCCATAAACAAAAATCATTACAAAATAATGAAAACTCTAAGATATTTCGTATAAAGATTGCCTTGTCGCAATAATTATGCCGACGACTGTTTGCATACATGCATATAAATATAAAAAAACACTACAGCAGAATGTTACTGCTACTACTTCCTTACAAAGGGAGTTTCAACTTTATTGCGCCATTAAAAAAGTATCATTATCATTTTTTCATTAGCGCTGCTCGAACGTTCGGACAAATGTTTACATGTGTATGAGTAAATGATTCCAGTGTTGAAATTCGAAGAGGTACTAATAATTCCGCTTCCAATCAGGCGAGGATGTCAACATACCATTAAGTCCATGTTAAACCAAAAAAAAAAACTGGTTTGAAGATCCATTAACCCAAGACAAGTCGAACGAGTCACCACCAGTTCTTCTTTGCAGCAAGAATTCTCTGCTACACCACATGAACAAAATCAACTGCTTCTGTGTGCCGCACAGTGAGTCAATCAATTTGAAGCCAAACCAAAATAATGATCGTGATCATAATACATTATATTAGTAATGTTCTCAATGTACATATGTACGTACATATTTTCTATTAAAGTGAAGTTTCCCATTGCGTACAACTGCCTTAAATGGACATATTCTCCTAAACAAACCTAAAAACATTAAACATTTTTCTCTTCCCATTAACGGACAACTTCCTTGTGCGAACAAAAATGTTAGCAACGCCGCTGTCCGCCTAAGAGGGATTTCACTGTATACAGAAACTCTGAGACTACAACTACCTATAGATAGTCAAAGGTTGAAAGGACGTAGATTGTATTTGTTTATAGCTCAGTTATAGCGAAAGAGGTTATAAATTAACATTAAACGGTCCGGAGTCACATAAGAAATTTCAAAAAATATAAAAACTGATTACATACGTACATACATAGGTAAGGTAAGGTTAGGTTGAAGTGGCTGCTAGCTAAAGCCAACATACTTAGACCCATGAGGGGTCCGTTGTGATACCACCAGGATCTCGAAAAAATCTCCTGCCTACTCATTGAACCAATTGGAGCTTCTCATGAAGCGTAGGAGGCTACTAACATCGATGTTTGTCAGGTCGCCTAAGTTAGTATAGAAGAAGACTTCTAACTGGTGTTTTATTTTGCAGGAGAGAGCTGGACATGTGCAAAGAAGGTAATCTTCCCCTTCTCCTCGTCCATACAAGTTCTGCAGAAGTCGTTTGTGGAGACGCCAAGCCTTGTAGCATGCCTGCCCATTAGACAGTGTCCTGTAATGACACCTATTATGGTGCTGATATGCAATCTATTAAAAGAAATCAAATACTTAGAGCGTTTCAGATCCAGCTTGGGCCAAATCTGCTTTGTCGCTAGACGTGTTATACCACTTGTCCACCTAAGATTTGTTCTTTCGATAGCATCTAGCTTTAATTTGAGTTTGCACGTAGCGATCGGTATACCTAAGCTGCCCTTATGAGGCCCAATAGGTAATGTTGTTCTATATCTGGCGAGTTCATCAGCCTTGCAGTTCCCTGGAATGTCACTGTGCCCTGGCACCCAACAAAGGTGGATATTGAACTGCTCCGCCATCTCTATAAGAGACGATCGGCAATCTAGGGCTGTTATTGAATTTAGAGCGACTGATTCCAAGGACTTCAGTGCCGCTTGGCTGTCCGAAAAGATGCGGATATCCGTGGCTGATATCACGTTTTTCATACATATGTACGTATCAAGTTTATATTACTTGGACCCAGATATTTCCTACAAAACAAAATAATCTAGAAAGTTTTCCATAGATCGAACATTTGACCAACTGTACACCGTCACCATCGTCATTACCCCTGTCATCTGAGGGTTTTAAAAACGTCGGTTGAACCAACCCGTCAATAACATTCACGATGCAGATGCAATTAGTCACTATTAGCGTTCTTTACTATCATTTTGGCGAATGGTGCGCAGAGGTTAAACGAAACAACTTCAAACAAAGGGGTAATAACTCTCATTCCTCTCCAGGTCCAGTTTGACATCCGTGCGCTTCGGACACTTTGATGCTAACCGACGACTGGTATTTGAAAAAAAAAATAAGGAAATATGTGTACATATGTACATCGTTTCGTATTCCTCGTCATTGGCAACAAATTCCACCTGAGAGTTTTCAATATTCCGAGAACTAAATCTGGGGAGGAGAGGAACTGTAATTTGTGGTTGAATCGTCGGCGCATCGGCCTAAGAATGTTTTCGTAGATAAACGATTGTCAGCAGATAGTAATACTTTCCTTTGAAAATAAATTATCTGAATACCTGCCTCGTGTCGAAGACAGACAGATTCTAACTACAGTTTTATTGTGTAAGCTAAATTACAGTTTTTTCTAACTATTTAATGCAGTTTTTCGCTACTATATACATATGCATGTACCCAAATATATTATAATACAGTTTTGCGTCGAAAAATGTATACAGGTTTTTTTGAAACAAGATTTTAGAGAAACAGATCGTTTTAATTTTAAATTAATGTAGAACTAGATACATGCATACATGGTATGGTATATGAGGAAGAAAAACAATCACAGGGTTGGTTCTTTGCCTATAGATAGAGAGAGGTTTTAGTCGGTGTTAGTCCGACACACCTCTTAGGCATCAGTCGGGACCCTTGTGTTCCCCTCTTTTAATCATCGGAACTGTAGAGGTAGGTTGAGGTTAAGCTAGGTTAGGTGGCTGCCTCCACTCAGACAGGGACACACTTAAACCAGATTGTCCAATTGTGATACTACAATGAAGAACCAACTTACCAACATCAGGAATCAGAGTATGTACAGTGTACTCTCTCCTTACGGACACCTCTCATAAGCGGACAATTTTTTCGGAATCGTCGGTGTCCGCTTATGAGAGAGTACACTGTAACACAAAGTATATCGCGATGGCAACCGTAACGGTATTAACCCTAAGAGTTAAATCATTTCGTCCCAGAAATTAAGTTTCTTATCTTCTGGACGTCGAGTTCGGCTAGATCGTTAAGATCAGCGTAGAAGTATTCCTCGAGGGTTTTCCTTCTTAGCGCCGAAATAGCAGGGCACGTGCACAGTAGGTGAGTCGTAGTTTCTTCTTCCTCCTCGTCTCTGCAGCTTCTACAGAAATCATTGGAAGGAACCCCGAGTATGAGCGCATGTCTGCCTATCACCCGTGAGGACCCCTATTAATGAAACCAGGCGTATGTTGGGAGGAATCTAGGGAAGGTAAAAGAACTATGGAGTTAACACTAGTGTACATGGGGTCTGGCGATTCTTCCCGTTATTTATTTATTTTTTTATTTTTAATTGTTATTTCTGCTAGTGATTAGTGGCGTACGTCGCCGTGCTTTGACGTCGGGAAGGGGGGAAATTCAATGAAGTTTAACAATCTATCAAACACCTTAACTAGGCTGATGATGTTTGCCTATTCGCACATCGAATAAAGGACCATCCTGAATAACCACTCTACTTCGCAAGTATGCATTTGTGACCAAGAAGACGAACAACTACAAGACTTTCGGTACCCTGAGAGTATTGTATCGGTCACAGGTGACACCGAACTAGATGTATGCATTAAAATCTTTTGATAGGCTTTCAAAGATCTAGAGAAATAGTGCAATGGTCTGGTCAGACATGTAATCAATACTTTTATATGGTCGTTGTCCTTGGAAAGTGACCGTCAATGTCACAAAAAAGGTGTAGACTTTTGTCTATCGCTGTCAAATTGTGAATGGAAATCTGCATATTTATATGAGAAAACTGGCAAAGGTCCTATCCGCGCAATTATGCAAAACTGTGAATAAAAAAATAAGAGATGCCATTCCAATAAGACCCGCCAAGCGAAAATGGAAAAATTACACGTCGCCATAAAGAACATGGCGGCAGGACTGTCGAAGAAAAGTCGAGGCAGTCCAGAATCGAATGAGAAGGCACATGGCGTTGGTCACTACACTTAGCTCCATAAGACTACACAGGGCTTCACCTTGCTGGGTTGTTCATATAAGTGGTAGACATGAAAACTTTGGGTCCGCATGCATAGATCAGTAAAGGAATCCATGGTCACACAAGTAAACATAAGAAAACATCAAAAAACCCTGGAAAAATAAAAATGCGAATCACCTTCGTGGTTTTCTCTCTTGAGATCATAAAATGTGATGAACTAGCCTACTTTCAAACAAAAATGACTATTGTCTCATTGACACCAAAAATAATGGACCAAAAATCAATTCTAATACAATTTTACATTATGGGTCCAAATGGACCCGAACAATTGATGTGTAAGAACGTCAGTTAGGGCCGAAGTGGGGGGTCGTACAAATTGTTTCTTCTGCCGTGTTATTTATATTTACATTATTCACAGTCTAGAAAACTGAGTTCCTTGAGTTAACTACTGGATAAAAAATTGGGTCCAATTAAACCCGCTAAGTTTGTACTAATTACATCCAATAACAATTTAGCAACACTATCCTATTAATCTTTTGTAATCAATATTTTTCGATTCTCGTCTAATAAATTATAGTTAGGCACTCCAAGTTTTGTTTACAACTTAATCGTATTCACTTCAATACAGCGACGAAGGCAAAAACTGTAATAATCAGGTAGATTTCATCCACTCGTGTAATTGACAACTGCGTTTTAAAAAATGCCTCCCAAGGTATTTTCATTTTTTTTTACAAATTGTTTACGTATCGAATTACGAAAAGGACATTTATCTGGAGAGTACAGACCGTGTGTGTTCGCTGTAACATTTAAGGAATATCAGCCACAGTCGATCCTATATGTACATACGTATGTGTATGTGTGTTTGGATCAATTCCTACGTACCACATACATATTACTATCGAATGTCACATCGATTCATTGCGGCGAGAGCAAAATCTATTTTGAGCAGTCGAGCCACTTGATAAGTTATTGTATTGTGTTTTTGAAATTTGATATTTTTAAAAGGGTTTCCTTTTGGGATAAAATTTTTTTAAAGTTGGTGTTGAATTTCTACAAGTATTTGGGTTTGTGTTTATAATGTGATCAATCAAAATTTGTAATCGTTGGAAGTTGATTTTAAAACGAGCGAAAATGAGTAGAATATTTCTTTGTTTGTGTTGTTTGTGTTAAGAAGCAAATAAAAACGGTTTTGAATTACTCTGTTTACTTTGTATAGGTTGGCTGTCATACATTGTTATCAATGTTTGTATAGTTGACAGTTGGAAATTAAAGCAACAGTGGAGGAGCATGAAGACGCATGAAACCGTAGAGGTAGTCGGTTTTCACGATGTAAGGATTCTATGCAAATTTCGTCTTAAGTTAAAGCATTCAAGCAAAAATTTATTTAAAAATATGTACATATGTATCATCATTTTCCAATGGCCCGGTTATCCACTATGAGGTTCGTGGGTTAAAAGAGCTTAAGTGGACTCTCCACATTTCCCGATCTTCCGCCATTGATTCTAAATCATCAGGAGCTATCCCCCATACGGGTAGAGGTAAGATTTCGGACTTGGTCCAGTCATCTCATCCTGAGCCTACCTATGGGACGCCTACTTGATGGCACAGATTCCATGGCACGTCTGTCCTTAAAAAAAAGTTCATGCCCCAGCTACATACAGTGTTGGAAAAAATAATAGAAACAAGCTTGTTTTGAACTTTGCACTGTATTTGTAATTTTAGGCAATGGTTAACGAAATATATATTTATTGGTTCCTTGTATTATCATTGTACTAGCGAATATGAATTTTATTAATGAAAAAAAATAAAACGCTAAAAAAAATTAATTTCTGTTTTTTCAGGGTTTTAGCCTGGAAAAAATAATAGAAACAAAACTTTTATTTTTTTATGCTATGAACTACTTTACATTGAAAGTTCTCAATCTACTATCAGTAATTGGTTGTAGCTTCTTTACTGTTAATCACTGCTTGACATCTTCGCTTCATAGAACGAACTTATGAGGCACAGGTTAGTGATGGTAAGGACTGCCATACATGTTGTATCTTGACCCGTAATTTTTCTTCATTCTGGACTTTAAAGTCTTCTATATTGCATTTTAGAACGCCCAATAAGTGTTCCTTGCAGTTTGAATCGGGGGACCGTGAAGGTCATTCTGTTAGACCATTTTGATCACTTTAAAACTATTCCTTAATCAATTTCGAGGAGCACTTGGGATCATTATCCTGCATGAACTCCTATTTTAACGGCAAATCCTCTTCAACTAATAAGGGCAACCCATTCTTAAGGACGTAAACGAACTCCACAGAACACATTTAGCTTTTTATCCAGATTAGTGCTTTAACTCCAGATGCTCAGAATCAGCCCATCTTATAAAGCTACTTCCACCGTTTTTAATTTTTTCTTTTCAATGACACGTCATGACGTACAAGCTTTTTACCGAACCGAGATGTCAAATTTCCTTTTCTGCCACTCGTTTTTTTTTGTTTGGGATAAAAATGGAGAGCAGGAAGGATCTTCATTTTAGAATAGCTTATTATCTGCGCTATTTTGTCCATTGTATTGCCGTCTTTTCTTGCATTTTTTATCAAAACTCTTTCAGAATCGGCGCAGTAGACCCAACGACTTATTTTTAAAAAACTTTCGATTCAACAACTTTAATATTTTTCCTAGTTACACTTTAACACCAGATTAAACAAATTTCGACTATTTGAAGTAAAACCAAACTGTCCTTCTCTAAAGAATCACTGCGATAATCTTTTGTTTCTATTATTTTTTCCAGGCTGAATTACCCTCTGACCTGTATTTTTTCCATTCAAGCTAAAATTAATTTTTAAAAAAAGCAAACGATTGAACTATTCGAATGTAATAGGTAGTATTCTTGTGCCGTAGTGGCTCAATGAGAGTCGTTATTACGAGCGACAATTATTAGTTTATTATTGCGCTTCCTCTTGTTTCTATTATTTTTTCCAACACTGTATGTCCACAGAACATATTTCGCGGCGCCTTCTCCGAGAGTATAATTTGTCATGAAAAAACTTCTCAATTCGCCGTTCGGAGTCGTACAATAGAGTCGTACAACTTGATTGTGATTCCTATAAACTTGTTTTTTGGACTGTGAACCCAAGTTCAAGCAGTTTGGCACGGGTTTTCGTTCGACGTAGCCACCGTTAAGCAAGGGGACGGATCGTTTTTTGGTCAGGAGAGCCTTTTCTTTTAGCGGAAAACATTCCCACTCGTATCGCATGCGTTTTGTTCAAAATGAGCTTATTTTCCTCTTGATATCCATCAAGTAAACTAAATAAAAAGCGACATTTTCTGTCCATTTGGAAATGTAATTCGAAAAAGGCATAATAGCACAAAACAACAACATACACTCTCAAATAAAAACTTAAGATGCACCTGATCTGGACCACTTCCCAATAATGGCCATCGTTTAAGCATTTCCGCCCATCTGTAGGTTGCATAATAAAGAGTGTCAAACCATTTCTGATCATTGTGAAAAGCATTGAAACATCTCTAAATGTTCACACCTATCTGCATTATAAAACAAACGCGACAATAAAGTCAACCGCTCGTTCCATATCCTTAACACTACCAAATATTATATACTTTTCGACCTATAGTGAGGAGAATCCTTTTAAAACGCCCTCAGGAAAACACAATGTCTGATCAGAAGCAACTCAACAAACAATCGAATCTAATCAACGAAAATTTAGGAAATCTACTTCATACGAACTTCAGCAAACAGGTTAGCAGTACCTTGGGGTATTAAACTCTTTTTCAATTTTCTTTTATGAAATGTTAAAGGGTAGACACGCGGCCAAACTTTATACTTATTTATAAGTTTGAATAATAAATACAAAGGTGTATTCGAATCGTATACACATAAGTACGGAAATGAGCGAAGAATTTATCTTGACATCTTTTGCTTATAATGTGCGACTTTGTGTATCCGCATTCAGTTTGAGAAAATATTCAAGTGCGGAGATGGTCTAGGACGTTTTACCGCATTATTTTAGAATAATGCTTGCAACCATTTTAATGAATGATGTGAAAAAGATACAAAAACGGAGGATATCAAGCGATAGGTGAAGAATGAGTTGAAAAAGCTGTGTACCACAGCTCACGAATGAGCTTAGTCAGTTAGTTAGAGTGGTCCTCCAAGAAGAGGTACACAAAGGCCAGAAAAGTAGATCCATTGTAATACTACTGAGTGCTGGGGTTTGATCCCTGCCTACTCCTGAAACCACTTAGATTTTCTAATGTAGCTATTCAGATTGCCCGGGCTGGCGGATTTCAGATCATTTAAAACGTTAAAAAAAGATCGGCCTAAGATGGTTTTCGTGATGTTGGTAAGGGCGGGATACGTGCAGAGGAAGTGTGCAGTAGACTCTTTCTCCTCCTCTTATCTGCAGCTCCTGCAGAAATCGTCACATACTATGCCTAGGCGTTGAGCATGTCTGCCTAGGATGCAGTGTCCCCATGAGGACGTTGATCAGTTTTCTTCTTCTAAGTCGGATAATACTTTTGATCTTTTCAGACCCAGAACAGGTCAGATCAGCCTGGAATTGTTGTAATAATCGAGGTGTTGCCATCCACGATTTGCTTTCGACAAAGCGTCGACATGGTCGCTGTAAGCGCTTTGACATGATCGTGCATCATGTTATCTGTACATTAAGAGCCTTGTCTAGCTAATTCGTCAGCCGCACAGTTCCCTTGAACGTCGCAGTGAACAGGGAGCCAACAGAGTATGACGCTATACTTGTTAACGATCTTGTTTAGAGACACGCGGCAGTCCTTCACTGGCCTAGACTTTATTGTATTGGATACGAGGGATCTGATCGCAGCCTGGCTGTCGATATAGATTGCAATATTTGTGCGTGATATTGGTTTAGCCGTCAGCAACGCAGCGGCTTGACTGATAGTTCTGTTTTCGGCTTGGAAGACACTACAGTGGTTGGGGAGAATGAAGGAGTGGTGGATGTCCACCTCTTCTGAAAAGACAACGCCACCGACTCTTTCGGCTGTTTTAGAGCTGTCCGGATATAGATAAACTCATTGAGGAGGTTATTCCGCTGACTCTAGGCGCTTCTGTCAGGTATTTTGTGCTTGTAGCCCATGTTGAAGTCGTGTTCAATGGGCGCGTAGCTGTTGAATTGAGAAGGCTGCGGTGAGTTGATAGGATCGGATCCCGGTATGCACCACATTTTTTTCAAACCATTGGTGAGTTTCTCTCAGTCTTAAGGCCGCATTAGTGGCCTGCTGCATGTCATAAATATCTATTGGCAGTATGTGAAGTCGAATGAATATAACAATGTCCGAAACTGATTAGGCACGCGGCATTGGCTTTCGAAGGATAGAATTCGTCGCAGGCAGGCCCACTTTAGGTAAAAAGATCTGAAGCTGCTTGGGAAAAGGAAGTATCTGAAGGCGGCTTACATTGGTGGCCATTTGAATATGACACCCCCGTGAAAATGTATACATACTTTGATTAATATTTTTGTACAAGTACCGCAGTAGCTCCTTAAGGTCTGCTTAGCTATGATGGCTATTAGCCAGCGACAGTCACTAAAGTCGTCAGAAATCAACTTATCGACGTATGGTCGATTTTCGTAATCTGCTTCAGAGTGAACTCCGTCAGCCGGGTAATTATAAAATATTAATAAAATATTAATATTAATATTTCTCTTCACGGGTAAAAGTCACAGGCAAACACCTCGCACAATGTTTTCCTTTTTTAATTTTACGTTGGAGTTATCTCCACAACTTACACAGAGATTTGAAACTTACGTAATTATCATCTGTCTGCTAAAGTTCGTCGTCGTATCTGCTCCTTCAATCACTATCTATGTAGACGGAAAAAGTCACCCCAAGGACACTGGTGCGATTGTCTGAGTTGAAAGAGGCAAGCACAAGTCCCTAACTAACTCAAACAATATCGGCGAGGATAACATTTTATCCCATACATTGGTGTTGGGAGTCCTTGTATTTTGGTTTTTCTGCATTAAACGTTAAACCCATCTTGGCTGCTTCACGATCTTTTGGAAGATTGGTGCTCTGGTGTTGGCGTGTGAGTTTCATTCTCTTCATCTTTTTTTTAACATCAAATATTATCAATTCGGAATTTTGGAAACGTTTGGAAACGCCATACTGGAGCACTCAGAAGCAACTGCTCCCTTGTACTACCAGAAAGCAGGACCCAGTTTTTATCCATTTTACTAGAATTTCCTCGACTTTCGGAGAAAACCGAGAAGGTAGTTCAATGATGAGAAGCTCTATCAGCACTCACCACACCAGCACCGAAAATCTGGTACCTGATCCGAGTAAAGGCAGGACAATCGCAAAGGAAATGATCCGAAGCATCGTCACCCCCTCCACAGGCGTCGCACACAGTGGGGTCACGTAAGCTTAACACACTATTATTCTTGGCAAAAGTGAAATGTCCCGTTAGAAAGCCAAGTCTCTTCTGCTGAGTGACAGCAAGAATGTCGTTGATTTCTTACAGACAGAGCACAGTTCGAGAACATTCGTTTAGTCTGCCTGCATCCTGGAGAGCCGTCCCACACATAATTGTATTCGTAGGAAACCCAATTGTTAATGGAGGCCCTGACCGAGGACGGGGGAAGACCCAACGTAGGTTCAGGTCCTGAGAAAACATCCTCAGAGCCTTGTCTAGCAATCTCATCGGAGATCTCATTTCCAGGGATCCCAGTGTGACCTGGGACCCAGACAAGAGTCAAAGAGTTCAGCCTTGCGAACAAAATCAGAGAGTTCTTGCATTCTCACACTGTATTTGAACTTGTTAAAGGGTTGAACAAGGCCTTAAGCGCAGCCTGGCTATCGTTACAGACGCAGATGCTCCGACCCATTAGGATAGCAAAGGTCTCTACTTGAAAAACAGTAGTGAAGTATGGTGTTATCGACCTCCACGAAGACTCTAGCACCGGACCCATGACTTGTTTTGGAGCCATCCATTAAGATTTAACTACAGCCCCCTCCAGGCTCAGACTCTGGCCATTCCTTCAGTAAATGCACTGTAACCTTTTTACATTATGTGTACTTCAACCATTCGGTGGTGTCAATAAAAGCTGAGGGAACACTCTAGGCAAACCCTCTTGAGGAAAAAGTGTTTTTTGAATCTTGACGAAATTCATTTTTATTCAATTTAAATTGAGTGTTTTTCCAAAAAGTTGAGTGAACACTCTGTCGCAGTTTTTATTCACACCACCCAATGACTTCAAAATAAATCTGAAGTCAACTTAAATCATAAGACTTGAGAATTTTTTCATGCACAAAGTCTAAAATGGAAAATGTGTTTAAAAAATGATTTTAATCGCTTATGGGTAAAATTAATAATTCTTTTACATATTTATCTACATGAAAAGAACGAAATTATGAATAAAAATTCAGAGATGAACTGTGTGTCTGTGCATCCATACGAGTGCTTGCATATGGCAGTGCTCACTTTCTAAGGTCAAGTGTTTAATAACCCATTGGCTTTATTCCTGAAACACCCGGTGGAGCTAGATCAAGTAAAGAATATAAATAAATAAAAGAATGTATGTATGTACAACCAATTCAAATGTATAGTTGCAGTGTGATGAAGAAGACAATGTAATTTAACATTTCCCGGCGGTGTTGTATTAAAGAGAGTTCATCAGTCAGTTTCCATAGAACAAAATGGAATCGCATGGGATTAAAAAAATTCTCTTTGATGGAAACGAACAATGTCTATCTAAGAGAGTGCACGCGCATTTCGTTTCCATTCTCTAAAAATACTGTACATATTCTTTTCTTGTTTCTTCATATACACGCTCAACACTGGTGCTGGAGTCGATGACAAAGATGACTGCGATACGGAACGGAGCGACGGAGGTGACCTAATCCAGGTATTCCAGAATATCAATTCAGTTACTCCGTGAATATGGTGCTGAAGGGTTGGTGTGGGGTTGCATAACGTTTAACAATTTTTGCGAAAGTTTCTTACCCTTAAAAACGGAGAGTGATAGTGTGAGAACAGAGGAATTCGCCTTCTTGCATTTCCATTTGTTATGATGTACAAGTTATGGTTTCCTCTTATCTATTCAGTCAGTGAAAATCCGAATAAGCAATCTATGTATCTAAGAAATAAAAAATAATAAAATATAAAGTGTAAAGTGTAGTGTGTGTGAATATACAAAATCTTCCAAATATTTCCAATGAGGATTATTTTAGCTCCAAAAGGATTACGCTCATTTTAAAGGAACCAAAAACCTTCTCTGACACGCACTGTCCCAAAGAGGAATAAAATTCAAGGTGAGTGGATAACCGTGCATGTCAAGGAAATTATTCCCACAATTTCTCCGAGCATTGTCTTCAAAACGAAAGATGAAAAAAACAGGAATTTCTTAGCAATCTATCGGATTTTAGAGCGGCAATGTGAACCATTACTGACAACATCATAAATGTATAATAATTTGGGTTTTCTCGGAGTTGTGCGTACCCAGGTGTACACATTTACGTGTGTCGTTGAGCCGAATTTTTAGGAAATTTAAAAATAACTCGACTTAACCATTTAGGTGCGTAATCAGAAAATCGATTATTCTGTGGAAAGTAATTTTTAAAAAAAAAAAAAAAACAATTTATTTTTAAATAGAATTATTGAGAATTGCGAAAACCATTTATGTATTTGTATCAACTGTCCCCGTTGCTAACAAAGGATTGAGTTTTCACAATTACACGTGTATTACATTTCTAATTAATTCATCGAACTTTTCCTTTTCGCAACTTGAACTTCATTTATAACAAATCGGTATGCAATAAGTAAAATTGTAGAAGCATTGATCTAAATTTAGAATAGTGATCGAAAACTTCTGGTTCTGATTCTGGTACTATAGCTGTCCACTTTAAAGTTCCCAGACCCAGTTGCCATTATTCACCATCAATGCAAGTTTAGTCAAAATCGGTTATAACGACTTTCAAGGGACCGATGAATTTGGTCGTTATAAGCGAAAGGTCGCTATAACCGATATCAGGGCTAGTTATTGGAGCTCAGCCGGGACCTAAAAATTTGATCATTATAACCGATATGCCGTTGTTAGCGATTTTTGAGTTGTAACACAATAATCTGTATCGGACTGGTTCTTGTAATCTTCATTGGATCCTTGAGAAAACATGGTTGAACGACTTTCTTACAGGAAGCATTGATGACAATGTTTTGAGAAACCGGCGCAACAAAAAACTTCTGTATTATGACTTTTTAATGCTGTCAGCTGTACGTACATACTTTAGTGTCATTTTAATTTTTTTAAATTTTCGACAGGCAATGACAAAGCTCCGAGAGTATAATTTGTCTTAATAACTTGTCATTTCGGCAAAAGAGTACGTTTAGTACATACAACACGCTCAATGGTTGCTGGAAGTTTGTCCTTTTTGATCGGTCGCACCAGCACCATTTATTTTGATCGATCAAATGTAATAAGTTCAATATTAATTAATGAAAGATTTGTCATTATTGTGGATTGCGGTTGTAATCTGTGTATGTACACACATTCAATTACATAAATAAATTAAACCAGATTGATAGCTCTGACACAATGTAATAAATAAATGATGAACTAAATACCGGCACAATTTGAGAAGGCACATTCAGATATAAGATTATAGTACATATGTATGTAGAGAGGGCTCATAAATTTAAGCGTTTTAAGGACCAAGATGCGTATGAACATAAATTAAAAAATTATAGTTATACATATTTCAGAATTTCTTTGCTAAACAATCATAGTTGTTTGTACGTAGCTGTTTTTACTAGTTTTTGGTTTATAGTGGTACTAGATGAGGAACAAGCGCCTTAGCTTGTTTTGACTCTTATTAGAGTGGTTTTAAAGATGTCTTATAAATCGTCAAATTCGATCTGCTATCTCCAAAGTGATCCTATTTTTGTTCCTACTTTGAAGAGGTTAGTGATTTACCTTTAATCGATTCTCATATGCTGACGATTTAAGAATCTATGGAATGTTAAGTCTGTATCTGATTGTTTCAAACTCAGTGTCAGTGGCGTAACTAAAATAGTTTTACGTTGATACATATAAATAATTGTGTGCGGAATGTTTGCCGACTTAATCTTAATTCTTTTGGTCTTGATTTATTGGTTTGTTCTGTACTTGAATATTGATGCGTTGTTTGCGAATTGAAAGAACTCAAAACATTTCGAAAATATGCGCTTCGGAAAATATACTATGTATGTATAGGGTTTTTCAATTGGGACATAACAATTTTGTATATTAATACAAAGGCACCCTTAAACTTTTCTTATGGTCAGTCAAGGTTTACATTTCAAAGAGTTCGAACGAGCAGCATTTGGAAATTATTAAAAATTTCTGCTGAAATTTTTAGCCGGTGGTCGCAACTACAACGCACCGGTCGCACCGAAAATATTGCAGCCGTAAGTTTTTCAGTTCAATTCCACGCCTTTGACAGGAATTGGGAATTTTTGTGTGGAAGATTGGTGGAAAATTGGCTCCAAAGAATTGATCGCTGCTGAAATCGAATTCCATAAATAAATTTAATATGTGTACTGCACCTGGAGTAAATTTCAGTCCGATATCTCAATTATTCTGTGTTTTATTTAAACACAAAATTGTTATGTCCTTATTTTTATTTATTTATTTTTTTTTTTGACACCGCGGGTCAGAGGCATACTATAAATCTAGTTTTTTTCGTAGCCATACTCAACTTATTGTTGTCCACTAAAATTGACTTTGACATGGACTAAAAACACCGGACAGAAACGTCTGCAGTCTTTGCCAAATCCTTTCGGTTTGTGCCGCTTTGTACAGAAGCTGCAGAGTTTTTGAAGAAATTGAATCTAACGTGCACTTCTTATGCATGCGTGCCAACAGTGGCTCTTTAACCTTGCCATTGACAATGGGGATGACCTTAACTACTAGGTTAAAATCTTTTAATGCTTTCAATAGTGGACTCAGAGTTGTTAGGCCTAATACTTGAACTGGTATTACTATGGGCCTACCTCAGAGCATCATGCTTTTTAACGAATGAAAATGCTCTATTCCAAAGACAAATGCTTAAGAGAAAATTTATATTTTTTCGTGTAACCGGTTTTTTTAAGACTCTGGGATAAAGCATTCTACTGTCGGGTGGGCTAGTAAAAACCTCACATTCATAGAGGAGGACTGGCACAAGAAGAGTTTTTGTCAACATCAATCTGGTATTGATTAGTAAAAAGTGTTGGGTTGCCCAAAGAGTATGTAGCCCACTATAAACCTTGCCTATTGAGCTATTAATATAAGTATCCCAGGAAAGAGTACTATTAAATAACATACCAAGGTTTCTAGCAGAGACAACCAACTCTATTGAGCATTGTGCAACTGAGCTGCAGGTAGTGCCCTGGTGTCAATTATCTTGCGATGTATGACAAGTGCGTTAGACTTTGTCGTGTTTACCCACAGATTATGTTTTAGAGATTAATCGCAGATAGATCGTGATAGATCTTCGTTTGAAAGGAGTATGGCTCTGTCAATCGCATTAAGAGGAGAGCTCAGGATTAGTTGGTCGTGATCACACATACATATATATTGAGCAATGTTTTATTATTTTCGGAAGCTCATTTATGAAGAGTGAGAACAGTAAAGGTCCGAGGATAGATCCTTGCGGCACTCCATTAAAACATTAAGAAAGTTGGAGGAACCATCAAGGTAGGAAAACATTAAGTTCGTGGACGGTGCTGAAAATTTGAAGTCATTTTCTAACTAACAGGACAGAGCGGTTAACTGTATCAAAAGCTTTGGAGGAATCCAGAAATCAAATTTTTAAGACGGATTCAGATATTCTTTGCTGTGTAGGCGTTTCAAAACGCAGAGCACTAGTTTCCATACAAAGTATTGACTTATTTAAATAGCAGAAGAATCCGTCACTGGATCAACTTTACACGCATGAAACAATAAGGCAAAGGAACTGAAATAAATATTGCATATAACACACATGTGACATTGTCGCGTTCGTGTTTTCAGGCAAATGGTTGCAAGTCTAGTCAAACGTATTTGGATTGACTTGAAAATCGACTAAGGCTAGGGCCACGCACTGAGCGATGAGTGATCGAGCGACAAGCACCTGAGCGACGCAAAAAAATTAAAACATATGGAAACGTAGGGCTGTGGCCACGTAGTTGCTGAGCGATAAGCGATTTTACTGAGCGACAGAGCGGGTAGAGAGACTTCTTTTGATTATAGAATTCTTGATTTTTATAGGAAAAGATGCGTGTTAACTTTATCTTGGATAGGAATCACTCTGAGCATGCACAAATTTCCCTAGACATCCACAAGAAACAACAGACCATTCTAAGCAGCACCTTGCTGTACCGTGACTACGGGGCTAATATGTATGTAAAAACGGGTGCATACGCAATACTTTGTTCAATAAAAAAATTAATTGTGGTTTATTATGCACAATTTGTTTAATTTATTTAAATACTTTAAATATAACGAAAGTAAGAAGATTTCCACTGGAATTTCTCCACGCAAAATTGATAAAAAGTAATTATATGCTTGCATCAGCTTTATTAGTGGTTAACCTGAATTTCGCTTTTATTTCATTTCTTTTTTTTTCATCCCCAAACCGCCCGAGTAAAACTGTGCGGTGGTGGTTTGAGAGGTCACCACTTGCATTCCACGGATTTTATTTCGATGTGCCTTTCTTAAAATTTGTAGGGTGAAACGATTCGAAACTAGGTCCCCCTCAACAGGATAAAACAAAAATCGATTTAAAACCTTTTTGCATACCAGCGACTAATTAGATAATTTTTTTCTGTATCTGCTTGCATTTGATTTGTCTGCTTCTTTTTTTCTAATGCGAAGTTTGCTTTTAATTAATTATGATTCATAAATTATATCTGCGTACATTTTTTTTAATATATAGATATAACAGACTTTATGCAAATTCGTTGAAAGTCTCAGAGTGCTTAGTATATTTTTTTTAAATATTGATTTAAGCCTCGGACGCAATGTCCGTGAATGCAATGTAGTTCAACGACGTACACTGACCGCCATAAGTTTAGAATCACCATGTCAAGTTAACATTGTCGTATTTACAAGGGGAGAGAGAACCCTCTATGCCACACTCAGGTCAAGGCCACGCAATGAAGGCAAGTCACACTCGGCAGTCTCATTAACCGTCAACAACCACGACACGCGAGTTGTGGTAACAAAAAGGCACGTCTTAGTGCTAATTGAGTTCTGTTGAACCACCTCTACCTATCTACCTAAACCTAGGTACCTTGATGTACGAGAAATATAATAAATGACTCGGGTACCCAAATCCTTACTGGTACCTGATATTTTGGTACCCAGGTAATACCGGGTATGCGGGAGTCAAGAGCTCTAGTAAATACCCATTGAAATGTCCATTTGGGAGGAGAGAAGGCCTCTTGGTCGTGTAGCAATCTCATATTGGCCCCTCGAATCTTTAATAAACTTACAGATGTCCTTGATAGGTACGCTACTTATTTCTTCCATATCCTGGATGAAGTAACTTCCACAGGATTTATGTCGGAGATAGCAGAGGCCTGGGCAGTAGCAGAGAAAGAGAGTTTTGTCCTCATTAACTTTTTCGTCATCCTAGTACTCTGCAAGGTCATCCTTACTTAGCTTTAAGCAAATTAATATGATTTTACTCGGCTTAATTATGCTTATAGAAATATGTATCTTATAATCCTGGTATACTGACGGTTCGAAAATGGACTGCGGAGTCGGCGCAGGCATCTTTTCTGACCAGCTAAATATATCAAAGTCTTTTCATCTCCTAGACTCTGGTAGTGTTTTCCAGGGGGAGCTTCTCGCAATTCGGGAAGCCTGCCGCTTGCTAAACAATCTCCAAACATCCAACCAAAATATCGCTATTTTCTAGGATAGCCAAGCCGCTATCCAAGCCATTGATGGGGTTACCATATCCTCAAAACTGGTAGAGCAATACCGGCTTGTAATAAATCAACTAAGTACCCACTCCATAATTACATTCATCTGGATCCCAGGTCGTAGCAATCATGAGGGCAGTGAGCGTGCCAACGGGCTGGCCAGGAGAGGATCAGCCCTTAACAGTTCTCTTACGGAAAGAGTCGATATTCTGCTGGGCACTGTTAAGGGCTTTACACATCTTCACTTCTATTTCATTTCCTCCGATCCGCGTGTGGATTGTAAAAAAAAAGGTGTCCGGATCCGGCGAGGACCAGACAGCGTACTTTGGGAAAATCCCTCTTCGTGGACCTCGGTGAAATAGCTGAAAAAAGGATTGGAGAACTACTCCAACGGCTGGATTTAACCGCATCAATCAAACACCACCAATCAACACCCATACACAAATAGTTTTGAATGAGTTTCGTGGTAACAAAACGGCGCAGCCTAGCACCAGTTGGGTTCCCAGGAACTGCCACTCAACCTGCCTATAATTCTTAAAACTTTTTTTTTACAGTCAAGATGATTGACATTGACGAAATCTTCTTCAAACGAATACTCGAATACAGCATAAAATTACTAGGTGATTCCAAACTTATGGCCGGCAGTGTAAATCAAAAAAAGAAGAACAGAAGATACAAAGGAATTCTTTTTGGTGTACCTAGTGGTTCCAAACTCAAGTGACATTAGGTTTCAATGGCGTTCGCACAAATTGGAGTCCATTTTTGGAAGTTTTTACTGTTCTTGACATCATGAGTTGAACCAGCATGACAGACAGCTTATGACCAGAATGTAAGTTTGTCCAAAAACCATGAATATGAATATTTTTAAACAGATGTCGAATTGGGGGTAGGACCAAATCAATTTACAGTTTTTTACACACGCACCTAACGTCAGCAGTTCAACGCCCTAACCACTGAACCATGACGACCAATAGTAGAATCAAAACACAGGCATCCCAAATGTAATTTTTTCTCGTAATTTATTCTCCCTAAATTGTACAAATTTCACATCACCGCACAATTCTGATTATTGTAACTTAAAATAGTACCTCATCGAAGGCAAAGCATATGTCTACCACTGTTTGTCTTACTGTAAAATACGGATTAATTAATAAATCGATAAAGCTCAATTAACTCGGATGATATCCGCTGTATCATCGCGTACGTGAGCCAAAGAACTCAAAATGGATCATATGAAATATTTATTGATATATCCCACAAGTGTGGGAAGGTTCACATGCCGTTATGCATCATCAGAGCGAAAAATATTTCGCTAGACTGGATACTTTCGGTTTTTATGTTTGTTTTCCCTTATTTGTCGCACTATCGATTGAATGTGAATGAATAAGATTTGTGACTTTGAATATTTTGTCACGTTCAAGACATAAAAGTATTTACCGAAAAATGATATTTCCATAAAGAATAGGTACGTGACTTACAATCATAACATTCATCAGCCATGGGAACTATTATTTTCTTTCCCAAAAAAAAAAATAGATAACCCATAACCGTGCAGGATATCCGTCTGTCAGGGAATTTGTTTTCACAAATTTAAGTTATTATTGGATTTGGTTAGTAACGTAGGTGAGTAGATGGAGTATCACAGAATGATATGCATGTACGGATTCTATATTCACAACAGGCCTGGTTGAAGTGGCATCTCATAAACTGCACAAACCTGCATCTAACATGGGAGAGCAATGTGTTTGGTCTGATTTCTTTGTACAAAAAAAGACAGAAAACCGTCTGAACATCGAGCTGGCGGTGGTACAACTCCGCAGTTGCATAAATAACACTTTTGCCACAAAGAAGACGATGTACAGGCATTGCCGGTGAGTTTTAAAAAGGCATTCTGGTTGACTGTTGTGTTGCCACTCTAAAGATGGTCGTTTGGAATATTTTTCTCCTTCTCTTCTCGTCTCGGGGTGCGCATTTTACTATTCAGATGCACCTTTTCAACACGGTTGGCGGTTGGTTGCAAAGTTCACTCCGCGAAGAATCTCTTTTGATACTACTTATGCAGTCTTCACAGCCACCCATGCTGGTTATGGATGTACATTGTACACATGTACGTGTAGTTGGCTATAGCTGACTACTTTTTATTCTGGTTATGATGAAAAATCGCACTCTTTTGGTGTACCAGTCCGCATTGATCGCACACTGAGGCATTATTATTACTATTATTTTCTGATTCAAAATTGGCGATAAGGACGTGTCACGTTTTGCAATTTACACATTCGAGAGAAGCCATTGTTTCTTCGTCCATTGTTTGTGAATTTTAAAATGATTTATAAATTCCTGTGGTTACTGACAACTTTGGAGTGAAACTGTGGGTATATGGCAGGAATGATCATCGCTTTTAAGTCGTGCTTCCATTGTTTCGAGTTAAAAAAAAAAGAATTGGTAGTTTTTTTTTTGTGTGTGTAGCCTTTTCGTTTTAGATTATGCTCAACCGAAATGTGAGGTTTTATGAAAAAATGTTTAGTTGCTGATTTGGTTTGGTTGTGTATTGATGAGCATAGAAATACATAAATTGTAGTCGAAGTACATAAATTCGATTTTTTTTAATTGAATCTTTAAAAAATAATTAAAGGTCAGTTTTATGCTGCTTTTTAAACTTTTCACAGTCAATATTTGTGGAATGATTTCTGTATGGTAGACAGAGGTATACTAGAGGATTCTGTATTAGGGGCCCTAAATACGCACTGCAACCTATGAGATCTATTGTGGTGGCCCATATGATTTAACCAGAGGTTATATTGAGGCTTTTGATAAACCTGAGGCTTAGGTTAAATTTTTCGAATTTCCGCTGAGTTGACCGAGGCCCGCGTCAAGTGGAGTAATCTTTTCCTTGCGGCTCCTGGACATACGCACAAAATATGTTCAGCAGCCTACCCTCAATTCTCGACAGATACGGAAAATATTGGTATCTGATACTTTCATTTTATGCAGATGGCATCTGAGTGGACAATGTCCTGTTAGATGGCCTGTTAAGGTTCTTAACTCGTCTTTGTTGAGAGTAAAGTCTAGGCCTTGTTTAGGTTGGGGTTGATGAACTTTTTCGCTTGTCAAAGGCCCCGGAGATTGGCCTAGTAGTCGATCTCCCATTGTGTTATTTTAGAGTAGGCACTGTTGGGTGGTACCCCAAAACGGTTTGGGACCAACGAGTAGGCGACAAGCGTCTCTTATCACTAGGCAGTCAGCCTGTTCATTACCCTCGAAGCCTTCATGTCCTGGGATCGATGCTAGAGTAGTTAGATTGCTTAATTTTCCTTGAATGCAGTTTGCTCTACGTCACACTTATTGTGAGAAGCAGTTCGTAGAATTTTTCAGCAGGGACATTGGGTGGTGTGAACAAAAACTGGGGAACACTCTTGAGGAAAGTGTTTTCTGAAACTTGACGAAATTAATTTTTATTCAATTTAAATGTAGTGTTTTTCCAAAAAGTTGAGTAAGCACTCTGCCTCAGTTTTTATTCACACCACCCATTATCTCTTGTGGTCTTCTCGAGGCAGAATTTCTGAATGGATGAAAACAGATATAATGACTTAACGAGTGCCATATATCCATCAGCTTTTGCATTTAGACTTTATTAGCAAAGTCTACAGGAAACCCCTCCCATCACCTTATCTTTGATTTTTCTCAGAGCCGTAAAACTCATCTGACCTTTTTACAGACGGTGAGTTTACAGTTCAGCAAAACTTTTTACCGTGTTCTTCTGTTTTTCCATATTGTACAAAGGAGTTTCTGAATAGATTGGGCTGAGAAGCAGCGTTGACTGTCTGGCTAAAAGCAAATTAGTGTACAGGACATGTTCATAGACGGAATATTCGTCACATGGGATAACTTGTGCCAATGAACTCATATCGTTACTGATCTCCTTCAGATAATCTCAGTTACCCAGAGGGGTTCCGAAGAAGACTGCATTTTGACTGAAATTAATCTTACTTCATGTACATAGTATGTACTAGTGATCTTGATTTTACCCGGGATAATACCCATCTCAACAACTATCCGGGTAATGCGGGTAATACCCAAGTTCACGGGTACCCGGCAATATCAGCTATCGGCTAGCCGACAATATCCGGTAACAGGTACCGGTGGATATTTACAACAAGGAGAGAAGGCGAGCCACTCCCGGCTGTCTTATTTCCCGTCAACAACACACACCACCAACCAGACTAGTGGTCGTGGTAATAAAACAAGGCACTACAAGGTGCTAATTGAGTTCTGTTGAACCACCACCTCTTCCTACCTACTTATGTACAATATCTTAATGTACAAGAAATATAAGAAATGACGCGGGTACCCGAAACATAGCGGATACCCAAAAGCTTATGGGTACCCGATATTTTGATACCCGGGTAATACCCGAAAATGCGGGTACCCGGGTCTTAACATTCGGCGATGTTTGAGTGGATGGTGTCCACTTTGTAAGCATCATCTTTCTTTACTCCGGAACAAACTTTGACACTATTTCCTTCTTCATTCTCTAGATCCTGCTGTTCTTTCATTTATGTACGGATATAGGTACAGTAGAGCGTCGAGTATCCAAACTAATTAGGACCAGGGCGCGGATAATTAAATTTGATAAATAAATTTCGGATAATCGAACACATTAGTGAATTGAATAAAAATCAGATATGTGGTCGCTCATCATGTTCAGCTACATAGCAAGGATATTAATAAATTAAAAGAATTTCGATTCCTTTTTCTTGTTGACGATATTTTAAAAATTAACTTTCGTAACTTAACCACAAATCACGAATAAAATCAGCAACGCTCACGTGAATGCTACAGAGATACGAGTAAGCACGTATGCATGTGTTTCGTGAGCAGCCGTTCCAAATAGATGCGTTTGGACCGTTATCTCAGGCACAATTTGTAAGATTTTGTTTTCTCCTTTTTAAAGTTTAGTTCGGATAATTGACTTTCCGACTGATTGGCGTACGGATAACTGACGTCCATTTGACTCCGATGTTGCGTTCGGATAACTGATGTTTCGGTTAAATGACTTTCAGATAATCGACGCTCTACTTTATATGATGGAACCTCAGAGTACAAACAGAAGAGTTTTAGGCAAAACTATGGCATTTTAAGAGGACTATCAGTCAAGTCATCCGAATTGAAATACTTATACCCGCTGATTTTCAAAGTGCATAGCTAGATGAACTCCAGCATGAGACATGAGACTGTATTAGTCGGCACTATCCAGCGGTTTTCCAGCTCCATACTGCGGAAACCACCACTTGCTGCAGCTGCCTTTTTCCACGCAGGACGAATTAAAATAAATAGCTGGCGCGACAGCTCGGGGTGAGCCAATTATATTTCATCATCATCATCATCATTTTTCAACTACACCATCCACTATGGTGGTCGCGGGTTTAGGGTGCTTAAGTGGACGCTGTACATATTCTGATCTTTCGCCATCAACTCTGAATCATTAGGGGCTATCCCCATACGTGTAGAAGTACGATTTCAGACTTGATCCAACCATCTCATCCTGGACCTACCCAGGGGACGCCTCCCGGATGGCACGGATTCCATGGCCCGTCCGTTGTTATAATTTTCAATGCACCTATAGATTAGACTGATTATTTGAAAAATAAAAAAATAATAAGGAACGCAAAATCAGCTGTATCCTTAAAACTATTGAACTTCAATTATGCACGCATTTTTTTTTGTTGAAGAGAGAGAACCTGCTAGAAACCTTTTCCAACTCCTTCGCTTATAAAACAGCCGAAACCCCCTAAAAATGGTTAATTTTCACCGTAATTCTTACAAAATACCTAAACTGTCATTTGAAAACTACTGAATCGATTTTAATATATTATAGCCAAATAAATAATTCATCCAATAAAAACCGACTTAGCAGTTGTTGAGTTTTACCCGACCACACATACACCCAAACTAACCATTTTATACATTTAATATGTAAAGTAAATTAGCACATTTGGGTTAGTAATGTGATACTAGAGTATAGAAATTGTTTATATGTACATATATGTATATGTAGGTTGTCAAATGAATTGATTTCTATAATTTATTTAAGCTCAACTGTACTGTACTTTTTTGATCACTGTGTGAAAAGAGGAAAAAATCTATGTCATTCTGGCCTTCGAATAACTGATATCAAAAGATTTCGAAAAGAAATAATGTACATCTACACACAACAAAAAAAAAAAAAAAAAAGCAAACGTCATAAAGCGTAATAACTTTTTAAAATCACCACATAACACAGAGCCACTCAAAGAAAAATAACAATAGAATTCTGGGATATTATGATATGACTAATACAAAACTTATTTAAAATGACATTGATTGACAACTGGGTGATGTTGTTTCCTAGTAAGAAAGACATCGCCCACTTTTGAGCTTTCAAATTATGATTTTGTTTCCAGATTGTTATTTTCTAACAAAAGACGGGTGAAATTTAAACCCACATATAATTTATGGTTCTATTCATATGTAAAATACGAATGAATCACGGGTTCGTAAAACGTATAACTAAAGAATGAAAAATTGAATAGGCTGTACATAGCTATTTTCGAGCAAACTAACATTTTGAATTCGAAAAATTATAACATGTACATGTGTATGTACGTATATCTGGTTGCTTATGTTTGCGTAAATTTAACTGAAAACTAACTTAAGTTGCACATATGCATGTACAGGGTCATCCAATTCGTGGTCCGGATTTTACATCTCTGTTTCAATTACATACGTCAAACCGAACTGTCACCCGAGACTGTATATGTTTAGTTTAAGGTTTGCCATTTTACAATATGGATCGTTTAACAATTGCAGAACGTGTTAAAATTGTGAAAATTTACTACAAAAATAGTGATTCTATAGTAGCTACGTTTCGCGCATTACGAGCAGATCATGGTCGACATAACCGTCCGTACTATAGGCAAGACTGTAAAAAAAAAGTCGCAGAGACTGACTCTGTTACAGATTTCTCAAGCCATATCCATCACCGAAATGCACGGTCTACAGAAAATATGGCTGGCGTTAGTTAAAGTGTTGAAAACGAATATTCGTCATATATTTACTTTCGGAACCACAAAATGGATGACCCTTTATGAATGTACTTTAATTTTTCATTAACGTCTATGTTATACGCAATAAAAAGTAAAATTTCTTAGAATAAACACTGAAATGCAATTGATTCACAATTTAACGTACCCCACTATTACGAGTAGCGAGTCAAACGAAAAAGATGGTGAATGTGACTATTTGGTATTACGGTTAGCGAATCAATCAAATTTAGTTCGCCTCAAACGTCAAAAAATTGGCGAACTGTGATTTCACCTTATTACGATTAGCGAATGTTCGCTAAACTTCTGTCAGAATCAGTCCAATCAGAATATTAGCGCTTCTATCGCCAAACCATTGGTTGATGAACTTTAATCAGTTCCGTTCTAAGTTTCATATTTACAAGTTTGATATTGTGAGAACCCGCATTTATGTTATGTATTTTCTAAAATTAAAGTACATGGCTCATGTCATTGATGTCATGTCATGAGACGTCATTTTAAATTTCACGCCATTGTTGAACTGTCAATATTCAAACTATCATTGCGATGACTTTTGATAAGTAAATGCTAGGAAGTTATTAGGTATAGATTGGATCGATACACACTTGCAAAACGTGTTGAAATAGTTAAGATCCACACGGTAAATACATCGCAGAAACGTTTCGTAAAGTTCTTATTGCTTTTGGTCATCATCAAGCGCCTTCTTGCACAGCCATAGTGAATTTAATCGATAAATTTGAAAGTCTCGGAGAGGTTAGTGATGTGAAGACTCCAACTCGACAAGGTTAGCTGAAAATTCTCTGGTTTTAGGTATTCAGGACTTAGGTCAGAAATTTCAGTTTCCAGAAAATGAGACACTAATACCAAACAATATGAACAATTCATTGACTTAATTGACTATGGTCCAGTTAATTACTGTGGGAAGCAGTTGTACTAGATCTAAGTTTTTAAAACCAATCGAATGAGACAAAAAACTGTCAAAAACCCACTGTCAAGTACCATTTTTTGCCTTAAGCCCTTAATACTTTGACACCAGAGAATTATCGCCACCTTAGCTGAGAATGTGACTGAAAACCCAGGTGTGTCCATTTCGAGGCAATCACAGAATTGGGCCTATCCGCAACCACTTTGCACCACATTTTCCATAAAGATCTTGGCCTGCATGCTTATTAATTCCAGTTGACACAAGAATTGGAGTTCTTTTGCTAAAAAAAATGACACTTCTTGTGGGATGACCCTATACATTTTTATAAGTCTATTGAATGAGTTTGACATACATACATACATAAGAGATTTAACGGTATCTACCGGAGCACCATTAAAAAAAGTTTTAAACTGTCTACCTGGAACCCATGCCTTCACACTCCACTTGAGTTACAAGTATGGCGACCACTTTTTTGTGATATCTAGCAAAATCCGGTGTATACATATCTATTTTGCGAAATTCAAAGTGTCACCAATTCATTTCTGTCTGAAGGACAAGTTTGGTCAGTGTTGACCCTAGTAATCGAAATCGTTATCTCAAAAACGAATTGTTTTATATTCTGCTCCTCTTCACAGCTAGTACCGAACATTTTTTTTTTTTTCCTAGGTTGAGTCTAAAACTGTTTCCATTAAGATTGATGTTTCCCGATATCAGTCCACCATCAATCTTGGCAGTGTTCTGCTAAATCCCACTAGTAATTGGTAAATTCCTAGAGTATCCACTCGTTTATGGTTATCAGGGGACATTTATCGTTTGTGGGGGTGTTCTGTTCTGGATGCAAATTTAGTTGCAATGTGCAAGGAAGTTTAGTTTGGTTATTCACTCCCTTGTGCTTCCCTTAAGTGATTTCACTGTGTGGTTTGTTATCGAATTTAAGGCCGCTTTGCTGTGTGACCAGATATCGAATTGCATCCCTTGGGTGAGGTGTGAGGTTTAAATCTTTTACAGTACATGCAACACCTATAATTATGTAAGCTTCTCCACTTTAAGTGGTGCTTTGTTAGTACAAGTAGGTATTAGCAGCCTTTTTAAACTTCTTTACCAAACATTAAGTAAATAAATAAATAGCTGGCGCGACAGCTCAGAATGAGCGAAAGCCTAGCTTTTCGCAACTATTCTAGTTATGCGTGTTAAATTTTTTGCACGAATGAAAGGGACTGTGTGTTTCGAATTATTGCCTGGTTAAAGTTTTTAAAAAAATTTTAACAAGTCATGCTCATGTTCTTAATTCATCTCCCCCATTTATTGATTTCCCCGATTTTCCGATTTGGACCCTGTACATAGAGAACGTTTGGGGTATCTGAAAACAACGGATAAGGGGCCATTGATTTACCTCGAAAAGCGTTCTGCAGACGCTTGAGGATGGGTAGATGAAAGCGTCATGTGAATTAACAAACTCACTTATTGCTTCTATGCCAAAAAAGGTGTGCGGAAGTAATAAGATAAATATTTCCTTTTTTTTTAATTTTAAGTATTATTATATGCACTTTACACTTAAGTACAAAGATCTATAATTAATAATGTTGTAAGTTGAAAATCTAAAAAATTAATGAAAATTGCGCATGTTTTGCGCAGCTACAAATTAAATTAACTCCGTTTTTGTATACAGTCGGTTAAGCAAGAGCGCGTCACGCTTGGTTTATTTTAAAATTTATTTCCGCGGCAAAGACCTCCGAATTACCCGAATTTCCCGTGCTCCAACATGTATACCCATTTCTAGTGAAGTTTGTGCTTGATAAGCAGCCAAATATTCTCAATGCGGTTTGCGTCGGGCGATTGGGACGTCCAATTCCGCCTGACGATACCGGACACCTTTTTCCGCTGGCTACACAACTTACTTCTCATTTCAATCGCTTGTCAGTAAATACAATTTTTTTAGAAAATCTCGAGCATTTTTTGGCGTTCAAGTTGTAGGTAAAGACAAATATGTACTAATGTTTTAAAACGTGTTAATTCACCTAAAATAAGATTCAGAATGAGTCTCTTCTCTTACAAAGAAAGCATTTCCCGTCTGTATGTAAACTATATCCTCAAAAAGAAGTAGGGATTTCTCTTACCGACTGCATGTTGTAGGCAAGACCCAACATGCAGGTGCAATTTTTTTTTTCGTTCTGCGCATGACGTCACATACATACGCGCAGCGGAGATGAGTATTATATAGAAAATGTTTGATTTTATTATAGCAAATCCTTAGTCGTTTGTCTTTTTGAAAAGTATTTTGTTTGGTGAAATACTTAGTTGTTAAAATAAAAAATTATTTTAATCAAAACAAACAATCTTTGGTTATAATTTTGCCATATTTTTGCTTTTTTGATGATAGATTCTCACATATTTCTAGGTAACACCTTAAGTGCAAGCATTTATTCTTTGTTGAAGATTATTCTGCGGTATGTGGTGTGGTACCCCTTTTCCCAACTTTATAACTTTTCCCATCTTTGTTATGCACGTAGATGTCGATGGATAGTCATATGGCTTACGTTGAATTCTTTTGCGAGTTTTTTTCCGTGACAGTGGAATTTTTTCCAACGGTGGACTTCAGGAGTTCATCTCTTTGGTCAAAATTACCATATTCAAACCTTGCAAACCAACACCGAAACTTGGACTTTCTGACATATGCATTTTGGATTTATTTAATGGCTTCACTTCCGTTTGAATATGCTCTTCCGGTACATCCATTTCGAAATTCAGTTCAAAATGCTTACAATGATGTCGAAATTTGCAGACTGAATAAGCACACGAGGGAACAAAGCCTACTCAGGTCCAATGCGATGTGGACGGGAAATATAGGACTCGCTCTATCCCGAAAGAAATCTAAGTTTCTTTTAAATCTGAGCAGGAACCGCTTTCAAATCCTAACCATTCTAAGTGACCACGGCCGATTAAAACGGCAATTCCACAAACATATCCTCTCACCGGACCACCGGATGAAAGCTCTCTCCATATTGTCACAGAATGCCCCACCCTCGTTCATGTGAGAAAATGGGTCCTAGGCAGTGAACTTGTCTCACCGACCGCACTTGCCGCGCTTTACTCTGAGAAGCAGATTAACTTTCTGACAGTCTCTGGAGCAAACAAACTGCTCTAGAACCATTCGGGTCAGCACTGATATTTTATATAATTTCGTTTTGCACGCATGTGACGTCACTCGACACTGTGTAAAATTCAAAACGTGCGCAAGGCGTAATCTGTTTTATTTGATTCATGGGCAAGCTCCTCTGGCTTGACCGGCTGTATTATGGGTTTATTTGCCTTCCTCTAAAGAGGTTACTGTAAGTAACACTTCTAACCAAAGATTTCATTCAAATTCTTCCTCTAACGCAATCTCCTCTAGCAAATCACTCAATTTAACAAAAATTTGCAAATGTTTTACACAATTTACACTGCATGAATATTTTACATCTTATAATAAAAGCTAGTATTATTGTGGTTTCATTTTTCTAATTTTAAACAATTTTTATTAAAACAAGCAACATTTGACAAAAGATTACATTTGAAGATGGCTTCTAAAAAAAGTAGGTGGCCTCTATTGTTTCAAATCGGAAATTAAATCAAATATCTACATGGACAATATTACAAATAAATTATACGTTAAAAAAAACTTGGACAGAGATACTAAACCACACTTCCTATAAATAAAAGAATGAAATCAGGGAAAAAAAGCAAGACCGACATTATATCGTGCTCTGGGAAATCTAAGATTTTGATCAGTGGCCATAAATGCATTTTTTTATCGCTCGAATTTCGTCATCTCCTCTATACACACTTTCATATACATGCATACACATGTATGCATAGGTACCTACATGTAGTGCGTTGCATAAATTACAGTCGTTGTTTGACACAACTCTCAAACAGAAACAAACATTCTATGGGACGGTAGAAGATCTACAAATAGAGATAACTGAGCCGAAAAAGAACGACCGGTTCTGCTCATTATTCAACCTAAACGAAACGATTGGTTCATTTTGGTTCAAGGTTTAGAACCATGGAGGTCCATTTTTCTTGTCATTTAAGTACCACTTAAATCTTGATTCGAGTAAATGACTAACACTTCATTCATTCTGTAAGAAAAACAAAGGATGTGTATTTCCATCCCTTTTTTTTTTTTGTCACATAAATTTATAATGCAGTCGTCTGCAATTTAAACTTATGACAATTAATGTAGAGACTGCGTAGGCGACTTAGAGTCAGCCGCCTGCTCATAATTAATGTTTTCTCACATAATCTGTTGTGCTAACTTTGCAAATTAGAAATAGAATAACCAGAAGAAAAGACTACCATGAGTCATTCAAACATATTGAGCAAATATGCGTACATACATATGTCATAATCAGAACAAAATAAAATATTATCATTGCTAAGAATGTCTCGATTCTTAAGCACGAGCTTTAATTGTATTAAAAGTTTAAATCTGTTCTAAATTCCCAAAAAGGGAATAAAATTAAAAAAATTGTTACAAATAAATTGCATACATGTACGTATGAACTTGTACATAATACATTTAAGTTTACAAGTATATGGTTAAAAGTAAAAAAAAAGAAGAAATTCCTCCCTGAAGGGTGTGTCCAAATCGCGTGGGGCAGGGCGCCGCGTTGAGCATGACAACTCAAAGAGAGTTCAATCGATTAATTTCCGATTTTGCATGCTTCTTCCTAATAAGATTATCTATCTATCGACAGAGCGATTTTTTAATCCGATTAACAAATTTTAATAAAAAAAAAATCATACTGATGAAAATTTCAATATAGAATGCTGTCAACAGCAAATGCCAGGTGGAATGTGCTTAGCTCCTATGTTGGCCATTCTATAATAGGAACGGAACTGGCAAGATCCTGCAAAGGTAAAGAAAATCTTTATCAGCTATAAAGGCATAGTTACCGAGCATAATATGCTAAAATATGTAGGTATCACATGATACGATACGGTGCTAAGGCCAGAATGCACCTCGACCTGTAAGATCTATTGTGCTGGCCTAGTGGTTAAACAGAAGTCATATTAAGGTTCTTAGTGAACTTTAATAACGCTTAAGGTTCCATGTTTCAAGTATCCACTGGACATATCTTATCCCGGGTTAGACGGAGTAGTCTTTTCTTTGCCGCCTCTGAGCACTCGCAGAGAACATGTTCTGCCGTCTACTTTTGCTCTCCGCAGAGCCGGCATATGTCTGTATCTGACAACTTCATCTAATGCAGACATTAGATGACATTGTCCAGTTAGGTAGTCCGTTAGGGTCCTTATACCTATTTTATTGAGTTCAATTAGTTTCTTTGCCTTGTTTTTGTTGGGGTTAATGCATTTTTTCGCTTACCTCAGGCCCCTTTATTGTGCCCAATATTCACTAAGCCTATCAGTTTCCCACTGTGTTATTTTGGATTGAATACTACTGGGCGGCTCCTAGTACCTCTTCTTGCCGGGCGATTTGGCCGTTTATTTGTATTTGTATTTATTGTACATTTGTATCCAGGTATCCAGGCTACAGTAACCTTGTTTGTAGTATCATACGAAGAAACTTAAATTAAATTCAAACACACCTCTGGAGAGGCTGCGGTTATAAAGTAGTGCATAAGGACACTCTACACTTTCTCTGTCACTGTACAGGACCCTGTCATCTAAGGTTTGAACTCCTGGAAAAACGTTTCTTTCAAGATCTTGAAGAACTCTCCGACAGGTCCGTAAATGACCTGAACAGATTCATAAACGCCTCGTAATAGGTTTATAATAAATAGCTGGCTACAGCTCGTGATGAGCCAAGCCCTGTTTCTCACATCCTTCATGTTGTGCGAGTTGCCTTTTTCGCACAATTTATTGCTTTCGGAGTCGGAGAAGCTTTTTCATGACAAACGGTATTCTTGGTGGTATGTCATTCCTCAACAAGAGGTTGTGCCGCGAAAAAGTTCGGCTAGAACACACCCACTAACCACTGAGCCAAGGCGGCACAGGTTCATAGAACAGACAAAACTCATAGGTTCACACACTATTGAAGTTGCACCCCATCTGTATCACGATGGATCTACATTGATCTAAGTGTGACCGAGAAGTATTGCGCTTCCCTTTGTTAACCCAATAATCGAACCTAACCTAAGGTTGCACACGCAGTGAAGCGATAAAGCGATGCGATGCGAAAAGCGAGACGCGTGCGCTAAAACTGTTCACTTGTATTTTTATGTACGTACGCACAGTGAAGTTTTATCGCATGCTTCTCGCTTCTCGCTTCTCGCATCGCATCACTAAGGGCCAGAATGTTAGTATCGTCCTTTTATTGGTGAGAATAATAACCTCCCCTTTCTGCGGGTTGACATTCAGTCCCAAAAGATGTGCCCCAGTTGTGTAAGATGTTTACTGCCGCCTATAGTACTTAGTGCGATGATTGTGGTCAGGAATTTTCCGGTTACAAGTATTGCAACATCATCTGCGTCGACAAGGATTCAGTTCCATTGAACTTTCATTAAACTAAAATGATTTTTTCACGATTCACAGCATGGCAGGCAACGACTAACTTTTAAGGGCATATGTACATGCTATGTCATGTTTAGCTTCTCAAATAGATGCCTTAATTTTCTTAAAGCACGTCATATACATACATACATCCTTTATACATACATAAGTTAAAACGAATTATAAAATCACGAACGAGCTCCGAATATCTAATGAAAATGATTGAATTGATTCATTTAAAATGTTTCGCTAACATGCCCTTCATTGATTCTCCAAGTTAAGTTATACCAAACATTTCTATAGATTTTTTTGTGCCAAACGTACATCAAATACAAACTAAAATATAAATGTACATGGACATGTGCACGTACTTGTATGGATATGTACATATGTATTTGTAATCGAAAGCAAGAAACTACCGCACGAAAGGATTTCACTAAGAAATATCCATCTTTACAATAAATTTATTCTGTGACATGCATAAAGCGCTATGCCGACCAATTTATTTGCATACTCCTTGAAAGCAGAAATGACCAACCGCAGACATACACATGTTCTTGTGCTGGTTCAGGCCACATCGAACTCGCAATGGTAGTGTCTAATGATAAAGTGTGCCAAATCCTGCTTACAAATGTATGTACATACGTGCACCCGAGTGAGACATATTTGCCATTCTGGCATTAAAATTTCAGCAAGTCAGTTCTAAAGGGACCAACCTGTTTTTTTTTTTTTTTTTGAACCACTTTCCACATCATTCCATGCGGCAAGATGGCTACCTAATGATAACTGTGTACATACATTATGTATGTACATACAGCTGAAGTTAGACATCATTGAGTCCAGAAATTCGGTATTGACCGATTCAATTTTAAAATTCCAAACATGTAAAGTGGTGAAATATGTTTTATCCTGATAGTCCTCTCACATCATGCGAGTGTGCTTTGAAGCACACAAATTGAAATCTAGTTACGGCCGTTACGCACATACAAATGTCCGTCCTTGATGTGGTTTAATTGAATACTTTGCATCTCAACTGGTTTTAGAAGCAGTTATCCAAGAATAGCATCATTACTAAACAAAAATAAATTATGAGCATTTTCCAAATGAGCGCTTATACAATGAATGATAAAAATTAAAAAAAATCGGGTTTCCGCTGTGATCTCGACGGGGGATGTGACACATGAACACCTAGAACCCCATGGAGTATAAACAAATCGAATTCACAATGTAAAATTTCTTTTCCAAACGAGTGCTTTAGTCATTTTGATATACTCATGTGTATATGTATGCACTGGTATCTCTTGAATTTAACTAAAATCTCTGCTATAACAACTTCTTCTCTCATCAACTTAATAAATTTTTTATGAGACTCAGTCAATATGATGTTATCTAAATGCCTTTGTTTTCTTTCTTACCATCTCATAGAATAATTTAAAGAAATACGCAGCTTGAACTTGAAGTGGAATTTTTACTTCGCATTGGCATTTACATGTTCTAAAATCAATAATGAAGGGGTTTTTCAATAATGACATAACAATTTTGCATTTTAATACAAACGCACCCTTACAATTTTTTTATGATCTGTCGATGTCAAAACGTCAGTCAAGGTTTATATTTTTATCATAGTGGAGTTCATGGACGAGCAACGTTTGGAAATTATTAAAAATTACTACCGAAATTCTAAGTCGGTGGTCGCAACTTTAAGAGCGCTTACTCCAATTTCTTCCAGTTTCGATTTAACATATTCACTATTGAATGTGCCAGTGCGACAACGAACTGGTCAAAGTACTGAAAATATCGCTACTGTAAGGCCGTCAGTTCAAATTGAGCCAAATCAGTCTATTCCACGCCGTTCACACGAATTGAGAATCTCTGTGTGGAAGGGGGTGTTTCCACCATTGGCTTCAAAAGAATCGACCGCTTCAAACGTGCTTGCGGTGGTCATATGAACGAGATAGAATTCCACACTGAAATTTAGCATGTGTACTTACTTAACGTGGCCCTACCACGCGACTTGAACCTTAACCAACAAGCATCTCCAGCCAGCTGCTCCCAGCTTCGCACTCCAATTTGGTTATGCTCGTTTTCCACTTGCCACCTCAGTCGCGGTCTTTCTCTCCGATGTGGATTTTAAGATTTTCCGTGCCGCTCCGGACCATCCGTCCTGGTTTCCATCCGCTCTACCTGACCCAGCCACTTCAGTCATTGGACCTTCACTCTTCTGGCTAAGTCGATGCCGCTGTACAGCCCGTACAGTTCGTCGTTGTATCTCCATTCACCGTCTATAAAGACGGGCCCGCAAATCACCCAAAGAATTTTCCTCTCCAAACAGCCGAGAGCAACCTCATCTACTTTTGACTACGGCTCTGCTCCGTAGAGCAGGACTGGGACGAATAACGTCCTATAAAGGGTCACTCTAATTGTTCGAGAGAGGGCTTAGCTACTGAATTGCCTTCTTAGTCCAAAAAAGCAGCGATTGGCAAGAGTAATTCTTCGTTTAATCGTAGCGCTGGTGTCGTTGTCTAAATTTATAGCGGAACTTAGGAAGACAAATTCCTTAAAAAAAAAAATAGCGCGACAGCTCGGGATGAGCCAAGGCCTAGCTTCTCGCAACCATTCATGTTGCGCGTGTTTGTATTGTTCGCACGAATGGAAGGGACCTACAATTTATTGCCGAATCCGAACGGCGAATTAAAAAGCTCTTTCATGACAGATTATACTCATTCCCCGACGAGAGGTGGTGCCGCGAAAAATGTTTAGTTCACATGGCTGGGGCTTGCACCCACGCCGCTCGCACAGTCCTTAGCTATCTTAAAATTCTGTCTGCAGTAACGTTCTGTCCGAATTTCCTGTGTCGAGTGTGGCAGGTTGTTGACAGCATGTACATACTTAGCCTTGCCCTCAGCCCATCTTCGTCGCTTCCGTCACATCATGATGCGTTCTTCCGATTATGCCAATATTGTCGGCATATGCGTGTAATTGGACGGACCTTTGAAGATTGTCCCTCTGCTGTTGGCGCGTGAGTTTTGCACTATTCTTTCAAGAACGATGTTGAAAAAGTCGCATGACAGCGCGTCGCCTTGTCTAAATCCTTTTTTGACATCAAAGGTCTCGGTAATATCTTGACCGACTGAATGGAGCAGCATGCATTCTCCATCGTCATCCTGCACAGATGAACGAGTTTGGCAAGGATACCAAAACTAGACATTGCTCTGTATAGCTTGTCTCTATAGATGCTGTCTTTACCCCCTGCCTCGCAATGAGCAGCAAGCGGCAGAGCGGCAAAATTAAAACGTATGAAATCGTATGGTTGTGGCCACACAGTCGCTGAGCGGCATGCGTCATTTTTGAGCAAATTTTCTGCTGCTTTGCCGCTTGCCGCGCATTGCATGGCGGCTTTCAAAAGGTGGTGAGTAACGTTTTGATGTTCCTAGGTTTTCTCCAAGATCTGCCGAAGTGTAAATGTTTGGTCGATGGTGAACTTTCCTGGCATGAAGCCACACTGATATAGACGAACGGCTTCAGGTGTTTACACAACACGGCAGATAAGATCTTAAGAAGACGGATGCCTCTGTAGTTGGCGCAGTTCAGAGAGTCGCCTTTCTTGAGAATCGAGCGTTGCGTTGGCTTATTTCTCCTTTTTTTTGTGACCACATTCAACATAAGTCAATTTGACATCTTAAGCTGGCTTAATTATGGCAATTTAAAAAAATACTAATGCATTGCCCGGTCATCTTACGGAAAACCCTACAAAAACGAATCAGTAGCCTGTTTCTTTGATGCAACATGCATTCATCTACACTTAATCATGCAGCTTAGTGCAAAATGCAAAAAATGAGTTACAACATAAACTGATTGCGAAAAGTGTACGAAGGAAAAGAAAATCATCAACAGAGTAAAATTAAATTATGGAGTGCTCTACAGATTACACTCTAGGGCAATCACCAATTACTTCGAATGCACACACAACTTGCCGCTGCTGTTCACATCATCAGCCAGTTTTTTTCTTTATCCTCTTTCTAAATTACTTTGCAAAGAAAAAAAGACAAGATGGTAGTTAAAATTAAATGAGACTTTCTTTAATTTTACATAGAGACAACAAACTCGGTGTAGGATTAAACAAAAAATAAATTTACGATAGTTTCTGCGAATTTCTTGGTAATAAAAAGTGTTACAGTCTGTTCAACTCTGTTATAGTCGTCATACCAGCAAGACCTTTTTGCTTGAGACTTTTAATTAGTTTGTTTGCTGTTATTATTATTTGTTTTTTTTTTTTTATAAAAATGACAATTTTTGCAATTTAATTTTATTCAAGAATGTGGTTACTGACCGTGCAACTTTTTTTTTAAGGCAATCACCCTTATTACGTAAGGCGTTTATTATAAACGACAATTGGCGTTTTCTGTTTCATGTCGTTTTAGTATCGGTATTCCATAACTCAAACGCCTCCTTCTTCGATTAATTTACGTTTCTCACATGAAGTTTTGTCGTAAATGAATGGGTTCCAACGACATCAAAACGCCAATCGTAGTACCGAATTCACAGTGTCGAATTTTATTTTGTTTGAAATTTTACAAAGATACTTTTGACTTTCAAAATAAAACTAATAATAATTATTGTTTTTTTTTTTGCATTACAGGGCGATATCTACTATGCTGTACATAAATACCCCAGGAAAATTACTGAGTGAAAACAATTCCTGTATTATTGAATAAGGGTGCAGGAAAATCCCATTAACGATGAATTTGTGCTGACAGTTTGAAAGTTCAGTCTTCGCTAATATATATCAAACAGCGTCTTTGAATAAATTAACTACATTAGCGCTGTTAAAATTATGTTTTAGTTCTCGTACCGGCAGTCGTATTTTGTTCCTTTTTTTAAAATCGTTTAATTAACGGAGAAGAGCGAAGAAAATTTAACTAATTTCAGCTGTGATATGATATACGCAATATGAAAGAAATATACAATTAACATATTCGAGAAGAGGTATACGTAGTTAACTTTTCCTCGAGCTTTTTTGGCGAACAAACATAAAACAAACAGCAGGAATAGCGAAAGCAGATAATTTAGAGAAAACTATACACCTACATAATATATACTGAAAACGAGAAAACTACAATAACGATACAACAAAATGGTTTTATCTATGAAATATTCCAGTACAGCGCTGTCATCGTTAATCATACGTTTTGTATCCTGTTTAGCGGTGAGCTTGCTTTACAATAACATAATGTGTCCAACCACTGTCAGTGCAGTTAACTGGGATCACGCCGTTGATTTAAATGAGGATTTTCGAATTTTATGGACAATCATTAATCAGGATATAACATTTGAGGTTCAAGCGCGTACACTAGGTTATGTTGGATTCGGATTTTCCAACGACGGTCATTTGCCTGGTGCTGATCTGGCCGTTGGATGGGTGGACAGAGGTCAAACATACTTTCAGGTTAGTATTTTCATTGAATGTTGTTTTTGAATTTAAAATAAAATAATTGGTGTATGTAACGAATAAGAGTAAAGTTCATGTGTTTTTACATTCAAGAGGGTTATGGCAACAACAAACAAATTTGAACAAAGGTTTTTGTATTAAAATTGTCCCTCAAAATCAATGATGTTAAGTTAGGTTAGGTGGCTGTCCCGCTCAGACAGGTACACACTTAGACCAGATATACCATATACCACGATGAAGAATCGGCTTACCAGCACCAGGAACCAGAGTATGTAATACAAAGTACATCGAGATGGGCAAGAGTGACGGTATTAACCCTAAGAGTTAAACCATTTCGTTTCAGAGATGAGGTTTCTAATCTTTTGGATGTCGTGCTAGACTAGATCGTTAAGATCATCGTAGAAGTATTTCCTGAGGGTTTTCATTCTTACCGTCGCGAAACGTCGTAAGAGCAGGACATGTTCACAGTAGGTGGGTCGTAGTTTATTCTTCCTTCTCGTCTCTGCAGCTTCTACAGAAATCATTGGAGGGGACCCCAGTCTGAGTGCATGTTTGCCTATCAAGCAATGTCCGGTGAGGACCCCTATTTGTGAACCTAGGTTTTTTCCGGTTTGTGGATAAAAGTCTCTCCGTCTTCTCCACCTGTGGTTTGCCAATTTCTTGGCATCGCTGTCAAGGCGGAATTTGAAAGATTCGATAGGTATAGGTGGTTACTCTTTCCCAGAGGCTTGCCATTCACTGACGAGAGGTGGTTCCGCGAAAAATGTTTAGTAGATATGGCTGGGACTTGAACCCACACCGCTCGCATTAAGCATTGAGCCACAACAATTTTAAGAAATTGCGATTTTATTACTTTTTAAAGAAAACCTACCTATTTACATCACGTGGCGAAATGGTCGCGCTTATACGAAGCGTAGATCGTGACTGATGCGTGTGAGAGCATTTGACTTTCGCTCGCATGTGTTTGCGGTGGTTAACAGTGAGTGCCAACCCAGCCAAAGTTGACCCTCTGGATGTACACAACCATCAATGTGCCATCTGTTCTCACCTGCGGGTCATAAGTCTGGTGACCTGCTCTGAGTAAGGAATACAATATTAAAAGAACGTAAAAGACTGCAAAGAACAGCAAATAAAGTCCCTATTGGAGTCCTACGCTCATGCTCGCCCGATGCCCTTACAGTCTTACTGCATTTCTTACCCCCGACTTCCATATTAAAAATACTGCACTGTATAGTGCAATAAGACTCAGAAAATCAAAGTATTGAACAGCCAAACCCTTCGATCACAGCAAGATCCTGTATCTACTATCAGAAGAATTGGTAGCTCCCCGAACTTAAAGTTCATTTAAAGTTTCAATGGAGCTTTTCTCTCAACTTTCATACCAGCATCTTCCAGAAGGAAGTCCTGGTGATCCGGAAAGCATGCAGACTACTGAAAAGCAACTCAACACCAACAGCATAATTTCGTTATCTTAGTCAATAGCCAAGACGCAATCAAACTCATTGATTTGCCCTCCATATCCTAGTGAAACAATGCTGGAATGAACTAGAGTATCTAGATAGCCGGTTCAGAGTCGCGCTCTTGTGGGTCCCATTTCACAAAGACATTGCCGGTAACGAACGAGTCGACGTAATTACTAAGCAAGGCTCAGCCCTTGACACCTTATTCGCGGAACAATTCGATATTCTACTGGACGTGGGCAAGAGCAATATACGTATATATGTACATACATACATTCACACTTCTTATCGCAGACCAACTCAAGATTGAAGCAGAACAAAAAACTGCATCATATCCACAGCAAGAACATGACCTCCTTAATAGGCCCCGCCCAGATATCGCCAGAATTGCGGTAAGTGCCGGTCACTGGCCACTGGCAAAGCTTGGTATAGCGCATAGTTCACACCACTGTCGTAGCTACAAGGACTTACACAAGAAAAAAAACTCTCGTTTACTTTATCTGCAAATTTCAGGCTTTGGACCGAGCCAGACATTAGGGAAACCAGTCTTTAACAACCCTAAGGAGATCTCGGATGGAGAAATTAGAAAACTGATACGTTTCCTTAACTCCATCGAATGGATCTGAGAACCCTTCGATCATACTTAGCCTGACTAACACTCATATTAACATCAGGTCACATGAGCTATGGAACAAAAACGGCGTGTTAGCTCTTATTTAGTTCTTTGAACATCCACTTCTATCTATCTACCAATGCATAATCCTCCACAGAAAAAAACCGTAAACAACCCCCCCTCCCCCCCTTTCCCAGGCTGAATTTTAATATTTCTAGTGTGTTTGGGGTTATGGATGCAATGTCCGGGGTTTTATATCCATGACTTCTAGTGTCATTAAATGAACCCTACTCGCACTTGTCCCTCTTTTTTTTTTCAAAATTGAATCACTTCATGTGTTTGCAGACTTCCCTTTTGTATGCGATAAGGTACATGCATACATACAATGTACAAACACATATACGAGTATGCATGCACTTACAAGCAATACAAATTACAAGCTTCTTCCTGAAAAATTAAGTTTTGAGTGTTTCAAAGGTGAAAATGTTTGGTGTAATATCTTGCAACAAAAATCCATATTTTATCTTCCTTCGCATGCAAAAATTATAATATAATAAGTGAATGCGTTACTTCATTCAACGACAGCTTATATGGATGTAAGAACAAGTATTTGTATGTATGTATGTGCATATGGATGGGAAAATGATGACCTCACGCAACCACAGCCTTGGTCTTCGACTTAAGCTCATCCAGGCATTTCCTCATTCACTTCGAATGAGGTCGCACAAAGATGCAGTAAACCGTTCACAAGTCCAACTTGTGCATTACCGTAGAAGATCCATTAACATGGTGTATGTGTGTATGTAGGCATATTGACGAACGAGTAAAGTGACTTCATGATAAAGAAAAAAAAAGTCATCACGAAATAAGTCGAAAAGTGGCACAAACGATCATTGATGAGCTGCAAAATGTGCAGAGAGAGAAGAACATGACTATTTTCTGCGGTTTATTTGCCGAGATTGCAGTAGATATCTAAGAGCAGAAAATGCAATGTCAATAGGTTATTTTCGTGTACGGTGTTGTTAAATGTTTACTATTCACACAATCGTTGTCTTTGAGGGTCAATAGGAATATTTTTCTGTTGTGCGACCGCTTTTGAGTAAAATAACTTTGAAATGGTGTTGCACATCAAATGAACACACAAAGGAGTAGACTATTTCATTTCATTCTCTTAATGCTGAGAATATGCCTGACGTCTGTTAAAATAATTGTTGATGTTATTAATTTGGTGTTTATAGGTCTAGACCATGAATAACATAACATATATAATTTAAATTCTGATTTTTAATTCAATTAATTTTAATTTTTTTAAATTTCAAACTTATTCAAACATTATTTTGCATAATATGAACGAAAAAATTAACATTTGTCCACTCATCACTACCCGCGGGTTACCTAAGGCATGCGTACTACCTAGGTTGCCGCAGTGGCTCAGTGGTTAGCGCGTTGGACTGCTGTGCAAGTTGCAGCCATGTTCCTACTTTCTTAGGTGGTGCTATTCTTAATAGATCGCATATAAGCACTATAATAGTTGTCATTACTGGACACTGTCTAATAAGCAAGCATGCAACAACGCTTGGCATGTACGCAAACGACATCTGCAGAAGCTGTACGGACGAGGAGGAAGAAGAGACTATTCTCCATCTTCTTTGCACATGTTCAGCTCTCTCCCGCAAAACGAAACTTCACTTAGAAGCTTTCTTCTTTACAAACTTAGGCAACCAAATTAACATTGATGTGAGTAGCCTCCTACGCTTCATAAGAAGCTCCAATTGATTTCAATGAGTAGGCAGATCTTTTCTAGATCCTGGTGGTATCACAGCGGACCCCTCATGGGTCTAAGTGTGTTGGCTTAAGCTGACAGCCACTTTAATTTAACCTAACCTGGGTGGCGCTATAGTCCGGGGTGGACTTGGGCTATAATCAACAAGCGTCTTCAGCCAGCTCGATCTTTAGCCCGGTGCCTCCAGCTTTGCACGTCCCCTTCCACTTGCATGCGCCACCTGAGTCGCGGTCTTCTCTACTGCGCCTTCCCTCATGTGTGGATTCGAAGATTTTGCGGGCCGGAGCGTTGGTATCCATCCGCCCTGTATGACGCAGCCAGAAGAGCGAAGTCGATGTTGCTGTACAGCCCGTACAGTTCGTTGTTGTATATCCTCCTCCACTCACCGTCTATGCAGACGGGACCGAAAATCACCCGAAGGATTTTTCTTTCAAAACAGCCAACATCAACCTTTTCCGCTTTTGACAGAGTCGATGGCTCTGCGCCGTAGAGTAGTACTGGGACGATTAAGATCTTATAAAGGGTCACCTTAGTTGTTCGAAAGAGGACTCTGCTATTCAATTGCCTTCTCAGCTCGAAGAAACAGCGATTAGCAAGTTTGATTTCCGACAAGGTGTCATAATCGGAGGTAATAGGAGAGCCAAGGTAGACAAAGTCCCTTACCACCTCGAAGTCATTACTGTCCACTGTGACGTTCTGTCCCATTCATCGATGTTGGATGTCTCTTCTTGTTGACAGTAAATACTTGATTTGGCCTTCGTATACCGCTTAGCCCATTTTGGTCGCTTCTGTCGATATACTCGTGAATTTACCAGTTACAGTTTGCTGACCACTACTAACGGTCTCAATATTGTCGACTTACGTAAGTGAACAGTTTTATGAAACTTTGTGCCTCTGGTGTTGGCTTGAGAGTTTCGCACAACTTATTCAAGTATGATGTTGAAGAAGTCGCATGACAACGCGTCACCATGTATGAATCTTTTTTATACACCAAAGGCTTCGGTGAGATCGTTACCGACTTTGATCGAGCAGAGAGCGTTCTCCATCGTTATTCTGCAAATATGGACGAGTTTGGCAGGGATACCACAACTAGACATTACTCTGTATAGCTAGTCTCTATAGATGCTGTCATACGCGGCATACGATGAAGATCTGGTGGGTATCGATTTGAACTTCCTGGGTTTTCTCCAGGATCTGTCAAAGTGTGAAAATTTGGTCAATTGTGGACTTTCCTGGTCTAAAACTTTACTGATAGCGGCCAATCAGGTTGTTGACAAAAGGTTTCAGGCGTTCACACAGTATAGTAGATAAAATCTTGTACGCCAGGAGGTTACCGCTGTAGTTGGCGCAGTTGAAGTGGTCTCCTTTTTCGTGGACAGCTATATCCACCGGTTTTTTCGCGAGATCGATAGTTTCCGAGAATATAGCTTATCAAGAAAGAGCTTTCCCATTTGGACTCGGCAATAAATTGTTGGTTCATTCCATTCATGGGAAAAAATGTTACACGCACAATAGAAGGCTAGGTCCCTGCCCTCAGGCTGTCGAATCAGGTATTTACATGTTGAATATAGCTCTCCAAGATGCTGCCAAGCTAAGTGAACATGGCTTGGTACAGCTGGCAGATCCTGATATTTTATTTCCTATATTCCTATTCTACTTGGAAATAAACAGCTTTTTGACCAGGGATATGTTTTTGTCTCCAAGAAGAATTAAAATACTTTTTGTTCAGAAGCGCTAATATTCGCTGTAAATTCCCGAACCATGCACATCTGCTTCATACACGTTTCTTGTGCGTCGTAGAGCATAATAAAAAATCATGTAAAAAGTTTCACAAGTTCATAAAAGGTCGTTTTTAATTACAAACGGGTAATGTTTCTTAAAGTATCACAACGTTTAAATGTCAGTATCTAAATACATGTTCACTTTGTAAACAATGACATGTACTGAGAAATTAATTTGTATAAATTTATAAAGAAACCAAATTACGATTGCCACTTTGAATTCATGAAGTTCCAAAAATACACAGTAGACTTGTATATTCATTTCCAATTTTCATTTGATTTATTTATCTGCATCGAATTGAATGATGCAAAGGCTATGCTACTGACAAACAAATTGCCATCCTAACCTAACTCGCTTTCGAAATTCTCCTCGCCCATATTTTACGTGCAACCCTTTTGGTGTAGCTAGATTCAATAGGTTGTGGGCTACACCATTTTCGTGGGTGTATCTGAACTGTAACATCTGACGTTGAATTATCATAAATTACGCAGAGTTGCAGGTTTCACTCCCTTGAACATTTTTTAGACATACCCACGATGGTGCTCAATATCAGGACTCATATACGAAAATTAAAGCTTATGCTGATGATGTGTAGGGTAAAATTATATAAGTTACAAAAGCGAGATACACATTTTATTCAATTTAACGTAACGTAACGGATATATGTATAAACTAATGTTGCCGGAGAATATTCATTGTATCGAGGTCATTCACATTCATGAGCGTGTAACTTTAATGTTTTTTCGAAGCACAACTCGTTCTGATTCTAACTTGGATTGGCACTCCACAACACTTTCGATTTGTATGCATTTATTTTTTACTTAAATTTAGAGATTTCCCAAACCCCCTTGAACTCTCATAATGGAATTTTGAAAAGTTATCAACAAGCTTTGGATTGGAAAAAGTTATCAACGAGCATGTTAGTAGACCACGATTTTGATTGATTGTAGTTGTTGAGGTATCTGGACGCCTATCATGGCTGCATTGACAGGAGGGCCTATTGTGAAACTCTATAAAGCTGGCTCATGAGGCCAGAGTTGCTGACGAATCCTCCTAGGTCTTTGGATGAGCTGGCATATACATATGTCCTCCGCTTTCAGGCAGAAGTTATATAAGTAACGATGGCGTGTTCTGATTAGATGGTTACATTGGCATAAGATATGCTCGGGTGATTCTTCGTGTTTGTTGCATATTTTGCCGTGAGATGCTTTTTGGACTCGGCAGTGCCCAGTTTGTAATCCCCATCTGATGCCTGTTCAGTGAAAGTAGTTTTCGTTTTTTGGAAAGACATTGGTAGACGGTTTTTGGATTTTCTGTTCCAGTTGCCATCCAGTAATGATGTTCTTATTCTTTCAGCCAGTTGTTAATATCGCTCCTTGTAGCACTAATTGGTTAGCCACCTTGGTCTTGGTCCATCCCTCTTTTCAATGCCTTAATTGCCGCTGTGTCCAGGCACCCAAATAAAATGAACTCTGTTGGATATGTGAGCAGTTGTTCCCCGTAGATTTGATGGTACATATTAAGAAAACGGTAATGGCTATCAGTGCATCTTTGCTGTCGGAGGAAATGTTGTTACTGATAATAGATCTGATTATATTTTCTCGAATGCATGTATTTCGGCTTGAGCGAGATACTTTTGTCCTCTACTGTATTCAATCACAGAGCAAGAGTTTCTAGGGTTCACTTTACGCAACTGATGTTATTGTTACGTGATTTAGCGATTATTTCAGCAAAGTAGAACAGACATTAAGTTCAGTCAACGCGACTGCATATAAACTGCGCTTCAATTGATCCCGACTTTCACAAAAATCAGTTTTTTTGTCAATCAAATTATAATTTCGCATACTTTGACTGATTGGCTCATTCTTCCCGTAATTTGTCCTATGCATGAACAATTTTTTTTCCAGTGACCTTAAATGGCATGTACAAATATTAAAAAAAAAATCAACTTCGGGCTTCTTAGTATATCCCTGATAAACAAAACTCATGATGTATTCCGCCTATGTATGATGGTATTTGCGTTTCATTCGTATACTTCCATTTCAACCTCTTCATCCGACATGGATCAATGTGTGTTGTGTAATATACATGAGAATTAATAGCAATTGTAAGTTTGGTCTATTCCCAATTATTGCGATCTGGGAATATAACCTTGAAGATATGGCTGAAGTTGTATTTTGACTATTTCAAGTATTTCATTTTCTTTGAATTCTTGTGCAATCTCTGAGTGAACTAATCTGAAGGTTATTTCTCTTCAGTGATGAGTATGGATGTGTTAACCTTTGCTTCTTGGATGTACAAGCTGGTCTTTGGAGTTTTTTAAACTTGTCTTTTGAAGACTTCTGTTTTATTGTCTGCAATTGCATGCATGATGCGCATGTCATAATCGGTGCTGCTATTTTTAGCAGCTCCGTGGGTCTGCGCAATGCCTTACTTTGCCATGCGTAGCTTTTTATAGAAATGTTAATCAGGGTTGGATGCCATTTTGAAGGAGCCTTTGAAAAATGAAATAAGTTTATGGCCTGGAAAATTCGGTTCGACTAGGAGCTTCACAGTCTGTAAACCGTTTACCACGTAGGCACCATGTGGGTTTTTCATTAATTCAATTCAATTAGTGTGCGATTCGATGGAATTCTAGGAATTAGGGCACGACAGCCCTAGATGGACTAAGGCCTAGCTTCTCGCACCATTCAAGTTGTGCGCATTATATCTTTCCCAGAGAAACCTGAAATTCATTGCCGATTCCGAATGACAAATTGAAAAACTTTTTCAAGGCAAATTATCCTCGGAAATTTGTCACTTCTCAACGAGATGTGGCGCCTCGAACAATGTTCTGTGGATACGCAGCTCACACTGCAGTCCAATACACTGACCAGAAAGCGACGTCTACCAAAAATTAACATTTCCAAAGCAAAACACCGATCGAAAAGTGCCAAATTTTCATCTCTAAGCATTTGCCCTCCAATCCACATGAAAGAAACGTTTAAAATAAAATAAATAGCTGGCGCGACAGCTCGGAATGAGCCAAGGCCTAGCTTCTCGCAACCATTCATGTTGTGCGTGTTGTACATATTGTTTGCACGAATGGAATGGACCGAACGGCGAGGTGAGAAGCTCTTTCATGACAAATTATACTCCCGGAGGCTTGTCATTCACCGACGAGAGGTGGTGCCGCGAAAAATGTTTGGTGTTTTCCTGGCTGGGTCTTGAACCCACACCGCTCGGTCAGCAGTCCAACGCACTAACCACCGACCCACGGCGACCACAAGGTTAAGGTGGTGTTCCAGAATTTACGAAAGAAACGTTTAAAAAACAATATTTCAGAAAAGTTTTTATATTTTTAAGTGAACACACCTTCGTTTTGTATCACAATAGCGTGCAGAAGTGGAACTCAACTTGCGCTGTTGACCACTTGAAAGTTCAAATCATTTATCTGCACCCTAGGCTTCATATATTAGGTCGTACCACATGAAATGTCGGATTTTCGCTCGTTTCTCAGGAAGAAGCTCTCAAGCGAACATCTTTGCCAGAAAGTAAATTTTGTTTTTTTTATAAGATGAAGTGGTACGTGTGTTTGATGTGTGAGACTTTTAGGGTTCGTTGCAAGTGCAGTTACTTTTTCCTAGGAATTGTTTATCATGCTGTCGACGCATCAAATTCGGACTTTCTTCTTTTATGAACTTAAATTGGGACATAACGCGTCTCTGGCAGGGAAAAACATTAATGACACATTTAAAGCAGTGGTAACCGAACCCGGCATTCGACGTTGGATTGATAAGTTCCATTCAAAAGATATTAGCCTCAAAAACGAACCACTTGGGAAACCCAAAACGGTAATTGGGGACAATGTTTTAAAAGAAACGGTAAATGCAGACCCAACGCAAACCTTACGGGGCAATGACAAAAACATGGGAGTATCCCTTACGACAATAAGTGACACTTATCTCTAATGAGATTAAATTTTTACCACAACATCTGACATTTCATGTGGTACAACCTAATATCTAGAGCCTGGCTTTCGCAAAACATGTATGGCGTAACCTACGCGGAGTACACATACTTATACATAAAGTTGTTCATTAAATTGTACAAAGCCAACAATGCACATATGTTTTGTTTCCTTTAACCTTTAAATATGATGTACGCATTCTATTAAAGGGCCTAATAGACAAACCTAACTTTAACCACATTGACTAAACCATTCTGATGCTATAGAGCGTCAACTTATTAGAAATTACTATTATTTGTGGGCTACTTCATTTGAAAATTTACAACCAGTGAAACAATTTCAGATATTATATTGTAATATTTACTATTAAACTCTACATCAAAAAAAAAACGAAAAAAACTAAGGTTATCGACAGTGGTTGAAAGAAAACTACTATAAACCCAGTTCTTGCATTGTTTCATACATTGTAGGTATTTCATTTAATGACAAAGTCTGTGAATATGTGTTTCTGAATTTAACTAATACGTTTACTGATTTATAACATACGTTGATACATATGTATATCTCCTAAACTCCACAGAATATTACATACATACCTACATCTTATACTATGAAAATTTCCAAAAATAATGATTCAGTTCGTACCTTCTTTGGAGCGAGGATTTTACAGTTTTCCGAATGCCAAATGTCGGATGTGATGTACATACATTGACTGAAAAGTTAAACCAGAAATGAACGTGTTTTCTGGGTCCAACGAACCATTTGCACTGGGGTTTCCAACAGGGAAGAGAACGCAATTACGCTTTTTAATTGCTCTCCAGGTGTTGTAGCTGCCATCATTAGTAACTTTTTAATAGGAGAAAATTACACAACTGAAATGCTTTTAGCAGAAGTAGCTGTACGTGAAGAAAGGGGTACAACATTAGGAAAAGGGCACGCTTGAAAATTGTGTTCATTTATACATACCTGAACATCTTCATGTAATTTCACGCCATATTTTAACCCGTAGCGGCAAATGTGAACAGACGGGTCCTGACAAAAAAAAAACCCCAGTCGGGAAATAGAATTCTAAGGTGGTTCCAAAGGGATTGCTCCCTCATGAAGTTTTAAAAAATGGCAATATACTCCACAGGCTGGTTCAGGACCAGTGAGGGGGTGGTCGCACCTATCTTGGCCAGTGAATCCGCTGTTTCATTGCCGGCGTGGCCTTTGTGAGCAGGGATCCAGTGTAGTATGACCAAGTTGTTTTTTCCCAGTTCTAGAAGCAATTTGACTGTCTCTAGAACTAGTTTTGATTTTATCGTGGCTGAATTCAGTGCTTTCAGGGCAGCTTGACTGTCAGAGAAGATAAAAATGGTTTTGCCACGGGGCTTAGAGAGCAAGCTTAAACTTGTGCACTGGTTTATGGCAAATATTTCTGCCTGGAAGATCGATGAGTACTTGCCTAGACTGACCGATACGTTAGTGCTAAATGACTCTCCGAACATTCCAGCCCCAGATCCACTGTCCATTTTAGAGCCGTCTGTATACCATACCTGGTCATGCTCTGAGGGACGGGGTTTGAATTGTTCCCAGTCGTCACTGGGGGGTATGACTACTGAGTAATTTTTTTTGTTGTCCTTGGGAGAAAGTCATCCAACGGCATGCTGAACTCTCTGCTTTGGAGCAAAGCATGTTAAGGTGGCCATCAGGGGGATGTTCGAAACTGAATGACATTTAGGAAAGTGTTGCAATGTGTTAAAGACCTGTCTCAATGTTTCCCAGTACATTGGGTAGAATCGTTTATATGATAGCGGGCCTTTTAGTTGTAAAAGAAAAGGACAACATGTAATGATTATCTTGAATATCTGGCTGTTGAAAGAATGACTTTACTTAACAAATTAAGACTACCCAACTTCATAAATTATTTAAGGATTTCAAAAAAATACATATGTATCAGTAAATAGATATAAACTGAACTTTTTTATCCAAATTTAAATCACTCATCTCTTCTTGACATGAACATGCACATATTTGTGTAAGTGTACAGAAGAAAAAACGTCAATATAAATCAACGCACAATTTCCTTTCTTCCCTGATTTAAATAACATTCAATTAAACTTTAATGACGCTGTTTAGAGTATCCAAAGGCACTGAATAATTGGAGCAATACTTTCTTATATTCCTAACAGGACCGGCATATAACGCGCAGTGGGGATACGGAACCAGTGGTAGATCCCTCACAAGATTACATTTTAATATTGGGTTATGAGAATACAACCCACACAGTATTAAGATTTCGAAGAAAGTTGGACACATGTGATTCTGCCCATGACATTCCTATAACGGTAAGTTTTTTAATAATTTTCATAATTTTTTGCTCAAATGACGTACAAAACATCCTGTTGACAGTACATTACCATGATGATATAACATGTAAAAACTAGGAATTATTATGTTATGGTAACTTAATAAGACAAAATATTAGTTTCTACAACGTACCAACGTTAAAATTGAACGGCGCAATAACATGAGAAAATTATTCGTAAATTTTTTGTCAGCGTTTACTTTACATTATAAAATTTCAGTAGTTTTACTCTACTTCCTTTTTTTTACCGTCATAATCATCATCATCATTTTCCAATGGTTCGCTTATCCATTATGAGAGTCGCGGGCTTAGGGTGCTTTAGTAAACCCTCCATGGCTCTCAATATTTCACCGTCGACTCTAAAACATCAGAGATATCCTCATACGAGTTGTGGTAAGACTTAGTCCAATCATCTTATTCAGCAGATGCCTACTTTCTGGATTCAACAGAAAATACTAAATTTCTTTCTCGTCAAAAGTAACTAAACAAATATGTATTAATCAAATGGAAAAATGGAACAGTAGCATTATATACGAATCTTCATATACGCTAATAATAGCTAAGTCATGTCGCATTTCTCGAACAGATGGCGTTTGTTAATTTTTTTTAAAGTAATGGATTAAGCCCATCTATATTATTGGTAAGCCATTTGACAGTTAACGGTTTAAGCGTAATTCTGAAAAAAATTTATCGGCATTAATCGTGTTTTGAAGATTTTGTAGCAGCTTAAATATGAAAGACCAAAGTGTGCATTTTCGGCATATTTTACTCTTTTATTTCCGTAAAGGGAAGAATGCAAGTGAAGTTTGTGAAAAGTTGCGTCAAGTTTACGGTGACGATGCTCTACAAAAACCTCAGTGTCAACGCTGGTTCCAAAAATTCAGCGCGGGTGATTTTAACCTCAATGACGCTCCTCGATCAGGAAGGCACACCGAGGTTGACGACGACCAAATCAAGGCACTGATCGAGTCAAACCCACGTTACACGACACGAGAGATTGCAGAGACATTGAACATCCATCATTCAAGCGTTCATGACCACTTGAAGAAGCTGGGATACGTAAGCAAGCTCGATGTTTGGGTTCCTCATGAACTCTAGGAGGTCCAATTGACGAACCGCATAAACATTTGTGATATGCTCATTAGACGTCAGGAAAACGATCCTTTTTTGAAGCGACTGATAACAGGTGATGAGAAGTGGATTGTTTACGACAATGTTGTACGCAAGCGGTCTTGGTCTTGGTAAAGCGCCTCAAACGAGAGCGAAAGCCAACATTCATCAGAGAAAGCTTATGCTGTCAGTGTGGTGGGATTTTAAAGGCATCGTGTTTTTTGAGGTCCTACCAAAGAATCAAACCATCAATTCTGATGTTTACTGTCGGCAGTTGGACAGTTTGAACGAATGCATCATACAGAAACGTCCAGAGCTCGTTAATCGTAAAGGAGTTGTGTTCCATCACGACAATGCAAGACCACACACAAGTTTAACCACCCGCCAAAAGTTATTGGGCTTTAGATGGGATGTGTTGCCACACCCACCATACTCACCTGACCTTGCGCCATCGGACTTCCACTTGTTTCGTTCTCTTCAAAACTCGTTACGTGAAAAAACGTTCAATTCAGATGAGGCTGTAAAACAGCACCTTCTTCAGTTTTTCGCCGATAAAGACAGGTCCTTCTATGAACGAGGAATTATGCAACTTACTGAAAGATGGCAAAAGGTCATCGAACAAAACGGTCAATATGTTATTGATTGATTTCTGTTCTTTATATAAATAAATAATCTTTGAAAAACATAGAAAAATGCGTCATGACTTTTCCGACAACCCAATATTTCGTATGACTTCGTTTAATCTGTGTGGCGCCTACTCTATGAGTTCATTTGTTACCGCTGCAAAAATATTATTTTATAAGTGTTCAATCTGATTAAGATACGGCGACTGGTAGTTGTGATCGAGCTGTTTTCAGTTCATGTACAGTAACTATACCTTGGCGAGATAAGAGGTATGCTAAGAATTGCAATGTTCTTGAAAGGTCCAATTCTTAGGCAATCTCTCAACGCTTGGTTGTGCACTTTCCCTTAAAATGATAAGGTATGTAATCCTGTTGATTCATTGCACTATCGCTGAATACAAGGTTTTCAACCATAACCGCTGCCATACATTTCCAAATCATTCGAACCTCCTGAATATACATAATATTTTTTTTTACGAAATTCAGGGTTTGGTCCCTTCCGGGCTGTCGCGCCATCCATTTAAGTACTGGAATTAATTTACATTTTTTTTTTTTTCGTTTCTTCATTTGGTTAGTATTTACTTTCTTTGAATGCGAAAATAATGAAATATTTGCTTTGGAATTGTTTTTCATTTCAATTCATTTCTAAGAATAAAAGTTTATATGTGTAGAGCTAGAACCGTTTTTTTTGCTATAACTTTTTTTTTTCCACCGCTATTCAAGGAAAATGCTAATTTTCTTTTGACACTGACAGTACATAAATCTTTTTTAATTAAACTTTTGCGAAAATACTCAGGAGATGTTGCCCACGCATACATGTTATATAATTTGGTTAAAAAAAATCACGATGTGCAAGAGTTTATCAGCCCAAAACAAGCAATAATGGAAGGCCTCATATATTTAAAGTCTACGAGTAACATATTTAAAGTAAGAGTGCACACTTATTTCCTTGACAGTAAATGAGCCTAATCCGACAGTCTCCGATGTGAGGCCTTTCTTTCAACCATAGAACCTTTCCCTTCGGCCGTGCGGTTAAGCACACACACTTTTTTGGACTAACGCAACATATTCCTGAACCATTCCGCACAATATATGACCCATTTATACCTCATCCTAATCTCAAGAGTCGAACCTATCGACCGCTCAAAGAATGTTCTAGATCCGACCATATATTCAAATTATTTTAAATCTCTCATTTAAGGATGACACAATGAGAATTGTGTACATGTACAGTGATAATGACCCCAAGTATGGGGCAATGGGACCCGGATCATTGTCAGAAGTAGCTGATGCATTTCGAGCATATAGGCCGCTTATGTTAACGCAGAAAGCTCAACCTAAATCGAAGAAAGACGATAGGGTCAGAGTACTGGAGCTTCGAAATGAGGATGTAGAACTTCCAAGCGGTGACGACACACTTTATTGGTGCAAAATGTTTAAGTTAGAAGACGTCAATCGGAAGCATCACTTGATTAGAGTAGGGAATATATAAATTTTTTTGTGAAATATTATTCATCAACCTATACACTTACAGTATGAGCCAATACTAGATTCATCCGCCAGCATACAGTACTTACAGCACGTAACCTTACATGAATGTCAAGGTTCTCATTCAGATCTAGAGCTAATGGCTCGCGAGCAAGGAAGACAATGCGTTGGAGCAAGAGATATGCCACTAGCCTGTAATGCTATTGTAGCTTCATGGTCTCGGGGGTCTGAGGTAAGCACATATTTTAAGTTTTTATGTACATACATATATAAAAAAGTTCAACTATCAAAAAACGATTTTAACCTGGATATGTGTGTATTTCTTAATAGGGATTTTCCTTTCCTGAGGAAGCCGGTTACCCAATTGACTCCCGACAGGCTAAATACTTTCTAATGGAGACACATTACAGTAATTTGCAGCCAGATTTTGCACAATTGCATGCAAAACAAATGGCTGATAATTCTGGATTGAAGATTTATTTTACTCATGTTTTGCGACCAAACGACGCTGGCGTATTATCGATCGGTAAGTTTTCTTATTTTTATTGTATATAGTGTTATAAGATGAAATGGGGTAAATGTCTATAAAAGCGTTTTCAATATTTTATTTTAAGATTACAGAATTTTATTTAACAACAATGAATTTTTTCATTAGCAACGAAAAAAATATGTTGCCTTTTTAATTTCGTCCTATAACCTTGTGAAGCTTATAAGGTTTGAATAATATTAAGTCGTTTAAAGTTTATAAGGAAATTTTCAAAGCGAAAGAGTGTTGCTTCTAGCTGCAAAAAAAAAAAGTTTAATTCCATTTAGTAAGTTTTCTTAAAAAAGTCAAAAAGTCATTTACCTCAACTGTAGGGATAAATATTACCTTATACCTTGTACATTTTATATTTTTTACGACGCCAATTATGTCCATATTGTAAATAAATGAAAAGAAGTCAAGGCCTAGCTTTCGTGTTAAAATTTTTGCACGAACGGAAAAGAGAGCCTTTTCGGTGGAAAATAATTCTCTTGAAGTTCGTCATTGCCTGCCGAGAATTGGATTCCAATATGTGTTACCGAAAAATATATAGAGAACTTATTTCCAACACTTCAACTATAGATTTATTAAGCATCAATTAATTATTTCTGTTAGGAATGGATCCAAATTGGCGACATATTATTCCCCCTGGGCAAAAGCACGTAGTTTCCGAGGGTCAGTGCATAGAAAATTGCACAGGTTATGCATTTCCACCACAAGGCATAAATATATTTGCTGTTATGATGCGTACTCACCAAATTGGCAGACAAATCAAACTTCGCCAGGTTTGTCAAATTGAATTCTTAAGCTTCAAGTTTTTTACATATTTCAATTGTATTTTCTAGATACGTAAAACCGAAGAACTTCCACCAATTTCACAAGATAGTAATATTGACTCAAATTACCAAGATTTTAGGCGATTGTCGAACACAGTGCGCTCGATGCCCGGTGATAGACTGATTGTAGAGTGCATATATGACAGTTCGTCTAGAAAGGCTATTACTTTAGGTAAGTTTTTAAAATTGTAATTATGAATTATTTATTTATGTATTTTTTTGGTTTGCATACATAATTTTATCTTCAGGTGGTCTTACAATGAAGGAAGAAAGCTGTACAGTATTGACCCTGTATTACCCCCGCCAGAAAAAATTGACAACCTGTCATTCGCTGCCAAGCCTTCCAACTGTGTTACATTCGTTGGGTATTGAACAATTAGCCACGTAAGTTACTAAATTGTGTTGTTTTTTTTTGACGTGGAAGTATGAAAAGAAAAACTATGAATTGATTCCTCTCGTTGGTTACTTTTTTATTGTTTATTTTATGACTATTCTTTTTATAAGATAAAGATCAGTTTTCAATACATATTGTATTTTAAGTCGGAAGTTGTCGAAATTTCATGTAATGCTATTTTTTGGAAAAACTTGTGTTTATTGCATAACAGAAGGGAAATGTGCTGGGTGGTTTCAAGCCCCAGCCATATCCACTAAACATCTTTAGCAACACCTCCTCTGTTCGAGGAATGACAAACCTCCGAAAATGAAAAATCTTCTCAATTTTACGTTCGGGGCCTGCAATAAATTTAAGGTCCCTTCAAAAGTCAAAAGTGTGAATGGTGACAAGAAGCTAATCCTTGGCCGCCCATCCCAGGCTATCGCGTCAGCTATTTATAGACAGAGGAAAATTTAAAATATAAAAAGATCAGTCAACTAAAGGAAAAATGAGGAACTTTTGGTCTTACATCTTCTCCACTCGGAGTTCTGTCGTAGAACGCAACGACTGTCTACTTACTTTTGTGATGTTATTAAACAACTTTTTGTTAACTGCTCACAAACACCAAATATACAAATGTTTTTTTAAACAACTGTGCAAATGTTAACCAGCAAAGAGGGTCATGCTACCCTACATCAACAATGCTTTACGCAAAACGTGCTGTTCTTATGATAACTATAATATAAAGTGATGGGTGTTTACTTACTTTTACGATTAACTAGCAAGTGGGCAAGTGAAAGGCCGTATTATATTTTAATAAAGTATCATATTGTAATATATTTCCTGTATGTATGTATGTCAATAACTTTATCTTTCACCCCACAGAGATTCGAATCCGGTATTGATTTCGTCGCCACCAGAATTCGCCGGTATGACATTGGAATCGCGTCTCGTTTCATATGACTGGGAAAATCAATTTGACAAGTTTCAACAAGCGACCAGGAGTGGGTCGTTTAAACCGCTATGTTGGGGAGCCAAAAACCACTTTATACCGGTAAGTTTTTTTTTATGCATTCGAAATATACAAGCATGTAACATGTAAGTTAGAGGCAAGTCTTACTTCTGATTCAATTTCCTAATTTATCTTGTGCACAAAAATATTCAAACTTTTTACAGCATAAGACATTAGATTCCGAAAGTAGAAAGTCAATAAGTTTTGTATTTATTATATTTTTGCAGGGTTCGGAATACTTAGAAGGATATAGCATCAATATCACGAAAACATGGAACAAACCGCGTCGTTGCAAGCCAAAACGATTATTTGTTACTGAAACGATTCCAGAACTGGAACTGCCAGTTCTACACGAACTGGATAATAACAATATCATTGAAGGTGCCGCAAGAAGCAGCCGTAGTTCTGCCACCGAAGCGATAGGATTAAGCAGAGCACAAGGATTCAGTCGAACATTCACGACAACCTTCTGGTATACGAGTATAGTATTAATTTTGAAACGACTGAGTAGGATGTCGCTGACGTGAGACTGGTTTAATTGTTATAATTATTAATAGTATTCCTTATTATTCGATCTTTATTTTTAAACATGTTTTTCTTTCTATGATGCGAAAGAAAATGCATAATATTAAATAAATTTAATATATATGATCAACTATTTTTGCGTAGAAATATATATGTTTTGTAGACCTAGTGTAGCATATAAATAGAATACTTCATAACGGCTAAGTTATGTAATGTAGTTGTATAGTTTTTTAAGCTATGAATAGTTCAGTCCAACGGGCTACGTGTAGATAGTTGAACTGCGTTTGAGTGGATGGATCGAATGATAGTGAGAGAGATTTGACCGATGTTCTACGGTGAAATTAATTTATAACCTTCATTTTATAGGGGTATCTTCATGAGTCATATAGCCCATAGATATTTCACAAAAATAAATTTGCGCACAAACCGAATGCTTTCAATATTTTCTTGGCTTTATTTTCAGAGCTTTTTAGCTACAAACCCTTCTTTTACCAACCAAAACTAAGACAGAAAAAATGAACAAAAGAAGGGGTGGAGCTCCGATTACCGGAGTAACACAAGTATTACCATGACTCATGGACAAAATCCACAAATCAATGCAGCGTGTAATCGTGGTATACGGTGGCATTTCTCAATTTGAGATTAATTAGACTTTACGTTTGTGTCAAGAAACCAAAAAATAGAAAAGAATTTACGGAAAACGAAACCAGACAGGCCAAAAAATGAGATTGCTATCGTACGTATTAAAACATTCTCAGTCGAACTTTTTAAAGCCACAAAGAATAGTATATGTGACAGTGTTAAGTATTCCGGAAAATAAACCGGGTAGCAGAGTTATTCTGGTGTCATGCAGATATAGGTAGGTGCATTCGTATGTACATATCTGTAGATATTCGCACAGAGCGGAGAGCATTTTAATTTTTAACAGAAACTAATCGTTATAAATGAAACAAACATTCAAAATGTTGTCCCCTAACAAGTTTATTATTCTTGTCGTGGTTAGGGTGTTAGACTAACCGCTGCATGTTAACCATGTTGAATAAGGATCATATTCCAACAAAAACAACCAGACCGCTTTCCCTGCTGACACCTACATTCCAGAGAAAAAATTTATTTTGTCGGAAATAAAGACCATAACATTCTATTTGCGTGCAATATCTATGGACTATAATTTGTGCTGTAACTTTTTCTAAATTCTGTTCCTTAATTAACAAAAAAAAATAACGCCTAAAATTTCGTCATTCTCTCGCTTCAACGACATAAATCAGTAGTTTTTAGAGAACTCGAAGTTTTTTATACCAAAAATAAATATATTTAAAGAAGAACAGAAACAAACAATAAATATTTATGTATACATAAAGAAATGAGTAATGTGAAAAGGATAAAGTTAAACTGGCCAGTTAAAGAAATGCTTTACAAACCCGCAATTCAATTTAATACCTTTATTTAAAGATAGCTTTACGAAAAAGGCATTGTATTTTTTACTTACAGCAGTAAAATAACAAATTGTGAGAGTTAATTCCAAATCAAAGTGAAAGAACCTATTTTTCTATGCCTATCTTTTGTTGATGTATCTAAATAAACTTTGTTTTTACGACTATTGTATTTGAATTGTAAAGAAAAGAAACAAACAAAAAAATAAATCATTAAATGAGGTAGCAATTTGTGAAAAGAAAGTAGCGCAGTTGTAGAAAATACAGGAACCTATATTTATAAATATATATCGTTTATACTATTTTTAGTACCTAATATACTTTCGTAGGTGCGAAGATATCAAATATAGTATATATATACACTTGATGAACAAAAATAATAATGTGAAAATAAAGCAATAAAACAGTAGAAAGTCTAAACTAAATATTAATAACTAATCGATTTAGTTGAAGGAAAAACAAGAATCAGCTAAATAATATATATAAAATAATCATTCGTAAATGTGTGTGAACAAAAATGTATTCGAGGAAGTTTATAAAAGTATCCTCCTGTTCCTCCCGTTTTCTCAATCTTTTACTACGTAAAAGCCTAAGTGGAAGAAACAATTTCCACGCACTGTTTTTATTTTTAGTTTCATTTTTTTTTTGTACATACATATGTGATTTTTATCCTATTTGTAATTTAATTATTATTATTTTAAGTAGTATCGTGTATATTTACATATTCCTTTGTTGTTGAGTAGTGATTTTATTTGTATTGAGCTGATTATATTTAAAAAAAAAAAAAAACGTAGCCACTAAAAACAGGTGCAAACCCATAAATTATAAGCAACTAAACTTAAAAGCCATGATATTTATGTCGAAGAACAAATCACATTTTATATTTTGTAAATATTTTTAGTTGTAAACTTAAAAGTGAAAAAAAAGAAGAAATAAAAGAAACCCATTTTTAGAAAACAAGAAATTTGTATTTTTGAATTAAATGGAAATTCGAAATGGGGAAGGGAGACATCTTGAATGTTTTTGATATTGAGGTGTGGGATACCGTCGATCGCAATCAAATCACAGCACGCCTATCAAAGGAGTAAATCCTTCGAAGCAGCCTTTCACTCGATCATACTGCCTATCGAAAAATCCATCGCGCCCAACAAATTCACAATATTTGCATTTCTAGATATTGAGGGAGCCTTCAATAACGTTGACATACTCGAAAATCGATGCTTTGAAAAATCTTAACAAAAGCGAATCAGTCTGCACTCTAATAACCCACATCCCTAAAAGCAGAGTCATAAACGCCTCTTTTGGTAACGGCTCAGCCAGAAAGAAACCACACCGGGACACACCGCATAGATGTGTGCTATCTCCCCTTCCATGGAATCTTGTTCTCAATGAATGACTTCTGAATGTAGAAGATGCGGGGTGTGGCGTGGTGCCATATGGAAATGATGTCGCCATCTCCGTGACGGGTAAGTACCCTCAAATACTGGCAGAAGTTCTTGAACATGACCTAAACAAGCTTACTACGTGGACAAACAGCTATGGCCTTAGTGTCAATCCATAAAAAACAGAGCTGGTCCTTTTCACTAGGAAAATTAAGCTTTCAAACTTTATTCCCCCAAGCTCAACAGTACTCCTCTGAGCTTTTCAGACAGTCCCAAATGTCAATGGCTCAATCTACACAGGAAACTTCTATGGAGGGATAATATTGCCGAACGCGCCAGAAAATCCCTGACTGCACTTTACTCATACAAAAGAGCAGTGGATACCAAATGGGGCCTGAATATCATACCGAATATCATGCACTTTTCTCGAGAAAGTCCAACGGATAGCCTGCCTCAGCACTACAGGTGCGCTGAGAACTTCGCCTACAGCTCCGCATTAAACCATGCTCCACTTACTGCCAATAGATATTTATGGCATGCAGCAGGCCACTGTGCAGCCTTTAGACAGAGCTTCTTACCACTAGTGTGAGACAAATGTGGGACATGCCATAATACTATTACCTTACCGCAGACACGCTGCCGACCGAAAATGCTATAAGGGCTATAAGCACAAAATACCGGACAGACGCGCCCAGAGTCAGCGCGAAGTCCTCTTTAATGAATCTATCTGTATCTTTACGGACGATGTCTTTTCAGAAACCTAGACATTCACCACTCCTTCAGTTTCCATAACCACTGTAGCGTCTTCCAAGCCGAAATTAGAACTATCAACCAAGCCGCAGCTTGGCTGAAGGGTAACCCAATATCACGCAAAAATATTGCATGTATCCAATACAATAAATGTATATAGGGCAGTGAAGGACTGCCGCGAGTCTCTAAACTAGATCTCTAACAAGTATAGCGTCACACTGCGTCATTTAAGAGAACTGCGCGGCTGACGAATTAGCCAAACAAGGCTCTCAATGACGATAGACGCCGGAATGCTCGACCATATTAAAGCGCCTATGTCGTATGTTAAACTCCTGACTTACACCGACGCTCGCTCTGTTGAAAGCAAAGATGGCAACACCTCGATTATTGCAACAATACCGGCACACAATCCGAGGCGGGCATACTTACCACTTAAGCATAGCAAGTAACGATTTTTGCAAGAGCTGCCGAAACAAGGAGAAGAAAGTGACTACTGTACACTTTCTCTGGACGTGTCCCGCCCTTGACAATGTAAGGAAAACCATCATAGGCGAATATTTCTGTAATAAATGAGGCAAAATGCATGCAAGCCAAAATGGCGATATATGTACATACATATTTTTTCCGGCTGTATCAAGAGAGAAAATTTCTCCCGAACACCCAAACTAAATTTGAGCAAAAATCTCGAAATTACCATCCCCTCCAATTCATTCTTGGAGAAGAAAGCATTCTAAAAATACAAGTCGGTGCGGTAATATACCGACGGATCAAAACCCAACAAAGAGCTAGATGGAGACGTTGTCCCTGATGGGCTTAATCTTTTCCTTTCTTTCCGTCTCCCAAATCATTGTAGCGTGTTCTAGGTGAAAATAATGGCGATTAACGAAGTCTGATCATGATGATGATCTTGACTAAAGAAAAACGTGATATCTGCCCATCTTTTCGCACCCTAGATTGCCGTTCGTCTCTGAAAGCAATTTGCGATGGCGGTGCATTAAACATTTATCTTTGTAGGGATCTTTCGGGAAACTGTAAGGCAAATGAAATCGCCAGATATAGAACAAAAATGCCCAATTTGCCAGAAAAAGGGTACTTTTCAGTGACGTGACGGCCATATAAAACGATTCCTCCCGGCTTCCGTTTACGAATACCAAATATGTATATGTAAATGTATTACACTTGCCCACATCACATTCACTTGTGTTTTTTGTTTATCTGCATACATGGATATCGTACGCCGAGGGAAAAAGTATGACAAATTTTCAGTCGAATTGGGATTTACTTCCACGTCCCAGTTCCAACTGTTTGTCCGAACTAAAGCAGTCGAACCTTAACTCATGCGGCCGTGTGGTGGGTCGATTGTATGATGCAACCTTTAAACAAAACTACGTTTCTGGATAGGTGTAGGTGTCTGCATATAGCATTTTCAATTTGTTATTCCAGTGTGCTGAGCTGTGATTGTTTTATGTATGACGACAAGGGTTGCGAACAGAAACAATACACATCTGTACGCTGTCATACGTGTATTTAATGGCAATAGGCACAAAGCACGGCAGCACATGATCCCAAGGGTTGTTTTTTTTTTTTGTATTGTATTTTGTTCATACAAATCGTTTAAACTTAGAAATTCAAAGTAAAAACAGCCGATCAAAGTGTAAACGATTTGTAATTTTTTTTTTTCCTTCAGCGTGCGATATCTATGTATCTTAGCCTATATAGGTTTACCAAAAAAACATGCCTTATGTATGTATGTATGTCTGAAAACTATAGGCGTGTTTTTTTGAAACCTAGCTAGCCAGTCGTTCATTTAGACGATTCCCAGCCAGCCAAACCCAGTAGATTTTTTATACCATCAAGTTGGTACGTGTGACTTCGTTCCTATGACATCCAGCGCTGCCACGATCGTAGCAAAACTGCTACACGATTTCCAAAAAAGTCAAATTTGCTACGCTGCTACGCACTCTCCCTAATATCCCAATTTTTGCTACGCTTTTTTAAAACACGAACTTTTAACAAGAATCTTGTAGTTTTTAGACCCCTCATAATCACAATCACAAATTAAAAAAAAAATTAAACGGACTTAATTTCAAACTATTCACTTCCACGACTCCAACTTATGTTACTGTTCTACCTTACCCTACACAAGCAGTATATATTTCCTCAGATATGTTTGAAATGTGACTGGATGCGGCCTGGAGTTCCACTGGAATTTCAATGGCTTCGCTTTTGCTATGCAAATTTAGTTTTGATACGCAAATTTGATACGGGATTTTTTTTCTTAGTGGCAACACTGATGACGGTCAAATGTCAAAAAACAGAACAATTTGGCAGTGATACCAACGCTATAAATGAAAAACATCGTTTTCGGCGCCCCCTGGGCATGGGATATCGTAAAAGTCCTAGCCAGTTGCTTTTGACCAGAGTTCGAAAAAAAACACTAACGTACCGTACATTAGTGTTCTGTACGGTACACTCCCCAGAAAAGAACACAAACCCTACGAATAGTTCACAAACACTACGTCCTCTCATAAAGTTTATGTACGCGTACACAAACGATATTCACTACGTAGCGAACGCGATGAGGGATGAAAAAAAAACTACGATAGTGTTCTGTTCTTCCTACACAAACTCTACCTCGCTCGATAGAGTTTGTGTACGCGAACACAAACCGAATACCGAACGCAATACACTAAACTTACCGTACGTTTAGTGTTCTTTGGTATGTTTAGTGATCGTGCTCGTGTATTTCGTTTGGAAAATCGTTTTTTTATGGTTTGCAGCAATAAAATGATAAAAAAGGGTTAGGTCATTAAAAAAGGAATTGGTTTACAAAATTGCACATGTATTTAATCTTCATATATAAATTCTCTATGTTCTCTCTAGAAATTATTAAGGAGCTTGAGGAACAATCACCCCAGTTTGCCAATCGCTGGGTGTTTCACCGCATTCCCAGGCCACTTTAATGACACGAGAGAGCCATTCCACTCCCTCTTTACCCAAAGCCTTGAGCATTTCTGGCCGGATTTCATCCACACCAGCAGATTTGCCGACTTTTAGCGCTTTAATCGCCAAAGTCACCTCCTCTACGGTGGGACTATTCTCCGCCCTACTCAAAACTATGGGTTTGCCATCCTCAGTGCCCTGTTCGTGATTGAGCAGCTCCGAAAAGTGCTCGGCTCATCTGCGCAAGATGTCCTTCTTATCGGAAGAGTACACCATCTTTGGATTTGACTCCTTCGATGATATTAAACTTCCTTCCTCTGAGACGGCAGATGGTCTGCCAGAACACCTTGTTTGCAGATCTGTGATCACGGTCCAATTTCTCACCGAACTCCTTCCAAGACTGCTCCTTAGCTGCTTTAACAGCCAGTTTTGCAAGTTCTTCGCGCCTACATGTACCGGTTTCGAAAAGCTGAATTTCCCAAGTGGAATAAGGGATATATAACTGAAAAAAAAGGAATAAGGAATATCTAATGGATAAATAAGGTATAAGGGATATCTAAGGAATAAGGGATATCTAATGGATAAATAAGGTATAAGGGATATCTAAGGAATTAGAGATATCTAAGGGATAAGGGATATCTAAGGAATAAGGGATATATAAGGAATAAGGGATATATAAGGCATTAATAAGGTATAAGGGATATCTAAGGAATAAGGGATAAATAAGATATCAGGGGTAAATAAGGTATAAGGGATATCTAAGTGATAAATAAGGTATAAGGGATATCTAAGGAATAAGGGACATTTAAGGGATAAATAAGGTATAAGTTATATCTAAGGAATAAGGGATATAAGGGACTAGCCGATACCCGCGACTACACAAAACAAAAACAACACACGATCACGTAACGATATGTGCCGCTGACTTCGATTGCGCATTGCTATAAATAGCAAAACTTTGACGCCCTGTATCTTGGCCCACAGTCATAATTTTGAAAAACGGTAAAACACATGTTTAATTATTTATGTTCTAGAATATACCCACCAAATTTCAATTCCAAAGTCCAATTTAAATTTTTTTTTTTATACAAACTTTAACACCCCGTAACACCCTGTAAAAGCTGAGTTTCGAAAAATCCCTTCTAAGTGGGTGTCTACGCCACAAAAGGAAACTACTGTCCAAATTCCAAGTTTCTAGCACCAGCCGTTTGGGCTGTGCGCTTATCTCTGGGTCAGTCAGTCAGTCAGGACAAAGAGTTTTATATATGTATATAGATAAATAAGGTATAAGGGATATCTAAGGAATAATGGATATCTAAGGGATAAATAAGGTATAAGGGAATAAGGGATAAATAAGGTATAAGGGATATCTAAGCGATAAATAAGGAATAAGGGATATATAAGGTATAAGGGATAAATAAGGTATAAGGGATATCTAAGGAATAAGGGGTATCTAAGGGATATCTAAGGGATAAGTAAGGTGTTGAAGGTTTTCTTCTTCTCTCTGATGGCTTCTTGAACTCCAAATGTTTTAAACCACACAGTACTTTTTTCACCAACAGCCGCCACACCGAGCCGCTTCCCTCTGCAAACATCTCCTGAAGAGGCAATGACTTCTATTGAAAACAACAGCCATTCTTCCTCCACATTTATCGGAACAGTTGGAATTTTTTCAAACTATTCGGATACCTGCCGTGCAAACTCCTCCCGTATCTCATCATTCTGCAAACTCTCCCACCGTATACGTGTAACCAGCCTTAGTTTGCGCTTTCATAGGATGGGTACTTCATCGTTGAAACACAATTTGCATAAGATAAGGCTGGATTGTAAAGAGTGTTGCAGGATTCCTAGTTCCGCAGGATTCCCTCTAAAATTTGCCAGAAGCACATGGTTTTTTTTTCCACTAGTTACTTGTATTTCAGGTAGAGTTCTGACTATGAAATTGATTCATATGAACACACGTTAGGCCTGTGGAAAGAGTTACAAGAACCTTTATATTGTTTCTTTTTGTTAAGACCTTCCAATTAATCTCCTTTGAATTAATTTGGACATCCAATTGGGATTCCATTCACTTTTCATTGCTCGCATCACACAGAACCAGAGTTCGAAAAAAAAACCGCACACTAAACGTACCGTACCTAAAAGGAACACAAACACTACGTCCTCATAAAAAGTTTGTGTACGCGTACACAAACGATATTCACTACGTAGCGAACGCGATGAGGGATGAAAAAAAAACTACGATAGTGTTCTGTTCTTCCTACACAAACTCTACCTCGCCCGATAGAGTCTGTGTACGCGAACACAAGCCGAATACCGAACGCAATACACTAAACTTCCCGTACGTTTAGTGTGCTTTGGTATGTTTAGTGATCGTGTTCGTGTATTTCGTTTGGAAAATCGTTTTTTTTATGGTTTGCAGCAATAAAATGATGAAAAAGGGTTAGGTCATTAAAAAAGGACCAAAACAATTGGTTTACAAAATTGCACATGTATTTAATCTTCATATATAAATTCTCCGTTTGCTTTAACTAATAAAATATGTTCTAAGTTAGAATATGTTCTAGAGAGAACATAGAGAATTTATATATGAAGATTAAACACATGTGCAATTCTAACTTAGAACATATTCTAACTTAGAACATATTTTATTAGTTAAAGCAAATGATTCCTGTAGAAACTGTATGAACAAAGGTAAGGAAGAAACCATTCACCGTCTTCTTTATACCTATACAGCTCTCTCACATAAAAGAAAATATCACTTAGATGCCTTCGTTCTAGGAGGCGATCTGGCCAAAATATATGCTGGAAGCCTCCTTCGCTTCATCAGAAAAAATAAAACTTCCATTTATTTAGCATTTATTTTTTTATTTCTCTTTAGAGGGGCGTATTAGGCCGAATTATGTATAAAGAAATATTTATCAGCACAAGTGATTAAATAAGTGTGAAAAATATGCTTTGTAGTTTTTATTTAAAGATTACTTCTTCTTAGTTTTATCAGAATCGCCACTCTTCTTGTCTTTGTCCTTATTAAGCGAGCCAACAGCGTCACGTATAGCTTCTGACTGTGGATCGACTCCAGGTAGATTTTCTAATACGCTCTAATAAGGGTAAAACAGATTGTATTTAGCTTACTATTGGGAACTTAAGGAAATTACCTGCAAAAATGCTGGATCCCCAATTACTTCGGAATAATCTTCGTCTACTTCCATGGCTTCATCAGTTTTCGGACGTTTAGCTTGTTGGGTAACAGTCTCATCAGCTGAAAGTATGCTTCAATATCAAATGAACTTATCAATGTCAATGTCAACTTACCGGCATCTTGCATTGACATTTGCATAGCAAAGGCGATTTGTTCTTCCTCGGTCATGTTGGCGAAATCAGGCATATTATCTTCAGGCTGGTTGAAAACATATTGTTATACTTTTATACACATTTAAGCATTAGAATTAAATTTAAAACTAACTATTACGTACGAAAATTAAACAAACAAGTTTCTTGCATGTACTGCAGAAATCTCTTCCAAGTAATGGCTGCAATTCTACCATTTACCCAGTCAAAGAGACCAAAAAATCTCCGCCAATTATTAACGGAATGGAATTTCAGTTATTTTAGTCAACTGTTGTATTCAATTGACGATGGTAAAGAACTTAGAAATACTTTCTACTTCTAGCCATATGTATGTAGGTAGAGAAATAGAGAATATAAATAGTCCTCCGTAAAATTACAATGCCACGTTGACATTTTCTTCATCTTTTGAATCTTCAAGACAGAAAACAAGACCATCTAAGACTGAAAATTTACATAATATGGGAGCAAATCAGCGAGGATAAAGCAAAGTGTGTCTTCTAATTCGATAAAAACTTGATTTTTCCTCGCGGCTTGGGTCTTTCTTCTCAGCTCCAGTATGTTTTTAGCCAAGAGGTAAGGTAAATAACCTTAGCTACTTATGTGCCTGTGTTTGAATAAACTATTCTACAGTTTAAAAAGTAATAACTTACACTTTCAGTAGACATAGCGATAGCACGTTGCAACATTGCTTCCTCTGAGCTTGGCTCTTCAACAGATTCGGCTGGAGCTGCTGTAGAAGTTTTTTCAGTATTTTCAGTTTCATTTGCGCCAGCAGCATTGGAATCGGCCATTGCACGTCGCTGTTCGTCTTCTTGACGTTGACGTTGCTCTTCCATAGAAACTCGCAAAGCCAGCGCAAGTTCTGGATCTTCATTCGGATCAACACCGAATTCAAAACCAGCGCCACCTAAGCCAGCTCCTCCTAATCCGTCCTCTCCTTGTATAATTGGTGAAGAAATCAGGGCATCGGATAAACCGGAACCGCGAGGTACACTAACTAAATGCGATCCAGTTCCATCTTTGCCATTTAAAGCATTTACGAAAGTAGTCAGAACTTCGTTATTGTCACCATGATCTCCAAAACTGACTATATCTACATTAACCTTCTCCTTTTTCAAACGCTTTGCCAATTTCACAAGCTCTCCTTCTTCATTTGTAACTGGAGAACCAACGAAAACAACAATGCGCATTTTATGGTTTTTCCCTTGACGGTGTTTTAGGACCAACTAAAACAGTAAGAATATTGTTATTACTTAGATTTAGTTATCGAATACAAACATACATGCGCTATACGAATGCCTGTAAGAAGATTAATTTCACCCTTCGGTTGAATAAGATGCATTTTGGAGAAAATGCGTCCAACATCGCTGGTTAGAGTAGCTAAAACATCAACCGTACTGAAAAAAAAATCATATTTAACACAGGAAGACAAAGAAATATATATAAGGCAATACTTAGAATATGTCATCAATCCAACATTGTTTTCCGGATTGGAGCGTACTTTCGTCAAGCAGACTAAATTTATGCCGTCTTTTTGCACGTTGAGACGTGTTGGAAAGTAATCACCATTTCGCTGGTAATCACTGTTATCAAAACTAAAAAAAAATTCACATTAAAATTTATTAGAAAATTTTTAATTACACAGAAACACACAAATGATAAATTTATGCATAAATCAACGCCGAAATACAATTAAACAAAATGTGAACAGTTGAAAGATTAAATTTCATTTTAACACAATAATATTAATAAAATTACCAAATCATTGTACTTTCCAAAACCATTTTTGTATTTTTGCTTGTCACTATACTACTGCACCGAATTTCCAATCTGACACTTTGCTACGACCAGTGCCTCACAAAAATGTTGAACAAATTCAGCAAAAATAAATTGTACTTGGCTTTGACGGTGACACCATTCAACACTAATAAGAAAAGCGTTCAAAGCTGTAATGACTCAACATAAAAAAAAAAATAAATGCGTTTAGAGGAAAATGAAGAAAACTTTAAAATGAAACTTCTTAAAGTGCCCTGAGAATAAAAGATCGAAGTCACAACTAAAAATGCAACGGAGAATAAAGCAACTGAAGTAAAATTGTTGTTCAGTATGGAATAAATGTATTGCATATTTCCATGCGAACTGTGAGAAAGTAATTTTCTATTGCATGCTCTTGGACCCTTCTTACAAACTGATTAGGCTTTCCAATGGTATCAAATGTAAAATCAAAACTCTTCATATCCAATTTAAACTAACTTCAAAGCCACTAGTATAAAAGTAATAGTGACCGGTCGTTTATAACCACTAATTAAATTAGTCCCTATAATGTCGTTATAAGCGACAGGTCATTGGTTTTGTAAAAAAATTGCCGGTTCACTAGCAGTCCGTATATAATAGCCCAATGAATTCAAATAATCCAATTGGTATTCATCCTGGAATTTTTCGTTTAAAATAAATAAACAGCTGGCGCGACAGCTCAGAATGAGCCAAGGCCTAGCTTCTCGCAACCATTCATGTTGTGCGTATTACATTTTGCGCACGAATGGAAGGGACCTACAATTTATTGCCGACTCCGAACGGCGAATTGAGAAGCTCTTTCATGACAGATTATACTCCCGGAGGCTTGTCATTCCCCGAAGAGAGGTGGTGCCGCGAAAAATGTTCGGTGTTCCTGGCTGGGGCTTGAACCCACGCCGATTGGTCAGCAGTCCAACGCACTAACCACTGAGCCATGGCGACCTCTAATTTCTTCGTTTACTACGATTAACCATTTTTACACGCTCATACGCAATACATAATTTCACTTTTATAATAAAAAAAAAACACATACAATTCGCTTACTCTTTTACTATTCACAATGCTAAAGATACATTTTTAATATAAGTTTAAAGAAATATTTTAGAAGAGATTTCAAAGAATTTTATGATGTACTCCTGGCGTTAGATGGTCACTTTAAAAGGGTATCTAGATGCGCATATTACCTTATACGTAGGTGCTGCTTTCTACATCACCTGAACTTTGACAGTTTTCTTTATTGTGACAGAGATAACTTTTTATTCTATTATTTAGAATAAATTGTTTTTTAATTTTCTGGAAAGCCGATAAGTTATAACGTGATCATTTAAAAACATCGAGAAAATTGCATCTTAATTGATGTCTACATCTTAAACAAATAATCTGCCCTTAGTGAGTTGTTGAGCTAGAAAAACAACACATTTGAAGTCTTGCACGTGCTTCCACATATCTCTCATTATCCTGCAGAATGGTAAATCTGATACCGATTTGTAGTCTTTAATGTATTTAAAATCATTTTAATATGTAGGATGTTCTCTCTAGACCCGCGGAGGAGTTCGGCAACGATGGCCTGGTTGAAGAAATGTGGGCGATGAAGGCTATGGAACATGCTGAAGTATATTTCAATGTAATGACACCAAATTACTAGTTAAGGCATTTCTAAGTTTCTTGTTATTTTATTTCTAGCTTATATGCAGCATTGATCCCAGAAGTGTAAGGTTGTCTCCATTCGATGACATCATTTATTCTACGTTTAGGCAGGATTTCCCCAACTTAAGGATTGACACCATTAAAGACGACGATCTGAAGACGCCTGAACAAAAAATAAAGTGGAGAGCTTTTATTGAGAAATTTAATAAATTGGAGGACTTTTCGTATGGAACGCTACTCCGAGCTGAGGCATCAAAAGAATTTTCGCCTGAAAATGCCCTGCTTGTCGTTCGAGTGCAATTCTTGGCCATAGAAATAGCACGAAACCGCGAAGGGCTCAACGATGCGGTGCGGGAGAAATTTAAACCAAAAGTCTTACCAACGCCAACAACTGTTGCCGAGGCTACGTAGTAATAATTTTTTTTCTTTTAATTTTAAATATTCTATGAACTATTCATACAATTATACACATCTGTAGCTTTAACCGCTATTTGTATTCATTTCAATGTTGTTTTTTGGTGTGGGTTGCATTATCTTATCCTACTTAGTGAGAGATTGTGTCGCGGAGAATCCTTAGGATGGGAGATTCCCTGGATTCGCCTGATTCACTTTCGAACAAGCAAAGTCAAGTGTCTACCGCAGGCCTGTTAAGAGATGTTTCCGTTTTGCTCAGCAATAGCTTCGTTTCCACTTTTCTTTCATTTATTACTGCAATGTTCTCCTATTACGATGAATAAAGAGGAGAGAAGAAAACTCAAACATGTAGACAAAAACGTAATTGACAGTAAATACCAACATCTGCAACTTATCTTAGCCAGAAGTAAGGCGGGCGATAGGGAGACAAAGGCCGTCCGACAAACATGTGGATGTTGTAGTAATTCGGAAATCACGTGGTAATAGGCTTCAAGGCGTCTTGTCTAACTGGGACATTTGCAATAGTTATAATTCACAGTTATTTTTTTCCAACCTAATGTCCTATCAATACGATAAACTCTTTATGCCATGACCGAGTCCAACGTTGTCGCGAAGAGTTTAAGGTTCTTGGCTCGCAGCACAGTGTTACCCTCTGCTGGGTTTCTAATCACAAGAACATAACCGGAAATGAGATGGCCGACGAGCTTGCAAGAACAGGATCTACAATGGATCAAAATCGAGCACTGCAATGGATTAAGCCTCCACTCTGCAATTTCAGGGAGCAAGTGGAACGCAGGACTCTGACGACAGCCAACAGAAGGTGGGAGTCGCTCACCACCTGTGATATATCAAGGAAATTTTGGCCAAAATACCACAAAGCCAGAACCAACAAGCTTTTGAAGCATGACCGAAAATTGCTGTCAATGTTGGTAGGTGCATTCATCAGCCACAACCTTCTAAGAAACCACACAGTGAAATTTAAACTCAATGATGACAATATACATATGTAGGGGCTGCGTTGACGAAGAGGTTCAAGAGGATACTCCTCATTTTTTTGTCACTGCCCAAGCCTATGTCACGTGAGAAACAGATCATTAGGAAGACATTATTACCAGGACATAGAAAAACTATCTGATATTCCAATAAACGATCTTTCCAGGTTCCTGAAGACATCACGATGGCTGGAGACCGAAGTCAACAACGAGCGGTAAGGTAGAAGCCCGGTAAAGCCGGAACTAACCCCCATGGGCATCACAATGGGTCCACAAGGACCTAAGTGTGGTGAGTTCGAGTGCTTACTCCCTCATCAACCCAGATACCTAACCTAACCTTATGCCATGACCACTCTACTGCAAGTGTTACACCTTTTGTAGAAGAGTTGGAATCAGCTTTCGCAATTGACTGATTCTATTTACTCACGAGTTGAATCCAGGACCTAAGGCGTGACAAGCGATGAATGCTAGCCACTACCCCATGGCTGTGTCTAGTTTTGACATTCCTGCTTAATTCGTCCGATTGTGAGGATAACTAAAGGAAATGCACCATCGAAATGTGCATACGGCAATGAAATACACGCTCCTTCACAAAAGTCAAGTGTAAAGACCTCATCAAGACCTTTGTTCTTCATGAACCCACTAGGTACCATGTGATTTTTTTAACATCGTTCTGGCAAGTACCGTAGAGAATTCACATGGAAACGTCGTAGGCATCATATTTCAAAAGTCCATGCAATTATTCGCATACGCCCACAGCGAGTCAGCAGCGTATTTGTGAGTATCGAGGAGGAAGCCCCGAACATGTGGATAACGGTCAACGAGAGCCAACAAAGGCATAAGCTATCATCTAAGGACACCCAACATCGACGTCACTGACGGATCACCCTCGACAGACTTAACTTCAAGGTGTTTGGTGGCTTTGTCCATCTAGGCTCCGCTCTTAAACTCTTGAGTGACACCCTAATCATACTAGTCCTGCTCAACGCGCAGAGACACGAATTTCGTCAAGAATTGGATTAAACGGAAAATAGTTGTTCGCCTGGGCGATGGGAACAAATTTCGATGAGGGCATTGAACTAAAGAACTAGAAACGTAATGAATTTATTTCCATTTACACTCTTGAAAAGTCAAGGCTCTCGCGTTCAAACAAATACTTGAAACATTTATCAAAATGAAAACAATTTATATTTGTTTTATGTTTGTTTAATAAAAATTTCCTTATTTGAAGAGGTAAATTTATGCCGTTTCCATTGGTTGGGCAGCTGTTTCTTCTGTATATTTGCCCTTATCCTTTCCAAGTGCGGCCAATCGTCCCTTGCCTCTCCTCTCCAAGATAGCCTTACGGTCCTTATCCAGCTTGAGTTTCACAATTAGACACTTCGAAGGATGAATGCCAACGTAAACGTTGGTACCGCTAGCATTTTCACGTTGGATTTTCTCAATGTAAACAACGAACTTTTTACGATAGGATTGAACTACTTTGCCAACTTGATTACCCTTGTAATGGCCACGAACAACCTGCACTTCGTCGTCTTTGCGTATTGGCATCGATCGAACGTTGTACTTTTGGCGCAGTTCCTTTGACAGCGGTGCAGACATTAGCCGCCTGCGAATGTGTGAAGGAGCTTGGAAATGACGTTTGCGATTCTTCCTACGGGAGGAACTCACAAATTTGTTACACTTCATTTTGCTCAAATTGTTTTCTGTGGATGAAAATAAAATTGTATGCAAAGCGTCAACATAAAGCACTATGTTTCAGGTTATTATTTGGGAAGATCCACAAAAATTCACTATTTAACACCATTATTAGAAAAATGTTTATACGATGTTGAAGAACAGATCAATACGATCATTTTTATACTGGTTGAAGTAAATTTTGATAGATATTCCCTCAGATTTATTTAGATTTAAAATTGGTAAAACTCACATCAAACAACTATCGTAAAAACAACGAAAAGAAAGAATTTGACATTTCAGCTGTCGGAAGTTCAAATTTTTTTTTATACTTCATGTTTGACACAACGATGTGAAGTTGCATGTAGTTGCTCGTATAGAGGTTTGTGCATTTGATTAATATCCGCTGAATACATGTACATGCTGAAATAAAATTAATCAAACGCAGTGAATATTTTGCGGAGTTGACTTGATTAGAAAAAATGCATTTTTTATTTAGTTCAAAACACGCGTCAAAAGACGTTTTTTGTGTCGAATTACAATTTTAGTATTCTATACACTTGGTAACTAACTAAAAGACTTACAGAAAAGTGGAATCAATGAGGAGCTTAATGCCCGCAAAATGGGAATTAAAGAAAACAGCTAAAAAGAGAAGGGGAAAGCGAGTTAGGGTACTTTTATCCTATGAAGATCAGAGAAATTTAGTGTAGCCTGCGACGCAACTACATTAAAGTCGAACAAACAGCAGGCAAGTGCGATAGAAGGATCATCCACAGCATACTGTGTAGGTGATCAAGGCTCGAGTCAGCACCCTATGAAAGGTCTAAACTCTAAATAAATCTCTGCTTATTTTGAATAATGAACAAGTATTCTAATAAAGTTGAGCCAGCCGAAATAACTATTAGGCAAATACACAGAACTTTCAGAATATTCCGCCATCGAAATACTGAAAAATGACAAGGTGGTAGTATAGACCTTTTAACGATTTGACGTTTACCGACAAAATTGTGACTGTATACCAGTTTTCTGCGTGTTTTGAACGATCGAAGTGTGTGGAAGAAAGTTTCTTGTACTACGAAATCGCAGTGTTTTTGTAATTTTAAGAAACTTTAAACGTAGATATTAGAAGAATATATGTGAAATACGTATTTACACACAATTTCTGAAAAAATGTATCTAGATTTGACGTAATAGACAGTCAAACCCGCCATAATCAAGTTATTCACATATATTGGTGAATTTCTCCTGAATGAATTATTATTTCACAAAGATTCTTAATCCAACATCTTGCTGGAGTAGACTTTAGTAAGTTTCACTAAAAAAATTAATCCGCCGCTTAGTATCTCCAGCATACTGGAGCAATTCGCGTGCTGCACGATCGCCAGAATTCACAAAACAACACTTTTCTCGGAATTTTTGCTCCAGGCATTCCGGTTTTTTTTTACTAGAAATAACTGTTCATATGTGCTAATAACGAAAATGCTCACAAAACACAAAGTCACAGACTTTAAAAGGGCTAATCAAGCAATTTTAGGACGGTCGGAGCCTTTTCTACCCACAAAAATTAAATAAGATGGCTGCTGGGGGCCTCCAAACATTACCTAATACACTACATTACCGACAAAAAATCACTTTTTACAAGGAAATTAAAAGGTCTATTTGGATGTTCCTGCAAACACTTGTGAAGAAGCGTGGGAGGCCGAAAGCTTTTCCTCTGTGTATAACAAGCGAATGAACGTCAAAGAGGTATTTGCGCGCAGTGGCATTTGCAGTACAGATGAGGGTACAGAGAAAGAACTCGAAAACACACTTGATGTCGAAGAGGGTTCAGGTCTGGACCCCTCATAAACACACTTCGGATCGTCACTGAGCAGTGCGTTTGATACTATGATATTTCCCACTTTACCTGGTGCTTATCGATTTCGGGAAGGCGTTCAACGTTGTCAATAGAGAAGTTTTTTGCTGCCCCACGAATTAAATTATTTCTTATGATGGGTCACGGTGTCAGGTTCTGCATTGAGAAAGACTATCAGAAAAATCCGAGATCCAACAGTGGTCGGTCAAGGATACATTCTTTCGGCAGTAATATATGGATGGATAGATAGATGGACCCTAGGTTAGGTTATGTCAGAGAGGTTGTTTTTATTGCCAACGCACTTACACCAGTAGTAAGTTCATTGTGATGCCTCAGAATCTAGGAGGAATTCTCCTTCCTAATCGTGGAACCAGTGGGAGCTTTTAATAAAGCGAACTAGGTTTCCGACTTCTTGTTGTGTTAGGTCGCCAAGAATGACAAAAATGACGGAAGCCACCGAAATAGTTGTGTCTTTTGCGAAAAAGCGGAGGACAGGTCTCCTCCTCCTCCTCGCCCATGCAGCTTCTGCAGAAATCATTTGACGGAAGGCTCAGGCGAGGCGCATGTCTGCTTATAAGACAGTGTCCTGTAATGAGACCTATAATAGCTCCAAGATGTTCTCTACTTGGCGATATGTCTTAATATCTTGGAGGCCAAATGTGTCTCTTAGTTTTGTAGGTGGCGCCATTTAACCATTTTAGATTTGCTTTGCTAATTGTGTCCAGGTTTAGTTTCAGTTACTCCGAGATTTTCGCTTTAAGTAAGAATCTGTATTGTAGTACCATTCTTGGCGAGTTTATCGGCCTTGAAGTTCCTAAGAAAGTCCCTATGGCCTGGTACCCAGCAGAGGAATGTGTTGAATTGTTCTGCCATCTCTACGGGAGACGAGCGGCAATCTAAAAGTATTTTTGATGTTACAGAGACTGATTCTTGGCTGCCTGTGAAAATGCTAATTTCCCGAGTAGGTATTACATTTCACCTAAGCGAAGATAGGGCTTCTTTAATCGCCATGATCTCCGCCTGGAAGACGCTACAATGCTCTGCAGGGCGAAAGAAGATCTTGAGGTTTAAATCATCAGAGAAAACACCGCCTCCCACACCACCTTTAGTTTTCGAATGGTCTGCGTAGATCTCCAAGGATTCTTTCGTGGGTGGTGCTGATTTCTCACAGAATTCGATGAATTCTAACACCTCGACTAAGCTGATAGCGTAATTAAATGACTGTGGGTGTTGAGTGAAAGGTTGAAGATTATCGCTGCCAAATCTAAAATAATTAGCCTTGAACCGAGCTCATTAGCGAGAAAAAACAGCGTTTTGATGTAAAATCAAGTTACCACCACCCAAAGATGAAACTTTATGCACCTAATCTCCGCTATGATTCTTTCCTGACTGCCACACATTCCCATTCCCAGTGAGTATTTGATTTCCCGTGCATCTTTTATATTTGCTGACTGAAACAAAGAAAACAACCTTAAATCAGCTACGTTGGCTCACATAAAGTCTTATGAAGAACCCCAAACAATTTCCCGCAGCTTGGTAACTACAAACAGAAAAATAAAAAAATAGAAAATATTCCTAAAAGAATTGAATGACGTACGAAGAACAGATCAAACGATCAAAAGTTCACAAGATGAAAAGTTCTCACACCGGGTTCATGCCAAACAGTAAGGTTATCAATATTTGTTCTAAATTAAATGACCGCTGGTCAATACAATACAATACAAACAAATACGCGTCTCAATTTCTCTTATTAGAAGAGAAATTGAAAACAACAATGCATTTGTTGTAGAAGCTATTCGTTTTGCCACCTACAACAACAATCAGTGATGTGTTTACAATCTAATAAGAAAGTATTTTGCAAAAACTATTGATGTACATACAATAAGTTCTTGTTTAGAACACAAAACTTAATTCATATCACGTAAATATTGGTTTGTACACGTTTCAAAATATACACATGTCGTATATGTAGTTTTAACGCGTCAGCAAGTCACATCATTTTGATTTGACACGACGAGACTCCACTCAAAATAAAAAAACATCTTTTTTTCTAAATAACGATTTAACACTCATTTCAATTGCATTTGCTTGCATTCAGGTTCAAAATAAATTAAGGGTATTGAGGAAGGTTTGGAGTGGTGACTCAGTGGCCAGGGATACCAATCAATTTAAATCGAATATTTACTTGAAAAGGTCAGATTTTATTACTCAACTCGAAAGAACTCTAATTTTAGACATTTCCCATCCACAACTTGTCACACGTATGTTTGTATTTATTTATTTTTGTAGGCGGTGGATATTGACGACAACAAAGTGCTGCTTTTAACAACTTCAACGTTTTATTTTTAACATTTCGTAATTAACATGAACTTATCTTATTCTGTTACAATAGGTACAGTAGAAATCGGTTATAACGACGTCTAAGTGTACAAACAGAGTGGAGCTGAGAGTGAGCAAGAGCAAAGTGATGAAATCAAACACGTGTAATGAAAGGGTAGCGCACAGAGTGGAGCGTCGTTCGAAAGTCGAGCAAAGCGTCGACAAGAGAGCAAAGCGGCGATTTCAAACATGTTTGATTTCTCCGCTATCATCGCTTTGATTTTAGGTGGATTTCGCAGAAATACCGCCTATTGCAGAGGTCCTCATGACGCGACTTTCAAAAAATTTGAATGCATGGATTTGTGTACATGGCTTGGACGTTACAGACTTAAGAATAAGCCATCCCCTTTTGATGACTTACTTTGCAACATCTGGACCGAACTACAGCGAACGCTTGATAGCTTCATAGTCTTTTGTGTTGAAGCTGGGTAAATGTGAACAAAGCAGAAGTAAGGCTAATGTCTCGAACGTCTGTTCATTGCACTATGCATGTTAGTAGAGTCTTATCGAAACCGGTTCAGCAGTTTAAGTATTTCACGAGTGTGGACATGATTGAGGCCGCAATTATGAAGCGATTTGAATAAAATTTGGTGTACATGAAATACCACATATTTGACGAAGCGTTTTTAGTAAAGTACACATTCAAACTATTAGGATCCAATCTTATTCACAAAATAAAAATATTCAAATGGAAAAGGATGAACTCTTGCTTATTTGCTTCTACTTTGCTCTTTGCTCCTCACTCTGGCTAGCCTTCATCTTTGCTCTCCTCTCCTGCTCTTTGCTCTTTGCTCGGAGGAATTTCGCAGTTTTGCTCTCCGCTCGACTCTGTTGGTACACTAAAGGAATCAAGATTTTTATTGTTATAAACAGTTCATCGTTATATCCGATCCAATAAAAAAAAAACCAAAAATAAACGCTTACCTACTGACCTCTACGCAAGCGAACAGTAAAAAAATCTTGCAGCTGCAGAAAATGTTTAAACTGTCTTGACATGTACAAAACTTCATACATATACATATGTATACTAGGCTATTTACAAGTAAATTCAGAGGACAGTATTGCGGTTACAAATATCGGCAAAAGAAAATTTCTTACACTGGTGAGGATTTGTATTGCCGGCAAACTTATGTCCGGATTTTTATGCAGACGGAAATGTGGCTCTACAGTCTGGGGTGAACCTAGATCTTAACCAACAAGCGCCTCCAGGCAGCTTGATCTTTAGCCTCAAGTTTCGCACTCCAAGTTGGTTAAAGTCAGCTTCCACTTGCGTCGCGGTGTTCCTCTACTGCACCGGCCCTCGGGGATAGATTCGAAGATTTTTCAGGCCGATGCATTGGTTATCATCCACTTTATATGACCCAGCCATCTCAGTCGTTGAATCTTCACACGTCTGGCTAAGTCGATGTCGCTGTACAGCCCGTACAGTATGTCATCGTATCTCTTCCTCTATTCACCGTCTATGCAGACAAGGCCGAATATCCTCTCAAAACAGCCGAGAGCAACCTTATCCGCTTTTGGCAGAGGTCATGGCTCTGCGCCGTGGAGCAGTACTGGCACGATTAAGTTCTTATAAAGGGTCACTTTAGTTGTTCGATATAGGGCTTTCCTTCTTAGCCCAAAGGAACAGCGATTGACAGGAGTTATTCTTCGTTCTATCTCAGCGCTGGTGTTGACAGGCTAGGTAGACAAAGTCCTTAACTACCTCAAAGTTATAACTGTCAACTGTAAAGTTCTGTCCAAGACGTCAGTGTTGCGTTGACAACGTGCAGTTGGTCTTACTTCGGTTTCAATACCCACGAACGCACCCTTGACATCACGTTGCGTTCTTCCGATTATGTCAATATCTTCGGTGTATCCGAGTAATTAGACGGACTTTTGAAAGATTGTGCCTCTGGTGTTGGCGCGTGAGTTTTGCACAACTCTTTCAAGAACGATGTTAAAGGAGTCGCATGACAGCGTATCTTACTTACTTACTTACTTAAGGTGGCGCTACAGACCGGCGTGGTCCTGGGCCTCAACCAACAAGTCTCTCCAGCCAGCTCGATCTTTAGCCAGCTGCCTCCAGTTTCGCACGCCAAGTTGGTTGAGGTCCCCTTCCACTTGCGTGCGCCACCTGAGTCGCGGTCTTCCTCTACTGCGCTGACCCTCGGGTATGGATTCGAAGATTTTCCGAGCCGGAGCATTGGTGTCCATTCGCTCTACATGACCCAGCCACCTCAGTCGTTGGACCTTCACTCTTTTGGCTAAGTCGATGTCGCTGTACAGTCCGTACAGTTCGTCGTTGTATCTCCTCCTCCACTCCCCGTCTATGCAGACGGGACCAAAAATCACCCGAAGAATTTTCCTCTCGAAACAGCCAAGAGCAACTTCATCCGCTTTAGATAGAGTCCATGCCTCTGCGCCGTAGAGCAGGACTGGGACGATTAAGGACTTATAAAGGGTCACCTTAGTTGTTCGAGAGAGGGCTTTGCTACTCAATTGCCTTCTTAGCCCAAAGAAACAGCGATTGGCAAGAGTTATTCTTCGTTTAATCTCAGCGCCGGTGTCATTGCCGCCGGTGTCATTGCCTGAATGACAGCGTATCGCCTTGTCTAAATCGTTTTTTGACATCAAAGGTCTGGGCGAGGTTTTGACCGACCGTAATGGAACAGCGTGCATTCTCCATCGTTATCCTACACAAATGGACGAATTTGGGCAGGGTGCAAAAACTAGACATGGCTCTGTATAGCTCGTCTCTATAGATGCTGTCATACGCGTCCTTAAAATCGATGAAGAGGTTGTGGGTATCGATTTGAAGTTCCTGGGTTTTCTCCAAAATCGGCCGCAGTGTGAATATTTGGTCGATGGTGGACTTTCCTGGCCTGAAGCCACACTGATATGGACCGATCAGGTTGTTGACAAACGGCTTCAGCCGCTCACACAACACGGCAGATAATATCTTGTAGATGATGTTAAGAAGACTCTGTAGTTGGCGCAGTTCAAAGGGTCTCCGTTCTTGTGGATCGGGCAAACAATGCTGGAGTTCCATTCATCGGGCATACTTTCCTCCGACCATATTTTACAGATGAGTTGGTATATGCTGTTAACCAAGTCATCGCATGCCGCTTTGAACAGCTCGGCAACTAGGTCGTAAGCTCCAGCAGCTTTTTTGGACTTAAGCTTCGATATGGCTATCTTCAATAAAAAACACTTCATACATATATAATTATGAACATGTTTACATACTCATTTATGTATATTCATACGTTCACCATTTCCAAATAATTAATGCAAATATAAAACCAAATTTGCATTCTTTTCCACCAGAAGCAAATTAAATTTATGTTTTATTTTTTTTTTTGTAAAATGGATAACAATGCAATGAGTTGTAATTGTACCTATATACCTGTATCCCAATATCTCTTAATACTTGAACGAGAAAAAAAACATTGCTGCTTCTTGTTCTTAGTACATACATGAATCAATATGCGAAACTCGTTTTGCCGGTCCACTTTTTTTGTACCTTTCTACGCATATAAAATAATTGTTCTCTAAAGCGCTCCATACACCTTTCAACAAGTTCTACAAGTGCAACAGTTGAACAACTCCAATCAGTTACGTGTTTGAGATAATTGTGGGTACAATGTTGGTAAATACTTAATTCGTACATGAACCTGTTTAGAATTTACATCCATAAAAAGGTCATTAAAGTGCAATTTTCCATATAAACTAGACCTGTGTTTCGTTTGTCTATTATGTAGATTTCTCGGTGCCAATCTCTCGCCATTCTAATTCTCTCACTTTCGATATTGTTGAATATATACGGAGTACATACACTAGTAATCATGTAAACAGCGAAGGAAATTATATTTTAATTTGCAGCTTGGGTGAGGTTTGAGAATTGGTAAATTACGTTGGACGATCTACATAGATCGAGTAACTCTGTTAGTTGAAACGTGTATGGGCCACTTTTTGAACAAATAATCTTCGTCTGGATCGTCATCAAAGCTACAATCAATAATAATACTCTTAGTTCTCTTTGAAACTAAACAATAAAATTAACTAAAAGAGAGAGAGAGAGCTTTCAACAGTTTTTCTTTCGTGTGCGCCTCCATATGATAGCAAAACTAAATTGATAAGTAAAAAAAGCGATCCAGTCGGTTTACTGATAGAAGATATTAGACTTGTTCACTAGCTAAAGTTCTCGCTGAATATACATTATAGTGTCACTTGAGTTCCGATCTTCTAGGAGTTCACATCAATCTTCCATATTCTCGCGGTGTTCTTCCTCTCATTTAACAATTTATAAAAAAATCACACCATGAACTGTCTTAAGAAAATTCCAGTCCGCTCTGTAAGTATTATACTTTAGACTCTTAATGAATTAATATATTGATTGAAAGGTATTTTTACTTTTGTTAACAATTTACAGATTGTTAACGCTATTCAGCGCCAACAATGTGCTGCTTTTTCCGAGGGAGTCAACATGCCACCATTGACGTTCTTAACCGAAGACGAGAAAATGATGAAGGAAACAGGTGAGAAATGATATATTGTATTTGTGTTTGTGTTATAATGCGCCGAAAAAAAATGTTTGATGGTTTTAAATTTTATGGACATAACAAAATACGAGTCGTATTTAGAAGAAAATTCTTTAAAAGTTTAAAAAAAAATGTAAATATGTATTTTCTTAATAATTTTTGGACTTTTTTGGTAGATGTAGGAATAGGAATGTTACGTAACTTTAGAAAAACAGTTTAAATTTATAAAAAAAAAAAAAACACTAAAACAATTGCAACCGGCTTGCGCTTGGATCTAAAAGTTAAGATCTATTCGCACAAGCTGATCATCTTTCTATGTATTGTTATTTAAATTATTCCGCTCAACGATAATTTGATTTTCGTGTGTGATACGTGTAAGTTGCTTGTTTGTGTTGTAGAAGAATAGTAGTCAATTTTTTTTGCAAACGCATTTAGCGGTTTCGGGTGTGTGCTGGAACTAATTCAATTTATTATCAAGTTGATTTTGAATGCATAATGTATGAATGCATCTTAATTACTTAATTGATGTTCATACATTTCAGCAAAATGATAGGAGATTTGCAGATTACATTTTGCATCTAGGTACACTGTTAGGTAGTTATGTAACTGCTCAAACAAAATTTATTGATAAGACTACTAGCCGGTTTGAGTAGGTAAAACTGATAAAATTATTTTACATAATCTTCAATTAATTTCATGTCAGGATGTCTTGTTTGTATTTATATAAAAATTAATTTAAATTTAATACGGCATAAATATGTATACATATATATGTAGGTATGTTTGGCTAAAAATATGTGCTACATATGTATGTATGTATTATGTATTATGTCCATAAATGTACAAATTGAAGTAAATTTCCTCTAAACTATATGCGTAAAAATGTAGTTAAATATATATGGAAATATATACATACCAAGCAAGTGTTATATAACTTTCATAACTCTAATTGCTTTCAAACAATCAAACTATTTTCAAATTAAGTTTTATTATTTTCTATTAGGCATCAGATATTCATTCATTGTCAATAAATATACAAAAGACAATGGCATCCCTCTAAACATGTGATTAGTAGAAAAATTCTCCACTCGGGCAAATATTCAAATATTAATCTCTTATCATTATTTCTAAACATATTATGCACGTGGATATAATATAAATGCACATTAAAACATTTATATGGATACATAGGATACATTATTGTGTGGGCGTATAAAAATGTTAAATTTTGCTATATATTTGGTATATTCCACTCGTAAAACATCACAATTAAGAGATTTCTTTTACGTATGAAACAAATAAATTTCTTTTTAAAAAAATACGCACAAGCATACATAACTTATGTATGTATGTATGTACGCACATATTTATATTTAGCAAAACAAACACGTGTACGTGAACTTTGCTGGAGACAATAATTCATAGGGCTTTTAAGAATCGCGCACTTAATAAAAGGAAGCGCAGTTGCCTTTAACAAAAAAAAAATTTACAAACATATGACTACAGAGAACTTATTTACACACCTCACCCCCAAGTTCAGTTGATGTTATATAACATTCACGCCAAATCTTTCGTTGAGAGCGAAAGTGTCAAACAGCTGATAAGCTTCTCTTCGATTGTGGAGAAACGTTCTTACGTTGTATGTATCTTCGCTGTGGAAAAGTCTGCGCACTTAGATAAACCACTAATGCTTATTCGTGGCAATATGCTTATTAGGTTCTGATTTGAAGTTTTAATGGATTATAAAATTCAGTCGTGAAGAGTGCTTTGGTGGCATTAAATGTTTCTAATCTAGTCTTCTAGTCTTCTATTGTTTAAGAGAGAATTGGGATGGAGTTTCTTCTGGTCAAGGGCTCAAAAGATAAGATATTTTCAAGAGCAACACGAGAGAATAGAAATGCGAATACAAAAAGTTGCCAAAGCTGGTGTCCATATGCGTGTGTGTAGGTTTATACATATGCAACGCATTATACGTATCTGTAGATGAAAATTGAAGCTAATAAATATTTTAATTGAATAAAACGATCGAAAGAATTCTCCTAAATGTGGACTAGTTGATTGTCACAAGAATTTTTTATTTTATTTGTTTTAGGATTTTGATTTTAAATTTTGAATTTATTTTTTCAATTAAATTAGAAGAAAATACACGTTGCAAAATATTTTGAATACACGTGCGTGTTTCTTACCTATTCCACCTGTTCAACTGTGTGAATCGGGTTTTAAAAAAAAAAATAGTTATGTACCTACCCAACTGTAGATTATCTCCAGTGCTATTTTTCTATGCTATTATTAGATAAGCTTTTTAAGCTTTGTTGTTTACTGATTTTCAATTTCTCATTAGAAGCTTATAATGGGAAACCAGATAAATTTGGTTATACTCAGAAGAAGCATACTCCTAGTATGCATTGAATAATGTTTTTTATCGTTTATTTTTTTATAAACTGTTTCATTTATTCTTTGCCTGTTTGAAGCACTTATGTTGTAACATTACACGATTTTCATTCTTACAAGCTTTGTACGCACATACATAAAGGGTTTTTCAGTATTCTAATACAAACGCACCCGTACACATTTTTTTATGATCTGTCAATGTCAACGTCAATCAAGGTTTACATTTTTATCATGGTGAAGTTCACGAACGACCAACGTTTGGAAATTATTAAAAATAAATTCTGAGTCAATGGTCGCAACTTTAAAAGTGCTTACTCCAATTTCTTCCAATTTCGAGTCAATATATTCACTATTGAATGTTCCTCTGCCAATGAGACAACGCACCGGCCGAAGTACCTAAAATATCGCAGCCGTAAGGGCTTCAGTTCAAAATGTGCCAAATCAGTCGATTCCACGCCGTTCACAGAAATTGGGAATCTCTGTGTGGAAGAGTGGTGGAAAATTGGCTCCAAAAAATCGATCGCTGCAAACGTGCTCGCGGTGATCATATGAACGAGATCGAAAGACATATTTAAATTTAACATGTGTACTACACCTGGAATAAGTTTCAGCTTGATATCTCAATTATTCTGTGTTTTATTTAAATACAAAATTGTTATGCCCTTGTTGAAAAACCCTATATACATATACTGAGTTTTCATAAACTCTAAGGGACACAGACTCGGTCATAGCGTTGAAGAACATTTAAAAAAACGTATGTATATATTAAATATGCACATTGTACATATGTACATATATGCAAATTTCTAACAGAAAAGTTGTCAACATGCCTTATGAGAAATACAAACTTAATTTTACATTTATTTTACACTACATATGCAGTGTTTTTTAATTGACTGACGGTCAATTAGACATGCGTATGTATGTTTGTATCATTTGCATGCAAATGCATAGAATTGCGTAATCGAGCTTCTGCCTGTGAAGTGAACCAGTTCTATGACTGATTTAGCCATCGAGTCTAAAGTACCCCATCTACTTAAGCTGAATGACAGTTTTACCAACGCTTATGTCTCAAGATCGTGGGTAGTTTTTGTTTTAAAGAATTTTAAAATCTTGTGAGTGGAGTTAGAAGTATTGTGTGTGGATTGTGACCTGTTTAGATCTATTGTGATATAGAAGACTACAGTGAGGGACGTGGGAATGGTTTCGTCAAGTTATAAAAGTAATGGAAAAAGATATCAAGGCTTTTGGACGTCAGTATAATGGCGGACTATTGTTGATACCGTCGACTATTGAATGATACAGTCGACTCTCGATAAATTGAATCTCTGAGGATTTGTCAAAAAGTTCGAATTATTGAGAATTTTATTTAGCGAAAGGCACTTATTCGTACGTCGACTCATTTCTCTTCACAACACTTACAAAAACCTATGGATCATGGTCAAATCCAAATCAAATGTAAATGTAAAGAACAAACTTATTTAGTTTTCAGCAAACGTATACAGGTTCGAACAAGTAACTCATTCCCCCTGGCTCTCGGATTGTTTACGTACGTTAGTTAGTTCAAATTTTCGAAAATTCGCCTCTTCCACATCAATTTATAACGTGTTGTGTGGGAAACAGCTTCAAATTACCGATTGTATGTAGATAAATACATACATACATAGAGTTTTTTCAATTTATCTTAATATTCTCAAGGGACCAAAGAAGCACTTCAATTTAAGGCGAGGCTCATTTTATCAAGAGTTTTATTTATCGAGAGTCGACTGTACATAGAAATGAAGCAGAAGTTCCAAAATAGAAACCAACGATTTTTCAAATTTTTATTAAATAACTAAATCTGTACACATTGCGAACTTGTAGTTCATATTTGTTTTTCATTCAAATACTGTGTCATCTGAATCTGCTGAATGTTACGTATAGTGCATATGATATTTATGTCGTTTAATATTACATTACATTACCAAAATATTTACACTCCAGTAAAATGATTTAAAAAAATCGCAGACCTGTGTTACAGAGGGAAAATTGTATGGAAAATATCAGGAAATGCATGAAGTGCGGTTCTATTCGGAAGTCGTCCGATTACAGAGAGCCCCGATTCACAAGTTTTACTGCATATCTTAACTAACGATTGTTCTTATCCAGGATAATAAATTATGAATAATGACTTCTTGTTGAGTTAATCTCAGTTTTGAGTGCGGTAGTTATGTCATCGTTATCAGAATGGGTTGGACTCGATAATAAAAACGACTCCTTATTTTTGCGAGAACAAATGACACGCTTGCCGCAAATGGTTTTATTTCTATTCGTTTTAATTTAATTGCAATCGTATAAATAAACCATTCCTTGATGATCACATACATACAAGGTCATCCCCGCCTTGCAATGTGCAGCGCTTAAATATTTGATAACAATAAGTGGATGTAAACAAAACGTAATCAGTTGCTGGAGCGTCTAAGGGTTGAAAGGCCTCAAATGCTTTTGTTGTACTGTTTTCCTTTTAATAATATTCTAGATTATATGCATATGCACATTGTATGAATGGATGGGTGTACAAATGTATGGGTGTGTAATACTTGAACATACATTTTTGTAAAAGTGGCGGTATACATAGGTCTGAATATTCAAGAATGTGTATTTTGGAAGAGTAATTTTTAATTATTACTTTTCATACATACATACTCGTATTACATTAAATTCATTCATACAGCTGAGGTAGAACCTTAGACAACATATCCAATACGAAAATACAAACAAACAGTTAAGTACATATCTTTATTATTTCTGCTTGTTTGCAACTTTATATGCATTTATGTACGTATGTATTTATCTGTGGTCGCCATGGTAAGTGCACTGTACTGCTGTGCGAGCTCCATTGAGCATTGGCCCAGCGCAGGCAATCGCGCCGGTTATTTATTTATTTTCCTCTGGAGTGGTGACATGATCATATCGATTGAGAAGAAAGACTTAATGAATTATAACGGTTTGGTTTATCTAGAATGTAACAATTGAAGTTTTAAATAATTATAATCTTTGCAAATCATAGTTTTCAAACAATATAAAGTGCGAATAAAGCCCATAAAAAATATCAATTAGATACCTACAGCTGTGAACACGAAAATAACAGTGCCTAGGTACAAATAATTATAACAGCTTTTATTTGAAATGCTTAACTCACTCATTGGCTTAATGGGTGAAATTATTTAGCCTTGAGTTATAGGTAAAAGAAAAAGACAAAAAATGAAAGCTATTCCTTTCTGAAAAAAATACACTTACTTTTGTTGGTTAAGGTTACATTTTCAGCGAACATCAAAATAGCAGTATGTTATTCTTTCATTGGTCGAAAAACTGAAGAGGTCGATAAATCCTACACGTAGACTCAAAATCGTCTATCCATATTCTGCGGATATAGTGCCTAATACTATTAAGTAGGTCGAAAAGTTAGAAACCCTAGGCCCAAAAGGGAAAGAACGTTCCAAGATGATTAAAAAATTCTTTAGAAATCTAAAATGGAGCCATTAAAGTCGGCTGTCCGGATTAGAAAAGAAATTATTCTTTCCGGTCGTCATATGACAATGTGTAGAAGGTCACTGTAAGCCAATTTAGCCGCTTGTAGACCGAGGAAAAAGCCATTCCTCACAAAAAAGCATAGGGAATAACAACTCATATTAGCATAAATATCTGTTGGTTGGCCTGTTCGCAAATGGTGTAGTATATTTTGGGCGAATGAGTATAAATTTGTTTTTTATGGAGACACCCACCAAATGCAGAACAGTAGTCACAATACGCCACTAAAAAAGCGAAGCACGGTGGCTCGAGAATCATGGTATTAGGATATTTTTCCTACTAAAGCTTTGGTCCAGTTTACGCGACCGAATTGTTTGCATTGGCTTATAGTCGAACTTTACGTTCACTTACTGCCTTAAAGAAAAACCAGTAAAAAGGAGGAAGATTAAGACCCGAAACACAGAAGTCGGAAGGCGAAACAATGCCTTCGGGCTAAGAGTATTTAAATTATCGACTGTACAGCACAGTCTCTTAACCTGAATTATATTGAAGAAGGTTAGGTAGATGTTAAGAAGACTGTGTACATCACAAAACTGGCCATTAACAAGGAGTTTTGGGAACATCGTTCGTTATTCCCAAAAAACCTTCTCAGCGGTTAGTTGATTCAAAGGCCCGACGTTGTGAAGCCGTAATTCGAAATTCTGGTGGTTCCACGAAATACAAACATATATAGTATTAATTTCTTATGTTTTTTATTAATACTTCTCTAAATGTGCAATTAAGGTAAAAACTGAAATCTCAAGCACCCACTGCTATTTTCGTGTTCACTACTTGTGCGATATACGTGACATTATTTTACTTTTTTCCTTGGCTATGTAACCTTTTACTACTCTTTATTGTTAAATAACAGACCATTCTTACTAAAAAGTAACTTGAATTAGAAAAAAATTGAATAGTTTTAGAAATATTTGAGTTTTGCGTAATTTTTTCGCCTACTGCTATTTTCGTGTTCGCAGCTGTATGTACAGGGTTTTGCAATAAGAGCGCTACAAAAGTTTTTTTAAATAAAACAAAAACGGTTTTGGATATCAATGAAATTCTTTATTCCTGTGAAAGTTCGTTCGATGCCATTATGTATGGAATTGATTTCTTTTGCATGGCCACCACGGGCACGCACGACCGAGGCGGCCAAGCGACTGGACCATTTCGTAAGATAACACGTTCTCCAAACTTGGTTTCCAATAAATTGATTGTGACATTCGCTGTGTGGCTTGTGGCGCCATCCTGTTGGAACCACATGTCCTCCAAGTCCATATCATCCAATTGGGGCCAAAAATATTCGGTTATCATTGAACGGTAGCGATCCCCATTCACAGTAACGTGCCGGTCTTGATCATCACGGAAGAAGTACGGCCCAATGACGCCGCCGGCCCATAAACCACACCAAACCGTAATTTTTTCGGGATGCAATGATGACTCATGGAGTACGTGTGGATTGCTACCTCACAAATACCGAATATTTTGTTTATTGACGAAGCCATCCAGCCAGAAATGAGCCTCATCGCTGAAGATGATTTTTCGATGAAAATTCGAATCATTTTCAAGTTGTTGCTCAGCCCAATTCACGAACATACGACGCTTCTGGTGGTCAAGCGGCTTCAGTTCTTGCGTCAATTTAATCTTGTAAGGATGTAGGCCAAGATCTTTTCGCAAAATTCGCCACAACGACGTCACAGAGATGCCCAACGCTTGAGAACGATGTGTGAGAGACACATTTGGGCTTTCTGCAACTGAAGCCTCAGCGGCAGCAATATTCTCGACACTACGGGCACTTCTTTGTCTCACTGGCACGGGAACATTTTGTACTGTGCCTGTGGATTCAAATTTTTCCACTCGACGCTCAATTGTTGATCTGCTAGGACGATTATGACGACCATAAATTGGACGTAGCGCTCTTAACGTTGAGGCCACTGACTCCGAATTTCGGTAGTAAATTTTAATAATTTCGACTCGTTGTTGGCTCGTATATCTTTCCATCATGAAATGGCAAACCTTACTGAAGAGAAATGTCAAAAAACCGCAAGAAAAATATGGCGTCGTTTGCTGTCCCTGTCGCTCTACTTTTGTAGCGTCCCTATTGCAAAATCCTTTACATACGTGCATATGTATGTATGATATGTAGATACATACGTTGTTATATTCTCCTCGAGGTAGTCAAATAGATGCCTTATGATACGAACGTTTTTAAGAATTATATATATCACAGATAAAAACTAATTACAGATAACATAATATTGAATAACAACAAATGTATTTTTTACAGTTGCGAAATTGGCAAAGGAAACTATTGCTCCTTTGGTAAAGAAAATGGACGAAGAACATCAATTTGATCCATCTGTGGTGGAGGCTGTTTTCCAAAATGGCTTGATGGGAATGGAAATCGATACAGAACTCGGAGGAAGTGGTTGCAACTTTTTGACCACCATTTTAGTCGTTGAGGAATTATCTAAAGTTGATCCTGCCGTTGGTGCTTTCGTCGATATTCATAACACTCTTGTCAATTCTTTGATGATCAAAGTCGGCAGCGACGCACAAAAAAAAAAATATCTCCCTAAATTAGCTCAAGAATATGTATGTCACTGTATGCTATCTCAGTGTGAGAATTTTTATTAAACTATAACTCATTGCAGGCTGGAAGTTTTGCTCTGACTGAACCTTCTTCAGGATCTGATGCTTTTGCCCTTAAGACTGTAGCGAAGAAAGATGGAAATCACTATGTTATTAACGGAACAAAGATGTGGATTTCGAACTCTGACGTTGCTGGAGTTTTCTTAGTTTTTGCCAATGCCAAACCGGAAGCTGTAAGACCAATTTGAGCCAACGTATTGAAAACAGCTAGTTTATAGTAATTTTTTTGATCCTTATAGGGTTATAGAGGTATAACTACTTTTATTGTTGATCGTGATACTCCTGGACTCAGTGTGGCAAAGAAGGAAGACAAACTTGGAATCCGTGCATCTGGTACTTGCATGGTTAACTTTGAAGATGTTCGCATTCCGGAGGAAAATCTGTTGGGTGAATTTGGCAAAGGATATCAATATGCAGCTGGTTTCCTCAATGAAGGTCGCATTGGTATCGGCGCTCAAATGATTGGCTGTGCCCAGGGCTGCTTCGATGCAACTATTCCCTACTTGTTGGAACGCAAACAATTTGGTCAACAAATCTATGATTTCCAATCCATGCAGCATCAAATTGCTACAGTAGCGACTGAAATTGAAGCCGCTCGTCTGTTGACTTACAATGCTGCTCGCCTTCAAGAACAAGGTGTTCCATTTGCCAAGGAAGCAGCTATGGCAAAGTATTTTGCTTCTGAAGTTGCCCAAAGAGCTACAATCAAATGCATCGATTGGATGGGAGGTGTTGGTTTCACCCGTGATTTCCCTCAGGAGAAATTCTATCGTGATGTTAAAATTGGCGCCATCTACGAAGGAACAACAAACATGCAATTGAGCACTATTGCTAAGGCTATCAGGAAAGATTACTCGTCTTAAGTCACACCCTTTGTCTTGTTTGTGATAAATCAAAATTGTAAATATTAACACTTCCTTTATCGTAACAGATACCAATAGTGCATTTACTAGTTTAAGTGAAAGCTTTAAGTTTTTACTTCATGTTTTTTTTCTATTTTATTTCGTTTGTTCAACGTATTTTTTTTACAAATAAAAAAACAGCATGTATGTATCTTTAGAAACTTTGTTCTCCGCCTTAGTAATGTCTGCACACATGCCAAGTACGTACGTACTTTGGCATTTCGGAATTGAAGCCGCGAAAAGCAGAGTGAAATAAACAATATAAGACTTGCCAACTGCGTATAACTTATATTTTTGTGTCACAGTGGTCCTATTTATTGTTCTTAAATTAAAATTATTATGTTTCTTCCCAAAAGTATCGTATGATTGAAAACAAGTTTGTTGCCTATTAGGAATTTGAAACACAACTTAATAAAAATATTTTGATTAAATTCTGGAGCGAAAGGTTAGGTTAGGTCAGGTTAGGGAAGGTGCCAGCTAAAACTACCACACTAAGACCAATGATAGTTCCGTTGTGATACCAGGTGAATCTTGGAAAATTCCTTTGCATACTCGTTGAACCAGTTGGAGCTTCTGTAGAAGCGAAGGCGGCTTCTTATATCTGTGGTCTTTGATTACATTGTTTGACTCCCAGTCCTCTCGAGTTGGGAATAGAATAGGAAAATCAGTGTTAAAATCATTATAGGGGATTAGGTAGTCCGATGTGGCTGTGAGGCTTTCGGAGTTGTATTTCTCGCCCATTTACTTAATTTTGTCCAGTATTCTCGCGTGTCCATAGGTGGTCTGCTTCCACAGGTTGGATTCTCTCAATCTAAGTGCACCTTTTGCGGCAGCGCCTTTTATGAACAGGTGTAGAGGGTGGAGATGAAGGATCATGTCCAGACCTGCTTGCGGTGAACTTCTTACTACTCCCGTTGTGCAAAGTGCATCTAGCCGTTGTACTTTGTAGAGTTTGTTAAGATAGCTCTTGGTCTCTGATCCACTCCACCATACTAAGCACCCATAGGAGATGATAGGTCTTACAATTGCTGTGTATATCCAATGAAAAATACGTGGTTGCAAGCCCCATATTTTCCCGAGCGCTGATATGCAAACTTTTGAAGGAAATCAAATCCTTAGAGCCTTGGGCCAATTCTGTTATGTCGCTAGACACGTTCTACCACCTGTCCACCTAAGATTTGTCTTTTCGAGAGCATTTCACTTTATTTTGAGTTTTTTTGTAGCGATAAGAGCATTGTTGTTCCATATCTGACAAGTTTATCAGGCTTACAGCTCCTGGTAAACTCGCTATGGCCAGGCACCCAACAGAAGGGAATATTGAACTTCTCTGCCATCTGCACATCATCTTTTAGTTTTTCTATTCATTTTCTGTCTCAGTTTCGCGAAACTGAATGTCAATCTTAATCGTTTTGCTTGCGGATAGTAGCAAATGTTTATACTTTAGCCAAAGCCATCCGCATTGAAATATTACAAACCATTCTCCTTATATGTATACTTAAGCAACTTTCATTTTATCAACTTTAGAATAGATCTAGAAACTTGCCCGTTGCTAATAAGCTCAGGGCTTATCCCAAGCCTAAAATTTCAGAAAACACATGCAGATTAAAGGATTTAAGCACACTCAGGTACGTAGGTATGTTTATTTTTTCCACTTTTTAAGATAAATACATTTAGTTAGCATTTGTGTTACTATCTGTTGATGTAAATGCAGCGACTAAAATGTTGACGAAAGTGACCATAAAAACACCACTCACAATGAACTGATTCGTGCGTATCATCCGAGACCTCTTAGTTTTTTTGCGCTGTTTCAATAAATAAAAACATATGTACATTTATCTTATCTATTTGAAAATTTAAAAATTCACCACCTTAAAGATAAGGCCTATCCCAACAGCTACTTGCAATACTAAGGACAATATCAACAGCCCCATACTTATGTAGAAAGTGGACGATCGGGAATTGTAGGTTATAAGAAACCGCAACTGATTAGCGTTGGCAGTAAGCAATGCTAAGTCCATCATACCTGTAATCGAAAAGAAAAATAAAAGAAATAATGAATTGAAGTAATTGTAAGCGATAAATATAGTATGCGTGGGCTCATTCAAATATTTAAAAAAAAATGAATTATAAATTTAAGCGCGTTATGTTAATATACCTATGTATGCACTAGACACAATTATTTTTTAATTTTCTCACATATCAAGATTTGATGAGGTTTTTCTAAATTACACTTTTCTTTCAAATACGCTTGATAAGCTTAGCACAACTCAAATTCAATTTACTGTTTTGTAAGAGGGATTTCCAAGAAAGGACACAGATACGAATAGTTTTGTGACGGTTCGATTATGTCAAATTTTCCAATTTTCCTCAAACAGTTTTACCTTCAGCAACATTCCTATTCGCAACATAAACCTGCCGATAGCCATCTGTTTCTGTAGTAGTACTCAAGATACTCGTAGCTTTGGATCGTTCAATCTCTTCAGTATCAACTCTGACATCCGACTTAGACTCATCACGTTGGATAACATTCTGTAAATTTATTTCCTCCATGAAAATATTGTCAAAAAGTTGACGGTAAAGAACAACTCGTTACAAGTGAAACACTTTCAAACTGAAGCGGTTGAATTAAACATGTATACTCGTATAGTTCCGTTCTTTGTTTTTGTGGTTACATTTAAATGCGGTTACAATTTTATTTGATAATACATTTTCCATCGTGCATATACAGTAGAGGCTTGATAATACGAACAGGCAAAAAAAGTTAATTTTCCAAATTGTCGAGGGCTTGTTTTAGGTCTTCAAATGTAAAAATAAAGAGGTAAGAAAAATGCTTAAAGTTGATTGTTTTTCTTTTGAAAAATTACAAATTTAGGTTAAACATAATTATTTTAATAAATATTTTCGAAGCAGTCTGAGGAAGGGAACACGTCAGCTATGCCCAAAATATGTATCACACGTCTAAAAATTAAATCGGTTCGCCTCTTCTGAGCAAACAACAAACAAACGGGCTGAGTCAAGAAACATTTGTGACTATAAAAATAAGTGTTGAGGCAGATCACTCAACCTGATAGGCATCAACAGTACGTCACAAGTCTCGACAAGCTTTCCTCCAGGGAAGCAAATAAGATAAGCAAATTGGACTACAGAAGATACCGAGCAGCAAAGCCAACTTGAGAAAAAGGGCAAGGACAATTGGAAAGCCAAGGACCATGACAGTTTCAAATGGGAAAATAAAGTCATAAACAAGGACGCGATGAGAGAATTTACGTTGAATTATCTGTCTTAAAAAGGATGAAGAACTTCGTTTCGATACTTATCACCCTTCAGGGAGTGATAAAAAATAATCTTGTCATGATTATCATAGACCATGATCGTAAAAATGGCTACCAGTGACGTGAGTACTGGAAGATTTTAGGCTGCAGAGTTAATCGCAGCCTCCTCTCACTGTGCAAGAATGACCCTTCTGGGCGAACTCCCTTTCAGCGCTTTAAGTTATTTTAGGCTAGGTTACGTAGGGTGTGTGATGGATCGGCCTCATCACTTTCACGTGGAGACCTGGAGGTCCATTGTAGGAATAGCATTATGGTTCCCGGGACAATCTAAGGATGTATCCTATTGTTGGCTGTTTTGTGAACCAGTTCTTTGAGTAGGTCCGTTAACTGTAAGTCTGTTATACTTGCAACGGACCTTGATCCTAATGCACGTTACTCCCCAGCTTCTTCATAAATCGTTCGATTCGATTTTCCACTTGCGGAGCATGACTCCGATACAGTGCTGCCGTTACACTTTTTTCCTGGGGCAGTATAATTCGATCTACTTGCGCAGTACTGGGCAGTACTATTCATAAATGGTACAAATCAGATTTTTTTTAACTCATTTATCCACTTCGATTCCAGGATCTACGCACAAAACCAAACAGGCATCACTATTGTGTTTTAAAATGAATGAGGGACCAAACAGGCATCACTACTGTGTTTTAAAATGAATGAGGGACGGAAGAGTACATTTTTCATTAAACAAAAAAAGTAAGCATTGATATCCGCATTCTCATTGGTAGTTTAACCTTAGGCATTGGAGTGAGCAGTATAATTTGCGTTTGGTCAGTACGGAGTACGAAGTGACAGAATAGCAGTATAATACTGCTATTGCAGTACTTTCGGCAGCATTGCTCCGATAGCGCAGTGTCCCGTGATAACTCCAGTGAGCATGCGGATTCTGTCAGCGCTTCACTTTGACTAAATTTTGGGCTTGATGAAGCAGCGAGCATTCTCCATCGTCATCCTGGAAAAAAGTTTGACAGGAATGCCAGAACTAGACATGTTTCTGAGTAGCTCGTCTCTATAAATACTGTCATATACGGTCTTAAAATCGATAAAGAAATGTTGAGTATCGATTTGGACTTATTGGGTTTCTCCAGGACCTGTTGGAATGTGAATGTGTGGGTTTTTCTGGCCTATAGCAGCACTGATATGGGCAATTCAGATTAGTGACGAAATCGGCCTTATTTCGCATTACTGCCCCGCTTGACTCCGCTGTTTTGCTCTCGAAAGTTCGAAAATATCGGTGTCTTAAACTTTATAATCGCAACAAGGCCAAATTGGGTTTTTGTTTCCCATTTCGAAAGCCAAATAAGGAAAAACTTTAAATTTGGCTTTCGGGTTTATTTTACGGCCCCAATAATGTAAGGAATTTATTCAAAAAGGAAAATAGGAATGGCACCTAAATATTGTTACAGTTTCATCTACTTAATTACAGAGAGGCGATATTTTTTTTTACAAGTGTTAAATTATTTTTACGAAGATTGTAAATTCTCATAAAAAATGAGTTCAAGTTCATACGATGGTAACACTGCGCCCAAGTATAAACACGCTCTCTTAAATCTGGAAAGGTGGAGCATTCAACCAGAAAACATCGCATGTCAGATGGAATTTTTACTTGAGTTGAGTGAAGCAGGTGCGGTGTTCTTGGTCTACTCAAAGTCAAATTCAAAGAGTTCTGTTTATCACGTGCTTTACTGATACTGAATCGATTTTTCTTTTCTCTCATTTCACCGTCTGACTCGAATATTGTTTCAGCGATAAATCGTAAACAAACTGCTCAGTGACTACAGACGGATAACAAATCATTATATGTAAAAGCTTTTTCATTCAGCATTTTCTCTGGAGTATATTTCATTTACTTCTACCGCAATCGGACCAAATTGACTTTGGAGTGGATATTTCGTTTTGTATAAAACCACTCGGGGTGGAAAATATACCAGACTGAGTTCTGTACGGGTGACGGTTAGGTGTTTCATGTTGTATTCGGCACGGAGTTGTAATTGATTTTTTAACAATTTTATTCTTGTTTAATTTTATTTTGTTCAAAGAGTTTTTGTGAAAGTGTTCTCCCAAAAATTCGTCTACATCGAAGTTTTAAAACGTATGTTAATGTTTCAAAACAGAATCACTTCCCGTTAAAAAAGCGTTAATTTAATTTGCTTCATTAGTTATAATTGAAAACGGGACTTAAATTAATAAATGAATAATTGTAAAATCAATAAATTGATATTTTTTTGTCGTGGATAATTTACCCTGTTACTATACAAAAATGTAAGTTGACAATTATTTATATGTGCATTTCATAACCGAATAAATAATAAACCCGGGAACCGACCCAGTTGTTAGATGAACGTCACTCTGTTAGGTCGAACTAGAAAATAAATGTTTAACGAAAAATCGATGAACATATTTATTTCACAGCAGTGGGTAGGTTATTAGGATGCGGAGTATATTTGTTTCTGTAACTCTGTTCGAAGGAAAAGAAAGGAATGTACTTTATTAACATTCAATAATAGCATTTGAGCAGATGTTAGAAAATTAATGATACTTTTATGTAAAAAATATTTGTTACGATTTTGCACATATTCCTTAAAAACGCCGGTTTGTCTGAAACATATGCCTATGCCCATACGCCAAGTAGTTTCAATTTCTCTTAAGTGAGATTGACTCTTCGTTGTTAATGGTTGCAGATATTTAGCAGAAGTCTGGGACAGGCATTGCAAGCAAGGAGTTATTTACCATCTGAGGTCTTTCTTATTTATTGACTCAAAATACCTATAGAAAGGCAATTTTATTATTTAAACCAAAATAAACTAACTTTGGTAATATATTTTAAATGAACCTGCTTTTGTACACATTTATGAACATGCATACGTAAACATACATATATTTAAATACGTTCGTATTTTTATAAATAAAGGAGAAGTAGAAAAACATAAATAGTCGGTCACATTTTTAAAATAAGAGCGACGCCACTTTAAATAAATAAGGGGAATAAATATTTATATTATGCGTTAAAGTGACACCATTCACTACGCTAGAGGTCGCCAGGGGTGCGTTCTGTCACCTCTCCTTTTCATTGTGTATATGGATGTTACAGCGCAGCCGTGGTGGGGAACTGTTCAAATTGGAAAATTTTAGGATAAGCCATCTGCTTTTCGCTGATGACTGCGTTATCCTTGCGTCCACTCGGATTGAACTTCAGGGCGCACTTGACAGGTTCGTAGCCGTCTGTATTTAAGCTGGGATGAAGCGCAGGTAAACGTAAAAAAATCAGGAGTAATGGTAACTTCCCGAACGTCTGTTCAATGTTCTTTGTATATTAGTGGAGTCCCATAGAAACAGGTGAAGTTTAAGTACCTCGGGGTCCTATTCACAAGTGATGGAAGAGCAATACTGAGTTATTTTGTGGGATTGGTCAAGCTGGAACAATTTTGAGACTGCATGGACAATCTGTTATCAGGACAGCCGAAATTGGCATCAGTGTTTGTTCCGACCCTTTCCTATGATCATGAGATTTGAAAGAATAAGATCATGGATACAGCTTCTGAAGTCAGTTTTCTTCGTTGTATTGCTGGATTAATTCATCTAGATCGAGTAAGAAACACTAGAATACGCATGACACTCAATATCGAGCAGCGACTTCTTCGAACGGAGAGGCCTATACTTAAACACCTTAAGCGCATGTTCCCAACTCGGCTTCCAAGACGTGCCGTGTAATCAGGTGGGCATTTCCTGAGTAGGCAAGGGATGAGATGATTGGACCAAGTCCAAAGTCTCACCTCTACCCATATTGGAATATCTCCTCTTGTTTAAGAGTCGATGAGGGAAGATCGAGAGCTATGGAGGGTCTCTTAACCCAAGATCCTCATAGTGGATAAGCTGGTCTTCCGAAAATAGTGATGATGATGATCATTTGCATGCATGATTGCCACATACAGTGGCAAATTCGTGTCTGTTTAAGAGGCTGACACCCCCTTAAAAGAAATTGAATTGCAGTTTGTTTAAAGGAAGAGAAATGTCAGCAATCGGAGATATAAAAATTATGCGGCATTATTTGCATTACACAGCATTGTGATCCTTAAAAATTATAAAATAAATAAATAGATGATGCGACGAGTCGGTATGAGCCAAGACCTAGGGTTTGGTTTGTTATTCCCCGACGAGAGGTAGTGCCGCGAAAAATGTTCGGTGGAAATGGCTAAATCCACGCCCCTCGCACAAGAGTCCAACGCACAAACCACTGAGCCACGGCGAGCAAAATAATCCAATCCCTTAAAATAGGACCATTCCATTCAAACATTCTGGTCACCGTGGATCAGTAGTTAGTGCACAAAAATTCATCTAAACACGCCCAATACAAATGTTTGCGAGAAGCTAGGCGTTAACCCCGCTTGAACTATCGCGGTAGCTTCGTTTCCTTGTTTACGCATATGGAACTTAATTAGATACTAACATTAATGTTATTTTAAAGCGTGCAGCCAAAATAAGTAAACCTTAACTAGTCTGTAATCTGATAATACAAGAAGGCCATTCCTGCTTGTAAGATAGATAAAGATAAGAATGTAAAAAGCGTGACTGCTTGTCCAAGTGGAAAGATAATAATATAGATGTGCAAATGTAATGACAGGTTAGTCACATCGAACAGTTCAATTTTTATATCTGTTCGGTTCAGTAACGTTTAATCTACGAGTATTAAAAATATGAAAAACATGTACAGAAATAATTACTTTGTGCGTTAGATTATGCTTGATACTAGCTCAATTAAAACTAAATTAGCTCAACATTAAAAACTTAAGTTAAGTTTAGTTTTTAGTTTGTTGTATTACAAATTAATTTTACTGAAGACCTAATTCTTTTGGTTTGGCATAAGGCCATCTGCCAAATAGACAACAGTATTTTTTTATCTACTTTTAGTTTAAAAAAAGCTTCTAAGGCATAACACGTTCCAGGCTTTTTTTTTGGCGAAAAATCAGACAAACGAGTATGTATTTCGACGAAATTAAATACATCCTCTCTCTCATTTAAGTTTCATAAGATGGGCAATTCTGCCCGACGAGAGATATTGTTAAGGTTGACTAGTGCAGTGTTTTTCAATCTTTTGAGAATAACGACCCCTCTGAGCCCATAAAACAATTTAGCGACCCCCTTTGAAAATTAAAAAAAAAAAGTGCAAACTTGCAAAACTTTTTTTTTTCGGCTTAGGAAACGCTTCACTGGAGCAATTAGACGCAACTGGTTCATGGTACTACCAGAAAGCATAACCCAGTTTTTACCTATTTTACTGGAATTTTCTTGACTTTCGGAGAAAGCCAATAAGTTGTCTCTTCTGCTGTAAGGATGACGGCAAAAATGCCGCTGTTTGTGGAAAACCCAATCACCAATAGGGGCCCTGACCACAGACGTGAGAACACCCAACGCAGGTTCAGGTCCTGAGAAAACATCCTCTGAGCCTTGTCTAGAAATCTTGGAGATCTCATTTCAGAGATCCCAGTATAACCTGGGACCCATACAAGAGTCAAAGATTTCAGCCTTGCGACCGAATTCAGAGAGCTCTTATATTCTCGCACTATCTTGGAACTGGTTTAAGGGTTGAGCATGGCCTTAAGCGCTATCGCTACATATACAGATGCTCCGCTACTTCCACTTATTCTTAACAATATAGTCTGTGGATTGCAAAGATCTCTGCCTAAGGAAAACAGAGGCATGCTTGCCTAACGAGTAGTGAAGTCTAGTGTTGTCGGTTTCCACGAAGACACCAGCACTGGACTCATGACTGGATTTGGAGCCATCCGTGAAGTTCGGAAAAGCTCCCGTGCAGCCGAGACAAGCCGTTCTTTGAAGTACACTTATGCACACTGCCAGAAAACTGAGAGCGCCTTGGATGTCTTCGACTTGAGATCCTTTCCCAAAACAAGTTTTTATTCAGGATCACTCCTAGATATTTGGCTTCATCGGAGATCTGGACAGTGAAGCCCTTTACCACTGGCTGAGTCGGACCGGTCACAACCCTCCTTCTCGTAAAGAGAACAACCTCAGTTTTCAGAAGGTTGAATGAAAGCCCACCCCTATGCGATGTATCATTCATCGACCATGTGAAAAGTCGCCTGCGCGTTAGCGCAGACAGTCTGGGCATCCGGACAGAAACTTTGCCAACATCATCTGCATATGAAGCAATTACATCATCTTGCAAAACTTTGTAACGACGGGTGTCTTGTAAAACGTTGCGTGATTGTAGTTGTGTTATCGTAGTAACACGATTTGATTTACAGTTCGACGTCAAGATGGTGCCTGCACTCTGAATTTTATGTTTTTTTTTGTTTTTGAAGCTCGCGACCCCCTTTTACTTGATTCACGACACCCTTAGGGGTCGCGACCCACACTTTAAAAAACACTGGACTAGTGCACTTCTCCTTTTGAAAACAGTGCTTGTCATTGCTTTGCATTCCAATTTAATAAATAAATTCGTTAATGAATATTGTGTTTCATTTTGCTATAGTGTTTTCTATATTGATATGACTGAGGTTAATTTTGGTATCTGGCATACATAGGGTTGCCATCAGAATTGAATGAAACTAGAAGCCATGGACATAAAACACTGGACATTGCGTGTATAACAAACACTAGAAATATTGAAATTAAGCAGCGAGTGGGGACGCTGGTTGCAGGAGATTTAATTTTGTTCTGTGGAGGATTATGCATTGGTGTCGCTGCCCACAACCGCAAAACCCTGTAATTGCCCTCTTACTCGCTTCAGTCATGATCCACACTTCGTCTATAAGTGACTATTTCCCCAACGGATATAGGTTTTCAGTAAATAATAATAAGATCGTAACTTCTTAAAAAACATATTTGAAAAATCCCCCCGGACGCCCTCCAAAAGAAGACAGTGTACGGGAAAAAGGGGACGGATGGCAAGCCTAGTCATACATAAAACTCCTTATGTTCTCCAGTCCAGTAAGGCGTTGAACTGAATTTTAAGGGACGTATGCCGCTCATGTGAAGTTATATACGCTGATTGATTCTCATGCCATTTTAACGGTGATGTCGTTGAAGTCTTCAAAGAATCTTTGTCAAGCGACATTTGCAGAGGAAATGGGAATTGGTTTTCTTCTCGCTTTCATTTTCATAGCTACGGCAGTGGGGGTTTTATGGTATACCTACACCGCAGGTCATATGTGGTGTAGATAACCCTGTAGACGTCCTTCACCACTTCACCTTTCTTCCACTGTGATCCGGTGGGAAATCCCACATGAAAGTTTTTCCTAAAGTATACTTTGGTAGAAAGTTCAGATTCCCCCCAGATTCCCTGAGTCTAACTGCGCTGCACAGTACGATATTTTTATACGTCAGTCGAGAGGCAAAAGATGTTAGAGCACAGTAAGGACCTCGATGCGGGTGTAGTGCCTATGCTTCCCATTCTTTGGACCCTTTTGGGTTAACTTAGGTTGTAGGCTTTGCTTAACGCGGCCAACCATGCCAGGTGAGAATTGAACGCACTATGGCTGTTTATATCAACATCAAGCAATCTTTAGATGAAGTCCCCATTTCTTAAATGTTTTTTTCCAGATACCTAGTCGGGGATTTTCAAATACTCTCGGCCACGAAACCTCCCTTCATTCCTGAACATCGTTCCCTCTGATTTTGATAAGTTCACTTCAAGATTCCATGTCTCGTAGAATTTTTAAGTCGTTCTATTATTTTTCATATCGCCTTACAATCATCCGCCACAGTCTCTATAGCGTCGCCGTATAGCAGCAGTTTTATGCTAAGATCAACGATGCACGCGTCCCTTTCTAGGACTTTATGCGGATCGTTTATGCAGTGTGAAAAGTAAAGCAAATTTCCTTGCGCCCAAAATTATAGAGCGAAATTCGCAGCCCTTCGGATCATTGAGTTACAAAGTGATTTATTCTTGAAAATTTCTTAAAATCGCTTTTTTATTTTAAACTCGGCCAAGATAACTTAAAAACTGTTTGATTTTGAATCTACATGAACCTAAAATTCAATAAAAAATTGACATTGCTTTTCAAACGCGTACCATTTTTCAAATTTTCGCTTTTCTTTGGATTTTTTAGGTTCACACTCAGACGGCAATCGTCTCTAAATAAAGTGGCGTACAGCCGCCATTTTAATATACAGAAAATTTTTTTTTTAATAAAAGACGTAATACGTATACATAAGATCTTAATTATGTGGAATTATTAGTTTCGACATAAAAATAAGTCATCATTGTCTCCACATGTCTCCACCTTAAGTCGTCATTTCAAAAAGTGAGGGTCATGCCCCTCAGTGGGGGATCGCCATCAGAAATACGAGACTGGGGTCAGTTAGAAAAGTAAAACGTTTAAGTGCGGAAAAAGATTCTTGCAAATTAAAATAATTAAATGATAATCATCTGTCTTTAGTCGGTGGCTCAAGGTCTAGCTTTTCGCAGCCATTTCATTTTTCGCACGAATGGAAGGGATCTACAATTTATTTCCGACTCCGAATGGCGAATGGAGAAGCTTCTTTAGGACGGATTATACCCTCAAAATTTGACGTTTCTTTATAATCGTATGAAAGGTGATGCGCAAAATATATTTGATTAATACTGCTAAAGGTCGAACCTACGCAAGCTCGTCTATGGCACTAACCACTGGGCCACGGCAAAACCAAGTACTTAAACATGAATTATTGCGACAGTTAAGTTTATTTGTCACTTTTCTATACTTATAGGTACATAGGTCGACATTACGGTATGATATATCATTAGACCTCCTAATGTGCATTGTTTTTGGCTTTCATGGTGGATCGTGATTTTCGAAAGGTTAAAAAGCGATAGTTAAAAGTAATATTTTGGATTTCATTGCAAAAGCATGCGAGAAGTCAGACTTTGATTAAGGTCAGATACATAGGAGTCAAATGAGAAGTCGACTAGAGCTAGGTTAGGTTAGGTTAGCGGGCCGATGAAGGCGATAAAATCCTCTTCATCTCAGCTACTTCCCACTACGTGATTTATATGCCTGATGACAGCCAACCGGCTCTCCTTGCGAACTTGAGTAGATCCAACAGTGAACCATTGGATAACTCCTCGATGTTATCGAAGAGGTATGTATCTGCCCAATGTTATTTTCCTAATGTTGCAGAGGCTTGGTCAATGACAGAGGAAGTAAGTAGTGTCCTCATGCACCTCCTCGTCTCCGCATCCTCTTCAAAGGTCTTCCCCGGTCAGGTGCAGCTTCTTTGCATGATACCTGAGCATATTGAGGCCTTTAATTAGTCCTACCAGTAATGACAGGGATTTGCTGTCCATATGTAGTAGCCTATTCGTTCTGCTCTTATTATATTCTGGCCACAACCTTCTGGAGACTTCGCAGGTGGTTAGCGTTTTCCACCTGTTATTCGCCTTATTATTTCCTTCAGATGACGAAGTGGAGGTTTAATTGTACCATCTGCTAGGTCTGGTTCCAGGGCTGATCGCTTTCTAGCCAGTTCGTCAGCAGTCTCGTTTCCTGACACACCACTGTGGCCAGGGACCCAGCAGAGTTTAACATTATGCTGCGTGCCAAGAACCCTCAGCTCTTCGCGACAGCACTTTACGAGCTTAGATGTGATAAGAGTAGCAGTTAGTGCTTTTATAGCCGCCTGGCTGTCTATGAAGATCGTGATATCCTCCTGCGATACCGTGGCCATTGGCGCCAATCGGGCAGGTCTGGTCACTGCTAGAACCTCTGCCTGGAAAACACTACTGTTGTCAGGGAGTCTTATTGAGCTGCTGAGTCCTAGCTCCTCAGAGAAGACACCAGCACCCGTGCCATCCGTTAAGATGAACTTTGTCTCACTAGGAATTTCTTTGTTCTCCCACTGTTCTCTGCTTGGAAAGATGCAAGAGAACGGTTTGATGAAGTCCAGGTACGGAATCATATAGTCAGATTCAATACTCGTACCCGGGTATTTGTGCAATGTCTGGGCGTGTCCATATGAGCTCGCTCTCCAGAGCTCAGACTGGTCTAATCTCAGAGCGCTCTTTGCCGCGGATTCTTGCATGTATAGATCAAGGGGTAGCAGATTGGGAATTGTCTTCAACCAGCAGGGTTGTCGCAGTTGATCTCAGTGCACTGGTCGTTCCAATGCAAGCTAGCCTTTGTATCTTGCTCAAGGCTCTGAGGTTAGTGGTTTTTGTTGCAGCTTCCCACCAGACTAAACCTCCATACGTTAATATCGGTCTAACAATCGCAGAGTACAGCCATGGGGAGCACTGGGTTTAGGTCCCCAGTTCTTCCCAAAAATCCTGCTGGAAGTATAAAAAACGATCGAGGCCTTTTTGATTCTTTCCTTAACATTAAGATTCCAGTTCAGCTTCCTATCCAGAATAAGGCCCAGGTATTTCGCACTGTGTGGTCGCCGTGGCTATATATTTTCAGTACCCTATAGGTTCAGCAATCATCGCCCGTGGAGTATGAACAATTTACTGCCAGACACCAAGCCGTAAATTCTTGAAACAATTCGTATTGTCAGTGTTGAACTTTTTTCCTGGAAGGATAGGACTTCAAATGGCCAATTAAGAAGATTTTTTATAGCAAAGTTTGTACTCTTGGAGGTTTGTCGTTGCCTGCGTTTCTTTATAATCGTATCTATTGTCGAGACTTCTAGTCGACTATTTTACGCCAAGTTGTTCCACCTCCCACTTGCCTTCCATGTTGGATTATTGGGATGCACTGCCACTTTCTTTTTCCAGTCGAATCTATATGTATACGTTGCTGATTGCTCATTTAAGATTCTATCAGAACAGTTACAATAGATTTTTAGGGTAACGTTTAACAAAGGCTTCAATTAGTGCACGCATATAACAGTATCGACTCTACATTTCAAAGGAAAAATAGCAGAGTGATGTTTAAACTGGCAGGACTACTTTTCTAGATTAAACGTAGCATTTGCATCTCATTTTTGATTTCAGTTGCCAGTAAGGCTGAGTTTGGCAGTGTTTATTTTCATCACTACCAAATTAGAGCTTATCATTAAACTAAAAGAGATTTGATCTATGTTCGAGAATAAGATGTGTTGCGTTGAGATTAAAAAAAATTAAGGTACTGCCTTCTATCTTGTCAGCATCGATTGGGATACTCTCCCCTAAGAAATTGTGTTACGCCCACAGATGCCCAGATCATAGTTGAACCTGCCCCTGTACTTGCCTGTCAGGGTTATAAATTTCTCCCCAAACTCCTGATTTTTGTTGCTGGCGTCTTGATTTAGCTAGCTAAAGAATATAAAAACAAGGATTTGTTTTCTAAAAATCCACACGCGGATCAAGGGGATATGAATACGAGCGAGGTGCAGTGGTTTGAAACGCAGGTAGTGGTAGGTTTCATTGGCGTCCAAGGGTGGTGTCCAGGCTAGCTGGGGACATTTATGGTGTTTGTCCTTGCTATAATTCACAGGAACTTTTCCGAATCCTGATGTCATAATCAGAGTCAATTCAATGAACTCTTCAAGGCATGTCACTCTACTACCAGTGTTATGCCTTCGCAGTAGAGTAGAGAGTTTTTACGACATCAGGAGTTAAACCCAAACTTTCTGCGTGACAAGCGATGATGCTAACCACTGCACCATGGTCACCCCCTACATTAACATTTTTCGTACGAATGAGGCCTATAGTTTATTGCCAACCCTGAAATGCGAATTAGGAAGGTTTTTTATGACAACTGGTACTCTTGGAGGTTTGCCATTCAGCGAAAAATGTTCGGTGGATATGGCTGGGACTTAAACCCACGCAGCTCGCAGCAGTCCAGTTGAAGCTTTTAGATTACAAAAACAAAAACCACAGAATAATTTGGAGAGTGTACACTTATTATTGCCGCTGAAAGCTTGGAAAGCACTTAAAAATATTATGAAAATGGTCAAAAATGTATAAACAGTTTTTATAAGATATAATCTTAATATTATAAGATATAATCTTAAGCTATATATTATATTAATTGAAATTAATCGTAACTAATCGTTAAAGATATTTTTAGTCATTGTGTGCAGTGTTATTTCATATCAAAATTTCGTATCATAGGAAGCGATAGTTTATTTTTAATAATTGGGTGAATGTACAGCGCGATTTAATGACTTACTCGTATAGAGTTGCATCGTATAAGATAAGCCTACCTCTAGGCCAAAGTACATGACTAGAGATTAAAAATTTTAAACACAGACGCAAATGTTCAAGAATTAATAATGTACAACCATAACATTGGCTGTCAATCTTTTTTTTTTTTATTTATTTTTAAATAGATTTAAATTTGTCGTTTTTTATATTTATTGCAGATAATTGACTTTTGAAGATAGCAGACTCGCAACAAGAAAGGATTTTATTATTGCAGTACCAATCATCTCAGGAACATAAGTAGAGTGTTAATCAGTTTTAACTTAACGCACTGGATAAAGCATAAAGGAACGTCTTTTTTTTTAAATCGATTAAATGACGCCGGAGAAATCATTTTGGGCCTACTGGAATCATTTAGTTATGAGCAATGTGACATATTTTCGTAAGTTTTAAATAAAAAATATTTACAGAAATAGTTCGCCTTGAATCTGTTTCAATAAATACATTTTTGGCGTAATCTTCCCGTAGCTAGCATTTGAACAGAGATAAGGTTATAACAATAATGTCAAAATATGTCAATAGAAAGTTGTTATTTTAATGTTGTAAACAAAAATTGGTGTCACTCTTTTTTGTATAACTTTATAAGCTTGATCTGAACTATTGGTTTTTCATTGAAATCTAGACCACTATTTTCTTGAAAACGCAGATTTTTGTGTTGCCACTATATGTATGCATAATTACAGTGTTCCCCAAACCTCTTGGTACAGCGAGTGCACTTTAATAAAATATGTATGTACAGTCAAAATCGCATACAACGACATCGGTTATAACGACCAAATTCAACGGTCCTTTAAGGGTCGTTATAACCGATTTTGACTGTATATCCTGTTCAATGTTTTTGAAATAAATGAACAAGATGTCTCAAGATCTTTTTGAAAAGAATCGAGGGGTGATAGTTTGAGTTGAGGAGGAGTTTTAATTTCATACTTATGGCACTGCTCGTATGTTTCGCCCAAAAGCTCGTAGAAGTTGACTTCGGTGTAATTTTCTTTGCCCATTAGGAAAGGGTGAGGAAATGATAAGGATAATGGTAACCTTACAAAAATATCAAAAATTTCTAATTTAATATTTCTAGTTCCTATAAACAATTTTCATTCGAATAATTAGTTCGATGTGACGGTAGAAATTGATATTTATTGTATTACAGCATTCGTTGTGTTTCATTCTTTTTTATTGCCCGACCGATCCTTTTTTACTTTCTGGGTAACGGCGATGACTATTGCATGTACATATGTTCATGTTCAATATTCAGCTAAGACACCTACTGTCAGTCTTAGCATACGTCCATCGTTGTGCTGTGCGTGTTGCATTTTTCGCACGAATGAAGGGGATCGGGTTTATTGCGTATTGAGAAGCTTCTTTATGATAAAATCTACTCTCTGAGGTTTATCATTGTGGTATCACCTCCATTTAAAGATCGTTTTCCTGGCAATTTTATAATATTACGTCGGATTTTGGTTTTACCTGAGGGAAGAAAAATGGGTTTCAATAAAAATTTCAACGAGATTTTAGACTGCATCGCGACTTAAATATACAAACTGTCAACGAAGAGATTAAGAAAGTTAGTCAAAACTACGACAAGGTCAACACATTGATGTAGAGGGAAATCAGGAGCAATCACCATCTAAGAAGGTCAAATTCCATGCTGCATAGGTTTAAAAAAATTAAATTTTTCGTGTAACTATTGTAACCTATAAAACCTGACTGGAAAACTTTTGTCATTGCGAACATTGCACAAATAAGACTGTTAAGGCATAGCTAAAACTCCCAACCACTTGTAAAAAAAAGCTATGTGCTTCATGTCCCGGACAAATGTTAGTATTCATTAGAAATTCGTTTGCCCAGCCTCAATAGAATATATACTTCCGATAAGTTCCCTAGGCAAATTTTTGTGTGAAATGAATCAGTTGAAATCAGCACGCAAAGTAAAAATAATTAACTGAGTAAAGAGTTTCGCTCACCCTCCTCCTGCGTTATGCTAACTTAGCATAAAATAATTTGACTATTGTGTACATAGTTAACAAACATCTTAGAGTTCACAAAATAAGGAAACACCCAAGTAGTGTTGGCGTGCCATTGATTCAATGTTCTGAATAATTTAAGTGAGTTCGAAGGACTTGAAGAAACTATCGAAATAAGCAACAAACTTTCTTCACACAATATTATGATAGTTTTACATGCATACATTCATAAAGACATCGAATGCAGTAGATATCAGAAATTCAAGAAGTCCCAAGGATTTGTTTCTTATACCGGAAGAAAAACGAATAGAAAAAAAATTTCTTATATCAGCAGCAGAGATATAAGCAGCCAAATTTCTATCAAACAATCTAGAAGTAAAATAACAAAAAAATCAGTTCAGAAACATATACATATACATATTCCCTAATGAACATACCATTATGTCCAGTGGCCTAGTATATAAATACTAGCATATACTAGGCGCCGCGAACACTAGGCCCTTCGAGATGGTGCAAGCTTTGATTTTTCTTTTATTGCAATCTGGTTGTTGATGTAAAAGGTAATATTATTGCTTGGTAAGTACTGTCTTCATCGCAATTGTCACTACTATGACCTCTACCTGGAAAACAATAGTGTAGTCTGAGAGTCTGATTTATTTAAATAGACTTAGTTTGTCCATCTTAGATCCATCAGTATAGATGGCTTTGGTTTGCGTGCAATTTTTCTTTGCTTGTAAAGTAAGAGGTAAGAGGTATCTGCAGTAAGTGATTGCTGCATTGCCAACTACTTATTTAGGATCCAGGCATGCTCCGCTCGACTTCCAGTCAGCTGTTTGATTAATTTTCAGGCCAGTTTTGGGCACAGATTTCTGTATAAACAGGTCTAATGGAAGCAGTGATCGCCGTTGCTCAGTGGTTAGTGCGTTAGACTGTTGTACGAGCGGCGTGGGTTCAAGCCCCAGCTATGACAAAACTTCCAGGAGTATACTTTGTCATGAAAGAGCTTTTTAGTTCGCCGTTCGGAGTTGGCAATAAATTGTAGGTCTCTTCAGTTCGTGCGAACAATGTAACATGCACAACATGAATGGTTGCGAGAAGCTAGGCCTTGGCTCATCCCGAACTGTCGCGCCAGCTGTTTACTTATTTATTTTTTTTAATGGAAGCAGGTTCTAGTCCTGCTGACTTGATAAAACCCAACCAAGAACATACACCCAACCTATCATATTCATGGAGTTGTGGGCTATGGAATGGTCGAAGTCAACCATGCAACAAGTTTCGTTTCCTTCAAATCAGTAATCAGTGCGAAATTTTGAGACAATCTATGATTTTTTTAACTTAGGCAACATAAAATTTAATTATTTCGAGATCCAGTGTCTTTAATATTTATACCAAGATTCAAACGTATCGACGACTTAAAGAAAGAATATTCCCGTGCCGACTAGTGGTAATAGCAACAAATTCGTTTGAGTGGAACATCATTCGGTGAAATTTCCTAGCTTTTTCTATGCGTAAAATTACTTGTGCCTCCACATCATTCACTCAGATTAAAATGTTGTCCCTTTGCTTGTTTTCTGTATACTAAAACCATATTTTGACTTCTAACCACTTTTTTATAATTTTTGTTTTTTTTTTATTTTATTGTTGGAATAAGAAGGTTTTTGCTTTGAGAGTTGTGATAAAATAGAAAGTGCAATATTGACCCTCATAGGTCGTTCGCAATAGAGTAATGTACTCACGGGTACACATGGACTCAAGTAATGTTCACCCTTCTGGAGTTCGGCCCCAAAACTCTGTCACTGATCATTGAATCACCAAGGAATGGTAGCAGAATTGTGTTTTTCAAATCAACGTCAGACCAGACCCTCTATAAGGGCCCCTCTTCTCTATGTGCACTTGGCAATTGCATGAACTACCAAAACTCATTTGTTACAGAATTAGTTACCATCTTACCGCGCTACCAAAAGATCTCTAGCCATCTCTCAGGGCCATAAATTAACGTAATACGTTAGCCTTTCCGAAAAAACAGGAAAAACAGACGTTACAGGCCTTTCAGAAAATTTCCGTGAACCTTGCATATAAGGGGTTGAGGTCGCGTCTAAATTTGTGAAAAATGTTAAGATAGGTCCATGACCTGTTAAGGATCGTTTGTGTCACGTGTAAAATCGGTTCAATAAACTCACCACTTCCCTTACGATTATTATGATTATGTCTTTGATAGCTAAGATCCGAACTTAATTCTTATGCCATTTTTTTTTATAATCCACTCGCGCTTCAAGGGGTTACGAATACCCTTATGATGTTATTCACACAGCGCGAGCGAGGTGCAGTGGTTCGAAACTCAGATAGTATCAGGTTTCAATTGCGTCAGAGGGGACATTAGTGGTGTTTGTCATTACTATAATAGGCGTGTTTTTTTGGTAAACCTATATAGGCTAAGAAAATATTTTCCATGTTAATTACACTAACAACTAAGCCTGTATAGAATTACGAAATCTGGATAACTATCCAGCCTTATTTCCTTAGCCGCGATAAAAACTGTGCTACCAAACTATTTTTTTCCAATTGTTATCGAAAAACGTTATCGAAATGATAAAAATGGCATTACAGCCGTCATTTATAAGAAAAAAATTGCCGAAGAGGCGCTTTACTTCTAACGACAAAAGGTAAAAATTAACAAATAAGATCTAATATTATTTTGTTGCATTGTTTTAAATCCGCCCGATCTATTTTTCTAAATCAAGAAAAAGAAAAAAATTAATAGCTAAAGCGTAACAAATGTCATTACACAAAGTGGTGCCAAACAGCGATGATTAAATTCCTTAACCTCGATAGGCGTTTTTTTGCGCACATTTTTCTAAGCCTATATAGATTTACCAAAAAAACACGCCTAATGTCGAGGTTAGAACAAAACATAATTTTTCTTTGAATTGAGTCCAGTATTGTGAGGTGTCCCACAAGATTATCTAATTAATACTTGTCGTCTACCTTCCTATATGTTTATATGTACATATATACGTGCATATGTAGGGGTCCAAATAAGATGACAGCCTCTTGTGCTAAAGTGGGGCAGACGCATGACACCTATCACACCAAGATAGGCAGTTGCCTGAAGCTATTCAAGTTTCATTGATCTTTCAGCCGTCAAAATATGTTGTCGTAAATTAACAATCGTAATATTAAATCTTCGGGCATAGACCCCAATTTAAGCGATATACATAGTCGCTGACTGATCCATATGGCTTTAGTGGTGTGCTCAGTGACAATTCTAATAAATTCACATATTTCATCTTTTGTCTAAGACAACACCAAGTTTGGTACTTTTTATAATGAACTTACCAGTCTTCTCTTCGTAAAAGGCACTAGAGCAGTCTTACAAGGATTGATGAAAAGTCGTTCCTTGTTGCAACATTCGGAAAATGTGTAGTAAAGGGCTTTGCATGACGTTGAAGACGGTCGTATTATATCATATTCAACCCTGATGACAATCATTGGGCTATGAATTAAAGGATTGACTCGAAGGTTCTTAATGACTAAGAATCATGGAAGAGAAGACAGAGCTTTCCTTTAGGGTCATGCCTTAACTGCAATTAAAGGATTCTGTCGCACTTTCTATTTTTTTTCCAACGCGTCATTTATCCATCGATCCCAGATTACTATCGCCGTCGATGACTTGAACAACTCATAGGGCAACTTGTATCTCTTTTGACTGGGTGGTAAAGGTAACCTTACTTGTGTCGGGCGAAATGCTGCTCTTGCGCTTCTTCTGTCGATTGGTACTGTGCCAGCCACCAAATATGTCACGTCTTTCTATGTTTTCTGGCAGACACTAGTAGCTCTCAATGAGTTTATCCGGTAGGCCACCTCCACAAGAAACCACTTCGAAATCGCGCAACTGTTATAGTGATTTTGATTTTCTTACTGCTGGTAATAATTAGTACTTCCGTCTTCTTTCTTGCGACTTCATTTTTGCTCGAATCATTCTCATAGTTTTGTTGAAGCCATCCTCCAATTCCTCCAGAAGTTTTGCCACCATAACTATATCTACGACTTTCTTTGCTATTCTATGGACTTTATCTTTGCAATCGGTGACAACAAATTCAGTCCATAAAAAGGGTTCGCAAAAAACGCTTATCGGGGCTAAAAATTCATCATGCTAATTCAGCAGCACTATGTTTAATGACATTTATTTATGTGTTCATATTTTTTTTTGATTATTTGCAAAAAAAATTCTGCGATATTTCTTTGATATCCACTTCAAAAAGGTGAAATGATTTTTGTTCTTCGATCTCAATTATGTGAACTAAATTAATGCAAACCAAGTTCACATAAATCTTAAAATTCAAGCAAAAAAATTCAGCAATACAAAATTAAGCAAAAAATGTAGATATAAAAATGTATGTACGAAGGTCCTAAATGTCACTTTTTGCACAATCATAAAGCTACGCTAACAAGGCCAACGAAAATAGTCAAAGTGGTGACTTTCTGACGTCACCAGATTACACGAGTGTCGCGAGGCGGTCATTGTTGTCCCAAAATGCTTTGACGTGTAATCTGTGTCAGCTTGATGACACCTCTTCGATGGCAATGCGTTGATATGCAAAACGGTGGTTTTGACGATGCACCGAGGTTGCTTTGACAGGAGTGAAAATAAGTTATTTTTCGCATTGGCGATCACACGACGTTGACATTGAAAAAACTTATTTGTCTAAAATACTGAACACGACCATTGACATTCATAATTCCAATTTCATATCGTAGTATATTCGCTGTAGTGTTCATCTCTCCAGTTTTTCTTTTACTTCTGATCTCCCCCTTGGCCTATTTTTAAGCGAAAAAAAATTTCTTCAGGGAACTTGGTAAACCAGTTAACTAAACTGTTCTCTCGCTACATGATCTCAAACCAAAATCACAGTTATCTCATCTCTCGAGTCGTTACAGCAGCACTCATGTTCTTTTTTTTTAATTGGAAAATTAAAATTGTTTGCAAATGTGATGATGATAGCATTTTCTATGTTCCCTTGATTTCAAAAATCTAACTAAATACACTAATACATAAAAGGTAAAACTACACTTATTTAAAAAATGTATCCTTTTCCTTCCGCGTCACTTTACAAATGATCGGCAAATCGGCAATTTCATACGAAACATTTGTACATTTATGCATGTAAGTATAACTCAGGGTACATCTAGGCGATCTGCAATATTTGTATTTAGCTCAGCCTAAAACGATGCCATAATTTTTAAATACATACAAGTGCCATTTGGCGTTGAGTTTCTATAATCATTGCGTTTTTAGAGAAATCAAGATCGTTTCCACTTTGAATTTTAAATTTTGAGTAAAATAAACTATTCAAAGAGCTAATACACTTATTGAAAAAGATTATATGGATATATACATACATACACACATGCATACATATGTACATGTGAGTGATGTCACAAACGCAATCGCACTTACTATTGAGCCCCGGCAACCATTAGAGTTCGTAGCAATGCTTGGACAATACTTGGTTAGAATATTCAAGGAGAGGCCTTACGAAGGGCTGCCAGATAAATCTTCATAATAATCGAGACATCAGAGCCCAAAATTTGCATCGAAATGCTCCTTTTTTTGTGTAAGTATATTTCATTGGCGATCGCTAAATCAAATTTACTGTGGTGTATGTGGAACATTTTAACTAATTTTTCGGGTGATCTGAGTTCTGACTTCACTCGCTTCTGCAAAGTTTTAAACTTCGAACGTGGTATTTTCAAATCCTCTTAATTAAACAAAATTGCGCCCCCTTTCGTCTAAGTACATCACATCAAGGATGGCTAAATTTAAAACGATTTTTCAAGTGATCTGAGTTTCGACTATTAAGTGATCGTAGTGATCTGATTATGTAACTTACAGAACATGGTCGGAGTAGTCGGAAAGACGCTTACGAGTATATGCGATAGCTTATCGTTTAAACATATTTAAAATCTATTGAAGGCAAAAGTCAACGACGAATTATGTCATCAGTGTAGATAGATATACATAAATTAACATTAATAATTGTGAAAATGAACGACGAGAGGTGATGCCGCGAAAAATGTTCAGTGGAAATGGCTGAGGCTACTACTTCTAAATACGATACGCATGTGCGTAGGTGTTTCAAATTGTGTGACTACTTCCAAGCTGTTTGCTTTGTGTATGATGATCATACAAATAGATGTAGTTATTTAAACTTCTTCTAGTGCTATTCTGTTGGCGAATTTCTCTTAATGACTGTTTTCAATAGGTGCTTGAACAGTTCTTGTTTTGAGCATAGAGAATGTCTATTAACTAAGGCAATTTAATAGGAAGGTTTTATTTTACAGCTTTCTATTATTATTAAAAACAGGAGACATAACTTAAATTAAATTAGTGGTAATGTTGATGAAATACCATAGCAAGTTTAAGATTAAGTTTCTTGAAAAAAGAGAATGATTACCGCAGTAATCGAAATATGTATAACAAGTTAAAAAATGTACTATTTGTATTACTTAAAGAAAACAAATTTCAAATACATACTTACAACAAAATCGCCATCTTAATTTATTTTTATTTTTAGTTGACGAAATCGACGGTTATTTGAATTATTTTGGAGGGACTGCGGGCGCTTTAGCATTAACGGGCATTGCGGCTGCATCTGCTTATTACTATGCCTCTCGACCCGTCCCGGAAAAACCATTAGTGCCTCTACATAAGCAATCGCCAATTCTTGAAGTGAGTATATATTTTTAAACTATATCATTGCATTATTATAGACACACATACATACATATGTTACGTAGATAGGAATGTTTGTTAAACTAAGCAGAGCAAAATTTATCAATTGCGCGCTTTAAATGGTCCAGGGGTTGCCAAACTTCTTCAGTTTGCGCCGCACTTACAGTTTGGTATTTTGTCACAGCGCCCTAGTCGAAATATGTGCACAATGACACAGCGCCCCTGTTTACTCTTCACGGCGACACAAGGCGTCGCGGCGCACACTTTGGGAACCTCTGATATAGTCTATAATGAATGTAGTTTATACATATTTTTGGAATATAATCGGTGTGTATTATTCATTATTATTAAAATCATTTTTCTTCTAAAAATGTATTACAGACTCGCAATATTGGCCACATAACAATGGTGTCTACTACCCATAAGAACAAATGCTGTTGGTACTAGACCAGGGGTCGAAAGACTGTATCCGTGAACGGATCTTCCATTGTACGAATAATAATTACGTGACTCGTCATACAATAGAAAGTATTGGGAACATGTCATACGAATGCTCACGAAATGTAGTTATAATTGGCGGAAAAAACTATAGTAAAGCCAGACGCAGAGAATATTATAGTTGGTAATCGTCAAATATACATGTCGAGTTTACCTTCAATATTCTCCTTTAACCTGATTCATACTCTAGCATGTTCTTGTATAAACGAAAACCTCAAATATTTTCTGGAAGTTGGCTTTTTCTTTGGGGCTTCACTGTGAACATATATGTAGAACATATGGAAACAAAGCAATACTCTCCTTTTTCCAAGTTTATATTTTCTTTACTGGTGAGCTTACCGCCTTCAGTTTACGAAAACGACTTATTCGTTCACGGATACGGTGATTCGACCCTAGATCCAATGTTACTGTGTACTAAAAAGTCAATCGTCGCCAAGAGGACGAATTTGCACCCAAACACTTGTACAATTTTGTGATAAGATTGGAATTAGATGTTAAAATTGAATATAACAAGTTGTGGGTTTTTTGTTTTATTTGAAAGTCCTATCAATGACATTATATGTGGAATATGACATCGTTCAAACGGCCGTCGCGGCTTTGCTGGGTGTCGCGCATCCGAGAGGTCAAATTTTCGATGGCTCTGGTGCATAGATCAGGCTAAATTTGAGCGATGGCACGGGTTATGTTGACTTTGAGAGCACTGGTCGTTTGCGGCTTATTGGCATGGACCTGCGACTTAAGGAAATCTCACAAGAAAAAGTCGAACGGAGTCAAATCCCACGATCTCGGTGGCCAGTTCTCGTCGCCCCTGCGTGAGATAACCATGCCCTCAAATCGCTCCTGCAGAAGGTCCATTGTGGCATCAGCTCTGTCGCACGTAGCGCTCTCCTGTTGGAACTATATGTCGTCCACATGCATATCATCTAATTTAGGCCAATAGAAATTGGTTACCATCGATCGGTATCGCTCTTCGTTGATGGTGATGGCAATGCCATCGTCGTTTTTATACTCTCACGGACAGCGGCGATGTTTTCGGCAGATCTTGCTTTTGGTTGACGTACGGGTGTTGGCTGATTGATTGTTCACTAAACCGGTCGATTCGAATTTGGCCATGAAACGTTGAAACTGGGAAGGGCGACCAAGTAAACCGTGAAATGGGGGCAACACGCTCATTGTTGCCACAACAGAATACCCATTTTGATAATGAAGTTTTATTATTTGCACCTGTTGCTGGAGACTTTAACATGTAATGGTGATTTGTCTTTCGTGTCTGAAAAATAAAAATCCGGAAAACTAAAAAGTGTCAAAAACTAACCTATTGGAAAACCCTTTACATTTTTGTTTTCAAAAATTTTGCAGTTACTAACTCACGCAGCTCGCACAGCAATCCAACGAACTAACCACTGAGACACAGCGACCGCTATAACTCTTCTTTGCATTATATTTACATTAATCGAAAATTATTTACTTCGATGGCTAATTAATTGCGGTGACACATCAAAACATAAATGCTTCAGTTAATTCAGCAGGTGGGCACCCTATTAACTGAATTCGACCAATCACAAAATTATTTGTGATAAATTACAAATTCATATTCATTCATTGACAACAGTTCTCACGCTTTGCATTCAATTTTATGTTGCCATACATCACATCACACAGCGCTTAATTTCCTTTTTTATACGAGAGAGACAATCATTGAGAATTTAGAGAGCCCCAAAATTCATCATCATCTAGGAATCCGAAAATAGTCCTCCCCGAGAGGGTGTTCCTATGATTCCGAGCAGAATTTAAAAAATAATTTTTGTTAGTACGAATTCAACCGGCGCGAAATTTGTCGATTTTACATCTACACATTATTCTTAGTGTTATTCTTAGTTATATGTGAATTGAAAATTAAATATCTATGCGTTTTAATTAAATACATATTAATCTGTTTGAGTTGAAATATTCCAATTTTTTCGCTTATTATACACCTACTCATAAATTGATTACGTAAAAAATTAAAGGTTACATATAGGGCAGAAAGACGTGTCAATTGTTATAAACGATTCTTATAATCCGGAATACTAAATGAAAATGTGTCCTTGTTGAACCGTTTCATATTTATAGAGTTTTTAAAAAAATCAATTGTCATTGCATTTCTCTAGACAATCTTTTTTATAAGTCAAATTTTAAAAAGTGTGTGCATGTAGCGAATGGTCGCAAAGTTATTTTGATAATATCCTAATAAATTGTTGCTGATTATTTGCTTAAGATCAAATGCGTTTGACACAAATAGTTGTAAGCAGGAAGTCTTTTCACGCTGTATCGTAGTTTATAAATAACTTAGTGCAGTGACAATTTATATGCAGAGTTTCATTGCACTTTCAATTTTGTTTGCACTTAGCCTAATATTTTAAATATTCGCGCTCATTTGGTCAAACTAATTTTTTTCCTATTCAATCTTATTTGTTGCGCCACCTATTAATTCAGTCTGTCTTGTGAATAGTATTGACTTTGTAATGAATAGCCCACATACATAACAGGGATTGTTTATTTTTTTTCGGCACTAATTGCATTTGTCTGCCAATTAAACGTGTATTTGATCGGTAATTGATTCTGAACTTACCATTGGGAAAATATATAAAAAACGAAAACATTTTGATTAGCAATAAAAGTCAGCAGGGAAATTTCGAGTAATCGCTTTATTTAAATTAAGATGAATAGAATTTGTTATTTTTTGTGTCAAGTGTATATCCATTAAAAGTTGTATGTGAGTGAAATTCAGAAGGAATGGCTTGCTGTGGACAAGTTACAGTTATTAGACCACCTATTGACATGGTCAATCAAAGTGACGTTCTTAAGGTAAAAACATAAGAAAAAATTATAACATATGCTGCTCGATTAACTTAACAATTCTCGAAAATTAGCTTAATTTGTTATAAAAATAAAACATTAAACTATAACAATGCTGGGAAAATACTAAAAATTCACTAATTGATTCTGTTCTTATTTAGCTCCGATATGACTACTTAAGCATAGAGGATAACAATTCCAGGGTAGGCAAACGTTGTGAAACTGCAGTGTTTTTTTTTTAGTAATACAACTCGTCGCCGGAAAATTGGTATTCCTCATACAGTGTCATTTTGACATCTTTAAATTTAGATCAGTTGTAGCTGTTGAAATGCATATTTACATTTTCTATGTTTTTTTTTTGATTCTAAAGTTATTAGTGTGACTCACAGTAAACATTCAGACCACCATTCCAGAAAGATCTGAATTTGAAAACGTTAGTATTCTAAAAGAATCTGCAATTGAAGTGTATACAGATGGCTGAAAAACAACAGAAGACAAAGGGTTGGAAATCTTCTCCATCGCATCTGCGCTTCACGTTTAAGTAAGATTACCGGACCACTGTAACATATGTCGGCAATTCGGGAAGCAGCGAGGATCCTCTCTTTGATTTTGACAAAAGGAAATACTGTCGTCATATAAATAGACAGCTAAGGGGTTATAAAGCCCCTGGAAGCGCCAACAAATGGTTGGTAAAACAATGCCGCCGAGATGTAACATTCCTCTGTGCTGGGTCCCTGAGGGTCGCAGATATATTCCGCGCAACTGTAAGGCGGGCGAATTTGTTAAAGAAGGCACTTCACTGAGAACAGAGAAATACCGTCCATCCCATAAAAAGGCGAACAAATCATCTGTTCACAGAAACTCTAAGAAAAGTTGACAACAGGTGGACCCTCCTAAACAGATGCAGATTCGCAAAGCATGTATGACCCTCGCTACATTGAAAGAAATCAGAAAGACTTCTTTCCAAAAACAGAAGGAACATTGGTTCCACCATAGAAGTGATAACTGGCTACTGCTTGCTAGGCAGGTATGCCACTCGAGTGGGAGTTTCTTGCAATGACTATATAAGCTGCAGGGACGAGGAGGTAGAAGAACTCCTCAAAAATAATTCCATACACCCACAATCATCCATGTCAGGCCTTTGTGCGTAGTTATGTTAAATTGTATCAATTACTCCCTTTGGGCCCCAAATCGGGGAGTCACACGCTATGGTTCGATTGACTCAATCAACCTACACCCCTACCACCTCCAACTGGGTTTTCGTACACCAATCTTATCCATAGATTTTCCCAAGGCTTCTCACTGAGGAGCTTTAAGCGTTCACACAATTCAGTTCTGCTTGACAGCGGTTAAACTTCCGAATCTTATTTTGTGCTGGAGCTTCTCTCTCTTCTATTTCCTGTTTGAACAGATTTGTCTAGCTGTTGGTATTTTAAAATTTTTTGCATCTTTTTAATTGTCAATTTCTTTCGACCCATTTTAAAAAACTGTCCTGCTTCTGCAGAGATTCATCGAAAGGAACTAAGGTTTTTTTTTGCGACAAACAGGATTATCTTAAATATTAGTGTGTAATTTTAAAGTTTGTTTCTACTTACATACATGCATACATATGTACGTAATGCATCTGCATTAAATAAAGTTTTAGATTTACTTACTTACTTAACGTGGCCTTAAAGTCCGGGGTGGACCTGGGCCCCAACCAACAAGCGTCTTTAGGAAGCTCGATCTTTAGCCAGCTGCCTCCAGTTTCGCACGCTAAATTGCTTAAGGTCGCCTTCCACTTGCGTGGATCACTTGAGTCGGGGTCTTCCTCCACTGTGCCGTGCCTCTGGGGGAGCATTGCTGTACATAAACCAGCCACCTAAGTCGTTAGTCTAATCTAAATCTTTTCTAAACCTCAGTGGTTGGACCTCCATTCTTTTGGCTAGATTGATGTCCGTGCAGTTCAGGCGGGACCGAAAATCACCCGAAGAATTTTCCTCTCGAAACAGTCAAGAGCAACCTCAATCGCTTTGACAACCAGCCATTGAACTTGTAGATTTGAACAAATGTATAGAAAATAATTTTAAAATTTTGAAGGAACTGATAAGAGGAAACCTTGACTTTTTCTGCAGGCTGTACATAGTATATGTATGTAGGTAGGTACATAAATAATCTGCGAAGTAACTTGGAAAACTTCTTTGGCGCCCTTATGTACAAAATGCACTCAGATCTAGTTTTATATGGGATACGTGGCTTTATATTCATTTTTAGGTTATCATTTATTTAGAATACTAGAGGCTCAGGGTATGAGGTATATCAATTCTCAGACGTCGAATAGTAGAGTTTAAATATGTGGATTATGCTTAGATAAATAAGCAATATTGGTATTACACTTGTCGTAATACCATGCGTGTATTTGTCTTTAATATGTTTATCAATGATATGTAAATACACATGTGTATGCGTATAAATATGCACATTTAAATTCGTTTCGGCCATACACTTAGTGATGCACTCATTTTGACTTAATTTTTTGGTATTTTATCTGCATTTCACCCATCGTCACAAAATTTCCAATTCATACATTTTATTGTGAAAAGAAGCTTCGTGCTGTGTTCAAAGCTTTATAGGTAAATCGAAAGTTTGTTATTAAATGGCTTTCAAGACAAATCAGTTTGTTATTTTTGTGTGGTGTTTATTTTTAAATTTTGACAACTCTTTAGCGGGAAAACCTAGATAAATAATTTGTTTGTATTATACAGGCTAAATGACAGTGAAATCTTTTCATGTTTATAAAATTTCTTATTTTACAATCATCTTACTATGCATTACTTGCATCTGCAGGAGGTACTGAAGGATCCGTGATTTAGGTACCCATGTAAACTTATTCCTGCGAATGGTTTAGAGGCCTCCTACCTCACTATTTTATCAAAAAAAAAAAAAAAATAAAACATTTCAAAGGTCAGATTTGCCCTTTAATGTCATCACGAAAGAAAAACATTCTCTTTACATTTTTAAATTAACAATCGTCTACGTTTTACGTGTCAAACACTGTTTATTTCACAACTATTTACTTTAATATCCCATTTCCACCGGACGTTAAATTGAGTTTCCTACAAAACTTTTTACGAAAACTCGTTGAGGCGTTCCGATCGAACACTGAGTTTGTTTTGTTTGATGTTTTAATCATTAGCTGTGGATTTCTTGTGTAGGCTATAGACTTTGACTTTGATAACGTTTGGTAAATTTCTTATACATATTAGTATATAAAAAAAAAAAGTTCAGTTGTCTTCAGCGTACGTAAAAATATAAATATAAATATCAACACATCAAAGGAAAATAAACAGGTCTTTTTGACAGATATTCTGTCAGGTGTTCTGTTGATCGTGCTGAATGTTTCACAATCTTACTATTACGAGAAGGTTTCGAGGAGATCGTGTCGAAAACAACCTTCAATTCGAGATTACGAAAACTGAAAAATGTATGGGAAAACTTAAGCTTTGGATAAAGTTTTCACGAAAATTTAGTTTTACGTTCACAACTCACCGTCGCTGTTGGGGATTTGGTGTTGGTTCACTTCACTGAGGAGTACATGTCAGCTGTTTCTCACCAAAGCACTTCTGATTACAATTAAATCAATTCAAATTAATTTTCTTTGTCCAAAAAAAAAAAAAAAACACGTACTAACTAGATTCGGTTTTTTTTTTTTATTTTTTTAATGAAATGGGCACAAAAAGGGACTACCCCAAGTAGGAAGTTAAAAATCTCTGCAAAAGGGAAATAAGTTAAACATCCCAAACTGAAACTTTTAAATAGTGTTTAACAAAGCTGAAACGACATTGCATAATATAATGTCGTTGACTGCACTTTAAAGGTGATATAATGCCCAAACCTTTTTATTTTACTACTAGCGGATACCCGCGACTACGTCCGCGTGGAAGACGTCTCATTATACTCTATATCCTTCTCCAGCTTTCAAGACATTGATCAGTAAGTATAGACTCTCAATTCCTTAATTGATTCTTTAAGGCGTCCCTGTAAACATCATTCCTGGTTTTTCTTTCTGGCTCGAGGATGACCAGGCTTTCAGGGGAATTGGCTCTGAGCGCCAAAACAGTCGCTCCGCAGATCTACATTATCCGCTTTCAAACTCTGTCCATTAACCTCAGCTCAGCCATGAACTCCAAACTGATGAACGTTTAGGTATATACATTATATTCTGCCAGTCAAACTAATTATATCTCAAATAACATCGCAACGGTTACTTGGTATATTTATTTTTCCCTACTCTTTCCATCGCCAATATAAAGAAAAAAGTTAGAAAACCACGTTAAAGATGGACATGAATGTACCTACATATGCAGTGGGAGGATTTTGAATTTTTAGCCTATGTTCATTCCCTAGGCTTAAGCTATCTTCGTGCCAAATTTCATCGAAATCGGTTTAGCGGTTTAACCGTGAAAACGTAGCAGGCACAGACACTTTCGCATTTATAATATTAAGTATGGAAGTATGGATATTGCACTTCGATCACCGAGGCTCAGTTGTGAGTGCGTTGCACTGCAATATCCACGAAATGTTTTTCGCGGGGTGTAAAGTTGTACCAGGTGTCATATAACTTGTATTCATTGAGAAAATCTGTTCCTGCTTGTTATGGTTGGATATGTCCCAATCTTCATTTACTACGGAGCGTAAAATTTTGGATTGTGGGTTTTGTGTTATAGTTATGTATATATAGATGTACATATGTACGTTCGATTTTTTTGTTGTATCTTACAATACGATTCCACGCATCCAAATGAGTTCTAAGTAAATCAATAGTTTACGTTTTTTCGATTTGGTGTTTCCATGTGAGTTTGGAGGTCATATGCATGCTTAGATATTTTACAGTTGAATCGGGTTAATTTCGATTGCCCCTTGTTACTTGTATCTAATCACACCTTACGTAAAATTGCCAAGAAACACGAATTATAAGGAAAAACATGCTTTAATAGTTCAACTATGTGAACAAAACAAAAAGGCATTGAATTTAAAAAAAACTTTTGTGATCTACACCACCAATGGTACCTTAACGTTTTATTGCTAGAGGTACGCACGTAGAAAGGACACAACATTTTGCACTCTTTTAGAAACGAGCATTACAAATGAAACATTCAGTACAAAGACAAGAAATTTAAAAAAACCGATTTTATATTGTTTATCCAGATTTTTCTCCAGATTGAGTTCGGCTAAATTCGTAAAAAGGCGAAAAAATAAATTGATAAGTACCCATGAGATTACGCTTCCATACATATGTATGTACAAACATATGTACATAGTTATGACCACATATACTCACTGGAACTGGCGAGTCTATAACTGACCGATCAGCAGTGTCGGTGGTATTTTCAGTCACTTCATCTTTGAAAATAGATGCGGCAAAGATTTTCAGTGATGGAACATTAAAAAAATGAATTATGGGCTGCAACAGAAAGCCATAACAAGTTATTTGTGCTCAAAAGATACTCAAATGAAACGAGTTCTAAAAAACAGTGGCAGCATTTTAGGTTATTATTTTACACAAGTCAATTAGGGTGCCGTTGAAAGGATCAATAACACCAATCATAATTCTGTATTGTCTGAAATTCTGCTAAAATTCTCGTTGAAATTCTGTTTTTCCAATTTTTTTTTATAATTCCGTTCTTTCAGAATTTTTTATTTTTATGTGAAATATATTTTATATATCTTACAAAATTTGCATTTACAGAATTATATTCACAAAAAGAAAAAAGAAAAAATCATTTTTGAGTGACAAAGCAAAATTGGAAGTAAAATTCTATACACCGTTTCGGAATTTAAGAATGAAATCATTTTTTTTTTTTTCTTTTAAAATTTATTCGCACCATGAGCTACAGACTTATGATCTGTTATTTTATCAACTTTGGAAGCTCTGATCACACATGCATACATATGTATGTACATATGTATATCGAACATTTTTGTTGATCAAAAATCACCACCTCGAGTTTCGACATTATTTGACAAAAGCAGTCCGTAATAAAATAAACACCAGCCAATTTTTTTTGTTTAAATTCACATTTTGTTTGGGCCCAATATCTTTCTTCTTGTTTTTCTTCATTGGTGGTGGTTTTTCAACAGTTGGTGCTTATACAGACTTATATGTATATGTATGTACATTTATCGAATTTCACTGGTCTCATTTTTATTGGGATCTTCCTCCTTCATGATCGTCTTCCAAGTTCTGTGAACTGAACTCTTCATCAACGTTCAGATCTACCCGTTCGAGGTTCTTCATGGTTCTTCAGATTCAAAACAAATGGTGCCATTTTGGCGTGTAGGCGTAGTAAAAGCCCTAGGATCCGGAAGCAGAAGCATAAATAAAGTAAAGCATCTAATGTAGAAAGTGAAAGATTTTTATCTAAAACCTGCCAAGAGTTTGAATTACTAGTTCAGCAGTATCTCGCTCTGTTCCAACATTTCTCGAAACAATATTGGAAGCTCTTTCCTTCTTGCTTCTTTGCTTCTTCTAACTGTTGTCCAGCAATGTCTACTTGAACTGATGAGTTCGCTACGAGTTTCCCTCTCAGTTTAACTGAGATATTTGAGGTAAGATGTGAGAGTTCATCGCATTCCATCGCTTTCCATTGAAAAATTAGTGTGCCGAACATATCACTTACCATCAATAAAAATAATGTAGTACCTCCTTTTGATCATCGCATTCCTTTGAAAGCATTTTTTCTTCTTCTGTGCAGAACGTGATAATCTTTCCTAAGTTGATTCGTTGGTTTAGTGGGTGTCCTAAAGACTTACTTAGACCTCAAGCGGATCCATTGCGTAACTCATGGGAGTCAAACCAAGGGATAGGGTTGGATATTTCGGAAACCACCCAGAAAGAGATAGAAATCTCAGGAGTTTCCTAAAATCAGCGATATTAAGGTCCTTCAGTTCCTTAGACGCTCCGCATGGATTCCTATTTCGCAGTGTCCTATGAGGACACCGGAGACGATACGTATTTCCCTTCGACTAAGTTGTACGAGATTTTTGGCATTCTTCTTATCGAAGACTGGCCATAGTGATCTGGCTATTGCACATGTGTCCATGTGACACTATCGTGTGTTAGCGCTGATAATGGTTTCCTCATCTATATCCCCGTAAAGAGTGCTAAAGGGTGTCTTCGCGATCGAAAGGGTATATGCAAGATCTAGTTCTGCCCCCTCCTTAGCAAGTTCAACCGCCCTCTCATTACATGATATATCCCTGTAGCCCGGCACCCAGCATAGGGTCACCTTGTTGGTCGTTGAATTTTTGTCTACAGATCTTTACGGGCTTCGATTTTGTCGATGCTGATTGCAGAGACTTAATAGCCGCCTAAGTTAATTTACATGTGTTTTGGGTTAAAACAGTTTCAATAATTTGAATTTTAAAAAATTATAAAAAATTACACCTATTAATATAACCCCGAAAGAGTAGATGAGCTATTTTTACACTGACATCCTTAAGACTAAACAAGTCACTACAAACGTTTTTCAAAAATCAAAAATAAAAAAAATATAAACCCTGTTTTGATGCAGATGCAAACAATTTTGTTGTCATAGGTATACATACCTATGCATGTATGTCTATCAAATAAAAATGAAAAAAAGCGATCAAACTTTTTAAATCAAAAATTATTAACTAGTGGGTAACAAAAGTGGATCATAAACGTTTAATGTGAACGTACATACATATACATAGAAGCAGATACAATTAAAATTAAATAAAAAAAAGAAACAACAACGAAAATTTACGAGTACACATTCTGAGTGACTCAGTGGAGTCCCCAAATTTTAAATGATTTTTATGGGCTGTTTTCTTTCGAACAAATCATTAGACTTAATCGTTACGTAAATTCATTTTATACTTGCACAACTGAACCATATGCTCTATTGAGTTTGTCTATTTTGATGTTGAGTGTATTTATATATAGGTTTTTGGTTATTTTATTACGTATGTAGTTTTCATAAATATGTGTGCGGGGAGCGTCTGCAAAGTAGAGCAATATTCTTGAATTGAAAGCGCGTTGAAATGTGTGGCAATGAAATGAATTAGTTTTATTTATGGATTTGGAGAATGTTTTTGTATTCAGCTCTCGATCTAACTTCGTCAGCTATCATTGCCGATCCAAATATTTTAAAATTGCAAGCATCGAAAGCGTATTCGCATATAAAGTATTCTTCCATTCAGTTAATCCTTTCAAATTGAAATCAAAACAAAATAACATTGGCTGGCGGATATTTCACTCAATTGATCATTTTAGTGAAAACAACACTCTCTTTTTCAATCATCACTAGTGTGAAATAATTTTTGTTTAAAAACAGAATAGTTTAAACAATAAATCTTATAACAAAGTCGTTTGGATAACAAATAAATCGGATCTTAAAGAAAATCTTTTAATAGTTTTTAATTAAAATGTATATTCAAACGAATATTTAAGTTATTTTCCATCAAATCCTAAATCATTTTCAAGGGATTAGTGGTGAAAGGAATTGAAATTAACTTTTTGCTCATGTTTTTCTGACAGAGAGACTGACTCTTTGAAAAAATATGAATATTTTTTAGGATACCTTGTCACTATTGATGCAGTCATAAATAAAAAACGACATATCTGCTAAAATGGCACAAATCTCTTTAAACAAAATCTATATTCCGTACGCGTTTTCTGTGTACGAAAAGCACTTACTTACTTACTTAAGGTGGCGCTACAGTCCGGGGTGGACCTGGGCCTCAACCAACAAGCGTCTCCAGCCAACTCGATCTTTAGACAGCTGGTTGAGGTCCCCTTCCACTTGTGGGTTCTGAGTCGCGGTCTTCCTCTACTGCGCCTCGCAAGCATTAACTCTGTTTAATATGGCCGGCTTATGTCCAGCGGTGCCAGATGTGGGGATTTCTCCCCATTTTGGGGAATTTCTTACTTAATGGGGAAAATGGGGAAAAGTGCTCCTAAAATGGGGAAAAACGAAATGCGTGCAAATTTATTAATTTTACATAGTAAAAGCTAGAACTCGTATAATTAGCTATAAAATAAAAACCGAAGAAGCGTTTAAAGCGCTGCGTCACTGACTTCAACTTCAACTCCAAGCAGAAAGCACCGATAGCGATTAATTTTCAGATAATTTTACAGCTCTAGAGCCGGAAAAGATCAAAAGAAAATGAAAAAAAAAAAAATGATTAAAAATTCTATTGATAAAAGAGAAACAACCTTTTTTTATGTTTTAAGTTATCCAATTTTACGTTTTTTTACCAGGAATTCAAATGGGGGAAAAAGTGGGGAAAAATCGGGTGTGGAATGGGGAAAATTTTCAAAAATTTCCCCAAAAATGGGGAATTTCACCAAAAAAAATCTGGCATCACTGCTTATGTCTCAGTTCTGTAAAATAACGCATTCAGCGAATTTCCAGTAACAGAATTGTTTAACAGCTTATGTGGATCGCAGAACCATTCTGCTTAGAGTTGCAAATAACGAAAACGTCCATTGATTCTTATAAAAGTTCTCTTGACATTGTACAGTAGTGCTTCACATTGACTGTTACCACTGATTCTTTGTCGATCTCTCTAAAATATTGTCTTGGACCGGTCGAAAAATCGCAATCGTTTTTCGGAAAATGTTTCTACTTGTATATTTCAGTTTTTTGTCGATTTTGGAAACGCTGTACTGGAACACAGACGCAACTAGTCCATTGTACTACTCGAAAGCAGGACCCAGTTTTTACCCATTTTACTGAATTTTCCTTTACTTTCCGTGAAAACCGAGAAGGCATTTCAATGATGAGGAGCTTACAGTATCAGCATTCACCACATCAGCACCGATAATCTGCCACCTGATCCGAGCAAAGGCAGGACAATCGCAAAAGAAAATGATCTGAAGTATCGTCGCGTCGCCCTCTCCATAGGCGTCGCAGACAGTTGTGTCACTTAAGCCTTACACATGTTTTTCTGCGGCCAAAGGGAAGTGTCCCTTAGAACACCAATAAGTTTGCTACAGCCTCTTCTGTTGAGTGCCAGCAAGAATACCACTCATTTTTTACAGACGTTCGGAAGCATTCGTTAAGTCTGCCCGCATCCTGGAGAGCCGTGCCACACATAATTGTGTTTGTAGGAAACTGAATCGTCAATGGAGACCCTGACTGAGGACGCTGGAAGACCTAACGCAGTTTCAGGTCCTTAGAAAACTTCCTGGGACCTAGACAAGAGTCAAAGAGTTCAGCCTTGCGACCGAATTCAGTGAATTCTTGAGTTCTTTCAGTTTATTAACGTAATGAACATGTTAAAAAATTACAAAGATAGAATGTTCAGAGAGAAGATGTTTGTTGCGTCGGTTGAATGTAAATACATACAGACATATGTAGGTAACGTAAAATATGAAATGATCAATACGCAGAAGAATCCCTTTTAGTGGGTTCAGTTGCAGGCTGACACTGATTATGATATCAGGAGATTCGAAAAAAATGTCCCCAGCTAGCCTGGACACCACCCTTGGACGCCAATGAAACCCAACACTACCTGAGTTTCAAACCATTGCACCTCGCTCGCGGTGTGTGTATAATATTAAAAGGGTATTCATAACCCCCTGATCCGCGTGTGGATTATAAAAAAAAAAATTTCACGCTTTAAAAATGAAAGTGAATTGAAGCACAATGTTCCCCCAACTTTTTGGCTAAAACAGTTTGGAATGAATAAAAATGAGTTTCGTCGAGTTTCGGAAAATACTGCCATCAAAATGCTTCGCCCAGAGTGTTCCCTCAGTTTTTATTCACACCACCCATTGTGTATTCTCGCCTTTAATGTTCGACCTCTAAAATTATAAAAACGATGAAGAAGCGTCCGGTCTTAAAATGGCATTTTATTGTTGTGCAGAGGAAACTTAATAGACCTGTTTGCATTTAATGTGGCAGCATGACATGATCTTGTTGATACGATGCAGGAGGCCTTAAACTTCGAAAACCCGATTTGTATATTGAATTTTAGTATGTAATTGAAATTCTAACATTTTTGGATATCATCTGAACAATTTTTCATTTTTCCCTAAGTGATGCACTTTGTACGTCTCCGATCGATGATTTGGGCACGTTAAACGCATGCCCCCAGCTCGGTTTCCATCAGATAGGCGTCCCCTGGATGAGATGCTTGAGCCAAGTACGAAATCTCACCGGATGATTTAGAGTCGATAATGGAAGTTCGAGAGAAGTAGAAAATTCCCCTTATCACCCCAAATCCGCGACCCTCACAGTGAATAAGCCGGTCATTGGAAAATGATGAATGAATGATGTCTTAGCTAAATCAAAAAGTTTGGTATCTTACCGCGCGACAAGTGGATGTGTCCTTTTTACACTTTTTTAAGGCTTTAACCTTTGCTTTCATAGTATATACCCGGGTAGATATTTCGGTTTTCATTTGCTAATAACTCAGCGAGTTTTTATCAAATCTGGAAATGCTTCCGACTCAGTTATCAAATTTTCGATTTATTCCAGAAAATGTGGAAAGAAATGCTTTTAGAGCAGTCCTTCACACTTTTTTTTCTAGTTTGTCTTTTTATGTACGTAGGTTCATAGTATCTACCGGGGTAGATATATGAATCTATGTGAATATTAACTACTTTTCCTAACATAGTTTGAAGGAAATCATTGTTATTTTTGTAAGGAGCAACTATTTCCTTCACGATCCGCTCGCAGAATTCCTACTTTTCCGGTGTAAATTTGGCCATTCGTTGAGGCATCGTAAGCCCACCAGATCTTTATACCATATTTTGCTGGTTTTGATGGCATACATATATTGAGTGAACTTATATACATACATATATCCAAACAACTATTTGTCCACAGTAATGGTCTCATATGGCATGAAATTAACTCTCGGATTCGAATTGATCATCTTGAAAACATCCCTTATCGGTGCTGCCTTATCTTCAGACTGGCGAATGGCTCTTGTGAATTGGTTGTCAAAACGAATAAATCGTAAAATGTCATAGAATCTGTTGACAGACATGGTTTCACGATATAGAGAAAAGGAATTTTGTTTCCAGAGCTCGCTCGATGGGATCTGGGAACCCATCACAAGCAAAATTCCAAACAAGCTATCAACTTTTTATCACTAGTCACGGAGTCCATGTAAAAGCCTTTTTGGTCGGATTTTCGGAGTTCCATTTATAACAAAAATCTTCGGCTTTTTTTGTTGGAAAACTTACGCATTTGGTCTCTAACGGATGGACTCATAATACAAAAAAATGTATCTATTGGCGATACATTTTTGGTAATTGGGTTAGGCCCCATTGACGATGATTCTTGAATTATATTATGGGCCCCATGACGGGCGAAAGCAGTATTTTGCTTATACCACTTTGTGTCATCTTTGCTGGTGAAAAACGTTTCATTAGAGGTGGCCGCTTGATCACCATGATCACTCTCGTCATCAGATTCACAGTCACTATTCAGTTCTGGGTTGAGCTCTTCACCTATTTCAGCATCCGAATTCGCATCTTCCTGATCAGGAAAATATTCTTCATCGCTATCAGTTCTTTCATTTGGGTCAGCCCGACTTCGTCAGAATCAGATTCGGCAGCCAACATATTCCGAAAATAGTCTTGCTTTTATTCATAAGTCAACCTAATTTAAGAAAAAAAGCTTAAAAAAGAAACTTTGAATCAAGAGTCATAAAACAGAGCGAACGAGTACGGATGAATCATAGCAAAAATGTTCATCTGTGCGCACATGTGCGACCATAATCTCTGATAGGTACTTAAACCCGGCCCTGAAAATCTTCGAATTCACACCCGAAGGAACGGCGCAGTAGAGGAAGACACCTCACACCCCAGACTGTAGCGCCACCTTAAGTAATTAAGTCAAGTACAAAAATTATTGCATGCGAAAACTTTTTTGCAATGAAAAATGTATGGAATTTTTTTTATCTACTCGGGTAGATACTATGTGTTCGGGTAAACAAAATTACATTAATGCGAAGGTTAAAGATGAAATTTTTTGTTTTATCATAAAGGAAAAGTGAGTGTTACTGATCAATACACAGGCGTATTTTTTTTACGCTTTTTCAATAAAGAGACGTTTGACGTGTGTCGCCGTGGCCCAGTGGTTAGTGCATTGGACTGCTGAGCGAGCTACGTAGGTTCAAGCCGCAGTTCGCTCGGAGATGTTTGATTTTCATAATCATACCACCAGACTTGATTGATTGATGTTATGTTGTTTTCTGTACTCCGTTGGAAAACGGTGTCTTGCGATCTTTATAAAGAAAAGTGAGCGGTAGTCGTAAAACGAGGAAACAGTCTTACGTGATTTTTTTAAAAAATTTTTAGAAAATGAGTAAACGATTAAAAAGTTCTGCATGTTTTTTTTTAAATTCGAATAATAAGCGATATGTACAAATATTAATTTCAATGCTTACATTCGGGTTTTTAATAATTTTATTTTGTGATTCATAAAAAACATGTCAAATGAAACTTTCTTATTTTCATTCTTTCTGCTGAAAAACATACCGATTGCATGGTCTGAGTTAATGCGAATAACCCCTACTTAATTTTATTCCACACAATTTTTATATATTCAATGCTTTTATTTATTTATTTCTATAATCGATTTGTATTCACTGTGTACTTACAGGGCCCCGATCAAATTCATGTTTCCAAATTCTATAAGGAATCAAAAAATGGAAAATTTGTTAGTTATATCACCGAAAACGTTCGAACACTTTACCAAACGTTTCGAGAAGGAGCTTATGCCTCTAACAATGGACCTTGTCTCGGGTGGCGTGAGACTTTGTCATCACCATATCAGGTTAGAACCTGAAAATTTATATAAATATTGATATACGAAAATAAATAGCAAATATTTCTTTGTAGTGGATCAATTATGATGAAGCCCTCCTGCGCGCAAAAAATTTTGGCTCAGGAATGATCTCATTAGGCATTCAACCAAAACAACTTATTGGTATATACTCTCAGAATCGTCCAGAATGGATACTCTTCGAGCAGGGATGTTATTCATACTCCATGGTGGTAGTTCCTTTATATGACACTCTTGGACCAGATGCATGTGCTTTTATTATTCGTCAAACAGAAATGAGCATTGTTGTCGTAGAGGATGATGCGAAAGCCAATATGTTGTTAGAAAAAGCTCCTCGCACTATGAAAATGTTAGTTTCTGTTAAACCGGTGAAACAGAAGACGTTGGAAAGAGCCAGGAGTCGTGGTGTTCAAATTCTTACATTCGAAGAGGTAGAAAAACTAGGAGCAAAGGGCAATCATGCGGAAGTGCCACCTACTGCCGAAGAACTCTGTACGATTTGCTATACATCTGGAACGACGGGAAACCCCAAAGGGGTGATGTTAACGCATGGAAATGTCGTCGCTGGAGTATGTGCTGTTATACTACAACTTGGTAATTTTATTTGTCTAAGTCATCATCATATATTGCGTTTGTTGTAATTGAATTAAAAAGGCCTCTGTCCACAAATAAGATTCACTATCATATGTGTATGCCATACCGCCGAGTTATGATATCATATTTGAACTTCAAATATTTACAAATATGTGCCTCAGTCGGAGTTGGCAATAAATTTTGGGTTCCTTCCATTCGTGCGAAAAATGTAACACGCACGACATGAATAGTTACGAGAGGCTACTCTTAAACTCATCCCGAGCTGTCGCGCTAGCTAGTACATTCCCAAAGGGCAAACACTCTTGTCCTTTAAAATTTTTAAAATGTCGTTATAAATTTCTCTGTTATAAATTACACATTCAACTATTATTATCTAATCGTATTAACAAAATATTTTGATTTTCATGAATTTGTTTTATTTTTTCGTTTTATTTCAACACAAAGGTGACCATAAGATACGAGCAGGAGACATCATGATTTCGTTCTTACCACTTGCGCACATGTTCGAAAGGTGTTGTGAAAATGGAATGTATTACGTAGGAGGAGCGGTAGGATTTTATTCTGGCGATATTAAGGAATTAACAAATGATTTGAAAGCGCTAAGACCGACAGTGATGCCAGCCGTTCCAAGACTACTTAATAGAGTTTATGATAAAATTCAAAATGATATTACCCACTCGTCAATTAAGCGTACGCTTTTCCGAATGGCCTTGAATTCCAAAGAGAGTGAGATACGTAGAGGCATATTAAGGCGAAATGGATTCTGGGATAGGGTAGTTTTTAAGAAAGTCCACCAAGGTAGTGTAAATAAGTTTCAAAATTTTTTTAATAAATATCAAATTTGTATTTCAACAGCTTTCGGAGGTAATCTTCGACTCATGGTTGTTGGATCAGCTCCTCTTGCTGGAAATGTACTGACATTTATGCGCTGTGCTTTGGGATGCCTTGTTGTAGAAGGTTATGGCCAAACTGAATGTACTGGAGCAATCACTCTAACAGTGCAAGGAGATTTTGTGCCAGATCATGTCGGACCACCAGTATCCTCTAATGCTGTTAAAGTAATTATTTTTGTGTATTGTACAAACGGACATATTTTAAATATTTGAATTAAGCTTGTAGACGTTCCTGAGATGGAATATTTTGCTAATCAAAATACGGGCGAAGTATGTGTTCGAGGTTCAAATGTATTCCATGGGTGAGTCTTATACTTCAGATAAATATAAAATTCTGTTAAAACACATTTTTTTATCAGATACTACAAAGATCCTCAAAAAACAAGTGAAGCAATTGACTCAGAGGGATGGCATCATACTGGAGATGTAGGAAAGTGGTTATCCAATGGAACTCTTAAGATTATTGATAGAAGAAAGCATATTTTCAAATTGAGCCAAGGGGAATACATTGTGCCTGAAAAAATTGAAAACATTTACACGACAAGTCGATATGTTAATCAAGTTTTCGTTTACGGCGAAAGTTTGAAGGTAATAATAATATAATTTTCTTTTATTTTTGTGTAGGGCTATTATCCAGTATGCTAGCGCAGCAAAATACTTGTTTTAAATTTTTTTTCATCACGAATTTTTAAGGAATCGCATTCAGGGCACATAATTTGCTTAATATAATTAAACAATCCATTCTTTTTAAATTGATTACAAACGACGTCTTTATTTGTAAACAGAGCTGTATAGTTGCTGTGGTTGTTCCTGACGTAGACGTTCTAAAGGCATGGGCGCAAGAAAATGCTATCAGAGGAACCTTAACAGTGTTGTGCAATAATTCGGCTGTAAAAAAATTGATTATGAGCGATTTGATATCCTGGGGCAAGCAAGGCGGACTTAAATCATTTGAACAGGTATGCTATGCTACTTTTATTACTGTTTTATTATTATTAATTAGCTATTAATTATGCAATTAGTCGTTATATTTTCAATACCTAGTTTGCGGGTGGCCATGGTGCAGTGGTTAGCATCATCGCTTGTCACGCTGAAAGTCCGGGTTCAACTCCTGATGTCGGAAAAACATTTATTTCTTAAATAAATAAAAATCGATCAACTGTGAAAGCTGATGGCGACTCTACTGCGAAGGCATAGCACTGGCAGTAGAGTGTCTTGGTTTGAAGAGTTTATTGAGCGAACACTGACTATGACATCAGGGGATTTCGAAAAAATTCCTGTGAATTAAGCAATGGCAAACACTAAAAATGTCCCCAGCTAGCCTGGACACCACCCTTGGACGCCAATGAAAAACTTAACGAAACCTGAGTTTCAAACTACTGTACCTCGCTCGCGGTGTGTGTATAACATTATAAGGGTATTCATATCCCCTTAATCCGCGCGTGGATTATAAAAAAAAAACCTAGTTATCATGAGTACAGATTTTTCATGTGGGTTTAGACTCTACCTAGAGTTGGCTGTAAAATAATTTCGGTTCTGAAAGCTGTCACTTTGAGCTTATTTTGAAGTAAATCGTGTGAATTTTGACATACAAAAACAAATACTTTCGACACATTTTTCTCTTTAATTTCCGTGAAAACAAGAATGTGTATGGTTTTGACTGCTTAACATAATCCACGTGTCAGAATTGGTTTACAAAATTCCGTTCTTCAGTTTTTTTGACCAAGTTAAAGATGACCTGATGATCCTTTTCTTAGAACGAATCATCTCTGGTTGTGAAAAATGGAATTTCTGCCATAACATCTAACCGCACAAACCACATCGAAAGGTGAACTGTATCAAAAAAGATTTTGCTGCCAATTTGGTGCGAATATAAAAGTGTTGTGTATTTTGAGCTATTTCCAAGGAACCAAACGATCAATTCAAATGTTTAATGTCAACACCTAATGAAACTGAGCAGTCAAAGAAACACGGCCAAGGAATCGTATTCCATCATGGCAACGCTAAACCACACACGTCTTTGGTAATTCGTGAATTGATGTCACATTTACCATATAGCCCTCATTTGCACCATCGGATTATCACTTATTTCGAAGTTTGCAAAACTCTTTAAATGGTAAAATTATCATTAGAGAAAATGATAGTTCAGTTCTGTGCTAATAAGGACCAGAAATTCCTATAATCACGGAATTATACATTTGTAAAGAAAGATGGCAGTAGGTCATCGAACAAAATTGAAAATTTTAATTAAAATTCGTTCTTCTCTTTGTGTGTATAAAAAAAATGAATTTTATTTCACACTAAAAAACACAGAAATCACTTTCTTGTCAACAAATATTTCTTTAAAGATTTTTACAATTTTCTATTGATGGGGACTTAAACATGGTTATGGGTATCATCATTTATCAAAAATAAATTGCGTTACAATGTTTTTCTTATACAAATATCTATGTTTTATAAATTATTGCAACTAAGTTGAACTCACTCTATTTCTATTTTAAGGTTAAAGATATATATCTACACCCGGACCCATTCTCAGTTCAAAATGGATTGCTTACTCCAACCTTCAAAGCAAAACGGCCACAGCTTAAAAGTTATTTTAAACCTCAATTGGAAGATATGTATAAGAACTTGGACTAATTTTAATTAAATTAATAAATTAATTAAATCAACAAAATTTACCAAATACTACCACATTTTACCTTATTAAAAAATAAAATAAATCTACAAGCAATAGAAATTAGACGAAGAAAATTAAACTAGTGAATAAAACTCAAGTCCAGATTATTGTAATTGTTTAAAATGCAATTTAAAATTAATGGGTACTATTCAAAATTAGAAAAGTAAAGTCAAAATTTTCGAATTCAGTTTTAAGCCATGTTGGCTTAAATTAGTTTGTTATTACTATTTTATTTGAACACTGATCACTAGTAGATTTTAGTTAATATATAAATAAATCAAAATTCCTTCTACTGACTAGTTGCAGAAGTCGACTTTTTTATTTCGAAGTATAGCAGTAAGGCAGGCCAGAAAGAATTCACGTGTACAAGCGAGTATGTATGTATATACATATGTATAGGTACGTAGGTAAGTATGAAAATAGCTGCATATGTATCTAACATGCGTTTCAAATGAAATGATTTTAAGGATCGCTAAACCTAAAATATTGTGGCGTATGTGGAACATTTAAATCGATTTGTGAGGTGATCTTAGTGGCGACTTCACTCGCTTTTGCTAAGTTTTAAGCGAGCATGGTATTTACGAATGGATCCTCTTAGGTGCATAAAAATGCGCCCCGTTTTGCCTAAAAATATCTTTTCCCCTCCCCCAAGTCACCAATCTAATCCCTACCCTACAAAAAATTTACTTAATCCTTAGTCGATTTGTAGGCTCTCGATCAATCAAAATATATTTGCATTTGCCTGGAAACATAAACGCGGAGCAGAAGATGAATTGGTAAGTTCTGAGTAAGAAATCGTCGAATGAAGTTTCAAACAAATGCTATATGTATAACAAGAAGATAGTGCAACTAATACTTCAAATTGATGGAAAGCAAAAAGCTCTCCCAGGGGTGGGGAACAAATCTTCCAAGCCCCCGAAGAGCCAACAATTAGGTCGAAGTTGTTAAAACAATGCCGAGAATCTGCCGGAAAACAAGATTACGGAGAGATGTCTTACTACTCTGTGCTGAGTCCACAGAGACATTCCGGGCAACTGTAAGGCGTACGAACTAGCAAAACAAGGTACTGAGATATACCTGGCTAATAACAGGGAGGCAGCGTCAACTCTTATTCAAACTATAAAATACCGCCTGTTAACGGATGCTTTAAGAATCGTATATAGAACGTGAAACAATATAAGCACCTGCAGATCGAAAAAGCAAATGCGACCTGTGCTAAACTCCAAGAAGTCATCATCGGTCACTTTCCTCCACCCGTCTCAACTCCACGAGGTTCATACTGAAACAGTCACCTCATCCGGCTACCACCCAAGTAAGACTTCCGGCAATAGTTATTTACAAACTCAGATTTTCCAAACAGGACAAAGTTACTCAGCAGTAGCAACTATCAATCTGAATATAGTCGAGGTTTAAATGTATCAATCATCTTCTTTGTATACTGACTGACGAGGTATCTATCGATCTGTAACCCAGCTTATACTAGCTCCGGTAAAAAGCCCTCGCAAACAAGGGCCTTGTATTCAGAGGTTAACAGGTATATCGAGGTCCCTCAAGATCGTATCTGTACAGATATTAAAGGTTTTCCCAGTACCTGAATCCGGAAGCCCCGGCATACACAATGGACCGAGTCCAACTTATCTAACCTAACCTGTTTAGTAAATAGTTTTTCGTCTACTGGCTTGCCTGCCCTGAATATAAATCCTGTGCACGCCACTTATTTTTACCAAAAGTTGAACTACATTATCAAGTACATGAATGTATTCGTTAGAAAAAGTCTCATCCCCGGTTAACTGGCAGGATCTGGTACCATTTGGTTAGAGCGCAAGGGGACTCCACACGCTTTGAGGGCCCTAGTCTAAAAATTTGTCAAGAGTCTATCATTGCGTTGTTACGCAACTGTTTTTTTTTCTTTTTTTTATAATCCACGCGCGGATCAAGGGGATATGAATACCCTTATAATGTTATACACACACCGCGAGCGAGGTACAGTGGTTTGAAACTCAAGTTTCGTTAAGTTTTTCATTGGCGTCCAAGGGTGGTCTCCAGGCTAGCTGGGGACATTTGTGGTGTTTTTGTCATTGCTTAATTCACAGGAATTTTTTCGAATCCCCTGATGTCATTACTCAGTGTTCGCTCAATCAACTCTTCAAGCCAAGACACTCTACTGCCAGTGTTATGCCTTCGCAGTAGAGTCGCCATCAACTTTCACAGTTGATTGATTTTTATTTATTTAAGAAATAAATGTTTTTCCGACATCAGGAGTTGAACCCGGACTTTCAGCGTGACAGGCGATGATGCTAACCACTGCACCATGGCCACCCTCAACTGCTTGGTAATCACCGGCGCTCAAGCTTTGACGCTAACTGCTGCTATAGAAGTGATTCTCAATATCCTATCAATACACCTCGAAGTCAGCGGATTGGCATGACACGCAGCTGCAAGACTGATGACTGTTTGATATTGCGATGCTATATTAGATAAGTATAGGGCAACGAAAAATTTTGAAACAATCAGTACGATTACATCAATAAATCGACCATCAAAGTAATTTTGGAAACAAACAAATCAATGTTTTTAACAATTTTATAACAGAATTTCTCTTGAGAGATTCTTGGGCTCGTATTTACCAGAACACCATGGCGAAATAACTGCATTCAAGGACGGCCCTAACATCGTAGGCAACTGGTGTACATATCCAGCAACAATCCAGCGGAAGAACTTATGATTAACCTAGATTCCTTCGTCATCTTGGTCCATGGTGAAGTCCTTGCCATTTAAGGAAGATCTGAAGTTCTGAAACTATCAAAAACCAACAATCAGATCTTATCTGGTCGGTTGAATGCAAAGACAACCTCAACCTGATTACTAGCCACAACGACGTTCGCTTTGTCTGAGTACCGGCTCAGAAAGATGTCACGAGGAATAAGAAAGGCTAGAAGGAGCGCACGAAATTGAATAGCTTAACCTTCGCTTTCTAGTATCTACCCAAGTAGATATTTCGATTTTCATTTGCTATAACTCAGCGAGTTTTTATCAAATCTAAAAAACGCTTTTATCTATCTATTTAATCTATGTGAATATTAACCACATTTCCTAACACAGTTTGAAGGAAATCATCGGTATTTTTATATGGAGCAACTATGTCCTTCACAATCCGCTCGCAGGATTTGTACTTTTCCGGTGTAAATTTGTCCATACCTTGAGGGATCGTAAGCCCACATCTTTATACTATATTTTGCTGATTTTGATGGCATGTATAGAGTGAACTTAGTGCGGCCTCTATATTCAAATAACTGTTCGTCCACAGTAATGATCTCATAAGGTCTGAAATGAACTCAGATTCGAATTGATCATCTCGAAAACTTCCCTTATCGGTGCTGCCTTATCTTCAGACTGGCGAATGGCTCTTATGAATTGGTTGTCAAAGCGAATAAAACATAAAATGTCATGGAATCTGTTGACAGAAATGGTTGCACGATATAGAGGAAAATAATTTTGTTTCCAAAGCTCGCTAACTTTTTGTTGGTTGGATTTCTGGGAACCCATCACAAGCCATCAACTCTTTCTTCGGCTTTTTTGTTGGAAAACCTACGCATTAGGTCATAATACAAAAAAATGTATTTACTGGCGATACATTTTTGGTACTTGGGTTAGGCCCCATTGACGATAATTCTAGAATTATATTATGGGCCCCATGACGGACGAAAGCTGTATTTTGCTTATACCACTTTGTGCCATCTTTACTGGTGAAAAACGTTTCATTAGAGGTGGCCGCTTGATCACCATGATCACTCTCGTCATCAGATTTACCATCACTATTCAATTCTGGATTTATCTCTTCACCTATTTCAGCATCCGAATTCACATATTCCTGATCAGGAAAATATTCTTCATCGCTATCAGTTCTTTCATTTGGGTCAGCCCCGGCTCGAAGGAACGGCGCAGTAGAGGAAGACACCCCACACCCCAGACTGTAGCGCCACCTTAAGTAATTAAGTCAAGTACAAAAATTATTGCATGCGAAAATTTTCTGCAATGAAAAATGTATGGATTTTTGCATCTACCCGGGTAGATACTATGTGTTTAGGTAAAAAAATTGCATGATTGCGAAGGTTGAAATACAGTGGGAGTCGCACTGATAATTAAATCAAAACAGCAAACAATGCAAGGAGAAGATGCAAATGAATTTTGAAAATCACTGAATAAATCCCTCGATGTGGAAAGTGTTTAATCACTAGTAAAGAAACAAGCAACGTGTTCACTAAAAAGATTTTCGGCTCAAGCTGAGATCAATTAAAGCTGATGTTGGGACTTATTACAGAGCATATCAACTTCAACAAACACATACATAGAGAGAGGAACACTGACGCAACAACTTGTATATGGAAACTGAGAGGAAGAAGAAGGACCTCAAACACTTTCTATGTCACTACAGTAGATCCTGGGGCATCGTATGGATAAAGGAATAAACGACAGCTGGGCTTTCACTACGGAAACAGGAACATTTCCCACTCACACACACTGGAATCAACGCCATCACTGTTTTCACTTTCCCTAGATCCCTTGCAACTTATGTCCAAAATCTAAATTATTTCTGCAGTTCTGACGAAAAATGAGGAGAGCACAACGGGCCCGACGGTGAAGAGCATCGCGCTTACCCGCTGTCATAATTGACAGCCGGGTTTTAATATAAAGATATACATATATGTCAGAGATTAAAACGAATACATGCGCGCACAGTTGAACATTTTTGATTTTATTCGTTCGTACTCGTTCGCTTCGTCCTATGACTCTCGATTCATGCAACTCGCGAGTGGTTTGTACTCATGAGTAGTACGTTGTGTGTGTACTCTGTCCGTTCATACTCGGTTTTTCCGAACGGGTACGCGCAACTCGTGCGATGTACTCGACTCGTTTTAATCTCTGATATGTACATTATTGCCATACAGTACATTCAGTATTTTTTCAGTATTTTTCACTCCACTCACATCTTGAAAAAGAAAATGAATGAATGGTCTGATATTTGATTACTGAGTACACTGAGTAGACTGAGTGCATTCATTTAAAATGGGTGCACGAATTCAAATGGGTGCACCCAATATACTCAGTGTACTCAGGGTATTTTAAACAGTTGGTATTCATTTGTACAGTAGACTTGCTCATATGAGTGCAATGAATAGAGTACACTGAAGTATTGTACACGTTTTAAAAAAGCAAATGAGTGCATTCATGCAGACGTCTAGTTAAAACTATCACTCGCAATAGCGAATTTTCTTCATTTTAAATCCTAGTGAGCTCAGCTCCGATGCCAAGATGAGTTTCTGAGATACTTAAATGGAAAATGAATGTAAATGAGAAAATTGACAATCTTTGAATTTATTCATTTTGCTTTATTTCCGCAAACGGATTTTTTTTATGTACATTTGAAAAAAAAATAAATGATCGCAAATGAAATACCGTACTGGCATTGTGTTATCAACCTTCTATTTTGGGCAACCTGCAGCATTCAGTGCATTGATGAGATGTCTATTGATTCCTAAAGCTATTTTCGTTGAGTCCTGCGCAAAGCAAATAAATTTCTTCCAAAACCATGTGAACTGTTTTTTTTTTCTCTTGTTTCATATGACGTTATTAACCACGTGAAGCACACCATCTCACCACCCTTCGTTAACAGGAATAATACTTTTTTCGTTCAATTTAAGAAAAGTCCTTCACTTCAATCGTTCAAAACCTCAGTAATTTTTTTGCTTCAGTAGTGTAGGTGGACGTCATTTTTCTACAATATCAATATACATATTCGCCAATAACGCAATATTTTTTCTGGATAAATAGTTTAAGTTTTTTTTTTTGTTAAACGCGCTGGTTTGTTCTATTAACCAAGTAAACTGCGAATTATTGTAATTGAAGTCCGAAAATGTGTAGGCTTATAGGATTCACTACACTCAAACTAATATCTACGATATGTGGGTTTAGAATAATCGATGAATATCTACCCAGATAATACTGATTTTTCTTTATTATTCCAGTATCCCTTCTCAGTTTATGTGAAGGTTTGCAATTAAGTGCTTTTACAACCAAAACTCCCAGGGTTACTAAATATACGACAAAGTCTCCAGCAGTGAGTTAATGGAAATTAATTAGTCATTACACATAATAATTAAAAAAAAAAATTTTACGCTTTCAGGCTTCATCGATTGCTTCGACAACTTCATTGTACAGATTTAATGCAACTAATGGAGTCACTTGTATTTTAATTAGTACAGATGGCCTTATAAGCATTAAATATCGAAATAAATTAAATGAGGATGTTGAAGCAGATCTATATTTGCCTGATAATCCAGTTCTAACGGGCGAATGTGTTGAATCTAACTCGGAGTTATTCACAATGACTTTTAAGGGATTTACACTGAGCATAATATTTAAAAAGGTAAGTTACATCTATGCATGTACACATATGAATGTCATTTTCAATTAAAGTTCTACTTATAAAAATAAATGTTAATAATTGTGCGATTAATGACTTGTGACCTTGCTGCCGCAAGTAGACTGCATGAATAAATGTGTGCATGTGGTAATTATTATAAAATGAAATAATCTTATTGAATCAAAAAAAAATTAGTAAGTACTTTGTTAATTGATTTCATAGACCTGTGGACAAAAATAAAAGGAAAATATTTATGTGCATGCATATATACATATGCACATAGAGTCGGTACATGAAGAGGACCGAAACTTATTGACCCCTTTACGACCGATTTGAGAATTGTATGTTCGTAAAGTTTTTAAGAAAGGTTGTTGTAAATTGTGTCTAAATATTGCACATTATTCTGTAAAGAATTGAAAATGTACAGAAATATCTAAACTGCTCCTACAATCAATTGTAGCAATTTATTCAAGTGGCGGCTATTCTCTTTCCAGAACAAATAGGTTTTGATCAGTGGTTAAGAATAGGAGGTAAAAAATTCGAATTTGTGATCTTAGATTTTTGTACCTAATTCTTAGGTAGCAAAAGTTAGTGAAAACACAGGAATAGTATAATGTAGGGTTTTTCTATAAGGACATAACAATTTTGTGTTTAAATAAAACACAGAATAATTTAGATATCGGGCTGAAATTTATTCCAATTTGAATTTAAGTATGGAATTCAATCTCGTTCATATGACAATCGCGAGCACGTTTGCAGCAATCGATTCTTTGGAGCCAATTTTCCACCATTCTTTCACACATATCGGCCAGAACGTTGGTAATTTCGCGTTCGATATTGTTTCTGGGGTCCTCTAACGTTATTGACTTATTGGCATAAACCAACGACTTACCGTAACATAGTAAAAATAAATCTTACGGCGTTAAATCGCATTTCTCGGGATTGCACGATTATTGAATGGAGTACGCGTTCTTAAAGTTGCGACCACCGACTCAGGATTTCAGTAGTAATTTTTAATAATTTCCAAACCTTGCTCGTTCATGAACTTCATCATGATAAAAACGTAAGCCTTGACTTACGTTTTGACATTGACAGATCATAAAAAATGTTTAAGGGGGCTTTTGTATTGAAACACATAATTGTTATGTTCATATTGAAAAACCCTTTACACAGAAAAAACCTCGACTTCCCTGGCTGTTAAATTCTAGATTAAAAAAGCATTCCAATACAAGTTTACAATTTTTTTTTTTAATATTTTCCAGACATCTGGAGGCGAACGTTGGTACATAAATCACGTTGAGTTGTCGTATTCATCCTCAAATCCACTCTTCGAACATATCGATAGGCCTAATTTAGATGTTAGACTTAATTCGCCTGCCAGAACACCTATGTACTTTCCAACTCCAGTTGGCAAATCGTATATTTGCGATAAGGAACAAACAATTATAATGTACGCTCCACTCGAATCAGGCGATAAATCTGGACATATAGCGAAATTATATTTACGACAACTTCGGATGCAAAGTTTTATGTTCAAGGACAGTGGAAAGTGGGGTCCACCATTTCACTGCAGTGCAACTGGCTCTTATCGGGATGAAACAGCGCCATTAGCAGTTGGTACTGCCCTCGCAATAGCAGTATTAATCACCATTGCCGGATACGGAGGATGGAGGTAAGTTTTTTTTTATATTTGCAAACTGTACCTTCTTGTATTCTTGTATGTGTATACATATGTACATACATGTATAAAATTTCATAACTCTATTTAAAACCCGAAGAACATACAACAAAAACATATTTTGAGTAAAATTTCATAGGCACGAATAGAATGGATTTTCACGTTAGCGGTGTTAGCTGGCTTAACGCGAATGCGATTATATGGGCTCAGATAGTTCTTAGGATTAATGAGGTGGACCTCTGGGACTTGATTCGCCCTCAATTCGAGGGCGCAGTTGCAGGCTTTTTATCTTTATCTTGGAAATTTTAGGACTGAGTTCTTTCCCAGCACTTGGTGCCCTTCCCTACTTCCAGCAGATCAAACTGCTGCATATTGGGATCGATCACTATCAAGACCAGTCAGCACTCAAATGCAATTGATGATCACCGCTAAGTGATCAGCATTAGCACTTAAGCGACATTCACGCTTCCTGCTCTTCAGAGGCAACGCTGTAGAAGAACAAAATCTTATGGAAGTCAATCGGACTCGCTTTGACTTCTAGTTTTAGACGAACGTGCTTGCGCAGAGTGATATTTAATTTAGCTACGCAGGCCATAGGCTTTTGCTAGATGTCTATAAACCTGGACATAGTTCTTCGTGAGCGTTGTTATTTAAATGTCTCTTCACGCTTTGATTGACTATCTGCTAATAACCTTAGTCTAACAAGCTTAGCTTGCAGAAAACATTGGCACAGATTTGTGTCGTTTCGATGGGACACAGTATCTTCCAAATTCACAACAAATCTACAGTAAAACAAAATCGTTTAATGGTAATAGCAAGGATTCCAAAGAACCAACCCAAGTCAAGAAGCAAATCCCCAAATCCATCTTCCACAAATAAATTCCACTTTTAATGTACAGGTGTATTACCCGTGGCTCAGTGGTGAGTGCGTTGGACTACTGTGCGAGCTGCATGGGTTCAAGCCCAAGCAATATCCACCTACCATTTTTCGCGACACCACCTTTCATCAGGGAATGACCTGCGAGAGAATAAGTTTCTATAATAAGCTTCTCAATTTGTTATTCGAAGTTTCTTCCATTTGTGCGAAAAATACAAACATGTACAAATATCGTGCAGTCGCCTCATACATTACAGTAGTTGTCGTACAGGTATTTTATCTCTAAAAAAGATTAATAAATAAGTTGTTGAAAACAGCAAGTTTTTGAAACTGATGCCATTTTAAATTATATTTCACTCAAAGTGATTACGTAAAGCTTATTCGGGACATACGAATGTCGTTGTTTTAGCCAACATATCGGTGTAACCGATATTATTAATTCTTTATTTATCCAAAAAAAAATTATTTTCAGATATTTCAAAATAAAGAAAGTACAATACGGTACCATGGAGTAAACAGCACAATGTGAAGATAAATGACTACAAAACTACGGCGTTAATTGGGTTTAAGTTAATTTCTTTTTTTTTTTCTTATATATGTAGGTATATACTTTAAATTTGTATAATTTAATTTTGAAAATAACTTTATTAAAAATCACAAATTTCAAAATCGAGAGCACAACAATTTAAATCATTAAATTTAAAAGTTTTATCTACATACATATGCAATTCATGGAATTTAAAAAAAAAAGAAGACAAATACGTTCATTTTTTGGCCTACAAATCAAAACCGTTGCTATAGAAATGTGCAACAACACAAGAAAACATGTGTACATTTGGTTTCCTCCCGTTCTGGATTCAATCATTTCTAACAGTATAATAATATGTACGTCATCAATTGAATGTGAATTTTCACAAATGATCCTTAAGAATTTAAAGAACTCGAATATTTACATACATACATATGTATGTTCGAATACAAAGTACTCGCTTTTGCCAATGCTGCGATTTTGTTGCCAAATATCTTTACACTATTTTTCTTGCCTATTGTTCAATTACTTACATATCTTATAACATTCAGCTAATTTATTTCATATAAAATCTTTATTAATATGTGAGGTGTATTGAGTGTAGCGATATATACATGCATACATACATATATACACATATTCAATAAAAATAAAAATATGTTTAAAAATATTATATTAGAATTATAAATAGAAATGTAACATTTACTAAAGTTGAAAAATGTCTTCCATATTATAAATAAAATAAAATAAATTGTATTTATGAAAATATTATATCCAGTGTGGAATATAAATATAGTATACACATATCGAGTATAAACGTTGCATTTGTGACTTAAATTATTAAGTTTTGGATTGCAATTTTAGAGAATGAAAACTAAATTATTTTAGGGAACATTTAACGTATATTAATTATTTAATGATTCTTATATATGTATATGAATGTAATTTTATTACGATGACATATCGTGTTAGAACGTATATTTATGAACTTACATATCTAGATGTTTATCTTATTCTTTCAAAATAACTTGTCTTGGTGTACATTTTTCAAACCAAAATATGTCCTAATGAACCTTTTGCCTATTGTAAATTTTATTTTTCTTTTTATTATAATTGAGATAAATAATTAATTCGTACAATTTCTGTTCCTCATTTAAAATACAATAATATTTGTTTAGCTACGATATTTAATACTTACACATGCAAAAAGCAAATATAATGGCATCGTTATCGTTATAATGGCAGAAAGTTTGTTTTAAATAAAAGTGAAATTTAAATAACATTCTTGAGTTTTTATTGCAGTTTCATTTATTATCTTGTGGCCACTTATATAGGTAAAAATACTTATTTTTAGGTTTACCGTGTTGCTTGCTTTTAGAAATGGAATCTTCATAGCTAAAGGATACTCATATAACCAGGGGATAAAATAGGCCATAAAACAGCATATCTTGTTGAACATCTTTGGCACGCCAAATTTGTTCAACAAATGATTGCTGCGAAAATCAACAGTCGGTATTAATGCTCGCAGTCGCACAGATTGGTATATTGCAAGGTGTTTCATATCAGGGTATTGGATGTATAAAAAAAATAAATAGCTGGCGCGACAGCTCGGAATGAGCCAAGGCCTAGCTTCTCGCAACCATTCATGTTGTGCGTGTTGTATTGTTTGCACGAATGGAAGGGACCTACATTTTATTGCCGACTCCGAACGGCGAAGTCATGACAGATTATACTCCCGGAGGCTTTTCATTCCCCGACGAGAGGTGGTGCCGCGAAAAATGTTTGGTGTTTTCCTGGCTGGGGCTTGAACCCACGCCGCTCGGTCAGCAGTCCAACGCACTAACCACTGAGCCACGGCGCCCACTATATATATATTCATAAACATACTTTAAAATTCGTACCGATTTTATACTATGGTGTTCTGTCTTCACACCTCCAATTTCCAAAGTGTTTGCGTCAACACTTTCTGCAGACATTTTCCAAACGTATGGTGAAATGAAGATACGTAGGTCTGTAGTTTCCTAAATCATTCTCTGCGCCATTTTTGAAGTTGGACCTTACGACAATCTTCTCTAGTTTTAACGAGTTTGATTTAAAAAAAAATCAAAACCATTTGGATGATATTCTATGTCACTATCCGTCATCTAGTTTGTTGCTTTTTATCGTCGCAATAGTCACATATCTACATATCTATGATTGATTTAAATTTCTGACGGCATAATCATGGATGGTTTCCGATGCTTGTTTGCTAAACCAATTGGGGTATTTATTAACTGGGTTACCCATATTTGCTTTCCATCGTAGGAAAGTTAATTTTTTATGTTCCAAATTTCCTTTGCTTGTCTCTCGTCTTGTATCCTTCAAACAGTTTGAGGTCCATGATTTTAGGCCCATAGCAAGGTTTCTCGAGAGTGCTCAGGAGATTGTGAAAGGAGCTAACATACAAATCGAGAAATTCTTTTTTCGGTGAATGAAAATTTCTAAGGGAGCTCCCCAAATCTCAGAGCGAGCCCAGCTCCTTTCAACATGTAGTCAGCTAGGTGCATGCATGATTTATATTCTTCTTGTTTATTTTTGTGATAAATTCACCGTAGATTTTTCTATTTCCGCAAACAGTTTGTTCAGCAAATTAGGTTTCACAATTGAATTTCTTCCATTTTTTTTCCACAAGTACTTCATTTACGTCCCACGCGCTAAAGTATTGTAATCCGATATATCAGCACACATCAGCCTTAACTATGCCAAATAGTATGCAACTTTAAAAAATGCTTACTATGATGTGGTCGATCAATGTTGGAATTACTTATTCGATACGTCAGAAGATGTGAAAAGATATCTGCAAATTGATTTTCTTTACGGGAAATTGCCAGAAAGATAAATGCATACCATTGTAACGTGCTGGCGAAGACGAAGAGGTTCATGGAATATCCTAACATATGGAGATGCTCGCTTAACCAAACACCAAACAGCCATGAGGGCAGCAAAAGACATCATTAGTACTGCTCGACTGCTCGAATGTATGTACAATAGACATATTATGTATGTCCGTATGTGTGTAGAAGAAAAAGCCAGCATTGTGAAAGAAAAATATAAAAAAATAAATTCTGCAAAATACATAATAATTAGACTGTAGATGACTGGAAACTTGTCGATTTGACCGACACTAATGTAAAGCAGTACTATAGGCGACGACCAGAAGACCAGGCAGATAATGGTGGACAGTTTCTTCTCTAGTTGGCATGTCGGTCTGCTAGTAAAAATTGACGGATTCGTAGGAAACTAGGATTACTTAAACATTTTGAAAAATTTTGCCCGAGTTTGTTGAAGAATGTGCTATTCAATGGACTCAAAGCTGTTTGAACTGGTATAAGGCAATATGGTCAGCACAAGACAAAATGGTCAGTACAATTCAATTAAAAACTTACAAGTTACAAGTATTATCAAAAATATTGGTTTAGTTTGTTTTTAATCTTAATATTTGATTTATGGGAATTCTTTTCAACAAAACTATTGAAGAACGAACAAGCCCAAAATTATATTAACTTTAGCTCGTAATTGTACCTGTTTACTACAGAACCGTATAACAGATTCACTCTCAAGGTTAAGCGGATTAAGGAAATACACGATATGATAATTAAAAGATTTGGTTTGGTGCCGAAGCCTGCCGGGATGAACAAGGGAGCATCGTAGTAGAATCGCAGTCAGTGCTGATGATATGAAAGGACTATTGTTGCAGACTGTATAACGCCGACGACGAATCAAATCCCACTCTCAGGCAGAATGAACCATTCAATCTGGACGACGAAGACCAACAATTCCACCCACCCGACCTGGACGAAGATAGCCATATCTAAGCTTAAGTCCAACAAAGCTGCTGGCACTGACGGCCTAGCTGCCGAGCTATTCAAAGCAGTAGGTAATGACATGGTAAGGAGCATGCACCAACTCATCTGTAAAATATGGTCGGAGGAAAACATGCCCCGATGAATGGAACCTCACCATTGTTTGCCCGATCCTCAAGAAAGGAGACCCTCTGAACTGCGCCAACTACAGAGGCATCAGTCTTCTTAACATCGCTTACAAGATCTTATCTGCCGTATTGTGGAAGCACCTGAAGCCGTTCGTCATCAATCTGATCAGTCCATATCAGTGTGACTTCAGGCCAAGAAAGTGCACTATAGAACAAATATTCACACTGCGGCAGATATTAGAGAAAACCCAGGAACTTTAGATCGATACCCACCACCTTTTCATCGATTTTAAGGCCGCGTATGACAGCATCTATAGAGCTATACAGAGCAATGTCTAGTTTTGGCATCGCTGCTAATCTCGTCCCTTTGTGCAGAGTGACTCTGGAGAATGCACGCTCCTCCATCAAGGTCGGTAAAGGGCCTTTGATGTCAAAAAAGGATTTAGACAAGGCGACGCGCTGTTATGCGACTTTTTTAACATCGTTCTTGAAAGAATAGTGCAAAACTCACGCGCCAACACCAGAGGCACAATCTTTCAAAAGTCCGTCCAATTACTCGCATATGCCGACGATATTGACATAATCGGAAGAACGCAGCATGATGTCACTGGTGCGTTTGTGAGTATTGAGACGGAGGCGGCGAAGATGGGTTTAGCGGTCAATGAGGGCAAGACAAAGTATATGCTGTCAACAAGAAAGGACACCCAACACCGACGTCTCGGACAGAACGTCACTATAGACAGCTATAACTTTGATATAGTTAAGGACTTTGCCTACCTAGGCTCCGCTATAAATTCAGACAACAATATCAGCGCTGAGATCAAACGAAGAATAACTCTTGCCAATCGCTGTTTCTTTGGGCTAAGAAGACAATTGAGTAGGAAAGCCCTCTCTCGAACAACTAAAGTGACCCTTTATAAGACCTTAATCGTCCCAGTTCTGCTTTACGGCGCAGAGGTATAGACTCTGTCAATAGCGGATGAGGTTGCTCTTGGCTTTTTCGAGAGGAAAATTCTTCGAGTGATATTTGGTTCCGTCCAGGAGGAGATACAACGACGAACTGTACGGGCTGTATAGCGACACCAACTTAGCCAGAATAGTGAAGCTCCAACGACTGAGGTGGCTGGGTCATATAGAGCGGAAGAACACCAACGCTCTGCTCCGCAAAATCAACGAATCCACACCAGAAGAACGGCGCAGTACTAGCGGAAGCGGAAGGGGACTTTAACCACTGGAGACTGCTTTGAGGCCCAGGTCCACCCAAATTTGGTGTTTGAACGCAGTTATGAAAATTTCTATTGATTGGCAGAGGTGTAGGTCTACAAAGGTACTCACACTTATTTTTTGAAGTTGAAGTTTAAATTTGTACTATTGTCATGGTAACAACTCCTTGATCCCGATTTAAATTTTTTTTAATTTCTTTTCTTTTTGTCTGCTATTTAGGATCTATCATGGAGGATTCTTTTACTGAAAAATTTAAAACCAGATATGGAAGAGACGAATATTCTATGATCACACACGAAAGCCAAATATTTATTTAATGTAAAGGGTGGTTAAATTTTAAGGGCCGATGTTGAATGTGAACCACACCTAAACGTCAAGTTTTTTTCTGCATTTCATTTGTCATTTCTCAATTTCAGACTAACTCAATTTGAACCATGGAAAGATACACAATCGAGCAACGCGTTAAAGTTATTCAGGCTTATTATGAGAATGGGCGTTCAAATAAAAATGCATATCGTGAAAATCATCTTCAGTGATGAGGCACATTTTCACCTCAGTGGATTCGTCAATAAGCAGAATTGCCGCATTTGGGTGAATGATAATCCAAGAGTGATTGTCGAAAAACCAATGCACCCACAAAGAGTGACTGGTTGGTGCGGTTTATGGGCTGGCGGCATCATCGGGCCGTATTTTTTCCAAAATGAGGCCGTTACTGTGAATGGTGTTCGCTATCGTGAAATGATAACGAACTTTTTATGGCCCGAATTGGAAGATATGAATGTAGACGATATGTGGTTTCAACAGGACGGTGCTACTTGTCACACCGCTAACGAAACAATGGCTCTTTTGCGCGCAAAATTCAATGGCCGTGTTATCTCACGTGGTGGCGATGTCAATTGGCCGCCAAGATCATGTGATTTGACACCGTTGGATTTTTTTCTTTGGGGTTATTTGAAAGAAAAGGTGCACGTCGATAAGCCAGCAACAATTCAAGAGCTAAAGGATGAGATAATTCGGCACATTAACGACATAGAACCTCAATTATGCTTCAGTGTCATCGAAAATTTGGACCATCGGATGGAGGTGTGCCGCCGAGGTCGCGATATTTTGTTCCATACATAATTGAACCATACCAATATTATCATAATAAAAAGAAATGACAATAATTTCCTAAATAATTTGTGTTTTATTCAAAATCAACATCGGCCCTTAAAATTTAACCACCCTTTACATACAAACATACCTCTCCTACTGCTAGTGTCGGAACCCTAGAATTTGTCCACTTTGGTTCGTGGCTTTCGAGCAACTAATCGGCCAACTGGTTGACAAACTATTTTATTTTAGTTGCAAATAACCCGTGTGTAGGCAAGTCTTACGATGAGTTGACCGATTTCATCAAGTCTGCCAACCAGTCGTTGAAAAATCAAAATGTTTTCATTTTTCCGTTTGCTCCAACCAGTTGTATTGTGTGTAGCGAAATCAGCAAGCAATCAGCCAATTTAATTCTACAAATTCTGATGTTGAGTGCGGTTCTTTGTATAACGGTGTATGTTCTTTCAATATAGGGCTTAACCATTTCCAAAAGTTCTTCATTCACATACGTGTGTATTTTTGAATAGTTTTTGAAGTCCATTAGTCTTTGCGTCTGTAGGGAAATGATTACAACCAGTCTGTCAACCAATTGGTCGATTAGTTGGTCGTCTGTAGCTAGCTTTATAGAAAGAACCTCATGTTCCTAGTGTGTACATACATATATGCAAATATATATACTAAATGTCGTACTAATCGTAATAGTTTATTAAAAAGAGATTTTAATAGTCAAATTCAATTCTTTTCGTGTAATTACACTTACTACGTATGTACACTCGTACGTTTTGGATTGTCTCTTTAATAAAAATCTAAATTTCTTAAGCATATTATTGCTTTTCTTTTATTACATAGCTTAGTGTGCACTTTTATCATTGGATTGTGCTTTGTGGTGGAGTGAGTGGAGTCCAATTCTCAGTTCTTTGATTTTGTGGCGACGCTTCGAGTTTGGCTGATGCCTTCATACTTGAACATTCTAACGTTAATACTGATCCTTCCTCTGATTCCTTATAGATAGATGAATTTTCTTCGATCGACTTCGAGACTTCAACTGGTTCAAGTGGATGATTGTACGTACTGTAAATGGCATAGAATTATTGTCAGTTTTTATTGATATCGTCAGCAATATATGTACATATGTATGCATGTATGTATACCTCATTTCTGACACTAACGGAATGTATTCAGGTTGATATGTGTAGGCATTTTGGTAGAGACCGTATTCTGTTCCATTGTAGTATGACCCGCTGGGGTAGGTCAGGCTGGCAGGTGGATTTAAGACATTTGTGTACAACTGATGCGATGGAGATGCTGGAGTGGGGTGGTAGATTTGGTGAGCACCACTGGCATATGACTGAGGAGATGACCCAGCTCCATTTTGGTATAGATCAGACTGATTCCCAGTGCCACTGTATTGACCATGAGATGTTGTTAAGTGATGTATTGTGTAGCCAGGGGATGGGCTTGTATAATTAGGTGAACCATTCGATGGAGTCGGCGATGCATTTGAAGCTTAAAATATGAAATATAAAACGATATTCTGGAATAAAAAATTTAGCTTACTTATGGGAGAACTAGGATTTGGTGGTGTACTCCAGTAGCCGCCATTGCTTTGCCAGCTTGTGGGATATGAAAATACTGTCGTTGTCGTCGACTCAACAGGAAGGAATCCGGACTGTGAATGAGATGTTGTTGGTGTAGTTGGTGGCGGTGTACCAGAATTGCTTGGGGACCCTGACACTATTCGTGGCCTTGCGTAGGGAGTTGGTCTTGCCGCTCTGGGTGGATGACGTACATAGCGATCGCAAGCATTTGTCGGTACCTGCGAATGCGTTGCAGGATAATGTGTTGGTGGGGGAATGAACCATCCATAGTGAGCATCATGGCTGTATATGGAATCTGGTCTCTCCTTTATAAAAAAAGAATAAATGTATACAAAATATGTAGCACCAACAGATGAAAGAAAATACATACCTTAGCATCTAAGAAAGCTTTTGCAAACGGATTGTATTTAATTTTCAATGACGTTACTTCTTCGTTTTGGTACGCAGTAACTGCTATGAACTGCGTCTCTGGGAAAGGGTATGTAACAACATGTCTCTGCTCTGAACCAACTCGTACCAAGTGCACGCGAGGCTCGTATTTGTGAAGAGAATTAAGCATTATCTGGTGAAAATACAAAATGTGTTTTTAAGCATGCATTTGTACAAATGTATGTCAAAACTTTAAACTTACTTGACCATTTCCATTGGTTTTATTTGTGAGCTTTACTTTGGCAAAGGAAATAGGTTCCTTCATCCAATGGGCTCCAAAATTAGGTGATTCAGGATGCACATAAATAGGGTTGGAGGGTGGAACTTCAGCTTTACCTCCGGGAACCTTTTTAAAACCTTGATATTTATTTTGGTTTTCAGCAATATATTTAACATACCCATTCTCCATTCACATACTTCCAGCGATGACTGTCTACCTGCACGAATTCAAGTAATATGGTGTACATAGCAGCCGGATCTAGTCCAGTTGTCGTGACTTTAACTACTGGAAACATCCGTCTGGAAATAAATAAAAAATATATTTTAAATACCGCAGTCAGTTTAATTAGAAAAAGTGATTGCAGCAGGAATAGTGCGACCACTTTTCTGACATTACACATTCCGGGGCGCAACCAAGCTCAAGGACCGGTGTAGATATGAGAAATGTAATTACATATACATATGTACATACATACGTGTTCATTAATAATGAGGCGGTTTTATGGTTCAGATTTTGTATAAAAACACAAAATTCAAGGTGCTTTCTGCTCGTAAATATTAGTCTCTTCTATCGGGAATGACAAACCTTCAAGAGTATAATTTGTCATAAAGAAGCTTCTCAATTCGACGTTCAAAGTCAGCAATGAATTGCAGATTCCTTTCATTCGTGCGAAAAGGGTAACGAACACAAAATTAATGGCTGCGACCTTAGCCCCTCCAGGGCTGTAGGGCAAGCTAATTCAGACAGTGTGCATCATACCTTGTTTTGAGGAAAGCTGCAATGTTTAGGATTTATGTACTGGGTTCCAGAACACAGGGACGTTCCAGGTAACTGCAGAGCGGACGAGCTGACAAAATGAGGTGCAGGACGGCATCTCCCCAGAAACCTGGGGGAACCACCTGCGCCTATCGAATCGATCAAATCCCTTCTTGACACGGATGCCAAGAAACTGGCAAATCACTGGTGGAACAACATTGTCAAAACAAATCTTGCCTAACCAGGATTTAAAGAAGACGAAGAGACTTTTACCCACAAAATGGAAAAAGATAGGTTCACTAATAGGCGTCCTCACTGGACAATGCTTGATAGGCAGACATGCACTCAGACTTTCAATGATTTCTGTACAAGCTGCAGAGACAAGGAGGAGGAGGAAACTACAGCCCATTTACTGTGTGCATGTCCTGCTCTTGCGACGCTAAGAAGAAAAACTCTCGGGGATTACTTCTATGATCTTAACGATCTAGCCGAACTCCACATCCTTACTTACTTACTTAGGTGGCGCTACAGTTCGGGGTGAACCTGGGCCTCAACCAACAAACCTCTCCAGTTAACCCGGTCCTTAGCTAACTGCTTCCAGTTGCGCACTCCACGTTGTTTGAGGTCCCCTTCCACTTGTGCGCGCCACCTTAGGCGAGGTCTTCCTCTACTGCGTTGACCCTCCAGGTTAAACTCGAAGACTCTGCGAGCCGGAGCATTTGTGTCCATTCGCTCTACATGCCCCAGCCATCTGAGCCGAAAGATACGTATCTTCTTGACTAGGGCGATGTCGCTGCACAACTCGTAAAGTTCATCGTTGAATCTTCTCCTCCAGGACCCGTCAACGCAAACGGGACCGGATATCTTACGAACAATCTTTCTCTCAAAGCAACCAAGGATATCTTCATCCGCTTTCGATAGAGTCCAGGCCTCAGCGCCATAAAGCAGGACAGGGATAATTAATGTCTTATAAAGAGTTTCTTTACTTTTTCGGGATAGGGCCTTACTATTCAAATTTGATCGATTGTGGACTTTCCTGGCCTAAAACCGCACTGATAGAACCCGATCACGTTATTGACGAAGGATTTTAGGCGTTCACACAATATGGCAGATAAGATCTTATATGCGACATTTAAGAGACTAATTCCTTGGTAATTGGCGCAGTTGAGGGGGTCTCCTTTCTTGTGGATCGGGCAAACGGTGCTGAGATTCCATTTATCAGGCATACATTCGTCTGACCAAATTGTGGAAATGAGTTGGTGTAAGTTCTCTAGAAATTCATTTCCAGTTGCTTTAAAGAGTTCGGCCGGTAAGCCGTCAGGGCTAGCTGCCTTATTGGATTTCAATTTGGATACTGCTTTCCTTACTTCATTTTAGTCAGATGGACGGAAGTTTTGGCTGCCATCGTCCAGGTTGAATGGTTCATTCTGCCTGACAGCAGGATTTGATTCGTCGTCGCCGTTAAACAGTCTGCAGAAGTAGTCATTCCAAATTCTCAGCACCGACCGTGACTCAACTACAATATTTCCTTGTTCATGTCTACAGGTTTCTGTTCAGGCCACATCCACATCCAGAAGATAAGAAACTTCATCTCTGGGATGAAATGGTTCAAATTTTAGGGTTAATACCGGTACGGTTGCTCATCACGTTGAACTTTGTGTTACATACTCTAATTCCCTAGGTTGGTAAGCCGGTTCTTCGGTGTGGTATCACAATAGGCCGACCTGGTCTAAACATTTCCCTGTCTGAGCGGGGGCAGCCATCTAATCTAACCTAAGCTAACCTAGAATTTGTTCAGCAATGTTAAAATAGATTAGTAATTATTATTTAACCAATAGAAAGCAAATGGTAAAGATCATCAATTCCACGTCGCGCGTCATCAGTTCAGCTTCCGGTGTACTCCATGGTTATTATTATTTCGTCGATCTTATTCGTTTAAAATTATTTACAGGATAATCTTATATGTAGTAAAGTTTTGACCTCCCAAAAATCACTCAGGGAAAGAAAGTTGTTCTGGCCTGATATGCACAGAACAAAGTAGGGAAAGAATGAGCCAGTCAATCGATGTAAGCTAACTTATAATTTGATCGACCATCTAACTTATGTTTGTGAAAGTCGGGTGAAATTTAAACAGTCGCCTTGATTGAACTTCATAACAGTTCTTACATTGTTTTCCTAATGCAATCTTTAAGTTTGAAATATCTGTAGATGGCGCCAAGCCTAGTAACAATAATATCAGTTTGTAAAGCGAACCTGAGAGCTTCTTGCTCTGTACTGGCATTTTAATATCCATGATACTTGTAGTTATGTCAATAAAAACATACAAATGGATTTTTTTTCAGTTTATACTTTCAGTATATTAAACCAAAAAATAAAATGAATATTATTTACTTAATTGGTGGTCCCACCAATTTGAATCGGATTGCAGTTGACTTAGAAACAAGTCAAGAAAAATGTCTTTGAATTCGCTGTTTCTTATTTCGTTCACCTTTATACGATAAATTAAATATAGGCGTAAACATTTGCATGTACATATGTAGTATACATGTGTACATAAATGATGTTCCTGTAAAGCAAAATTCTCATCATAAAAATAATGGACAGATACACTGTGTAAAATAAAAATGATTGCAAGTGTTGTGATGCATGGACAGGCCTCGCAGAATGTATTTACATTCAAAGCGTTCTCTACTCAATCAATTAGCGCCTGGTATGTTACTTGAGTTAACAAACGATCACTAACCACTTTAGTGGCCATTGTATAACCAACAGTACTACATAATTAAATGGTGTGAGTCCATTTTCCATTAAAGTATTCTACTTATCACTTTATCACCTTGCGCAATTTAAAACAAGAAGCAATCTAAACATTTGAAATGTGAAAAAGGCAGGTTCATATGTAGTGATAAGACTGACTGATTTTCTTACCTTCCATTTTTAGTAACAATCATCTCATTTGTTAAATTTTGAAATCTTAGCCATAAGTCTCTGTCGTCCAATGTCACATGGAGATTTCTGTCAACTCCGGGACTTCGTGTTGGGCCGCTGTGGTTACTGTTGTTTGTTGTTGTCGGAGTTGAATTACCAAGAACCAATGGATCTACAGCCGATAGAATATGAGATGCAGCCATATCTTCTGCAAAACAAAGAAAGTTTTGTTAATAAAATAATTTTCAAGGAAAATATTTAAAATACATAATTTGTTATTTTTTTTATATACATTTCTTGGAAAAGTCGAACATGCATTTAACGGTTACGTAGCGCCCCAACATATTTGCGGAGACCTATTTTACCAACTACAAATTTCAATCACAAATTTGTAGTTGCGTGCGATTCACGATTACAAATTCGTAGCATTGATTGTGGGTTTACTCATATGAACACAACAATTTGGTCATGATACAAACTCTCGTTGTATTGCTGGGGTCACTCGTCGAGATCGAGTTAGGAACATCGGAATACGCGAGGCACTTAATGTCCAGTAGCTGCTTTTTGGTACGGAAAGGTCCATACTTCGATGGTTTGGACAAGTTAAACGCATGTCCTCAACTCAGTTTCCAAGACGTGCCATGGAATCCGTGCCATCATGTAGGCGTCCCCTGGGAAGGTCCAGGATGAGATAGCTTGATCAAGTTCGAAATCTTGCCTTTACCCATATGGGGATAACCCCTATTGATTTAGAGTTGATGACGGAACATCGGGAGATGTGGATAGTCTACTTAAGCACCCTAACCCCTCGGCGCTCATAGTGGATAAGCGGGTCATTGAAAATGATGATGACAATTTCGTGCAATGAATTAAATCGAGTTCTCCACAAATTCTGTGAAAAACATTTCTCCTAGCGCGTTCCAATGTTTGCTTGTTCTATAACAAAAGGAATTCTGGTAGAAACACGTTCGCGCAGTTGTTAAGTGCACATACAAATGACGGGCCTTTGTAGCGTGGCTGCTCGGACGTTCGAATATTGGGTTTTTTTGGGATTATTCCCTTGTGTACTTCGGAGCATCTAGCGTGGTAGTATCTGCAAAGGAGACATAAGTCTGCTATCAGCGACTGAAAAATTGCTATTAGTGAACGATCATCTATTAAGCGAATAGCTCTCTTTTGGATTATGTCAAATGTTAAATGCTTTTCGACCGAACTATGTAGATGCGCAAACAGTACTCGAGTCCAGGTATAACTTGTACTTTGTAAAGAAGAATTAGCTCCAATGGCGTAAAGTATTCTTTTCGTTTTAAAAGTTGTGTTATGCATGAGTCAATTTCCATGCTGGAAATGTATTCGTGCTTTCCTAAGACTAAATCACTTGGTTGCCCGTTAACAGTTGTGGTAAATCAGATGTAATATTTTTAAAAATATTGTGAACTGCGTTTTCTAAGCATAAGACAACTATGTAAGTTTTCTTCCCCACAGAACAGATTTTTGCCAATCCTTCGTTCATGGAACTGATTTTTTCGAATGTTTGGTCATGTATTCGCATTATCGGGCATTTTGTTTAAAAGAGGACAGTGTCCGGTGAAAAGAGGATGAATGGCAAGCCCATGTCCGAAAGAGCTTTATTTATTCCCAATGCTTATATTCGATGCAAAGTAATAGAACCAAGACAGTTTATGGCACAGACAATTTCAAATGGTTTAGAGAAGTCGAGTAGAACTAGGAATTAAACTTTTTCTTCATCTAGAGGATGCTATATATATTTTGAAGGCCATAACGCAACTGTGTCTCAAACATCTTAAATAAATGAATAAATGGAGATTCGCCTGAACTTTTTTCTTAATCTTTAATCTTTAATCTTACAATGTTTGCCTCTTCCTCAATATCGGCTGTCATTTCGCGGCGGTTCATAATATTTTGTGTGAACCCTTCGTTGTCGACATTGATTTACTTGGCATTGATGTCCCCCATCAGAGTGACGGCGCTTAACTGCCCGTGTAAAAGTGACGCGTCATATTCTAGACCAAAATCTGGCTGTCAAAATCCTGGCTCCGCACAGCTGCCAGGAAATAAAGCCTTAAGGTGCTGTAGGCGAAAGCAGCAGTCCCACTCCAGATTCCGGTGAATTTCTGTATGGTTCTTCTTTAAAGTAGAATAGTAAAGTGTTACGCGTTGGCGATTGGTACTCCCCCGCATCAAACCACCTCACTCCGCTTAGTCTCAAAATGTCGAATCTATATATATCACAAAAACTCTTGCTCAAGTTGAAGCAATCTGGCCTTAAAATGTCCTTCGTTTCCTGAGTTAAGAAGCGCACTCGACGAGGTTCCAAAGAAATAGTACAGTACAGTGTTAAGTTTTGAGTGTTGGTGCTCTTCCGCATCTGACCATCTCAGTTTGCTTAGCCTCAAAATGTCCAACCTACATACATATAAATACATACACACATCACATCAATTCTCACTCAATTTGTAGCAATCTGAGGTTTTGAAGTCATTCTCTCCCTGAATCAAGGATCGCCTGGATCAGGTCCTGAAGACGCTGAATTTAACAAAATGATATTCTTATATATGTACATATGTGTGTGCGTATACATTATATATATGTACGTTTAAAAATTGTTACGAATATATATTCATAACCTAAGTCCCGGAATCTAAACAAGCATTTGGCTATGGTTGAGTTTTAAACCTAACGTTGTATAAACTGCGTTTGCAAATACAGAGGGTGAATAGTACGAGTATACCTACCGACAATCCTACATACATACATACCAACCATTTTAGCAATCGTGATTACGTCAGACTACTATAATTGCTACAATCAATAAACCCAATTTTTATTCAAATGATCCAGTCATCTTTAAATATACAAGAAAGTTGAACCTACTTATAGGTAGCGTGTAACGTGTTTCAGGCGGAAATCATGGCGATCAGAGAAGTCTTTTCTTAGCTGAAGAAACATTCGCATCTGTTTGGACAGCCAACCTGCAATTTAGTCCTTGAAATCAGTCGCATTAAATTCACTAATAGCCCTAGATTGCTGATCGTCTCTTATAAAAATGACACAGAAGTTAATGTTCACCTTTGTTGAATGCCAGGGCACAGTGACATTCCAGAGTACTGTAAGGCTGATGAACTCGCCAGATATGCAACAACTTTACCTATTGGGACTGATAAGGGCATCTTAGGTATACCGATTGCTATTGACAAATTAAAACTAAGACTAGATGCTATCGAAGGAACAAATCTTAGGTGAACAAGTGGTACAACATGTCTAGCGACAAAGCAGATTTGATCAAAGCTGGGTCTGCAGCACTCTAAGTACTTGATTTCTCTTAAGAGATCGCAAATTGCCACTATAATAGGCGTCATCACAGGACACTCTCGAATAGGCAAGGATGCAACAAGGCTTGGTGCCCAATCTAATGACTTCTGCAGAAGCTGTATGGACGAAGAGGGGAAGGAGACTATTCTCCGTCTACTTTGCACCTATCCAGCTCTCTCTCGGAAAATAAAACTCGACTTATGAGCCTTTTTCTACACCAACTTAAGCGACCTGATTAATACCAATGTTAAGAGCTTCCTACGCTTTATAAGAAAATCAAATTGGCAGGAGTTGTTTCAGAGATCTTCTGGCTATGAACAAAAAAGATACTCGGATCCTAGTAGGTGTACTGACAGGACATTGTGCCATACGTACCATGGCCAGGAGACTCGGCATCGACTCCCCAGACTACTGCAGGAGCTGTCAGGATACGGAAGAGACAGAAACCATCAAGCTCCGACACATGGGAAACAGGGTGTTTGAAGAACTGAGTGACCTAACAGAAGTACCGATAACGAGCATACTCCACTTCATTAAGAGTACAGGGTGGTTTGATAGACAACCCATCTAGTACCCAAGGTTTTAACATGGCCCACAACAAAAGGGGAACACAATGGACTAGTAGGCCCCCGTGAACGATCAGTCATTGGACTGGCTACTTCCCCATAACCTAACCTAACCTTCAGAAATCTATGTGGCATCACAACGGACCTCTCATGGATCTAAGTGTGCTGGCTTTAACTGTCAGACGCTGCAACCTAACCTAACCTATACTAGATATAACCTAGGAATGCGCATACTACTCTATTCAGAAAGCTATTCAGAGTCCGTTGACGTCATAAGTGCACCTTAGAACAATAATACTATCGAGGTACATACATATGTATGCGCTCATTCGAAACGATACCGTTATGCTCTTCCTATTTTTTTTTAAAGCACAAGGCACCAATATACGTATATCGTCGTAATGGAAGAATCCTGCACAAAATTTATAGAAATATTGGACAAGAACGAAAAGTGTGTACCATTGACGTACAAGAAATTCATTGAGTTTGAATCGAAATGTAAAATGATTGAAAGGAGTCAAGATAAGAGCTTACCAAACATCTTTTACATTAGAAACACTTTCATAAGATTCAGTAATCAAATTTGTTGAAAAGAGAATAATTTGGAATTTATTGGACCAGGGCAATATAAACACTTATCCTTCTGCCTAATGCAGGGTTCAACACAGAGTTTTAAGTTTTACGGGTTTTACAATCTGCAATAAATCAATAAAATTATGATCACAACGCCCGCTTTTCGCGGTTCCCTTTGATGTTAGTGGTGGCAAACATTCTGTAGGCATACTAATACGTCAAATATGCCGACATCTTATTCAGTTTTCTTAAACCCTAAATTGATTCCCTAGGGAGAGCGAGAAGAAGAAGCTGTGAATCTTCTTCTTATAGTTATTGACTTAAAGCGAATGGGTTTTTATGCGTAATTGGGTTAGGTTCTAACTCATGTCATTCAATCAGAGAAAACGAGTTTGTTAGTCATTCTCCCTCTTTGCTATTTGTGTTCCTTCTGAGATTTTATTGTTTTTTTTTTTATATAGATGTACATATATAAAGATATGACCAAGAAATTGGGAAAATAAACAAAGGCACATGACCGCCAATAACGTTCAGACATCAATCAAGGAAATCAAAATTTTCGGTAATAAAATACAATTCGATATTTTTTTGTTTTTTTTTTAAACGTACCAACTAAGAACGTTAGTGAAAATAAATTACAGGTTATAAACGAATGTATATATGTACTTGAATAACAAATATTGAAGTCACGAAATGAAACCAACATGGAGTCCGAAGCATCTGAATAGATTTATGTAAACACATTTCAAGTGGAATTTGATTAATCTCAGACAGTCTTGAATGTTGCTACCCAAATGTTTGTGTTCGTATGAGGCAATCTGTAATTGTTGTTTGTTTAAGGAAAAAGCACACACTTTAATCAATAGAACACGAACTTATGCCCGATATACATACGTTTGTGTACATATGTACAGGTATTTCTTTAAAACTCGAATGCAAGGTGAATAAATGAACTTTAAACCATCGCTGATATATGTATGTATACACCTATACACATTTGTTATAGACAACTCGTGAATATTATATTTTGTAGCAGTTATTACTTAGTAATGTAAATATTTTTTACGAATTTCGCACAAACGTATACATATATGGACTGACGTGTATACGTATCTTTTGGGTAACATTTTGTAATTTAAGCAAGCGTTTGACTGTCGAGTTTAAGAAAACTAAAATACTTGGACACTTTTCGTTTTTTGAGGTTTATCTCTGAAGCAAAGGAATAATGTATTGTTGCTGGGATTCATTAAACTGAGATTTATCAACACTAAATAAACAAAAAGAAAACTTCATCATCATCATCATTTTCCAATGACCCGCATATCCACTATGAGGGTCGGGGGTTAGGGTGCTTAAGTGAACTCTCCACATCTCACGATCTTCCGCCATCGACTCTAAATCATCAGAGGCTATCCCCATACGGGTAGAGGTGAGAATTCGGACTTGGTCCAGCCATCTCATCCTGGGCTTACCCAGGGAACGCCTACCTGATGAGACGGATTCCATAGCACGTCTTGGAAACCGAGTTGGGGGCATGCATTTAACGTGCCAAAACCATCGAAGTATGGATCATTCCGTACGAAGAAGTAGCTGTTCGACATTGAGGGCCTCTCCTATTCCGGTGTTCCTAACTCGATCTCGACGAGTTACCACAGCAATACAACGAAGAAATCTTATTTCGCAGCTTGTATCCGCAATCTTATTCTTTCGGTCATTACCCAAACCTTGTGACCATAGGTGAGGGTCGGAACGAACCTTGAATTAAAGACCGATAACTTAGCTTCAATGCCAAGTTCAGCCCTCCTGATAACAGATTGACCAAGGTGTCTCAAAATTGCTCAGTCTTGCTCCTACTATAACTCGTGAATAGGACCCCGAGATACTTAAACTTCTCCACCTGTTTCAATGGGACTCCATTAACATGCACTATTTTTCACGTTTACCCTCATCCCAGTTTCAACACACACAGCTACGAACCTGTCAAGTGTGCGCTGAAGTTCAGTCTGGCTGGACCCATGGATGACCAAGTCATCAGCGAAAAGCAGATAACTTATCCTTAAGTCTCCCAATCCGAACCATTTCTCACCACGGCTGCCCTGTAACCTTTTTCATTTGAATTATGGGGCCGAGTAATCCCAAGTAAACAAAATGTCTCCTGGCTTTGAATAAAAAAATATACTCGCATCCTAATAGGTGTACTGATATTGTACCAAAGATACCATCTCCAGCAGACTCGGCATCAACTCCCCAAACTACTGCAGGAGCTGTCAGGATGTGGAAGAGACAGAAACTATCAACCACTTATTCTGTGAGTGTCCCAATCTCCAAAACCGCCGACTCCGACACATGAGAAACAGTCTGTTTGGAGAACTGGGAAACCTAACAGAAGTACCAATAACGAACATATTCCACATACAGGGTGATTTTGCGATGGACCCTTGATACCAAGGTTGGAACGTGGACCACAACACAAAGGGAAACACAATGGACCAGTAGGCACCCGTGGACGCGCAGTCATTAGACTGGGCACTTCCAATTTACCAATTTTGGTTTGAAGTCTATAAACTTACACAAAAAATATTTTAAAATAATTTATTTTAGTTACATTGAGTACTCAAACTTTCCGACATTTTTAGTCATTTCGAAGTGCAACAAATTATTTCATGACTAATAAAATAACAGTTTTTAAAAGTTAATTTAACAATTAAAGCACATTTTCCATTTTTCTATACTAATATTAGAAAAAAAGAAAGTTTATGGTCTTGTTTATCCGATATAAACTCTTTTTAGCTTTGATATCTGCTCAATGGATTTGGATAATTGTTGCAAGATTAGAAAGTACATATTAGAAAGAACATTTATTTTTTAAGGCTGTCCATTGACTATACGTTTAAATTGACGGTAATCTTCAGATAGGGCAGTGACTACCAAATATTTCCCGCGGCACCACCCCTTGCCAGGGAATGACAGAGCTCAGGCAGTATAATATCAAGAAAAGGGCTCATTCCGCCTGTTCGGAATGAGTAGCTCCTTTATTACCGGGATGTCGCACAAGCTTTTTATCGAGATCGTCAAAGGATATTTACAAAATATGACGGTAGGGACCTAAGTTGTTACTCCATGTCACGTAGAATCATTCGACTCATCCACATATGTACATACATATATCCATGTATTGAAAAAATAATAAGGAAAGAAAAAAAGACCCAAAGCTGACCAAAGCCTAGCTTTGCACAATAGTTCTTGTTCCGAATGTTATTTTTCTCGCACGAATGGAAACCACATAGAGACATTACCTTCGAATCCGAAAAGCGAATTAAGAATTGTTTTCATGACAAGGTATACTCTTAGACGAGGTGGGTAGCAAAAAAAAAATTGGTTGATTTTAGTGGAATTGAACTTGTGCCGACTTGTTCAGCAATTCAGCAGTAACCACTTAGCCACGACGGCAACAATAAGAGACGTATACCTATTACCTACATGTATGTATACCATCGGCATGCGGTATGAGTCTTACCACATCAAGTGCGCTTTTGGATGAAGAGCAATACACGAAAACTAAGGTAAGGGAAAAAGACATCCCATTGTAGGCGTAGCAAGTTATTCTCGAACTGACATAGTGCCGATGAACATCATAAAACATACCGGTATAATCCATAATCCCTACGTCATACATGGACTCACGATCACTTGCGAAAGAGAAAAAGCGAGCGATAAAGCTAGCGTACGAAAAAATGACAAAGGTTATCAGGTACATATGTACCCATGTACGTGCATACATGCATGGGTTGTTAAAACCCCCAACAGATCATGAGCAGCCAACCAGATGGAGAAGGTCCTAACATGCTTGAAAGTAAACATTACTGTCCTTAATATGAAGTGAGGAATAGAATAGGACCGGAAGTCGTCTTTGGTAGCACAGTCGAAAAGTTCAACCCTTACGACGTCACACCCGAACTGGACTTAAACTTATCGATTTTGCTAAATATCACTGTAGCAAGCACATGTTTCCTACACCCAAATAATCACAAGGACACCTGCCGATTTCCGGAACAGGAAACTGTTAACCAAATTGATCAAGTTGCGATACAATATTTTGAGAAGACAACATCGATAATGGTCATTACCTAGTCGTAGTCAGAGTGTGAATGCAGATTTTTCGGACCCCGTGTAGCCAAAACAACATAACTAGAAAATTTACCGTCGGGCGGCTACAATAGCAACAGAGTATCCGCCAATCTCTCAAGAAGTACTATACCATCGGTATAAAGTGCAAAAGGTTTGTGGCAAGAAGGGCAGAAAGTCATCAGAGATAAATAAATAAATAGCTGGGCCGACAGCTCGGGATGAGCCAAGGCTTAGCTTCTCGCAACCATTCATGTTGTCCGTGTTAGGTTTTTCGCACAAATGGAAGAAACCTGCAACTTATTGCCGAGTACCGAATGGTACTCTTGGAGGTGTGTTATTCCTTGACAAGACGTGGTGCCGCGAAAAAAGTTCAGTGGACACGGCTGGAGCAAGAATCCACGCAGTTCGTACAATAGTCCGACGGACTAACAACTGAGCCACGGCGAGCCATCAGAGATGCTGCTTCGTTTCTCTACGTTAGAAGAACGAGAAGCCAGTTTTGATGAATAGTGCAGGCAAGCTCATCCAGCAAAACAAGATGTCTATAACGCTGTGCTGCCAAGAAGGACGAGAGCTACTCACGGACTCTACGAACATAAGAAAAAAGAATCACATAGACTTTTTAGAAAGAAAAAGAAAGGCCACAGTCTGCGATCTATCGAGACAATGAAGAGATGTTGCAGGATAAATGATAGTCGAAAATTTTATCAAATGGTTGATCGGACGCGTTAAGGCTGGCCTACAAGCTTAAGGAACGAACATAAGCTTGTAGGAAATGAGAGGGGAACATCGTAGTAGCAAGTAGTCACGTTACTATGCGATTATGTGATCGTGAGTAACTCAAAAGCCAACACCCAAGGTACAATCAGAATCTGCACAACAACTCGCATATTCCGTTGACAGTAAAGTTAAATGGGAGAAACTCATCGGGCTGTCTGTGGTGCATTTATGCTTTTAAGGGTATAAAAGTGGAAGATGGTAAAATGTGTCTTATGTTTAGCGAGGTTAAAACGATGTATACATACATCAAGCAAGAATACCCAATGCCGACGACTCAGGTAGAATGTTATAATTGACAGATGTAATTTTGATGGACTTTACATACGTCTAGGATCAGCTGTGAATATCAACAACGATACCAGGATAGAAATCAAAAACCAACAATCTTGCCAATCGCTGTTAATTTCAGCTAAGAAAGCAATTGGTTGTCGCCATGGATCAGTGATTAGTGCATTGGACTTCTGTGCGAGCTGCGTAGTTTCGAGCTACAGCAATATCCATCGAATGTTTTTTGCAGCACCACCTGTCATCGGTGAATGACAAACCTCCGAGTATGATTTGTTCCGATCGGAGTCGGCATTCAATTGTAGATCCCTTCCAATAGTGCGAAAAATGTAACAAGCACAAAACGAATGCTTGCGAGAAGCTAGGCATTTCCCACCACGGGCTTTTAAGCCAGCTATTTGTTTGTTTTATACAGGAATTTAATCTTTTTAGTCCAGTTCTACAAACAGAGGGATGGGCATTATGACAGGCGGGCATTTCATGTGTATCCAACTGATATATTCTTTATTCATGTCCTTAAATACGTACAATTGCAGCACTTGTAACAGAAACACCCAACACCGACGTCTCGGACAGAACATTGCCGTCGACAGGTATAACTTTGAGGTAATCGTCTATGAACTCAGATAATAATACCAATGCCGAGATCAAGGGGTGAGTAACACTTGCCAATAGCTGTTTCTTTGGGCTGATAAGGCGATTGAGTACTAAAGCCTTTTCTTGAACAACTGAAGTGACCCTTTACAAGACCTTTATCATCTCAGTTCTGCTCTATGATCTAGTGGCATAAACTTTGTCAATAAAAGATGATGATGCCCTCGGTTGTTTCTAGAAAAAGGTCCTTTAAGTGATCTTTGGTCCTCTCTGCATAGACGGTGAGTGGAGGAGAAGATACAACGACTAACTGTATGGGCTATAAATGACATCGAACTAGTAAGAAGAGTCCACATACATAACTTAGATGGCATCTAATCTGCCCCGGAAGAAAGACGCAGTAGAACAAAGCCGCGACTTAGGTGGCGCGAGCAAGTGAAAAGACACCTTAACTAACTTGTTGGTTGAGGGCTCTGTCCACCCCGAACTGCGCCATCATAAGTAAGTAGGTACATTATCCAATATTCTGAAAGCGTCCATGCACTTATTCAAAAAAAAAAAGGAAAAACGAAAGAGTTGTGCTGCAAACTTGCAATGTCACTTTTTACTTTTTACTACATGATCATATTATTATCATATACTTACGCATTTTAAAGTAAATTACGCCTGAGATTATTCTCTAATAACGAATGTCAATACAATAACACTTCAATATGAATTCACAATTGACTGATAATTTCAATTTAGACGTACACTTCATTAGTCAGAAATCTCATTTATGTACAAACAATTCAAGTTTCATAAAACACCAACCATTCATAAAATCATCTCATAAAATCCAGTTATTACATATATGTGATTATTCCGAATTGCATTCTAGTACCAAGTATTAAATTCTTTAAACAAACCGTAATTAATTAGTATACTTCTGTCAAATGATTAATAAATAGAAGGCGTTATCGCTTTTGTATTAGCTTAACTATAATACATTTCTAATTCACTAATTATGCAATTTACTTGATCCACTTCTCGGTCGCGCATAAATTCGCAAACTCACAAATTGTGTACATTTCGTTTCATGGCAGCACGTTAATCTTTTTTTTTATTACGAAGGGAATGTAAATTTTAATGCACACGCACAATTAAATCGATTCTATTTTCAATGATAAACATTGACACTTTGAAATAATCATTAAATACGGAAAAAAATAACTGTATTAGAAAAAATTTAAAATCAACAAATTTCCGACGATCAACAAGTGATGCGCACCCGACTACCAACTTTGCACATCATGTTATGGAACTATAGTATTTGGTCGATTTTCAAAATCTGAATACTTATTTTCTCCAGAGACACACGTCTTTACCTTGATCCCACCTCCCGACCCAATGCGCATAACTGCGTGAATTTCAACCAATCAATAAATCGTTTCGTTTCTCTTGAGACTTGATACTTGCCATTGAACATGTTTATCCCTCCTCTTTCGGTGATCAGGTAGCGCTCTGAGATACCCACCGGCTGTCAGGTAAGTTTTTTTTTTTTTTTTTGACTTGGTTACTCGTATTACGAATGACGGCATAGGAAAAAAAACAAATTGGGCTACAACCATGGGGTCTGTGTAGTATTAATAGTTGGTAGGGCTGTTTGATTTGGTTCGGACTGGTGCATGATACAGGTATTAGAAAGCTTTAATTGAAGTGAACACGATGCGATTACAACCTTAGAGATAGAGACAGCCGTCTGGGCTATATTGAAACAAATTTGGTACCGACGCACAAACAAATTTTATTTTTAAACCTTTCTGACGCACATACATATGTATGTATATATGTATTGTATTATTTATTAATTGAAGTATGAGGTATCTTGAAATTTATCAAATTCGACAATCTCAATTAACATAAGGTTTAGTATGAATTTCTCAATTGTGTAATTATCACATCAGTTACCACGGTAGACAGTGGCTTCATATGTATGTATGTTTGTGCACAAATTTGACGAAAGGAAAAAACCTTTTATTACTCTATAGTCCTTTTATGCAATAAGAATCACGAAGGACACCTTATCCTAAAACGTAAGCTTCAACTGAGTGTTGAAGTAGAAATTAGCGATGAATGGAAAGAGAGTGAGATGACACCCATCGGAATTTTTGCAAAATATTTCAGGCAGAGTGTTCCATATTGGTGTTAAGTAGTTAAAGTAATATCTCCCAAATGTCATTGATCACCCGAATCAAGCTTTTAAATATGTGAATAGGCATGCGGTACATACTAAAATCAAACAGACTAACAGGCGACACATAATTATCTGCAATATTTTGTTGGGGCAGCTACGGTGTAAAAAATGGCACAGAAGCGTTAAGCGTCTAAAATTCCAGTGGTGTTTGAGAGAAGACTGATTTATCGATCAGCGGACTCTTTACGTGCATATCGTAGGGTAGTCGGTGGGGGTTTAAAATTTGCTTACAATTCCAAGTTGATGGAATCTAAGCAGTGAGCACGAAAGTGTCAGTATTTGAAAAGACATTCATTCCTATTGTCTTTGACTATGTGAATATCCTGCTCCGGACCCAGGAGCTACTATTGGATAAGATTGGCGCGATAGACTTGTCTGTATTCTGTATTAGGGGCCATAAATGCGCACTGCGACATATGAGGTCTATTGTGGTGGCCCATATTGTTTAACCAGGAGTTATATTGAGACTTTTGATAAACCTCAACATCGCCTTAGGTTCGATTTTTCGAATTTCCGCTGGGTTGACTGAGGCCCGCGTCTTGTAGAATCATCTTTTCCTTGCGGCTCCCGAACAAATGCACAGAATGGGGGAATTCGTAAACGCAGTAATCTGAGAAAGTCCAATCACATGCCTGCTTTGTGTCTGCAAATCGAAAATTTTTTTCGTCTGCACGCAGAAAACAAACAGGCGTTCATGCAGATGTTTTTTTTTTGTCTACACAAACTGCCCGACGCCAATATGATTACTGCACATTTCTGACGTTTACGAACATACAAGGTTTCTGTCGCCTGCGTAAGTTCGGCTTGTACTTCGCTTTATGAACGCAAGTAATGCAGATTTTTCTTAGTCAGACGTTTGCGAACTCGCCCAATATGTTCAGCGGTCTCTTTCTGTTCTCCACAGAGCCGGCAAATATCGGTATCTGATGCTTTTATTTTATGCAGATTGTATCTGAGTGGACAATGTCCCGTTAGATATTCCGTTATGGTTCTTAACTCGTCTTTGGTGACATTAAGTAAAGTCTGGACCTGAAGTTGATGAATTTTTTTGCTTGTGTAAGGCCCTGTAGTCGGCGTGTTTATAGACCTCCCATTGTGTTATCTTGGAGTAGGCACTGTTGGGTGGTACCCCAAAACTGGGATCGGAACCAACGAGAGGATGGCAAGCGCCTTTTATCGCCAGGCAGTCAGTCCGTTCGTTACTGTTGAAGGTTTCATGTCCAGGCTACGGTAACCTTATTTACCGATGCGAGGCTTTCGAGGAAGTTAAGACAGTCCCAGACAAGTTTGGACCATACCGTATAGGATTTCAGGGCTTATAATGCTGCTTGGCTGTTTAAAAAGTTGAATGTCGATGCGGGTTCCTTGGGTTCTTCTCCGCAGGCATTCTCTTGCACACAATTCAATAGCGTAGACTTCCGCTTGAAATACTGTGTGTGAATTTCCAAACGCTGTTGAACGTTGGAAACTAGGACCATAAACCCCAGCACATGTGCTGCCGCTTTTGCCTCTTCTTTTCCATTTATTGGCTCTTTCACATTATACGAATTTATATATAACAAATTATTTAAATTTCCTGCATTGTTGCTTCTTTGTTTATGCCGGTCGTTCCTAATTCGTATTTTTGCTAAGGGCTAGAAATCTTTAGTCTTTCGTAATTTGTGCGAGACATGTGTCCTTTTCCCTGTTTGATCTATGTCTCACTGGTTTTCCTAGGACAGTCTCTGCACATGGCAATGCTAACTAATTCTGTCTTATTGAAGTTTTTTGAGGCTAGACCTTTTCCCGTTTAGCTTCAGCGACATTTTCTCTTGCATATGGTTTGTTCACCTTTTCATCCATCCGGCGCTGAATATATGCCTAATTGCATCAATGTTTCAATAGATTAGATCGAAAGAAAGAGACAGGATACAACTATCTGCGTATACTGATAGCTGACAACGAGAAACGAGTTTGAAGTTTGTGAAAAAAAATTAAATTCATGCCGCTAACAGACTCATTATATAAATTTATTTGAAGTTTGATGATACTAACAGAAATTTCTTGCGCTTACATTGGCACAAACGAATCGAGTGTATGGACGACGGTGGCAGTTTATAGATTGTAATGAGCTAGGTTGCAAAGACGGAGAAGAAACGGATGCAGGAAGGTTGTCCTAATAAAGTGATGGGAACACGCCAGCGAGTGACCGAGATGAAAGGCTACTGTTAAAAGTGAGAAAAGAATGATATTATCACTATCCTAATTCGTCGCCTATAAAAATATCGAGCATGAACATCTGTGAATTTCTCTTCGATTCAGAAATGATGGTAATAAATATACATATGTACATCTTAACGAAGCTCACATTCACATAAACCCTTCAGGTAATTTTTGGTTCCATCATAGATGGTGAGTGGAGGAGAAAATACAATGATGAACTGTATGAGCTGAACAGAACGGTCCAAACTCTGCGATATTTAGAGCCCTTCCTGTGTGAGAAGGTACCCAGGAATTACAGAGCAGTGAAGGTAGACCGGCCCATACACATACGTCCGCTCAACACATCAGCTCATTATTCTGAGGCAGACGCCCATAGACGAGGTCAAGCAGTTAGACTACGCACCAAGGTAAGGCTCTTCGAATGTCCTCCAATGTAAAGTTCGTACTGCTGTACGCCTGTGAAACCTGAAAACTCTCTACTTCCCTTTCGAGAAGATTGCAGGTTTCATCTTTCGCTGTCTGTCATACATACATGCTGATGGCCACAAACCAGTTCAAAGCAAAAACTTTAGGATATAACGGATCAAAAAACTGGTGGTGTCGAGATAAGGTAGTGAAAGTGGAGCCACACATGGAGACCCTGGGTACAACAAGTTGATAGGTCAATAACATGGAGATCTACATATGTACAGTCTTGACTGAAGCAGCTTTTCAGCGAAAAACTTCAGGTGGCGGCCTGGCGGGAGCTAAATAATAATCAAATTGGCTTGTTGGTTGATGCTCAGGTCCAACGGCATATTCAACTTTGAAATTTTCTTGCGGTTTTGTGCCTGGGCAGTTTTTTTTCCCGCTCCGTTTATGCTGATAATCAAAAGTGTTAGAATAAATCTACTATAATAGCTGAAACCTGTAAAACATATAGACATTTACGCTTTCGATCACGTAATAAGACTATACTTTGCGAGAAGACATCACCTTAAGTGACATGCAGAAACATAAATCGATACGCGAAACTGAAGACAATTATTGGCTACCAAGCGAGCTGGCTAAGGCCCATTTTTACACTGGAAACCTACACAAATAAGTAAGTAATCTTGTGCTGCTGCCTCTTTGCTGCCAATTTGCATTTTTTCTGCTTGCAGTGCCACGTTGAAAATATTTTTCACTCTTTAGCTAAGATCAAGCGTTTTTTATCTAATTGTTTTTCAATAGCAAAGCAGATCAAAGAATGTAGTGGCCTACTTGGCTCGGTGGTTAAAGAGTTTGACGGCTATGCGAGTTATGTACGTAAATTCAGGCTCCAGCCATATCCACCTATCGTCAGGGTCGGCGAATGACAAATTTCCGAGAGTTCAATTTGTCATAAATAGGCTTCTCAATTGATCGTTAGGAGCCAGGAATCAATTGTAGGTCCCTTCCATCCGTGCGAAATATGTAACACGCGCCACATAAACGGTTGCGATAAGCTAGGCCTTGACCTACCCCGGAGTGGCACGCCAGCTATGTATTTATTTTTGCATTAAAATAATTATTAAATAATCGCTTTTATTACAAATGAATATTGAAATGCTGTAAGACCAGAACTTTAACTGTCAGATCTGTCATTCCAGCTGATGTCTACCTCTTCACTAGAGACACTGTATCATTGAATCTGTTGCTTTAGTCATTATTGATGTGAATTAGACCAAATTCTTACTAAGCCTTGATGGACGATCTACACAAAGATGGCTCCTTTCCTCCGGTCATGATTGATTTTTTTATTATTCGCGCAGCTTGAAATACACTAAAGTCGTAATTTACGTCTAAAAGCTGGTATAAGACTCCTTTGCCAATGTCCGTCTAGAAACTATATCAATGTAGAAAATACATACTTATGGATGTACATATGTATATGTGTGTTAACATACATGTATTATGATGATGATCAGTAATAAACTTATTAGACGATACAATGTCTTTCCGTAAAACTTAGATGCGTAATTCGAGGTGAATATGCAGTTATTTGATTCAAATAAAAATAAAATTCCTCACAATTTTGTTACCATTAAAAATATGTACACAAGTACATATACTCATAGTTTCGATGTCGCCAAAAGTATGAGTGTGTTTAAACAACCCGTGGAAAAAGACTATTGATCCTAATAAAAAACCTACATCCATACAAATCTACATACGTGCAACGTACATGGCATTCTCAGTACAAATATACAGACAGTCACCGGTTATTTGCTTATAAATACGTTTAGTTAAACGTCATGTTCATTTGAAAAGTCAACAAGAATTGTTCATAGTTATGTCTGTGTTCATAGGTTTACATGGAAATCCGTGATCAAATTATTCATGTACAAACAGTTCACTCCGATTTGCTCAACACACAGCGTTTTCCATGTAAACTTATGTTTGAATTCTTATTATAAATTCAAATTTATGTTCGTTTTGTTTTTACAAATACATAAATATTATACATTGGAGCATATTGAGGATCAAATTCAAGTAACACGAATGGAAACTTATACCAAATTGAATTGTTTTAAAATTTAAATTATTTAAACGGAAAATTAACTAAATGTAGGAAATAACCCGTTTACAAATTGGTATTCATTTAATATTTAATTTATTAGGACACATTTTTAAAATTCAAAAGGAAATTTTGGATTAGTTATTCATCCTATAGATATGGACGTCTCTATAAAACAAATGTATACAACAAGGCCACACTATTCGCGAATATCGCAATAAAGACTATACGTTGAAATATGTTAAAAAGGAAGAATAAATGTGTCCATTCGTTCCCGCGGCTCAGTGGTTAATGCTAAGCATGCAGCGTTGGTTCAATTCCTAGCCGTGTCCACTGAACATTTTTCGTGGCACCACCTCTAGTTGGGGAACGACCAGCCTCCGAGAGTACAATTTGTCATGAAAATGCTTCTTAATTCACCGTTCGGAGTCGGCAATAAATTGTAAGTCCCGTGCGTTCATGCGAACAATACAACATGATTAGTTGCAAGAAGCTAGGCCTTGGCTCATTTCGAGCTGTCGCGCCAAATATTTATTTTTTTTTATGGCAAAAATGTCGGCCTCTTGTTTTGACACAATAATAGGCTGTTTGCTGATGTTTGCTGATGTGGAAATTTGAATTGAGTGACCCATGTGCATATGTTTTTGTCCTCAAATTTGCAGGATGGTTTACCCAGATCCTAATTAACATTGATGTCAGTAGCCTTCTACAATTTATAAGAAACTCCAATTGGTTTCAATGAGTAAGCAGGAGATTTTTTCGAGATCTTGGTGGTATCACAACGGACCCCTCATGGGTCTAAGTGTGTTGGCTTTAACTGGCACCCACCTAACCTAACCTAACCTTACCCAGATCTTTCTAATATTTCTACTAAGATTCATAGTTGATTTCAGGAAAGAGCTGCCTATATTGTCTCCAACTAACGAGCAAGTCAACAAAGTAAATGACTTGATAATGTCTAGGGTTGATGCGCCCTCAAAAATGTAACATTCAGTTGATACTCTCCTAGAAAGAGAAGAGGCGGTACATAACCTAACTGCATTTTTAAATTTTCTTACTTCTCCTTGGTCGTGGTCGCCGTGGATCGGTGGTTAGTGCGTTGCTGCTGACCGAGAGGCGTGGGTTCAAGCCCCAGCCAGGGGGGGCCCGCGGCACCACCTCTCGTCGGGGAATGACACGCTTCCGGGAGTATAATTTGTCATGAAAATGCTTCTTAATTCACCGTTCGGAGTCGGCAATAATTTGTAGGTCCCTTCCATTCGTGCAAACAATACAACACGCACAACATGATTGGTTGCGAGAAGCTACGCCTTGGCTCATTCCGAGCTGTCGCGCCAGCTATTTATTTCAAATATTTCTCCGGAACAATGGCACAATCGAAAATGGCAGTAGCACAAAATTGCGAATAAATGTTTTGAAAATTGTTCTCCTTCAGTGCAAGATCCTCACTGGGTGTGGAACAGAAGAAACTGTTTTGGTCTTTCGAATACCAATGATACCCACCGACCTACCATTTCAGTTTAAAAGGCTTCAATTTGCCGTAAAAGTAAGATTTGGTATGACCATTAATAAAACACAGGGCTTATCTTTCAACGTTTCAGATCAAGACCTGAGCGTTCAATGTTGTTCTCGTGGTTAACTCGACATGGCCCTATCGCATGTTACTTGCAAAAAAAATCTGTTTGTGCCAATCTAAGGGTCTTTTAACGTGGTGTTCCTATACGGAGATATTTAATACTCAAGGCCACCCGTGTGAAGTCGGGGCGGGTCAGCTAGTTTTTAATAGACGGATGGGCTTGTGGAACTGTTTCCTTACGAATAATCTTCGTAACTCTTAATTTTTTGTCACATAAAAGTTGTTCTCGTGTTCTCTAACGTTCCTATTAGATATGCATAAAGAATGCTGGTCCTTTATATAGGTCTAGATACATTTGGAGTTCAAAAAAGGAACGTGTATCTAATGCTATCTCTATTGGTATGGGTTTTCAAAAACATTCTTAGCCGAATTGTTCAAGGTGTCGTTAAACTTTTGATGATCTGATATATGTGTGTGCTGAGATTTATGTGCTGACATTTCTCATCTGAACAATGTGAGCCTAAAGACACTTACTTTAAAAATAATATGAAAACCAATCAAGTTTTAGTAAAAACGCAGAATCATAATACGTGATAAAAATATGACTTTTTCCACTGCATTTAGAAGTGCATACGATATTTATCCCAATGCACAGACAACCGACGGGCGACGCCCAAAATCTTCATTATTTTCTGGGTTTTGAATTACTCACAAGAAGTTTTTTATTAATAAAAATTAAATTATAAATTGCATTACATAACACAAGAGGACTTTCTGCAACGTACTTAGTTAAAAATATATTAAAATTATAAACGTTTTTGAGGTAAATAATTTAATGTTTTACAATTATCTTTAGAAGCGGGATAAAAGTTGTGTCATTATGAGGGTCGCGGGATTAGGGTGCTTAAGTGGACCCTCCACATCTCCGGATCTTTCGCCATCCACTCTAAACATTCAACGGGTATCCCCATACGGGTGGAGATGAGATTTCGGACTTGGTCCAACCATATCATCCAGGGCCTACTGAGGGGACGCCTGCCTGATGGCACGAATTCCATAGCACGTCTTGGAAACCGAGTTGAAGACATGCGTTTAACGTGTCCAAACCATCGAAGTATGGACCTCTCCGTCCGGAGAAGTAGTTGCTCAACATTGAGTACATCGCGTATTCTAACTCGATCTCTGCTAGGAAAATTTATGTCATAAGTACCTTATTTGTACGCTTTCAAAGCTGGGCTGGACTACTATGCCTCATACCCTTAACCTCGTTCTCTGGATTAATTGGGGTCTTTCGAATTTCGGGACCTGTAATAGCTGGTAATGATTAAAACAGAAATCATTGAGGTATAAAGGAGGAAAAGTTGTTTGTATACTTAGTCTGTACGTAGACGTGGACGGTATTTGAAAAAGCCTTACACCGTAACCTATTGGGAAAAGTGTAACTATCATCATGCATATGCATTAGCGGAGCACTAAAAACCACCCCATTCTCGGAACTCGACGTCCAATTCCCTTCGATATTTTTTGGCAAGCAGTCCGGTGCTTGCTCGCTGCTCCATCAAGGTCGGTAACGATCTTACCGAAACCTTTGATGTCCAAAAAGGTTTAAGACAAGGAGACGCGCTGTCATGTGACCTTTTCAACATCATACTTGAACGAATTGTGCGAAACTCTCAAGCCAACACCGGAGGCACAATCTTTCATAAATCTGTTCAACTGCTTGCGTACGCTGACGATATTGACATTATAGGCATAGCGGTAAACGAGGGCAAAAGTAAGTATTTGCTGTCAACAAGAAGGGACACCCAACACCGACGAATTGGACAGAATGTCACAGTTGATAGCTATAACTTCGAGGTAGTAAGGGACTTTGTCTACCTTGGCTCTGCTATTACCTCCGATAAGGACACCAGGTCGGAAATTAAACGAAGAATAACTCTTGCCAATCGCTGTTTTTTCGGGCTAAGAAGGCAATTGAGTAGTAAGGCCCTATCCCGAAGAACTAAGGAGATTCTGTATAAGATCTTAATCATCCCAGTCCTGCTTCATAGCGCTGAAGCATGGACACTGTCGAAAGCGGATGAAGATATCCTTGGTTGCTTCGAGCGAAAAATTCTTCGGAAGATATTCGGTCCCGTGTGCGTTGACGGGCTTTGGAGGAGAAGATTTAACCACGAACTGTACGAGCTGTACAGCGACATCGCCCTGATCAAGAAGATACGTATCCATCGGGTAAGATGGCTGGTGCATGTAGAGCGAATGGACACTAACGCTACGGCACGCAGAATCTAACCCGGAAGGACAACGCAGTAGAGGAAGACCTCGCCTAAGGTGGCGCGCACAAGTAGAAGTGGACCTCAACCAACTTGGCGTGCGCAACTGGAGGCAGTTAACTAGGACCGGGTTAACTGGAGAGGCTTGTTGGTTGAGGCCCAGGTTCACTCCGAATTGTAGCGCCACCTAAGTAAGTAAGTCAGGTGCTAGCGCAGCGCTCAGACTGAAGATCACCTCTCAATGGTTAAACAACCATATTGGCCACTCCTCGATCTTGGATCCCTTAACATTCATTCCGGAAAACACCGACTACGCACCGTCTAAGTTGAACTTCAACCTCAACTTTCAGACGTCAATCCCCTCCAAAGTGGAGTGGGAGAATGATGATGTCATAGATGAGTACTTCGTTCACTTCTAAACCGAAGGTTCTAAAACCGAGAACGTAGTCGGTGGTGGTGTTTTCTCTTTCCGTCTTCCCGATCATATCGTTTTTCAAGCGGAAATCATGGCGATCAAAGAAGCCTTATCCTGGCTTAGGCGCAATGTGATATCCTTCAGAGATATCACAATTACTATAGCCAGGCTGCTAAAAAATCCCTGGAATCGATAACATATACAACAAAAGCTATTTCAGACTGTCTGTCATCTCTCTAGAGATGGCAGAACATTTTAACATTTACCTATGCTGGGTACCCGGTCATAGGGACATTCCAGGCAATTGTAAGGCCGATGAACTCGCTAAACGTGGTACTACTGTAAAGATCCTACCAGAACGGAGAAATCTAGAAATTCCACTTGCTACATGTAAATTACTCTTAGAGTACGACGCGATCAGCAAGACAAATTAAAGATGGAGGAACGGTGCAACATGCCGCACTTCCAGAGAGATATGGCCTATGCTAAGCCTCACTCGATCTAAAAGTCTCATGCTGCTTAAAAGGTCGCTCATTAGCACCGTTATCGGTGTTCTCACTGGTCACTGTCCCATTGGCCTTCATGCCAAAAGGATGGGCCTCTTCGCAAATAACTTTAGCAGGAGCTACAGGGACGAGGAGGAAATAATTCTCCATTTTCTATGCACTTGTCCCAAAGAAGGAAGCTCTATCTAGGACAATTTGGGCGAACTATGGCATACTGAAGTCAAAAGTATCCTCAGCTTTATTGAGAGCTCCAAATGGTTTCATTAGTTGGAGTGGCACCTAGGGCATAGATCCCAGTGGTATTACAAAGGGCCTTCCTTGGCCTACGTGTTTCTGTGCCTCACAGTTACCTTACTAGTCTGTACATGCCCGTCTCCCGCTTATATCATAACATCAGCTTTTTCTTAATACGAAATTTTTTAATTAATTCTTGTACATTTGCGTACATTGTTCTATACACACACATTCATTGCTATGAATTGAAGTAATTTGTGCATAAAAACATTTATTTGTATGATAACACATTCTACCTGTTCTATATTTTTGCGTATGAATGTACCTGGTTCAATGATAATTACAGTAGTCGAGCCTTACAATGTTTAGGTAGGTAGTACAACACTGTTTATAGCAATCCTCAATAAACCCTCACTTTCTTAATCTTCTCCAGTTTACTTTAACCCTTTCATAGTAGCTGCTGTCGGCAGATTGGATCTCTAAACATTCTTTGTGTACGCTTAATTTTGGTTGCGTTTATTGCCTGTAATAAATGTGAACTAAACCTTGCATAAAATAATAAAATAAATGTTTTTAGAAAAGGCATTCTAAATAAAATGTTTGCTATTTTAAGCAGCATGTTGCTCTCATTTTCATAAAATAACGGGGAAACCCGGCGCCTTTTATTTGTTCAGTGCATACAGACGGAACATATTTTACTAATCATCCAGTCGTCAATGAAAATCCTACTTCAGAGAAAACAACAGATCAATGAATTAAGGGATATATATTTGTTTTTATTAGTTCTTCAGGTTAGAACAGGTAAACGGAAGCAAGTAGTTCACGCGTGATTTGTGCATGCATTTCTGCTGCCACTAACCCTTTATGTGGACTTCTTACATTTTTTTATACTACACGCAGAAGGTAAACAACACTTTCGAGGCAGCCATATTGTTAGTTAAACAAACGATGCATTGGTGAATCGGGGCGGAGTTTGGAATAGAGATGAAGCACAAATGAGAACGAAAAACTTGCTCTCTATCAGCAGTTGAAGATGAAGAAGACACCGTTGACCCGTGCGCGTTTACACAGTGGAATGAATGCCTTGAAAACGTATGTAGTTCCACTTTGATGTGTTAGTAGGGTTTACTATACGTGTTTGTACTTTATTTTTTAATTTTTACTTATTCAGCGCATGTACCTGAATCCTTTACGTTATTTTAAAGTGTTTGGGAGAAATATTACATCTAATAATAATAGCTTTTTCTATTTCTACTACTATTTACTTAGTTAATTGACTCATTGATTTTTAATTAACATTTTTATAAATGCATACATACTTCAACAAAGAAACAGCTTTGTTTGATATCTATTTATTGCTAATTTAACCGAGCGAGATTTGAGTACATTCATATATTGCTGGACTATTTTTGAGCGTTCACAAGTACATTTTTATACTAATTTTACATTAAAATGTTATAGGAGTACATTACCTCTAGGTTAATGCGGAATAAATTTAAATTAGTCGGACTCAATTTTTATCTGTTCCGATAGTCCGAATCACGTCAGGTACGACTCAGCTCGAACAATCGAGGCTCTACTGTATTTATAAAAATTAAATTTAGATGCGTATGAATGTGTATAGGTGTTATGTATGTATGTTCGTACACATTCTATGAATTAACTCACAAGCGTTGTACTTCAGTTAACGCTGTTTCGACTTTTGTTTTATTACACTTTCGTTTACTAGCAGACCATGCATTTCGACAAATATAAATTCAAATAATGTAGATAGACATTCGGTTTCTTTTTATCATCAGTTCATTTCTTTATACATGCTGCGAAAGTAGAAAACGAAATGCGATGATTTAATGGGGCATTTTCAGTCGCAGAGGGAAAAAAGTGATTTTTGGAACTTTTTTTCTAAAATCGTTAATTCTGACATACCAAACTTTGTTTACTTATTAATAAACATATGTATATGTAGCTGTAAGCGAGCTATACTATAAATTTTACACAAAACTTATGGAAGTTATAGCATTTTTGCCAACTCACTTTTGGAAGAAGTTGTTCCGCGGTAACCACTCCTGTCCCAATTTGATTCATTTAAAATCAAAACACGAAGAAGGTTCACTTGCCCGCTTTTCGATCGGTTTAGGGTCACTTGCTCTGGGTTGCAGGTCACAGTGACATAAAGGGAAGAGAGCATGTTGATGAACTGGCCGCGTAGCTCTACACGGTTTACTCTCGAAAAGGGTTCATATCCCGCAATGAGCGGTTGAAAACAAATCCATAAACACTTCATACAGAAGGCCAACCTCCAATGGAAGAGGCTAACCAACTGCACCATAACAACAAATATATGGGCCAACTACAACAAGAGTAGGTTAGGTAGAGTATGGTTGTCCAGCGAGCGCTTGCATAAGACACTAGGCACAATAGTAGGCCCATCGCTATCTCAGTGACACCAAATTAGCAAAACCTAAACCATTTTCTAAAAACATTTCATTTCCCTACAGAATTTTACCACTTTCTTATATCTATCATAGCCTACCTCCTCTAGATTACTAAAGAAATAGCTGCCGAGAAGTTTGCGTCTTGGCAATTCCCTGATATTCACATTCATATATTCCAGTTAATTGGCAAACATGCCTTAGGTTAGGTAAATGGGTGACTTGTGACATGCGCCACTGCTTACTTAGACCAGCAAAAAGGTTCATTGTGCCCATCTTCTAATTCTACTCCAGGAATCTGTAAAGAGAAGGAGAGCCGCTGATTTAAAACTAACCAGATAAGAAAGTGAATCTCAGGAGGTCCCTCAGCTCGATGTCCCGCAAGTCCTCCAGTTCCGTGAGGAAGTAACTACCAAGAGTCCTCATTCTTCTACCGGCGAAGGTAGGACATTCACACAGCGGGTGACAGACAGATTCGATTTTGTACCTGCAACTTCTGCAATAGTCGTTGTGATGTATACAGAGGCGCTTCGCATGAATAACAATGGCGCAGGATCCAGCAATAATGCTGGAGACTATCCTTACTTCACGAGAACTAAGGGACAGAGATCTTCTCTTATTATAACTCGTCCATAAGTTTCTAGCCGTTGCACATGTGTCTAGCTGGATCTAACGTGTATTGTCTCGACTTATGCCCTCGTCTTCATGAGCTTATTGGAATCTTTGCAAAGGGGAGGCATGCAGCACTGCTCCCCTTCGTGCAAGTTCGTCAGCACTTTCGTTACCTGGGATATCCATATGCCCTGGTACCCAACATAGGGTCACCGTATTGGTTCTCGATTTCTCATCTAGGCGCTTTTACCAGATTCCTACAAGTTATCGCGGTCTTCAGAGCTTTAGCGGCTACCTGGCTGTCGATATAAATCGTGATGGTCCTTGTGGTGATACCCTTCTTGCGGACAGTTTTCGAGGTCTCGATGATGGCTGTGATTTCGGCCTGAAAACACCCCTTACATTAGATGTCACAATTTACTGGTTGTGACCAACCCAACCGTATACATAGCGTGCGACAGAGGACCGCCACTGACACTCACATAATATGAGTGTTATTTCGTCAGCGGCGGATAGGTCGTTGGAGTACCTGCGAACATCTGTAACTAAGGGCCTTAATCTCTTAACGTGCTTCCTCAGAAGACAATGGCCGGACAAGATGACAGTGACTAATTGTAGCTGTGCCCTGCTTAGGCTGATAATATCTATATATGGGCCATAGAGCATTGGATATCTTGTGACCAGTTGTATTAATCCATCTGCCTTACTTGCGGTTAGTCTTAAGATTTCTGCTTTAGCTACACACGAAGAGAAATCCACAGTGGTTTCCCTCTCGATGTGTTGCCGTTCTCCACCTGGTCTGCCCAGTTCAAAGACCTTTTCGTTTCCCTCAATGTCACAGTGGCCCGGTACCCAACAAAGTCTTCCTTCCTTGCCTTCAGCACTGCACAGCATTTCGAGACCAGCGCAGTATGACAGAACCTGTACAGATATTGCCAAAATAATGGCAATAACCATGGGGCATTGGCCAATTGGAAATCTTGCGGCCAAATTACACATGCCATACAATCCCCACTGCCGCAGCTCCGAAAACGAAAAAAAAAGGAAACTCCTTCCATTCCCTCTGTAAACGTCCAGCACAAGCAAGGACCAGAAAACGCGCGCTCAGCAAAACACTCTTTGATGACCTCAATCTCAACATCTCGTAAACTTTTTGCCGAAAACTTAGTTTTTATTTCGGTGGGAAAGAGTTATCTGACCCCTAAAAAAATTCTTTACTTGTTTTACTTTTAAAAATAAAAAACAATTTATTTTTAAGGTCAGGAAAAGGGTTTGTCATAAATTTAATATTAATCCGTTGTAAATACAGTGGTATATTATAGTTTTCGATTTGTAATAAAAGAGGAAAAAACACATCTATTACTTTAATTCGGATTGACTGTGGCACCAGTCTATTTAGAGTTCTATATTTGGCAGCTGCACAATAGAATATCGCCGCATGAATCTTGCGCCACCTACTTCTCAGTTTTCTCTATTTTCTATAGAGCTGAATGAGTCCATCATATGTTATGGATGGTTGTCAAATGTATATTTTTTTCTCATTTTAATGTGCTTTATTGGAAATTTTCAAAGAAACTTAGTTTTGTGTCGTTTTAATAAAGCTGATAGATAATTTAAATTTTTGTTTGCAAAATGGGGAGCCTACAGAAGTCAGCGGACAAGGCGCTTAAAATGTTACGAACATTACCTCGAGTACAAATAGGAAACATTCGACCGAACCCCAATTCTAAGCAAAATGTACATAACTTCACAGAAATTTACTCTTTTCAATTACACTTTCAATTGGGTATAATTGCAGGATAAACGGGGTCGAGGTCAGCATGGTGGAGATAAGCATGGTGCGGGCAACAAAGGATCTGGACAGAGGCAAAATTTTATGCGATTGGGTTATGAAACAGGCAACACGCCCTTCTATCTTCGCTTTCCCTATGAGCCTTATTACAAAGGACATCATCTTAAAAGACAATACCCACCGATTTCCTTGAGTCAACTGCAAGTTCTCATCGATACAAATAGAATTGACACAACTCAGCCTATTGACATTACAACTCTGTGCAATACCGGCATTTTTAATCTTCGCCCGAGTGAAATGCATTTTGGATTTCAACTGACTGACGAGGGTGCTGACAACTTTCAGTCAAAAATCTGCATTGAAGTTCAACATGCAAAGGAATCAGTTATTGCAGCAATAGAACGAAATGGAGGAGTAATAAGAACTTCGTACTATGACCCAAAGAGTTTGCAGATTTTGGTTAACCCTAAAAAATGGTTTGAAAAGTGTGTGCCGATACCGAAGAGAATGCTGCCACCCCAAGATTGTGTTAGTTACTATACGTCAGGAAAGAACCGAGGATACCTGGCGAATCCAGAAGATATAAGTCAAGAACGTCTAGTTTTAGCTCAAAAGTTTGGTTATGAATTGCCGAAAATAGAAAATGACCCCGAGTATGAGATGCTCACATCTATAAAGGATGCGCGTCAAATATTTTTTGGTCTTAACCCCGGGTGGGTAGTAAGTGTTAAAGATAAAGCTATTATAAAACCAAAAGCCCAACTTGCAGAATAATTTTAATTGAATAAAGCATATTAAATCTGATTTGTCTTTTTCGAAGTTCAAACTATGTATTAAGGGAGATTGTCATAGGCTGGTTGATAGATTTTACTTTCCTTCGCTTTTAGACAAAATCATTTGTTTTATCTCGTATTGTACTTTGGAAGTCTTTTTAACGACGCACTGGGAGCTTAAAACCACACAGACTATCTCTGCATATCCCAGCAGCTAAGCAAGTGCCGTTCCTAGTGAGAATTGGTTTCAAAAACATCTGGTTGGTGCTGTAATTTTCTCTCGGTCTGTATTAGTTTAAATGGATTCGATTTTGAATTATTAGTAGGAATGTTATTGAGAAGATGGATACAGAGTTTCTCGTTCCCACAGGGCGCCCTGTGCCTCGTCGGAAGCAACTTGTGTTTGGCCACTTAATCGTGTATATACCTGACCGGTGTGGATTTTGTTAACGTGTAATTCAACAATAATAAATTTTTAATTTTTATCCATTTCGGGTTTTTCAAACAAATATGAAAATTAAAAATAGTAGCTGACATTTTGTTATTCAATTGGTTCAGAAAATGAATGGTTTCCGGTGAACAATAGCAGCATTTATACAGATTGAGGAAATGTCAAGTTTTTTTGCTAAAAATGAATTACTGGCAAATTATTCAATGTACCACGTGTCATAGCAACGTTGGTCTCCCCATAACGCAAAAAAAAACTAAATCATCATTATCCAAGTAAATGTAACTAATATGTAATGTAAAGTATTATAGGAAATTTAAATAACTTTGCTTTAGAATTTTAATGTATTTTCTCTGAATTTTTGGATGTGTTACCACCCTAAGAAAACGATATTTTATAGATATTCCTCATTGTGATCAGTACAGTAGAGTCCGTTGTGGTGAAACACGTTTTTGACAGTTGCTGTCAAGTACTTGTTTTCAAATGGTTTTGTTGCATCTTTTTGAAGAAATAAATAATTTTAATTATGAACTGCACAATTTGTTTAAACGAAGGATCAGATGTCATTGGAATGTACAATGATTGTGTTATAATGTGTTTAGAGAAAATAAAAACCCACTATATAAGTAAGCTATTTGTATTATCAATCATACCGATAACTGTTTTGATTTCCTTACCAGATTTAAAAAAACAAATCAGTGACAATGAAATGGTTATAGCGACATTGAAACAAACTAATGGTAAATTAGAAGAAACCGTCGACACTTATGAACAAGCTGAAAAAAATTGCGATAAAAAACGTCGGCGGGGTTTTGCAGGACAGCAGAAGGATGACGGGCGTGACTTGGACTGCTCAGAGATATTTGATAACGCAGTTGCAGACAAATCCATTGCTGATCTAAATATGGCTTTGAATGATGAGAACGAATTTGAAATATCATTTATACCCAATACACCTTTAAGCAATGAAAAGCCTATGATAAAAAGGGAACCAATGAAAGTTATATCGTTGTCCCCAAAAAATTCATCTGCCACGAGTACTAAATTCGCAGCATCTAAAAATATAAAAAATAATGAAAACAACGGAGAAAATAAAAGAACTGGTGGTTGGATTTCAAAAGAAAACGAAATAAGGAGATCATTAACAGGTTCTTTCAGGAATCCAGACAAAAATGCTAGGAATGTTAAACGAGAGTACAAATCTACCAATCTATCATTGAAGGCAGGACGGCTTAGGCAAACACGTCTTCAGTTAAGCATATTGAAAAACGATTCGAACGCTGTGAGTACAATTTTGCAATTTGAATTTGATCTTGCTTGTAAGAGATTTGATACTTAAACCAGCCCACGACTAAAATGTGATCTATCCACATTGAAATTTCGACAAAAGTTGGACGCATAATATATCAAGATCTTTAGCATTCTGCGGTACGTCCACAGATCCACGTCTTCGCGCCACAGAGCCCTATGCTCCAGATGTAACATTTTAGCAGCTTCAGCTTTTTAATTTTTATGAAAGTCGACCTAGCTTGTTCGATTCTTGCCCTAATCTTTGGTCTGCTTCCTTTTATCGAGACGATTATGGTTCCGAGGTGCTTAATCCGCCTCACTTTCTCGATTTTCTCTACGCCTATATGGTTTGTGCTGTGTTAGATTCTCAAATGACGTGTATTTGGTTTTTTTACGTTTATTTTTTACCCGTGTATATTGCACTCCTTGTTTAGGCCGTCCACCAGCTTTTGAAATCCCTCAGATGTTTTGACTATGAGGGCCACATCGTCTCCAAAGCGAAAGTTGTATATGGAAATCCCATTGATTTTTTTTTTAATTTTGGAGTTCCTGTTGAAGATTTCCTCTGAGTATGAATTGGACAGCAGCAGTGAAAGAACACATTTCAGACGAACACCTCTATCTATAGCTACTCCCTCTATCACGCTGCCCGCAGTTCTGATAAGTCAATTTCTCTTAATCTAACTTGAATCAAAACGTAGACCTGAAAACCCGAACTCTCTCTAATGATTCGAAGTGTTTCTATTGCAATATTCAGACGAACTTTATGTACATATCCTTTTACATTGTAAGTAAACAAATACTTTTAATTTTTGAAGGGAGATACGACTTTTTTCGATGAATCAATTGAAGCCAGCCCAAAATCAGAAACCTCATTAAAGAAGATAAACACTTCAAGGTAATAGTTACATTTTTAAGTATTCCTTCGTATATATTTTTTGAAATCGCCTTTGTATCCTTTAGAAATGCCAGTTATAAAATTGAAGGTGCCAGTGGTCAACGTTTAATAACAGAACAGTTAACATATCCCAATGCAAAGGAAAAGGCATTAGATACTTCGAGTGTTGTGTTTTTAACACCGGCAACGCAAGATATAATATTTCTCGACGATAGTTCTGAAAACTTTAACATTGAATCTATGGATTTGTTAAAAGATTTAATGAATCCAACTGAGAGTCATCTGAGTAATTTGAGACGAATGGAATCGAATGGGTGAGTGTAATACATTTATATTTATACACTGTTTGTGTGTGCTCTTGTTCTGGTGTTCATTGCCAGTCCCTGGCAAAAAAGTTCGATGAAGTATGTGTACGCTGCTGACAGTAACTATGCGAATACAAGGAACTCCTATAACAGCTTGAAACGATGTTTGAACCAATGCACGACGACGATTTTTTCAAATCAATCACCCAAAAAGGTCGTATAACTCCAACCAGAGCTCGAAGCGGTACATGGCAGTTTCTGTGAAAGTAAAGAACAAGATGAACCATAAATGGATGGTAGTAGTTATCTGTCGCTTTAATTAATGCGCCTTCATGTTCAATAATCTTTATCGTGTATTGAGATCAAAATTCGTATCCCTTTGAATTGCAGACAAGCATTCTATAGGCAGGAGTTTGAAATATGTACAACAATGTTCGTCTAATCGGTTCAAGAATAAATTCTGCATTTCAAAACAAAACAATTTCGATGTTTTTTACCGAGCTTCTTTCGTTTTTCTTGGACCTCTGGCAAATGATTTTTTTTATAAAAGTTCGCTGTACAAGCAAAGTATTCCCTTGAAGATTTAAGTCTTTCTTTAAAGCGGTAATGCTATCTCTTGTATTCGTAGTTCATCTTTCCTTTCTTCCAATTTTTTCTTCACTGGATTTCGCTGATAATAAGCTCAATACTGGGAGAATGTTGGTCGCCGTGGCTCAGTGGTTAGTGCGTTGGACTGTTGTATGAGCGGCGTGGGTTCAATCCATGTCCACCGAACATTTTTTGCTTCACCACCGCTCGTCGGGGAATGACAAGCCTCCGGGAGAATAATGTGTCATGAAAGAGCTTCTCAATTCGCAGTTCGGAGTTGGCAATAAATTGTAGGTCCCTTTCATTCGTGCGAAAAATGTAACACGCACAACATGAATGGTTGCGAGAAGCTAGGTCTTGGCTCATCCCGAGCTGTCTCGCCAGCTACTTATTTTTTACATAAGGCGTGTTTTTTTGAAACCTAGCTAGCCAGTCCTTCATTTAGACGATTCCCAGCCAGCCAAACCCAGTCGATTTTTTATACCGTCAAGTTGGTACGTGTGATTTCGTTCCTATGACATCCAGCGTTGCCAGTGCTGCCACGATCGTAGCAAAACTGCCATGCGATTTCCAAAAAAGTAAAATTTGGTACGCTGCTACGCACTCTCCCTAATATCCCAATTTTTGCTCCTCTTTTTTAAAACACGAACTTTTAACAAGAATCTTGTAGTTTTTAGACCCCTCACAATCACAATCACAAATTAAAAAAAGATTAAACGGACGTAATTTCAAACTATTCACTTCCACGACTCCAACTTATGTTACTGTTCTTCCTTACCCTACACAAGCAGTATATATTTCTTCGGATATGTTTGAAATGTGACTGGATGCGGGCTGGAGTTCCACTGGAATTTCAATGGCTTCGCTTTTGCTACGCAAATTTGTTACGTGATTTTTTTTCTTAGTGGCAACACTGATGACGGTCAAATGTCAAAAAGCAGAACAATTTGGCAATGATACCAACGCTATAAATGAAAAACATCGCTTTCGGCGCCCCCTGGCTATGGGATATCGTAAAATTCCTAGCCAGTTGCTTTTCACTGGGGATAAAATCAAGAGTTGCAGCCAGCTGGTTGTTGTATTTGTTTTACGTATAAAATTTGAGTCGTGACTACTGGCTGGCTAGGTTTCAAAAAAACACGCCTATAGAAAATATTTAGGCAAAAATTCGGTTTCATCCGTCGATTTCTATGGCTCAGCTTGCGACTAGAAATTACTGTGAAGAAAAAAGCTCAGCTTGCGAGGAACGCGAGGAACAAATGAAATAGTTTCCCCTGAGTCGCAATGTTGCCACATTTTGAATTACACAGGCCTGCAAATAATTGGGTCATTTCAGTTGTTAGTAAGCTGAGGGTCATTTCCGAAGTGAGGTTATGTACCCAAAAAATGACGTTTTTGGCTAACTTTGAGGTTATGTACAGGGTCCGCAACTGGTCTCTATCTCCAGTTACATCATTTAGCACTACTCTTATTCTTCAGTTTAAGAGTTTGAGAGATCGATTTCGATTTTATTTCTCAAAGTTACGGCTTTCAACAACAAAACCATGTTGGCCTGTGTTATACGCCCTTGAGTTAGAACGCTGTTCCCTTCTTTTATTCTCATCCATTAACGACTTCCAAAAGGCTATAAATGCATTTTCCAGTCAAAGTATGAAACAACAATCAAGGAATAAAGTGACAACGCTTGTGTTTTTCTTTCGTTTACGGCTTAGGGTCTACAAATTTCATCCAAGAAGTCAACTTAATGTACAAAACAAGTTCCTTTCATAGGCGAATAATCATATACTGTTCTGTTTGATTTAACAATTTTATCTAGACTTTCTGTCTTTCTTATTTTGATTTACAATATTATTTGTTTAAGAATGTAAATACAGTTATAACAAAGTTTATTTACTTTTTTATTAGAATAAAATCGCTTCAAAAAACAGTAAACGAGAAAATTGAAATTAATGCCAATAAACACCTAGATGTTCAAAAAAAGCAAGAATCTGTTTATAAAACTGAGGACTGTATTAAATCGAACAAACTGGAGAAAGATCATTTGAATGCGGATTGTTCGAAACAGTCTCGTACTAACAAAACACCAGAGAAAGGTCACATGTTTAAGCAAAAGGAAGGAAAGTCGCCTTTAAAAAATTTAAAAGAAGAAAACCATGACCAAGATCAGAGACAAAGACTATTCAACGTGGATTGCAATGAATGTCAAGCGGTAACGTAATATATCAAAAGGAATTTATAAAATTACAGCATACTCATATAGACTTCTGTTTTTCGTTGTAGTACATAAAATATTTGGGGACTCATCTTTCTGATGAGGAGATTAAACAACACATTCGCAATTGCACAAAGCACAAAAAACGTATCGAAATCAACCCTACACCTGACGGATTTTGGAATCCAGTAATCAAACCCCTGGATGCGGACGATCCTCGGAATGAAACACTGATTGATACTCGCTTCATTGGAAAAGAAAGACGCAATTAATTTGATGGTGATATTTGTTTTACTGAAGCCTAGTGCTAGTTTATAAATGTAAGAAAACATGTTTACACACTTAAACAACGTTATAATAAATTGTAGCTGAGGTATCTTCCTTAACCGCTGCAAGAGTCTTTATTTCACAAGGTTACAAATTGCCCCTTTTTTCTTGCTCTACTTCTATAGCTTCAAACAGTGCTTTAAAGTTTCCAGCGCCAAAACCCTGCCAAATAAAAAGTAATACAATTTTTGCAACATTAAAAAAGGTAAGGAAAATACAACTTACATTATGATTGTGTCGCTGAATTACTTCGAGGAAAAGTGTTGGTCGGTCCTGCATGTTTTTGGTAAAGATTTGTAAAAGATAACCATTTTCGTCGTAATCGATCAAAATGTTTAATTCTTGTAAAATCTGCATATTTTCTATTATTTTGGTACTGCTGTGCTTAAGCTTGTCTTTAAGTGTATCATAATAACTGGAGGGTACCGTTAAGAACTCCATGCCACGGGCACGCAAATTACGTATGGAAGTTATAATATCACTAGTGTTGAGAGCAATATGTTGAACACCAGCTCCACCATAATATTCAACAAATTCTTGTATTTGTGACTTCTTTTTGCCTGATGCCGGTTCATTGATCGGCATTTTTACAGTTTCTTCGTAGTTGCTCATTACAATTGATCGCAAAGAGGAATATTCTGTATGAATTTGAGAGTCATCCACGGACCAGAAGCGATGAAATTGCAGAATTTTTTCGTACCATTTGGCAACACTTTCCATTTGCAGGTCTGGTTGATTCCCGACTACGTGATCAATAAAGTCTAACTTTGCCGGTGGCAATGATTTCAAGAGGTTATCTTTTTGCAATGTCTTATATCCAGGTAAAAACGGGCCTTTATAATTTTTGCGATCAACTAAAGTGTGAAATGTATCTCCATACTGTAAGTAAAGTACATAAGTTGGTTATTAAATTGGTTAGACTATAAATATCAGCGTTAAGTTGATTATATTTTACAAATTCCGCATTCAATTTTTCGACTTCCTTAATGTTGTTCTTTTTTTTCTTATGATGTTCACCTCAATTCACATTGTCGTTTGTGATAAATCAGGTTTCCTTGGTTCTATCATTTTTGTTACTGGTAACTAACGTTAGAACTTGAACCGAACTCTATTAGTGGTGCTGATTTTAATACGAAATAATGGGGTTCAAGATGTAAATCACCGAATGACAGATTATGGAACCGGCGCCATTTGCATTTTGGTGTTGACTTCTTTTCGACAGGCAAACCGACATATTTGCCCTCCGACATAGGAAAAACACCTGACCTCCTAGACTGATTTATCGCAAGAGGAGTCGCTAAAAACTCCAAGAACATCTAGGAAAATTTTGGTTTTAGAACACTTACCAATCATACCGACAATGAAAAAGGAAGGAGGGCCTAAATTCATTAGTAACAAAATTAGCTGGAAGAAATGGCTTGCGAAGAAAATAGAAGATGAAGTCGCAAGATTTATTGAAACCTTAAAAAGTGACCCGTGAATCATCACTATAAGAGGAAAAAAGTTGCAAATAGCGAAGTCGGAAAAAGCTGCTAAATTTCTTCATATCTTATAGGCTTGACTGTCGAACTACCCACTGTGGAAAGCTAGAAAAGGTATTAACAAATACCAAATGGACAAAAGAAGACAATTTAACAAAAATTCGAGTTGAAAAACATGTACAGACGCAACACCAAAGTATTCGCAATGTATGTATGTATGTATGTACATGAAATATCACTGTGTGACCTCTTTGACGATTCTAGGTTTAGTTCAATTGCAAGCTTGAGATCAGATGACTATAAACGTATCTATAAACATGATCTCGTGTTTTACTCTACAAGTTTTAAAGTACATGTGCATATCTACAAGTATGTATGTATGCGTTTTTGAAAATATATTTCTGAAAATTTTAAGGCAGATAGAACTAATATTTACCGTTTGTAAAGTTGCAAATCTAACTTTTCCATGTTCGTCACTTTCTTCCCAAATATCTCGAACAATCCTGGCACCTCGTTTCTTTGCAAACTTTAGAAGAAAAACACATATTTTGTATTAGAAAGAAGTAATTTTAATCTAAAATGCAACTACTCACATCAAAAATTGTATCGAGTTCCTCTACCTCAAAGGCAACGTCTTTTACTCCATCACCATGTCTAATTAAGTGCTTACCATGCTCAGAATCATCAGGAACGTATGAGGATATAAAAACAAAAACGATCTGAGGAGAACAAACAAAATTTGATGTGAACCTTAAAATTATTTTAAAATGTCTGTAGATATCAGTTACAGAGTAGAGGTCAACATATGAATAAAATGCACGTTGAAATGCATAGAGGACTGTAACAGAATAAAAAGACTCATGTTGATGCAGCCCTGAATCAATCAGTAACGAATATATGTAAGAACGTTTCCCAAAAAAACTGAAAATCGCCGCGATTCTTAAACAAATTTGTTGCGCAGAACTCCTTCATGTTTTATTGTTAAATTTCTGGTAAAATGTTAAAATAAACCGATTTTTCCTATAAAAAAGTTTACACTTAAATTTATAAGAATCGATGAATGTAAATATTAGTCCGGCGCTTTTTGAAAGACCTAAATCTCTTTGATTCTCCAAAAACAAGTGGAACTGCAATGTATTGTGAAACCACTTCAATTGTCAGCATAAATCGTTCTTTAAAGGACGAAAAGTAGTTGCATCTAGGAGATATTCTTTTAAATATATTGTTTGCCGAGATTATGTTTTACAGGATTTTTAAAAATTTTGCGAAATTAATTTCCCAAAGCCCCAAGTTCAATACAACCCTTATATTGCAGGGGATGCAGTGAACATTTTGGTCAGTATGCTTTCCTGGAAATAATTGGTTATTAAAGTTTAATTAAAAGTCTTTATGGATGTTTAATTGCGCTGGAGAGTGTATTAATATATGTACGTATACATAGACATTATTTTACCTCTTTTCTATTCAACTCACATTATTTTGCTTAACGGCATGCTTGGCATATACACGACTTCCCGTTTCCAGTCCTTGGTAGCCCAATGGCTCAAATCCCATTCTTGTTGTATAGTAACTGGCTGCTTGTTTAGCATTTCCAACATAAAACGTAAGATGATCGAAACTGACGAATCTTCCTGATTTTGGCTTAAATTTTCAGGTGATGAGATTACGATTATACGCTGTAAGAATTATACATACCTTTGGCCCTTTATCTGTGTACGACGTCTGCAAATAAAAAAAAAAAAAATATATATATATGTAATTTATTGCGTTGCATACAGTAATGGACCCTGAATTTCAAAGATCAAACTGAATAAAACTTTTAGCACTGGCCCACTCAATTTCTTTGTTATTTGTTAACTACTCCTACTAATAACGTTTCGCACATGCATATTTGCATACATACATCATCATCATTCATCATCATTTACCAATAGCCCAATCATCCTCTATGAGGGTCGCGAGTTTAGGGTGCTTGGCTCTTCACGTCTTCCGATCTTCCGCCATCGACTCTAAATTACATGCGCTATCGGGTAGAGGTGAAATTCCGGACTTGGTTCAACCATCTCATCCTGGACCTACTTAGCCGACGCCTACCTGATGGCACATATGTATACACATTTGTTAACATTTTTGAAAGCATTTTGCTCCATTATATACCTACATATACATACATATGTACACTAGCTGGTACCCGCGAATAAGTTCGCGTGGAAAGATGTCACATTATATCCTTTGTCCTTTTCCGGGTTTCAAGACATTGATGAGTAATTAAAGCCTTTCAATTCTTCACATTAAATTTGCAAGACCTTCCTGTAAACAACATTCCTGGTTTTGCTTTCTAGCTCGAGGATAGCCATGCTATCAAGTCAATTGACTCTAAGCCCGCTAAGGGACAAAAAGTCATTCCTCAGATCCACACCATCCATTTCTTCAGCAGGAAATTGAGTCGTGTATTTGAGTGAAAATAGCTCTTTCGCTCACTCAAGAAACGCAATTCCCTCTAGCTTGATGAATGATTAGGTACATTACATATATTCTGTCAAAAAAACCAATCAGATCTTCCATACATTTTACTCGGTACATTTATTCTTTCCTCCTCTTTCCATCACCAATATCAAGAAATACTTCCCTCAAGTCACGGCGAAGATGGATACGCATGAAGAGGACTTCGATTGGCCTTCACTTCATTTGCTATGTTTCCCGTGGCACAACAGGCTTGGTCTGTCTGAAGTCACCACCCAAAAGCACTGTCGGAGCTTCCTATTTCGATACTCAATACATTTCTATGAGCCATAGTACACTCATTCCACACTATAACTTTGACTAAGGTTGAGAAGCTTTAAGAAGATAGAGTGACCCGTCATGTCTTCTTTAACCAATGTAGCTGCAGTACCTGAGGAAGCAATGGCAATGGCAATGCCGCTGACTGCAGTTGCGCATTACTATAAATGGCCAAACTTTAACGCCCTGTATTTTGGCCCACAGTTATAATTTTGGAAAACTCTAGAAAATAGAAGTTCTAGAATATGCTCACCAAATTTCAAATCCAAAATCTAATTCAAAATTTTTTTTTTCATAAAAACTTCAACACTCTGTAACACTCTGTAGAAGCTGAATTTCAAAATGTCCTTCCTTATTCCTTGTATGCATATTAAACGGAACCTCTGTGCAAAATTTCAGCTTTCTAGAGCCAAGGGTTCCGGTTGGGCGTTGATGAGTCAGTGAGTGATCAGGACTTTTCTTCTTATATATTAAGAAGAAGAAGAAGATACATATGTACGTAGAACTGCTTGTTCGATTTATTTTCTTCGAATAGTAGTTTTCTTCTTAAAATATTTTTATTTCTTCACAAGATTGACTATGATATACTGCCAACATGGGTGAAAACCAATCCTCCCCTTCATAGCTTCGAGGACTGATTGTTGAGTGCTGTCAAAGACCATATAACAACAACACGCCACACAAAGAAATTGTCTGGACATTATTGTATCGGAGTTCATTAAACCCGACCCAAAGTTTTTCAAAAATACATACGCTCTTAGAGCCTTTAAGCTGTTGTTGTAGTTTCTCACAGAATATCCAAAATAAAAAAAGGGAGGGGGAGAAAAAAAAAATGAACTAAAACTAGTTTAGTAGTTGAAAACATACATATTCATATTCCACATAGTGTTTTTGTATTTCACATTTAAATTCCACTTAGAAAATAAATTAAAGTCCCAAGTGCTCGTTTAGATTGCTCCCACGAGGGCTTTTTCCTTTCTCATTTATCAATTAGCTTATTCTTTTTTACAAACTGGTCGGCACTCTTGAACAAATGTAAGACGCATGTGTTAATTTCCTTAGTGGAACTGGTACAAGGTCTTGTTGTTTTCCAAACAGCGGAACATGCAATGTAAAAGAAGCGACGGATTTCAAGATTTAAGCATTCTCAAAGCAAGGTGTTTGATAGATTTTTTTGTTTTCATATCCTACCGCACAATTTTGTCCTTCTCAATCTTTGCACTTATCAATTTGAATTAACTTGCTAGGTGTGGTAAAGTATCAATCTCCCATGTGTACCACCACAACAAAAGCGGTAGGGTCCCTGCGAAGCTTAAACAAATAGCACCACAACCTTAGGTCTGTTCCTTTACTTTTCAAGTAGCTTCGAGTTATTTCTCAAATTTCGAGGAGTGGGGATAAATTCTCTCAGAGAATGCAGAAATTAAGAAAAAGTAAAGGAACGCTTTTTCGTAAGTTTGGGCTGCTTGACAGAAACGTCAAATGCAAAACCAAAACAATTGTGAAAATTTAAATGAAAAATAACAGAAATCTATCTCAACTGTCATAAGATCAGCTGTTAGCTGTGTTACAAAAGTTGCCCAAAGAATTTTCTTGGGCTGAAACTCGTAGCCCTCTCAGTTGAGGGGAAGTGATCTGCTCTCTCGTGGCCTCTCTCTTTTGCCAAATTTTTGTGTTGTGGAACAGGTTTAGGCAGCTTTTCGTAGCTTTGGTTTACTTGAAAAAGTAAAGGAACAGACCTCTTATTTCCCTTGAGGATGTTGAGAGTGTAAACATTTTCCCTATTAGTGAAAGACGGAAATGATCGCCAAGCTACCAAAGAAACAAAAATTAGCGGAGGGGAGAGAGAACCTTCTTCGTCACACTTAGCTCAGTAGAGACCTATTGTAATGCCCATTTTGAAGGGAAGGTGAACTTTAGTGGTGGAGCAATTTCCTATTGCCCCAGTGTTTCGAACCACCTTGAAACCTTAATAAACCCAAAGATCTCCTTGATAAGTACGCCACTTATTTCCTAGCTATCCCGGAAGAAATGTTTTTCATAGGATTTATGTCTGAAATGGCAGATGGCTGGGCAGTGGCAGAGAAAGTGGGTTGTGTCCTCATTAATTTCCTTGTCTATATAGCACTCCGCAAAGCTGATCTCACTTAGCTTTAATAAAATCAATCTAATTTTATTCGACTTAAGATAGTTCGAGATAGATGACATCGATAAAATCTTCTTCAAAAAAGTGTTCCGATACAGTATAAAACTACAAGGTGATCCCAAACTTATGGCCGGCAAAGTACGTACACATAAAAATATAATATAATTTTGTAATTCGTTTCAATAGTTTATCCATTCGCCGTAAAACAACTCGGATACTAATTTTCAATTTGGTGTTTGAAAGAAATTCATCATTTTGAATTTGACGAGTTTTCCAGATTTAATTTTCCATTTCATTGGTAAATCGACATACTTCAAGTTATAACCGTTTTCACTGTGTTTTCACCGAATAACTCCAAAGCAAATGCCATTTTAAAGCAAAACTGAATTAGGTAGAGTCTATTATATTTTAGATCTTAATAGATCAGATTTTTTTGTTTAAGTCCAAGGTTTTCTCTAGAAGCACATTCCTTTTTTTAATATTCTCATACATACATAGTATTTGTAAGTATAGACAAGTTTAACCGTTTGCACGTACGACAGTATTTAAATACGATAAAGGTTAATCGAGCATCTTCATCTTTTACTTCTAATTTAATTTTTGAATTTGAACATTCACAATTCGAATTAAATTTGCATAAGCTCGCATGTAAGAAAATATTAACACTCTATAACTGAAATCTTAGATTTAACACTGTATTTTAAAATTTTGTTTTTAACAACTGATCACGTACCATTATTACACAATTGAATATATTTATTTAGTAATTTTTCTAGACACTTGCAGGTTGTTTTTTATCACATCCAAATATTGACCTAATTTGTTTGCTGTCACACGTTGAACTGAAAAAGTATTGATATCTATTCGCCTTATATAGCCTAATGAAACGCATATTAACTTTAAATTATTTAAAACTTTAGTAAACAACCAATCGCACCCCTAACAACAGATCGCTGAAACAAGTATTTTGTTTATCTAAAACTTATAAGAAATAGAACCAAACACTGAATATTCATAAGAAAAACCTGAAACCAGCCTCTTTCTTCAAGATTTGCGTGAAGAATTTTTAAAAAATTCAATATCATGTATGCAATCCTTTTTTAAAAATATTTTTTTATAAAGCACATGATCACATGATAGAAATAAGTTCATTACCCATTACACGAGAGATTTACTTAGATTGGAGGCGTATATAACCCTATAACCCATTCATAACAATTTAATGAAACACGTAATTACATATGTACAGTAAATTGATCTTTATTATATCCAGCTTATTAGAGTTCATTACAACCGATTTCTACAATGATGGCTTTGATATAGATGTCTAAATATGTACCTAGATTTACCGGCTCCCAGATGGCATTGTGACAGTCTAGTTTCAAAGCATATTGTACGTACATACATGATCGTATGCATGCGTGTAAATTATCAATAAAATTGCATTGATATCCATGAAGCAGTTTGAATGAAAAACCTACGGCCAACGTTTTTTTACAATTTAAAGTAACTTATAGTCTAATCAGAATAACAAGTTTTTGAAAAATGGTGAAGAAGCTTTTATGTAAAAGCGAATCAAAATGCGGATAAAGAAATGTCGGTTTTCATCTAATTCACACTGCCTATCATGCATCTTGTTGCTAGTTTACCCATTAAACTATTCCATATGTTTTCAACTGTGTAATATAAGCACACACAGTGTTGCTCAAAACATTACGGACATGACATCTAAGCAAGTTATGATTTTGTGTTTTAATGAAGCATGTTCAGGTTTACTTACACTGAGCTAAGGCCCTATTACGTAACCAAATATTAAGACAGGTTCTTCAACCGTGTTGCTCAACGATGAGACCAAATTCAACTTGTTGTTTTCAGATGGAAATACTCAAGTGAAAAGAAAATAAGGGGACAAGTCTGTTGCTATAACAATAAAATAGGGAGTCAGATGTAAAACACAGAAGTGTAGTGATCGAGAAATGTCAAGAAGTGCTTACACCAAGAGTGGAAGCATAAGAAGGAGACATATTAACTTTGTTCAATGAGGCTGTTCCAAACAGTTCGAAAAAAAAAGAATAAAAATTTGTGAGAGAATTTTCTATCCGAAACTGTTCTGCTTTGTGTTCAAAGAGGTTTTTCCGAACAGTTTGGAATAGGAAATCTGGCACCTACTCTTGAGGTAGAACAGAATTCTGAAAAATGTCAAAGTCAGCGGAGGCTCTCAATTTGGTGTGTTTTCAGCATTTTTATTTGTTCAAATGACATTTTTCAATTTTTAATAACTTACTATGGGCTGCACTTTTCTGTTCTAACTTGATCTGACATTTTTTACAAATCTATTCTGTTCTGTTCTGGTTTCTTCTCATTGAACAAAGCTGTTAAATTAAATTTAACAAAAAAAGTTTTTCTTAAACATGTTCCTATACATTTATGTACTAACCAAGTGTTTCTTATATGAGTGATTTTCCTATAATAGACTTTCTTATACTTACACAATGTTTTATGCAACACTATACCAAAGGAGAGCCATGGTCTAAGTCATGTCCATCGAACATATTTCTTGGCACCGTCTATCGTCGGGGGATGACAAGGCTTCGGGAGTATAATTTGTCATGAAAGAGCTTCTTAATCCGCCGTTCAGAGTCGGCAATAAATTGTAAGTCCCTTTCATTCGTCCAAAAAGTGTAACACGCATAACACGAATGGTTGCGAGGAGCTAGGTCTTGACTCATTCCGAGCTGTCGCGCCATTTATTTATTTATTTATTTTTTATACGACTTAAATATTTAAGCAAGTATTTTTGTTCGAATATTTTTTGTTTCTGTTAACGAAAAAATTAAATTTTTTTTCTTTTTAATGAAAAGTATATAATCTTAAAAAAAAAAACTGATAGGTAATGCTTTTATTCCAATACTTTTCTTTAACCAGATTTCTTATGAAAAAAATAACCCAGAATGTTTTCCCCAACACTGTACATACTACCATCTGGCATCATATGGTAAACAACCAACCGTGCCCCTAACAACAGAATATAAAACAAGAATTTTGTTTATCTGGTATTCTCAATAGACTAGTAATAACATAGAATACTAAATATTTATTAACTAAACCTGAAACCAGCCTCTTTTCGTACATGTGTATGTACATTATGCTTTATTAGAAATAACACATAAAAAGCTTGAAAGTTGAACAAACAAGAATATGATGGATTTAGTGATTTCGACCTGGAGTCTGATTTTAAATGAACGGAAACAAAAAATCCACTGCACCTAAGTCCGGATGTAAAGCAGTGTTACCGTTGAGCTGTTTTAATACTTATTATTGTTATTTTTGTTTCAATAAATTAAATATTCTCTATGTTTAGCTAAGGGAATACAATTAAAAAGTACCGACGGTAACAGCATTCATGTCTACAACGCAATATAATTTGTTCTGAAAATATTTATATTTTTTAATTGTCATATTTTCGTATTTAAAAAGTTACATATCAATACTAACTTGTTATATCTCAATGATAACTAGTTTTAGTAGCGAAAGTTGTATAACATTTTATAGTCTTAAATTGCAAAAAACAAGTAAACTTAACACATATGACCTCGTACTTAATCCGTTGAGTATGAGTAACACCTGCACCTACATACTTATTACATCATGATGCAACTCCAATAGTCATAGGGATTGTGTTGTGCGCTAACAACAGCTAGCGATGAGTTAAGACATAGCTTGTCGAAACCATACATGTTGTGCATGTAATATACTAAGCACAGGCCACTGGACAAGAAGATACCACGGAGCCAAACTAGGTATCCCTCACAACACCTTAATGCAAGGAGAACAGCGAAAAGAATCTCTGCTTCACTTCATGTGCAATCGTCCAGCTTTAGCGATTAGGCACTCTAAACTAATTCTTTTCAACTTTACAGTTTTGGTTTAAATATCTTCATCTATCAATCTATCAATACCCTCAAGCAAACATACATACTCGTGCATTCATACATATACACATGTCCATACTTAGTTAAAGTACCTGCTACGACTTAAGCATGAGTTGTAATGTTAAAATAACCCCAAAACATTACATCGTATTTAGAATTAGTTTTGTAAATCGCACTTGCATTTGTAGTAAACACGGTGCGCCATACCACAGTGGTTCAAATTGTATGGAAACGTGGAAAAAAAATATTTTTTGGTAAACGTTATGATAATTAATCCTAGGCTTTTATTTTGACCCGATAAAAAGTGTTAAGCCCAATAGTCTGGACTAATGTACATATATAACAAGCATTGATACACCACTCCTTTACTCAATATCAGCTCCATTCATGCATGTCCTGGTTTTTAGGATTCCAGTTGATAATTACATCAATACTCGTATCATAGTTGAATTTTGTTGACGTTCGCTGTCGCTTGGACCTAGCATTTTGGTTCCCTTACCCTGGATTCTTTAAAGAATAAGCGATATCATAAGTCCTTTCATCCGCACGTTGTATTCTGAGTGAGAAAGATGAAGTCCCTGATACCTAATAGAAAACGGCTCTGGGAGAGAAATGAGCTCTAGGAGAAATAAGCATTAACTAGGAGAAGAATAGAAGTACATCGATCTAATACAGTCTGTACTGATCAATTACTCAAAAATCTCACAATCCATTTTGAGAAGACATTACCAAAACAATGTGCTTGAAGCTTTTTTGGCGTTATACCACATGGCGTTATGCCACATTCCGTCAGATTTTTTATTCGTCATGACGGTGAATGCAAGGATTACACTTTTCAGGCAGAAACATTGTTGGATCCATTGTTAGATCCCTTGTAAAACGATGTTGTCTGATACCAATTTGACAGTAAATTCGAAATGGCTACTCTCAAAATAATTCACAAGGTAGTGATTGAAAATGCTCTTCATGACCTTAGAAAGTATTTTTGGTAAAGCAATGGGTTGGTAGTTCAAAGGGAATTTTTTTATCGCCGTATTTGAGAATTGACTTGAATTGAAATTGAAAAATGTCGATCAATTCGACGTATGGAATACATATACAGATTTATTATGACTGTAAAAAGGCATTTGATTCGTTCATATCTCATATAAAGACGCCACCAACGCAGTGCATCTATTAAGACATGTCAGCTCAATGCCTATAACAACACCTTCTGTACAGTTAACCAAAGAAAAAGTTCATGTTAAAGAAAACGCTCTCATGTTCAATTCGCTCGCATCGGAAAATTGTTCATGGTATTATTGATTTGTTAAGAGCAATATATTTATTAAATAAAATATGGAAAATTTTATTTTAAAATAGCGTTTTCTACCCACAAATTTTTTTTGCACGATCCCATAATTGTTTTTTCAATCGAACGGATTATTTTCTTCGAACTTCAGGACTTATTTTTTCCGTGGTGTATTTTAAGAAAGGCTTTGTTTGTCTAATTCTATGACTATTTCTAAATAAAATTATGATAAAAAATATTTAAATATATATGAAAAATTTGAAACAATCCTTTTTATACGTGTCTGAACCACTGTACAACATTCGCTGACTCATTCTACCCCCTTTCCCGGCACAGTCTTGAAAAGCTATTCAAGGGGTGGTTTCATCCCTTAAAGTGTGCACTGAAATAGAAACCTTTTTATTCTCTCCTTATTCAGTTTGTTTTTTGCTGTCGTGATGTAAGCATTCAAATTGAAAAGCGGTAAATGTGTAGAAATATTAAGTGAAATATTGAAAAGGGGTTGAGGACTTTCGGTTTTTTTATGCGACTTACTCGTACGATCTTTTGTTTACTATCTATATTGTCATCATTGTATATGTATGTGTAATAGTGTTCTTATTTTAAAGATGGATTTAATATTGGTAACTTGTTATTTTCTTGAAATTATTTCGTTGGTTTATTGAACACGTTTTACGACTGTATTGAGAAATAATCAAACAAATTTGTCACTTTTCACCATTAAGCGATTGCTTGCACATGTTTCGTGTACCGCTTTCCTTTGTTTAAATAATAAATTATAAGTAAATCACTGGTCCCTGCGGTCCTATCTGATAATTGTGCGGGCGTGGAATTAGGGCTTTTATGCTTAAGATGCAAATCATTTAATTGATTTCAAGTGGTTTAGTTAAATTTGTATATTCATGGTGCGCCGGTAAAACCAATAGTTACATACATACATATGTAGATTATTAGTTTTTATGTGTGGGTTCGACGCAATGAAAAAATATGAAGCGGCAATGCTTAATAAGTATTGTGACAGCTGATGTCACCGCAATGACATCAAACAACAATTTTTTTCATTTGTGGACTTTTGTTTTCGCGTTGTTTTCATTCAGCCTGATTTATACTATGTTTTCAATAGAGCCTCCATTCCATCAACTCATATATTTATTTAACTTTAATATATACTTATAATCATGAAAAAACTGCCAAGCTTGGCATTCCTTTTAATCCCTACTACCGCAGCTGCAAAGACACAAATAAGAGGAAAAACCCTAGAACACTTTCTCTGCGAGTGCTTCGTCACTTGCTATAGCAAGACTCAATGCGCTCGAGAAACCCTTCCTCAACAACCTCGGCGAACTTTCAAAGAAGAAAATCCCTAACATTCTACTCTACCTTAAATCCACAGATTGGATTTAAGACCAACTGCCATGGTCTGTCGACCCCGACACTCATCTAACAAATCAGTCACGAGAACTGTGGTAAAAAAACGGTGCATTTCAGCTCTATCTGTGTATCTGATACAACCACTATAACCAACCAACCTAATCGACGGGTCATAAAGAATGATAGTCTTAGAGTGTTATAACCAAATTTAAGCAACTCTTACGTCGATATGCATATGTAGACATATGTGACTGCCAAGGAATTGTTTATCTACATATTGCTTACCAAATCTTGTTTTCTTCTTGACGGTTGCAATCTAAAAAGCTGAGAAATTTAAATTATGCCAGAAAGTAATGGGAAAACCTTAAAAATAATGGGTGGTGTGAATAAAAACTGAGGGAACACTCTGGGCTAACCCTCTTGAGCAAAGTGTTTTCTGAAACTTAACGAAACTAATTTTTATTCATTTCAAACTGAGTGTTTTATCTAAAAAATTGAGGGAACACTCTGCCTCAGTTTTTATTCACACCAACTCCTTCACAAATAACTCCTGAGTCTGGGACTTTATTTCAAAATTAATAAACCTAGAATATTTGAATTATTTCGCGGTTTATTAAGAGACCAATTCATTTACCTTTTAATGAATCACTCTGAATAAATCATGGATTTTCTAAGTATTTAGCGTTTTATTGAAAAAACAATTAAAAAACAAATCACACACCTCATTATGAAATACCCTATAACATTTTTATAAATTATTGTGGGATCTACAAATAAACAAGGGCGAGTAAAAAACTTCATTTGCACGCAACTAGGGCGTTAGAAAAATTTTCTCCACTAAAAAATTAAGGTTGGAGGTCTTCTCTTTTTTTTCATTTACTTAAGTGAATGGGTTTTTGAAACGTGATATGATATATGTATGCATGTATGACTCCTTTCCGGGCTTGCCATATTTGTTAATGAAAATGATTAAGCTAGTTGTTGCTTAATCATCTTAGTCGGGGAATGGCAAAACTTTGAGAGTATAATTTGTCATGAAAAAGCTTCTCAATTCGCCATTCGGAGTGGGCTATCAACTTCCGGCCCCTTCCATTCGTGCGAACAATGTAACACGCAAAACAAGAATAGTTGCGAAAAACTAAGCCTTGGCCTATCCTGGGCTGTCGCGCCAGCTACTTTTTTGCAGTCAAAAATAAAAGTCGCCTTAAGTTCATCTAAAACATCACAATTCAAGTAGCCGTATAACGCAATATTATATGTATGTACATTAATTATTTTGAACACTGGTTCGTCGTTGATCTATTTGTTCGGACTGCATATTGGATCTAGCAGTGGCTTTTCTGAATTCAAAGTTGAGTCGTTGAAAATGAATTCGATCGGGCTATCCAGATCGGATCAGCAGATGGTTTTGAATTTGAGGGACTTGCGTACATACATTTCACCGCTACGACCAGTTCATCCAATTATAATGGACCGGAAATGCATATGCCCGCTGGAAATATTTGCCTAGAACCATGTCTCAGAGAGGCACAGTAACATCGATCCTAGATGTAAATAAAAATTATTGAAATTTTTCGATTTTTGAATAGAGACTCTGTTCGTTCTTGTGGCACAGTAAAAAGTGGTAAATATAAAAAAAAATTAAATGGCAACCATGAAATGCTTAAAAGCTTATGTACCCCGAAGTTCTGTGTTGTTGTTGGCGATGGAATGTAACTCCCCCGAGCTTTGAATAGAAAATATCGGCCGAACTTTGTGGATTGGCATAGGGCGAAATCTTGTTTCTTTCGCTAGAGGTGGGAAGCTCTTTGCAAGAGAACGCAGTTTGTGCTTTTGTTGTTCGCTACGATGAAGCAGTTGACATCAAAATTGATACCAGTATCGTAAAGACAAAGATCTTTCTCTATGTCATCGAAGAGTAATTTGATCAAAGTTATAGAAGCTTTGGCAGTGGACAGAAAGGGTTGTGTTTTTTATATACTGCTTAGATACAGCATTTGTTCATGGCATCTTAGCTTGTTGTAGTTCGTCGCTCTCTTGATGATAATGATAAGTCATGAAGAAGCTTCTCAACTTACTGGTCAGAGTTGGACATAAAAACTGTAGGTTCCTTTGACTCGTGCGAAGTAAGCTCCTTCGATGTTCTTTTGTTCCTTTAATTTTAAAATAAAATCATTTTAGGCAGGCTTAGGCAGGTAAGTTGGCAGGGGAGAGGAAGAAGAATCCATTTCGCCACACTCTGGCCAATTCAGACCCATCATTTGAAGGCTTTTTCTAGGTTCTGATGTTGAGATTTAACTGGATTAACTCAACAGTGCCCAGTTAGAAACATTGTTTGAATGTGACTCTTAGTAAGTTGAAGGAGTTTTTCTACTTTTCCTTATAGATGGTTTTTCTTCAGTCTCCAGTTGTTTATGTTGGTAAGGCGCAGAATAGTCTTGACAAAACCACTGTGTCCTGGCACGCAAATGAAATGTATTCTATTGGAGTTGGCAAGCGATTTGATAAGTCGTGTGGAATTCAAAACTATTTTAGAGGTTAAATCAAAGACGTGGATAACATCATCTTTGTCAGAGAAGATGACAAAGTCTCGTTGGTTAAGGATCTGCTTCTTTTATTGCATGTATTTCAGGTTGGAACACACAGTGGCTTTTCTGGATTGTTACACATGACAAGGTTGTTTATATTAACATAATCCGAACACTCCAGTTCCAACTCCATCATGGAGTTTTTCAGTTCTTGCCACGTTATATTCCAGCGTTATATTTCCTGTTACACCGTTATGACCATGAACGCAACAGAGTTTTACGTTATGCTGTGTGCCTATAACCTTCAGCTCTTTACAAGCTTCGAATTGATCGACTTACAAGTAGAAGCCATTATAGCCTCCTGGCTGTCAATGTAGATCGTGATATCGTTCCATGATATTATGAGCATTAACTCTAATTGGAAGGCTCTTGTCACTGCTTAAACCTTAGCCTGGAAAACTATACAAGGAAGTCTTATTGAGGTACTTAGATGGACTTACACTCATCCCAAATTTCGTTGTGTTCGCATTGTTTTCTTCTTTGAAAGCATGAGAGAGATCGACGAAGTCCTGATACGGAAACGTATAGTCGAAGCTACATAACATCTGTACCCAGATATTTTCCCAATATTTGAGCCTATCGATACGAGTTCGATTTCTAGCATTTTGACTCGATTAGTGCAACGCTTTTAATGACAGATTCCTGTATAGTGGCAAAAGATTGAGAACTATTCCCAAATCAGTTGTCGGATTTTGTCGCTTTCGACTGATTGATGCAATGCATGCAAACCTTTGCATTTTGGGCACAGTTTTGAGAGTAGTGGCCGTAGTTACAGCATACCACCAAACCAATCCCCGTAAGTGATTATTGGCCTAACGATCGCAGAGTACAACTGTAGAATTATTCAGAGTTTAGGTCATCGGCAGGTGTAGAAGAATACCATTGCATTTTTCTATCTTTCTTCCATGTTCAAGTTCCAGTTCAGTTTCCTATAAGAACTATAGTTTTAGAACAATGCTCCTATGAGTGGGAGTGAAAACAATGGTAGTACAGTCAAAATCAGTTATAACGAACTTCGAAGGACCGATGAATTTGATCGTTATAAGCGAAATTCGCCATAATTAATGTCGTTGTAATCGGTTTTGACGGTATTATATTGTTAGTGAAAAACACTTTTTCTTTTTCGTTTTCTGTGGGTTTATCCCCAGGCTACATTGCTTCGTCCAAGCGTTAAGCTTGTTTAAGACTCCGTGTAGCGGTTCCCTAATAGTCTTAAATACGTTATCGTTGTAAACAATACTATATGGTCTGCATACAGCAAAATCTGGCGGTCAAGGTCTTACAATTAGACACGAATAGATTGGAGGCTTCAATTACATCAAAACATCTTTCGAAAATTTCAACAAAAGAATAGTATCATGCCGGAAGTGGTGATTTGAACATTAGGGCGGAAAATTCCAATAAAACATACATGCGTATGTATGCACATACAATATTTTTATATGTTGTTACCTAAAGTTACAATATGAACACTGAATGACAGGCCAGTTTGTATCCTTCAACATTATGATTCATTTAATTTGCGTTGTCGATGTCAACTTAAAGACACACATTCATTTTTTAAAATAGATTTACGGCTTCTTTCGAAATGACATTCCTTTCGTTTTGATATGCTTGATTTGTAAATCTAATTTATTGTATTATTATGTTCGAAAACATTTTCTCTTACATTATGGAAAGATACTCTGTGAACACCTTATGACATTTCATAAAGCTTTTAGAAGAGTTTACAGCTTTTCTATATTTAATTTTTGCTTATAGCAATTAGTTAAGTTGATAAAAAATTAATAAATATACATACATGCATTTATGTACATAAATATATATGTACATACTAGCGGCCCGCCCCGACTTCGTATGGGTACAATTAAATTACTTGATCATTGTTTTTGGGTATGTTTCGCCTTATTTTAGCCTTATTTTAATTAAAAATAATATAATAACGTAAAACATCATTTCGTCCTGAGCCTACACAGGGGACGTCTATCTGATGACACGAATTCCATGGCATGTCTTGAAACCCAAGTTGGGGAATGCGTTTAACGTGCCCAAACCATTGAAGTATGAACCGTTCCGTTCGAAAAGGTAGTTGTTCGACATTGAGTTCCTTGTATATTCTGATGATCTTAACTCGATAGAACGAACGAATACCTTGAAGAAATCTCATTTCGGCAGCTTATTCTTTTGGTCATTACCATACCGAAATACTTAAACTTCTGAACCAGTTTCGATACGACCCTACTCATATGCAGAGTGCATTGAACAGGCATTCGAGACATTACGATTACTTCTGATTTGTTCACGTTTACCTAGCTTCAGCACAGACGACTACGAAGCTATCCAGCGTTCACTGAAGTTCGTTCCAGATGGTTCGAAGTAAGTCATCAGCGAAAAGCGGATTGTTTATCCTTAAGTCTCACAATGCGAGGGTGAATCTAAACCATCCAGGGACTCGCTAAAACACACACACAAAATTTTATTTAAATCGGTCCAGCCGTTTAGGAGGAGTTCCATTACATACACACTTACAGAAGAATTATATATAAATATTAAAAAAGAAGATAAGCAAAACATAGAAATAATGACGCTTGTCTCGTAGGTTCTTTAGAATGTTGGGTTTGTAGAACACCATCCATCTAACTGACGGCTACTTATACTAGTTCCAAATAGTCTGTAAATATTACCATAAGAGATAAGAGTTGTGGGACGTTGAAGCTGATGCGAAACTTACAGGTAACCCAGCCCAAGTTTCACGGAATCATTTATGTTATCCAAATTATCCAAATCTAAATCCCACAGATAAGCCATGGGTTGTTGTCAAGCGGACACTTAACGACTCCCCAGATAAAAATTAAAAAAAAAATGTTTCAGTCGGCTCGAGCAGCAAAACTCCATGACCAGTATATTTGCAAACCTTATTTTTGCAAACCGACAACGCGACAGTAGTATAGAATGCTTTCATTTGTTTCTACATGTACATATGCATGTAAACATATTATATATTATTTTTTTTACGATTTTAAAAAAAATTAAAATATGAAATTAAACATTTTATTTTCATAACGATCACCATAAGCAATTTTAACGATTCTGATACAGACAACTGTTACTCGTATTATTCAGTGTCAGTGAACTATTGCAAAAAGCTCTGAACACACTAAACGTTTGGACGAAGCAATGTGGACTAGGGGTAAACCCCCAGAAAACCGAACTAGCGTTGTTCACCAACAAAAGAGTTATTCCAACTTTCATGTTTCCGACCATTGAGGGAATTCCCCTTAAATTGACTGAAAGTGCGAAATACATAGGTCTCATACTTGACAGAAAGCTGAACTAGAGGCAGAACGTCAAGGAGAGGGTAAAGCAGGCGTCTGTTGCCTTCTACACGTGTAGTAGAACTCTTCGGGAAAAATTGGGGATCCAGACCCAAAATAACCCTTTGGATGTACTCGGCTATCGTTAGACCGATACTCACATTCGGAGGACTGGTCTGGTGGCGCGGTGCCACCAGTACAGTTAACCTCAGAGATATGACCAAGATACAGAGAATGGCTTGCATCGGAACAATTGGTGCCAACCAACAGCGGGGATGGAGGTAATTCTTAACCTTTTGCCTCTAGACCTCCACATGGAGGAGACTGCAGCGAAAAGTGCTCTCAGAATCAGCCAATCTAAACACTGGAGACCAAATCCGTATGGGCATGCCGAGATTTTTAGCAATCATCTGGGCACAAATGTCAGCTCGCATTACACTGTCCCGGACTTGGACTTTGAGAAACCCTTCTCATGTGTCTTCCCAAGTAGGGAACAGTGGCAAAATAACGAAGTTTTGAATGAATCCAAATCCATCTACATTGTAGATGGCTCAAAAATTGGATATAGGCATAGGAGCAGGCCTTTTCTCAGAACAGTTAGGACTTAACAGCTCCATAAGACTCCCGGATCACAGCAGCGTTTTTCAAGCGAAGGTTCTAGCAGTGACAGGAGCTGCCCAACTAGTATCAATAACACGGGAGGATATTACGATTTACATTGACAGTCAGGCTGCCATTAAAGCAATAGCTACTACGCAGATAACATCGAAGCTTGTGAAGTGTTGTCCCGAAGAGCTTAAGGTTCCTGGCACGGAACACAATGTTAAACTCAAACCTGCCAGATTTTACAAAAAGACAGGAGATCACTGTCAATGCTGGTGGGAGTACTTACTAGCCACAACATGCTAAGATATCACACAAAGAAATTACACCTGAATGATGATGATATATGCAAATTTTTTTTCGATTATATCGGGGAATTAGCTGATGGTTCGCCATCAAAGCTTCTCAAATTTGCAAGAGCGACTGGATTGTTAACACCAAGGAATTAAAAAACCGCAGTAGGGAATATCATGGGTATCACAATGGGTCTACATAGACCTAAGTGTGATGAGGCAGCCCTCATCAGCCCACAAACCTAACCTAACCTACTCGTATTATTAGGTGAACCCCGTACATGCTACTGAGATCCTTTCCCATCATTCAGAACAAATTGATATTCGTTAGGCCATCGAATGAAAGTCTATCGTTTCATGACCGCGTCATATGAGCATTGCTAGGGATTCAAATATTACAGCAGAAGTCGGAAAAAAGGGAAAATTATGAAAATATTAAAGAGAATAAACAATATGGAGTTGCACTGGTATTATTTTGACCGCAACTGTATGTATGTACATTCTTAACGCATAGTAAAAATAATAATAATGCATTAAAACTTTCAAATTAATTCGAGTAGTAATCGCTTTCTTAAAGAGAGCTATAATTAATTGTTTAGAATTTATTAAAGAGTTCTCAATGAGCGGCATTGAATAGTTCTCTTGTCCCTCCCACACTAATATTTTTTTTTAGAAACTAAGCACAGAGAGAAAGCTTTTAGCTACATATGTATGTATGTATAACTATCCAGTGAAATTTGCAAACGAGCTGAGGCAGTCAATGCGATATACGTACCTGCATTAGATGCCCGACGGTACGCTCTCGCAGTTGTTTTTAATGCATGGCTTGTCGGTTCGGTTTTAAATATTGTTAATAATTTGAGAATTTAATAAATAACAGCAATCTATACATATGCAATGATGGTTTTGTAAGAACTAACTAAAATTAATCAATCAATTGTACCTGAATCTAAAAATAAAAATAGAAGATGTAATAAATGGTATAATGCTATCGATAATTAAAAAATGGTGAAGTGTTTGAATGATAAAAGCATTGGTGGAAGTTCTTATGTAGTCGGCATTTATCGCGGTTATTGGAGTGTGAAACATCTTCAAGTGATATCATCTAACAAAGTGTTAATCTTATTGGCTTATATAGTTTTAAGTAACAGCGTACCATATCTTAATGCGCAATCATGTTCGCTGTGTAAAATTGAAAATGCACCCCGTCCAAAGGACCCAAAAGAGAACTACGAGGAATTCATCTTTGAACATCAAGTTACCCGCCAAGATGCAATAAATGCTTTGCAAACACTTAACCAAAGTTTTTTCGATGGTAAGCTATCGAATGCGCTCAGTAATGTCTTCTAAAAACTACAGTTTTGTGTAAATAACTTAATTTCAATAAATAGGACCGACCGCGAGTACTTGCAAGTCTATCCTATGCACTAGAAATGTAATGAAATACTGTTATGGACCCCAGTTTATTAATGATCACTGTTGGTGTGAACTGGGCCATGCTAGCGGTAAGTTAAATATAATTTATTAATTAATATTAAAGTACCTTGTATATAAATAAGTTTTAGTAATTTACCAAACAAGACTGCCGTTCTTCTTAGGTTACAGAAATGTGTATGTGGATAACCAAAAAGGTTGGGATTTTTTTTTATTTAAAATTGATCTCCATACATACTGATATTCATTTACTATCCAAATTTTACAACTTTTCATAAGTGATTCATTGAAATCCCAGCCATTAAAATACAATTTATTTGGCTAAATACTGCACATGCCTGCGTGACGGTAATTGGTCTGTTTCTGAACTGAGTTTTAGCTTTAGCTGCAGCATTAGCCATTATAGCATGTAATTGTGTAATATGAATTTCAGCATTTTCTTTTAAAGCTGCAAATAAGTATAACAATGGTTATGTTTAAAAGCGCTTTCACCATTTGTAATGTGTTTGTATTCTTCAAAACTGTTTCTGGAATAACGAAGTTTTTAATAATTGAATCCATGCCTAGTATATGTATGTACATATGTGTAGTGCAATATATTAGGCCTCAATTCTGATTAATTAATAGGCACCTAATTTATAGAAGTGATAATAGAATTGCGATTGTATTCAATCAGTCTCTGCACTTCATTCAATCATTAAGTTTTACGAATGTATAATATTATCAATTTAATATGCGTGTGCACGTACCTATTTATAAAATCATTTATGTAAATCCAGTATAGTGCCAGTTAAAAGAAAAACTAATATAAATGCGTTGCGTACCTCGTCAATCACTTTAACCGCCACGTCTTTTTTTAGAAACCTACACATTACATAAATACATATTTTGGTCATAGATAAAAATAGTTAAGCTCTTTTGTAATGCGGATTTCATTGGTATATGTATACAAAAAAAAACACACAACATCATGCATCCTATCATTCCAATGTTTATAATTTTATTAATTGTTCGAGACTTCGATATGTGTATTTCTTGTAAATTGTACTTAAAGAACAAACAACGTTGTTTTAGGTTTAAAGTAAACATTAAATCTATTCGGATATGAACATGCATTCACATGTAGTTTCTACATACTCTTCGATTTCAATGATCGCTTCTAAGCATCTTCTAAGTGCATTCGGATGTAAGTTACTCGACTAACAATGCACAGAATACCAAGGCTTCAATTTACCGTTACTCAAAAGATTTATATTCAATATTAAGAAAAAGAAGTCGGTAGTTCATCTGCTTGTAGGTACCTGCATAATAAAACAAATTTATTTTGGACTAGTAGCGTTAACCATACATTTACTTTTTATTTTGTGTTGATAGAAAACAGAAAGATACGGGAATTCCTTAATCCATATATGTATACATATGTATGCGTATATATTAAGTCCAAAGAATTATTCTTAAGTTTTACGTTTACTTTTTATTTTCCTTTCAAAGAAAACAGATATGTAGATACGTATCTAGATATGAGAACTTGCGAAACAAACAAAATTAGAGGTGCTTTCAATTAAACACTCGTTTGCGTAGAAAATTAATTTGAAAGCGGGTCTGTTAATGTTATTCGATAGCATTTTAGTAGTTATTAATTATTGAAAATTTACTAAACATTGCTATTTGATAGACTAGCATGTAAATTTACGTACATACACATGTATACATATTTACAAAAATATCAAATAAATTGTACATACAAAGGACTAAAAAAATAAAATGTTTTCGCGCTAAATTGATTTTGACTATTTTGTATGTGTTACACATGTATTACAGATATAAAAAAATATGAGGCTCTACAGCTCATAGCAATCTTTTAAAACTCTTTGTGTTGGGGAAGAATTTTTTTCCCCAACTATTTATTGAGGAACTTTTTATACACTCGTTGTGTGCCAAAAGGTCCAGTTTGCTCCAGAGTCTATCACACCAAGCATTAACCTAAGGCAACCCACAAAACAAAACGTTTTTTAGTCAACATATGTTCGTGATTGGTCCGTAAGACTCCTGTGCGTGCTATGTTCGAGCCCTAGCAATATCCTCACTTACTTACTTAAGGTGGAGCTACAGTCCGGGGTGGGCCTGGGCGTCAACCAACAAGTGTCTCCAGCCAGCTCGATCTTTAGCCAGCTGCCTCAAGTTTCGCACTCCAAGTTGGTTGAGGTCCTCTTCCACTTGCGTGTGCCATCTGAGTCGCCGTCTTCCTCTACTGCGCCGTCTCTGGTGTGGATGCGAAGATTTTATGGGCCGGAGCATTGATCCATCCGCTCTACATGACCCAGTCACTTTAGTCATTGGAGCTTCACTCTGCCGGCTAAGTCGATGCCGCTGTATAGCCCATACAGTGCGTCGTTCTATCTCCTTCTCCACTCACCGTCTATGCAGACGGGGCCGAAAATCACCCAAAGAATTTTCCTCTTATCCACTACTAGCTGATACCCGCGACTACGTTCGCGTGGAAAGACGTCACATTATACCCTATGTTCTTTTCTGGATTTCAAGACATTGATGAGCAATTATAGCCTTTCAATTTCTCACATTAACTTTGCAAGACCTCCCAGTAAACAACATTCCTGGTTTTTCTTTCTAGCTCGAGGATGACCAGGCTATCAGGTCAATTGACTCTGAGCCCGCTGAGGGGCAAAAAGTAATTCCTTAGATCCACACCATCCTCTTCTTCAGCAGAAAATTATTGGTGCTGTTGTCTTAGTCGTGTATTTGAGTGAAAATAGCATTATGAATAATTAGGTACATTACATATATTTTGTCAGAAAAACCAATCAGATCTTTCATAACATTGCATGGGTTACTCGGTACATTTATTATTTCCTCCTCTTTCCATCACCAATATCAGGAAATATGTTAGAAAACTCCTCTTCCCTCAAGTAACGGCGAAGATGGATACGCATGTTAACTTTCAAGGAGAGGACTTCGACATAACGCTATCAGATTGATGACTTGAGACAGGCCTTCGCTTCATTTGCTGTGTTCCCCGTGGCACAAAAGGCTTGGTCTGTCTGAAGTCACCACCCAAAAGCACTGTCGGAGCATCCTATTTCCATACTCAATACCTTTCTATGAGACATGGTACACTGATATCACACTATAACTTTGGCTTCTCGAAGCACCTGATCCAAATCACTCTCCTTAGAGATGTTACAAAGTGTAGGCTCAGAATGACTTAGGTTGAGATGCTTTGAGAAGGTAGAGTGACCCGTCATGTCTGCTTTAACCAAGGTAGTTGCAATACCTGAGGACACAATGGCAACGGCAATGCCGCTGACTACAGTTGCGCATTACTATAAATGGCCAAACTTTAACGCCCTGTATTTTCGCCCACAGTTATAATTTTGGAAAACGGTAAAACACGTGTTTATTTATTTCTGTTCTAGAATATACTCACCAAATTTAAACTCCAAAATCCAATTTAAATTTTTTTTTTCATACAAACTTCAACACCCTGTAACACCCTGTAGAAGCTGAATTTCGAAATGTCCTTCCTTATTCCTTGTAAACATCATAAAAAGAACCTCTTTGCAAAATGTCAGCTTTTTAGGTTCCGGCTGGGCGTTGATGAGTCAGTGAGTGAGTCAGGACTTTTCTTTCTGAAAAGAAGAGATGAGAAGAGAAGAAGATCAGTGTCGCGGGTTTAGGGTGCTTAAGTGGATTCTCCACATCCCCCGATCGTCTGCCATCAACTCTAAATCATCAAGGGCTATCCCCATACGGGTAGAGGTGAGATTTCGGACTTGGTTCTGCCATATTATCCTGGGCCTACCTGATGGCACGAATTTCGTTACAAATCTACAACTGTTGATAGACTTGACATACTCCTAGGCCTTCTCAAGTACCAGTCCGAGAGTAAATAGCTGGCCGGTTGTGCTTCTGCCAGAACGAAAGTCGGACTACTCATCGCTCAACCTGGACTCGACCACAGCTCTGGAACGCGCTTCCAACGCCTTTGCAAATACTTTTCTTAATTGGAGCAATACATACCTCTTATCCCCTTTTTTAAAAAGTAGAATAATCACCCCAGTATGCCATTCGGTAGGTGTTTCACCGCATTCTCAGGCCACTCAAGGCCTTGAGCATTTTAGGCCGAATTTCGTCCACACCAGCAGATTTGCCGACTTTCAGCGTTTTAATCGCCAAAGTCACCTCAACTACGGTGGGACTATTCTCCGTCCTACTCAAAACCATGGGTCGGTCATTTTCAGTGCCCTGTTGGGGATTGAGCAGCTTCGCTGTATCATAGAGCGTATTCTTAATGACTTTCGAGGACGATGGCATTTATAACACCATCAATATTCGTTGGAAATAAAAATTAAATTGATGTAAAAACTGCAAAGTAGAGCAGGGAACAAAATTAAGAAAAACTTTGCATCCAATCAGAGCCGCATGAAAAAAAATCGTCGGACTTCCCGTAAAAGAACAAAGATAAAAAAATCGTAATAAATCAATAGTGCATTAGATAAAAAAAACACCAATGCATGTGATGCCAGTGGAGTTGTTTTTAAGATATAAGTTACGCGAGTTTCAAAGAGAAAAACGCAGATGAGAAAAAAGTATTATATCAGCGCGTCAAAGATTATAAAATTAATCCGTTATTCATAAACTTGAACTACACTAAAACAAATTTCGACCAAGAAATAGCACCCTTCTTTGTGGTAAAAACGGAATTAAATATTATTATTTAACAATACCTATCGTCAGTTGGTCGCGTAGTTAGCAATGGAGCTGTAGTCCTTTTGAAATGTATAACCAAGCCACTGTCTCTTTAGTCGTTGGACGTTTGTGCCTCCTGTTCTCTGGGAAAGATGTTCATTACGGATATGGTTGGCCCAGAAAATGCTTAAGATGTTTCATAGACACAAAATAACGCACATTTGCAGTTTGCTCGGGATAGTAGATTGTAATTTTCCATATAAATGCAGAGATTCAACATTAAAGCGGAACTGTGATAGCATTGTGTCTCCATATTTTGAATAAGATCTTAGATTTAGCTCGCAATATCTTGTTCGATTCGAGAACGTTTCCCTATACGCAGATTAAGCAAATGATAAAACTGAGAACTCCTATCTCGGAATAAACATAACTTCCTTTTTTATGTTTCCTACCAGAGAAGAATGGAAGGGTTATCAATGACTATGATATTGGTATATATACGGACAGGTCGAAGATGGATTGCGAAGTCGGCGCAGGCGTCTTTTCCGACCAATTGAATATATCAAAGTCTCTTCGTCTTCCAGACTCTGTTACTGTTTGCCAGGCGGAGCTTCTCGCGATTCGGGAGGCATGCCGCTTGCTGAACAATCTCTAAACATCCAACCAAAATATGGCTATTTTCTCAGTAAGTCAAGGCGCTATAAAAGCCATTGATGCGGTTACGATATCATCAAAACTGGTAGAGCAATGCCGGCTTGAAATTAATCAACTGAATGCCCACTCCATAATGACGCTCATCTGGATCCCAGGTCGTAGCAATCATGAGGGCAATGAGCGTGCCAACGAGCTGGCCAGGAAAGGATCGGGCCTTAACAGTTGCGGAAAGTCTCAATATTCCGCTAGACACTGTTAAGGTTTCTTCAGCTTGCAATTCATAGATGGAACGGCCTGTCCAGTTGCGTAATTTCAAGAAAGACATGGCCTAATTACTGCAAAACTAAGTGAAAAGAGTTACTTGGCAAATCAAGACCCGATGTTGCCAAAATCGTAGCCATTATCACGGGCCACTTGGACACCATTCGGTCAAGTTTGGTATTCCTCACAACAACTTTTGCAGAAGCTTCATTTCCACTGCAGGTGTCCGCCCCTAGCGAGGACCAGACAGCGTACTTTGGGCAAACTCTTCTTCGTGGACCTCGGCGAGATAGCTGAAAAAAGGATTGGAGAACTGATCCTTTATCTGAACTTCACCGGCTGGATTTAGCAAATGAGCACTCATCTACAAATGGGTTTAAACGAGTTACAAACCGGCGCACCCTGGCGCTTTTTAGGCTTTCCGGAGCTGCTACTCTACCTACCTACCTTCTTATGTTGTTGGCAGTGAAAATCGCCCTAATTTATGTAAGTTGCAGTTAATCATCTTCTGTTGTTCCGGCCCATCCTATCAGACTTCTTAGGCGGCGGTAGTATAAGCTTTGCAACAGTCTAGGGCTTTCGCTAGTTATTATGCTGCACGCGGTGTGATAAGGGACTTATCATTCTACATGCAGATCCGAAGATCGGTTCCCATGTTTCATGATGTTCAGAAGTGAAGAGATTTTTTATAAGGTATAGAAGATCCTTAATTAGGCCCCAAACGTAGTCGCCCATCATACTGAAAGGCCATTTGCCATGATACCATTTCTCCATTACAACGATGACTTAGTAGAACCTCTCAAGGTATTCTCTTTAAAAATACTCCTCATTTTTTTCACTTAAAATAATTTTCGTGTGAATGAAGAACATGTAATTCTACCAGTTCTGCATTATGTACACATGTATTTAGTTTTCATTTTTGGTTCTACAGTTAGAATAAATGAATACTTAAAATGCGCTAGATTTATCATAAGAAGGCGAAAAATAAAAAAAATTACCATAAACAAATTTTTGTTACGAGTGTGTGTAATGTTTGCTTTTGCTTCCTGAAATGAAAGAAAAATTAAAAAGTTCATTCAGTTGAAGATTATCATAAACTTTCTTGTTAGAATTTCAGAACTGTAACATGCCACGGGCTGAGATTTGAATATAGATTTTTTTCATACTTATATGAGAATCGCATTTCTCAAAACTGGAACCTAATCCGCTTTCATTTTTGTGGTCATCGCGAGATTTGTACATATGTACATTCTTATTACTCTAGCATTTTTAGACGCACAATTGTTTTGCAATATGTACTTTTAAAACGCAAATACATACTTATACATCTACTGTGAAACCTACAGTAAATGAACTGCATTAACATTTGGATGTTTATCTATTTATTTATTTATAAACGCTAAATTAGTTACTCCACGTTGCTGCATGAGTTAACATTGTTCTGGTCAATGATAAATATAAAATACATCCCCATGTAAGTGCATATGTATTACACATATTTGCCTTTGTTCACCTCTCTAATTTTTCATGATTACCTTATTATACTTAAAACATACATAATACTGACCTCTTTTATTTCTAATCATGTGCACAAACTAATGAATTCTCATGTGACAATGTGAGTGAACACCGGCAGCTTGCACATTGTATGATCAAAAGATATTGTAATTCTTTTTATTATCTTAATATCTTACTTGTAAAGTTTTTTTTTTTAACTGTCCTTGGAACTCATGTCTATACTTTTATTTAGCCTCTATTTACAAAGATTTTTTTGGCAATAATGTAACACAACTTTTAAATACATAACTGATTTTATTAGTAAATATTTCTTTTTCTCCTTGTTGTATCTATATATGTATATACATATGTTTGCTAAAAATTATATAACTAGAAATATATAATTGCACATTGAGCAGCTTTTCAAATTTTGAGAGTATGTAAAGGGTGGTTCAATTTTAAGGGCCGATGTTGATTTTGAATAAAACACAAATTATTTAGGAAATTATTGTCATTTCTTTTTATTATGATAATATTGGTATGGTTCAATTATGTATGGAACAAAATATCGAACAAAATATCGCGACCTCGGCGGCACACCTCCATCCGATGGTCCAAATTTTCGATGACGCTGAAGCATAATTGAGGTTCTATGCCGTTAATGTGCCGAATTATCTCATCCTTTAGCTCTTGAATTGTTGCTGGCTTATCGACGTACACCTTTTCTTTCAAATAACCCCAAAGAAACAAATCCAACGGTGTCAAATCACATGATCTTGGCGGCCAATTGACATCGCCACCACGTGAGATAACACGGCCATTGAATTTTGCGCGCAAAAGAGCCATTGTTTCGTTAGCTGTGTGGCAAGTGGCACCGTCCTGTTGAAACCACATATCGTCCACATTCATATCTTCCAATTCGGGCCATAAAAAGTTCGTTATCATTTCACGATAGCGAACACCATACACACAGTAACTGCCTGACCGGCCTCATTTTGGAAAAAATACGGCCCGATGATGCCGCCAGCCCATAAACCGCACCAAACAGTCACTCTTTGTGGGTGCATTGGTTTTTCGACAATCACTCTTGGATTATCATTCGCCCAAATGCGGCAATTCTGCTTATTGACGAATCCACTGAGGTGAAAATGTGCCTCATCCCTGAAGATGATTTTCTTCGAAAATTGATCATCCACTGTTGCCATTTCTTGCCACCATTCTGACCATTGACGACGCTTGAAATGGTCAAGAGGCTTTAGTTCTTGAGTCAATTGCACCTTGTTAGCGTGTAAATGCAAGTCTTTATGCATAATGTTCATCAACGACGAGCGTGAGAGGTGCAATTGTTGGGCACGACGACGAGTTGAGGTGGACGGCTCTTCAGCCACACTATCAAGAACAGCAGTAATATTTTCTGCAGTACGAGCTGTACGAGCATGCACTGGTGTTTTCACATCTCCTACAGACCCGGTTTGCTCAAATTTTTGCACGATTTTTCCGATTGTACGCACATTTGGACGATTAAATTGACCGAAAAAATCACGAAGTGCACGATATGCATTTTGATTTGAACGCCCATTTTCATAATAAGCCTGAATAACTTTAACGCGTTGCTCGATTGTGTATCTTTCCATGGTTCAAATTGAGTTAGTCTGAAATTGAGAAATGACAAATGAAATGTCATTTTGCACAACATGGTTGGTTATGAAAAGCTAGGTCTCGGCTCATCCCGAGCTGACACTCCAACTATTTATTTATTTAGAGGGTGGACTTATGGTCGGGATGTCGTTATTTACTGACAGAAGTAGGTAATTAACTATTTTAGCATGCTCCCGGATTTATGCATGAAAGCGGTGGGCCTTTGGTGGTGCTATAGGACTGTGTACAGGAAACTAATATGTACATAGGTGTTGACCTCAGCACTCGAGTTATAAGACGCATTGTGTTGTGTTGTACATAAATTTATTGAACTATACGTGTGGGTTATCCGCACCAGCAGCAGTATTACACAAGTTTGATTTCAGTAGAGCGAAGTGATAATGTGCTCGCTCTTCTCACGTCGTATAGGCAAGTTTTTGAATTGTATATTATTATTAGTTCTTAATTTAGCCACTGTGTTTGAAGGGCAAGTCCAGTAGCACAGTAACCGTCAGACCAATTTACTTTGGGTTTGAATGGTGGTTCAACAAAGTACCGTTCAAGATCACCCACATTTTTGGGTCTCTTTGGGTGGCTATGGTGGTGTTGGCGAGGTACAAACTTTTAGCGCTAGTACTGACCCTTGAAACCGTCCATTAACAGGCTTTTTTGACTCTCTTATCATTGAGGAAGACTTGGTAGGTCTGATTAAACAATATAGTTGACTAGATTGGCTGTTTTGCAATTGGATCTTGTAGATTAAATCTTGCCTCCGTATCCTGTCATAGTCTGCTGTCAGATCTATAAATGCCACATATGTTATATGCATTTTTTTATATCGTGCTTTAGCGTGTATCGTAAAACTGCGTCCAGTCCAGTCGATTTGGATTTGCTGATTTATGGTTGGGCTGACTTTGATGGAAATAACTCATTCCATTTGTTTATGGACAAATACATACTAAATTCTTTGGAATAAAAATAAAAATTGTTAGACCAGGGGCTAATAAGAGAGATTGGACGGTTTTGCAGCTGTTTTTCATATACTTATAGGTCGCGATGATTCTTTTTTCTTGAAATTCGCCCATATTATTTATTTCTGAGGAGGGCGACGCCAGCCGTTCTTGAATATATGTAGGCCTGTTCCACGCCTCAACATATCTTCACTGGAACAAGGCAGTTTCTATTTCTTCTGACGTAACGAGGCTTTAATGCGTGAGGTCCCTCGACATTCGTATTTCAAAGTCTCGCTTAGATTGAGCTAAATAAATAAAGGAAACAACAGTTATCACAAGACACTCCCTCAGTGGGGCTCGGGCAACCATCTTGTTGAAACCAAGGCATAGTTTTGTCTACGAACACCGCAAATGCAAAGCAATACAGTGAGGAAGTCGCACAGCTACAATCGCAATATACCGTCGGAACCTTTTCTGATCAAGTGCCCCTTGGACAGAAGCCCCATGCCGCCATCAAATAATAAAGACTAGTGGCAACACTACCAAAAAAACTATTGGAGATGCGAGATGAGATAATGGGCTGTATTTCTTTCGGAAAGCATAACCAATTAACAATTCAACTACGAAAGCCGGCAAGCGCATGCAGTGAAACAGACGGCATACAGAGCGGCGTTGCAACGAAAACACAGAACTTCATAAGTCCAACAAAGCTAGTAAGGTGACAAGCCAACAGCCAAACTGCTTGTATTTAAAAAAAAGCAACGGTTGGATGTTTTGTCAAGCCTTTTTTTAACAACCATTAGTCCTGGCCTTAGACCAGAAAAGACCACCACTGATCAAATGTTTATACTACGTCTATGACAGATTTTATAAAATTGAGGAATCTCCTATAGAAACCCACCAAGTTTTCATCGATTTTCGGAGCTCATAGACAGCACTTATAGAGACAAGCTATACAGAGCAATATCTAGTCAGGAAATCCCTGTCAAAACTCGTCCGATTGTACAGGATGACGATGAAGAATGCACTCTGCTCCATTAAGGCCGGTAAAGACCTCACCGAGACTTTTGATTTATTTAGCATCGTTCTTTAATAAAAAAAAATTGTACAAAACTCACACCCCAATGCCAGAGGCACAATCTTAAAGTTTTTGCAAGAAGAACGCACCTGATGTCACGAGATCTTTTGTAAGTATTATCACGACAAATATGGGCTGAACCCTTTGAGTCGTGCTTTTTTCTACTGCATATTTTGACCTGAAATTTCGTAATCGGTGATTTTTGGGGTCGCTGATCACGAATCTGAGGCTATATTTTTATAATTTTCAAATCCAAGATAGCGGATTCAATATGGCGGCCTAAATTTTGTGCAATTGAATCTTGGATCCGCCATTTTGAATTCCGTAATATAACCTCAGATTCATGTTTAGCGACCCCAAAAACTCCCGAGTACAAAAATTCAGACCAAAATATGCAGTAGAACATTTTTGACAGCGGTTTAAATAGGTGGTACTCTGGCAGTACCACTGTGACTCAAAGGGTTAATGGTCAACAAGGACAAAACAAGGTGCATGCTGACCATCAGAAAAGATACCCAAAACCAATGTCTCGTACAGAACGTCACGCTCGAAAGATATACATGTCTTTGAGGTTGTAAAGGCCTTTCCCTATCTAAACTTAGCTATTAACTTAGACAATGACAACAGCGTTCAAAAGAAGAATAATTCTACTTAATCGCTGGCCCTCTCGAAAAACTAAAGTGACTCCATATGCGACCGTAATCATCCCATTCCTAATTCTTGACGCAGAGGTATGGACTTTTTTTAAAAGTTGATGAAATCGTCCTCTGTTCCTTCGACAAAAAGACATTAGTCTTTCGTGTGATCTTTTCTGCATAGACGGTGAATAAAAGAAAAATATGGTTTTCTTATAGAAATAAATCATTCGGTCAATATATATACATTCCTGGTGCTTATGGCTTTATAACAAATATTACCGCGGAAAATACCCCAAAGCTCTCAATAGAATAGGTAGGTAATTAGGTATACTTAACAAATGCACGAATGTCTACCAAAATTCCTTTTGTTATTTTTTTTTCGCACGAATGGAAGGGACCTAAAATTTATTGCCGACTCCAAACGGCGAATTGAGAAGCTCTTTCATGACAGAGGCTTGTCATTACTCGACGACAAGTGATGCCGCGAAAAGTGTTCGGTGGACATGGCTGGGGCTTGAACTCACACACTGAACCACGACGATCGGGAGAAATGTATCCGGACGAATTTGGTGTCTAGCAGTTCAAACACAGAATCAATAAATGCCTGTGAACATCTCGGGGCGTTATATAAAAGTTGTAGGTTAACTTTCCCTGATAAAGTACAAGAAGTATACATTATGTTGTAATTACAACGACGATGCAGTAATTAATTTAAGGATGTATTAACTAATGAATGCAAATTCGTAGATTTCATGTTTAGAAGCTTTTGTAAAGTTGTTTGTATATTTATAGATGATGGTAAATACATACATATGTATATTAATTTATTCTCTTATCATCCCATTGGAATTCAATGTTAAACAACAATTTGTAAAATGTCCACGTACATTTTATTCAATTTGATTCGTCGTGATAGTGTATGTATGTATGTACATATGTATGTATATCAACTATACACATGTATATTTGCCATAACGAGTGACACATAAGTTACGTTTGGAATACATATTTGCTTATACCTACCCAATAAATATTAATTACAAATTCGGAATTTAATTAAAGGAGTATACGAGTATTAAGTACTTGAATTTGTTATGAATGGTTTTTCATCAATCCAGGTACATGTTGCCCGTAGGTACATATGTACGTATGCAAACGTATATTCACGAACAAATGCTTGCATACAATATGTTCGAGTGTACATAGGTCCGATTTTGCAGAATGACTACGGAGCAAGGTGTTGCTTCATTAAACTTTACGCGACAGAATTCTTGAAAGAATTGTTCAAAACTTACATGTTTACTCCAGAACCAAAATCTTTTAAGTCTTTGCATTACTCGCCTTCGCCAATGATACCTATCTATATTAACGTCATTCAAAAAACGCAACGTGATGTCAACAGCGCGTTCGTGGACTTTAAAACGGAAGACAAAACAAATTACATACTGTCAAGAAGTAAGGACACCCAACACCGACGTCTTCGACAGAACATAGGCTCCACTATAAGCTCAGGCAATGACACCAGTGCTGATATCACTCTTGCCAGCCGCTAGACAAAACCCTAACCATACATGTCCTGCGCTATGACGCATAGGTATGGACTTTGTGAAGTATGGATGACGTCGCCCTCGTTTGTTTCGAGAGAAAAGTCCTTCGAGTTATTTTGGTCCCACCTACATAAACGGTGATTGAAATTGAAGAAGAAGAACTGACGACAACAACATTGACATAGTCAGAATAGATCATTTCATATGCACCAACTAAGATAGCTGAGACATGGAGAACAGATGAATATTAGCGCTTCGAATCTACCGCGGAGGGATTTCTGTTCTGTTCTGTTTTTCATTAAGTTTTTATCTCAGAAATTGGTCACCGTGACTCAGCCATGTCCATCGAATGTTTTTCGCGCGACCACCTCTCCTCGAGGAATGACGAACCTTTGAGAGTTTAATTGTCATGAAAGAGCTTGTCAGTTCCCCGTTCGGAGTCGGCAATAAATTGTAGATCCCGAAAAATGACACACGCATAACACGAATGATTTCGAAAAGCTAGACCTTGGCTTATCGCGAGATGTCGCGCCAGCTTTTTATTTATTTAAGACATGCCGCGACAGCTGAGTTGCTAGCTCAATCATCTTTTTAAACGATTCTTTGATTTGTATTTGTGTGCAATACTCCAGCTCCCTCATTCTCCCCCTTGAGTAAACCCTTCTGAAATACCCTACATACATTGTTTCCATATCTCTTCCTGTAGGCATTTTGCGACGTGGACAAATCTATTCTCTTTGTCTTTCAAAGGTCGTAACATTTATGTGTCAATTTCTTCTTTTTTGTTTTTCTGCAAACATATTTATAATTTAATAACTAAAAGCATTTTTTTATTCACGTACAATTTTTTTGCTCATTTATTTTCATTACAGAGGGATTACCGTTTATTCCGCATATATGCTACGTTGGAGAAAAACAGTACCAAGCTTCAGTTGGATCCTGCTTTTTCTATGAAGAGGTGAAGGAATGCTGCTGTGCTCCAGCTCTGGCAAAACAATGTACGTATGAAATTAGAAATACATATATACTTATGTTTGTGTATATATACATATCTATTTATTAATCAAGTTGATTTGATATTTTAATTATAAAACATGTTTAGGAAAAAAGAAAATTTAAATTAAAACAATCAACAAACGATACACTAAGAGCAAATCGTTTGAACCTTTGAATTTTTTCTGCGACATTTGAGAAACAAATCCTTTTGCGGACCTCACAAATAGGATATTTATATACACAATTATTTAATTGTAGGTCGTTAAACTGCCTTGACTTCCTTCTCATCCAACTAAGAGCCGAATTGACTTTATTAGCTAGTTAGTTAACAAACACTTTATTTGAGAAAAAAATTTACAACTTTACAGTTTTTTACAAATGTGTACACACCAACCAATTATACATATATAGGTGTCCCGTAGACTAACTGAGACTCAGGACCAATTGTGATAAATACCTGTAGAGCTCCTTATGAAGAAGAATTTTATCCTTAGAATGGTAGCGATAAAAGAAATTTTGACTCAAATCGTGGAATTTTTGATTCAAATAAAAAGAAAAGAAAATAAATTTCATTGGTCTTAATCCTGCAAATACAAAATCAACATATGTCTTCCTAGTCAATCATGTCCTCATCGTGGTGCTGGAGGAAACTGAGGATGGACTTTAATATTTAAAAAAAAAAAAATTGTAGAACACACCTGCTAAGAACATAACGGCACGTCCCTGGTCGTATTGTTTTGTCTGTTATGCACTTATATATTACATGGCGATAAGTTACATAAATTGGTGTTAGGTAGGGTTAGGTTGGTTGAGGTGGCTCCCAGCTAAATCCAACACATTTAGACCCATTAGAGGTCCGTTGTGATACCACAAGGATCTCGGAAAGGTCTTCTGCCTACTCATTGAACCAATTGGAGCTTCTTATGAAGCGTAGGAGGCTACTAACATCGATGTTTGTCAGGTCGCCTAAGTTGGAATAGAAGAAGGCTCCTAAGATAATTTTTCTTTTGCGGGAGAGAGCTGGATATGTGCAAGGAAGATAATCTGCTCCTCCTCCTCGTCCATATAGCTTCTGCAGAAATCGTTTGTGTAGACCCCAAGCCTTGTTGCATGCCTGCCTATTAGGCAGCTTCCAGTAATGACACCTATTATAGTGCTAATATGCAATCTATTTAGAGAAATCAATAAATTAGAGCGTTTCAGATCCAGCTTGGGCCAAATCTGCTTTGTCGCTAGACATATTGTACCACTTGTCCACCTAAGGTTTGTCCTTTCGATAGCATCTAGCTTTTGCTTAAGTTTACAAGTAGTGATTGGTGTCCTTATCAGGCCCAATATGTTATGTTGTTCCATATCTGGCGAGTTCATCAGCCTTACAATTCCCTGGAATGTCACTGTGCCCTGGGACCTAACAAAGGTGAATTTTAAACCACTCCGCCATCTCTATAAGAGACGATCGGCAATCTAGATCTATTAGTGAATTTGAAGCGACTGATTCCAAGGACTATAATGCCGCTTAACTGTCCGAAAAGATGCGGATATCTGTGGCTGATATCACGTTTTTCTTCAGCCAAAATAAGACTTCTCTAATTGCTAAGATTGATTTGGTTGACGGAAGGCCAGGCCTTCCTACGCCTGTCGAAGAAAACACCACCACCCACCCAGTTACTTATTTTTGAACAGTCGCTCGATGTGAAAGTGAATTGACTTGTCTTCTGAATACATCGTTATAAAATTACCTGGGAGGGATAGTTCTTGTCAAAACTTAGTTATGTTTCTGGGAAAAAATTTTGACATTTTTTCATGGAGGCGTGGCCAAAATCTTTACTAGACTGTGAGATTGGTTTGAGGCGGATGGTTGCACTAGCTGCCATTTGTCTGCCAAAAGTATCGAGGGGTGATAGATGAAACAAAATATCTAGTGCTGCAAAGGGAGTCGTGCAAAGAACTTCGAAGATAAACGCAGTTGGTATTATTTTTGTATGCTTTTGTACACGTGATGTTTAAGTTGTTAATTCGGACCAATTTATATTTTCGCACTTTTAAGTGTATCTATTTTTATATGCAACATGAAACTTTTTTTCCCAAAAAAAAATTTACTACTGGGCAAAGTAAATAAAAATCTTGCATGCATACATCACATAGTTTGTGTATATACCCCCTTTAGCAATCTAAATTTGCAGCATATTTCCACTCATATATTAGTTTATATTTTTCCTTCATCATAAATTTCGATAAATTGGTTCTTGTGTACATCATTAAACTTTAATAATGCTGTTTATTCAAAGTAACACTTAGCCAAAGATCTCATAGAGCGAGCGATAATAGCTAATGTTTGGCTTGTTTTGAGGAATAATAAAATGCTTAAAGCAATCAACAAAATTCTTTCCGTGATTTCATATTCATCAAGTTTTAATTTTTATATAGGATGTACTTTTAATACATGTATTGCATACTGACTAATAAATTTCATCTATTTTCAGGGAAACATATTTCAACTGGATCCAATCTTACTGCATTCCCATGTACATTTGTGTTTATATTGGCAGTACTTGCAACATTTAAGGCTTACGCACTAAACAAATTTCTGTATTAAGATATTTATTTGGCTGTGGAAACGATATGTTCTATAATTATTATTATTATACATTATTTTTTTTAATTGCACATGAGCCATGTAGACATGAAATTCAGAACAAATTATAAATGGAAGAAAATGGCAACGTTTTTTTGTATTAAAATGTTAAAAAGATAAATTAACTTTTCTCTAAACAACTGGGATGGAAAACCATTTTGAACAGTAAGCATTGTAAATCGTCGTCCATAGTGACATCTGTGATGCTTGGGAGAAATTTGTAAATTCCAAATATAATATTTAAAATTGTATATTCATTGAGGATGTTAGAGCAAAAACAAAACTGTATACAGAGAAGAAGAAGGAACAATTTAATCCCACTAGGTATAGCCAGCTAGGAAGAGCTGGTTAGTCTGCAGAAAGCACCTCATTATATAGACAAGACTAGTCGTGCCAGAGATCGACAGGTGTCCGGATACACCATAAACGATTGAGCTATCCTCGGCAAGGTTCAATTATCACTATTGATCCAGTCTCAAGGTGAAGAAAAGGGAGGTATGGTTGAGGGGTTAATCAGTTCTAAGTTTTCTAGGTGGTTACTGATGAGAGACCCTGTCAAAGGACAGACCAAGCGAAACGAGTCTACTACTCTTAGGATCAGTAGTCCTTGCTTAACTCCCTGCACCGTGACAAGTTAGGTAATCTTGTACGCATCCAAGATCCCAATGCTATCTCAAACGCCACAATGAAAACAAATTACTTCGAGGAGATACACAGCCGACAGGCAGCAATCACAAAAGACCGTTTGTGGCAACACTGCCAACATACTATTACAAACCCCGCAACTTATATGAAGATAGACCACGAGAAGCGCGAATCACATAACATATCCAATAAAACACATACAAGTAAAGGGTTTTTCAATAGGGACGCTACAAAAGTAGAGCGACAGGGACAGCAAACAACGCCATATTTTTCTTGCGGTTTTTTGACATTTCTCTTCAGTAAGGTTTGCCATTTCATGATGGAAAGATATACGATCCAACAACAAGTCGAAATTATTAAATTTACTACCGAAATTCGGAGTCAGTGGCCTCAACGTTAAGAGCGCTACGTCCAATTTATGGTCGTCATAATCGTCCTAGCAGATCAACAATTGAGCGTCTAGTGGAAAAATTTGAATCCACAGGCACAGTACAAAATGTTTCCGTGCCAGTGAGACAAAGAAGTGCCCGTAGTGTCGAGAATATTGCTGCCGCTGAGGCTTCAGTTGCAGAAAGCCCAAATGTTGTGAGAGACACATCGTTCTCAAGCGTTGGGCATCTCTGTGACGTCGTTGTGGCGAATTTTGCGAAAAGATCTTGGCCTACATCCTTACAAGATTAAATTGACGCAAGAACTGAAGCCGCTTGACCACCAGAAGCGTCGTATGTTCGCGAATTAGGCTAAGCAACAACTTGAAAATGATTCGGATTTTCATCGAAAAATCATCTTCAGCGATGAGGCTCATTTCTGGCTGGATGGCTTCGTCAATAAACAAAATATGCGGTATTGGTCAGGCAGCAATCCACACGTACTCCATGAGTCATCATTGCATCCCGAAAAAATTACGGTTTGGTGTGGTTTATGGGCCGGCGGCGTCATTGAGCCGTACTTCTTCCGTGATGATCAAGACCGGCACGTTACTGTGAATGGGGATCGCTACCGTTCAATGATAACCGAATATTTTTGGCCCCAATTGGATGATATGGACTTGGAGGACATGTGGTTCCAACTAGAGATGGGAAATTCGACTCTTTTTAGTGAGTCGACTCACAGCAACTCACTCACTTCACTGAGTCGGTACAAAAGAGTGCTTCAAAAGGGTCGACTCTTCTTTTCCTGCTTGCAGTTCTTCTTCTTTAGAAACACCGTTAACCTATGTCCACTTTTTAATTTCAATTTACCTGATCTATCAACACAATGCAATTGATTAAAAATAGAAGAAAGAACTGAAAGCGAATGTATTTCATAACTATTCTTTTCATACACTACACACTATTCAAACAACAGAAACCACACGCCAATATCGCCTCGCCATTCGCCTATTGACTAAAGGGATACAAATACAAATACAATATTCGATAACAGTTTTGCTGTATCCCTTTTTCCCATACCAGTCACGCAGTCTGAAACTGAGGCCAAAACAAGAGCAAAACACATCACAAAAAACCACCACCATTCCATGTCATCTATCCATCCATCCATCCATCCATCCATCCATCCTTTCCATGCACAATTTTGTAGAGAAAGAGGCAAGCAAAAGTGTGTATCTCTACTGTGAATGTGATCGCTTCACCGACTCATTTTGTTCGATGCGACACGAGTGCGACACATACACAACAGTATCGATGTGGCGTGTGTATCGGCTCTTGTGTGTACCATGTATAATCTTTTGTGTATCGAATAACTTCAGTGAGTTGATTCGACTCATAGAGGTGATTCGAATCTTTTGCACAGAGGTGCATCCGTAAATTCAGTAGATTGACTGGCACATTTGAACCGACTCACTCAGCAGTTACCCACCTCTAGTTCCAACAGGACGGCGCCACAAGCCACACAGCGAATATCACAATCAATTTATTGGAAACCAAGTTTGGAGAACGTGTTATCTCACGAAATGGTCCAGTCGCTTGGCCGCCTCGGTCGTGCGATTTGACGCCGTTAGACTATTTCCTGTGGGGCTACGTCAAGTCTATGGTCTATGCCAACAAGCCAGCGACGATTGATGAACTTCGTACGAATATCGAACGTGAAATTGCAGCAGTATCGGCCGATTTATGCTTGAAAACCGTCGAAAATTGGGTTCAGCGTCTGGACTTCTGCAAGCGTGCCCGTGGTGGCCATGCAAAAGAAATCGAGTTCCATACATAATGGCATCGAACGTACTTTCACAGGAATAAAGAATTTCATTGATATCCAAAACCGTTTTTGTTTTATTTAAAAAAACTTTTGTAGCGCTCTTTTTGAAAAACCCTGTACTACCAAAAATGTTTAATTTTATCGTTTGAATGTACACTTAACTAGACAGACATTCCACTTTTGCAAAGTAACTATATTTTACATAAATTAATGAATAAACAAAATATTACTTTTTTCTGTGGACATTGGTTTTTTTTTTAACTAGCTCTGGTAGCAACCTTCTTGGAAAGTACAACCGCGCCTTCTTAGACAGCGGCCTTGCCTTGAGGAAATAATGTAACAATAAATAATAAATGTAAAATGGTGTTTTTTCTTTAATAGCATTAAAGGTGATTTTTAATATTTATTAAAATAAAATCGAAAATATATTGTGAAAGTTACTCAATTATTTATTAGAATTTACACAAGTTTTATCAAAACGTAAGAACAACATATCATATCATTGCGCAAAGCCCTTGCAGAAACATGTAGATGTGAAGAAGGAAACCTTATAGGTATGTAGAAGATTCAGTGTAGACACCGAGAATTTGGGAAAACTACAATATTTCCGCAGGCTGTGTAAGGGAGAGGAAGACCAACACTTCAGGCAGAATAAACAACACTTCAAAAAGCCGAATATGACTTTGTTGATACCTTACACTCATTTTTAGGATTATCAGATGACTTCATAACCCAGCATGGTTTTTTTCCGATCCACAAGAAATGAAACCTTTCTACTAAGGCCGTTTTAGATACTTTAGTCTTCTCAGCTTCGCATATATGTATGATTGTGTCCGCCCCATTTTGTCTGAACGCCTGAAATTCTTCATCAACCACCTGATTGCCACCTACCAGTGCAATTTTAAGAAAGGAAAGTGCCCAATCGACGAAATGTTCACAGATCCTGCAGAAAACCAAAAAACAAGTATTTTCACGCTCACGCGACCTATCGCTTCAACGTCATTCACCAGACGAAAAGTAGCAGGCTGCCCACTTGTAATAAATCTATTTTCGATCGAGTGATGTGTTTGTTTTAGAAAATTGTATGGGTAACTCAGCTTACCTTATCCCATCTTACTCCACACTTCCCTACCTATGAAAAGAGAGGCGAGTCAAACAGGAAGTCACAATGGGCAGCTATAACAACTCGAAGTAGTAAGACACTTTGTCCACCCTAGTTCTGCTATTACTTCTAACCACGACATCTCATCAGGAATAAGAAGAAAAAGAAACTCATGCCACAATTGAGTAGATAGGCCTTATCCCGACGAACAAGGAGGCGCTGAATAAAACCTTTATCGTCCAAGCGGTAATCCATGGTCATCAGCGCTGCCGCCTGCGAAGTATTTGAGGACAACTAGAGCAAGACCTCACCTGAGGTTGAGTGTATAAGTTGAAAGGGACTTCCACCAAATAACGGTGCGTAACTGAAGGGTGTTGTATCACGGCCTTGCTAATTGGAGAGGCTTGTTGGTTAAAACCGAGGTTGAAACCAAACTGTAGCGCTATCTATGAAAGAAACTTGCTTGATCTAACTATGGGTATGGGATCGTATCGACAGAAATCCTCACGAGTCAAACTAATTAATTTGACAGTTCACTTATCACTAGCAGTTATTGCACGATATATGTATGTATGGAAGTACAAATGTATGTACGTATGGTGACCTTAAACAGCCGCTGCGAACGAGTATTTGATTCCGTGATAGATAAGTCTGGTGATGATTGCATTTTTATTGTTCCGCAGGTTTTTTGGAAAATGACTTGGTATTGCATTTTTTAAAAGAGGATATCACATTATCGTAGACTAGCATATGTACATATGTAATGTATGTATGTAAGGCTGAATGGGGTTTTATCGGCCATGTTCTTTTAGGGTTTGATAAAATTAAAAACATAGGTCAGCTTTGTGGTTTGGGTATTGGAAAATTTAGCTAAGCTGGTAAAAGCTTCGTTAAGTGTTTACCTTACACAAGTTCTAAACCATTCACGACGAAAGCACATTTTTGACGACAACTTGATCACCAAAAAAAATCGGGAAGAATGTTGTCACTGAAGCTATTCAAAAATATTTTAACGAGTTTCATAGGAGTAGAGAACTATACTAGTCGCTGGAATTGTCCAGACATTATTACACAACAGTTGAACTAAATTCGACAACAGAAGGACTCCTCAGAGTGGAGTTATTTCCCTTCTATTAAAGCTTATGAGTTATGATCTTGAATACAATTTTTATGCGATTCGACAGAGGGTGAAGGTTGTTGCGTATGTAGATATGGTGATAAGCCACGCCATGAAGTGCGCTACAAATATGGTAACACATCCGCTGGGGTCTCGGTGTGAATCCAGACAAAACTGAAATGTTGGTAATTCAGCCATATGACTCTATTAATATACACAGCTGTTGTGAGTCTATTTCTCAACTATGACACCAACGTCCAACGAACAGGTTGCATCATCGACTGCTTGCATTACTCCCAAGTTTTCATCAGAAATAGTTCTTAAGTAAGACTTCTAAGCAGACTGAAAAATTATTAAATTTGTTGATACGCTTGTCCGCACGACCGGTTTGAAAATCCAATGCAGAGTTGGCGCAAACCACGTTTTCTTAGACAAGATGAAAATATCAAAGAATATTCGGAGAGAGAGCTCCTTGCTATTCGCATAAACTGATGCACAAGAACTCTAATGACCATGCATATGTAAAACATTGCTATCTTTCTCGAACCGAAGTCATTGATTCTAGCGAGGGTCAAACAACGCACTCTAGGCATACTTTTCGTACCTCAGAGAGACATGCAAGGAAACAATCGGAGAACTAATTAGTTTCCTAAACTCCAGCCAATCAATATTCTCCCAAAACCAGGTTACACGTGGTTTCAAAGCGGCGCATCCCAGTGCTAATTGGTTTCTTTTCTTATTGAGCTTCTGCTTCCTAGGTACGCTGTTCTTCTAAACCCATTTTGGTATGAAAGCCGACATTTTGCTTCAAATTTAGGTTGTGTAAGAAGTTATCAGTAGGAGATGCAAGTAAACCATTTTGTTCCTATACCACAATGCTGTTGTGACCGTCGCACTCTTTGATCCACCACTCTGATTCTGAGTCTGACTGCAATATGAAGACGCGTATGTACTGACTCGTCGTGTTTGATATATCCGACTGTTGACGTTGCGCATTTCCCGTGGAAACGGGTTTCTAGAATGAAAGTAAGATCAATTATTGGCTAATGAAGGAACGTTTCGAAATAGATGGCCGCCCTAAACATATATCAAAGGAATAAGCATAGTAATTCTATGTAACATGTACCACATTTTGTATTTTATAGTTTTGTCTGTACAAATAACATGAAAAAACTTATCGATAAAGGAAATTTTGTTAAAATTGTAATAAAGTTTTCTTACAGTACAAACAGTTAAAAGAATATTATATACTCGTCCGAAATTGGAGAAGCGTTTTATTCAGGGTATTTACACACGAAAGGACGTCTTCGTGATCATTGGACCAATCTTTAAGGTTTCGTTCTATGTTGTTAAGTCTTTGAGTACCTAATCTTAACCCACCGTGCTTCAGTGCGGCCACGCAATGACAAGTTAGAACTTTGAAGCACTGTCGCCGTATTGCATTGTGAGAGTTATTGTCCCATATTGGAGTTGCACGAACGTAATTCCAAGCCAGTAAAATATAGTCAAGCAGAGCATCCCAATGTGATGAATCATGAAGTTTCCGAGTGTGACTGATTATAGCTAATTTAAACGCTGACAGATGCATGACTGCCTTTGCGTAGGCAGTACTGTCAGTTTTCTTGCACAATCGTGATGTGGGGAGACTTTTAAATATATTGCGCTTATTTAAAATCAGTTCGTCTTCCATGTACCTGTTGGTAGTCGAGACATACTATTAATTTAGTATTTATTTATTTACATGCCAATACTTACCCAATATCGGGCATTGGAAATTCAGCACGAATTTGATCCTCTAAGCCATTGTTATTTGTCACTAGGCTTCCTATCATATCAACAAGTTGGCTGTGGCTTAGGCCCTTCAGTAGCACATTTAAACTCGTGTTCACATTACTCTGTGCAATTGGTTTTTCGTCTAACTTCAATTTTTTCACAATAGGTGCGGTGTTTCGTAATGTTCTAAACTCATATGAAGTTCCTGTTTTTTGACCGTGATCTAGTGTGGACTTAGCCGGGGACGTAGGAAACGATGTTTCAGTCATGAGCAGACGTTTGCGTGGCGAACTCCTTAATGTCATGTGCGCAGTAACCTTTGTTGGAGTCTTCTGGAATGGACTTTGGGTAGATAGCTTATCCGGTGACCAAGTTAAAGTGAAACGCCGACGACCACGCTGGCGAATAACAATTTCATCAGGAGATGCAATAGTTGGGGAATTTTGTTGGAAGGATATATTAGTATCGAAAACGTTTGGATTTAAAACATTCGCAGGTGTTGGTTCGTCTGCCATTTGATTTGTTGGTGTTGTCGCCACTCGTAGCTGTTCCAAGCGATCAGGGATTTCAGACAATGCTGTCCGAATATGGTGTGGCGAATCCATTTTGGTATTCGCTGTTCACGCTGTTCAGGAGTGGTATTTATACTTTACTACCAATTATTTTTCACAAATACAACTTCTGCAGTGTATGATGACTCCTACATATTTTGTAAATCTACTCAGATACTTCACTGACTAACTCCACAGAAAACTACACGCAACAAAAATATAAATAACAATGCACTAAATTCCCGCCAAAATGGCTACCAGCAACAAAATGTTCAGTTCTGTCAAATTAAAGATAAGTATCACTTAGGGTTCGTCCACACCAAGGGATCCCCGCTCATTGCGACAACACAAGCAAAGTTCTAATTTGTTCACCAGGATGACAGAAAAGTGTTAAGAATAGGACGAAAATTATAGACCGGAAACTTTAAGGCAAATAAGCTGCCGTGCATTTCGGCAACACGATAAAGCTAGCGGAAACCAAATGATTGCATCACGATGACAGATTGCGGCTAGGGAAGAAAAATAAGTACCAGGATTGAATACGGAACTGAGTCTCTATGCTCTTAAGAATCTCTGCGTTGACCTGTGTGTAGAATGTAGATAGAATTTCCAAAACGTCAAACAATTTTCTTTTCTTTGCACTTCGACTTTATTCGGAACGTAAACGACAAATGTTTTATTGCTTTCTTCCCCACACAAATGTTGATCCCCTGAATAACCACCATACACATTCAGAAAGACATGATTGTGAAATCATTGACTCTACCCCAAAAAAATCGTATTTGACGTTACTCGTACCAGATTTAAACCGTGAAACTGGTTTCTCGACTTGGTTTAAGTTGAGTTCAGACGATCCACATTTACTGACACCATACAAAGTACACGTTCCATGTTTTCGCGTCTGTAGGGTCCTTTAGGAATGCACAGAACAAATTTGACTGGAAAGTGGTATAAGTTCAATTGAATTTCGGAAAATCATTAAAAATTGACGTTTTAATCTATTTGTATCTTCTATGTGCGACTTGGAAAGGAATAATTTATGTTGTGCAAAAGGAGAGCCTTTGTTTTGATGAAGTGGTAATGGATTCTCCTAATAGTTCGAAAGGTAAACATATGCCTTTTACATACCTTTTTACTTATCTTCATATGGCTCTCACTTAGAATTTGAAATAACTGGAGTCTCAAGAAGTGGTCGCGTTCGAAAAAAATCTTCTAAGCTGCTAGATTTTCGCTCTCCGGATGAAATAGAACCAAAACTAAAGAAAGTCTCAAAATCCATTAAAGGACAACACAAATCGGCATCGGAATCGGGTCCAAAATCGGGTTACGACATGAGTGAATGTGATGAAAGTTTCGATACTGATGATATAAACATAAATGAAGATGGTAATAACACAGATTCTGAAGAGGAAACTGATTTGAATTATGAACATGATGATACCGATGAAAACTCTGAAGAGCATACTGTGCATCAGAGCTTGTACATGAGTGAAAAATCGAACAAAAAAAAAATATACAAAGATGGAAAAGTAAGAATTAATCTCGGAACTGTTAAACAAAATTTGGCAACACTTGGCGATTTCATTGCAGGTAGTAATAGAGAAAGCTCAGCGAAAGGATAAGGGAAAGACAAGGTTTACAGCCTACATGCTTTGGGCTCGAGATGTCAGGAAGAATGTTTTAAATAAGAGCACAAGTCTAGGTAATTATTCTCTATTTGTATGGACAATAGATTTGTTTTGTTCTGGTATTTAATTAAATTTAGTCGGCACGTCTACAACAACAGCAGCGTTCACAAGAAATTACAGTTTTTAGGCATCTCGCCGAGTTGAAAAATGTTACTGGTGCTTTCTTAATCAGCGCATAGAGTTCTTATGAAAACTTATGTCAAATTGTGGTGCCTAGAGTGGGAGTTTCAGTCCTATATAGTCCTATACAAAATTATAATGGATAAAGTCGTCTATTAAAAATTCGCATTTCATTTCAGACTTTGCAAATACCTCGCGGAAGTTGGGAGAAATGTGGGCGAATGTACCTGCTAATGAAAAAAGTATATGGAGAAGAAAAGCAAAGCGGTTGGCTAACAAGACCAAACAAGTACAACCTGATCAATCTGGTCAAATGCAATCTAAATCGACTTTTATAAACAGAGCCACAACCAGCAGGACGAAAAAAATTGCCCAACAAGCTACAGCTAATAATACTTCTTCAGTTAAGTTAAACTCACCAACAGAGACTGAATCGTCACCAACATCGATATTTTCTCCAACAATTAAACTTGGTAGCAATATTATGCCACAGCCGGGCGCCTTCAAGGTTACAGGCATTGAACCTATTGACGTAGCTGCTCACTTAAAACTTCTTGGTGATAGTTTGACTATAATTGGCGAGCGACTTAAAGAACACGAAGGTCAAATTACAGTGTCCGGGAGTCTCTCTGTGCTTTTGGATAGTCTGCTTTGTTCTCTAGGCCCCCTTATTTGCCTGACAACTCAAATTCCCGGTTTGGAAAATCGAAAAGCTCTTAATGACAATTTACATGCTACTTTGGATAACATCGCTTATGTTATGCCTGGACTTTAAAAATGTTTTTTTTTTCTTAACTGTAAAATGACAAGTTTATAAATTAAGTATTATACATATTTATGTAAATTAATGAACAAATACATTTAAACTTGTTGACCCCGAACGGAAAATTAAGAAGCTTTTTCTTGAAAAATTATACTCGAAGGTTAGGTTAGGTTAGCGGGCCGATGAAGACGATAAAATCCTCTTCATCTCACTTAGGTCTATGGAGACCCATTGTGATACCCATGTGTTTACCAGCTACTTCCCACTGCATGATTTTATGTGCCTGATGACAGCCAACCGGCTCGCCTTGCGAACTTGAGTAGATCCGACAGTGAACCATCGGATAACTCCTCAATGTTATCGAAGAGGTATCTGCTCAATGTTCTTTTTCTAATGCTGCAGAGGCTTAGGCAATGACAGAGGAAGTGATTAGTGTCCTCATGCACCTCCTCGTCTCCGCATCCTCTGCAAAGGTCTTCCCCGGTCAGGTGCAGCTTCTTTGCATGATACCTGAGCATATTGTGGCCTGTACTTAGTCCTACCAGTAATGACAGGGATTTCCTGTCCATATGTAGTAGCCTATTCGTTCTGCTCTTATTGTATTTTGGCCATAACCTTTTGGAGACTTCGCAGGTGGTTAGTGGTTTCCACCTGTTATTCGCCTCGGTTAAGGATCTTAGCCTTATTATTTCCTTCAGATGACGCTTTCTAGCCAGTTCGTCAGCTGTTTCGTTTCCTGACACACCACAGTGGCCAGGGACCCAGCAGAGTTTAACATTATGCTGCGTGCCAAGAACCCTCAGCTCTTCGTGACAGCACTTTACAAGCTTAGATGTGACTAGAGTAGCAGTTAGTGCTTTTATAGTCGCCTGGCTGTCTATGAAGATTGTGATATCCTCTCGTGATACCGTGGCTATTGACGCCAATCGGGTAGCTCTGGTCACTGCTAGAACATCTGCCTGGATAGCACTGCTGTTGTCAGGGAGTCTTATTGAGCTGCTGAGTCCTAGCTCCTCAGAGAAGATACCAGCACCCGTGGCTATATCCATCTTGGAGCCATCCGTTAAGATGGACTTTGTCTCACTAGGAATTTCTTTGTTCTCCCACTGTTCTCTGCTTGGAAAGATGCAAGAGAACGGTTTGAGGAAGTCAAAGGTTTGTTATTAGCCGCTTCTTTTGGGGTAAGAGGGTAATGGAGTAGCAAAGTCCTCTCTCAAACAACTGAAGTGACCCTTTATAAGATCTTAATCATCCCAGTGCTGCTCTAAAGCGCAGAGGCATAATCTCTGTCAAAAGCGGATGAGGTTGCTCTTGGCTGTTTCGAGATGAAAATTCTTCAAGTAATTTTCGGTCCCGCCTGCATAGACGGTGAATGAAGAAGTAGATACAACGACGAACTATACGCGCTGTACAGCGACATCGACTTATTCAGACGAATAAAGATCCAACGACTGTGACTGAGTCATAGAGCGGATGGACACCAATGATCCGGCCTGGAAAATCTTTAAATCAACTTCCGAAGGACGGCACAGCAAGGATTCCGTCTCCATTACCGCACACAAGTGAAAGATGACTTTAACCAACTCGGCGTGAGACACTGGAGGCAGCTGGCTGAAGACGCTTATTGCTTCAGGCCCAAGTCCACCCCGGACTATAGCGCCACCTTAAGCAAATAATTTACTCATATAACACATGCTCCATAAATAGTGCAGTAAGAGCAATTGCACCATTTAGTTGACAGGAAAAACATTCAACTATTTTCAAACTATGTATTTTTTAATAATTAAAATATCAATACTTATTCTCCATTTATCAAATACACACTACGATTTAGAGTTTGATCACTTTTGTCGGTCAACCGACGGAATGTTTTAACATAGAACACAAAGCATTTCATTTGGTTTATTAAAGTTGTTGAAATAATCCAGCCGCAGAAACGTTGTCACCTGCACCCGCTGTTTTTTTCGCTACTCTGCAAATTAGTATGGGTACCACACAAATCTCAATTTGAATAGAATTTTCTAACACATTCACCCTCTCATCCCAGCATGAGACCGGATTTGATGGATTAAGCTTTATCCTTTTTGGTGATGACGATTTCGATTCACTTGATGTGGCGAAACTATCATCAAATACTAGACCGGCAGATTCGGGATTTATCTAAAATTATTTTAGTTAGCTTCTGAAAACTGTATTTAGATTTACACATTAGTACTCACTTCGTCGCTTTGGCATACGTATCGGTGTGCAGTGAGTGCTGCTTTAGCTGCAGCATTTTTTGTATTTTTCCATTTTGGCCCCTTAACGGTTAACAACACTTGATATGCAAGAGTATGCACGTGAATCCGAGTTAGCATTCGCCGGCGTATTGGTTCAATGTTCGATTTTGAAAAAAAGTCCTCATTGAGAATCACGAAAACCCTTCGAATTTGATCTAAGGTGGTGGCCACACGTGGGTTCCAATCGGAGGCGAATTTGACCTTTCCAAATTCCAAAACCTTTCCAAATTCCAGACCTTTCCAAATTCCAAAACCTGGCGTAGATTAATTCCTGCTCGTTCATGCCAATCGAATCAGTGTGTGGTAAAATGTGTGTTAACAATAGCCTAAACATTGTTATTTCAACGTAACTAGCCATTTCAAAATGTATAAGTGTAGAAACATGCTGGGACATCATTTGGTTCTGTATTTTCTTAACATGAGATTCTCGTACTCCTATTAAAAAAAAATGAATCACAAGTTGTTAACTTAAGTATGGTATAATGTATGTATGATGAAAATGCGATGTACAAACGAATGAATAGGTTTCTTTATGCTTTTGCGTGTCATTTCCGCGCACCTTTATATCAGCGAAGGGAATAGCGGAAAAGGTATCGCTTATTCACATCTTAAGTAAGAAATATGAGTCTTAATAGACCAAATAAACCAAATCTTTACACGAGATAGAAACATTTTTTAAAACCTTTTCCTTATAACACGATGATGATTGCATACATGAAGCTTAAAGTATTAAAACTGATCCAAAAGATTTACCTCGCTCAAATTTATAGCCATCCATCATCTGAAGTCCACTGATTACCAACAGATTGGGCTGAAACTCTTTAAGAGCTAAATCAAATGCTTCTATTGAGCTTAATTGTGGATTATTTTTGTCACTGTGCAAAATGTAACGATTTGCACGAGGTGCTGTATGTGGTCCCCAATTGTCACCGCCCTTGTATTCTAAGATAAGATGAACATCGTCTTCTTCAAGGAAATCACCAGCGAGCAGAATATTTTTAGGCAACCGTGTCTTGAGTCTGTAAAAAAAGCAAAATTTTGTGAAATTAGCTTGAGATTTAAAACATATCGGCTATTATGTCACATAATTCACTTATTTATACATTTTGTGGACCTTCGTATAGACAGGATTAGTTTTGTTTACCAGAGCTATATATGTAACTTTTGTTAGTTCTTGTCAGTATTAAACTAGAAGAAGAACATTTGCGTAGGAAAAAGAGTCTAATGCCAGTCTCCTAGTTGAAATCAATTGAAAAAGAGACGCGCCACAGGAGCAACAACCGGTATATCAATACGAGGGTCAAGCAGCTGGCTTATTGAGACTAATTGCCTTTTTATCAACTTTTAAGTTGGCAGTTCTTCGGTGCTAATGTGTTGAATGCTGAGACTGTAAGCTTCTAACCATTGAAGTGCCTTCTCGGCTTTTTCCGAAAGTCGAGAAAATTCCAGTAAAAAACTGGGTTCTCTGGTAGTACAATGGGCCAGCTGCGCCTGAGTGCTCCAGGATAGCGTTTCACAACCCGACAAAAAAATATTGCATATGATAGCATTCATCACCCTGAGCTTTACAGATTGATGGCCGAATTCGAAATCTCGGCAAAACTGTTCCAGTTCACTGGAAAACACGCTGTGCAATGTACAATTTGACCTGATGATCCTTTAGGAGTTGCGCTGTGGTGTGTTTTTTTCAGTCTTGTGCTGCAACAAATGGTGTGAAAGACGGATGTGCATATTCACGAAAGCACTATCTTTAGCAATCTGTCTAGCTGCTGGAATAGGCAGACATTGTTATCATTGATCGCTCCCGGTGCGTCCTCATAAAGGTTCTTACGCCATATAAACAACCGGCTAAACCAGCTTTCATTGAAGTAAACGAGTACAAAACCAAGTTTATGATGTCAACGAACAAAGAAATATCTGTCCAAGTCCAGAACAAAACATCACTGTTGACAAATGTAACTTTGAGCCTATAACTATAAAAAAACATTTCAAAAATGTGAATAAATGCTTAGACTTAAGACCAATGCACACGGAGCAATTGAAAAAAAACTGAAAACCGATGCCCTGTGTAATCAAATGGGACGCCGCACACGACGCAACTGGTTGGAAACTCGTTGATTTCAGTTGCTAGTTTGCCGAATATGAGCGAACAACAGCTGGTTGGGGAGGTTGAAAAACATCCTATTTTGTACAATTACACTGAACGAACTAGCGATTTTGATTGGTGATGAGTTTCCTCGTGTGTGGAGTCAAGTCGCCGCTGAGTCCGTAACTGGTCTGTAACTCGAGTTGCCAACCAGTTTAGTTGTTTTTCAGTTGCTCCGTGTGCATTGGGCCTGAATTCTTATTTCCACTTGACAATATTTGAATTTTACATTTTTTTAGTTTCATAGGAAGCCACAAAGCGCCTATAAAATGTCGTGGAATTGCTATATCTAATGTATAACTACATCGAGTACTTTACCACGGATCTTAAAAGAGCCAGGATTTCCCAGGGTGAATTTAAACTAACGATCGTCGTCATTGCTCCCAAAAGATTGGACGACGAATTGGCTTAACTATTTCACTTTTAATATCCAACGTTGAATATATGTGTACCATTGTTTTCAATAGTTCACGTTTTAGAAGTATTAATTACGTTTTCGACATCCTAGCTCCAAGCAAGACATCCGCACCTTCTGTGAAAAATCTTAAAGCCATAAGAGGAGCATTTCCTCCAATAGATGATTCTAATTTGCCATCGTATTCTTTTGCCGCAATCTGGATGAGTTTTTTGAAAAGTGCTTCATTGGGCATAAATCTCCTGAAAGTTCAAAAAAATAAAATGTTAAACATGCTATCCATTTAAATATAGTCTTTGGCTTACTCAGCAGCGGCACCATTTTTAAAATAATATCCAAAATTTTGAAGTAATTCAGTATTACTATTTATTTCGTCAAGAAATGTATCTACTGGTATCTCGGCGATGTCAGTAAAATTAAGAAACTGTGTACCATTTACTAGGAGATCTATGCAAGCTCCATAACCAACAGCAATCTTCGGCCTTTCTACTCTACTTACATTTTCCAGAGCTAACAAGCCGGCTAATATTGTTGTTTTTTTGTTCAACAGTTTAAGGCTCAAAAATGCTTGATAGACAATGGAAAAGAATGCCACGAACACAGAACAGGTGGTGAAAATGGACATATATTTGATAACAGACATTTTATTCGCACGGCCTATTATTTTCTGAAAACATTAAATAAACATTCCGTTTCACAAAATAATAAAAACAACCCGAACCTATGTCAAAATAAATGTAGTAGATCCGTATTTAAATGACAATTCGGAACATTGCTGCCAATTTCGGTTATAGTATAATTTTTATAGTACCATTTTTGTGTGAGTTCGCGCTCCTTTTAATGTAAAGGATGCAAAAAAAAAAGGAATTCAAAAGAAACACCAGTTGTACTCGAATGTCCAGAAAAGCTTTATTGGTCTATTTATATACTTTTCCTTTAATTAGTTAAAAAAAGGGGAACCTCGGGTGTTGTCTAGAATAAAAATATGATCGACCTGCCAGAAGAAAGCCAGGAAAGAAAGAAGTGGAAGTGGAACGGCAGCAGGTGTCGAGCGGATTGTTAGGTATATATTTCTATATAACTGTTGCAGTAGTTATTGTATGGCACCCTAAGTTCCGCATGGATTTAAGCCTGTCAGACGTACCGACTTTGACTGGACCAATCCCGATGCTTCCCTGTGCCAGTTTCTGTCCCAATTTCTTAACTGTTTTTTCCCCGCTGGCAGGTAATCTTCAAAAGACGAAACTGAGCCCGTACTCAGTAACAGTGTGGGATTTTCACCCACTTTACCCCTTCTCCCTTCTTCCCCTTTTTCCTGCGGTACGGTTATCTTAGCATTTCATCGCAGGGAGTTAAGCCAGCCTTTCGAATTACAGACTCCGAGTCGTTGACGTTTGAAAATTTTCAAAGTTAAAAATATGAAACAACATTAAAATTGTTAACTAGAATAGCAAATTGTAATTGTTGTTCACAAAATCGGTTAAAATGTTTCGCATACGCCACAGTATTTTAGGTAATACCCAATGTAACCTAGAAAAGGTGCGCATATATTAGAGGTGGGTAACTGCTGTGTGAGTCGGTTCAAATGTGCCAGTCAATCTACTGAATTTACGGATGCGCCTCTGTGCAAAAGATTCGAATCACCTCTATGAGTCGAATCACCTCTATGAGTCGAATCAACTCACTGAAGTTATTCGATACACAAAAGATTATACATGATACACACAAGAGCCGATACACACGCCACATCGATACTGTTGTGTATGTGTCGCACTCGTGTCGCATCGCACAAAATGAGTCGGTGAAGCGATCACAGTACAGATACACACTTTTGCTTGCCTCTTTCTCTACAAAATTGTGCATGGAAAGGATGGATGGATGGATGGATGGATGGATGGATAGATGACATGGTGGTGGTTTTTTGTGATGTCTTTTGCTCTTGTTTTGGCCTCAGTTTCAGACTGCGTGACTGGTATGGGAAAAAGGGATACAGCAAAACTGTTATCGAATATTGTATTTGTATTTGTATCCCTTTAGTCAATAGGCGACTGGCGAGGCGATATTGGCGTGTGGTTTCTGTTGTTTAAATAGTGTGTAGTGTATGCAAAGAATAGTTATGAAATACATTTGCTTTCAGTTCTTATTTATGACGAAATTCAAGTATTACCCACAAACCATACAAGGTAGAATATTTTTTGATTTCAAATATAAGTCCTCACTGATGAATCGTTGAATTTCATTGAAATACTAATAACAAAATAGCTTCTCTCTACAAAAGACAGGTATTTAAGTAAATAAGTAAGTACTCTTGCCCCTAAAACATTTTTAGATTTTCAAGCAAGCAGGAAAAGAAGAGTCGACCCTTTTGAAGCACTCTTTTGTACCGACTCAGTGAAGTGAGTGAGTTGCTGTGAGTCGACTCACTAAAAAGAGTCGAATTTCCCATCTCTAGCATATATGCAACTGGATCCATTGGAAAATGCCATTTCCGAAGGTAAGAACTCTAAATCAACTTATCTGTTTTATTTTTTGTGGCCTGATGATAACCCAACAGAGTGGCACCTTGTTGCCTGTTGATACAGGTGTATGTATGTAAATCATAACAAAAAATAAAGGCGAGCCAATTGACTTCTCGTCAGAAGACGAGCTGTTTGGCTGTAGCCAGAAAACTATAATTCCATCAGACTGCGTTAGTCATATCAGTCATAGTTCGGCGTCACAGCCACAAATCCAAAAACGTTTAAATCGCCAGCCATAATAAATGGAGGCGCAAAAGTATAAAGCCCTTGGGATTCAGCAAGAGAATCAATAGCAGAAGGCCATTTCCAATCATGTCCTATGTGAACCTTAAAGCCGAGAGTCAGATTTCCTGTAGAAATCGCTAAAACAATTGGGACACTTTCAAGGGGATAACTAATTCAAATCTCTGCCTAACGAATTCGACGTAGCAATATATAAGATAAATCAAAAAATCCCTAAAGATGCCGTGCCCAATCAAACGAGTTAAGAAAAGCCTCCCTCCTTGCAGAAACGACAACCTATCTAATCTTAGAAAGATCTTCAGGATTACTTTTAACATCTCCTACAAAGACATATAGAGACTGCTTAAAGTTATATAAGAAGTCTATCACGCTAGCCAAGAAACAAAACTGAAAACAATCCTACGAAACTATTGAAAACATTAAAGACTCCTCAAGGCTTGGTAGAATTTTGACCAAAGAACACAGTTATTCTTCTTTACTAAGAAAATCGGATAGCGCAAGGACAGATTCTGCTGCACAATCCACACTCAGCCGTCTATAACACAGCCCAACTAGATTACAGGAGGGAGATTGATGCTATCATCAATGAAAAAAAAAATCACATGGTCAATAAACAGTTTGTCTCTATACAAATTTCTACAAATATCTTGTTATTACATAATATTGTCATTGATACAAGCTTTCGACATGTGGTGATTTTAATTTCAGGGCAGTTTCCCTCAGTATCAATAGATATATCAATTTCTATAGATGAATCAAAAATGGACTGTGAAGTCGGTGCGGATTTTCAATCTAAAACCTTGAATGACTCGAAGTCGCTCAGGTTATTGGATTTCGCCAGCGTTTTCCAGGAGGAAACGATATTGATATCATCGCCAAAACTCAGCAAGCTGTCACCGGTGTTCGCTGGTATAGAGATAAAAGTAGACAATTCGGCAAGAGGTACCTTTGATACTCTTCACTGCACTTATAAATCTTACTTGCAATAAATTGAGTTAATTTGCTTCTGACACTGCTGTTAATGCTATTGCTGGTCCACAAAGTTTACCCTTAATTAATGATGTCAGTGCTTCTGGGACAGGATTTGTTCCAACTATAGATCTAATCTTACTTCCTCATGCTTAACTTCAAATTCAAATTCTGACCCTAATTTTTATTTGTGGAACCGATTAACCAAAAAAAAAAAAAAATAGCTGGCGCGACAGCCCGAGATGAGCCAACGCCTAGCTTCTCGCAACCATTCATGTTGTGCGTGTTGTACTGTTCGCACGAAAGGAAGAGATCTACAATTTATTGCAGACTCCGAACAGCGAATTGAAAAGCTTGTTCTTGGAAAATCATACCCTCGGAGGCTTGTCATTCCCCGACGAGAGGTGGTGCCGCGAAAAATATTCGGTGGGTACAGCTGGTGTTTGAACCCATGCGGCTTGCTCAGCAGTCCCAACGCACTAAACACTGAGCCACGACGACCACATAAGCGGTTATGTAATGAAATTGTCAGAAATTGGGACAACATCTCTTACAACCGTGTGAATCAACAATCTTACGTTGGAAGGCAATTTGTCAGCGCGTTGGAAGACCTGACAATATTGTAAGATCTTACAATCGGCTGAACGTAACTTTAGTCTTCATAATCAGTCAACTTCGCAAGTATGTGTTGCTGATCGAATTAGCCGAAAACTTCCGCTACCTTGAAAGCCGAACCGTTTTTTAAGGTGTGGAGAACGTAAGTGGCATTGGATCTACCACACCTCCGGAAAAGGCGACGATTGCTTAGCCAGCTTTGCTATACAATTAAATCCACTAACGATGAAAGAAGAGTGGTCCGCCCAAGGAAATCGTGGCGCAGGACTGTTAGAAACAAGTAACGGCAATTGGAGTAAAGCTGGGGACAGCTCCAGGAACTCAAAATGATGCCGCGTAGGCGTGGTTAAAATCTGAATCTTCCAAACACAAGTAAGGTCAAGTTGCAAATGTAATTTGATTCGATGTTGATTTTGATTAATAAAGAACAATTTATCCGGACAAATGATCCGGAATGTCAGTTTCTTGTTAAGAAATATTTAATAAAACTTTGGTTTAATAAAATAAATTAAATTGAATAAACCCAAAGCACCATTTCCTGTATATTTTTCTCATGGGCTGTGCAATCATCTTGCTTGATGTGTTGTATAGAATTCAAACGCTAGAGAGCCTTATCAGATATCTTTCAACATTTCGCATTCTCTATTATTTCTCAGGTACATATGCATCTTTTCATTCATACACTCACTTTTAAAATGAGTTAAATATAACCTTGAAGCAACAGGAAAAAGTATAACCATAAGTTGTTGGTCAAAGTCAATGTCACTTGATACCCATAAGACGCTATCGTAGAGTTCATTGAATCAAATACGAGTAAAGTGGTATCGAAATTAGCAGCAAACAAGAAAAAGTGGCAATTATTGGTTCGGGTTAATTTATTATCTCGTGTTAACCATGTCCAGACGTACGTACGTACTAATATGAACATACATATATGTATGCTTTATGGGGTTTTTTTTATAGAAATCTTAAGCGATACAAATGTGAATGAAATCTAAAATAAAAACAGCGTACTGTGCCTAAAAAAAATTGATGATGGCGTCAGTCTTTTTAATAACTGCATATTAAATATGATATTAACAATAGGTAACTAAATCTTTTAACTTAACAAGCCATTAACATATGTATATGTTTTTATATATTAATTCGTGAATTTTGCAAGGTCGTAAGTTCAAAACAGACGTAATTAGTTAGAAATTTATAAGACAAATTAATTAAACATGGCGTTTCCTATTTGTAGATGCTCATTATGATTCTATAGAATATTAATAACAGCTGTATTGATTACTGAAATAGCAGCGGTTTACCATGGTTATTCTTCTGCAATAAAGTGCCATTCTTTGGTTAGGTTAGGTTTCGAAGGGTGTGTGATGGATAGGCCTTATCACTTTCACCCTATTAAAGTTGTGGGAATAGTATGTAATATGGTTCCCGGGAGAACCTAAGGACCTATCCTATTGTTGGTTGTTTTGTGAACTAGTTAGTACTCTTTAAGAACCTGAGTAGGTCCGTTAACTGTAAGTGTGTTACCTCTGCTATGCTTGCGTCGATCTTGTATGGCGCGGCAGTGGCACAGCAGATATTGGATTGATTCTAACTCTTCTTCATCTCCGCAGCTTCTGCATAAATCATTGGACTCGATTCTTCATTTGCGCAGCATGACTCCCATGGCGCAGTGTCCTGTGACAACTCCACTGAGCATGCGGATAGAGGATCTGCCCAGTGCCAGAAGGCACCTTGTTCTAGATCTATTTAATTTCAGCCATAACATTTGATAGGTGGTGTAATCCTTTCTGGCTAACCAGGTGGAAGTAGCTTCGTTCTCTATTATGCTGTCTATTTTCCCCTCCCTATCGGTGGCATAACAGATGTGTCTGCTTCGCTAATGTTCATACCCGACCCCAATCTTGCCAATTCATCAGCCTTTTCATTCCCTTCTACGTCGTTATGCGCAGGATCCCAGCAGAGTTTGACAGTAAGGTGCCTTATAGTGATTAGCGTGTTTCGACATTTCTGGACTGCGTTTGATTTGATTTATTGATTTTAAAGCTGCCTGCCTGTCAAAGAAGATAGTAAAACCCGATGAGGGAAGGTGACAATCTCTTATGCAGCCTGCAGCTTTTTCTATTGCCAGGATCTCGGCCTGGAAGACGTTACAGGTTTATGACAATCTAAAAGATTCCTGTTTCTGTAGGGTTTCCGAGTAGAATCTGGCTCCTGTTCCTGTTTCCATTTTTGAGCCGTCAATGTAAATCGCGATTAATTACATTGTTTGACTCCCAGTCCTCTCGGTTTGAGAATAGAATAGGAAAATCAGTGTTAAAATCATTATAGGGGGTCAGGTAGGCCGATGTGGCTGTGAGGCTTTCGGAAAGGTGCCATTTCTCTACCAGTACATATATTTGTTCATGAGCGGTGAACAGGAAGGTAAGTGTTTGCATTCGGTTTTTCTTTCTTGATCGTGAACCAACTTTTTAAGCCCTATCTTCAATTACCTTAAATGCCTCTACTATGGACCACTGAGATTTTTACTACGACTATGAAGATATCGTAGACAGTGCACCTCCTTGCTCAGTTTCGATAAAGTGAATCCAACTTTACAATAAGGTTGCCATCGCCCTGCAGAGCTCCAAGCAATAAATGCTATCATAAGCGGTTCAATTCGTTGGTCTTTTCCCAAATTTGCCTTAGGGCGAACATTTGATTTATAGTCTATGGGCAATGCCACGCAATGAGCGGCAGAGTGGCGAAATTAAAACTTATGAAATCCTATGGTGTCATTTCTCAGCATATTATCTGCCGCGCTGCCGCTCATTGCCGGGCAGGGGCCTGAAGGAGCGCCTGTAAATAAGTATGGTACAAAACAGCTGGTCGTGTCTGTATTTCTAGTCTCCATGTCTAGTCAAATGCATTTTGATTAGTTGAATACCAGAAAGTCGACTAAGGACTTGGTAAATTTTTTTGTGAGGTAGCGACTGGACGTCTTAATAACTGAAGCAATTTTGGAGAACAATATTAATGTACTAGAATGGCGTGGCAACTCACCGCCGGAATTCAATACGATAAATCTATGATCTGTCATCAATTCGAGGCTCGGGATTAAGGGTTGCACGTCGAAAAACGTGCAATTTAGCAGCTGTTGGAGGTATGGTTCCATAACAAAAAAATCAAAAATACATGTACTTTGATAATTTCAGTGCCCAACAGGGTAAACGAACTGATTTATGTTTAAGGAAGTCCTATTGTAGATTAATTTAAAACAATGTATCTAAATTCATATTTAAAAATAAAAGAAAATATCTCAATTTATTAGGACAGCACTGTATTGTTGGAGAATCTTGGGCGGAGGTCTAGGTACATACCCACAATGACCAAATCATGGCAAAAGCTTTCTCCACATCTTATAACAGAAAAACTGACTGAACATGAGCCTTTGAAAAATGTCAATAACAATGATATGCAGTTAGGTAGACAACTGAATATTCAAATAGACCCGAAAGATGTGGGCACCTCATTGAAGAACACGAAAAATAACTTACCAGTGGTAGAAACCACCAACGATGACAACTATGATGAAAACACAGAAGTTCACGCTTAACTTAATTTAAAAAAAACCGAACTCAGCAGCAATGCAGATAAAAGTTGTAACATGCTTAAGCTGTAACATGCTACAGCATTTCATACAAGAAGAAATTAATAGACATGCTTCAATCCAAAATGGATGGCTTTTGATTTACTTGACTTTTTGTTGGTTTTTCAATTAATATTGTTTTCATATTTTCTCGTAATTTTTGAGGTTTAGGAACGAATGTATAAGCAAAATCGTAACCAATAACGGTCGTAATATAAGGAATAATACATATGAATATGAACATAAAAATTGTTGGTCATTCGTCAAAAACATAAAGAATTCTGCCTCGTCATCAATCTCAACGCTCATTTTGAATGACATTCCAGCTGTCAACTCCTTAGACAAAGCCAATCTGCTTGCCGCGCATTTCGCAGCTAGCTCAACGCTTCCAGATTGTGCTTTGTCTCCGCCTGTACTCGAGAGCGTCGATTTTTCCACGGGACAAGTCCACTTTCGCACTCGTACAGTCGCAGGAGTACTCAAAGGTCTAAACATACACAAATCCGCTGGTCCAGATGGTATTCCACCCATAGTTCTGAAGAGGTGTTCTTCCACGCTGGCAAAACCACGGCGTAAGCTTTTTCATATTTCCTACTCTTCTGGTCTCTTCCCGAGTAGATGAAAAACTGCATTTATCCAGCCCGTCCCTAAAAATGCGAATCCTCATCTCCCTCCAATTACCGACCCATTACACTTACGTCCCTTCTTTCCAAAGTCATGGAAACGCTGATAAATCGTCAGCTTATGAAGTACCGGCAGCACGTTTTTCGCAGCAACAGGTCCACTGGTGATTTGATGGCATATCTCACCGAGAAGTAGAACCAATCTATTCATCACTTTGGTGAAAGCAAGATTGTTGCGCTTGATATTTCTAAAGCATTTGACAGAGTTTGGCATCAAGCTCTTTTGTCGAAAATGCGTGCATATGGCATCGATGTATCTCTTCTTCAATGGATTAGAAACCACCTTTCGAACCGTTCAATTCAAGTTGTTTTGGATGGTTTCAAGTCTGCAATTCACCATATAAATGCTGGTGTTCCCCAAGGCTCTGTTTTGTCTCCGACTCTCTTTCTCATTTTTATAAGTGATCTGCTGTCTGAAACTTCTAATCCAATCCATTCCTTCGCTGATGACAGTACCCTCAGCTTCTCATATTCGTTCCCCAACTCACGTCCTTGCTCTTCGGACGTAGAAGAGGAACGGCAACGTATGTTAAGCTCATTAAATTCCGACCTTGACTGCATAATAAAATGGGGTTCAACCAATAGAGTGGAATTTAATGCGTCCAAAACCCAATGCTGTCTTCTGTCACTTATGCGAAAATCTAACCTCCCACCATTGTCCATGAATGGTACCTGCATCGCCGAAACCGAAAGACTTTCCATTCTCGGTATGTGTGTCACTGACAACCTTCGTTGGAACGACCACATATTCGAAATCGCCAAAAATGCTGCGAAATGTCTAGGTTTCCTTAAACGGTGCAAAAAATACTTTACCCCTTCTGATCTGGCCTCAATTTATAAGGCGTTCATTCGCCCAAAGCTGGAGTATAACGCTCATATCTGGTCTAATGCACCCAAAACCACCTTGCACATTCTGGATAGAATCGGGCGTTGAAACTTATTGGTGACAGGGACATTGCGAAGTCAATAGACTCGCTTGAACACCGACGAAATGTTTCCTGTCTCTCACTGTTTTATCGTTTCTTCCATAAACAGTGCTCTAGCGAAATAGCCAGTTGCATTCCGCCCCTTCAACTCTTCACCCGCAATACGCGTCACGCTTCGAATGCTCATCAGTTTACCCTTAAGCCTAATTTCGGGCGTACCGTCAAATATAGAGATTCTTTCATAAGCCGTACAACGCGAATGTGGAACAGTCTACATAGCTCTGTGTTTCCCCGTCACTGCAACCCGCAAGCATTTAAGGCCAACGTGCATCGGTATCTCCTACGTCTCTCCTCTAATTTCCCTAATGCCCGTGCTCTCGTTTAAGGGTAGTCATAACCCCTTTAGCGGGCGTAGATTATAAAAAAAAAAAAAAAAATATGACTGTACTTGAAAATAGAGACTCGTGTTTGTAAGGAGAGTAAAATGGGTACATCCAGTGTTCCACAAAAGTCGTGATTCAGTGGTTAGTGCGTTAGTCTGCTGTGCGAGCGTCGTGAGTTCAAGCCCCAGCCATTTTCACAGAACATTTTTCACGGAGCTACCTCTCTCCGGGGAATGACAAAACCCCCGCGAGTATAATTCGTCATGAAAACATTTCTTAATTCACCGTTCGGAGTCGGAAATAAATTGTAGGTCCCTTCCAAAAATGTAACACGTACAATATGAAGTAGAATTTAAGTATTAGCTCCGGAAAGTACATGATCCAGAATAGAAACTGATGATCTGGGCTTTTTAAATTTAAAGAAATTGATCGAAAAGGGTTTGAACTTGCACAACAGGATTACTAAGCTTAGATTGATAAGAGGATTTTTAAGGTACTCAAACGTTTCAGTGAGCGCTTTTATGGATTCATTTTTCGGAGTATTATGGGTTGTTAAAACAAAACATGAGCTAATCTCTATAATACCCGGGCGTTGCTCCGGTTATTTGATGATCAAGGTACAAAGGTATATGTAGATATACACTCGTCATATATGTAAATGGGAAACGATGTAATGGAGATTCCGGAAGAAGACAAGAACAACAAAATTAATGATGCATATAGACTCGTAAGCAAATTGCTGCCTCTTTAATAGTTTGCCCTTGTGATTTGTTCATTAAAGTGGTAAATATCAGTTTCAACTGGATTTGAAGGTACATATGTATATAGATGTCCGATATAATAGCTATACGAGTTGTGAGCGAGTTTCCTCCTTCGGTAATCCTGTTCAAATAAAAGATTTTATGGTATTTTTTTAAGACTAGTAATAAAAATATAATCTCCTACCGTTACACAGTTCTGGGAAATGATAAAGCCGATGTTCAGCACCAGTTTGTGAGAGATTATTTCCAGTTTATAAACCGAATTGCATATGTAAGCTTGTTTTTTTTTATATATAATTACCTCGGTGCTATAAAGTTATACAAACAGCGCGAATGCTGGTGTGGGGGTTTTTTGAAACCCAAGTGGTATGAGGTTTCAGTGGCTTCCTCTCTACTTTGTATTCATGATCTCTGTCTTACAAAAGTTAGGTAGAAACGATGTTAATATAAATACATATGTATGTATGTAGGTTGTTTAGGTCGGTGCCCCAATAAAAAAAAATCCGAACTTTCCACCTCAAGAGAGGAAAATGCTACAAATTGGTTTTTTTTTTAACGAATTCCTCAATCGTTGATCCTAGAACAAAAAATTCCTTGACAATGTTAAGGACAAAATAAATCTTCTTAATCAAATAAGTATGTAAAAAAGTACAGCGGAGGAAACATGAAAATTTTTTTCCCAAAAACCGTTGTTTTGCTTTGATGACAGAACTAATTGAGAAGTGCACCAGTTTATAAATCTTCAAGATCGAATTAGCGCTTGAGCCCGGAGTGCGGCCCTTATTCTTGAGAATCACAGTGAAAAAACACATTCATCAATTAGTTACATAACTCCAAAATAAATTTTTGTTGACCAATTTTGTCAATTCAATGAAAGAATAATTATCACTCGCAAAAACAATTTTTTACCAATTTAATGTTTAAATTGTAAAAAGTTCAATAGTGCAACTTTTTTTTCGTATAATTGTATATCCCTGTCTTGAGGACGAATGTAATCGTAAAACCAACGTCGCTTTAAATGATTGCATACGGTACATATTTAACATCGCAAGACATGTTAGCGTTTTACAGCATAAGAGGCCCCTGCTTGGAATAAGTCTACATGAGCATTATGACTTCAGATTCATCCTTAAACTCCATAAAATAATCCACAAAGAATAAGGCCTACGGCTATTTGTAACACAGACTGTGTGTGTGAACCGGTTCACAGCGGTCTTATTTTCTTAGAGCGATTCAATTGTGGAATAATTATCCACATCAATTACAAAGAATTGATTCCTCAGCTGTATTTCTTGGGAAGCTATAATCTATTCGTATACATACATGGCACAATAAATTTAAAATGATTTACTAAATAATTATTGAAATAAAATCGAAGCTTGTGAGGTGCTGTCGAGATGAGCTCAAGATTCTTGGAACACAGCACAAGGTGACACTCTGCTGGGTCCCTGGACATGAGGGAATACCAGGAAACGAGAATGCTGACGAACTGGCGAGAAACGGCAACAAACCCGGAACAAGCCGAGACTTCGGTGAGCATCCCGCCTTGCACACTTAAGCTTGAAGCAGGGAATAGAGCCTTAAGGCAGGCTAACAACAGATGGACCTCTCTAAACACTTGTGCAACCACAAGGAAGATATGGCCAACATTCGTTAAGGCTAGGACCGACAGACTTCTGCAGTTCGACAGAAGATCCCTAAACACCCTTATAGGAGTGATCACAGGGCACAATACCCTGCAGTACCATATGAAAAAGCTACGTATTACAGGAGAAGACCTTTGCAGGGGATGTGGCGACGAGGAGGTCCATGAGGATACAACCCACTTCCTTTGCCACTGCTCTTGTATCTGCCATCTAAGAAATAAGTTCCTCGGACGGCACTTTTCTGAGGACGTTGAAGAATTATACTATACATAGGTGGACCAAATAATAAGATTCATCAGATCCACAGGGTGGTCTGTATCACAGACGCAGTTAGTTGATCAGGTTCTACTAATCCATACTAATCCATACTAATATTATAAATGCGAAAGTGTCTCTGTCTGCTACGTTTTCACGGCTAAACCGCTGAATCGATTCCGATGAAATTTGGTACGGAGATAACTGATGCTAAGGGAATGAACACAGGCTTAATTTTTTCAAAATCCTCCCACTGCCACGCCCATTTTTCGAAAAACGCATTTTTCTGAGTAATTTTACAAGAAACTCGAAAAAACTTACTTAAGCAATCGTAAATATTCATTTACTCTACAAATAATCCTGACATTATGTATAGATACTCCTTCTTTCTTGGGGCACTCTCCTTAAAATAACTGTTTTTTTGTCTTTTTCCTTAGAATATCAGTTCTGGCGAACAGTAATTGTTGAAACTCGGAAGTAAAACTCGAAGATGCTGTAGAGTTATTGCACACTTTCTATCCAGCAGGAAACCCACCTCATACGCTCAACTTTAAAGTTGTTGCCCAATCTAAACCCTCCGAAACCGTGCAGTTGAAGACTTTGTACCAGCAAGCAATCGAAGCCAGGATTTTCACAAATGTCAATCAGGGAAAAACTGTCTTAATCCCCCTCATTGGTCGGAACCCATCAGACTACCACTTTGAGTTCAAACGTCTGCAATTTTCCGTTGAGTTTTGATATACCATGCACATCAATAAACAACGGGGAAAGAGCTTGAACCCGGACAATGTGGATCTGAAGAGCGACCGATTCTCCCATAGCGCGCTCAGAATCAATTCACCTGACAATCTGGTCATCCCGGAGCCAGGAATGTTGTTTACAGTATAATGCGACTTGTTTTCACGCGGATGTAGTCGCGGGTACAGCTAGTATTATATGTATATGTATGGAATTAACTATTGGGTAGCGTTCTTACGGGTAAGGGACACTCTCTTCCCCCAATGGGTATCACAATGGGTCTGAATTGACCTGAGAGTCGCGAATGGTTCTTCCTTTCGCCTGCCACTAACCTAACCTAATAAAGAATTATAATATTTAATAATAATAGTTTCAGTTTAAATAAATGAAATAAAATGAAAAGGTCCAACGTCTAATATATGTACATATCTAGTTGCAAAGCTTTCTTTATTGGAGTATAACAGCTTTTTTATATCCCTCCAGAGGTTTAGATTGGTGTCAAGGCAATACTTGGTGGAGCCCATTCAAGATCAATGATAGCATTGTCTTCAAAGACTTTTTTGATATCCTAGCAATGTGCTTTCGATCGTTAAAAAAAAATAGCTGCCGCGAAAGCTTGGGATGAACCAAGTCCTAGCTTCTCGGAACCATTCATGTTGTGTGTGTTACAATATTCGCACGAATGGAAGGGACCTACAATTTTTTGCCGACTTCGAACGGCGAATTAAGAAATTTTTTCATGACGCGTTATAGAGGTGGTGCGGCGAAAAATGTTCGGTGGACATGGCTAAGACCTGAACACGCTGCTTCCACAGCAGTCCAACGCATTAACAACTGAGCGACTTCCGGTCGTTATTCTGTTTAAATTTTTTCAATTACTGGCTTATTCTCATCGGCCCAAGGGAATAAGTGTTCCTTTATAATGTTATTATGTTTTTATGCCGTTAACGTACCATTGATAGGGTAAATTGAACTCACACTGTTTCAAGAAAAGCAACCCTACTAGACATTAACTGAGCCGTCACAATGTTTGATCAGAGGTGAAAAATAATTCGAAATACATAAATGCTTCTCTTTTTAGTCGTCTTATGTACATATGTAACTCGCGCTATCTTGTTCTATCCGATTGACTTTATTTCGTCGCTTCAATGAATGCATTTCCATTGCTTCGCGTTGTCCAATGTGTGACCTTGCGAATTTAATTCTTCGTTTCCTTTGCTATGCAGTTACAAGTGGTTTATTATGAGAAACACGTTTACTCAACCCGTCTTCTACCAATTGTTTGCTTACAGCTCTAGTGGTGATCGAGGTATCGTTTTGACTTGAAATCTGAAGCTGAATTTTAATCGGATACATTTTTCGATGCGATTATGACTTTGACATGATCCTATCGTCAATCCCAAGCGATACTTTGCGAGCTCATTTTTGAAAAACATTCTCTGTGGTATTCTACAGTATCATAGTTGCTTTTCGATTAACTGGATCATCACAACTATTTGCTTTTCTTAATTTTTCATAAATTATGAGCACAAAATTGCATTTGGAAACGCGCACTATGCCGTTGAAATAACGATGCCTATCACCTGACACAAAATAATTTGCTTGATTTAACGGTCATTTAATCAGTGGCGTCATTGACAGTACCGGAGACCAACAAAATAATTAACAAAATCATCTTAAATAGAAACAATAAAGAAAAAGTCGTTTGAAGTTCGATTAAGGATATTCCGTAAATACAAAGTGTTAGATAGATAGATAGATAGATAGCGCGAGAACTCGAGCTGAGCCAAGGCCTAGCTTCACGCATCCATTCATTTTGTGCTTGTTCTATTGTTCGCACAAATGGAAGGGACCTACAATTTGTTGCCAACTCCGAACATCGAGTTGAGAAGGTTTTTCATGAAAAATTGTACTCCCGGAGGCTTGTCATTCCCCGATAAAAGGTAGTGCAGCGAAAAATGTTCAGGGGGTACGGCTGGGGCTTGAACTCACTAACCACTGAGCCACGGGAACCAATATTAGATATTAGCGTAAAAAACTGGTCTACCGCGAACAAGGTCTATTATTTACGGTTTGAAAGGTTGTAGACAAATTTAAGACCATGACGTTGATTACATGATAATTGAGCAGGCTGTATTGGGAACCCGTTGTATTGTAATATATGCTATAATCGAAACTAAGAAAGAATAACAATAACGAGACCCATTTTGAAAACGACACCGCATTTTGGAGATGTTTGCTGTTTGAGGGCTGGGCTCATACAGAGAAAATAACAAAAAATGAAACGTTTTGGTATGGAACGTAATTGCTTACCTGGATTTTTTAATTTTGTTCCCAAAATCATCGCTACTCCACAATATTAGCAAGGGCAATCCTTGTATAATAACAGTCAATGATCCTTAAATGCCGATACTACACTATCAGTCAAGGAACGTACCCCATTCATCCAAAAGGCGACACCAACCGAATACGTACACAAAACCCACAGAGTAATAACCCTCGAAGTGCACCAAATGCTTTTTAAAAGCAATTATGAATGGATGAAACTTGACACCAGCACGGGGTGCAACAGTAAGTATTGTTTAAAACAATATAAATGGGTGACATTGACATTGACCGAGCTGAGAACACCCAAGATGCTTTCAATGCACTTAAAGTGGAACGGATGAAGGGTACGCACATGCGATACTCATCGGCAAAGATCAGCTAATAGGCGTAAAATGCAGGGGTAATGTTGTGCTGGAAGGAAGACGAAGGGAGATGGGTCGCAGGTGAAATAGTATAAAAGGGAATTGATGTCGAAACGTTTCACCTGAATAAATTTATACTTAGGGTGGTGCTACAGTCTGGGAGGGACCTGGGCCTCAACCAACAAGCATCTACAGCCAGCTCGATCTTTAGACAGCTGCCTCCACTTTCCCACGGCTGTGGGTTCGAAGATTTGCCGTTCGTAAAACAAATCAATACGTTTGTTTTTTTATTCGAAAATATATATGCTATAAAATACTTCAAAAATTCATATTTCGGTTGGTCAGTTGCTTTACATTGGCCAGTCAAAGGACTGTTGGAGAGGTTTGTAACTGGGTTGAAAGGGTTGTTTGGGGAGAAGGGTTGGTAATGGTGAGCGTATGAAGTGTCTATTGTTTATTCGGGTAATCGGGAAAATATTTCTGTGTTTTTGGCAAGCTTCAGGATGTCACTGACCACTTTTATGTCAAGTTGCTTTAGTTTGCTTTCGTCTTAAAAAAAAAAAAAAAGTTTGTCGGTCGAAATCGTTTTGGAAAAAAAAAATATATATATATGTTCGACACGAAATTGGACCGTGATCTGCAAACAAGGTGTTCTGGCAGACCAACCGCCGCCTCAGAGGAATGAAGTTTAATATCATCGAAGGAGTTAAATCCAAAGATGGTGTACTTCTTTCCGGTGAGAAGGCCATCTTGCGCAGGTGGGGTGAGCACTTTTCGGAGCTGCTCAATCCCAAACAGGGCACTGAGGATGGCAGACCCATGGGTTTGAGTAGGGCGGAGAATAATCCCACTGTAGATGAGGTGACTTTGGCAATTAAAGCGCTGAAAGTCCGCAAATCTGCTGGAAAGGCCGGAAATGCTCAAGACCTTGGGGGAAGAGGGGGTAAAATGTCCCTCTCGTGTCATTAAAGTGGCTTGGGAATCCAGTGAAACACCTAACGACTAGCAAACTGGGGTGATTGTCTTTTCGGGGGATATAAGGTTTTGGACGCGCGTTCCAGAGCTGTGGTCGAGTCCAGGTTGGACGATGAGCAGTGCGGCTTTCGTCCAGGTAGAAGCACAACCGACCAGCTGTTCACTCTCAAAATGGTACTTGAGAAGGCCTGGGAGTATGCCAAACCCATCTTTAGTTGTTTTGTGGATTTGGAGAAAGCATATGATCGGGTCCCTCGAGGTAAACTCTGGGAGTGTACTGCGGGGATATGGGATTGACGGTTCTCTTCTGAGGGCCATTCAATCTCTATACACAAACTGTAAAAGCTGTGGGCGTTGGACTTCGCCAGGAGTGCATTTTGTCACTTCTCATTTTCATTGTGTATATGGATTGGATGTCACAGCGCAGCCGTGCCAAGGAACCATTCGAATTGGGAAACTTTTTCGCTGATGACTTGGTCATCCTTACTTAGATCGAACTCTAGCGCGCATTACATAGGTTCTTCGCCGTCTGTGTTGAGGCTGGGATGAAGGTAAACCAGAGGTAATGGTGAATTCCCGAATGCCTGTTCATTGCACTCTTCATGTTAGTGGAATAAAATAAAAACAGGTGGAGTTTAAGTACCTCGAGGTCCTATACACGAGTGATGGAAGAGCAATACTGAGTTGTCTTGTAGGATTGGTCAAACTGGAACTATTTTGAGACATTTTGGTCAATCTGTTATCAGGAGGGCCGAACTTGGCGTCGAAGCTAAGCTATCGGTCTTTAATTCAGTACTTGTTCCGACCTTCACCTATGGTCATAAGGTTTGGGTAATGACTGCAAGAATACGAACGCGGGTACAAACTGCTGAAATGAGATGTCTTCGTAGTATTGCTGGGGTAACTCCTCGGGATCGAGTTAGGAACTCCAGAATGCACGAGACACTCAATGTCGAACAGCTTCTTCTTCGAACAGAAAGATCCATACTTAGATGGTTTGGGCACGTTAAACGCATGTCCCAAACTGGTCGGGAGATGTGGAGAATCCACTTAAGTGCGTCATTTAAAAATGAATGAATGAATAAAAAATACATATGAAGGTATGCATGAACCATGTATTGATGTATTTTTTTTTAACAGATTAGTTCACCTGCACTGTTTCGACTGTGTCTGAGACTATAAAAGTAACATCTGTACGTTGTTTTGAAAGATCTGAACCTGTTCGTATTTTATTTTTATAGAAAAGAAAACATTTTCTTCAGACTTATTTATTTGTAATTTACTGTATATAAAGATAATGTACAATACATACATACTTTTTGCAAAGAAATGAAAAATTGGAACTACCTACTGATTCATCACTTTAAATGGCTAAATGAATTAATTATTCGCAGGAAAAATACCAAAACGAAAAATATAAGCAAAAATAAATGAGTTATGCGTCTATGTGATTGGAAAACTAAAAGCAAATTAACATTCTGATAGCGTAAACTAAGCCCAACGCCTTTTTTTTTGTTATCGAAGCATAACACATAACTGCGCGATTATTGTGTTACAACCCGAAGTTAGTCTCACATTCAAGGAAAATCCAGAATATTGCTTACATTCTATGTAAAGTAACAGCATCTAGGTAGAATTGCTAATATGTATTTCAAGTTTATAAAAGATCTCATCACAGAACATTTTTAAGTTCTTCCCAACTTGCTTTAGAAGTGAACAGTCGATCTCAATTAAAAGTTTTTCTGTGAAAAGGGGTAAATATTTGCGAGAACACATTTTGTCTCAAGAAACATCTTCCGCATTTAAAACAAGAAACGTGTACTACTGCTGAATATATTTAAATTCATTGGCAAAGTTTGTTCATTATTATGCAAAGCCCGGTATAAAATTTTGCGATACATGGCAAGAAACAAGTTTCGCCGTATCACGCACTACCGACTATAAAATTTAAATAAATTTGATGCACGAACGAGAAGTAGTCAAGTTCATCGACGTAAGAATCAGTTATCAGCTTGTTTGATTCTACACTTACGGGCTAACAGAAATAGATATATGTACCTTTGTTTGTATAGATGGACATATGATAATTGATAAATATACGAGAATGGGGAGCTAAACTTATTTATATTCGCCGCATGTATTTTTTAACAGTTAGATTAATTTGGATGGGCGTTCGGTTATTTTGTCGGCGGGAAGTTTAGAGATTGAAAGTGAGAATCAACGTGCTTTTACTTTCGTTAATGAGTTCTTATTGTTTTGTTTTTTTTTTAATTGTTAATTTTTTGTGGTGAACTTATTAAACTTTGCCTTCGCATTCACTTTAGTGGTAATTTAGAAATGGCAGTCACATTTTGAAACACATTTAATGAAAAGTGAACACTAAATTCGTAATTAGGTTTTAGGGGTTGGTATTTATCAAGTGAATGACAGTGGAACTATTATAATTCAATACATTTTGTTGGATAAAACCGCAGTGACTAACCGCAGCATTGATTTGCCGTTTTCTTAAGCGTGGTTTCAGCAGATTCAATGCATATAAAATGTGACAAATAGGGTTTTCATTATCAGTAGTAGGGTTATGGTTACCGTGACTGTTCCTGACATTCTGTTCGTTCAATTTTGAGTCATATTTCCAAGCAGTGGTGGTCGTATAACACGGTAGAAGTCATCAATATCTTCAACATTTTCAAAGGAATATCTATTGGTCATTGTTCTGTAACTCCAACGCAAGCTGCATTATATTTGAAAAAAAAAGTCCGATGATGCCATCAGGAAAAATGGGGTTTATAGGGTATTTTCTAGATTGGTCTCACTTCATATGCGACAATTTTACAACTCTTGTAATGCCAAATCAGCGAAAGAACACAAGTGATGGATATTGTGGCTTTAATTTGTACATCAGCTGGATTTTATACGGATGTCGGCCAAACTCTTTGCACAAAATCTTTTATCGCTGTCTTACTGGCAGAAAAGATTAGTATCTGTTTTTTCCAAGGTTGCGTTTTATGAACTTTCTGGCGCAAAATGTTCGGTTTTTGATCCGTCGGTATACGTCATTGATTGTGAATTTTTGGTGACGTCATTACTCCGCATGGTGCTGTTGACGATGAAACGGATGCACAGGGAGAAGAAGTTAATATTGGAAAGCATAAAGTCCGTGATGGAAATAGTCGGATTAGTATTCCTTTGAGGATCATAAGATATCCAGTCAGGTCGCCCGCTGTTGTTTGAGAGGTAAAGCTTTGTGATGCAGACTGTAGCCGAAGTTTTAACCTTCGTGTGTAGAGAAGGGACTCCTAGGATGACTTTCAATACTGTTGTCAGACAGATGCATATAGCACCTGTGGTATGATAATAGCATTTATTTCTACTTTCAAATAATTTAGATGTTCATAATAAATACAGTGAATGTAGTATAATGTATAATTCGTACTCGTATATGCAGTGGTGAATCCATACTTAATATTATATTGTAAATGCGAAAGTGTCTCTGTCTGTTACTTTTTCACGACGAAATCGCTGAACCGATTTTGATGAAATTTGGTACGGAGATAGCTTAAGCCTAGGGAATGAACATACGCTAAACATTTTCAAAATCCTCCCACGGCCACGCCCATTTTTCGAAAAACGTACTTTTTTGAGTAATTTTACAAGGAACTCAAAAAACTTACTTAAGCAAACGTGTAGATATTCATTTACTCTACAAATAATCCTTACATTATGTATAGCCACGGCTACTTTCTAGGAGAACTTTCCTTAAAATAACTGTTTTTTGTCGATTTTCTTAAAACACGAGTTCTTACGAACAGTGACTCATCAACGCCCAGCCCAAATCTTTGAACCTTGAAAACTGAAACTTTGCACAGAGGTTCCTATTATGATGTATGTATATAAGGAATAAGAATGGAGATTTCGAAATTCGGCTTCTATAGAGTGTTCAAATTAGTAAAAAAAAAAAATTAAATTGGATTTTGGAATTAATATTTGGTGGGCATATTGATGTCCATTTTCGACGTGACGGGAGTTATCTAACTTATTTTTTGATATTGGTGATGGAAAGAGTAGGGAAGAATAAATACACCAAGTAACCCTTGCGATGTTATGGGAGATATGATTAGTTTGACTGGCAGAATATAATGCACCTAAACGTTCAACAGTTTGGAGTTCATGGCCAAGCTATTTCAGAGCTATTTTCACTCAAATAAACGTCTCAGCGAACAGCATCAACAATTTTCTGCTGGAGAAGTTGCCAACTGAGAATATAAAGTATGAATCTCTTGACTCGGAAATGAAATTCGAGAATGCTGTATAATAACCTGTAGAGTTATTGGTTGTTTTGGATCCACCAGAAAACCCACGCTACATCCTCAACTTCAAAGTTGTTGCCCAATCTAAACCCTCTAAAGCTGTGAAGGTGAAGACTTTGTAGAACCCCCTTATCGAAGCCAGGATTTTCAGAGTAAATCAGAGAAAAACAGTCTTCATCCCCCGCATTTTTCTGATTATCTACTTTCCAATCTGTAACCTATTTAAGCTCAATATCCCATAACTTAGACTGCTGTGCGAGCGGCGTGGGTTCAAGCCCCACCAAACGTCGGGGAATGACAAACCTCCGAGAGTACAATTTGTCATGAAAAAGCTTCACAATTCGCCGTTCGGAGTCGGCAATAAGTTGTAGGTTCCTTCCATTCGTGAACAAAATGCAACACGTACAACATGAATGGTTGCGAGAAGCTAGGCCTTGGCTCATCCCGAGCTGTTTTGTTTTTAATCCCTTAACTCGTACAAATTTAATAAACCCCGATCCACCCTTTCAAACACCATTCACTTTTAGGTAGAAATTCTGGCTATTATGTCGTTGGTACTTAAACCCCCAAACACCAAATTCATTGCACAGAATCTCGACATTGGCATAGCTAAGGCAAGACTTCCGTAGTGTTATCAAAAAGTTTATCTGATTTATTCGACCGTTTTCGACGTCTGCACACATGTTCCCGATAGGATTTAAATTGGACCAATGCCATACCATGCAAATGCATCCCAGCGCATAGTTTTCTCCTTTCCATGTTTAACGGTCTTAATTTTGTATCTTTGAAGAAAAAAAAATTCAATAATGCTTATCGCTACAAACAATTTTTTCCAAAAACGCTGCACTTTTGAAAAGCCGAACGACATTTTAAATTTTTTGGCAAAATGTGGTGCAATGTGAATGTATCCACGTTCTATACGTATAGTTAATAAGTCCAGTGATTTGGGGTGCAATAATGTCGACTGATTGATTTGAGACAAAAAAGCAATCCGCTTTTTAAACTCGTCAATTTAATGACACAAGATGACCACTTTATAGAAGCAACGGTGCAACTGCGAACTGCTGCAGTATGACGATAACACATCAGCACACGAAGCTAAGCATCATTTTCGTTAACTGAGTATTTTAGTTGTACGTGAAATGCTAATCTACGCTACTTAATCAAGAACCGCTTGACCGCTCGTACAGCAAAGCAAGCACTTGACTATGAACTTGATTATTTATTTGATTGTTTACTCCGCAGCCCAGTTGATTTTGTATGGACGGTAGGTAGGTGGGTATAAGTTCATGGAACCCAATTAGCATTCAGATGTGCCTTTTTGTAACCACAACTCACGTGACTTGCTTGATGATGTATGTTGTTGATGGCGAAGGGGAGAGGAAGACAGTTGGGTTGCGAGTACCTAAATCTATCTTGTGGAATTTAAAAAACAGATTACACCTCATATCATTTACTCGAAATATCGTTGAAGTCGTCGAAGAATGGTCTGTTCGAGCGCACGCAAGCTGGCCCTTGCTAGCGCCGGAAATTTGAAGAGGAAATGGGAAAGTGCTTCCTCTTTCTTCGTTTTTGCTGCTGCGGCATTATTTAGTATGTGTAATTTGGCCGCATGGTCTTTAATTGCCCAAGGCTTCAATTGGCCAAGGCTCCGTAGTTATCGCTGTTATTCTTTTAATATCCCTCCGAATTCTGTTTAGGATATCTTCTGCTTTTGTCTTGTCGTAGTTGGGCCATATCTTCCTTGACGTGACGTAATTGGTTATTTGTAGGTTTTTGGATTTGGAAACGTAATAATGTACTACCAGAAAGCAGGGCCCAGTTTTTACCCATGGTTTGCCTGCATTCTCGAGCGCCGTGCCACATACAATTGCGTTCGTAGGTAACCCAATCGTCAATGGAGATCCTAACCGAGGACGTGAGAAGACCCAAAGCAAGTTCAGGTAATGAGAAAACATTCTCTGAGTCTTGTCTAGCACTATCGCTACAGACGCAGAAGTTCCGACCCTCCCATCTATTCTTAACAAAATAGTCTATGGCCATTAGGATAGCATAGGTCTCTGCTTGAAAAACAGAGGCATGCTTGCCCAACGAGTAGAGAAGTCTGGTGTTATCGACCTCCACGAAGAAACCAACACCGGATTCATGACAAGTTTTGCAGCCATCCGTGAAGGCTCAGACTCTGGCCGAAGCCAGTCCTGAAAGTCGACTAGACAAGCTATTTGTAGGTTGGCCATTGGAGAAAGTTTGAATGTTATTGTCCTGTAACCGTTCATAGCGGGATGTAAGCCCTTGCCTATGCGGCAATAGCGTGGTGGACAAAGACAAATGAGGCCACCAAAGCCAAGAAATTGGAACGGGTGCAGCGCCTAGCTGAAGTCTGCATGACCGGCTGCCTGCACTCCACCCCCACCGCCTCGCTTAACGCCATTGTCGGTCTACCACCAGATCGAGTCCAAATCCAAACCCAGGCTAAACTCAGCCTGCACAGGCTCTTCCATCTAAACATTATCAGTTCCAAACATCCCCCTGATGGCCACCTTAACATGCTTTCCTCCCTGCTCCAAAGCAGAGAGTAGCATGCTGTTGGATGACTTTCTCCCAAGGTATTGCTTCAAACGAAATACTACCAGGTATGGTATAACCTATCGGTCAGTTTAGGCACGTACTCATCGATCTTCCAAGCAGAAATATTTGCCATAAACCAGTGCACAAGCTTCAACTTGCTCTCTAACTTCCGCGGCAAACCCATTTTTATCTTCTCTGACAGTCAAGCTGCCCTAAAAGCACTGAAATCAGCCACGATAAAATCAGGACTAAACCTAGAGACAGTCAAATTGCTTCTAGAACTGGGAAAAAAATAACTTGGTCATACTACACTCGATCCCCGCTCACAAAGGCCACGCCGGCAATGAAACAGCGGATTCACTGGCCAAGATAGGTGCGACCACCCCCCTCACTGGTCCTGAACCAGCCTGTGGAGTAAACAAAACCATTTTTAAAAACTTCATGAGGGAGCAATCCCTGCTCAAATCCAACGCGATCTGGGTGGAAAGTATAGGACAGAAATGTACCAAACACTTTTTTTCCATGGTATCGCAAAAGAAATCCAAGTTTCTTTTAAAGCTAAGCAGGAACCACCTTAGAATTCTAACCGGCATCCTAAGTGACCACTGCCGTCTAAAACGGCATCTTCACAAGCTTGGCCTGTCACCGGACCCTACCTGCAGACTGTGCCTGGAGAGCGATGAAAGCTCTCACCACATCGTCACAGAATGTCCCGCCCTTATCCATGTGAGAAAACGGACCCTAGGCAGTGAACTCGTTTCACCAACGGCGCTTGCCACGCTCCACCCAAAGAGGCTGATTAGCTTCTTGACATCCTCTGGAGTAGACAAACTGCTCTAAACTCTCGGGAAAGCACAATAGGCCTCTTTATGAGACCGCAGTGCTAGAGTGGACAAACCGCTCCCCACTAATAATAATAATAATAATTAATAATAAGCCCTTGCCGCGAAGAAAACCGCATAGAGCAGATCTCTGCCTGGCCAGTTCATCTGCATGATCGCTTCTTTTTATGTCAATGAATTTTCATACGAAATCGGGTTTGTTTTTCCGTTTATGGTCACCAAAGCGATGCTATGTATGTCAGGAGCAAAAGAACGCTCGAAAATCTTCTAAGCCAGAAACCATACTATACTATTCCGATGGACTTTTCACGCGCTGAGTGTTGAGGTGTTGAGTGGTACTTTCAGACTTCTTTTTTAACTAAAAGAAGAACATTACCTTTACTTCATACTGTGGTGCAGACACTTCCACTGTCCTCTTTTACTACAGTACTCTTTTTCTGCATCTTTCTTGAAAAACTTGATGATCGTTCCTTTCTTCCCCTCATAGAGAAAGCTATACATCCCACGCCTCCTCTACAAATAGGTGTAGAAGCTGTGATGAGAAGATGTGATTGACACTGTACCCAAAAGTGTTGCAGGTATACCCTCCAGTTTTACCGTCTTATTGTTTTTCAATGCTTCGATGCCGGTATTTATTCCCCTTTTTATTGATAGTTGTGATGCTAGTCCAAATACATCTGTAATTGTTCCTTCAAACGGGTCCAAATCACTGGTGAATACACTGTTCAAAACCCTAGCAAATTGCTCCTTTCATAGCCGGCGATAAAGCTCAACGGAAATTAGCAGAAAAATATCTGTGGCTTTTGCCGGTGGTTGGCTGGAGCTTTGACTATGTATTAAACGCAAAAGCTCTTAAGTGATTCTGTAGACATTTCTGCTATCCCACCTGCTTGCTGCCTCATTAACCAGTGTTGCGCTTGTTTCGTCACACGCCGAACTGCACTTCTCTCATCTTCATGCGATACACATAGGGACTCTAGCGCTCTTCTCACTGCAGCTTTCAACTGTTTACGATCATCGATGTGATGACAACCTTAGTTATTGTAAATGCATTTGTGTGGAAATGTATCAAATAATACTTATTCTATTCAATGCAGTTATTAAAACAAATTTACCTTGCAATGCGGCATTTGTTAAACTAATAATTGTCATCGCGTAAATCAATAATGTACATAGTTCTGTTCAATGGAAGCGTAATAAACTTGGAATAATTGACATTTGTTTAGAAAGGGTGAGAGGCCAAACGAAACTAATGGTTGTTTATATTGTACATAGTTGATAATTGTGTCAAAGTATGCATTTTCACTTTAAATCGATCTAAAGTAAATGGTAAATATTATTAGTTCGCTTGTATGTATGCGTGAGTACAATATCAGGCAATTGATTTCCTCGGCTCCTGCGGCAAGGTACTATCCTGTTAAAGAAGTTTCGCCTTATGTTTTGGCATAATCCATACTAATATTATAAATGCGAAAGTGTCTCTGTCTGCTACGTTTTCACGGCTAAACCGCTGAACCGATTTCGATGAAATTTTGTACAGAGATAGCTTAAGCCTAGGGAATGAACATAGGCTGAACATTTTTAAAATCCTTCCACTGCCAGGCCCATTTTTCGAAAAACGCACTTTTTTGAGTGATTTTACAAGGAACTCGAAAAAACTTACTTATGCAAACGTGTAGGTATTAATTTACTCTACAAATAATCCTTACATTATGTATAGCCACGCCTACTTTCTTCCTTAAAATTATTGTTTTTTGTCAATTTTCTTAAAACATGAGTTCTTACGAACAGTGACTCATCAACGCCCAGCCCAAACCTTTGAACCTAGAAAACTGAAACTTTGCACAGAGGTTCCCTTTATGAGGTAAAAAAGGTATAAGGAAGGACATTTCGAAATTCGGCTTCTACAGGGTGTTCAAGTTTGTATAAAAAAAAATTTAAATTGGACTTTGGAATTGATATTTGGTGGGTATATTCCAGAACAAAAATAATTAAACAGGTGTTTTACCGTTTTTCAAAATTATAACTGTGGGCTAAGATACAGGGGGTTCAATTTTGGTCATTTATAGCAATGCGCAACGGTAGTCAGCGGCACATATCGTTTCGTGATAGTGTGTTGTTTTTGCCCAGTTGCACAAGGGTAGTTTTTTCATTTTTCTTTGTTGCTATTTTTCTTCACCCATCGCGACATCTACATATATACATATGTATTATCGAATATGATGGAAATATTTTAGTTGTTATCGGATTTACTTGAAACTTAGCACAAATATTATACAATACATAATCCTACCTATTTTGCAAAAGTTTGTAGGAAATCATAGGCACATGTATGTATGTATATTCTTGATCAATCTGTTGTGGGCAACAACTAGGGGAGAAAGGAATACTGCCGTTGTTTCCTCAGGTACTGCAGCTACCTTGATTATAGAAGACATGTAGGGTCACTCTACGTTCTCAAAGCTTCTGAACCTAAGTCATTCTGAGTCTATACTTTGTAACATCTCAAAGCAGAATGACTTGGATCAAGTGCTTCGGTAAGCCAAAGTTGTAGTGTGGGATGAGTGTACCATGGCTCATAGAAAGGTATTGAGGATGGTAATAGAACTCTCAGACAGTGCTTTTAGCTGGTGGCTTCAGACAGATCAAGCAGCCTGTTGTTCCACGGGGGACACGACAAATGAAATGAAGGCCTGTCCCAAGTCATCCATCTGATAGCCTTATATCCAAGTCCCGTCCTTGAGAGTTAACATACATTCATGTCCATATTCAACATGTTTTGAGGGCAGAGGAGTTTTCTAACTTATTTCTTGTTATTGGTGATGGAAATACTGAGCTATTTTAGACCTATTTTCACTCAAATAAACGTTTAAGTCAATATCAACATTTTCCTGCTGGAGAAGTTGCCAACTGAGAATATAAAGTATGAATCTCTGGACTCGAAAATGAAACTCGAGGATGCTGTATAATAACCTGTAGAGTTATTTGCCGTTTTCGATCCACCAGAAAACTCACGCCACATCCTCAACTTCAAAGTTGTTGCGCTATCTAAATCCTCTTAGACTGTGCAGGTGAAGACTTTGTAGAACCACGTTATCGAAGCCAAGATTTTCAAAGTCAATCAGAGTCAGATCGTCAGAGTCAAACCGTCTTCATCCCCCGCATTTCTCTGTTCCCATCAGACTACCACTTTGATTTCAAACGTCTGCAATTTTCTGTTGAGATTTGATACGCCAGGAACATCAATAAGGTACATGGATAGAGTTTAAAGGATAGATAATGTTGATCTGAGGAGTGACGGTTTCTCCCATAGCGAGTTCAGAGACAATGCACCTGACAGCCTGGTCATTCTCGAGCCAGCAAGAAAAACTGGGAATGATGTTCACAGGGACACCGTAAGGAATTATTATGAGGAATTGAGAGTCTGTACTTACTCATCAATGTCTTAAAACCTGGGGAATAGAGAGACGTTTTCCACGCGGATGTAGTCGCGGGTATCAGCTAGTATGTACATAATTGTGAATATATTTGAGCAGTAACTGCTCAGAAATTGGCACTAAGCTTGTTTGTGGTTTGTTTGCTTCCTCTTTAAATAGTGCTAATGAAAAAAACGAATAACGTCAAATTCCAATATACAGGTGGCCATACAATCTAACCAAAACAAACAAAAAATAGCTAAAGAACATCTTAAGATAATTGTGGGCATCTACATACATACTGGAGACCGCACCTCTCAGAATCAGTCAGGCTAAACACTGGGGACCGAATCTGCATGGACATGATAAGCTACTAAGCAATCATTTGGGCGTCAATGTCAAGGCGTTTTACACTGTCCCATACTTGGACTTTAAGAGACTCTTTTCATGGGTCTATTCAAGCAGAGAACAGTGGCAAGAAATCGAAGTGTTAAACATGTCCAAATCCATTGACACCGATGGCTCAAAAATTGACATAGGCATAGGAACAAGTCTTTTCTTCGAAGAGTTGAGACTAAGCAGCTCCATAAGACTCGTGTCAGTGCTAACAATATCACAGGAGGATATTACGATTTAAATTGACAGCCAAGCTGCCTTAAAAGCAATAGTTGCTACACAAAAACCATCGAAGCTTGTGAAGTGTTGTCGCGAAGAGTTTAGGGTTCTTGGCACGCAGCTAATGTTAAACTCTGCTGGATCCCTGGTAGCAGCGGGGTGCCAGGTAATGAAAACGCTGATGAGCCAGCAAGAATAGGTTAAGCCCTAGACCGTGAGCAAGCGGACTGTACGTTCAAAACTCCGCTCTGCAATCTAAGGCCGAAAGTTGCAGAAAAAACCTTAATGGAAGCTAATAACAGGTGAAAACCACTAACCACCAGTGAAGTATCAAGAAGGTTGTGACCAGAACATGACAAAACAAAAGCCAGCAAGATTTTACAAAACAGCAGGAAATTACTGTCAACGCTGGTAGGGGTGCTTACTGGCCTCAATATTCTAAGATATCACACAAAGAAATTACGCCTCAATAACGACGACAAATGCAAGGGATGCGGTGACGTAAAAGCCAACGGGTAGGTAGGTAGGTAGAGGTGGCGGTTCTAAGAACCCAATTAGCGCTGGATGCGCCGTTTTGATACCACAACTCATTGGACCTTGTTGTTTGTGGGCGTAGTAGGAATATAGACGCAGATATTTAAATCCAACCTGTGGAGTTAAGGAACAGGATTAGTTCACCAATTTTTTTCCTAAAAATATCTTTGAGGTCATCGAAGAAGGGTTTGCCCAGAGTGCGCTGTTTGACCCTCGCTAGGGCCGGGCACATGCACAAGAAATGATGCAGAGATTCCTTTTCGCTGCTATCCTTGCAACTGCGGCAGAAAGTGTTGTGGGAAATACCTAGCTTGGCTCCGTGGTCCCCCACTGGCCAGTGGCCGGTACTAGCGGCTACAATTCTCGCAATATCTTGTATTGATCTGCTTAGTAGCTCGTTTGTTTTCTGTTTGTCGTAACCGGGCCAGGTCTTCCTCGATATAGCGCAGTTACTAAGCCTGTTCCACACTTGGTTGGCCGTTTTCAGAAAGTGATGATGAATATTGCCCTTAACGGCTCCTAGCGGGATATTAACAACTTCCGCCAGTGAGACCCTGCACTGGACTTCCAGCTGATTTAACTCTTCCTGGCATTCCTTTACCAGCTTTGAGGATGTAGTGACCGAGTCAATACCTTTGATAGCGGCTTGACTGTCAATGAAGATGGCGGTGTTGTAGATAGGTATTGGAGAATTTTTCAGCACACGGCAGGCTTCCCGGATGGCAAGGAGCTCTGCCTGAAAGACACTGGCAAAATTCGGAAGTCGAAAGGTTTTTGACATATTCAGTTTCTGTGAGTAAATGCCTGCGCCAACACCGCAGTCCATTTTCGAGCCGTCCGTGAAAATAGTCGTATCAAAATCTTTGATCACTTTTCCGTCTTTCCAGTCCGCCCTGGTTGGAAACCTTACTGATAAACATTTAGTGAAGTTTAAATTCGGAGTTAAGTAGTCAGTCGAGGGCGCGACCAATTCGTTTGGTATTGTTTCCAGTACTTTACTATGACCGTAAGGTCTTGCGGTCCAGCAGCCGGCTTCTCTGAGCCATACTGCACTGCACAGTACTGTTTCTTTGATATGTAGATCAAGTGGATGTAGATGAAGGATAACGGTAAGCGCATTCGTTGGGCATGATCTCAGTGCGCCTGTGATCCCTATACTTGCCATTCTTTGGACTTTTTTTAATTCTTTCAGTGTTATATTTTTTACTTAAAGCGGGCCACCAGACTATGGCGCCGTAAGAGAAAATCGGGCGTACAACGGCTGTGTACATCCATAGGGTCATTTTTGGCTGAAGTCCCCATTTTTTACCGAAGGTTCGGTTGCAGGCGTAAAAGGCTATGCTTGCCTTCCTAACGCGCTGCTCAATATTCAATTTCCAGTTAAGTTTAGGGTCGAGGACTGTGCCCAGGTATTTAGCACTGGAAGATAGTGTGAGTGTTTGTCCGTTCAGTTTGGGGCGTGGGAAGTCTTGTACTTTGGTTTTAGTAGTAAAGAGCATCAATTCGGTTTTGAATTCACCACTAGACAACAGCTGATGGCCCAGGAGCTAACCTTATCCAGAGCGCTCTCCATGAGTTGACTTATCACCGAGAGAAACTTTCCTGACACTAAGATTACTACGTCATCCGCGTACGCTACGCCCTTAACCCTTTCTCTGTCTAGTCGCATTAAGATTTTATTCATCACCAAGAGCCATCGTAGAGGAGAGATGACTCCGCCCTGGGGAGTCCCTATGTTTACGCACTTGGTACAACTACTGGATCCTAGGGTTGCCTGAATAATTCGGGTACTTAGCATGGATATTAAACATTGACTAATAGACTCCTTTACCCCTAGCTCGGTGAGGGATTCCCGAATAGCTTCAGTGTGGACGCTGTTAAAAGCACCTTCTATGTCTAAGAAGGTGGCGAGAGTGTATTCTTTATAGTGAAGGGTTTTTTTCTATAGTGCGTACTACTTCGTGCAGAGATGTCTCTGTGGATCTACCTTTGAGATACGCATGTTGGGAGTAGGAAAAAGGAGAGACTTCTACAATTTTCCGGATGTGAAAGTCTAGGATTCGTTCCAGAGTCTTTAGCACGAAAGAGGTCAGATTAATGGGCCTAAAGTCCTTCGCGGATTGATGTCCTCGTCGACCTATTTTCGGTATAAAGACCACGCGGACACGCCTCTAGGATTGTGGTATATGGTTGAGGAGTAGACAGCTTCTATAGATCGGAACTAGCCAAGGAATTGCTATGCCTTGCACATTCTGCAGCATTACTGGCATTATGCTGTCATGGCCAGGAGATTTAAATGGGGCGAAACTGTTTAAAGCCAACGGGACACAGCACATTTTCTCGGGCACTGCCCATACCTCTGTCAAATAAGAAATTAACCCTAGGAAACTTCTGATGGTTCGCCGTTAGAACTTCTCAAATTTGACCGGATATATTCTTAGTCAATTGCACCTTTTCAAGTTCTTCGATTATATCCGTATAGTGTAGCTTAGCTGTATAAAGCTTAGCTGTATCTCACAGTATTGTACTTGTGCGGCTGGAAATAACACTTTTTTAATAATTAAATAATTAATTGTCTCGTTTTAAAGAATCAAACATTATTAGTTATTTAGAAGACTGAATGAAATAAATTAGAATGAACTTGCTTGATGCTGCAGTATTTGGAATTTTCTTGTTTTTATGGACGGGAACTGTTAGAGCGCAGAGGACACTATTAGACGAAAAATTTGGTAATTATTACAGACCTTTCAGACTCCTAAATATAAAAGTGGTAGGCCGTACTGAAAGCTTGGATTCAATTAAGCGTGTTGGGGTAAGTACAGTGCAAATTTAAATTGACTCTTATTTTGTATATTTCAACATTATTGTGAGTGAGGGTAGAGCCACGGAGACAACTTTGGTGCAGGTGAGGAGGACATCACCTGTTTATAATGTACAAAAAATTCCGTGCCTTTTAAATAAAAGAGAGAAGAATCCTAAACCAGTCTTCAGACGGGCTAAAGAGAAAAAGAAAGGCAAAAAAAGCCACAAAGTTAATTTTCACTCTAATTCCTACTAACCTAAACTAACCGTAAGTTATCCTAAGTTCTAAACCAAACCTTATCCTATTCCTATCATAACTTAAGGCTTAACCCGACTAATCCTTAAACTAAACTAACGCTTTCCTCCGCTTTTCTTGAATGGAGACTTGTCGATAACCGAAAACCGATAAGCTGTTGGCAGAGTCATGGCTACCCCAACCATTCCACTTAGCCTACCTAGGGACTATATGGTTAGGAGATGCTGCTTCGAAAGGAAGTTCAATTCCAAAGCGAGTAGCAAAAGAGAATGAAGCAATGAATACGACGTTTATCTAACTGCATCAAGTAGTATACTGACGGTTCAAGAACATCCACGGGAATTGGAATGGGGGTATATGGGCCGAGTACAAGGCGCTCGGAATCCCTAGAAACCTTTTACAACTTATTTCACGTAGAGGTCTACACAATTGAAAGATGTGCTGAATTTGACCTGAGGAGAAAGTATGACGGATAAAGTATCGCGATATTATCAGATAGCTAGGCAGCCATTAAAGCAATATGATCCCGTGAAATTAAATCAAGGATGGTATGGGGAAAATCAATAAACTGGGACAAGGCCACGCTGGGATCGAGGGCAACGAGAGCAGATGAACTAGGAGGGAAAAGGTCGGAAGGACAGCCCATAGGACAAGAAGTCTTCTGTGGGCCACGGCCGCAAAACTTAAGGGAAAAGCTAATAGAAAAGAAGGGGCAAGAAACAACAAGGTTATGAGCTCCCTGGTCTGGGGCAGGCTAAGAAGCAGAAGACATCACCTGATGACATACATATCTACAATCTGATTTACCCTCGCTAAGTCTACTTAAGATACTCCAATTTGTCTGACCCATTATATTGGGCGATAGGCTTTAACTCAAGTATACATTAACCAGAGACCCTAGGTTAGGTGGCGGAATAGATCTAGCCTGGTCACAGTGCTCTCTACATCCCTCGTTTACAATCTACAATCTATCATCTCCTAACTACCTTAATACTGGCATTAGATTTTGTGTTCTAAGCAGGTAGGGACAAAAACCACCGCCGTCCGATGAATTGAGCCGAGCAATTGCAAAAGTCTTTAGTCTTCCTCATCTGTACCGAATTTTCCCCATGTCCCTACCCTAGCTCGTATGTTATGTGTTATATCAAATATTTGTTTTTATTTATTATTTTCGAATTTAAAACATACATAATATATTGTTTATTTATGAATAGAAAGCTCAACAAACTACAGAAAAATCTCGTAAATTATTTTGTGATACGAATGGCCCTGGAAAAAGGAGTGATACCCCGCCGACGTCAGTCCATCGATTGCGACCAGGAGACATAGATATAATAGGCGCTATGGGTGATTCGCTAACTGCTGGTAACGGCGTTTTGGCTTTAAACGCACTACAGCTAACGATAGAGAACAAGGGTTTAGTCTGGTCAATAGGGGGTCAAGGAAATTGGCGACAGTTCTTAACCTTACCAAATATTCTCAAAGAATTTAACCCTAATTTGTATGGATATTCACTAAGTGACGGATTGGCAACTGATCGTTCTTCAAAGTAAGTAGCATGTGTGTATAATTTTTATATATTTATTAAATTTAAAATTTCAATTCTGCAATCTCTGTACGGAGTACTTCATGTAAAGAAAATTCTGTTGAATCCTCAAGAGGAATTTTTACTGCATCAGCCTGATTTGCTTAAGTTCTCCACAAAAATTATCATACCAGTGCTAGTACAGAGTTAAGAAGCAAGTATAGAACTAGTGATCATGAATCTCTTACCTTTATCGAAGATGATGCAGTGAACAAAGTCAAGTATTTGTAACATTGGTTGTAATCAGGGAATATAATAAGCCTCAGGGTTGGTTAGATCAATGGCCCTAAAAATTTAAGCAGAGGAAAACGAACTCCATCTAAATGATATTAACAACTGAAATAACAAGAACGAAAAATGTGTTAAGATTAATTTTGTTCTTGATTGGTCCTGTGATCAGAAATCGCTTTTTTAAATGAACTGCTTACGTCCATCTAGTAATTTATAATCAAACATACATATAAGCTGACCCGCCTAGCTTCGTTTTGCCCCTTTGCCCCTTTTTGCCACTTAGACTTCGAAATTTAAAATAAATATTAAGGCCTGATCAGGAAACATATCGGATAATGGATTCATGGTGAGTTATAAGGGCGCTAATGGACAGACAGAGAGATTTTAAGTGAGGACAAGTAATCGCTTTAAAGAGATTATGAATACTGTCAAACAACAGCATGGACATTAGCGAAGTTAGCGAAGTTAGTTTACCTCCTATGGTGATAAGGAAACCGAGCTGCATATGTAAAATGTTTCATCCCTGATTTTGATAGTACCCCTGGTATCAGACTTACTTAAGAGTAAACAGATGAACATACGTTGCCATTCTTTTTCCACGTCCGTGGCGCGATAAAACGGATTAAAGATTACAAGTTGCAGACAAGAGATCCTTTAAGAAAATCAGATACAACAAATATCCTATGCCTGGTCTACCCTTTTTCAACTTTTTGTTGAATGTGAGTGCGAAGCGAATTACAGTACTACACTGTGTGGACAATTTTTGAACATTTAATGGTTGAACATTTCTTTCATTTCATTCAGATCAAATCTTACTTTTGGGACATTTCATGTGAAGCGGGAAAACAAAATAATTTTGGTTTTTCAAATTCGTTACTATTTATTTGGGTTCTATTTGGTTCTGGTTTGGGACTTGTAGAGGTGTACTACAAGTCCTAAACCAGCAACAAAACTTTTATCCTGTGCGCAGCATAGTTACCGACCGGCTTGAGTAATTTTGGCTAAGAATCAGGATTGACCTATGTGTTTCGAAGGCCATTACTCAGCTTAAGAAACTTATACAAACCAAGTTACAATGTTTGCATTGGAATCATAACATTAAGACAGTCGCACTGACCAGACATCAAGTGCACGCTTCAGTGTGGCACCATTGCACTTTAGTCGAAGTTTATTCGAATTCAAATTCGATCTCCATTTTTCGCTTGTAAAAATATATAAATAGCTGGTGCGACAGCTCGGTATGAGCTAAGGCCTAGCTTCTCGCAGCCATTCATGTTGTGCATGTTACATTTTTCGCATGAATAAAAGGGACCTACAACGGCGAATTGAGAAGCTCTTTCATGACAAATTCACCCTTATTATGAGTGGCGTTGAACGCCTTGTCGAAAAACGACTGTGTGAAATCAGTATTATAGCTGGCGTTACGCCTGACGTTTTATTTAAAATTTTGTGGAACGTAAATTCTTATTCGACATTTGGCGTTTAAGTGTCTTTATCGATATTCTGAGTGTCGTTTTAGTGTGGCAAAACGCCTAGTTGAACGCCTATTTTTGTCGTTAAGGAATTAGTAAACGCCGAACTTTAAAACATGAGATGTTTACTCGCTCACAGGAACAGACCTTGAGCTAGTTGAGGAAACTACTTAATATCAGTTAGATATAGTTGGTATCTCCTCAACACAGCAAAGAGGCTCTAGAACTGTGGATCTTATGGATGGGTGGGAACTCTTCATATCGGGAGTAGCAGCTTCAATGTCCGTTCAGGCGGAAGTGGGGATACTTACAAGTCCCAAGCTGGGAGACAGAGTACTAGAATGGATACCATTAGAAAGGAGAGTTGCGATCTTAAGGCTTAAATCTGTAGTCGGGGGATGCAGCTTTCTTGAAACAAGTATGTAGGAGCCACAGAGGGAAAACGGTTGAGGCAAAAGTATTTGAATGAACCAAACGAAGCTATAGTAAAACTTATTGGCCTGAACGAACTAGTTGACCTTCTAGGAAGTGTTGAGTGGCATTCAAACTACACAGAGTGTAAAAAGAATATCTACATACAAAGCAGAAACATCAAATCAATCTTTTACGCATTCCAACCACAATAAACATCAAAATGATGTCCATATATTGTTTCACCAGACTTTATTTTTCATTAAAACCGACAATTGACGTACTTATGCACTCAATTATAAGAATAAGAAAAAAATTTGTAAGCAGGCAACTTCATAGAAAAAATATTTAAATCTGTCATTTGTCCGTTTTAAATCTGCAGAGGTCCTCATGACGCGACTTTCAAAAAATTTAAATGCCATTTGTCTTCGCTATCATAGTAAACACTAACCTCATACTCCGTTAAAAATTTTATATATATATATACATACATATATATATATAAAGTATAGTCCATAAAAGTTGGAATCATTTATAAATAGCTATAAATAGCACAAATGAAAATGAAAATTGTGCGCAAACATTTTTTACTACAAAATTTAAATGGCTGTATATATATATATATACAGCCATGGACACATAAATAGCACAAATGAAAATGAAAATTGTGCGCAAACATTTTTTACTATAAAATTTAAATGATTCCAACTTTTATGGACTATACTGTTTCCCCCTATTGTGTAGTAGATGTTAGACGAACAAATGTACCGTTATCATTTCGGTATGTTGACACGTGATCATTTTAGTCTGCGAAGTGTTTGATGCGGGTGGACATAATTTTCATTTTCATTTGTGCTATTTATGTGTCCATGGCTGTATATATATATATATATGTATATATGTATATATATATGCAATATAACGGATTCTTGTGGACACGATTGAGGCCGCAATTATGAACCGATTTGAATAAAATTTGGTACACACGTTCGTATGCCGAATACCTCGGCTAAGTTCGTAGATGGACATAATCGGTCCAGAGGGGGTCGGGTTACGCCCCTTTTTATGCCTCAAACAGTACAATTCACAACTCAAATAAATCCCAACTTCCGGTTTTGATTTTTTAGTAAAATAGTAGATAACAGCGAACAGAATCCGCCTGCTACCAATTTGGGCGCCGTCTTGGATCCGCCATCTTGAAATTCTTCAAATCGATTGGATTTCGTTGAAATTGAAAATCCTTACAATATCGAATCCTCGATATTCGTACGAAGTTCATCAATCGTCGCTGGCTTGTTGGCATAGACCATAGACTTGACGTAGCCCCACAGGAAATAGTCTAACGGCGTCAAATCGCACGACCGAGGCGGCCAAGCGACTGGACCATTTCGTGAGATAACACGTTCTCCAAACTTGGTTTCCAATAAATTGATTGTGACATTCGCTGTGTGGCTTGTGGCGCCGTCCTGTTGGAACCACATGTCCTCCAAGTCCATATCATCCAATTGGGGCCAAAAATATTCAGTTATCATTGAACGGTAGCGATCCCCATTCACAGTAACGTGCCGGTCTTGATCATCACGGAAGAAGTACGGCCCAACGACGCCGCCGGCCCATAAACCATACCAAACCGTAATTTTTTCGGGATGCAATGATGATTCATGGAGTACGTGTGGATTGCTGCCTGACCAATACCGCATATTTTGTTTATTGACGAAGCCATCCAGCCAGAAATGAGCCTCATCGCTGAAGATGATTTTTCGATGAAAATCCGAATCATTTTCAAGTTGTTGCTCAGCCCAATTCACGAACATACGACGCTTCTGGTGGTCAAGCGGCTTCAGTTCTTGCGTCAATTTAATCTTGTAAGGATGTAGGCCAAGATCTTTTCGCAAAATTCGCCACAACGACGTCACAGAGATGCCCAACGCTTGAGAACGACGTGTGAGAGGCACATTTGGGCTTTCTGCAACTGAAGCCTCAGCGGCAGCAATATTCTCGACACTACGGGCACTTCTTTGTCTCACTGGCACGGGAACATTTTGTACTGTGCCTGTGGATTCAAATTTTTCCACTAGACGCTCAATTGTTGATCTGCTAGGACGATTATGACGACCATAAATTGGACGTAGCGCTCTTAACGTTGAGGCCACTGACTCCGAATTTCGGTAGTAAATTTTAATAATTTCGACTCGTTGTTGGCTCGTATATCTGTTCATCATGAAATGGCAAACCTTACTGAAGAGAAATGTCAAAAAACCGCAAGAAAAATATGGCGTCGTTTGCTGTCCATGTCGCTCTACTTTTGTAGCGTCCCTATTGAAAAACCCTGTACATACAAAAATATGTATTCTGGCACTCCTTATACCCACATCAAGTATTATCCTGCCGTTGATCTCAATGGCATGGATTTTGGCTTGAAACACACTGGGGTACATTGCCTCAAGTAACATTTAAAAATAGCGCAACATATGTCCCTTCTTCGGTACACCAGAGTCTAAAAATCGCGACAAATCGGGACGTCCAAAAAGTTATCACAAAATGTTAAACAATTAATCAAGGAACACATAAAAACACGCACAAACCTACGTTTGAACATGGCATTTTATAATGGATCCTTTCAGTTGCATAAATATGTGCCCTTTTTCGTCGAAGTATATCGGGGCTACTATTGCGTATGTGAAACATATTAACCGACTTTTGAGGTGATGTCAGCTCTGACTTCACTCGCTTCTGCAAAGTTTTAGATTTCGAACACGGAACTTTGCCACATAAGGTAGGGGAAGTCGGGACATTATTCAAATCATTGACCACCAAGGTTGACCCTTACATCCTTTGTTGGTTCTACGTTTGTTCTAAAGATTTACTTAGACCTTAAACGGGTCCATTGTACTTATGAAAAGTATACTCCTGGCAGTCTAACCAAGGGGTAGGGTTTGCTTATCTGGAAATCACCCAGAAAGTGGTAGAAATCTCAGGAGTTTTCTAAAATCAGCGATATGAAGGTCCTCCAGTCTAAGGGAGAAGTTACTACCAAGAGTATGCAATCTTCGCATAGCAGAAGATTGATGGATTCTTTTTCCTCTTCACCCCTGCAGTAGCCATTGCAGGATAATCCAAAACGCTCCGCACGGATTCCTATTCCGCAGTACCCTGTAAGGACAGCGGAAATAATTCGTATTTCTCTTCGACTAAGTTGTACGAAATTTTTGGAATTCTTCTTATCGAAGACTGGCCATAGTGATCTGGCTTTCATAGCATACCACGAGGTGATGCCACAAAAATGTTTGATCGATTTTGGTGGCCTCGAGCCTGTATTAGTTCTCTGAGCAGTTCAACGCACTATATAGCAAATACTTCTACTTAATTTTCTTTAAAATCCAGAAAACGTTTAAAGGTTGACGCTTGATGTTACCTTGACATAGTCCAATTTTGAACTACCATACTACTTACTAACCAAAGCCTTCATGTTTTTTTGTTAATTTTCAGATTTAATGTCGCAGAACTTGGAGCCATTTCAAGAGATATTCCATACGAAGCGAAGATACTTGTCAAACGTTTTAAGGCAGATCCCATGGTTAACATGACTCATCACTGGAAGCTTATAACGCTCTTAGTTGGAAATAACGATTTTTGTTCTGACATGTGCTATCATTCAAATCCTGAAATGATTCTTAAGTGGCATGAAGAAAATATGATTAAGACGTTGCGATACCTCAGGGATAATGTTCCAAGACTAATGGTGAATATTGTTCCAGCGCCCAATTTAAGATTCCTAACTAAAATGGTCGGAATCCCACATGAATGTCAAGTAACTTTGCGATTTGAATGTCCATGCTTGATAGGAAAAGACAAAGAAACTCTTGACTACTATGAGTCTATAATGCGAAAATGGGTTGAAGTGGATTCAAAAATTGTATATAGAAAAGAATTCAATACTGAGGTATGTATATCTATGTATATATATGTACATTTGTGTGTATGTACTATGTATACATGTATGTATGTATTTTAATAACGAGATTGGTTCTATTCTTAGACATTTACTGCAACTGTTCAACCGTTTACGCAATTTAAAAACCTTCCTAAAAGATCAAACGGGGCTACCGACTTTCGGAATTTATCCGCAGACTGTTTCCATTTAAGTCAAAGAGGCCACGCATCTTGTAGGTTCAATGTCTTTTTTGAATCTGTATAAAGTTTAATGATTTCTTTTTTTAGGTGCAAATGCTTTATGGAATAATATGCTAGAGGAAGAAGGTAAAAAATCTCGTGATTGGATTGGTGTCTTAAACGAATTTAAGTGCCCAACACTCGAGAAGCCGTATCTTTCGACAAGAAGTAACCACCACAATTTTACTGCACAAACAAATAATTCTTACTAAATGCATACAATACATGTATGTGTGTATGTATTGTCTCAATCCTGTGATCAAATTAGTATTCTTAATATAAAGTTAATTTTAATTGGGTGATTGACCGACATATCGTACATATAAACTAAAGGTGTAAATTTTTCCGCGGAGTTTGGATGTTAAGAGTTTGCTCAGCAAATTAAAAAACTTAGCCACTTTTTTATTTTCTTGGTTTATTTTTTTTTGCGCTTAATTTTGTAATGTAAATTTACCATGTACATACATGTACGTATTTTGACTGGAAGATTGGTATTAGTAAAGCAAAACATATACATGTTAGCCTACAGCTGATTATTTACTATTTATTATTTATTTAATTGCACTATGTAGTACAGATGATAACGGCCATATTGTTGACGCTATTGTACATCTTTCAAATTGGCTATCATTTATTCATTCTGTTTTGCCAAATTACCATGGATGGATATAGCGTTCAACGACACGTGCAAATAATAAAATTGTTTTATCAAAATTGGTGTTCTGTTTGGGCAACGTTCGGCGCGCTTCGCCCATTTTACGGTCGCCATAATCGTCCTTCCGAGAGGACTATTCGCAGTGTGGTGGATAAATTTGAGTCCCCTGGTTCAGTAAACGATCAGCCAACACTCGTACGTCGACGAAACGCAAGATCTGCCAAAAACATCGCCGCTGTCCGTGAGAGTGTGCATGAGAATCCGAGGCAGTCGATTTCGCGTCGCTCTCAAGAACTCGGCCTTTCGCAGACCAAAACTTGGCGAATTTTGCGTCGTGACTTGGATCTGTACCCGTTCAAAATTCAACTGACCCAGGAGCTGAAGTAAACGACCATAGACAACGACGTGTTTTCGCTGAATGGGCTCTGGAGCTGTTGGAAACTGACCCTAATTTTCATCAAAAAATCATCTTCAGCGATGGGGCCCATTTCTGGATGAATGGGTACGTCAACAGACAAAATTGTCGAATTTGGGACGATACCAATCCACATGAGTTCCAAGAGCGTCCAATGCATCCCGAAAAAGTCACTGTTTAGTGTGGATTTTGGGCTGGCGGCGTCATCGGTCCATATTTCTTTGAGAACGACGTTGGCCAGGCCATCACCGTCAACGGCGAGCGCTATAGGTCGATGATTACCAACTTCTTTTGACCTGAATTGGATGATATTGTCACCAACGACATGTGGTTTCAACAGGACGGCGCTACGTGCCACACAGCTCACGCCACATTGGAAATTCTGCACGAGCGATTCGAGGGCATGGTCATCTCACGTGGAGGTGATGTGAACTGGCCACCGAGATCGTGCGATTTGACCCCGTTAGTCTTTTTCTTGTGGGGTTTTCTGAAGTCGCAGGTTTATGCGAATAAGCCACAAACCACAGCGACCATCAAAGCCAACATAACCCATGCCATCGGTCAAATTCAGCCTGATTTATGCCCCAGAGTCATGGAAAATTGGACATTTCGGATGAGCGCTACCCAGAGATGCCGCGGCGGACATTTGATCGATGTTATATTCCATATATAATAGCATCGACTGACCTTTCAAATGAATAAAACATAATCAAATAAAACAGATTACGCATTGCGCACGTTTTGATTTTTGCACAGTGTTTAGTGACGTCATATGCGCGCAAAAAAACAAACTTGCTCTAATAAAATTGCACCTGCGATGTCGTAATCTCATGCCCTTTACATACGAGTATATGAAAGTATGTAGTACAGGAATTTTCTTTCAGGAGGTGGAGATTTTAATAAATTTCTATACGCCTCAGTAAGTATTTTTAAGATGTTTTTTCAAAAATTAATAAGAAGAAAAGGAAAAGGAACAAAACATCAACCTGGATTAATAAGGTATTGATTAAAAGACACAAATGGTAGCGTAAGGACTAAAGATGAAAACATCGAAAATGATGGGTGTCAATTTGTTATGCTTTGACAACAAGAAGAAAAATTGTACCACCTTGTACTCAGTGGCCAGTATCAAAACCATGCATCAAGGAAGTCTCTGTTCCAGACTTAGAAGAGAGAAGTACTCCAAGGACTCAGGTATTAATAACAAATATCCAGCCAAATAATATCTTGGAAGGAATTCTAGTGAAATCATCAAATTGGTGGAAATCTTTTCTTTATTTTCCCAAGCTCATTTTCCTCCCTCGAGTACCGCCCAAACCCATTTTGGCAAAAATCGTTCAAGCTTGTGAAGTCTTCCATCCATTTACTGCCGATGATATAAATTGGGATCACATATATACTTAATACCGTTCGAGACTATTTCTATATAATTCTATATGTTCTGCACTTTACCCGACATTATGGCCAGGGAGTACTGTTTTAGAAGGTTATTGGAGGTAATATTAGACCATGTCGACTAGTCTAATAGAGAACCCATATCGGACGCAGGATGTCTAGTATGATTCACCAACGGATCAAAAATGGAAATAAGAGTTGGTGCCAGCGTGTTTGGACCCAACACTAAAGTCTCGGTACCAATTGTGATGTGCCCCAGCGTGTTCCAGACTAAAATTCATGTCATTGAGCTAGAATAAACCTTGAAAAGGGTATAAACTGGATTGCAAATCTTCTATAAGGCCAAGGCCACGCAATGAGAGGCAAAGCGGCAGAGCGGCAAAATTAAAACGTATGAAATCGCATGGTTGTGGCCACGCAGTCGCCGAGCGGCAAGCGTCACCCCCGAGCACACTAGGGCCTAGGTGCGCTAAAATTCATATCCTTTCAGATAGTCAGCCATCGCTAAAAGCATTGACATCACACTTTATGTATTCTAGATCAGTCAATTACGACACCTTACACTTGCCAGGTACAACAAGGTCAAACGTGGTTGGATAGCCGCCTGCCAGAACACTGTAGGCAATGAAACTGCGGATAAGCTAACTAGGACCAGAACTCTTCTGTGACGCTAAGTGGGCTACCGCCACAGCTTTGCTAAACAACTGGGAACACCAATTTCGCCTAGCCTACTGGGAAAATGTTAAAGGAGTTATAAAGCCTTTTTCTTTCAAAAAAATTCTAAACCTTGACAGGAAAAACATGAGTAATCTAGTGGACTTCCTTACTGACCATTGCGGCCTGAGATACCATATCAACAAACCAAACCATTGTTCAGATACAGGGTGCTGGTTCTATTTGGAAAAGGAGGAAACCTCTGAACACATTTGCTGTGAAAGTCCGGTACTAAGATGGCTACGATGACGGATCTTATATAGGGAACTCTATTCGTTAGCGCTGTTTAGGAACTCGGCTACTAATGACATACCCACCTTCATAATGGAGGTAGCACGAACATTAGATTAATTATACCGATGACACAATAGATCTTTCTAGGTCGCAGTGTCAGCCATTGGGGCAGATTTCTTAAAAAAAATCATTCGAGCGTAAACTCCAGACTGTCCGTCTTACTCTAAGGTGAGGGTTTACCGAACGAAACCAACCTTTAGCTAAATAACGCATTGCAAGTGCCTGCCCCTTCCGCTGCCTAACCAAGGTACGCAATTCAGTCGGACCGTCCATCCAACAGAGACTCCAGACCGTCCGTCTGGCTCTAGCGATTTGAATTTAAAGGTTTTATTTCCGAAAAACATTCTTATCCAAGGGGGTCAACAGGCCATACCTTCAACTATTTGCGATTCTCTGTTGTTCAAGGAAACAACATCATAAAAATCATAGGTAGGTGGGTAAATGGGTGCCTAATGAGATAGCTAGCGTTCCAAGCAACTCGCCATTGAAACGCAAAGCATTAAACCCGTTCTGTACGGAAGATGATTGGTCCTGAAAGTGCTTGGACTTGGCTGTGCCTCATTACTTAATATTATGAGTTGATATCCACTTGATACCTAGAGAAGAAATTTAATTGCAGCAGATCCTCGGTCGTAAGAATTGATGAACGCGAAATGCTTCAGTGGGTAAATGATACATGCACGACGAAAACAAAGGAGCACAGGAGGACACAAATCAAGCCACCACACAACGTTGAACGGATTGGCACACGTAGAGCCCAAGCCAACAAAGAAACCTGACTGAGAAATTCTCCACAATGTACAACCTCCAACAACCAGTAGAGCGGCGAGAGACTGTGGATCGGAACAGTGATGCGATGGGTAGTATATCAATCACAGCTCGAAAGTGTAGACTTCATGACGTAGGAAATACCCGATACAATCTTTATACCAACGCGCAGTTATATACAATTCGTTTTGTTTGCGGGTTGCATGAAAATCGCATGCAGATGCGTGCTACGTCTGTGTGCTACAGACAACGATCATAGCATGTGCTTCTTGTTAACTTCTGTATCAGTATCTGTTATACTGGAAAATATGTATGTGTTATACTGGCTAAGCAATTAAAGCGTGAGTTGTTGCTTGCTGTTTGTCTTTTCCGTGGCTTTTTCCTCGTATTTGCGGTACAGTGATGATTCCTACACATGCACATGCATACTTTAAAGTTACGTACTGCACTTAAAATGATTGAATACAATTTTCTGCGTACATGCTTTGCACACAATGTATTAAACATATGGACATCACATTACAACTTGTTAACATGAATTACATGAAATTGTTCACCCAATTATTCATACACCCGACACACCTTGATGAACCATTTTAATTGTTATACATATGAACGTATCTTGATCAAATGGCATTGCCAACTTTGCGCTTACATAATAAATTTGCAACCAAGCTCAAGGCTTTCTGATTCTTGCATGTAATAGACGCATCGTCTTTTAATGAACATTTAAATGCATATATGTATGTATACTTTGTACTCTAAAGTAGTACTTTTCAGAAGCAGCCATAAAACAAACAATGAGTTCTCAAGTTGGTCACTTGAAATCAATCCGTGAGGTTGTACATAAATAACTAGCTCATGATAAGCATCAGTTTGCCGGTTTATTATTACTGAGTGTTCAATTAAATATCAGTGTGCAGTGTTGAAAATAAAGTCAAAAGTAAGAATATTAATGACAGATATGTACATAAGTCGCCGTGGCTCAGTGGTTAGTGCGTTGGACTGCTGACCGAGCGGCGTGGCTTCAAGCCCCAGCCAGGAACGACAAGCCTCCGGGAGTATAATCTGTCATGAAAGAGCTTCTCAATTCGCCGTTCGGAGTCGCCAATAAATTGTAGATCCCTTCTATTCGTGCGAAAAATATAACACGCACAACATGATTGGTTGCGAGAAGCTACGCCTTGGCTCATCTCGAGCTGTCGCGCCAGCTATTTATTTATGAACATAATTATGTATGTAAATCATTTTTATAAAATAATGTATGTACATGAACATACATACATACATACACATTTATCTAGAATAAACCAAACTCTGGGTATTTCACGCGGATCGGATACCGAAAAAAATGTATTATACTAAATTTGTTTATGTATGTACATATGTATCTACGTACACTTGGCGAGGACTCGTAAATCGTCGACTAAGTCGGTCCTGCTCCCAACGAACCTTTGGCTTTACAAAATTATAAGAAATGTAATGAACTCTACTTTAAACACTAAATAAGTTTGTGGTAGAGTTTGGGTGAATCTGGCCTCAACCAACAAGCTTCTCTAGTAAGCCCGGTCCTTAGCTAACTCCCTCCGGTTGCACACTCCAAGTTGGTTGAGGTTCCCTTCCTCTTGTGCACGCCACCTTAGGCGAGGTCTTTCTCTACTGCGTTGTCCCTCCGGGTTAGATTCAAAGACTCTGAGGGCCGGAGCATTAGTGTTTATTCGCTCTACATGCCCAAGCCATCTCAGCCGATGGATTCGTATCTTCTTGACTAGGGCGATGTCGCTGTACAACAGACCCCGTCAACGCAAATGGGACCGAATGTCTTACAAAGAATTTTTCTCTCAAAAAAAACCAATGATATCTTCAACTGCTTTCGATAGAGTTCATGCTTCATAAAGCAGGAGTGGGATGATCAAGATATTATTATAGAGTCTCCTTATTACCCAAGTAGAATTTTAAAAAATACAATTTTGTTGAGTGTCCTCTTCGCATGAAATACCACCCTTAGGTGAAGTATAAACCCGTACCTGTAGAAGCTGTGCCTTCAGGAGCCTGACTCTCTCAGCCTGATGCTATTTTTCTCGCTGTGTAGAGGTAAATTCAGCATAACTTCTAACCCTATTTGAGGTTTTGATCTCATAGCTCTTGATACTCCTAAGCATGCTAATCTTCCGCGCTAGAAATATTCACGGATGGATCCAAAACAGCGGGTGGTACGGCGGGCTGGAGTCTTCCCCAATGCACCTAGATTAGCCATCACCACGCGACTGGCGGATCACTGCAGTGTGTTTCAAGCGGAAATTACGGCAGTCTATGAAGCTGCGGCTTGGCTTTCAATTAATGCGATAAATTGTAGCGCTATTGTACTATACATAGATAGTCAGGCAGGTTTTAAAGCCTGGGAATCGCCGACAATACGATTCAATCTTGGTTCATTGATAGGGATCCTTACCGGACATTACTTGATAGGCAGGCATGCACTTAGACTGGGGGTTCTCTCCAACGATTTCTGCGCAAGCTGTAGGGACGAGGAGGAAGAGAAAAGCACGACCCACTTACTATGTAAATTCCCTGCTCTTGCGACGCTTAGAAGAAGAACGCTCCGGTAATACTTCTATGATGATCTTAACGATCTAGCTGAACTCGACATCCAGAAGATAAGAAACTTCATCTCTGTGACGAAATGGTTCAAATCTTAGGGTTGACACCGCTACGGTTACCCACCTTCGTTGTAGTTATCCCACATTTTCTGGTTTCCTGGTGCCGGTAAGCCGGTTTTCTTCGTTGTGGTATCACAGTGGGCCATTCTGGCCTATTTGTGTCCCTGCCTAAGCGGGGACAGCCACCTAACCTAACCTTACCTAACCTAGACTTCGCAGTTGGTTTTCACCACGCTATCCTGCTGTAGGTAACTATGGGTCTGACGATCGCTATATGTGTACATAAATCCAATGTGTACATAAATGCGGGCGCATTCTCCATAGTTTACCAAAGATTTTCTTGCAGGAATAAAAAGCGCAGATTGCTTTCTTCATTCCCTCCTCTGTATTACGTTTCGATGTAAGGTTCTAGTCTAGGATTGTACCGGGATACATAGCTTCTGGAGAGTGTATCCAAAGGAATGACATTTAATTTCGTTCAGTCTGGCAAATGAAAATAGGATAGGTGGTGGGTAAATATTTGCCTCCTATTTTTACAGATACACTGGGCACTAACGCTCGATGGACGTCCTGTAGGCAAACTGCTAGAAATGAGTTTCATTGTTTTTAATTTCTTGTGTAAATACTTAAATGCTTCCACACAACATAGGCAAGAATACGAATATTCATAGATTCGATATTGGTTCGTCATTCCGATTTTCCGAGTTTAAGCATTGGTGTCCATCCGCTCTACATGACCCAGCCACCTCAGTCGTTGGACCTTCACAGTTCTGGCTAAGTCGATGTCACTGCAGAGGGCGTACAGTTCTCCATTCACCGACGTGACATCGACAGTGACATCACGCTGTGTTCTTCCGATTACGAATATGTCAATGTCGTCGCCGTATCCGAGTAATTGGACGGACTTTTGAAAGATTGTGCCTCTGGTGTTGGCGCGTGAGTTTTGCACTATGCTTTGAAGAACGATGTTGAAGAAGTCGCATGACAGCACGTCGCCTTATCTGAATCCTTTTTTGAGATCAAAGGTCTTAATGAGGCCGACCATCCGACGTTGATGGAGCAGCTTGCATTTTCCATCGTCATCCTGCACAAACGGACGAGTTTGGCAGGGATGTCAAAACTAGACATTGCTCTGTATAGCTCGTCTCTATAAACGCTGTCATACGAGGGCTTCAAATCGATGAAAAGGTTATGCGTATCGATTTGTAGTTCTTGGGTTTTCTTTTAGATCTGCCGTAGTGTGAATATTTTATCGATGGTGGACTTTTCGGGTCCAAAACCACACTGAAATGGACCGATCAGGCTGTTAACAAACGGCTTAAGATCTTTTACGGCTCTGTAGTTGGCGCAATTCAGAGGATCTCCCTTCTTGAGTATCGGGCAAAAGCAACAATAAAAGAAAAATAAAATAAAAAAACTTTTCTTTAGAAAATTAAGTCTACATCTCGTTACACTAAAACGATAATCACTGAATCGTTGCAAATTATTCAACTTTCGTACTTACATTCACTTTTATTTACAATTTCTTGATTTGCAGAATAAGCAATGAGATATTTTTGGATTAGTTCCTTTATAATGTTGTTAACTGCTATGGAAGGCCAGCTTTATACATCCAATTTAGATAGGAACTTGTCAAATTCTTTAAGACGATTAAAAACTGTTTTCGTTAATATAACTTCAACACAAGACTGGATGAATACGATATATCACTCGAACAAGAATTTTAAGGTATGTACCTATGTTGCTATGTACGTCTGATGTGATTTGATTTTTACTTTACAGAAACTTCAAGTACGACTTCCTGCATCACAACCATTTTTTTGTGACGCCAAGAAAGGTCCTGGAGCTCGTAGGAAAAGCCCACCGAACTCTGTGCACAAAGTTCGACCTGGTGATATCGATGTCATTGCTGCTATTGGAGATTCTTTGACGGCTGCAAACGGAGCCATGTCCACCGATCTTTTTGATTTGATTACCGAAAACCGAGGAATAGCTTGGTCAATAGGTGGTCGAGCTCAGTGGCGGAAATACCTTACTTTGCCCAATATAATACGAGAGTTTAATCCTGATCTTTATGGGTATTCTGCTAAAGATAGTCTTAGTATAAATCGAGCCAGCAAGTAAGTCTATAACATGCTTTCTTCTTCGGTTTAAAAACATAGAATCAGATTTAATGTTGCAGATCCGATGACACAGTACGACGACATGCTATTCCAAGCAAAAGTATTACTCACACGCATGAGAAGGGATCCATTAGTAAAAATGAAAACTGACTGGAAGTTAATAACCATTTTTTTGGGCAGTAACGACATATGTTCTAAGATCTGCGACATGCCGAGGCCGCTGGACATTATTAAGGAACACAAAAACAGTGTGTATGCCACATTGAGATTTTTACGAAAATATTTCCCCAGAACATTAGTGAACTGGGTTCTACTGCCGAATTTAATTAAATTGAGTTTGATCCAAAATGTTCCGATTCAATGTTACTTGGCTCAAAGAATTGAATGTCCTTGTGTATATAGTGCAGTGGCATCGCCAGATAAATTGCGTTTTTACGATTTTATTATCAAACAAATGCAAAAGGTTCAAATGGATATTGTAAACGAGGACGAATTTCATTCTGATGTAGGTACACACATTTACTCAACTATTTTTGTTTAGAACAAAAAGTTTTTATTCGTTTTTGCAGACATTTACCGTGAACTTGCAGCCTTTTACGTACAATATAACAATTCCATTTTTATCCAACAAAAACACAGACTTGCGATATTTCGCCAGCGATTGCTTCCATTTTAGTCAATTAGGACACGCAGCAGGTATGTACCTACCATATTGCACAGACACAACAAAAGGAAACAAAATAATATAAACACTTTTAAGCTGAGATGGAAAGAAAGTATGTAGTTTACCGTAAAGTTCGAGTCTAGAGATGAAAGAAAAGAAAGTGAGGTTACAATTTTGAATCTTTACAAATATTGAATTTCAGGACGGAGAACGTCTTTTTAAATTTTCAATATTACTATTCGCAACTTTTCACAAAGAGCGTTGGCTTCGCCAGTGGTGCGTTTTGCCACCTCTCCCTTTCATTGTGCATATGGATTGGATGTTACAGCGCAACCGTGGCGAGGAACGGTTCGGACTGGGAGACTTAAGGATAAGCCATATGTTTTTCGCTGATGACTTGGTCATCCTTGGGTTTAACCAGATCCAACTCTAGCACGCGCTAGATAGGTTCGTAGCCGTCTGTGTTGAGGCTGGGATGAAGATAAACGTGAAGAAATCAGTAGTAATGGTGATTTCCCAAATGCCTGTTTAATGCACTCTGCATTTTAGTGGAGTCCCATTGAAACAGTTAAAGAAAATTGGGTTTCTCATTGTCTTATTCACTAGTAGGGAAAGAAGCAATACTGAGTTATCCTGTAGGATTGGTCAGGCTGAAAGAATTTTGAGACGGCTTGGTCAATCTGTCTTTAATTCAGTGTTAGTTCCGACCCTCACTTTTGGTCATGAGATTTGAGTAAAGACTGAAAGAATAAGATCGCGGATACAAGCTGCCAAAACGTCTTCGTACTTCATTGTACAGGGTTTTGCAATAAGAGCGCTACAAAAGTTTTTTTAAATAAAACAAAAACGGTTTCGGATATCAATGAAATTCTTTATTCCTGTGAAAGTACGTTCGATGCCATTATGTATGGAACTCTTTTGCATGGCCACCACGGGCCATGACGCTGAACCCAATTTTCGACGGTTTTCAAGCATAAATCGGCCGATACTGCTGCAATTTCACGTTCGATATTCATACGAAGTTCATCAATCGTCGCTGGCTTGTTGGCATAGACCATAGACTTGACGTAGCCGCACAGGAAATAGTCTAACGGCGTCAAATCGCACGACCGAGGCGGCCAAGCGACTGGACCATTTCGTGAGATAACACGTTCTCCAAACTTGGGTTCCAATAAATTGATTGTGACATTCGCTGTATGGCTTGTGGCGCCGTCCTGTTGAAACCACATGTCCTCCAAGTCCATATCATCCAATTGGGGCCAAAAATATTCGGTTATCATTGAACGGTAGCGATCCCCATTCACAGTAACGTGCCGGTCTTGATCATCACGGAAGAAGTACGGCCCAATGACGCCGCCGGCCCATAAACCACACCAAACCGTAATTTTTTCGGGATGCAATGATGACTCATGGAGTACGTGTGGATTGCTGCCTGACCAATACCGCATATTTTGTTTATTGACGAAGCCATCCAGCCAGAAATGAGCCTCATCGCTGAAGATGATTTTTCGATGAAAATCCGAATCATTTTCAAGTTGTTGCTCAGCCCAATTCACGAACATACGACGCTTCTGGTGGTCAAGCGGCTTCAGTTCTTGCGTCAATTTAATCTTGTAAGGATGTAGGCCAAGATCTTTTCGCAAAATTCGCCACAACGACGTCACAGAGATGCCCAACGCTTGAGAACGACGTGTGAGAGACACATTTGGGCTTTCTGCAACTGAAGCCTCAGCGGCAGCAATATTCTCGACACTACGGGCACTTCTTTGTCTCACTGGCACGGGAACATTTTGTACTGTGCCTGTGGATTCAAATTTTTCCACTAGACGCTCAATTGTTGATCTGCTAGGACGATTATGACGACCATAAATTGGACGTAGCGCTCTTAACGTTGAGGCCACTGACTCCGAATTTCGGTAGTAAATTTTAATAATTTCGACTCGTTGTTGGCTCGTAAATCTTTCCATCATGAAATGGCAAACCTTACTGAAGAGAAATGTTAAAAAACCGCAAGAAAAATATGGCGTCGTTTGCTGTCCCTGTCGCTCTACTTTTGTAGCGTCCCTATTGCAAAACCCTTTATTATCGGGATTACACGCCAAGATCGGGATAGAAACACCAGAATACGCAATACACTGAATGTTGAGCAACTACTTCTTCGAACGGAGAGGTCCATGCTTTGATGATTTGATCGCGTGATGGTTGGATCAAATCCGAAGTCTCACCTCTACCCATATAGGGATACAAACAAACAAATAACTGGCGCGACAGCTCGGAGATGAGCAAAGGCCCAGCTTCTCGCAACCATTCATGTTGTGCGTGTTACATTTTTCACACGAATGGAAGGGACCTACAATTTATTGCCGACTCCAAACGGCGAACTGAGAAGCTCTTTCATGACAGATTATACTCCCGAAGGCTTGTCATTCCCTGACGAGAGCTGGTGCCTTGAAAATTCATCCCATTTTGGGATAGCCCCTGATAATTTAGAATCGATGGTGGAAGATCGGCGTGTGGAGGGTCCACTTAAGCATCCTAAACCCGTCACCCTCATAGTCGATAAACGGGCCATTTAAAATGAATGAATGAATGGAAATTTACTGAATTATTTATTAATGTATTTTTGGTTTTGTTTATTTTTATGTAGCGGCTAATGCACTTTGGAACAATATGCTGCAGCCAATTGGAAGAAAACAATTGGATTGGATGTCGATTTTTCAGCGATTCGAGTGTCCAACAAACGAAAGGCCATTTATCACAACAAGAGCAAATTTCTAGAAGCCAAATAATATTGTAATGAAAGATCATACATGTATACATATGTACTTTATTAAAAACGATAGACACAAAAAAAAAAAGAAGATTTATTTCATAATTCATAAGTGAAAGTTTTCTCCTGATAATACACGATAAGTACTTTCCTATTTCGCTGGAAAAAGGCCCATGTTCAATAGATTTCTAGATAGGGAAGGAAATATTTACACGCAAAGTTATGAGACAAACAAATCTATTCAAGTTGTCGTCGTAAATTTGCTGTGGTGTTTCGTCAGACACCTTAATGTAAATGCGGGAAGGAACGACTAGTCCGCACCGCAAAAATCTACCGTGTTAATAGCAATTCGATATGGCCGCAGGTGACTAAAATCGAAAGGACCAAAGTAGACTAGTTTCCGACTTTCGCCGAGTGGCAACGAGCCGCATGCAATGGGTAGCTAAAGTTGGTCATCAAAATGATCAGTCAGACGGAAAACCCGGTCCCTGTATCTAAACTGATTTGCAGGTTTTCGACCGATCAAAATGCGTTTGAATAAATATACAGATATTTGCCTGGAAACACGATTCAATGACAACACGAATTTGTTCCGAGCAAGCTTTTGACGATATAAATTTAAACCGTAAGCAATTAAACAGCATTACAGCTCATACACCGAACTATAATACATCATATATTATACACTCCTACCAACAGTAAGACTTGTACAACATTTTCACCTATAGATCCTAAAAATATGCATCGAACTCAAACAAAAGGCCACAGTGAAAACTAACAACTTACATATGTGCATAAATATAATCTTCGCCGGAAGGAAAATTACCGATGAAGACTACGATCTCGGTTAGGAGTATGTAAGTCGAAGACGAAGATGAGTATGCTGCGGAATACAATGGCTGTTCTTTTGAAAGAAAACTTAGAAACCTTTTCACAAAACCCGATTTTAAAAATGTTAAGTCAGACGATTTTAAAGTCTCTCGTTCGAAATATCAAAATTCAAAAGAGGACATAAAGAGGCTGAACGAAAAACGTATTAAACACTGTATTAACATAGGATGGGTAGAAAGTCAAATTAATAGTAAAAAAAAAATAATATTTAACCAAAATTACATTTAATGTAGTAAGGTTTTGGAGACTCTGTTTTAGAAGTGACATCTATAGACAAAAATCTGGAACTTTCATGAACCGGTGCTACCTTCAAATCGTACAAGTTTTGTACTGTTTTCGTTTCCATATTTACCGAAACTTTTGTCATTAATTTAAAAAGAATTGCTCGTAATTTTATAGAACTTAGATTTCAATAACATTAAAAAAAATAGAAAAACCGTTTCAAAGTGGAGTGTTGCTCTTTTCTATTTATAAGTAATTATAAAAGAAACGAACTACAGTGATTATAGGTACTTCATAGAAACGCCATTTTATTTAATACGAGATTGGCTGTCAAATAGACATTGGAAAGTCGATTGGTTCGATGAATATTTAGAAGAAGGAAAGATAAATGAATTTAGTCGTTTCCTAACAATTTTGTATTTGGTTTTTCTAATTCCGTTCGTCGATGTTTAATGATTTAATTTAATTTTAACGTTGCCGTCAGGACTATTGTGCTTTACTCAATTTCTACTGAAAGGTAAAGAATTTTTCTTTTAGTTTCGGTACATTGGATATCCAATTAGAAAAACATTAGATGTTGAGCATACAACAAAGTATACAACAGATCATGATTACAAATAAAATCTAATAAAACAATTTTGAAACGTGATTAATGTCATTCATTCATTCTATTGCTCAGCTTAATTGTCTTATTATTTTTTTTTTTTTTATTACTCGCCCAGTCCCAGATTTAAACATGAGTTCATAGTATTCCATATTTTCTTTCTTTTTACACGGTATGACTCATTTGGGAAGATCATTTATTCTTAAGCTTAGAGTACAACGGGGAATCGAAAGTGCTTGCAATTGTGTTTAATTTTTGAATCTATTTTTTCCGTCGATTTAACAAAAAAAATTCTTTTGCGTTTAATTTTTGCTTAAGATGTTTACTAAGTGCGTGTGTAGATGGCTAAATGATTTTTTTTCTATTTTAATTTTTTTTTGTTATATTTACTTCATATTATATTATGTATACATTAAAATTATGCATGCATTATTAAATTTCAAATTACATGTCTAAGCTTGGCAAAGATTCGCTTGGTTGTTGAGATTATTGACCTATACTACCTTGATTGGTGATAAATTTTGAGTTGGACGGATCTTCTCTAGGTAATACAAGCGATTTCTTTTAACCAAGGCATGAAAATATTGATTAGATCTGATACGGAAGAGCTTCCCATATGCACTCCTGCTAGTTTCCAAATCCTATTGTGCTGTCCCTTGTATGTAGAGCAATTTCTTCAATCCGAAGGGTGTCAGGATGGTTGTTTTCCAGTAAAATAACCGAAAGGATGCTGGATGTGTTTTTAGAATGTGAGCATAAGTTTTTCACTTCTAAGAAATAGACTAATTGGACTTGGATAAGGAGATGAAGAATATATGGTTTTTGTATTGCGATAAAAACTCAAATTGGTATAAAAGTTACATCAAACATCTAGCGAAGTGTTGTAATAGCTCTGCCGGGTGTGCCCAGTCCCATACGTCTTAACTAGTGTGATTGTATTTTCATAAATTTAAATAACTGCCCACAGCCTTGGAAATTATGTTTCACATTGTAAACAAGTACGTTGCCCAGAAAACTTTCACTATTTCATATTCAAGGTCAGATTTTTAAAGGTTTTAAACATAGAGAGTTTATTTAGTATTTTACATTACAAAAGGCGTATATTCCTCTTGAAACTGCAGAGTGATTGTGACGTTTGTATGTTATTTTGTATAACGCCGCAGCTGTGGTCATGTTTACTAGTTTTTTTCCCCCGAAAACTCCAACAAAATGTTCAAGAGAGTTAAACTTTGATATCCAACTCTTCTTGTAAAATGAAATGGGAATGGAATCTAGATTAGAAAAAAAAATATGAAATGGAAAAGTAAGCAGTCAAGTTCGCACTTGATCCCTTACTGACAAAAGAGGTCTGCTTACAATTTCTTTACCGCGCCTCTCATATACTTACGAACTTGTGGAGATTGTGTTGTCCACTAAATAACGCCAACTTTCATGCCGCCAAGAAAACTGTTAAAAAGGCGTAAGTGTGCTTAGTATCGTCGTCACGCATGCAACGTCCTAATGGTGACATGACATCCTCAGCATAGGGGTTCTCTATTATACTTTTATACATATGTATACAAAATATGTTATTCAGTTATCCTATGGATGTTCACATTCATTCAAATTATAATTCAGACAGTAAAGCAGCTAGTTTTTGTGACTGATCCATCCATCCATACTTTATACTTTCATCAATAATTTTGTTCCTGTTGCAAATACATATGTACATAAGTATTTCGCAACCCTAGTAGGTAGTCCACTCATCACTATTCGGCCCAAAGATCACTCGAAGAACTTTTCTCTCAAAACAACAGAGCGACCTCATCCATTCTTGACAAAGATCGTACGACCCGCAAGATAGAGCAGGAATGGCATGCTTATGGTCCTGTATAGAGTTACTTTACTTACATACATTTTCAATGACCTGCTTATCCAACATGAGGGTCGCGGTGCTTAAGTGAACTCTCCACGTCTCCCGATCTTCCGCCTTCGACTCTAAAACATCAGGGGCTATACCGTACGGGTAGAGGTGAGATTTCGGACTTGGTCTAACCATCTTATCATTGGCCTACCCAGAGGACGCCTACGGATTCTATGGCACGTCTTGGAAGCCGATTTAGGGGCATGCGTTGAACGTACCCAAACCATCGAAGTATGGACCTTTCCGTTCGAAGAAATAGTTGCTCGACATTGAGTGCTTCGCGTATTCCGGTGTTCCTAACTCGATCTCGAAGAGTTACCCCAGCAATACAATGAAGAAATCTCAGTTCGGTAGCTTGTATCCACGATCTTATTCCTTCGGTCATTGCCCAAACCTCATTTCCTGCAGCATTAGTTAGTTCAACATTAGTGTCAATATGTATCTGATTATATACCGAAACCTAGGTGAACAAAGCCCCTAACTGTCTCAAAGTTATATCTGCCGAGGGTAAACTTCTTTCCAACACGTTTGGGTTGGGTTTCCTTTGTTGACAGCATTTACTTTGTTTTGTCCTCGTCTATCATTAAACCCTTATTGGCAATGGAATGCTCACGAGCTTCCAGCAAAGTTAATATCGTCGGTGTATGTGAGCAATGACACGGACTTTCGAAAGATCGTGCCTCTAGTGTTGACGTGTCCGTTTTTGAGAATATTGAAGAAGTCAAATGATAGCGCGTCACCTTTTCATATTCCCTATTTGACACCGTCACGTAAAAACGAGACGATTTACGTGACGATATATGCAATCACGGAAGAGACGATTTGGTCCCAGGATTGAATTCTTCACTTTTGACCGTCAGACTTTTATTTTTCCATCGGATCTCACTCTATTCACCTTCGTCTCATCTTTTCGAAGAACTATTTTGAACCTGTTTGAAGCTGAAAAAACTAATTTAAACGTGAACTAAATTTAGAACTCACGACTTCTTGCCTAAGTCTACCTCGAAAGAATTAATTGGCAAGGAGTTGAATAGCTCTGCCATAATTCGAGGAAGGTGACAGGTCTATACATTAAAAGGAGTAGGTTAGGTTAGGTTAATGGGTGCCTTGTGACATTGTCACTGCTCACTTAGACCAGCAAAGGGTCCATTGTGCCCATCTTTCAATTTAACTCCGGGAACCTGTAAAGAGAATAGAGTTGGAAACCGCTGATTTGAAAGCACACAGAGAAAGAAATGAATCTCAGGAGGTCCCTCAGCTCGATGTCATCCAAGTCCTCCAGCTCCGTGAAGAAGTTACTAGCAAGAGTCCTCATTCTTCTACTGGCGAGGGCAGGATATTCACACAGCAGGTGTCGGATAGATTCGATCTCCTCCTCATCACTGCAGCTTCTGCAATAGTCGTTGTCATGTATACCGAGGCGCTTCGCATGAATACCAATTGCACAGTGCCCAGTAATGATGCCAGAGACTATCCTCGTCTCACGTCGACTTAGTTTGACCAGAGACAGAGATCTCTTCTTATTATAACTTGTCCATAAGTTCCTAGCCGTTGCACATCTGTCTAGCTGGATCCACCGTGCATTGGCTCGACTTATGGTCTCGTCATCAATATACCTTTTTAACAAGCTTATTGGAATTCTGGCAAAGGGGAGAGCCTGTGAGGCATGCAGCGCTGACCCCCTTCGTGCCAATTAATCAGCTCTTTCGATACCTGGGATATCCATATCCCTGGTACCCAACATACGGTCACCGTATTGGCTCTCGATATCTCATTTAAATGCTCTTTACAGATTTTTACAAGCCTTGACCTAGTTATCGCGGACTCCAGAGCCTTAACGGCTGCCTGGCTGTCGATATAGATTGTGATTGTCCTCGCGGTGATGCCCCTATCTCGGACAGTTTTCGAGGCCTCGATGATGGCTGTGATTTCGGCTTGGAAGACGCTGCAGTCGTCGTTTATTTTAAAGGACTGGCTTATTCCTAGGGCCTTGCAGTAGACCCCGGAGCTTGTACCAACATCCATCTTGGAACCGTCGGTGTAGAAGGACAGTTTCTTTTTAATGGGAACTTTGTTGTTCCTCCAGTCTTCTCTGTCAGGAATTCTGATATTAAATCTCCTGTCAAAAGCCAGAGTCTGGATCATGTGATCTGTTTTTGTCGGTCTGTCGACATTCCCCCAACGAGACAGCACTGAGGCGTGACCGTAGGGAGCTGATTTCCACTGTCGGCTCTCTCTTAGTCTCAAGGCAGTTTTAGCATCCGTGGTGCTGCACTACAAATCCAGCGGAACGAAACGGAGTAAAGTAAGCAAGAAGGCAGATCACAAATGGTTTAACTTTGTATGATCCCGGTTAAGCTAAAGATTTCCCTCTAAAAATGGAACGGAATTCGCTTCCTGAAGGTTGAGCTCGTAGTAGAAAAAATGCAAGAAGCGCAGCCTGACTGGCACCCCGATTTTTATCTAATCGTCATAAATATTCTCTTACCTTGTCAATTCTCGTAAATGCTCGCTGTTCAAGTGAAATTTAATCGCCCTTTAAGGGTTGAAAAATTTATACAACTGTTTAAACTTTTGACAGGTCATAAACACCCTGTTACCATACATTTGTATGACAAAATAACTCCGTTCTTACCCTTAATAAGGTTATCGCTAGTAAAAGCTCCTTTCTTGTCTTCAAAGAAAAAAAATCGATATTTCCCCTTCGTTCAAGGTTTGATTTTGCTTCACTTATATTTTTCATCCTTAAGTTCATTGTGTGCCGCAAATTGAGCGCTTGAAGTCCGTCCCGTCGAAAGCATATAAAAGTGCATAGTGGTATTTAAATTAAATAAAAATTAATTATTTTGAAAAATACATATATTATCAATGCTTACATTTATTGCATGATAAAAGTATCTCGAACGCGCGTGAAAGCAATAAAAAGGAGTGAATATTTTTTTTCTCCAACTAATACAGCAGAAAAAAGAAAAATTGTTAGTGCGAAGCTTTCCCGTTGTCATTTTATGCGAGTGTACTTTTCGGCTACATAAAAAGCATTTGTGGTGACTCATTTTCTTCTGTTGTTTTACACTTGCACTTCAATTTCTTTTGATATTTTTCGTGCGGCTGGTGCGTTGATCTCTGTTAGTTTTGCCTATTAGAGATATTTTTTTTTTATTATAACATTGTGTTTTTTTTAGTAAAAGCAAGTTAGTTAAGTGATGAAGAAAGACTTTTGCACTGTTGTATAAATTTTGGAAATTATTAATATTTAATATTTTCATGAATAATAATAAGAGAATATACCTACAATATGAGTAAACAATAATTAATAAATAATTCATTGAAGAGGGTGTCTAAACTTATTGCAATTTGTATCATAAAAAATGATAATTTCAAAGGCGATTAACGATTACAGGATGTAAGTATTATCTAATTTCATCAAAAGCAAATAATTGCACAATTATTGTTTTAATAAAGTTTAAAATGGACACAAATCAACAATAATGTTAAAAGGAGGCGTGTCAGCTTTCACTTTGAACCACATTAAATGGTTCTTGGTTTATTGTTTTATTTGTGATCTTTGTGACGTCATTATAGGCTATCTACATATCACAGTCTACTCCATTTTATATCGATTTCATAGAAATATCAAGAAAAAAAAGTGCTGTCAATTTATCAATGTTAGAAAACTTATCAACGTTTCCTTAAATTGATTTTATGTAAATAAACACTTGTACATATAGCAATGGCAAACTCACCATACTAATGAATTGATTAAAAAAAATCCTGAAATTAAATATCAGGTTGAATGTTGGTTTTCCGCCTTCTGGAGTTGCGGAGAATCGATATATTTTCTTGATTCACAAAGGCAGAAGTAACAGCTTAATTCTCCTAACAGTGGTTACATCTTTAAGGAAAAAGTTAATTATTGTGGAACTATAGGTTAGGTTAGGTTAGGTAGATGGGTTGGTATTGCCTCGGGCTTTCGAAGCATTTTGAAGCCTTAATGAACCTCCAGATGTCCCTGATGGGTACATCCCTTAGTTCTTCGGTATCTTGGAAGAAGGGCCTTCAAAAGGATCTATTTCTGAGGTGGCAGAGACCTGACCAGTGGCAGAGGAAGTGGATTGTGTCCTCATTGACTTTCTCGTCTCCACAACCCCTACATCGGTCGTCTTCACTTAGTCTTAGCTTTTCCATATGATAACGCAGATTATTATGACCTGTAATTACTCCTACAAGGATGGAGAGGGTTTTCCTGTCCTTCTGCATCAGTGTATTAGCTCTGCCACCATTGTACCTTGGCCATAATTTTCTAGTTATCTTACAGGAGTCCAAAGAACTCCATCTTTCATTTGCTTCCGCTAGAGTCTTGATCCCTGCTTCGTGTTTGAGTTTACATGGCAGGATTTTCACTGATTGATCAGCCTGCTCCAGGTCTAGCGTAGATCCTTTCCTTGCCAATTCATCAGCCTTCTCATTCCCTGGTATGCCCTCATGTCCAGGGACATAATTTTACCTCATGCTGTGTGGCAATAGCACTGAGCTCTTCGCGACAACACTTCACAAGCTTCGATTTTATTTCAGTAGCAGAAATCGCTTTTAGTGCTGCCTGGCTGTCGATGAAAAAGGTGATATCATCACGTGGTTTTACCTTCATCACAGTCTCACGGGCAGCAATTATCACTGCTAGGACCTTCGCCTGGAAAACGCTGCTGTGGTTCGGGAGTCTGACTGATTTGAAGAGGCAGAGGCAGAGGCTAAGTTTGTCTGAAAATATACCTGCTCCCACGCCAATGTCCATTTTGGATCCATCAGTATAGATGGCTTTGGTTCGCGGGTTTGGTATTGTTCCCCTTTTCCACTCTTCTCTGCTTGGGAATGAGCAAGCGACCGGTACTTGGGAATGAGCAAGCGACCGGACCGTGGTTACTACATTGCCCATGTACTTGCTTAGAATCTGAGCATGCCCCGTCGTACTTGACCGCCAGCCATTCGTTTGGCTGATCCTCAGGGCGCTTTTAGTGGAACTATACTACCTTCGTTTATAAATTAATTGTCGACCTTAGCCGAATGCGGTTAACAATGGCTCTGTGTCATGTCTATACTGTCCAGAGTTGTTACGGTTTTTTACTTTCAAATTCAAATGCTTATATCTCTGCTTAAAATGAACCTTTTTAATCGAAATAAATGCCATTGCAATCTACACATTTGCAAAAACAAGTTTGTTGATTCCGGTAGCATAAAACTCTGGATTTCTTGAGGCGACAAGGTCGAAGGCATTTTGAATATCGACTTGATAGTTAAAAGTTTTTGCCTGTAAGAAGTAGTCGAAATGCTTAAACAAGTCGTAGTCGGTTGGCGAAAGGTTCGGTGAGTATGGTGGATGCGGCAGTGTTTTTTTAGCCTTTGCAGCATCTGTTGTGCAACGTGTGGTCGAGCGTTTTCGTGTAGGAGAATTGGGCCTTTCCTGTTGACCAATCTCGGAAGTAGACGTGACAGTTTTTGGTGCATTATGTCAATTTTTTGATAGTATTTCTCTGCCATTTCGCCTGTATTAAGAAAGCTTAAGTGGACTTTGCCGGTTGTTGACCACCAAACTTGTGGTCATTGTCTTCTTTTCGTGGAGCTTCGGCTTACGTTGCTGCTTTGGCCATTCAGTTCGATGCAACCAAAATCTATTTTTCATCGCACGGTACAATTTGATCGAAAAATGGTTTATTTCTGTTACGTAAAAGGTGTGCAGAAACCGTCTCGCATCGATGATTTTTCTGAAAATCATTTAACTCATATGGAACCCATTTGTCAAGCTTTTTTGATTTTCCAAGCCGTTCAAAGTGGTCACAAACATCTGATTTGCTAATTTTAAGATCTCTCCCATAAGAAACTTCATCTCTAGGACGAAATGGTTCAAATCTTAGGGTTAACACCGCTACGGTTGCCCACCTTCGTTGTAGTTATGCCACGTTTTCTGGTTCCCTGGTGCCCGTAAGCCGGTTTTCTTCGTTGTGGTATCACAATGGGCCATTCTGGTCTAAGTGTGTCCTTGCCTAAGCGGGGACAGCCACCTAACCTAACCTAACCTAAGATCTCTCCCAAGCCCTTCAATCGTAGTGAACGGATCTCCTACAATGGTGGTTATCGTCAATGACCATATATTGCTCATGCAGTTCAGTGGCTGGTAACAAAATTAATTGAAAAAACCCCAGTTTTTTTTATTCACTTTAAGTTCGTACAAAACATAACCTAACAGACACAACAATTTCACTTGGAAACAAAGCGTCAAATGTCAAATAAAACTGCAATAACTTTCTGGACAACCTAATAGCACTATGTACATATCTATCGACTTTTTAGTTACTGACATAGTGGCGTGAATACTTGGTTCGAATTTAAACATACTTAAGTGTTTTCGTATTAGTTGTTCACGTAGTATGTGTTAGTCCGCTCATAACGCAATAAATAATTGATTCAATCAAATTCCGCTAGAATAAAACAATTGATTGAAATAATACTTGAACTTGGATTATAACCAGCTCAGAACGGTCGTTAAGTATTTTATTCAAAGTAAGCATGTAAAATTTAATTGAATTTATTATATTACCTACTGTTTTCCATGAATGCGACTAAACTCTTAATATTGCCGCAATAATTCAATTTCTTGAACCGATAAAAAGTGGCAACTGTTGCCAAGAAATTGGACATGAAGCAGTCTTCTTTTTCACAAGCGTGTTTGTCTAGTTTGATACTAAAGTTGTTCTTTTATTCATCGTCGTGTAACCACTTTTATTAGGTTTTATTAGGTCCCTCGTATCTAACACTATAAAATCTAGGGCAGTGAAGGACTGCCGCGTGTTTCTAAACGAGATCGCTAAACAGTATAACGTCACACTCTGTTAGGTCCCTGGTCACTGTGACATTCAAGGGAAGCGGCTGACGAATTAGCTAGAATAGGCTCCCAATGTACAGACGGCAGGAAGCTCGACCATGTCAAAGCGCCTATGTCGTTTCTAAAACACCTGACCCACACCGACGCTCTGTCGAAAGCAAACCGTAGATGGCAACATCTCGATTATTGCAATAATGCCAGGCTAATCTGGCCTGTCCTGGATCTGAAAAGATCAAAAGCATTAATACGACTCAAAAGAGACCAGCTCTCAAAACTCATCAACGTCCTCACGGGGCACTGCATCCTAGGTAGGCATGCTCAATGCCTGGGGATAGCATGCAACGATTTCTGCAAGGATGAGGAAGAGGAGGAGTCCACCGCACACTTCCTCTGCACGTGTCCCGCACGGGTCCATATCAGGAAGGTCAACCTGGGCCAATACTTCTTTAACGATCTTAATGATCTGAACTCCGCCAGCATGGCCGACCTTACCAGCTACGTTAGGAAATCTAAATGGTTTCAGGAGTAAGCAGGGTACCCCAGTACTCAGTGGCATCTCTCGGAGGGCTACTTCTAACTAACTAACTAACCACTTTTATTGACCAAACAAATGATCTATTTCTAAAACACATGGTTATAGATTTATACTTTTTCTGTCGAAAAAGGCACTCACCAGTAATGGTGGATTGTACTACTAACTAAGTCCCTTTTCACTAAAATTTGGTCAGTCCTTTAAGAAAGCCGATATGTAATCTCAGTGGTAATGTACTACGTTACGAGCGCGTAGTACATCAGCGCAAACAATTCATCAACCTATTCCAGTTCCAGTGTAGAGCGTAAAGTCTTAGGCTAGGGCCACGTACTGAGCGATTGAGCGACGAGCACCTGAGCGACGCAAAAAAAATAGAACATATGGAATCGTAGGGCTATGGCCACGTAGTTACTAAGCGATGAGCGATTTTTCTGAACGACAGAGCGACGTCGCTCTGACTTCAATTTTGTTCTAATTTTGTAGTTCATCGCTCAGCGATAAAGTGAAAATGGAACAAAAAAAAAAATGGAAATTTTGATTTTAGCTGTCGACAACGACATTTTCACTACTAATCGCTCGAGCGACGTCGCTCAGTAAAAAGCCACTCGTCGCTCATCGCTCAATCACTCAGTCGCTCAGTGCGTGGCCCTAGCCTTAAACATACGTGATATAGCTAGTTTTGCGACAGAGAAGTGGATAAAATAGGAACCATTAGTAGCGACCCAATCGAGCATTCCTTGACAGGAATAAGTAACTGGACCAAACAATGTGGACTAGCAGTCGCAAAAGACTAAACTGGTTCTTTTTACTCACAGAAGGAAAGTACCACCGTTTAGGATCCCATCTGTCGAGGGTACTCCACACAAACTTTCTGACTATGCCAAATACCTAGGAGTGGTTCTAGACAGAAAACTAAACTGTGACCTCAACATTAAAGAAAGGGCAAGGAAAGCAATGACTGTGTTTTACAGCTTCAATCGGATATTTGGTTAAACGTGGGGTCCCAGTCCCTAAATTATCCTGTGGCTCTACACAGCAGTAGTGAGACAAATACTGACATATGGCTGTCTAGTTTGGTGACTGCCAATATGTAAGAACACCAATCATAAAGCAGTTACTAGAGTTCAGAGAATGGCCTGTATCAGTGCAACCGGTGCAATCAGATCTACCCTTATGGCGGGGCTAGAGACCATACTCAATCTCCTCCCCTTAGACATATTCCTACGCATACGCTAAACTTAAAACTAGATACCGAGTCTATCAGACCATTCACAAATCCTGCAAAAAACGCATAGGGTATGCTGAAAGCACAGACTACACAACAACCTGCTTATACTTCTACAGCCCATTCTCAATCTCCCATCCTACCAAAGAAGAGTTAGAGACAAACCGCATTTTAATCAATAATCCCTGGTCCATCCACACATATGGCTCCAAGATGAATACAAACGTTGGGGCTGGATTCTTCTTCGAAGCTCTTAAACCATCTACGTCAATCAGACTCTCTGACTATAGCAACATTTTTCAAGCAGAGGTTCTGGCAGTGACAGAGGCCGCTCAAAAAGCTGCAATGAAGGCGATACCACACGATGATATTACCTTTTTCATTGATAGTCAAGCGGCGATAAAAGCGATTTCTGCCACAATAATAAAATCCAAGCTTGTGCGGAGCTGTCGCGAAGAGCTATGGGTTGTTAGCACACAGTGAAATGTAAAACTATGTTGGGTTCCTGGGCAGAGATATGCAAGGTAATGCAAAGGCTGATAATCAAGCACGAAAATGATCATCCTTACACCCAGATCTGGCGGACAACGCGATAAAGAGTGCGCCTTGTAACCTTAAACACGACGTGAGGTATTAGATACTATCGATAGCAAATGCCAGATGGAATGCCCCAACTTCTGTGTTATTACAAGAAAATTATGGCCATTCTATAACAGGAACAGAACCGTAAAGATCCTGCTAAGGAACAGAAAATCTTTATCGGCTCTAATAGCCATAATTACCGGGCATAATATGCTCAGAAACTTAAATTAAATGCAAACGAAAATGACCTTTACAGAGACTGCGGAGATGAGGAAGTGCCTGACGATACTCCACATTTTCTCTGCCACTGCCCAGAACTCTGTCATCTGAGGTTTAAAATCGGGGGAAGACATTTCTTTCAGGATCTCGAAGACCTCTCCGATGGGTCCGTAAATGACCTGTAGAGATTCATTACCGCCTCAAAATGGCTAGAAACCCCATAGGCTCATAGTAGAGATATAACTCATAGGTTCACACCACCATGAGCATCACAATGGATCTGCATTGATCCAAGTGTGACGGAGGAAAGTTCCCCTTTGTAAATACGTTTTGACGAGTCTTACCATACATACTTTCTTGTCTAGCGATTTATTTCTAAAGCACTAAACCATTGACTTATCTACACACAGATTTGTATAAACAGACATAATTTCATTTCATGTTGTATTTTTTTTTTTTATCAATGCGTTTCACGTTTCCTCAAATTCCGTCCTTAAAAATAAAACAAAAAATTAAACTATATACATATGTACTTATGTTTGCAGTCGAAAAATTGAGAACATTGGAAAAATGACGCAAATGACGCAGGATGAAATCGTCAGCAACACAAAAACAGTTCTACAAGGATTGGAGGCATTGCGCGTTGAGCATGTCTCACTTATCGCTGGAATGGGCGAAGCCCACCGTGATAATGAAAAATCCGAAATCGTACAGAAAAATATTGAGCACATTGAGTTGGGTGTAAGTGAAGCTCAAGTAATGATGGCCTTAGCGTCGCATTTACAAAATATCGAAGCGGAAAAACAGAAATTAAAGACACAAGTACGTCGCTTACATCAGGAAAATGCTTGGCTTAGAGATGAACTGGCAAATACGCAACAAAAGTTTCAAGCTTCCGAACAGCTTGTAGCTCAATTAGAAGAAGAGAAAAAGCATTTGGAATTTATGGCTTCGGTTAAAAAATATGATGATAACCAAGAGCAAGAAGAGTGCAATGAGAAGTCACGTACTGATCCAGTGGTAGAACTATTCCCCGATGAAGAGCATGACGAACGAAATAATATGTCTCCAACTCCACCCAGCCAGTTTGCAAATCAAACATCAGGCTATGAGATTCCAGCAAGACTACGGACTTTGCATAATTTGGTGATTCAATATGCTTCACAAGGAAGGTATAACAATATTACAGTTATAATTATTTCAGTTTTAAACTAAGTAAATTCTAGATACGAAGTAGCAGTACCGTTGTGTAAGCAAGCACTAGAAGACTTAGAAAAAACAAGCGGACACGATCATCCAGATGTAGCTACAATGCTGAACATCTTAGCTTTGGTCTATCGCGATCAGGTACGTTTTCTCCTTTTCATATCAATCATTTACTAATTCGATTTTAAAAAACAAACTTAGAACAAATATAAGGAAGCTGCTAATCTTCTCAACGATGCTCTGTCGATTCGAGGAAAAACCCTCGGTGAAAATCATCCCGCAGTTGCTGCCACGCTAAATAACTTGGCTGTTTTGTATGGCAAACGTGGCAAATACAAGGACGCCGAACCTTTGTGCAAGCGTGCGTTAGAAATTCGTGAAAAAGTTCTTGGAAAGGATCATCCCGATGTGGCTAAGCAGCTCAACAATTTAGCATTGCTGTGTCAAAATCAAGGCAAATACGATGAGGTCGAAAAATATTACCAACGAGCTCTTGAAATTTATGAAACTAAACTTGGCCCAGATGATCCGAATGTCGCAAAAACTAAAAATAATTTAGCAAGCTGTTATTTAAAACAAGGAAAATATTCAGAAGCCGAGATCCTGTATAAACAAGTTCTGACAAGAGCTCACGAGCGGGAATTTGGCGCAATCGACAGCAAGAATAAACCTATTTGGCAGGTGAGTTTTGAAATAACATTCTATGCATTTACATATATTTGTGTGCTGTAGAATAGTACTCGGTAAATTTGTTTTTGTTTTGTTTAATATTGTAGATACACGTTTTTAATTGATACATGTAGAGGTTTAGTAATATTTGTTTGTTATTGATGAGTGTCGCTTTTATGTTTTCTTTCATCTCTGTAACCATTTAAATTTTATTTACTGAATATCTAATATAAAAGGCTCAGACATGCAACAGGGGCTCATCACTTCTGCGTGCACTTAGCAAGTGCACGAACTTATCTCTATCAAAATTCCTAAAAAAGATTGGAACGCTCCATAAGATACATTCGATCTCCAGCAGTTCAAGAACAATCAACAAACAACTGCAAACATGTCGGGGGTGCGTTTAACATGCAGGTTCATCTTTTTTTGAAGCTGTGGGTGGTGAGTCATGCCCTGCACTTTTCATATTTTTCGAGATGTCCAGCACTAATATGTAGGCTGTGTACAAAAAGAGTTTAAGCTTATTTTGGTCGTTGACACGACTTTTTTTTAATCAGAAATTGATAGCTTTTTCACTATAATAATCATCATACACAAACGACAAACAGTCACATGTAGATTTTAACGAAGAAATGACAAAAATTGTTTCGAAAATGACATGACAAAGAAAACGGGAACCGGGTGAAAAATGCTAATACATAACGCTCCTTTCACACTATACTATTTCGATCGCACGGCAAAAAATTCACACTTTACGGTTTATGCACGGGAGAAAACCGTACGGCGAGAACTCGTATGGGCAAAAAATCGAACAAGTTCACATGTCGCGAGATTTGTCCCACAGGACATGTCTGATTTCCACAAATATAATCAAAATGTCTGCATCAACATCCGTTATTGTTAATTCAGTAAACTCTGTAAATATGCCCCATATGAGCAATATCTCTCGTCTGAAAAAGCATATGCACCTCAGGTTATTAATTTCAATCAGTTTCGTCGCAGTGTGGTCTTTAAATAGCTTTCTGCAGTTTCGATATAATTTCCACACCTTGATATGAACTTGGAGGTCTCCTGATCAATACACCGTCAACCAAATTTATCACGTTGCAATCGAAATAAGACACCGAAATGTAGTAAGGGTGTCAGTACCCAATACCTAAGGGGACCCGGTGGTCTAGCGCTCGTGAATTTGAGGTATTTTTTAGGATTTTTTTTGAAGGTGAAAATAATGAACAACGATATTTAAACTTTGTAGGCATATTAAAAAAGTTAAGAAGCAACCAAAAAAAAATTTATAATAATTGAAAAAAAAATGTAAGTATTAAAAAAATGGAGCTGAAGATGAGCCTCTTAAAAAAAAAGTACCTGGTTGGCGGGTAAAATTTTGGCTCTATCATTCATCACGAAAATAAAAATGGAATAGATTATTAAGCTATATGAATGTAGCTATGGCCGGAACCAAAAGCAAACAAAAAACAAAATGTTTTTGACAGAATGGCGCGCTCTTAAAGGTTTTAATATCGAAAACAGGCTTTTTTTCACTAGTTTTTTTACGTAAAAAATAAGAAGTTATTAAGATACAACTTTTTTGGAGGTTCCGGCCATAGTTACTGGTTTCCTGAATAACATATTAAAATTTGAGATCATTCGGATAGAGAGTTCTTTTTTTCTACATCCCGCCGTGCAGAAGTGGTTTCAAGATAAATGAATTTAAAGTTTCAAGTATGCGTCCATTCATGAGGCGGGCCACTCGTTCGCTAGGCTGTAGAACCTTAACTATTGTAAATATCATTACAAAAATTTAACAGTCTATTCTCAAAAGACTACTTTCGAAATATTAAAAAAAAAAAAATAAATTTTTTTAAAAATTCTGGACCACCGGGTCCCCTTAAGTCTTAAACTTTTACACCCACAGATCCTGGAGAAAACCCAAGAACTATAAATGCTCTCTTTTAAACAACTAAAACCTTAATCATCCCAGTCCTGCTCTCTAGCGCAGACGCATGGACTTTGTCAAAAGCGAATGAGGTTGTATGGCTGATTGGTTATAATGAGTCGCAATCAAAACTGACCGTACGGTTTAAAACCTCTTATTGCGAAAGCGTTCATTTGATTACGTACGGCACTAAACTATCGGTCGCAGTCCGGTCGCCGTGTATTCAGTGGCAGTGTACGGCGACTACACGGTACCGTGACGGCGATTCGCAGTGACCGTACAATGTGAAAGGAGCTATTCTCTTCTTCACACGACTGAAAAAATGTCGCCGTACGGTTTTTTGTCGTGCGGTCGAAACCGTATAGTGTGAAAGGAGCGTATGTGAGTATTAATGTTAGACAAAAAGCCAAAGAAAAGGAAAACAACAGCCGACAGAAATGAAACAGACTAGATTAATGAAAGCTCTTGATTTTGTGCTCTGCTAACAGTTTGATATTACTGCTCTTAAATTATGACATTAAAAAAAAAGCAACCGTTAAAATGGATGCGACTTAACTGCTTAGTAAGCGAATTGATTTTGATTTAGTGTGAGTTCCCTTAGTACAGAATTTCGAATGTTGATGACCAAAACTTTATTTTGTTTCCCTTAAATAATGTATTGCGTTTTGCGCCGAGCAAAACTGTTCCGGTTTAGTTCAAAACTGTTTTTTTTTTTTTTTTTTTAAGAGAAACAGAAAACTATTTTCTCCATCATTTTATTTACTTTGTCTTATTCTACGTGGAAAGCTCAGTTTTTACAGTGTCTTAAAAGATGAGCCAATGCCTATCTTCTCGCAAACATTCATGTTGTGCGTGTTACATTTTCCGCACGAATGGAAGGGTCCTACAATTTTTACTTTTAATTGAATTTACTTTACATAGGGAATCTAACGTTTTATTTTACCACGAATTATACGTACGAGTATGCAGTACTTTTCATAGATTTCTTTCAATATGAGAAGGATGCAACCGTTTTCATTTATTGGTCTAGACTCGAATGTGTACGAGTTCACATGTATACACATATGATTGATTTTGGCGGTATAAAACCTCTTGAGATATGTATTGCGATATATGTACATACTCGATCGGAGAAGTTACTGGCGATCTCTTGCGATTGGAACCGTCCAACATCAAACTTCTTCACAGTACAACCTTTTTCTTGCGGTCTACGGGATATCCGCAGCCGTACCCTTTGAAATCTGCTGCTCGGAACATTCAGATACTTATTATACTGGAGGAGTGCCTTGCGTCAATGTGTAATGTGGTCAATCTGCTTAAGGATAATAACTTGATACGACAATGTTTCGCAGAAAGGTGCGTGACTTGCATTTGATTTTGAAGTCGGAGAATGCAGCTTTCTTGGATGAAGTAGATGCCGCCTTAGAAGAAGTGGGATACCCGGAGTTCAAGAAGCCGTTAGTGGGAAGAAGAAAACCTTCAACGTGTGGATGCACTTCGGGGACTCAGCTAAGGTGTGGGAAGCGCGCGACAAAGATGTGGTCGAGTACAGTTGAGCAGTGTGGCTTTCGTCCGGGTAGAAGCACAACCGACCAGCTATTCATTCTCAAAATGGTGCTTAAAAAGACCAGAGAGTATGCCAATTTTATTTACAGCTGTTTGGTAGATTGGGAGAAAGGAGTGTGAGATCGTTGTTTCTGTTCGTAGGGCCATTCGATCTCTATACACACACTATAAGAGTGTTTGGGTGAGAACGTTAAATTCAACAAATGCGTGTTCCATCAAGTTCCTTTCGTTTCCGAATTGTTTTCTATTTAACGAGGTTTTTTAAATCTTTGACAACCGACTAAGATTCATGCATTGAATTAACTCCTTCACTCTACTATGATTTTGCGCTAACATAACACACTCAGCAGGGACGTGTCGTGCTGTTCTCAGCAGGGTGTTCTTCACCTTTTTGTTAGATATTAACGTCTATGCTCAGTTTTCTCTAGGGCCACGACGAGGGCGTGATAGACCAGGAATACATTTGTTGATTTTGTATTTGGAGGATTAAAACCAATCAAATTTTTTTTTTGTTTGAAGCAAAAATCCCACGTTTTGAGGCAAATCTCGAAATATGGGATAAGCCCCACGATCTGTCATCATTGGTGGGGTTTTACAAATAAAGAGCACATCGAACAATAACTAATAGCAAGAGAAGGGAATGGAACAAAATCCAACCAAACGAACCTTTTCCATTCTCACTTGACGATTGATGTTGACTTCCTTTTCCGGCAGTTTCACACATTCGCTCACAGGTAACCGAAAAGCTGCACCAGCACCAAGTCCAATCCACTTATATGCGAAATACAACATGTGAAACATCACTAAAGAGAAGGGTAGAAATCCTCCGTGACTCCATGACTGGAGAACACAAATTCATGACTTTTTACAGACGGTTGGTGGGACTATGAATGTGGTAGAACTCTTTATTTTATATGAATATTTCCTTTGGGTTTGTGCTCTAGACCCTGGAAAATACTTGGTTGAGCCGACGTCAATACGAATGTAATGAAAATTTGGTTTGGATATGTTGCTTGCCATAGTTTGGCGCGCAGCGTTTCAATTTGTGTTCAATGGTTTATGTTGTTTTGGGGTTGCGTTGCGAGTGATTATGGCTGCGAGGTTTAGTTCATTTGAGTGAACAGAAATCGATTTTAGAGCAGATTTAAAGCATTTTTGATTTGCAACTCTAGTAGGATATTGTTAACATGTGTGTACAAATATATTTTGCATTAAAAAATCAAACCTTAGGGTGTGTGGAGAATATCTGCACTTACTTACTTACTTACTTAAGGTGACGCTACAGACCGGCGTGGTCCTGGGCCTCAACCAACAAGTCTCTCCAGCCAGCTCGATCTTTAGTCAGCTGCCTCCAGTTTCGCACGCCAAGTTGGTTGAGGTCCCCTTCCAATTACGTGCGCCACCTGAGTCGCAGTCTTCCTCTACTGCGCTGACCCTCGGGTGTGGATTCGAAGATTTTCCGAGCTGGAGCATTGGTGTCCATCCGCTCTACATGACCCAGCCACCTCAGTCGTTGGACCTTCACTCTTCTGGCTAAGTCGATGTCGCTGTACAGCCCGTACAGTTCGTCGTTGTATCTCCTCCTCCACTCCCCGTCTATGCAGACGGGACAAAAAATCACCCGAAGAATTTTCCTCTCGAAGCAGCCAAGAGCAACCTCATCCGCTTTAGACAGAGTCCATGCCTCTGCGCCGTAGAGCAGGACTGGAACGATAAAGGACTTATAGAGGGTCACCTTAGTTGTTCGAGAGAGGGCTTTGCTACTCAATTGCCTTCTTAGCCCAAAGAAACAGCGATTGGCAAGAGTTATTCTTCGTTTCATCTCAGCGCCGATGTCATTGTCTGAATTTATAGCGGAGCCTAGGTAGACAAAGTCCTTAACTACCTCAAAGTTATAGCTGTCTATAGTGACGTTCTGTCCGAGACGTCGGTGTTGGGAGTCCTTTCTTGTTGACAGCATATACTTCGTCTTGCCCTCATTGACCCCTAAACCCATCTTCGCCGCCTCCGTCTCGATACTCACAAACGCACCAGTGACATCACGCTGCGTTCTTCCGATTATGTCAATGTCATCGGCGTATCCGAGTAATTGGACGGACTTTTGAAAGATTGTGCCTCTGGTGTTGGCGCGTGAGTTTTGCACAACTCTTTCAAGAACGATGTTGAAGAAGTCGCATGACTATGAATATCTGCACACCTTAGAATAAACGTCACTGAAACCCAGCACAGAGCGTACCTCAGTTCAACTTGCCTATTTTTAGTGATACTACCCATTTGATACATAATTATTCAGTATTAAATGGTTAACAAAACCGGAGAAACTATTTCCATTTTAGACTTTACTTTACCATAGTACTTCATTGGATTTTAATAATTTTTAAATCTATGGCGTCAGTCATAAAAGCGACACTTCCTTTTTCAAGCGAAAGACAGCAGAGCAATAGTAACTAACATATGTATAAATATGTAGTAGTTTTTTCTTAGTATGTTTTTGCGTCGTTATTTACTAACATAACCTTCTTTCATTACATTTCATGAATTGACCGCAAACAAATTTTGACCTCTAACACTGTTTGTTTTTTTTTTTTTTTTTTTTTATTTTTCCTTGTTTTTATTTTCTTATAGAAAGGTGTAAAGGAAATGTTAAATAAGTTCTTACCGAACAAATCATCATGAGATCGCTTGCTACATAAAATTATAATTTTGTTCTCATACACATCTTGTATCTATTAAAATCGACCGAAAATAAATGTTCGGAATTAGAAAATTGTTATTAATATCAAGCAGTACTACTAAACACTTATGATTGTTGTTGTTGTTCTTTTCTCTTCTTAAGACCAATTATGAATTTTTTGAGAGAGTTGTTAAGAAATGAGGAAACATTTGTCGTAGCATAGTAATCGACTTAAAAAAAAAAAAAAAAAACAAGGAAATTTGTAAAAAGTAGAAAGTAAGCTTGACAAGTTTTTATTACGGCTTTTTTGCCACATCCGAATGAGACAAATAACTATTGTTTACAAATCATATACTATATATTTTTGTTTCGCAAACTCTGCTCAAGTTATTGTATTAAAGTAGAGTTTAACAGAGACGTACCTATGTATTTCGTTTTTATTTTGCATTATTTTTGGTATAAGACAATAAAATTATTTTCTGGTTGATTTTTCGTTCTTTATTTTTAAGAATTTATATATTTTTTTATAATTATTTTGAAAAAAAAAAGTTTGCGGCAAATAGTATTTGTAAAGGCATTATAAATCCAAAAATATGAAACAAAACATGACTGGCAATAGACTGGGATATGCAGCATTTTTATTGTATCGTTGAAATAAAGAAACTTTATATACAAAACAGTTAAATACTTTTTATTATATTGCAATGCAATTCATTACAATGGTTGAGATGTACTCATAGTTCTTAGGATCTAGCGATGAATGAAAAAGAAAAGAAAGGCTTTATTGCTATGCCTAAGTAAATGTTTCTTAGATCCACTTTCCAAACGTATTGTTCTATCTAATTGCATGAGCATGGTATTGGCACATTTTACCCCCTTCATAGTCGTATTAAAAATCATGCAACTTTCTTTTTGTTGGTAAATAAGCCAATCGAGGCGTAGAATATTAGAAAAATGCATATGTAGGTAGATTGTCTTAAATTTTTGAAAGGGAGAGCGTAGATCAGAGGCCGAATTACCGCAATCGATAAGAGTGAGTGAGTGGTTCTCGTGATCGAATGCTCTTTCGCTCTCAAACGTAGAACGGTAGCACGAAGCGAGATTGTGGCTTGTGCCATTGAATTTCTTTGGTTGCACATTAAACGTCATTTAACGGTAGCACTAACGCAGAATTGTGTTTCAGGCATTACTCGTTAATGAGTGTGATAATTCGGCCCCTGTTATAGTGTTGCGGCTATTTGGATAAATTTAACAGTAAAAAAATGGCCACCGATTTTCTTTAGAACAGTTACACACATTATTATTCTTATTAGTGGGGATCGGTTTATCCACTCTAACACTGCAGTTTCATATAGAAGCCTATTGTGCTGCTCCATATGTTTAGAACAGTTTGGGCGAGTTCGTTAACGTCTGACTAACAAAAATCTGCATTACTTGCGTTCATAAAGCGAAATACAAATCGAACTTACGCAGGCGACGGAAACCTAGTATGTTCGTAAACGTCAGAAATGTGCAGAAATCATGTTGGCGTCGGGCAGTTTGTGTAGACAAAAAAAACATCTGCATGAACGCCTGCTTGTTTTCTGCGTGCAGACGAAACATTTTTTCGATTTGCAGTAACAAAGCAGGCATGTGATTGGACTTTCGCAGATTACTGCGTTTACGAATTCACCCTTTGTCTGTTCCAGAGACTGTCAGGAAGCTAATGAGCTTCTCTGGGTGGAGCGTAGCAAGTGCTGTTGGTGAGACGTATTCACTGCCTAGGGTCCGCTTTCTCATGTCAATGAGGGCGGGGCATTCTGTGACGATTTGGAGAGAGTTTTCGTTGCTCTCTAAGCGTAGTCTGCAGGTAGGGTCCGGTGACAGTCCAGGCTTGTGTAGGTGCCGATTTAATCGGCATTGGCCGTTTAGGTTAAAATTTTAAGGTGGTTCGCGCTCAAATTCAGAAGAAACTTGGATTTCTTTTGTGACACGTTGGGGAAGAAGTGTTTCGTCCATTTTTGTCCTACACTTACCACCCAAATCGCGTTGGATTTGAGCAGGATTTGTTCCCTCACGAAACTTTGAAAGTTGGTCCGCTGTTTCATTGCCGGCGTATCCCTTTGGAGGGGGAATCCAATGTAGTATGACCAAGTTGTTTTTTTCTAGTTCTAGAAGCAATTTTGACTGTCTCTAGGACTAGTTTCGATTTTATCTTGACTGAGTTCAGTGCTTTCAGGACAGCTTGACTGAAGATAAAGATGGTTTTGCCACGGAAGTTAGAGAGCAAGTTCTATCTATCTAAGAGCCTACCACTTCGACAATCTGGGCGGATTATCACATACTGATATCAAAAGTATCCTCAGCTTTATCAAGAGCTCCAAATGGTTTCATTAGCCAGAGTGGCACCTAGGGTAGATCCCAGTGGTATCACAAAGAGCCTTCCTTGGTCAACGTGTGTCTGTGCCTCGCATGGACAGCCACGTTACCTACCTACCTAGAGAGCAAGTTTAAGCTTGTGCACTGACTTATGGCAAACATTTCTGCCTGGAAGATCGACGAGTATGTTAAGTACATACATGATAATAACGACCCCGTTTGATTTAAAATAAAAAATAATTAATTTTACCAGACCCTAGAGAGGGCTTATCACGTGCGTTATTTTTCTTCTCAAGAATTGAAACCACACTAATTTGTATTGCGGAATACGAATTGGAGGTTCAAGCTTTAAGTGGGTTTTGTAATGTCCTGTCGCGAAAGAAATTGTCAGTAATTGTGTATAAAATAACGTACTTAGCCTCGACGACTACTATTACTTAAAAGACTCTAAGTAAAATTCGTGTTTTAAGTTATAAGTCTCTAGAGTCTCATATGAATCCAAATCTTCCTCCTTAATCGAACTTGTTTTTGCGTCATTAAACTTTCTTATTTACTATTCACTACTTTTAGTTTTTTTGTAGTGGTTTTTGATTACTATTTTATATTATTATTTCAAACCACTTTATTTTATTTATTTTGCATTTGCCATAACACAGTAGTTTTGCGCACACATTCATTACTCAACTGAACATCTTCCTTTCATTTTAACAACGTTCACTGACTTTTTACAACGACATTTTATCATACAACGTATTAACACTCTGTTATCATTTCCACGGCTTTGTAAATTTATTGTTGTCTGTATTTTTATTTGAAGTATTTGAACGATATGGATAAAATGGTGGGGGGTCTTGCAAATGTTGCGTTGCCTATAGCCTCTCACACTTGAACGTCCTTGCAAAACACTTCTTAAGCCTATCTGTCCAACCTTGTTGATGCATACCATTGTTATAGTGGTTTCTTGCCTTATCACGATTAGCATTGTACAGCCATATTATGACATGTTGCTTTTGGATTCATATCTCAACTTGATTCTAACCGTTTTTCCAAAGCCTCATTTTTAAGTTCATACGATTGATTTGATTGTATCTCTATCTGCCAGGCGTTAGAATTTGAAGAGAAGGGCTAGCGTGTGTATTAGAAAGTTAATATTTAGCATTCACACTCTTCGTCTATCCGTCGAGTTTACTTAATTGTAGAAAACACTCTAACGCGGGATGTTGTGTACAAAAACATCGTCTGTGTTTCCATGTACCTGGGAAGGGACGGCTCCAATATCATTATTTTTAACATGCACAAAAAAGCATTACTTCCATAGGCGTTCGGCTATTATAGCATTTATCCCCAGATGGCTTCGCTTTTATTGAATACAGGGTTTTGCAATAAGAGCGCTACAAAAGTTTTTTTAAATAAAACAAAAACGGTTTTGGATATCAATGAAATTCTTTATTCCTGTGAAAGTACGTTCGATGCCATTATGTATGGAAGTCGATTTCTTTTGCATGGCCACCACGGGCACGCTTGCAGAAGTCCAGACGCTGAACCCAATTTTCGAAGGTTTTCAAGCATAAATCGGCCGATACTGCTGCAATTTCACGTTCGATATTCGTACGAAGTTCATCAATCGTCGCTGGCTTGTTGGCATAGACCATAGACTTGACGTAGCCCCACAGGAAATAGTCTAACGGCGTCAAATCGCACGACCGAGGCGGCCAAGCGACTGGACCATTTCGTGAGATAACACGTTCTCCAAACTTGGTTTCCAATAAATTGATTGTGACATTCGCTGTGTGGCTTGTGGCGCCGTCCTGTTGGAACCACATGTCCTCCAAGTCCATATCATCCAATTGGGGCCAAAAATATTCAGTTATCATTGAACGGTAGCGATCCCCATTCACAGTAACGTGCCGGTCTTGATCATCACGGAAGAAGTACGGCCCAAAGACGCCAACGGCCCATAAACCACACCAAACCGTAATTTTTTCGGGATGCAATGATGACTCATGGAGTACGTGTGGATTGCTGCCTGACCAATACCGCATATTTTGTTTATTGACGAAGCCATCCAGCCAGAAATGAGCCTCATCGCTGAAGATGATTTTTCGATGAAAATCCGAATCATTTTCAAGTTGTTGCTCAGCCCAATTCACGAACATACGACGCTTCTGGTGGTCAAGCGGCTTCAGTTCTTGCGTCAATTTAATCTTGTAAGGATGTAGGCCAAGATCTTTTCGCAAAATTCGCCACAACGACGTCACAGAGATGCCCAACGCTTGAGAACGACGTGTGAGAGACACATTTGGGCTTTCTGCAACTGAAGCCTCAGCGGCAGCAATATTCTCGACACTACGGGCACTTCTTTGTCTCACTGGCACGGGAACATTTTGTACTGTGCCTGTGGATTCAAATTTTTCCACTAGACGCTCAATTGTTGATCTGCTAGGAAGATTATGACGACCATAAATTGGACGTAGCGCTCTTAACGTTGAGGCCACTGACTCCGAATTTCGGTAGTAAATTTTAATAATTTCGACTCGTTGTTGGCTCGTATATCTTTCCATCATGAAATGGCAAACCTTACTGAAGAGAAATGTCAAAAAACCGCAAGAAAAATATGGCGTCGTTTGCTGTCCATGTCGCTCTACTTTTGTAGCGTCCCTATTGCAAAACCCTTTATAAAGGGTTTTTCAATAACGACATAACAATGCAATTCAGCATTTTCATCAAAGCTCAGTTGGAGAAGTTTCAGCCCTTCAAATGATCAAGAAGCTTTAGTTCTTGAGTTTATTTGATCTTGTGATCATCTTTAAGCAAAATTCGCCACAATGTGGTCTAAGAGATTCCCAATTCCTGAGAACGGCGTGGAATCAACTGATTTGGCTCATTTGGAACTAAAGCACTTACGGGTGCTAAATATTCGGTACTTCTACTGGTACGTTGTCTCATTGGCACAGCAATATTCAATAGTGAATACGTTGACTCGAATTAATCCACTTTAGGAAGCACAAAAATTGTAGTAAGCGTTCTTAAAGTTGCGACCACCAACTCAGAATTAATTTTTAATAATTGAGGGTGTATTAAAATAAGAGTTCGGAAAAAAACACTAACGTACCGTGCCTTAGTGTTCTGTGCGGTACGCTTCTCAGAAAAGTACACAAACATGTACCCAACGAATAGTTCACAAACCCTTCCTCGGATGAAATCGTTTTGGTACGCGTACACAAACGATGAAAGTACCCAACGATAAGTTTTCTATTCTTCCTACATAGACTCTACCTCGCCTGATAGGGTTTGTGTACGCGTACACAACCCGTATACAGAACGAAATACACTAAACGTACGGTAATAGCATCATGATATTTATTTTAAATCAGTCTAGTGATCAAACTGAACCCAACTTGCAACTTGAATTGTTGATATCTATTATCTATGGCCGTTTCTGTAAGCTAAGTCTACTAGATGTTTTCCATCAGGTGCAAAAAAAAAGGCGTGAGAACAGGCAGTATTTATTCTACAAGCTCAATTTCTAAATATAATATTTTACGTATCTCTTGGTCACAGTATAAAATTTGTTTTTCAATTCATCTCAACACAATATCGAGTGGTAATACGTGGACAATGTGCCTATCAATTACTAATTTGCCTGCGAATTTAGTTTGCACTCATGTAAATGATAACTTTTTCTACATTCAATTTAATTTCGTACTGCAAATAAGCAATATATATACATACATATATGAAAGAAAAAAAAAAAAAAAACAAACTATTCACACAAATTTTCAGGTTGCGGAAGAAAGAGAAGAACACAAGTATGACAATCGTGAGAACACCCCCTATGGCGAATATGGTGGTTGGCATAAGGCTGCAAAAGTTGATTCTCCTACTGTAACAACAACACTTAAAAACCTAGGTGCTCTTTATAGGCGGCAGGGAATGTTTGAAGCAGCAGAAACTCTGGAAGATTGCGCATTAAGAAGCAAAAAAGAAGCACTTGACCTCGCTAAACAAACAAAAGTCGCACAATTATTAAATAGCGGAGACAAACGGCGATCACGTCATCTGAAGGATGATACGGAACCAGCTGAAAAAGACGAGGTGAATATTAATTTTATTTGCATTAATATTCATATTACTACAATTTTTTGTTTTTTAGAAACGGTTTTCAAAACCTTAAAACAGCACTGCTTAAGAGACGGTTCTTTTATATTGATGTTGGCTTTAAAAGGATCTTATTAAAATATAACGTTGCAAGACAACAAATTCCCGCATCGAGAAACAACAGTTTTAGTTTAAAAATTAAAAGATTCACTTTTTTTATGTTCGATGTCGTAATGTGTTAACATGTTTTTAAACAGAATTATTTAATTATATACATATGTATTAAGAAAAGCATTAACATCTAAAGTTATGGATATTTATATATTGTTTTTTAAATTATTTTAGCATGATCGGCTTGATTAAATAACCTTCTTAGCAAAACATTAAATAAAGTTGGATTTTTTTTTTCCCATGAATTGACAAAATCGCCCAAGTAAATGAAGATAAACCTGAAAAAGGTGAGTATTACCATCAGAAGATTTTCAATTATCAGTTGAATCTCTACCTCTAAAGCCCATGAATGCTAAATGCACCGAATGTCTTATGAAGGATTTTTCGCTCGAAACCGCGATTTATAAAGCTCAAGCTTCAGCGCCACAAAGTTTCCTTAGTTGTTCGGGATATGGCCTTACCACTTCCTTCGAGGCCATAAGTCGAGGCAGTATACATTGGACCTAGCTAGACACATGTGCACGGCTAGAAGCTTATGGACGAGTTTTAATGAGAAGAGATTTTTGTCTCTGTTCAAACTTAATCGTGGCGAAGCAAGGATAGTCTCCGGCATTATTACAGGACACTTAGCCATCAGTATTCATATGGAGCGCCTCGAAATACATCACAACGACTATTGCAGAAGTTGCAGGGATGAGGAAGAAATTGAATCTGTCCGACTCCTGCTGTGTGCATGCCCTCCCCTCGCCGGTAGAAGAATGAGCACTCTTGGTAGTTCCTTCTTCACGGAACTGGAGGACTTGCATGACATCGAGCTGAAAGACCTCCTGAGATTAATTTCCTTATCTGGGTGGTTTTAACTCAGCGGCTCCCCTTCTCTCTCAGGTTTCCGGAGTGAAATTAGAAGATGGGCACAATGGACCCTTTACTGGTGTATATGAGCAGAGACGAACGTCACAAGGCACCCATTTACCTAACCCAACCTACTCCTTCCTTCTCAGCCCAAAAAAAAACAGCAATTGGCAAGAGTTATACTTCTTTAGATTTCTGATGAGATTCTATTATCAGGAGTAATAACAGAGTCAAGTTAGACAATCTCCTTTACTACCTGTCCACTGTGACGTTCTGTTCGATTCTTCGATGGTGAATGTCCCTTTTTGTTGGCAGCAAAGACTTGATTTTTTCCCATTCTGACCGCTTCCATCCCTGTACTCGCAAACGCACCGGTTGGAACTCGCTGATGCTATCAATATTATCGGCGTACGCAAGTAATTGAAACTACTTATGAAAGATTGTGTCTCTGTGCGATTTAAATTGTTGACGAAAGGGGTAAGGCGTTCACACAGATGCCAAAAAAGATCTTGTACGGAATGTTAAGAATACTGGGGCCGAATTACCACACTCGTTAATGAGTAACTTCTCATCCAAATGTGAAGATTTGGCATTACCGCTCCCAATGAGGTTAATCTATCATTCGATCACGAGTACCACTCACTCACTCGTTATCGATTGCGGTAATTCGGCCCTTGGTTTGTACCTCAGAAATTGGCGCAGTTCAGGGAGCTCGTTGTGGATTGGTAGCTTAGTCCTGTTGAAATAGAGTAAACACTGACATGCGTCAACCGGGCTAAGCCAAAAATTTTAGCTGTTAGACACTCCTCCAGTGTACTGTATATTCGAGCAATCCGAGGTGAAAACATCGACACGGACAATTTCAATTACAGCAAAGCTACGGATGCTAATATCCAGAAATGTCGCGACCCAATTATGATAAAGTTCAAAGTTGAAACGCTGCAATCGCAACCGACCATAAAAGCCTTTATCGATCGAGTTGACATCGAGGAGATGCAAAGAAGTTACGGCAGTAAAGTGATCCAACATTTTTATAAGAGATAGTCTTAACGTGGAGGACAATCAAGCATTACAACCACTAGACTTAGACGAAGTTGAGGCAGCCATGGATAAGCTTCAATCAAAAAATCGTCCAAGGAACTGAGGTGTTAAAGGCTGTAGGAGATGACTTAGTAAGGTCCGAAAAATCGTGGATTTATTAGGGCTTCTCTTTACGCCGAATCCTAGACTTTCCTAAAAAAAAACCTACATTACACGCTTTTAAAGTATACATTTGTGAAAATGCTACAAATAAAATTAAGAAAAAGGATTCCAAAACAACAACTTTCAACTTAAAATAACTTTGGTGGAGAAAATCAGGCAGGTAAGTAGATGTGGCGGTTCAAGCTTGAACCTTATGAGCACAGAGATGTGCCTTTTTGTTACCACGATTCGCGTAAGCTGATTGACGATGCGTGTTGTTGAGAAGATAGCTGGGGGTGGCTAAATCCAACCTGTGGAGTTTAGAAAACGTATTGGATCTCATATCCCTTTACCCGAAATGTCGTCGAGGTCGTCAAAGAATGGTTGGTTGAGTGCACGCAGTCTGGCTCTTGTTAGCGCCGCACGTTTCCAGCTGAAGTGGTAAAGTGTTTCCTTCTCGCACAAAATCAAATAGTGTTGGTAAATATTTATATTAACTTTATTGTTTTAGATTTTCAATACGTTGAAAGTATTAGTATATAACGTTACATATTTTCAACATACAAAATTATAAATAACGAATGATTCGTTGTTTTTTAATATACAAATTGAAATTTTAACAAAAATAGTTTTCTATAAGATGATTGTAAAAAAAAAATGGTTTACAAAGTCAGATTTTTACGAGTAGATTATCAAATCTACTCATATAAATGTATCATGTCAGTCACAGATCAGTAGTCCAAATTATGAAAAATTTTATTATCATGGATTGTTTGATAGAAATTTAACTTTTCGGTATCATATTTATGTTTCATTCGTTGTCATTTCTGTAATTTTTCCTGCGGAATGCTGCTAGTTTTAGTCGTTCGCTTTGTAAAGCTTGTTCGAGCTCAAGAACTTTTACTTGAATTTCCATTTCGAAAGTTTTTGCTTGATGTACAGTTAATTTACTAAGATCTAAGTCTTGAGAGTCCTCTAAATGCTGACTGCAGTCTTTAGCTGTTGCGACAACGGCCCCTGTCGCTTGCGTCACATTACGTGAGGCTGTAGAAAGTTCTGCAAGATATTTGCTATTACGTGGTGCCTTAACTCGACTAGCCACCACAAGTTGGGCAGTACAAGCCGCAATCTCTTGGGCTGCTACAATTATATCTAAATGATGTTTAGCTTCTCCAGAAACAGCCTTGTTAGCGGCATCTACCAACAGATTAGCACCAGTCGCCACACTCTTTGCTGCAGATATAAGTCCCTCGCTCCACTGATTGTTTCTTTTGTAAAACTCTTTGGCCGATGCAGTTCCTATTAAAATTATTATTAAAAAAAATAGTAGAGTTTGCAGAGAGCATATGTACCTTTTCCCACAGACACTATTTCTGCTTGCAAAAATTTCGACCTCTGGACGAGAATTCGAATACAATGCATTAGACTCGTACAGGCATCCAAGATTCTTTCATTGACCTCTAACTTAATGCCAGAATCCGATGCTCTGGAATTTGATAGCAATTCCACAATTTTCGAAGCAGCTTCCTCAATCGCCTTGTCCATAAAGGCTAGCTCTGATTCAACTAAATCCCCCAACTGTTCACTGTCATCGGTTTTCTTACTTAAATCATGTATCAAGCTCGTGAGGTCTTTTAGTTTCTCTTTTAAATTTACTATTGTTGGAAGAACAACAGAAGGTTCTGCCAATTGAAGTAGGGCTTGGAACATTTGATTAATGTCTTTATCCACGTTTTTTATTTTTTCGGCGATTTCTGTCACAAAGAAATAAAAATAACATGGTACATAATTTGTTTAATAAAAGTCCAAAGTGTTCATACTTTCACCGGCTTCTATATCGGCGGACGTGTTGCACACAGTCATCCCTTGGATTTGAATTGTGGACAACAAGTGGCCCGTAAGAACAGTTTTCCTTGAAAGGCCCTCAACCATAGTGTTGTCAGCTGCATAACTATTATACACAATTTGAAGTTCGTTGAGAGTGTTTTGCAACTCTTCGGCCAGCATCATAAAATATGCCGATGTACCAGCGACATTTGAAAATTCCTTTTCCGTATTTGCCCGTATAGCTAACTTTTCTGATGATCTAATACAAGCCTCTAAAAGTGCCCGTAAAGCGCTTTCTCCGTGAATTCGATTCAAATGTAATGATGTTTGTAATTCTTCGATTGTCTGCAAGGAGCTTCTGTACTTATTGTCTAGTTCAGCCTGTTGATGGAGTAAATCTTGAATATCACATTCCAAAGAAGTCTTTTCAGCAGACATCTTTTCGACCGCGCAATTATTCGCCTGTTATATTTTTTTTTTTTATTTAAGAAAATAAAAGTTAATAATAGGAACGACAAGATCGGTAATGAATAAGTCATGAAAAATGACAATGGACGAACAAAGAATAAACACAAATATATCTGTTGTGTGTTTTGAATATGTTAAGCTGGGGCGTCCCCGGGGTAGCGCTAGGATGAGATGGTTAGACCAAGTCCGAATTCTCACCTCTACCCGTATGGGGATAACCCCTGATGATTTATGATGATGGCGGAAAATCGGGAGATGTGGAGGGTCCACTTAAGCATCCTAACCCCGTGGGCCTCATAGTGGATAAGCGGGTCATTGAAAATGAATGAATGAATGAAAATGAAAAAGAGATCAGAAGCGTTTCGAAGTCGCACGTCGAGGGTTCCGTATAAAAGACTTGTTAACCCAGAAAATGATGATGTGCACATCTAAAGGCGCTACAGCGCAAAACAAGAGCAGCGAGGGAAAAGTATCGACCCAGAAGAAGGGAGGAGAAGAAAATCCTGCGGAAAAAGAAAAGAGCACACGCAGTCTCCCAGTTCAAGGAAATCGAAGAGTCATGCGATAGGAATATCCGGCAGTTCTATAGGAAGGCCAAACAGCTGGCAGCTGGCTTTAAGGCCGGAACGCAGGCTCTTCGGAACAGTGAAGGAAACCTAGTCACCGACACGCAGGGAATTGTAGACGTATTTAAACAGCATTTTCAGCAGTTGCTGAATGGGCATAGTGTCGAGAGGGTGGTAGCGCAAGAAGAGCGCACTGTTCCAGTCGACGAAGAAGTAGTCCCCTCCCCAGTATAGAAGAAGTTGGCACAGCTATCAAAAAGCTGAAGAACAACAAGGCCGCCGGCTCTAATGGTTTACCAGCAGAGCTTTATAAATACGGGGGTGATGTTTTGGTACGGTGCATGCACCAAATCATAAGTAAAGTATGGTTTGACGACTGGACAATCAACTCCATATGCCAAAAAGGCGTCCCTATGTCTTGCAAGAATTATCGAGGCATATCCCTACTAAACGTCGCATATAAGATCCTATCCAACGTAATGTGTGAACGTCTTAAGCCTTTCTGCAACACACTAATCGGCAAGTACCAGTGTGGCTTCCGGCCCGGCAGATCGACTATAGACCAAATTTTCACACTGAGACAAATCCTGGAAAAGCCCAACGAATTTTAAGTCGAAACTCACCACCTATTCATCGACTTTAAAGCCACATATGATAGCATGACCGAACTCGGGGTCCCGCGAAAAACAAATCCAGCTATGTCGCATAACGCTGGAAAACTCGCGATGCAATGTACAGTTTGGAAGTAGTTCTTCTGAACTATTCCAAACGTGTACCTGATTTCGGCAAGGAGATGCGCTATCATATGACTTCTTTAATCTAGAGCTGGAACAGAAATTGCGCAGGGCAGGTGTTAACGCGGAAGGCACTATCTTTAATAAATCTGTCCAGCTCCTGGGATACGCAGATGACATTGACATCATCGGTCGCTCCCAGCGTGCCGTCATAGAGGCTTTTACGGCAATCAAAGAACAGGCTAAACAAGTTGGTCTTAAAGTAAATGAGGACAAAACCAAGTACATACTGTCAACAAACAAAGATTCATCTGTCCACCGCCTAGGACAAAACGTCACTGTTGACCGCTGCTACTTCGGTTTGGCAAAACAAATGGGTTCAAAACTCCTAACTCGAAAGACGAAATGCATACTCTACAAAACCCTGATTATGCCAATCCTACTCTACGGTGCCGAGTGCTGGACGATAAGCAGGAAAGCAGAGCATGTATTGAACACTTTCGAGAGAAAAATTCTTCGTCGAATATTTGGTCCCGTATGCGAGGAGGGCGAACGGAGGAGACGAGACGACAAGGAAGACCGAACCTCCGTTTAAAGGACCAAGCAATCGCGGATGCCAGAGCGCTTGGTCTAGAGAACTGGAAACAGCATGCCCGGGATCGAAGAGGTTGGAAGGCTGCCGTGTCTCAGGCAGAGATTCTCCACGAGTCGGGAGCCCGTTAAGTAAGTAAGTACATTCAGCATATGTAATAGACGTGTTCCACCTACTCTGATCCGCTATTCTACTTGAATTCTCAGCTGCAGAACAAAAAAAAAAAGCGTAACCTAAACAGAACTCAAAATAATTAAAACAAACATTAACCAAGTGAGGTGAGCTGGAGTCCATGGTCCCAAATTGAAAGTCACAAGGCATCTTTCAAGCGGAGATTCACGCAATTGAAGTATGTGCAAAAGGTACTCGCATATTGATTTATTTTCTCAGATAGGCAAGTAGCAAAGCTTGTCTGGGACTGCTTTAACCTTCTCGCGTCCGCAAAGAAGACAACTGTAGCCTGGATCTCTGTTTTTGAAGACAAGAAACAAACGGATTGTTTGGCGAAAAGAGGCGCTCGGCCACCACTTCGTTGGTCCTATTTTAGGGTACCACCCAGTAGTATCCACCCCAAATGAACCCAATGGGAATCTGAAAGGCTCGCTGAATATTGAGCACAACAAAAGGGCTTGAGATAAGCGAAACAGTTCATCATTCTCAACAAATACAGGGCAAAAAATCAGCATGAACTCAATAAGGAAGATCTAAGGACCCCAAGGGGGTACTTAACTGGACATTGTCATCTAAGGTACCATCTGCAAAAGATGAGGTTATCAGATACAGACATATGCCGACTATGAGGAGAGAAAAAAGAGACGGTTGAACATGTTCTCTGCGAGTGCCCAGGGGCCGCAAAGAGAAGACTACTCCATCTAACACGGGACAAGATATATCCAGTGGATACTTGGAACACAGAGCCTAAAGGGCTATTGACATTTATTGAGAGCCTCAATTTGGCTTCCGGTTAACCACTAGGTCAATTGGTCCCAGTGCATCCAGGCCTTAGCATCGTATCGTACAGTAACAGGGGGAGGTAATATCATTTGTTTTCGAGTTTGTTTCATCAGCGGAAAATGTTGTTCAACTTTACAAAACCAAACCATGTACATAATTGAAACGCGTGTATGAAAAACAATGAAATTGGTATAACAATTAAAGGGCATTATACTCACTTTAATTACTACATCTTTTTGGAAAATTTGCTCTTGTAAATTTTGGATTTCCATTTTTTTACATTCTAGTTCCTCATCAAACTGATGTCTATTCGCCGCAATGTCTTCTTCGTATTTAACAATGTCCATTGAAATTTTAGTCTGTAGTTCATTAATGTTTTCTTCGGCTTGGGCAGTTTTCCTTTCGAATTCCATCTCTAATTCCCTTTGCGTGGATTTAAGTTCGGCATTGAGTACACTCAGTGCTTGAAGTTCATCAGTAAGGCTGTTATTTTTTTGTGTTAAGGTATTAGCGGTTTTCTGTAAATTTATTATTTCTCCCGTTTTTTCTTCTAACAAACGTTCAACTTGACTTTGAAGTTGAGCACATTCTTCTCTTTTCGAAACCAATTCGTTATTAATCAGTTCGGAGGATACACTAGCCTCTGATTTATGTTGAATAATTTCATTTTGCAATAAATTAGTTTTCACTTTGAGTTCTGCTATCTCGGCGGATTTATCTGCTTGTAGATCATCGTAGCGTCGTTGTAGGTTATCGTGTTCTTCAATAAGGGCCATATACTTTACACTACGGTCTTTTTCTTGGCGTTCTAGCTCTGTGGTTTTGCTTACGATCTCTTCATGTTCAGTTTGCTTTTCAGCGAACTCATCCAATTGGACTTTGATCAATTCTTTTTCTGCTGTAAGGTCACTATTTTGTTTTTTGACTACATTCAGTTGCTTCGATGCTTCTGCATGCTGAAAAGTAAACACACATATCAAAGGGCTAAAAAAAAATATTCAATGCTACTAACCTGCCTAAGTAGGTTTATGTGTTCGTCACGAATTTGGGCATACATGTTCTTTAGTTTGTTAAATTTTTCTTCTGTTGCATTGGCTCTTTCTTCTTCTGCTGTTGCTTTTTCTACAAAAAAAAGTTTCTTCTGCTGTATGTTTAGGATTAACAACTAAGTACTTACGCTTTAAACTCGGAGTGTATTGAACTTGTAATTCTAAATCATCTTTAAGAATTCTCATGTTTACTAGCTCTTCGTTGGTGTTAGCTAACTGAGAATTCAATCCAGAAATTTGTTGTTCTAGGTTGTTTAATTCGTCTCTTTGGCTTATCGTCATAGATTTCACACGCGTCCTCAATCGTTCAATTTCAAATTGAAGTTCACGAATAAAATCATCTCTTTCACTCAGTAGGCGTTCTAAATCGACAGCTGGAGGTTCCGGGGTAAGGGCCCGATTATTTTGAATTTGTTCCGCACTCACATCAACTAAATTTTCAACAACTGGTTCTGGTTCTGGAGGAACGACAACAACCGGAGGTACATAGCTGCCAAAGTCTATACTGGAGCTAAAGTTAGGAGCATTGTTCGGAAGGTGCGGAACCTGAATCAAGTCGGCAAAATATTGCAATGGTCGGACGGCTTCATAAAAGGTTTTCAACTGATTAAAAACTATTCGAAAACGGTCACGATGTCCAGCTAAAATATCATTTGGTAAGTTTGCATGCAGTTTAAACATGAGGCGTACTGACAAATCGTAAAGTGGATTGGAGTCTTGAATTAGCGGAATTAGTGGAGCAAGACGACATTGACCTTGCGGCGTCATCGAGGACATCCTATAGGAATTGATCGATGTAAAAACTTTCCCTTGTAATGCTATTATATCGTCAAGGTAATCGAAAATTTCTACTCCCAGCTGAAAACTATATCAGATGATACAAATCATAAATAGTTGAAGTAAGATAATAAATGTGCATACTTACTAGAAATTGATATCATCACCAGCTACCCTTTCCATATTACTAAATTCAACCAGTAGATTTCCGGGAAAATGTGGATTTTTCTCATGAAATTCCAATTTTGTTACCAACAGCTTAGTGTAGGCTTGGATACATATTCCCACTCCATCTTGCAAATGACCCCAAAGTTTGCCCATTTCGAAGATCATTTTTTTATGACTTCGCGAATGCTTAATTGCATTTGGATGACCTTCTCGCAATACTTTGTGAACTAAATGGCAAAACTTCCATGCTGTAAATCTATTTTCCATCAATGGTTGTTTTGAAACCACTGCCCAAAATGATTTAGCCTCTTTAGTTCGGTGTGTGGATATAATAGCAGATCTGGCATGTTTAAGTTTCAAAGGGGTCTCCAGAGGATTCAAGGCTTTACTAATGCTGATTGACTGCATAAATAAGGAAAAATACATAAAACATGCAATGATGAACTTTTAGGATCAGTAAAGTAGGGGGCAACAAAAAACTCGTATGCATACAGTTTTTTTTTCTCACAAATGATTAAATACATACCAGCTGAAAAAATTCTTTATCGGAAATAGACATGGCTCCTCTTTGCTTGTTTTAACGATGCAAACTACAAAAAGAAAACTCAAACGTTTCACGATTTACTTATATTATTTGAAAAGCAAGTACATACCTCATTTAATCGAAAAACACCATGCAGTCGATCTGAAACAGATGTAAAGGTAACTGAATTATAATTAAAATTTTAATATTATCTTTCGCGAAAAAAACATAACTTATTCATATACAAATCAAATATGTAAATGAGCATCTATATTTATTCTAGAAAATTATGTTTAAACATAGATTGCTTCATTCATTTGTATGCTGATGTCCAGCTGTACCTTTTTTTTTATAATCCACGCGCGGATCAAGGGGATATGAATACCCTTATAGTGTTATACACACACCGCGAGCGATGTACAGTGGTTTGAAACTCAGGTTTCGTTAAGTTTTTCATTGGCGTCCAAGGGTGGTGTCCAGGCTAGCTGGGGACATTTGTGATGCTTTTGTCATTGCTTAATTCACAGGAATTTTTTCGAATCCGCTGATGTCATACTCAGTGTTCGCACAATCAACTCTTCAAGCCAAGACACTCTACTGCCAGTGTTATGCCTTCGCAGTAGAGTCGCCATCAGCTTTCACAGTCGATCGATTTTTATTTATTTAAGAAATAAATGTTTTTCCGACAGGAGTTGCACTCGGATTTTCAGCGTGACAAGCGATGATGCTAACCATTGCACCATGGCCACCCTTAAGTTGTCCCTTGTGTCTTGTAGAAGCTTCTGCTTGTTTTGTCAACGCAGACCTTAACCAAATCATACGTTGGTCACTTCTCTAAGGGCTGATGCTTAATCCGAGGAAATCTAAGTGCTTGATTATCTCAAACCGGTCTGTAAATGTGTTCTGTTTTCCCTCGATTGACCTTAATTATACCCCCATTGACTATATCGGATCAACTAAAAATCTAGGCATGGTTTTCAATCGCAAGCTGACTTGGGCGAATCATATTAGTCATATTGTTGGGAAAAGATACGGAGTGCTTCGTACCTTGTGGGCTACTCATTCTTTTACTCCCCTGAGAACGCGTGTCTTGCTAGCAAAAACGTTGGTTTTGTCTCTACTGGCGTAAGTTTGCGAAATTTTTTGTAACTGCGACGGATTGCGGCGCTATGATCGGGTATCTCATTATGCCAAACACCTAGGCAACATGACATTCGACAATCTGCTCAAGTATCGCACTCTAAAGCTGTTTTCCGATATTCTTCTAACACGGCAACCTCCATACCTATACAACAGGATGAGATTCTCTCTTTCCCGTAGATCTGGACTTTTAATTCATCCGCGGCATACGTCCCTGACATCTAAGCGCCAGTTTTTTGTCAGCCAATTCAATTCGTCCGTGGAATTCACTACCCCGTGTTGGCCGAAATCGGGATCACGCTGGAAAACAAGTGGTATACCGTATAATTAATAAACACCTTCTTGGACCTATTCACAACATACATCAAATTTCGACAAGGAGTTGCGCTGCCTCCTGATTGCTTTAATCTCGTACTAAAGAAGATAGTACAAAGGGCTAGTGTCAACACGGAAGGAACTACATCCCACAAGTCCATCCAGCTTCTGGGTTATGAAGAAGATGTGGACATCATCGTATGCTCTCAGCGAATCGTAGCAGAAGGATTTGCGACGATTGAAGAAAATGTGAAACAAATAAAGGAGGACAAACCAAATACATATACATATGTATGTACGCTGTCGACAAGCAATGATCTATCTGTACACTGCAAAGACAAAAAGTCACTAACGACAGCGATAATTTCGAGGTATTAAATGAATTCATCTACCTTGGAGCGAGCGTTAACTCTAGAATGCCATCTTAGTGAACATCCGGCGAAGAATAACTCTAGAACCGGGAAATAAGTGCTTTCCAGGCAACCCGGCGCGTCCCTAAGGTGGCGGATAGGGGAACATCTATGTGGGGTCAGAAGTGCACATCAGGCGCCGCAAGGCGCACGATGCGTGCTCTTTCAATCCGATTCTCCCACCTCATTTAGAAGAGACTTTTTGTCTTCGCGGACTATGGATCATTACCATGTCATCTCTCCCTTTACCCTCTCATCCTATCTACTCCCCTCCTCTCTCCGATGGGCTGGATTTAGGTGTCATACGACCCGTGCCGACGATCAACCTGGCTGCTACTACGGTTTAGCGAAACAGCTGATCAAAGCATCTAACACGAATGACAAAGATGACGCTCTATGGAACTCTTATCCTACCAGTTCTGCTATATGGCGCCGCGTGTTGGATGATAAGCAGGTAAGCGAAGCATATGCTGGGCTCCTTCGAAAGAAAAATACTTTGTCGGAATCTCGTCGACTACATAAGTGGGGCCACATTAAGCGAATCGAATCTTCGAATCGCAGCCCTCAGATTCGAGATGACTAAGAAGACAGAACCTTCGGTATAAGGACTAAGCCATCGAGAATGCCAGACTGCTTGGCCTGACAACTGGCACTTTACTTAGGTATTTATTTTTTTATCTTCATTATTTATATAGCTATATTTTTTTCAATTTCCAAAGCCATACCAATAACTACACGGAGCCTCCATCGAATTTAAAAAGGCTCGCATTGAAGCAAATGCCATCAGATGATTACCGAGTCGTTCTCAGAGAAGATAAAACACAATAAATATCAATAAAAAACAGATCTGTGCATATGTATATATTTTATTTACTGAGGGGTAGAATCACTCGCTGGGTATTCGCTAATTTTTTATATTAAAACTAGCGGCCCGCCCCGACTTCGTACGGGTAGAATTAAGTTATTTGATTATTGTTTTTCGGTATGTTTCGCTTTCTTTAAATTAACAAAAATATAATAACGTAAAACATCATATCATCCTGAGTCTATACAGGGGACGTCTACCTGATGACCAGGGCTGCCACTTTGCTACGATCGTAGCAAAACTGCTACGCGATTTTCAAACAAGTCAAATTTGCTACGCTGCTACGCACTCTCCCTAATATCCCAAATTTTGCTACGCTTTTTTGAAACACGAACTTTTAACAAGAATCTTGCAGTTTTTAGACCCCTCACAATCGCAATCACAAATTAAAAAAAAAAATAATCGGACGTAATTTCAAACTATTCACTTCTACTTCTAACTTATGTTACTGTTCTACCTTACCCTACACAAGCAGTATATATTTCTTCGGATATCTTTGAAATGTGACTGGATGCGGGCTGGAGGTCCACTGGAATTTCAATGGCTTCGCTTTTGCTACGCAAACTTAGTTTTGCTACGCAAATTTGATACGGGATTTTTTTTCTTAGTGGCAGCACTGCTGATGACACGGATTCTATAGCACGTCTTGAAACTCAAGTTGGGGCGTGCGTTTAACGTGCCCAAACCTTTGAAGTATGGACCGTTCCGTTCGAAAAGGTAGTTGGTCGACATTGAGTTCCTTGTACATTCTGATGTTCTTAATTCGATAGAATGAACGAATACCTCGAAGAAATCTCATTTCGGCAACTTATTCTTTTGGTCATTACCATACCGAAATACTTAAACTTCTGAACCCGTTTCGATAGGACCCTACTAACATGCAGAGTGCATTGAACAGGCATTCGAGGCATTACGATTACTTCTGATTTGTTCACGTTTACCTAGTTTCAGCACAGACGACAACGAAGCTATCAAGCGTTCGCTGAAGTTCGGTCCAGATGGTTCGAAGTAGGTCATCAGCGAAAGGCGGATGGCTTATCCTTAAGTCTCGGAATGCGAGGGTGAATCTAAACCATCCAGATCCTCGCTCAAACACACACACAAAATTTCATTTAAATCGGTCCAGCCGTTTAGGAGGAGTTGCATTACATGCACACGTACAGAAGAATTATATATATTAAGATAAGAAGATAATAAGTTACATACTTTTAAGCCCAAAACATTTTTATATAAAATTGCAACTGTTCGACGAGGTATAATTATTTACCAAAATTTTAGAAACCACTTATATTTTTATCAGTTTTGGCTCAACGCTTTCATACTTCTTTTTGATTTGTCATAAATAATTATACTCACAGCGCAATAAACTTATAAGTTATTTAATATGCAGAAAGAAATTATGAATTAAAACTCTCCATACGTGAAGAAATAAATGGTGTGCTTAAAATTTGTTTCTTTTGGATGAGCAAAAATAACTAATGCTGTTATTACGAACTCTTTTTTGTAGAGATTAGATAATACAGTCAATACCTTAAACTTTATCTAATCAGTAACCATATCGATATGCAGTTAAATGAATCGAAAGGGAATTTAATGATAAATTTGATGATTCAAAATCGATAACGAATGAAACGAAACTTTTGACATCTAAACACTTATTTAAGTTAAAGAATAAAAATCAAGAAATTCCTAAGAAGAATTCGAGGAATATTGAACAATTTAGTCTTTACAACTAAAAAAACAAATTAAGTTTTTTTTTTTGACTCTCTAAGGCCGAGGTGGGTATACCGGATTTTCAAAACCTTGTTACCGACTACTAACGCCCGCCACACACTGAAGGCGCCGCAAGTGCTCGCGCAGCATTTGGTAGAACTATTTATTTTTGTAGTGATGCGTTCGCCAAGCAAGCATTGGCAACGAGGCGCTTTTTAAATAAATAAAAATATATAAAAGAGTTTTTGGTTATTCACCCACAGACTCATCAAAGTCTGTGATGCAAACATAGCCCACCCAAACCGTGTAACCCTCACGTGCAAGTCTTGGGAATCGGTATTAATTTCTTTTTTTTTCTCTCCGGAAGCTTAAAAATTGTCAACGCTTGCGTGATCGTTGTTGCAAGGATTATACTTTAAAGTTAAGCTTCTATTAGCAAAGTGATGGTTCATAGATTCTTTCTTGACATTAGAGGCATATTCTTCTCACACAGCAACCGACGAGAAGTCGATTATTTCTCCGCAGCAGAGATAATTTCTAGAAAATTCCCCGTATACATATGTATGAAGAGTTAATTTGCCAAACTTTAGACAACCCAAAAAATGAAAGCATAGGTACATGTCGTATACCTAGGTATGTGCGCATACTATCGTACGGAAACTATCTTTACTCCTACTCCATTATTTCTTCTTTCTGTGATAGATCTTGTAACTATACTTTGGAATGCGAGTGCTATGACCATATCCTGGTCGCAAAAACTGAAATGAAACTAAAGACTTAGCAAGGGAAATTTAAATCCTGTCATCGTTGCCACTTACTCTGTGGTTAGTGCGTTGGACTGCTAGCCGAGCGGCGTGGGTTCAAGCCACAGACAGGAACACCGAACATTTTTCGCGGCACCACCTCTTGTCGGGGAATGACAAGCCTCCGGGAGTATACTCTGTCATGAAAGAGCTTCTCAATTCGCCGTTCGGAGTCGGCAATAAATTGTAGGTCCCTTCCATTGGTGCGAACAGTACAAACGCGCACAACACGAATGGTTGCGAGAAGCTAGGCCTTGGCTCATCCCGAGCTGTCGCCCCACCTATTTATTTTTTTATTTATTTTTCGTTGCCACTAGGTTTTAGACTAACTCAATAAAATACTGATTCGCTATAATCGATTTCGTAATAATCACTGATAATGAATGACTTCATCGGAATTTTGCCATTCACCGGTAGCCATTTGATATTTCGATTTTCAAAACATCAAATAGAGAAACACACCCATATTGGGTAAAATTAGAAAGGTTGTAGGATGGTTTATTCCACCACGTTCACCCAGGTTATGTAAATAAATATGGCTTTAGGATATTTAGCTCTTCAAACGTTTCGAAGAATCGGAACCAATGTGTACAGAGATCCTGTAGAGCAGGGCATTAACAGAATACGGATTGGATCGCTTATGTTATGTTTTCGCTTTCAAAGATAGCACCGAAATTGTCACGGACAATTTGTCCTTTGCGGAGAATGTTTTCGGCAGCTGCGTCCGGTAATTAGTTGATTAACTAATGTTTCAACCGCTTAACTCAGCACGTAATGAAGCGTGTACTACGTACATATGTACTGAGGCAAACTGAATTTAATAAAGTCAAGTAGTATTTTCATAAAAAAAACACTTCCCTACCTGATTTAATAATTACGTCAGGTTAGAAGCTATACAACCGTATACAACCTGACTCAAAAACCTGGGAGTGTCTTTTATTTTGGAGATTACGAACCACGTTTTATATTCACATAGTCTTTCTCCGTCTATTAATTAATGTCCTGTATATTTACTGAGAATTTGTAACTTAATAACATCGATTTTTTGATTAAATATTTGTTAAAATACTCTAGTAACATGGAAAATAATATATGAAAGTACATACTTATACTTTTATTCGTCAGTTCAATGCAAACGGAAGACGTTTAATCACATTCAACAAACTACTTTCATCGTTCTTTCTAATTGTCGAGCCTATTGATCACGGAAAACAAACACGGCGGAAAGACAGAATTATGCATTTTGCGTAAACACTAAAATTAAAAATAGTAGATATTAACAAACGTCATAACAAAACAAGAAATCACTACATGATTTTGTACGGATTCTTTTTTGACATTTCATTAGCAAAATGAGGTTCACTAATCTATGACAATCGGCGCGTTCCTGCGGCACTTAATTTGCTATCGCCAATAATAACAGGAACGCGCAGGTAGCGCTAAGAGTACTTCAGAAACCGTGGTGAAAATATTCAAACACTATCTTCAACTTCTCCACATTATCTTTCATATCAAAAATTCTACGGTTTCCGAGGTGCCAGATCTCGATGAAATAAACACAAAATATTAAATAAAACAAATAGATTAATCGCATAGTTTAGGAGTTATCGAGATTTAAAAATTAATTTTCCTATGGAAATTCTTTTGAAATTAATACTATTTTACCTCGGTGTTAGTTAATGTTAGTGTTGCATACATCTAGACATAAACACTACTTCAAATTAAAAATAATTCAAACCACAGATGTTCCCCATTTGCCTATAATGCCTTGAAAGGTGATTTTTTGTGGACTCCAAATATTGATATTCTTTCACAAGCCGTACAACGCGAATGTGGAACAATCTACATAGGTCTGACTGTGCATCGCTACAACTCGCAAACATTTAAAACCAACGTTTATCGGTATCTCCTTAGTCCCTGCTCTAATTTCTCTAATGTACATATGTACATTCATTTCACTTGAGTAGAATGGAGGGTTATGTCCGCCAGAATTCGGTTTTCCGAGTCCGCACTTATACCTTTTTCAATTCGAGAATATAAACGGATTTTTCTGAATATTTTCTACTTTCACGCCTCTCTAAACAATTAACATCTTCATTTTCATCCATTCTTTATGCTTCCAGCTGCCGAAGATCCCTTTAATCAGGAAAAACACAAAGAAATTCAACTCTTTTTTATGCGACACAAAATCGGCGAAAAAATGAATGAATTTCATAAATGAATTCACTGCACTTTTTGTCAGTCCGCGTGTTTCTTGAAATTATTTTTGAAAAATAATTTCTTCGATGGAAAACTTGTTGGGAAATAATGCCAACAATTGTTCTTGCATGTAAATTCAAAGAATAAGTGCACTTGAAGACATTTTTCATAAGAAAATTGAAAAACTGAAGAATATGTGCGTCGTGACGTCATTACGAGATTATTTAAGGGTATTAAATTGCATAGGATATCCGTTGGTTTAACAGAGATGTATGCTGTTACAAGAAGAACAGGCATGGTATGTCTGTATCTGAGGTTTTTTTGATCAGAGCACTTGAAGAGAGCAGTTCGGGGATTTATGATTCGAATTCGTCCTCGTTTGCGAGAAATTAGACCTGTGACGAAAGACTATCTGAACTCAGTGGCACAATAAATCACCTACCAAGGTTATCTATTTATTTTAGATTACACCGGTCGAAGCATTCATGGTGCTCGAACTGCAAGCCGTGCCCTTATTTACCCCTCCTGTGACTTTCTAATCGGTGCCATGCTTACGAAGGTTATATTTGAAATTGGAGCTCTTCCTTGAGCAAGCAAGAATATTTCTTCAGACGACTCTACCTACATACCTATGTACATTCATTCCACTTTTTAGAATAGGGGGTTATTTCCGCTAAAATTCAGTTTTCCGAGTCCGCACTTATACCTTTTTCAATTCGAGAATATAAACGGATTTTTCTGAATATTTTCTACTTTCACGCCTCTCTAAACAATTAACATCTTCATTTTCATCCATTCTTTATGCTTCCAGCTGCCGCAGATCCCTTAAATCACGAAAAACTCGAAGAAATTCAACAATTTTTCTTCTGGCACAAAACCGGCGAAAAAATGCGATCATTTCATAAATGAATTCACTGCACTTTTTGTCAGTACGCGTGTCTCTTGAAATTATTTTTGAAAAATCAGTTTATCGATGGAAAACTTGTTGGGAAATAATGGCAACAATTGTTTTTGCATATTAACATAAACAATAAGGGCATTTGAAGTCATATTTCGTAAGAAAATTGTAAAAAACTGAAGAATATGTGCGTCGTGACGTCATTACGAGATAATTTAAGAGTACTAAATAGCAGAGGGTGGCTGGCTGTTACGCAGAGATTTAACCTGGGGACATTTACAATATGAATTATTTTTTTTGACGAAATGCTTACTTCTAAATGTATACTAAAGCTACAAATTCAAAAGGATAAAATAAGGCTTCTATACCGTTGATACAGTTTACATCTTCCGTTATAGGAGAGAAAGCGTGATTTTTCGACCACTTTTTTTTTTGAAGAGATTAAGTTGAATTGCTTAAAACAACGAATCTATTCTTACCTCCGCTCGTAATTTACTTCTATGTATGAGTGAATCGGCCTTCTATAGGTGTAGTGCAAAAATTTGATAAGAAAAAAAAAACAACTTTGACAATTCAAAAACCGATTATTTTTGCAGCTTATACACTGACCTTTGTTTTTAATTTTTTACTTGTTTTTCAAAATATATTTTTGTGTCTTACGGTTTAAGTTAGTGCTTGCCGAAATAATGCCTTCGTGGACACGCCTTTGTTTTGTCGAATTATTAATTTGACAACCGCAAGTGTTTTAATGATCACGTAACAGTACTACGCATAAAATTCGTGTCCCCATCGGACCACTTTTGGCCAAATCCGATCCGAACATATTCGACAATTTCATTTATCTACTTTCGGAGCGGCAACAAATGAAAATAAATAATTGTACATCTTGTTAAGTCGGCCTATTTGAGTGTCAGTTAGATGTATATACTTTTTTTTTCTCTATTTAGGATATACTAACATAATGTTGTTCTAAAATTGCCCGTTAATATAAGATAAATTTAAAGCGTTAAGTAAAGAATTTTTACTGATTGACGATGCCGCCAAGTCGCCTTGATAGTCTTTACCGCCGGCTTTTAATTACAAGATTTTTTGAAAAAGGATGGGGAAAACCTGAAAATCTTCAGAGGTAAATATGTATAATCTGAGTTTGGTTACAAGCTACAATTAATTAAAATAATACATGTACATGAATGTTTTTGAATGGTTATGTTGAAAGTAAAAAATAATAAGGGAAGTTTATACAGTGCTTCATGCATTCGCTTAAGAACAGTTTCAAGGTCAAAAGAAGATTATAAAAAGAAGTAAATTCCGTTTGTAGTCCAACGCAGAAAATGCCGGCTTATGTACACCGTTATATTTTGGATTCTGTCATATTTATTCCGTGTAAAACTATAGCTAATTATCTGGGCCAACAATGAGACCAAAGCAATTGCAAATTAGGGTCATTGTATGATTATAAATTGTTCCACTCGGTTCATCTGGTTGAAAGTCACTTTGAAATAAGCAAGCAGCTACCTAGTTTCTCAGTATGTACTAAGAAATAATGGAAAAGGGATCTGTTCGCGAGCAGTATGTGAGTTTTTTTATGCCTACATCCTTCGTTACATGCAACTCGCTGTGCGTTGTGTATGTACTCCGTTCGTATTCGGTTTTTTTGAACATGTACTCGCAACTCGTGCGATGTAGTGGACTCATTTACATAAATGTCCGTCACATACATACTTACATTATTCGAATTGAATTGAACGACAAAGTATGAACACACTCTTGATCCGAACGAATGAATGCATCCTCATGCTATTCATTTTGTAGCTTTTAGCTCCATTTTTAGTTCATGATTTACTTGTCATGCCTCTCGTAAGGGCCAAATAGACACTATAACTTGGTACTAGTAAAACGCTGAAAGAGGGTATGGTATCAGTAAATGTTGGTCGTTTGTATGCAACTTCAACTAAGTTGAGAGACCAGTTTGACGGTTGAGGTCTGAAAAAGTGGTTTGATTTTTGGAAGCGGATCCAATGGTTTCTCAACTGTGCATGGTGCTTGAAAAACATTGAGTCGAACATCATTTCGTTGCATGCTTTTGGCGGGTGAACATCTGTGCACGGAAGAAGGAAATAAAGGATTTATGGCGTCCATCCCGAAATAAGTCCGTTTAAGGAGTCTGACCCTTTAAAAGATCTACCTAAACTTTTGCTGGTCAAAGTAGTGATTTTCATGGACAGGGAGACTCATTGTTGTTTTGATAAATTCACATAAAGACATGTTCACCACACGAAATCTCAACTTGCACTGTGATTGTTCAACATGCACTCAGTGTATGTACGCTTAACCCTCAACAAGTGTTTTACTTGTACCATCTCTGTTTCTCTCTTTATACTAAAACTCTAATATTTTAAATAAAGTTATTTTTTAAAGCCCAAGAATTACCGCGTTAGAAAAAGGCATTTTATTGGGGTAGTAGCCTACCGATAAGGCTAAAGATACGAGAAACAATGCTAGTTACCACCGTAGGTCACAATTTTGAGAGCCAGACGGAGCACAATGGAAGTTTTGTTTCACGAGGTTGTTTCGTCAAACCATGTGAGACGCTTCTGCCAAAAAATGATGTAATTGCTTGATTGGTATTTCCCCAAAAAGTTCTGAAAGCAGAGAGATTTATATCAAAATAATTTAGAACCAAAAATTAATGGTGGGGGATAACATTCAACGCTGCCTAAACATTCATTCATACATATAATACATAATAGCTGGTACCCGCGACTATGTCCGCGTGGAAAAAAGTCACATTATACCCTATTTGATTGCCCGGCTTTCAGGAAGTTGATAATTAAGTAAATTGTAAATAATATTCCTGGTTTTTCTTTCTGGCTCTAGGATGACCAGGTCGTCAGGTGAACTGATCCTAAGTACGCTATGAGACAAACAATCACTCCTCAGATCCAACCATACACTTTCAAACTCTGCTCCTGTGCTTTATTGATGGTCATGGCGTAGAAAACCTTAACGGAAAATTGCAGACGTTTGAATTCAAAGCGGTATCAAGGGAATGTGGGAGATGAAGACGGTTTCTCCCTATTTGACGCCTGCGAAAATGCTGGCTTCGATTACGTGTCTGTGCATAGTCTTCAACAGAAGCCATTGCACAATGCACTCGAATCCCTCTAAGTCGAACCTCTTTTAATTCGAATTTCCCTCTAACTCGAATTCCTTCACCCTATTTTTGCATTTCCTTCAGTTTTCCTTCGAAAAGTCATACTCCTAGTCGAATTAATTTTAAGTCGAAAGTCCTAACCCGAACCGAATACATTCTTTAAATACAGAAGAAAACAAAAACAAAAATCACCCTTTCGCAACTTGTAATATCAAACACACACAATCTCATGCATAGGCTGACGCGTCACATCGGTGCGCTGTTCTTATATCTATCTAAAAAAAAAAAAGATTCCTTTAAAAAAATGCCAGGAGAGAAAAGTAAACAATTGCCATACCAACCGGCAAATCATCACCCTCTCCTCACGAACAAAGAAAAAAAAACAACAACGCAGAATAAAAAGGAATGAAAAACGACTGGGCAAAACAAAAACAACACACGATCACGAACCGATGTGTCTCACTTAATTGAAAACGATCATTAAGAGGCAACAATCATTTAGAGGCAAAGAGAGAAATAAAAAAGCAAGAAAAAAAGAAGGAAAAACCACCCTGGCTGTTTCCTAAGAAAGTATGCATTTTTAGAAATAGAAATGAAGCCTATGTCTTAAGTCAGGATACAGAATATCTACTCACGAAGTTTTATGCAAATCCGTTTAGCCGTTTAGGCAATACGTGGGAACAAACATCCAAACTTTCACAATTATAATATTTCATAATTATAATATTAGTAGGAAATAATATTAATAGGAAGGAAGTAGGAAGTAGGATAGGATTATAATATTAGTAGGATTTACATCTTTATATCAGCATATTGACAAGAATTCTATTCCTTTTTCGCAGACTGTTTGAATTTAGAAAAATCATATCACGACGGGAAAAATGTTTCAAATTAGTCCCACCAGAATATCCGATTGAAATCACGAAAGAAGAGAAACAATCTGATTTTACGTTATTGGAAGGAAATTTTACGACACCTCTTGAGTTTCATCTGCCTGGATTAGTTCCAAAGGCATCGAGGCAAGCACATTTTCAAGTTCTAGTGCCAAACAAATGGATAAACGAGAAGCACAAGCCCATGTGTATTCATTTAGCAGGGACAGGCGACCACGTAAGTTTGCTTTTTGATATACAGCGTCGCAGACAGGGGCTGACTATTTTCATACTTTCAGTATTTTTGGCGAAGAAGAAATTTCGTTGCTAAGCCGCTACTAAAAGAAGCCAACATAGGTGGTATAATTTTGGAAAATCCATTTTACGGCCTTAGGAAGCCTGATGACCAAGTGTAATTTTGAAATTTTATTGTGGTACAAAATAACGTTCACGTGTTTTGCAGGCGCTCAAATCTTCATAATGTTTCCGATATTTTTGTTATGGGTGGCTGCCTTGTTCTTGAATGTCTAGTATTATTACATTGGTGTGAAAAAAATGGCTATGGTCCCTTGGGAGTAACAGGCCTATCAATGGGTGGTCATGTAAAAACAATTATCTACTAGTTACATTAAAATAATGATAAATCAAGCTTTTGTAAATTGTAGATGGCCTCGCTGGCAGCTACAAATTGGCCAAAGCCGCTTGTTTTGGTTCCATGCTTATCGTGGTCCACTGCATCCGCTGTATTCACTGAGGTAATTTAATACAGTTCTGGTTAGCATATGTACATTTTTTTGTTACTACAGGGTGTAATGAGTCATTCTATAAATTGGGATTTTCTGGAAACACAATACCTTTCTGATGGACTATATAGTGAACGTCTTTCGAAAATGGTCACTATTATTGATGACGCTTTTGCAGCTGGACAAAAATTTGTTAAGGACTTTAACCAGTCAATGTTTGAATTGAAACAGGACATCAAAGATGTTCAATCACAAAATATTCTCCCCTCTGAAAATTGTACCAAAAAATCAGATCGGACTGAGGTAAAGGGCATTGTAAATATTGACGAAGAAAACACACTCGGTTTAAGCCGAAAGTTGCATACAAAGTTTATGTCTGAAAACAAGTTTGAACTATCACAATCTGAGGTGAATGAACTCAATACTAAAATTCAAAATACTAAGAGAGGGAAAAACGAAACAGGAACAGTAAACATAGTCCGTAGTGAAAAAAGTCCCGACGAAAATCCAGTAGAGCAATCAGCTCTTACCAAACTAATGGGTTATATTTTGCCTAGAGCAACACTCCAGGGGAACGAAAAAATTGATGTAACAAAGAAAAATTGGTGGGAACGTGAAGCCTTGCAGTTTATGCGCGGTATGATGGACGAATGTACTCACCTTAAAAATTTCTCTGTGCCGATTGATACTTCTCTGATCATAGCTGTTTGTGCGAAAGACGACGCGTACGTGCCCCGAGAAGGATGTTCCAGTTTAGAAGAAATTTGGCCTGGCGTTGAAGTGAGATATGTGGATGCCGGCCACGTGAGTGCATACGTTCTGCACCAAAAATTGTTCAGGTTTATTTTGCATTAACACTTTTGTAACTGTAATCGTTTATATTGTCTATTTCAGAGCTAGTATAATCGAAGCCTTCGAAAGAGCTAAGAGAAAAGTTGAAGAGTGTGATTCTGATGTTTATATAAGCGATGACCTCAAGCCAACTCTGACCTATGAGGAATTACGCACACGATACGAGAAAACAATGTATCTTCTTCAAGGAAGTCTTTAAATATTTTGACAATTTTACACCAAAAATACAATTATTTGCTGCTGGGTAATCAAACTTTTTTTTTTAAGTGCGTTTAACTTAGTCCAGTTTTTTGTGATATACAGATACATATACAGGCATGGCTACATTTTATTATAAATAAATAGGCGTACATTGCATATGTTGAACGTTAAGTTTATTTAACCGTAAAAACGTTGAAAATCGTACACGAGTTTTATTTCAGAATATTATAAATTTACATATCATTCAGAGTCCTTTTTATCAGCATCGATATCCATTTCGCGTTTTACACCTAAAATACGATTAAGAAAATATATTTAGTTGTACAAGAGAATTTAATTTCAAACATTACCTTCAACTGATTGTGGAACACAGATGGGTGGGGCACCTGTCGCCATTATTGGTGTGGAGTTTTGTTGTAAAGGTGGCGTAACCCCTAATTGAACAGGAGCATAACCAGTGTGGTGACCATCATGAGGCCCATGAACTTGTCCCGGTGAGGAGGAATGTTCCTGATAATGAAGCGGTGGTCCATGGGGAGGACGTGTATTAATATAGTGCGAAGGCGGAGGAGGACCATATTGTTGGTGATAGGGATATGGTGGATATTGACCATACGGCTGTGGAGGATGACCACCATACTGTGGCGGATAGTAGGGTGACCGCGAAGGCCCTCCAGATGGGGCATAACTACCATATCCAGAATGAGGCATGCCAGGGTGTGCTCCAATGGCTTGATGAGTTCCCATATGAGGTGGTAAATGATGTGGTGGTGGCGCATGATGTGTTTGAATTCCAGATGACTGCTGACCCGTAGCTTGTGCTACGGTAGATGACTCAGCACTTACTGGAGCTGCCGGCAAAGCCCCGGTTATATGTGGATTAGGTGTTGCATGCGTTACCTGCTGTGAAAGTGTTAGACTATGCTGCATAGCGGAATTTTGCTGTGACGTTTGGGGTTGTTGTGGCGTCGCAGAAGGTGGACGCATATTTTGATTTTGATTTGCGGGACCTATTGTTTGATCAATATTTGGGTCTTTGGAAGAAGCTATTTGGGCCGGTGGTGACAATTGGGATTCCAAGGGCTTTTCCCAAGTGTCCACTTTTCTGGAACTTCCTCCCTTCTTTAAATTCTCATTGCCTACTTCTTTACTAGTATTCGGCTTGGATTTTTCGAGTTTCGATGGCGGGATAGATGGTTTCATAGACGAGTCTATTTCCATAGGCTAAAAGAAAAAAAAAACATTCAAAGTTATTTTCTTAAACCAAAGGGTAAGTTAAAAATTAAAACCTCTGGTTCTGTTTTACTAATTTCAGAGCTACTTAGTCCCTGCTTTGATGAAATTTGCATTGGATTAGTGGTCTGTGGCGGAGTGGGAGCTTTAGATTCCTCAACGCGTACTGTAGATTTATTTACCGCCTGGATGGGTAAAAGATTATTTGAAACTTCATCGGCGCACTTTTGTCGCTCCTTTCTCATTTCTTCATACATTTTTTGAACCATCTTTTGGAAAGTCTCTTCGTCAACGGCTGGCTTGCAGTGCTTGATAAAGAAAAACAAAAGGTTTATAATAAATTGTGAAGGAAACATGCAGTTGTTTAAAATCAGTGACATCCAAACATGCAGAGACCATAGAGGGCAGATGTCTATAGAAGCGGTCACAGAGGTTTTGTCTGATACTCAGTGCGTGAAACTCTGATGGGTCTAAGACAGGCGATGGGGTAGAAGTTAATTTCTTTTTAATACCCTTCAACATGAGCTGTTTTTAAGACTATCGGATCAGTGGAGGATTTTCCAGGTAGAGGTGTTTCCTACCTCAACAGTAATAACGTCTTAATTGGCCAAGCACAGTCGCCGATTTATAAACGTGATATCGGCTAAGTGCACTCTCACCCTGTGCTGGGTTCCTGGTCATGAGGATACGCCAGGCAGTTGCAAAGCAGACGAATTAGACGAAAATGGCACAAAGCAGGAGACATCAACTGTAACAGAAGCACTCCATAGGCCAATAGAAATGGCAAGATATAAATAAAAGGTCTGTTCCTTTACTTTTTCAAGTAAACCAAAGCTACGAAAAGCTGCCCAATCCTGTTCCACAACACAAAAATTTGGCAAAGGAGAGAGGCCACGAGAGAGCAAATCACTTCCCCTCAACTGAGAGAGCTACGAGTTTCAGCCCAAGAAAATTCTTTGGGCAACTTTTGTAACACAGCTAACAGCTGAGCTTGTGACAGTTGAGATAGATTTTTGTTATTTTTCATTTAAATTTTCACAATTGTTTTGGTTTTGCATTTGACGTTTCTGTCAAGCAGCCTTAACTTACAAAAAAGCGTTCCCTTACTTTTTCTTAATTTCTGCATTCTCTGACAGAATTTATCCCCACACCTCGAAATTTGAGAAATAACTCGAAGCTACTTGAAAAGTAAAGGAACAGACCTAATAAGAGATGGCGTAACCTCGATACGTGCAACCATGCGAGACAGACCTGGCCTCATCTTAGTCAAAACAAAACTAATACCCTACTTAAAATTAGCAGAGCACATATAAGCACCTTAGTAGTGTGCTGTACTAACAGGCCACTGTGCAATCGGTAGGCACGATATAAGGCTCTGAAATTTGGCCAATGATTTTTGCCGTAGCTTCATGGATGAGGAAGAAGTGGAATCACCCTCTCACATATTATGTGACTGTACGCCACCTTCTACCTCTAGAAGACAGACTCTCGGAAAGTACTTCCTAGAATTTGGATACCAATGAGATGTGGACGTTTACCCAAAAAAACAAAATGGTTTTAGTGGCATCACAATGGACCGAACCTGGTCTAAGTGAATTCATCTTTGATGAACGGCCACCTAATCCAATCTAGTTAGGCCTTCCGGAGCACAGCAGTGTTTTCCAAGCGGAAGTCCTAGCAGTGATACTAGCCGCCCGTGAGACTGCAATGAGGGCAATACCAAGTGGTGGTATCACCTTTTTCATTGACAGCCAGGCAGCAATAAAAGCAGTTTCTGCTAACGAAACAAAATCGAAGCTTGTGAGGTGCTGTAGAGAAGAGCTCAGGGTTCTTGGAACACAGCACAAGGTGACACTCTGCTGGGTCGCCGGACATGAGGGAATACCAGGAAATGAAAATGCTGACGAACTGGCGAGAAACGGCTCGGCAACAAGCCCGGAATAAGCCGAGGCTTCGGTGAACATCCCGCTTTGCACACTTAAGCTTAAAGCAGGGAATAGAGCCTTAAGGGAGGCTAACAACAGATGGATCTCTCTAAACACTTGTGCAACCACAAGGAAGATATGGCCAAAATTCGTTAAGGGTAGGATCGACAGATTTCTGCAGATCGACAGAAGATCCCTAAGCACACTTATAGGAGTGATCACAGGGCACAATACGCTGCGGTATCATATGAAAAAGCTTCGAATTACAGAAAAAGACCTTTGTAGGGGGTGTGGCGATGAGGAGGTCCATGAGGATACAACCCACTTCCTTTGCCACTGCCCTAGTATCTGCCATCTAAAAAATAAGTTCCTTCGGACGGCACTTTTTCCAGGACATTGAAGAATTATCCGATACACCGGTGGTTTGTATCACAGACGCAGTAAGTTGATCAGGTTCAACTAATATTATATATGTATGGAACTAACTATTGGGTAGCGTTCTCACGGGTAAGGGACAATCTCTTCCCCCAATGGGTATCACAATGGGTCTGAATTGACCTGAGTGTGGCGAATGGTTCTTCCTTTCGCCTGCCCACTAACCTAACCTAACCTAATCTAACTTTACCTTAACTTGGCTTAGTTCATTTAACCGACTATTACTAAGCGAAAAACTGTACAACAGACTCTTCTGAAAACAAAAAATCCAAAATTAACTGAATACATACCCTTTTTAATTCTTCCTGAAATGCTTCACTCGACTCTATCATTTTGCGCTTCTTTGTCTCAAATTTTTCCTCCATCTGTTGTAATTCAGCCTCCAGTTTCGTTTGATGCATTGTTAATGAACTAACTTGTTTCTTAAGCACCTGCATCCGATGAGTAGTTACAACGGAGCGGACATCAGGGACAACAGCGTCGGAAAAAATTTCATTGATTAATCGATGATTTCGAAGGAAACGAGCGTAAGCCACATGTTTAAAAGAGTACCCATCGTCTTGATCTAAAATGTTGTTATTAGAAATGCTTTTAAAAATAATTTTTTGCTTACCATCCTCGTCTTCAGCTGGTTGGATGTCGATTCGTCTTTCTTGTTGACCTTTTCCACTAGAACGTGATGGTGTTTCATGAACGTCTGTATCTGCATTTACTTTATTTGTCAAAGAAAACAATCAAAAAGGACAGTAGTTATAACAAAATATTAGTAGCTTTCAAATTAAATTTCAGACTTTAATTCTATAACTTTTTTAAGTTTTTAGATACAACACAAGAAATGATTCTTTTTTAGAGACTGAATAAATACTCAAGTGTTTTAAATAAATTTCAAAAACATACCAGACTTCGTTTTGTTTTTAGCAGCAATGAAAGCCAAATAAGCTGGCGAATTGTGGTATGCCTTAAGTGATTTTTCATATTCTACCTGCAATTGAAAAATTGTCCAGTAAGCAAAATTAAAAATATGATGTATACCTAGTCCATAAATACTGGGTCATCATCATTATCATTTTCCAATGGCCCGCTTTTTCGCTATAAGGGTCGCGGGTTAAATACTGTGTGACACCATGGTTGCAAAAGCGAACTAAAGCTTACCAGTGGATAGGATTACAGAAGCTTCTTAAGGATGCAGTGTTATTTAATTGTGTTACACCGATAATTTATAAAACAAATTAGTATATGAGGGACGCCATTACTCCTGTTTTTTTTGATATTGATTTTTTTTTTTTTTTTAATTTACCCCCTTATTATGAGTAGCGACTAGCGAGTCTAATGAAAAAGTTGGCGAATGTGACTATTTGGTGTTATGGTTATCGAATCAACCACATTTAGTTCGCCTCAAACGTCAAAAAATTGGCGAACTCCGATTTCACCTTAGGTCTGTTCCTTTACTTTTCAAGTAGCTTCGAGTTATTTCTCAAATTTGGAGGAGTGGGGATAAATTCTCTCAGAGAATGCAGAAATTAAGAAAAAGTAAAGGAACGCTTTTTCGCAATTTTGGGGTGCTTGACAGAAACGTCAAATGCAAAACCAAAACAATTGTGAAAATTTAAATGAAAAATAACAGAAATCTATCTCAACTGTCACAAGATCAGCTGTTAGCTGTGTTACAAAAGTTGCCCAAAGAATTTTCTTGGGCTGAAACTCGTAGCTCTCTCAGTTGAGGGGAAGTGGTTTGCTCTCTCGTGGCCTCTCTCTTTTGCCAAATTTTTGTGTTGTGGAACAGGATTAGGCAACTTTTCGTAGCTTTGGTTTACTTGAAAAAGTAATGCCTGAAACACAATTCTGCGTTAGTGCTACCGTTGAGTGACGTTTAATGTTCAACCAAAGGAATTCAAAGGCACAAGCCCACAATCTCGCTTCGTGCTACCGTTCTAAGTTTGAGAGCGAAAGAGAGTAGAGAGACAAACGTAATAATACGTAATGACGGGCTCTCTCAGAGAAAAAGTTCAACTAGGTTGAACTTTTGGTGCGTTCTGACACTTCGCATCGCAGATTTTTTTTTTTTTTTTCAGAATATGTGTGTGGGATTTTGTGCAGACAGCTGATGAATTTGAGTATTTCAATTCAACGCGTCTGTGAAGCACTTCCAACGTGACGGGAAAACGGTAGCACCAACGCAGAATTGTGTTTCAGGCATAAAGGAACAGACCTCTTATTACGTTTACGGTTAGTGAACATTCGCTAAACTTCTGTCAGAATCGGGCGAATCAAAATATTCGGTGAGAAGTTAGGTGAACTAGCATCCGCGGTGTGTTTGTTGTTGTTTCTTTGCACTTTTTTATTACAAATATTTCAAAAACGTTGTTGGAAAGAGTACATCCAAATTAAAGTCTTGATTATGGAATTCTTACGCTTTTCTTGTAATTTTGAACTTTACAAAAAAAAAAAAAACACAGACTAGTTGACCAAATTCGTTCAGTTGATGGGAGCGAAGTCAGCATGGTGTGGAGCGTTTGGGTTTTTGAAATTAATCCAGAATGTGCTCGCCTTTTTGGCATCGTCTTTCCAACACCACTTTCTGCTCGCCGCACTTCTACACAAAAGTTTGGTGTATCGTGTATGGAACCAGGTTATCTAGCTTTGAAGGATGTTGTGGTCACACGCCGGGAATTAAATAAATTTATTTAAAAATCGGACTATTATAAAAATCGAAAAACTCACTGTCATCGCATTTAATTTACAATACACCATACTGGTGGCGCATACTGGTACCGAAGAAACATTTCCGATGTGTTCTCCATGCACGCATCCGATTATTCGAGGTAAACAAGTTGATCTCAAGAAGTAGATGCGTACCTCTTGTTTTTCTCTTTGAAGCAATTGCCTTGATCCAAGCTGGATAAATCTATGTTTTAGGCACTCCAGTTAGGACAATTTGACCCAAAACAGACAAATGCATCATTATTGATCGAAAATGAGAGTCAAAGTGAATGTTTATTGGGAAATTCCAAGAACTCACAAATGATCTACACTTTCCGAGGGATTAGAGCTATCTCGGGTTTTATTTCGCAGTTTGTACATTTCTATTACTTTGTTGCCTGCATAATTATCCACAAAATACAAGACAATCGCCTTTACCTATATTTGTTTAAAATCGAATAAATTACATCGAAATAAATTAGCTTTTCGACAGTTCACAGCTGACATTTCACTGTGTTTGGTTGGCAACATTTGTTTTCAAAAGGCGAATGAGATAGTTCGCCAACCGTAATAAATACTTTTGGTTCGCTACTCGTAATAGGAGGGATAATTTGAGAATTCCTTGCTATGCATAGTCGTGAGTGCATTTAAAATCGTTTAAATTAATTCTCGCAGGCCTGATTTCGCAAGCTCACAGGCAGTTTTCCATTCGCATGCACAAGTTTGCGCATTCTTGGATGCCTATGGATAGCCACCTTTAGTACTGAAATTATGCCACGGGTTAGTCATTTTTGTGATAACTTTCATAAGTAATTTAAGTATTTATTTGTTTCGAGACATTTAATGCTTTCCACCAATAGCTGGCGCGAAATTTCGAGGTAAGCCAATGCCTTTTCGCCCAAGTGGAAAGGACCGGCTCCGAACGCCAAGGATAATAAAACGATTAAATTGCTAGAGAAAAATTTACCTTTTCGGCTTCATATTCGTCAATAAACTCCTGCTTCTCCAAGTCGGCTGCGTTTTTCCACATTGTCCCAATTTTTTTTCCAAGTTCCCATAGTTTGAGATCGGGATGCGATGATTTCACTGTGTCCCAGACTTTCTTCGAATATCGCATATAAGGTAGAATTGGTTTTTCTGGTGGTTTTGGAGGTTTCGGAGCCCGAGATTCATTTTGAGTTTTCTTTAAAGACAAAAAGGAAATACATAAGTACAGTTAAAATGATAAAAAAAAATACATACTAAATTTGTCAATAATAATTATAAATTAATAAGGACTTCAGTGTGTCTACATACGTTTCTTCCATTAGAAGGAAATAGAAGGTTTATTCACCACTCCAAGTTAACCTTTGCTAGTCTTCTGGCTACAGACTCTATCCCGCAAGAACGGAAAGTGAAAACTGAACATGTATTCTTCCGAAATAATCGCAGAGCTAGATAATTGGTTATTGTAGAAAAGGTAGGCACAGATTGAGGTCAAATTGGCGATGGCCAGTGTTGTAATTGTTTCTACGCATCAATTTTGCTAGTTTAACCTATACGATAACCGTCGTATGCTGATTATTGTCCGGCGGATTAAGCTTACTAGACTTATAAGCGCGAATGTTGACCAGAAGCAATAACAGCAATATAAACACGACAGGAGACAAATTCCATGGATGAAACCAATAATGACGCGATAAACTTCCGGAACGGAAATAGCACCTTATCTGGGCTTCTTAGAAATAATCGGAGCTTGGGCCTATAAGGCTTTCCAAGAATTATCTCATAAGAGCCTATTAACGCAAATATAAGCACAAAATAGCAAAACAGCAACTACTTTACTTGTGAAGTAAACTTGACTGTGGTTCAGCGGTGGAATACATTCAGTTCGAGAATACTCAAGGTAGGTGGATTGGAAGTACAGACATCCAGGCACTCATACAGGGACTCTACACCGCTGCGGCACTGCGCTAAAACGAGCCCGACGACAGACGAACAACCATGGAAGGCATGAAAGCAAAATGGCAACAACGGCGGAATATTACAACGAAGGGGTGATTGGCATATAAACTGAACCCTTAATATTGATGAATAGACTTGTACAAAGCACTGAGAGGTGAAGTACTACCTAACGCAATTTCTATCAGATCATGGAATGCTCAGAACGTCGAGCATGTGCTGATGGAATGCCAAAAACACACACGTGCTAGAATCATCCTAGAGAGAGAAGCCAAATTGACCCCAAGAGGCCTGATCACATTTATGCTGGCGACGAGCGGCGGCATTTGAGGAGACAACGAAAAGTCAAAATTGCCCCTGCGAAGAAACCGCCTTGACTGGCGGTGCCGCAGGGGACAAATAGGAGACAGAGCAAGGAGGAGCTGTTTTTTAGCACGTAGACATGTAGGAGAATAGTCAGCAATTTGCAATTTCCAAATATATCCCCGCGAACTACACACCACACACCCACGTGAGAAGAGAAGTGGTTTTATTGAATTGAAGTACCTCACCTAGAACTTCAATGGTTTTTACCTTTCTTCAAACAATAACGACCTATTGGCCTAACTGCCGATCTGTTCAAAGCAGCAGGCGATGACTTGGTAAGGAGCATGCACCAACTCATCTGTAAAATATGGTCGGAGGAAAGTATTCCCGATGAATGGAACCTCAGCATTGTTTGCCCGATCCTCAAGAAAGGGGACCCTCTGAACTGCGCCAACTACAGAGGCATCAGTCTTCTTAACATCGCTTACAAGATCTTATCTGCCGTGTTGTGTGAACGCCTGAAGCCGTTCGTCAACAACCTGATCGGTCCATATCAGTGTGGTCTCAGGCCAGGAAAGTCCACCATCGATCAAATATTCACACTGCGGCAGATCTTGGAGGAAACCCAGGAACTTCAAATCGATACCCACCACCTCTTCATCGATTTTAAGGCCGCGTATGACAGCATCTATAGAGACGAGCTATACAGAGCCATGTCTAGTTTTGGCATCCCTGCCAAACTCGTCCGGTTGTGCAGGATGACGATGGAAAATGCACGCTGCTCCATCAAGGTCGGTCAAGACCTCACCGAGACCTTTGATGTCAGAAAAGGATTTAGACAAGGCGACGCGCTGTCATGCGACTTCTTCAACATCATTCTTGAAAGAGTTGTGCAAAACTCAAGCGCCAACACCAGAGGCACAATCTTTCAAAAGCCCATCCAATTACTCGGATACGCCGATGACATTGACATAATCGAAAGAACGCAGCGTGATGTCACTGGTGCGTTTGTGAGTATCGAGACGGAGGCGGCGAAGATGGGTTTAGCGGTCAATGAGGGCAAGACGAAGTATATGCTGTTAACAAGAAAGGACTCCCAACACCGACGTCTCGGACAGAACGTCACTATAGACAGCTATAACTTTGAGCTAGGCTCCGCTATAAATTCAGACAATGACATCGGCGCTGAGATTAAACGAAGAATAACTCTTGCCAATCGCTGTTTCTTTGGGCTAAGAAGGCAATTGAGTAGCAAAGCCCTCTCTCGAACAACTAAGGTGACCCTCTATAAGTCCTTAATCGTCCCAGTCCTGCTCTACGGCGCAGAGGCATGTACTCTGTCTAAAGCGGATGAGGTTGCTCTCGGCTGCTTCGAGAGGAAAATTCTTCGGGTGATTTTTGGTCCCGTCTGCATAGACGGGGAGTGATGGAGGAGATACAACGACGGAGATACCTCGACGACGAGGAAGACCGTGACTCAGGTGGCACACGCAAGTGGAAGGGGACCTCAACCAACTTGGCGTGCGAAACTGGAGGCAACTGGCTAAAGATCGAGCTGGCTGGAGAGACTTGTTGGTTGAGGCCCAGGACCACTCCGGTCTGTAGCGCCACCTTAAGTAAGTAAGTAAGGATAGAGCATGTCACCTTAAGTGACACCTTAGGTGAACTTTCTTCCACATTTTTTGCCGAGAATTTTTAGGATTGAATTAATTCCATATGCATATTGATTCGGTCAAATTGTTTTAGTGGAGCTCCTCTAAATACCAAACTGTTTAGCGGAGTCAGTAAAAATTACTACTTGTCCTCGACGACCAAAAAATAAAATAGCAAAACACTCATACCGAACTCAGGAAAATAGGAATAGAAGCAAACGGAAACTGCAGATTCTGCAGCGATACCGAGGATACTCCGTCACACCTCCTTATGGACTGTGGAGCATTGATCCACAAAAGAAGAGTACACCTGGGAGCGTACACTTTCCTTTGACCCAATTCAGATACTCCGATTTCTCAGAGCGATTGGATTGAAGGAGGTTCTCTAGGTCGAGACAAATCGGCCAATATGAGTACGGGGGAGCACAATAGATCTAAATAGGTCGCAAGGCACACACACTTCCCAACTTCTAACATTTAACTCTTACCGAATGAGCAGATGGCTTTAATATATTATAAGAAAGTAAAGAACTGATAATAAAGTCATGGGCCGAAACAACCTTTTTGCCTTTCATTGAGTGAAGCTTTTAGTACTTGCTGATTACTTAAAAGGCGCCTGAAAATAGCTGAGCTTTCTCAGTTACATATATGCAGTATATAAATCTAGTATTTTTTATAATGTCTTATGTAATTGTTAATAAATCAATTTGTACTCACAGATGATGATTTTCCTGTTTTTTGTGGAGTAAATGCTGGATTTCCATGGTTGCTGTGTGTAAATATAGGAGTTGTATCCTTGTTCCTTTCGGAACTACTTCCACTACCAGATGCTCGTAGCCTTTCTGTGTTATTAAAATATTCACATATATTTTGTAAAAGCAGTAATATAAATCAGTCGATATTCAATGTTTGAATTCACATGAAATGTAAATTGTAAAAAAAAAAAATCAAGGCCAGATGGAAACTTATTCACGATGTGTGTATGTTACAAAATATCTAAATACATAAGCTGTCTACAATATATGTTTGCACTTAGAAAGGATTTTAAGAAATCGATTATTACCTTTAAGAATGTTGAACGATGCAGGAACGGTAGACGACTGCATATCTGTTTTAAATCGATTTTATATTTTGTAAAAAAGAAATTTTGAAATGCATTATTAAATTTAAAAAAAAAAAAATCGTAATGCTAAAATATTTATCATTAAATCCAATTGATAAAAAAAAAAAAAAAATTTAGAATAAATGTTTTATATTATGAAATTCTCAATGCAAACTCCAATTTGATTTTATTTGATGAAAATGTTTTAAAAATTTAACGCAGTTTAAAAATGTTGTCGGCCGTCTCCATCCTTCTTAATCAAAGCAAACATATTAATATTCAAGCAAGTACAAACAACAATGCTAGTAAGAGAGCAGTTTTTTTTTTATAATATAAACAAAGCATCTCGACATGGTGCGATACATAATATTTGATATTATAAAATTATATGGAAATAAGGCTAAATGTGTGATTCTGGCATATGTAGAAAAAATAAATATTAAACCCAAACATTTGCGGCCATATTATTCACTTCGATTTAACCCCCTAAATCGAGTTTTAGCACACTAGATCGATTTTCGAATTTATTAAATCTCGCCCTAGTATTGACAAAAGTTTTCGACGGTTTAATTTTCAATGAAAGTTTTAAGCGTTAAATCGTCGATTCGACCAATTGGAGCGATTGACGCGTATTTGACAGGAAAATAGACAGGAAACGCATCAGTTGCCAAAAATAATAAACTGAATTACAATTTGAAGAGTATTATTAAATTCACAAACATATAACATTCCCGCCAGGGGATTGCCCCCATTGTGCGAGAAAACCACTTATTCTCTAGAACTTCGCCGCGCTTTCCTGCCGCTCAACATTCGACTCGGGCATACGCACTAAGCTAAGCTTCTCATAGACTTCCTCATAGGACATTCTGCATCAGTCTCTCGGATATGTGCCGATATGCGCCACAACACATTTGACCTGGTTGTTTGCGGGTGTTATAAACTGATAGACAAAGATATTTAAATCCAACCTGTCGTCGGAGGTAGGTTTGCCTAGAGTGGGCTGTCTGACCCTCGCTAGGGCTGGACATTTGCACAGGAAATGATACAGAGATTGCTTTTTGCTATTATCTTTATAACTACGGCAGGAACTGTTGTGGAGGATACCTAGCGTGGCTGCGTGGTCTCCTATTGCCCAGTGGCCTGGCGGCTACGATTCTTGCAATATCTGGTCTTGATCTGCTTAGTAGCTCGTTTGATTTTTGTTTGTTGTAACCGGGCCAGACCTTCCTTGATACGACGCAATTGTGAAGCCTGTTGTACGCTTGGTTGGTTTTCATAAAGAAGTGGTGTTGCATATTGCCCTTAACTGCCTCTAGCGGGATATTAACAACTTCTGCTAGTGAATCGTTAAGGGCTAGTTCCCGTCTGGCCAAGTCATCGGCTCTTTCGTTGCCGTCAATTTTACTATGGCCTGGGACGCACGTGAGGGTGACCCTGCACTGAACTCCTAGTTGGTTTAGTTCCTTGCTTTACCAGTTTTGAGGATATAGCGGCTTGGCTGTAATTGAAGAAAGTACTATTGCAGATGGGTGTTAAAGAATTTTTCAGCTCTGCTTGGAAGACACTGGCACAATTTTCCTCAGTTGTAGGAGAACTTGCTTTACAAAAAAGGATCTTTTAGGTTGCAATGTGCTGGGGCTCAACAGAGTCTATTTTTGGCTACATATCCATATTGGAGAAATGTTCCGCGTATATTTCAGGGAATTACGATCGATTCCGCGACGAGCCATTTTATTACTTTTTTACTTCAACTATCAATCAGAAAAAGATGCTCCCAAAAAGCAGCTAAGGTTCGGAAAAATATTTTATTTAACTTTCAAAACTCCATCTCAATAAAACCAAAATCAGTTAAATCGAGATTTAAACTCGTTAAAACGCCAAGAACGAGGATTTAGTGAAATCTCGATTTAGCTGAATCTCGATTTAAAATTGCAGATTTAACTGCCTAAAACTTTGTCAATAATTGATGATATGGCCGACGGCGATTTAGTGTTCACCTTAAATCTCGATTTTGAGCTAAATCGATGTGAATTATATGGGCGTTAGAGTTTCCTACATTTCAGCTTTGTTCATTGCAACTATTTCATCCATTGGTTAATTTTAAAAGATTTCCCTGGTAGTCAATATCTACAAGAAACAATTTCATCTCACAATCTCAATCTCAAAAGAGATGCAACACATTTCCTAAATAAATTTTACAGAGATGTAAATGATAATGTAAACAGATTCCCTGGATCATAACAAGTTGAAATTCACTTGATTCATTGACTGAAATTTCAACTTAGCAAATTAAATCGACCAGCGGCCAAATGGTCTCTTCCGTCATCGTATAACTCGTCACGTAAAACTTAGACCTTTTGGCTCCAGAATACTCGTTTTTACGTGACGAGTTATGCGATCACGGAAGAGACGATTGGGCCCAGTATATAACCGGGGCTTCTTCACATTATATGGATGTACTTTGGATCGAAATATTGGTAGAGAACTGAGACCCTAAATCAATCATACTGTTCGGATATAATGAATGATAAACAACTGGCAGGAGCACAACAATACTTGTCTGAGGTGCCTCGAAGCAAGCCCACTCGGTAGTCATTCAGTTAGGTACGGATGTCTGCAAAAACACGTATTCCATCAGGGATCCATTGCGCATACTATCAAATGACCTTCCACTACATCAGACCCACCAAGCCTAATTGAACCAGCTGTAGATTTTCACGAGGTGAGAATACTTGAGGTCAATATTTGACGCCAATATCATTAATGCCTTGCGATCGCCTTAGCAGGACCAACTTATTTGGTTAATTCTGTTCTAAGCCAGATCTCTCTGCAGATTTGACACGTCGTACCTTCCTCCCAAATATGATTGGTTTGCCGAATTGTATTGTAATTAAACCATGCGGTAGAAGAGCACTTCTAATAGCATGTACATACATAAGTTCATACAATTTACATATATCTCTGCAGCTGAAAGTACGATAAGATTTCTTGTTCGCTTGATTTGCAATTCGGAGATTTGTCTTAAATAAATTATACACGCTAAATAAGTACATACATAGGTAGAGTAGATTGCAAAAAATGCAAGCCATTTACATTAAATATGTAAGATACACTGTAAGGCTTACCTAGTAATTTGTATTGTAAGTGTACATAAAAACTTGTGTATACATAAATCTATGAAGAAAAATGCTTAGAAACTTACGGCCACTCGATCCACTGGGACCTGCTGGTAAATTTAAAGCGATTTGTTTATAATTTGCTGGCAGAGCCATCGCTAAAACTTTATGTTTAAATTATATTTACTCGCCAAGTCACATATAAATTAATTCCTCTAAACTCCAAAATATGTGACAGCTTTGCAATTGCAAGCCACAAACATGAAAAAATAGAAGTGTGGAAATACACCACTTTTGCTGTCAATTCCGCATCGGCGTTCACACACGCGTTCATGTCAAATGCGCTAGAAAACCCAATGTCGTTAAGTATCGATAAGTTAAGATTTACACGCTGCAATTTTATTTATTATGCCATTTTGTCTTTTCTACTTTTAGAGCAGTTTTTTAATGATGGATATGGGATGACTTGATCAGTTCGCAAAAAGAGACAAATTTCAGAAATATCCGATTTCGTAAACGACACCAAAATGGGCATAATTTTATAGAAATTTGTTATGCGTCTGTTATGTGAGCTACGTAGGTTCAAGTACCAGCCACGTCTATAAAACATTTTTCATTGCATCATCTCTTGTCAGGGAACGACAAACCTCCAAGAGTATAATTTGTCACGAAAAAGCTTCTCAATTCGCCGTTCGGAGTGGAAATTAAATTATAGGTCCCTTAAATGGTTGCGAGAAGTTAGGCCTTGGCTCAATCCGATCAAGTGAAGGCATCGTAACCTAAACCAGAGCCTGCAAGGACAAAAATCGGTATACCATACCTTCTGCTGAATATATAGAAAGACTTCTGTAGATTGTTAAAGGGCGAGGGTAGCCAAAATTCTCTGTCAGGCAGTCTAATAGTCTAAACATGGAGAATAATTTTTTCTAATGTGTGTTCTGAGAATATAAGTTTTATGTTCCATTGAAGGAAAGGTTTAAAGAAACTTGCACAGCCATTTTGAAGAAATTGTTAAAAATCGACAATTTTTTGCCCGTGACAGTTGTTATCCGCTTATAAATAGTGTGAAATTGATTGCTGGATGTATTGACGAACACTGCAGTTAGCGAAAGAAAACTTTGCTAAGTTAATTGAGCATAGTTATTGGGTTTTGGTGAAGCAATATACATTTTGAACGAGTGTTCTCCTACTAATTGACAGTATGAAACCGATATTGGGATTTAATAAAGTAAAATTACCGGTGAAGCTTTTCGAGAAATTTGTGATAGGCGGTGGACATATGAAAATGTCTCAATTAGTTGAATCGTCTGTGGAAACAAAAAAGCTGTTGCGGTTGGCTAAGTTGATAGTACCTACATTAGCCAATTCTAAACACAAGGGTCAAGCTGGAAGGATTGGTATAATAGGAGGCTCATTAGAGTACACTGGAGCTCCTTACTTTGCTGCAATAAGTGCTTTAAGAGTTGGCGCTGATTTAGTTCATGTATTTTGCCAAAAAGATGCCGCAAATGTGATCAAGTCATACAGTCCAGAACTTATTGTGCATCCACTTCTAGGAACCGAAGATGCTGTAAGACAAATTGAACCATGGCTAGAACGCTTGCATGTTGTGGTATGAAACGGCTTTGTATTTTTTTTAGGCAAAATGAAATCAAATCTTTGTGCTAGGTTATCGGACCTGGTCTAGGACGTGAACATAACATTTTAGACACGGTTTCAAAAATTATCGAATTATGTAGAAGTGCCGACAAACCTCTTGTTATCGATGCTGACGGACTGTTTCTCATAAGCAGACGAAAGGATTTAATACAAAATTACAATGGAGTGATTTTAACCCCCAATGCCATGGAGTTTAAAGTTTTGTTTGGAGATTCTGCTGCAACTATTTCAGAAAATATGAAACTTCTAGGCCATGGTATAACTATACTGCAGAAAGGAACATGTGATAAAATACATATTGCTAATACATTGGAAATCTACCACTTGCCTGCAGGGGGTTCTGGTCGACGCTGCGGCGGACAAGGGGATTTGCTGAGTGGTTCTTTGGCCACATTTTATCACTGGGCTTTAGAATCAAATCAAGCTAATCCCACTTTCATCGCAGCATTCGCTAGTAGTTTTTTGACAAAGCAATGCAACGCATACGCTTTCAAAAAGTTTGGACGTAGCATGGTGGCTGGTGACATGATCAACGAGATTCATAACGTATTTGATGACTTCTTTGAATGATATTAAAAGTTGTATTTATCATAACAATTTTTATTAACCGAAATAACTAAAAATACTATAACAACTATATATAAGGTCCAGAATGCAATGGCAATTTATTCCAAAGTCAGAATTATGTGTACTGCAAGCATTTTCATTTTCATTTTGAAATTGTGTTGTTTATTTAATATCTAAAATTCATTGTTAGAGAAATGAAATATTAGTCGTATCAATGTGCAATAACCGTTCGCAATAAATTGGTGTACTTCTTAAGCTTGTGTTTGATTAAAAAATGACGAAGAAGGACTCTGCAATACGCGTATGTTTTTCATTTAATTTAAAATGGCCCACAGTGTTTTGCCCAAGTGGGCAAAAACATAAATCCGAGTTCTCCATTATGGGAATTGGCTCCATTATGAAAAAACCGATATTTCACAAGCAAGGAATCCTTTTCGACCAACTCATTGATGAGAAAATTTCCGTGGTGGGTACAACTGTAAGGGAAATTCGTTGAGTAAAGTAAATCTTCGATCCGTCGCATAAGTGTACAAACAGAGTGGAGCAGAGAGCAAAGAGCAAAGAGCAAAGCGATGAAATCAAACACGTGTAATGAAAGGGTAGCGCACAGAGTGGAGCATCGATCGAAAGTCGACCAAAGCGTCGACAAGAGAGCAAAGCGGCGATTTCAAACATGTTTGATTTCTCCGCTATTATCGCTTTGATTTTAGGTGGATTTCGAAGAAATATAGACTATTGCAGAGGTCCTTATGACCCGACTTTCAAAAAATTTGTATGCATGGATTTGTGTACATGGATTGGATGTTACAGCGCAACCGTGACGAGGAACGGTTTGCATTGTGAGACTTAAGGATAAGCCATCCGTTTTTCGCTGATGACTTACTTCGAACCATCTGGACCGAACTACAGCGAACGCTTGATAGCTTCGTAGTCTTTTATGTTGAAGCTGGGTAAATGTGAACAAAGCAGAATTAAGGCTAATGTCTCAAACGCCTGTTCAATGCACTCTGCATGTTAGTAGAGTCCTATCGAAACCGGTTCAGAAGTTTAAGTATTTCACGAGTGATGGAAGGAGCAGCAGTGAGTTATCCTATAGGATTGGTCAGGCTGGAAACATTTTGTGTGTTTGATCCGACCCTCACCTATTGTCATGAGATTTGGACAATGACACGATTGAGGCCGCAATTATGAAGCAATTTGAATAAAATTTGGTGTACAGAAAATACCACATATTCAAGGAAGGGTTTTCAGTAAATTACACATTCCACTCTTATTTACAAAACAAAAATTAACTCTTGCTTATTTGCTTCTACTTTGCTCGTTGCTCTTTGCTCCTCACTCTGGCTAGTCTTCATCCTTGCTCGCCTCTCGTGCTCTTTGCTCGGGGAAATTTCGCAGTTTTGCTCTCAGCTCCACTCTGTTTGTACACTTATATGGCAGTGATGACTGAGCTCGGGGAAAAAAAAACCCACCGTTTTAAGTGGAGTTTGTGTTGCCCTTTCTGCCTCCAGCTGGATCACTTAAAAACCTATCTCAAAAACAATAATTTTTTATCTTTTCATTGCACCTCATTTGGGTGCATTTCGGTTTTATTTTTAATGTTTAAAACAAAAATGCAGAAATAAAAAATTCCTTAGCTTGGAAAAAAAAAATTTGTTTTGTTATTTTAATTTAAAATAGTTCTCTTAGCCACACTTTAACTTTCTATGAAAGAAAACAGCAATATCGACGACCGAAACACAAGCATTGTGTTTGTTTTTCTTTTATGATTAAGAAACGCGAATGTAACACACTTTTAAATTTTTTTTAATTATTTTACAATGCTAACAGTTTACATTTGTTTACCAATGTTATCTTTAATTATTCAAGATCATCTATAATTACACCACCAACAGGTCCCTCGCCTAAAACACTGGGAACAACATCCGAAACAGAACTACTAGCGGCTACAATCCTTGGCCCCTTTTCGTCATCTGCTTCTGCTGATGCTCGGCTTCCAAACTCCTGCATTTTTAGAATAAGCATGCCAAACACTTGCGCTGGCAATGATGTTTGTAAAACCTGTAACAATCGTGCAGGCTGCCCACAAACAACAATGGCATTTGCTAAATGCTCAACGCCGCTCTCAAATTCTCCACGGCCTATTAGTGTTTCACCCAATTGAATTTCTTGTAAGAAATACCTGAAAGAAAAAAGATGTAAAATTAATTTGAAATTTTTAGAAAAAGTTTAGAAGTTGAAGAGCATATAGTACATAGGTGTGTGTGATAGTAAGAGGTGTCCTTCACATATTTTGTCTGCCGTTCACTCAAAGCTCAGTTCAAACAATCCCTGGTAGGCAGAGTGACAGCATAGCATACGAGTTCAGGCTGTTCTTAAATATTTGTTTTGTTTATGAATAAGAAATAAACTCCTGGCCCGTGGTGAGCCAATGTCTAGGTTCTCGAAACCATATAGATTTATGCAACATTTTTCGCACGAATAAAAGGGACAAACAATTCATTACGATTCCTAAACGGCGAATGATAGTGCCGGAAAAAACAGCAGTCTAATGCACTAATCACTGAGCCATGACGAGCACAACGACTATTCCGTCTAATCGCGGATTCACTAAAACATTTGTTGTTGCTTGTGGCGGTGATAGGATTTCTTATGAGTTTGAAACTTCAACATAATGGAAACAGTGGTCAAAAGTGCCAATCGTGTGGCCAGAGGAATAGAATGGGTTATTCTCATGAGGGCTCCTCGGCTAGGTGTCTAAAAAAGTCATTCTCATGTTTTTTCCTGATTTTGGTGACAAAGTTACACATTTTTCAGTTGAAATTATCGTTAACTTCAGCAGCTGTAGCTCAGTGGTTGGTGCGTTTAAGCTGAGTGATCGGATAGGTTGGGTCTAGCAACATTTTTTCGATCTACGAGAGTAGGTTTTCAGTCTCGTTACCAAAAGGGGCAATCTTCCTGTCCTTCTCTGGTCAAAAATAGCATCCTGGCGATCCTGCAAACAAAATAAGTCGCTCCTCTGATAAAGCTGGGAATAAGAAACAAAAACCATACCATAAAAACGGACCATCAAGCAAGCAAAAGTGCGCGGAGATTCACTAACTTGGGTTTCTTCAGGAATGGCAGTATCGGACACAGGTCCATCCTGAATGAATGTACCTTCGGCGTTCTAAAAAGAATAGACGAGACGGCTTCCGTCTTGAACTTCGATGCACCAAACATCAAGTTGTATCCTGAGAGGGAAGACTGGCTATCATCTCAGCAGTTGACATTTCTATACAGATGGTTCAAAAATCACAAACGGGATGAGTTCTGGGATCCACTCCCAAGAGGCAAAGTTTAAAAAATCCATAAAACTCCCGGATACTTCCAGTCTATTCCAAGCACAGGTTCTGGCTGTGCTCTTAGATGCAGAATCACTGGGGACGAAAATGATATCCCGAAGGAATATCGCCATTTGCATTGATAGTCAGGCTGCACTTAAAACGCTACAATCAAATGTCGTCAGATCTGCACTGTCTCAAAATGCCTTGTAATGCTGAAGCATTATGCGCGCAGATTCAAGTTAGACTTTGTTGGGTATCAGGTCGCTGCGACATCAACGGCAACGAAAAGGTCGACGAAATGGCCAGCCTGGGGGAAGAACAGTAACAAATGGAATGGGAGACCACTGTAGATCCTCCTTCTTGTGTAGCTAAAGCAGACATCTTAGGAATAATCACAAGTAAGGCAAATCAGAGATGGTCTAATACTACAGAACACAAGGTATCCAAGGGTCTATGCTCTGCGCTAGACCCCACAAGAACCCGAGATGTTCTCAATTTAAACAGGTACAGCTACAACATTGACATCTTGTCCAGCCACTGTCTTCTGAGAAAGCACACTAAAAGATTAGGCCTCTCAGATGTTTGCAGGTATTGAAACGATCTAGGCGTCACTGAGGACATAACACACATATTATGTGAGAATCAGAGAATCGACAGCTATTTTTTTTTAGAAATCTAGATGAGCTAGGTTATGATAGCTACATAAAACCATGGTAAAATTTTGTAAGGAAATCAAATGCTTTCAGAAAATGGTTTAGCCAATTTTGGTCTCACAGGAATCGCGATGGGTCCACTATGCTGCCTAGTGTCTTAGGCAAGTGCTGCCTAGTGTCTTAGGCAAGTGCTGCCTAGTGTCTTAGGCAAGTGCTGCCTAGTGTCTTAGGCAAGTGCTGCCTAGTGTCTTATGCAAGTGCTGCCTAGTGTCCTATGCAAGTATCGCCTGCACAACCCCACTCTGCTTAACCTAACCATAAAAACAGAAGTGTACCGTTTTGCTTTTAACCTTAATTCCCGATTGGATGGCTCTTTCGAACAAGTGCAGTCAAATGCCAGACACAGCTTTCTCAATATGATCTTCTTTGTTCCGAAGCGAAACACTACGACACGACAAAGAGATTGTTCTCATGTTTTTTAAGGATGAAGTCATAAATTCATTATATTTTATTTTTTGGTCCTGAAAATGTCTGGATCTTTATCAGATTACTTTCACAAAACTTTGACCTCGACCTTTGCTTTAACGAATAGTGCAAAAGCGAATAGTGTAGCACGACGTGGTTAACCTCTAAATTGAAACTTTGATTTGTTACTTTTATACATTTAGTCTTTCGCGATAAGTTGGTAGAATTAGTAATTCATTTAGAAATAGAACCTTATAGGTACACAAAATGCATGTCAGAGTAATACGGTTGGTGTGTAATGTCTTTTGAGGACAAACCTTTCATTGGGTCTGCAACTACTACACGGAATTTTGATTTTTTTTAATTAATTTAATGGTGATCAAACTATTTCGCGTAGTTATTTCACAGAGAAAGGAGGGGATGTGTCAATAGAAACCTGCCGAGAGCAAGAGAACAATTCTCACTAACTTTACCTATCAGCCGATTGAAGTGACACTAGATTTTATGAATAGTGACATGCATTTACTATGGGTGCTAGATACATGTGTACAAAATAATATACATATCTCAAGAACTCAATTTGCTGGCAATCTGCGGCACTAATAGAAAGGCTTCCGACAGTTTTTATAAAGAAAAAACCAAACTTACAACTTTTCATTTTAAGCCCAACACATTAAGTTTAACACTGATGAATGGCAAAGAAAACTTTTAACATACCATGACTGAAAAATCTTCAGCCTTTGCGTTTCCAAGCATCACAGCAATAGGAAAAGCGGACATTCATTGTTAGACAGGACGAAACACAATAGTTATTCAAATAACTTGTCAAAAAGGACATCCGTAGAGGAAAAAACATGCTTGATACATTACATAATATGTACCATAGACGGTAAACACGGCGAACCACAAATCACAGATGAACACTCATAATTTTCCAGCTCTCAAGGAACAATGTTTGATTTTTAATTTGAATGCTTATGTAAAAAGAAATTGAAATACCTTTCAATAGCCTCGTGGTCATTCAAATTGGGCATTCCACTCTTCGATGAATTGCCATTTTTCCGCTGGCGACGCCTCCCTAAAAATGTATTTTTAAGAATTTATAATAGCTATAGAGAAGCAACATACTTTCGCGAACTTTCTTTTTGTATTCGGGATCGTTACGACGTTTTTTGTCGAAATAAATGCAATATCCCAAAAATAATGTTCCGGCAACACCTGCAGCAATTCCAATCGTGGTTTTGTTGATTTCAATCATGTTGATGAACAATATATTTTGAAAATATGTTAACCCTCAAATAAAGCGGTAATGAACGGACACGAATTTTAAATAATATATTAACCGAATTCAAAGAAAAGGCAATCTTAGAAAAGAAAACTCATTTAAAACCCCTTTTCTATCAAGTGATCCGCCATTACAATTTTTGCTCCTTATATCGATGAGGCTAAGGGCTAAAGGCTTTTAATTAACGAGATGGAAATTCGTTCGGACGTTCAGGGAGTGGAAAAAAATGTGGTGTTCAAAGAAAAAGTAAAATTAGTAAGCGCTTTTGTACTTAACAAGCGCTATTTTAACGGAAGATTGTATCTCCTTCAAGAGTTGATATTTTGATGGTCATCAACAAAACGGCGCACAGTGGTTCAAGTCATATGGGAGCGCGGAAATAATTCATTATCTCTTAAAGTACTGGACCGATTTTGATGAAATTTTCACCAAAGTACATGTTTACTGTAATTAATATTAATTTTTTTTTAAATAAATTTTAATTTTTCCCTAAGGGGTTGTAGAAGAATGCTAATGCACACGAGAAACAGTCTCGCTCTGCTTCCAGTGATATAGGATTTTCCTTCGTCCTTTCCTACTCACTAGAAAGCCACTTTAATATACCTAAATAACAGTTAAATAGCGCGGCACCAATCAAATTAATCGCAAAAGTAGATAAGTAGAACCCAAAATGATTTATTTGATCTTGAAGCCGAACCCGCAGGTCTTTGCAGCTGGAACCTGCTTGCTAATATAACTAATAATGCAGTGCATCAATGGAGCCATGAATCAGCTCACCGCTCTCCGCCGCACGTTTTGTACAGTTAACAAAAGACAGGGCTTGTGTTCAAAAGGTACGCCTATGTTTAACTCTCGCAGAGCAGAAAATGGTGCATGGTATTATTGATTCCTTGCTTAAAATAATATATTTATTATCTGGTTAATAAAATATGATCAACTTTTTTTTCTTAAATAACTTTTACTACATACAATTTTTCTTCATACATCATGCAATTATTTTTTCAAATCGACACAATTTTTTTCTTTTGACTTCAGACCTAGTTTTTTCTGCAATGTAACGGTACTTTTAGAAAAGGTCAGTCGATTTTAATTCCCTGACTATTCTATTATGAAATTGTAATAACAAATATTTCAATATAGAACATTCGAAAATTTGATTTTTTTCCGCTACTGAACCACTGCGGCGCAGTGAAAATATCCCGTGCCTACAATAATGAAAAAGAGAGCAGGAAAAGAATAAAGATGTTTTTATTCCCAGCATCATATGCTTGTAGTATTTATACAGAATTTTCCATCAATCATCATCCTGCACAGACGGACGAGTTTGGTGGGAATGCCAAAACTAGACATGGCTCTGTAAACACTGTCGCTGCCTTAAAATCGTTAAATAGGTGGTGGATATCGATTTAAACTTCTTGGGTTTTCTCCAGGATCTAGAGAAGTGTGAAAATTTTGTAAATTGTGGACTTTCCTGGTTTGAAACCGAACTGATGGAGCCAATCAGGTTGTTGACGAAGGCTTTAAAGCGTTCACGCCGTTTGGCAGAGATCTTATATGCGACATTGAGGAGACTGAAACCCCTGTTGTTGGTCTCCTTTTTTATGGATTGGACAAACGATGTTGAGATTGCATTCATCAGGCATATCTTTGAAATGAGTTGGTGTACGCTCTCTACTTTCAATTACTCAGGTCCAGCAGCTTTGTTGGATTTCAGTTTGGATAATGCCATCCGCGCTTTGTTTTGATCAGGTGGACGGATATTTTGGCTATCATCTTAAGTTGAATGGTTCGTTCTTCCTAGAAGCGGGATTTTGCCCTTCGCCGCTGCTGTATAACCCAGAAGTAGCTTTTCCGAATTCTCAGCACCGACTGTAACTCTACTATGAGGTTTCTTTCTTCATCTCTACAGGTTTCTATGCAAGTTTTGCTTCTCTGAGACGTTCTTTTTACTTTTTGGTAAAACTTCCGTACGTTGTTCCTGAAGTAGAATCTCTCAATATTTTCTCAATCATTTCTCAAGCTCTTTATTCATTTTCTTTTTTTAAGAAGTCGATGTTCCTCCTGTCTCTTTTTCACGTAGATCTCGCAAACAGTTCTCGTCCTTCTCTAAATGCCTCCTGTTTTGCTGCATTCACGTGCCGGCATTCTTCTTCAAACCAGGGGTTTCGTGGTAGTGGTCGTGTGAAACCCAGCATGGTATTTCATCCTGGCGGCATAGGACTTGTTGAGGGATTTCGGGATACACGCTCGGCGAAGATTCAGGCAGTCTCAGGCGATTACAACATATCGACGTTGTATCTTTTAAGAGTGATTCTTCTTTTTTGTGGTGGTTGTGATATCCGCATTCGTACCTTGGCTGCAACAAGGTAATGATCCGAGTCTATGTTAGCAGCTCGGAAAAATCGGACATTCAGAACACTGGAGGGATGTCTTGCGTCGATCGCAATGTGATCAATTTGATTGACAGGAGACTCCGACCTCCCCTTATGAATATTTAAGGGAGGAAACCGTGTGCTTGCTATAGTGACGATTTGCCCTGCTGTGAAGACAATTAGCCTAAGTCCGTTTTCAGACATGGTGTCAATTAGGCTATGCTTACCTGCAAAAGATCTCCTCCTTTCCTAATTTGGCGTTAGAATCGCCCAGCAAGATCTTAGCTTCATATTTATTTATAACATTAACATCATCCTTACGTCCACCCAGACCGAACTTCAGCGCGCACTAGATAGGTTCGTCGCCGTCTGTGTTGAAACTGGGATGAAGGTAAACGTGAACAAATCAGAGATAATGGTAATTTCCAGAACACCTGTTCAATGCACTTTAGTGGAGTCCCATTGAAACAGGTGGGAAAGTTTAAGTATCTCGGGGTCCTATTCACGAGTGATGGTAGGAGCAATACTGAGTTATCCTGTACGATTGGTCAGGCTGGAGCAATTTTAAGACAGCTTGGTCAATCTGTTATCAGGAGGGCCGAACTTGGTATCGAAGCTAAGTTGTCGGTCTTTAATTCAGTGTTTGTTCCGATCCTCATTTATGGTCATGAGGTTTGGGTAATGACCGAAAAAATAAGATCGCGAATACAAGCTGCCGAAATGAGATTTATTCGTTGTATTGCTGGGTTAACTCGCCGAGATCGGGTAAGGAACACCAGAGTACGCGAGGCACTCAATGTCGAGCAGCTACTTCTTCGAACGGAGAGGTCCATACTTCGATGGTTTGGGCACGTCAAACGCATGTCCTCAACTCGGTTTCCAAGACGTGCCATGGAATTCGTGCCATCGGGCAGGCGTCTCCTGGGTAGGCCTAGGATGAGATGGCTTGACCAAGTCCGAAATCTGACCTCTACCCGTATGGGGATAGCCCCTGATGAGTTAGAGTCGATGTCGGAAGATCAGCAAATGTGGAGAGTCCACTTAAGCTCCCTAAACCCGCGACCCTTATAGTGGATAAGCGGGCCATTGGAAGAAGATGATGATGATGAACATTACCCGTATGATTGGTCGAGAAATTTGTAAAAACATTCTTAGGGGGCGTCATCCTTGACTTCTGTAGGGACATGAGCGCTAATTTTGGCGAATTTATTTTGATGTGAATTGTCATAAGACGTTCTTACGTGTCGGAAGCTTAAGCCTTGTTGTCTAAGTCTGCCGTCTACGATAGATCCGAATCCATATAAGCGCTGCTTCTTCTTGTGCCCGGTCCATCCCATCACGACTAAAAACAATGGTTCTTCTTTTCTGTGCATTTCTTTATTATAGTTATAATTCTCATTCAAATATGTTCCTTCTAGAATTATTTTGACTTATTATTTGAACATAGTAATGATTTTTTTTAATAAATTCGTTAATTTGTGCTCGCTTAAAAATATCGAGATTTCTTATTATTGTTACATTGCCATTTTCGAATGCAATTGTTAGAGTGTTAAAAATTGGACTACATTTTAATAATAATTTCATAAATGGCATAAGGCACCATACAGGAAGAAAAAGTTTATTACTTAGAAAAAAATGATTGGTTATTGTTGCTTTTAAGTGCAATATTTACTAAATTCCATAGATATGGATAAAAAGCAGAGCGTTTCTACTGCATTGTATCACTTAGTCTAGTATAAAGTTAACTTCATTATTACATATTAACATTTTTTTTCTTTATTTGGGCTTACAATTATTACTATACGACAATTTTTAATTGTAGATTGTGTTCGCACCTTATTTATACTATATTGCTTGTTATGTCATAGTGTATAATGCTACTTTTTTTTATAAACAAAGACAAATATTTGGTCTGCTTATTTCTGAGTTTTACAAGACTTTTAAAGAATGTGTACTATGTGTTTATGTATGTATATGTATATTTACATAGTTAATCGTTGTGAATAGTATATGTTTTGTGTGTTAAACTAATCGCTTACATATGCATGTGTAATTTAAGAGTCGAGCTTATATTGATCGTATGCATAGGTATGTACATACAAATTATTTACAAAAAATAGTATTGCTTATTTAATATCTTAAGATGAAAGAGGCACAAAAATAGTTATATATTTCTAAGTGTATTCACTATGTCTGGAAAGATAGACCTAACCTTAATATTCGTTGAAGAAATAAATAAATAGATTTAGAAAAATATCAAGTGTCACAACTTTCTTATTGTAGTTGTTCAGCATATAATAATAAATTATTAGGTTAAGAAAAAAAAATTAATCTTAATATTCAATATGATATTTGTATACGAGTTACATACTTCATCAGTATACGACTTGGACCCGAATTTATGTGATTTATGTTTACATAATATTCTCAGCTAAAGAAACTTTAAAATTTGTCTTTCACTTTTCATAAACTACCATTTTCGTATCCTGTAGACAACACACACAAAAAAAAAATTTAAAACTGCGTGATATTTTTCTTGGAAGCATATGTGATGATCTTACCAGTAATTTCATTTAAATTTAAAGAAGTAAACTTGAGAGGAAACTCATAACAACCAAATTGGTAACATTGGTGCATGTATATATGTACTTGTGCATCTTTTATAAATTATTTGTTCAAACACATTAGGTCTGTTCGGGTACTTTCTGCAACAAAATTCGTAGATTGTCAAATTTTGAAGAGTGGGGGTAAAATTCTCTCACAGAGAGAGGTAAAATTACGAAAAAGTAAACGAACGCGTTGAGCAAGTAAAGTTGCACAATTTTAAACGTCAAACTTCAACTGTCAAATCTAAGAAAAGTATACAGGAAAGAATTTTCTGATTCACAGTTTAAAAAAGTGTGGAAAACAATTATTTATTGTTCCAACATTTTTTTTTTTGATTCCCTGGATCTTCGCATATTCCAGAATTCTTCAATATCTGACAATTTTAATGCCACACAAAAATAACGAACAGCTGTTTGGTACATTTGGCAGATTTGACAGTTTTCATAAATCAGCCCAAAGAAATTTCTTGCACTAAATCTCGTAGCATGGGGAAATTTCTTACTCTCTCGAGAGCGCTCTCTTTTACGAAAAACTACGAAATTTTTGCGTACGCGAACAGGATTTGGGTAAAAATTCGTAACTTTTCTAAAAATTCACTGTTTTAGGGAGTACGCGAACAGACCTATTGATTATGTTGGGGTTACAGTGTTTTCAAGACTGAAATCGGCATCACTCATCAAACTGTCGCCAGATTGGACAACAGTATTGAAGCAATTGAGAAAGCCACATAATGGTCAGAGGAAGTGGACCGATTTATTGAACATTAGGTGGTGTGAATAAAAACTGAGGCAGAGTGTTCACTCCACTTTTTGGAAAAAACACTCAATTTAAATTGAATAAAAATTAGTTTCGTCAAGTTTCAAAAAAATTTCCTTGAGGAGGGCTTGCCCAGAGTGTTCACTTAGTTTTTATTCACACCACCCATTGTATTGTAGTGGATACACTCATACCTCGGTTAACGGCCTAGATACGTTCCACAAAATCTGGCCGTAAAGCGAAGTGCAGTATAAAGAGCGGCCGTATAACGAGGTATGGGTGTACTGGGACTACGCAACTTGAGTCTTGAGCTTGAATCACCTATACTATACATTCTAACTTTATTTATCAAAATCAAAATCAGCTAAAGTCATTAAGCGTTCAAACCCCAAGAAAAAGATTAACTACTGCAAAGCGATCAATTCAGGAGGAAATATTAGTTCAATTAAAGAGTAGTGTCGCATTGCCGTTAAATATCACATAATATATTCGGACATATGATTTGGACCCTTCTTAAACTCCTATGTACACACATACAAACATTATGCATCTCAATTAAGAAACAGATGTTTATTAAATATAATATTGAGACGATTGAGAGCACTAATATATTACGAATGCTAAAAGCTCTTTAATTTCGGAATCTTTATGTACTGGTACTTTGAATAGACGAGAGATAATTTTAAATTAGGGTTTCGCTTAATTTGTTATTCAATTCAAATACTAGTAACTTCTAAGTTTCGTCTTCTAAGCTTCTTTTGTGAAGTGTCGAAGACGATAAAACTGGCGAAGGGCTTGATGATAGTAATGCAACAGATAGCTGCTGATTTGAGTCGCTTATAACTGTAGACGAGTGACATGCCTGATTGCCGGATTGAAAGGCGTGCATTTGCGGAGTAAAAGGGCTTAAGCCTGCAAGTGTTGTGCTGCTAGCAGCATTTGAAACTGTTCGTTGAACAGGTATATTGCTGATTGCATTCATTATATGCTCTAATTTTTTGTCTAAAAGTGAGAGTTGTTGTTCTACACGATAAAGCCGGGCCCCTACTGTCATTGGTCGAACGTTACCAACGCGGTCTATTCCGGCTAAATAACTTCCGGGTTTTCCAAGCGTTTGGTCAAGTCGTCGTTGCAATTCCTGAAACGAAATAAGGGTGTTTTAATAAAATTAATTTTGTTTTCTTAATCAATTATATTTTACCTTTATTCGGACCATCATATTTAAATGACCTTGAGAATATTGTTCAATAACATCACGAACATCGTAGGGTTTTCGTGCTTGTTGGAACTTTCTTCGAGCTACAAAGTATTTAATTTTTCTAATTGCTCTTATTGCATTTCTGTGAGCATCCGTTAACCTAGAAAAAAGATTAATTAAATTTAACACTTTTCACAGGAAGCAGCACGGTTTTTTAAGCACGCTATTTGTTATGGTAGAGCTGCAAATATATTTTCCTATACATTAGAGCCAAAAAACCCATACCAAAGGGTGACAAACCGCCTGAACTGCCGTCATCATACAGGTCGCTGTGCATGCTAGATACGCTGGGGAAAGTGTTCGAAAAAATCATACGAGCAAGACTGGAGCAGTACACAGAAGGAGATTCGGGGCTCTGTAGCCGGCAGTTCGGTTTCAGAAAGAAGCGAAGCACCATTCATGCAATACAGGCACTGGGACGAGTGACGCAATGAAACAATTGCGAACGTAAAGCATTGGCTACAGACAACAGGTTTAGAGTTAGCGGACCACAAAACCGAAGCCGTCCTCATAAGCAGCCGTAAAAAAGTGGAACACCTTACTATACAAGTCGGAGAACACCTCATCGAGTCGAAGCCACACATCAAGTACCTGGGAGTGCTGCTGGATCACAGACTCAGCTTCAAGGACCACCTAACGTACGCAGGCGAGAAGGCCTCTCGGGCAGTAGCAGCGCTATGCAGGCTCATGCCAAACAATGGAGGACCACGGCAGCTGGTCAGAAACCTCTTGACGACCGTGAGCAAGTCCATGCTCCTGTATGCGGCCCCGATATGGGCGTCAGAGGCGCACCATAAGTCGTACATCAGAGGGATGAACTCGGCGCATAGGATTACATCCCTAAGGGTATGCTGCGCCTTTAGAACTGTGTCAGCGGATGCTATAAGTGTAATCTCAGGACGTATGCCTATCGATCTGGAAGCGAAGAAGGCTGCGGCACTGCGCGAAGGCGAGCCTGACGGCAGACGAACGGCTTTGGAGGCTATGAAAGCGGAATGGCAAAATAGGTGGAACATCACAACGAAGGGCGATGGATCCCCAACTAGTAGAAAGCACGGAGAGGTAAACTACCAATTCCTATCAGGGCATGGATGCTTTCGGGAGTACCTTTACAAGTACAAGCATGTGGATGACCCATTCTGGCAACACTGTGAAGGGAAACCCCAGAACGCCGAGCATGTGCTGATGGAGTGCGAAAACTACAGGCGTGCTAGAACTATCCTTGAGAGAGAAATAGGAGCTCAATTGACCCCAATAGGCCTAATCAGATATATGCTGGAAACGCGCGAAGGCTGGGAGACTGCAAGTGAAGTTATCACAAGCATAATGCAGCAACAGCGAATAGAGGAAAGAGTAGCGAGAAACCAAGAAACTGCTAGCTCTGGCAGTTGACGAAATGTCAAACCTGCCCCTGCGAAGGAATGCCTTGACTGACGGTGCCGCAGGGGACAAATCAGGAGACAGAGCAAGAAGGAGGTGTTTTTTTTAGCACGTAGACATGGAGGAGCATGGAGTCGGGCATCACTCGTGGCACGGGCCAAAGAGTATCCATTAAGGATTTTCACACCTACCTGCGCATCAAAAAAAAAAAAAACATTAGATCAGATCAATATCTGATTTGTTTGATTTTTGTATAAAAGTTTGCCCCACCAGACTTTTAGCTTATTCGACATTACTCATTTTTCATTTACTCCTTTTCGTCTTTCATTTGATTCATCGTGATCTATGTCACGCCTATTTTTTGTTTATGATATCTATTGAATAGGTTCCTGCATTTTTGCCAAACATTTCAATAAGGCATCGTAAAGAATCCTGGAAACGGGGGGTTTCGAAGTGATCGCAGCAAAGCACCTTGAAACCTTAAAATAACTCCTTCAAAGTGCTCTTAACAAAGTAACCAAATGGGCAGCTCAATGTGGTTTGGGTGTGGACCCGCACAAAACTGAGCTAGTACTCTTCACTAAGAAATATAAGATCCCATATACATATCGACCCTCCTACCATTGGTGGTACAAGTTTAACTTCATCCAATGAAGCAAAATACTTGGGTTTTATTTTAGACGGGAAATTAAGCTGGAAACCAAACATTCAAGAGAGAGTTAAGAAAGCTACAGTAGCCATTTTCTCTTGGAAAAAGGCTATCGGAAATGAACGGATCTGCAACCCATTATAACGCATTATCCCTATATTTGAGTTATAAGACCGATACCTACGTACGGGGTGATGGCTTGGTGGACCGCCTTGGATATACCCACAAACAGCGATAATTTAAACCAAGTCTAATGAACAGCTGGCATGTGCACCAGCGGAGCTCTTCGCACAACTCCCTCTGCAGCACGGGACATTTTATTTCATCTATGAACGCAATCTCACAGTGGTCTAGTAAAGATTTTAGGCATGCCGCTATTTTGAAAAATGTCAAAATTTGTCCCAGAAACCACACCCAAGCTAAGTTTTGACAAGAACTTCGGGGTTACCATCCCTCTCAGCTCATTCTAGTACGATGTATTCTCAAAAGACAAGTCGATTCACTTCAACACCGACGCGATGGCTCAAAAACTAGCAAAGGGATGGGTGGGTGGTGTTTTCTCCGACAGGCTTAACCTCAGCCTAGTGTTCCGTCTTCCAAATCATTGTAGCATGTTCCATGCGGAAATCATGGCGATCAGAGAAGTCTTATCTTGGCTGAAGAAAAACTTGATATTAGCCACGGATATCCGCATTTTTTCGGACAGTCAAGCGGCATTACAGTCCTTGGAATCAGTCGCTTCAAGTTTACTTATAACCCTAGATTGACGATCGTCTCTTATAGAGATGGCGGAGTAGCTTAAAATTCACCTTTGTTGGGTGCCAGTGACATTCCAGAGAACTGCAAGGCTGATGAACTCACCAGATATGGAACAACATTACTTATTGGGCCTGATAAGGGCACCAATCGTTACTTTTAAACTGAAACTAAAGATGCTATCAAAAGAACAAATCTTAGGTGGACAAGTGGTTGTCTAGCGACAAAGCAGATTTGGCCAAAGCTCGATCTGAAACGCTATAAGTATTTGATTTATCTCAATAGATAACATATTCGCCCTATAATAGATGTCGTTATTGGACACTGTCTAATAGGCAAGCGTGCAACAAGGCTTGGCGTTTACCCAAACGACTTCTGCAGATGCTGTATGCACGAGGAGGAGGAGGAGATTATTCTCCATCTCCATCATTTTGGACCGGTCTAGCTCTCTCCCGCAAAAGAAAACTCTACTTAGGAGGCTTGTTCTGTACAAACTTAGTCGACCTGATAAATATCGATGTTAGTAGCCTCCTACGCTTTATAAGAAGCTCCATTGGTTTAATGACTTAGCAGGAGATCTTTCAGTATCCTTGTGGTATCACAATGGACCCCTAATGGGTCTAGACTTCTTCTACACTTCTACACTTCTAGATTTCTGGTTCTAGTTACCATACAGATTTTGATAATGAAAAATGCATGCTGACCTATCGAAGTTGATTGATAAAGATCAGGTTAACAAGAGAGGACATTAAAGGATGCGCTGTCATAAACATTGAATTTTTAAAATTACATACATTGTGACTCGTGCGGGCTCGGGATCGTCATCTCCTTCTGCTTCTTGTTCAACTTCATCACTAGGAGCCTCGGTTACTGAACTGTTTTGGCTAACATATGCCCCTCTTGAATTAAGCTGTTCTCCTTTTCTTGAGCGGCTGGGAGTCCCTGGAAAGAGTCGGAAATTCATTAAAGTTATTAATTCTCATTCACACATAAATGTTTATGATGTATACCTAATAATATGTTACAATAATAATAATTAAATACCATTCAAGGTTTCTACAATTATTCGTGTGTTATATGTATTTCCGAACGAATGTTCTCATTGTTGTTAAAATATAAATAACATTATTGATAAGGATAGACAAATCGATAAGAAGAGTGGATACAAATATTACAGACTCCAAAGAGAAAGGACAACGTTGAAGTTCCTGTCGGTATCGTCACTTGATTAGTCTACCAGCGGTGTTATTTCACGTACCATCCTGACAATGTCATGATGCTCTGTCATCGAAATGTCCTAGGGCGCTCAGTCTGATAGTTTCATTCTATCGGTGCTGTTGGTGTAGATATTTGTACCCCCGTTACTCCTAGGCGTGCCATATATTGCTTATCTGTTAAGAAGTTAACTGCATACGTCTTTTGTACTAGGAGCCATCTACTATACGTACTACTACTACAGAATAGAGGAGTATTGATTTCATAACGCAGGTGTTTATCTAGAGGACTTGCTTTGGTTTTAGACCCTATGACTCTCCACAGGCTCTTCTGGATATCCAATATGTTTTCTTGGCTTTTGTGGTTCGTTCTTCAAGGTTTTTTTTTCCAGGTAAGTCTTTTGGACACCAATAATCCGGGCTGGAAAATCTTCGAATCTACAGGTCGGCGCAGTAGAGAAAGACCGTGACTCAGGTGGCGTACGCAAGTGGAAGGGAACCTTAACCAACTTAGCGTGTGAAACTGCAGGCAGCTGGGTGGAGACGCTTGTTGGTTGAGGACCAGGTCCACCCCAGATTGTAGCGCCAACTTATGTATGTAACTAAGTAAGTCTTTTGTCCAGTATCAAAGCAAGGTATTTGACACTGTCCCTGAGTTGCAGTTGTACTTATTTTGAGTTTTCTAGTGAAAAGGACCAGTCCTGGTTTGTTGGCATTTACGCTTAAGCCATTCTCCTCTTCCCAGTGTTTAACCGTTCTGAGGGTGGCCTGCATGAGTTCTCATATGAAATTGAGTTGAATTCCAGTTATTAGAACAGCTAGATTGTCCCCGTACGCCACGCTTTTGACGCAGGTTTTTTCTAGTGATTTGAGCTGATTGTCCATTAGGAGGATAGGTTAGGTTAGGTTAGGTTAGGTTGAAGTGGCTGCCAGCCAAAGCCAACACACTTAGACCCATGAGGGGTCCGTTGTGATACCACCAGGATCTCGAAAAGATCTCCTGCCTACTCATTGAAACCAATTGGAGCTTCTTATGAAGCGTAGAAGGCTACTGACATCAATAGGCGTGTTTTTTTGAAACCTAGCTAGCCAGTCGTTTATTTAGACGATTCCCAGCCAGCCAAACCCAGTCGATTTTTTATACCGTCAAGTTGGTACGTGTAATTTCGTTCCTATGACATCCAGCGCTGCCAGTTACGATCGTAGCAAAACTGCTACGCGATTTCCAAAACAGTAAAATTTGCTACGCTGCTACGCACTCTTCCTAATATCCCAATTTTTGCTACCCTTTTTTAAAACACGAACTTTTAACAAGAATCTTGTAGTTTTTAGACTCCTCACAATAAACGGACGTAATTTCAAACTATTCACTTCCACGACTCCAACTTATGTTACTGTTCTACCTTACCCTACACAAGCAGTATATATTTCTTCGGATATGTTTGAAATGTGACTGGATGCGGGCTGGAGTTCCACTGGAATTTCAATGGCTTCGCTTTTGCTACGCAAATTTGATACGGGATTTTTTTTCTTAGTGGCAGCACTGATGACGGTCAAATGTCAAAAAGCAGAACAATTTTGCAGCGATATCAACGCTATAAATGAAAAACATCTCTTTCGGCGCCCCCTGGCCATGGGATATCGTAAAATTCCTAGCCAGTTGCTTTTGACTGGGGATAAAACCAAGAGTTGTAGCCAGCTGGTTGTTGTATTTGTTTTACGTATAAAATTTGACTTTGCTAGTTCGTAGACAAAGCGAAAAAAATACTGCGAACTACAACAGGAATGGAAAAGTCTTAAAAAACGCGAGTTGTGGAAACTTTTTTGTCGTTTGGAGACTTCACACTCTCCGACGTTTTAAACAACTCAATTTGTTTTTCTGAGATCGTGGCCTGGCGAAATTTCTTTCGTGATACTTGTTTTTCTGAGAATTCTGGCGGCCTGGTGTCTGGTGCGAAATTTCAGTAAAATTCCGATTCATCGTGACGTGGATGTGAGTCGTGACTACTGGCTGGCTAGGTTTCAAAAAAACACGCCTAATGTTAATTAGGTCGCCTAAGTTTGTAAAGAAGAAAGCTCCAGGAGGATACAATTCTTCCCTCTTATTTCTCTTTTTGCACTGATCTCGTTACTTCTCTCAGAGATGCCCTAAACAGTTCTCAAGGAAGTGACTTAGTCAATTCTTAATACGGGCACTTAATGACGGTATCAGTAGTTGCTTTTGGTGGAAACAATATCTGCCCAACCCGAATATTCTTTAAAGCTTAAATTACTTATTACCCTGTCGCTGTCGATTCGGGAATGGAGATACTCATATCCTGGCAGGCAGAGTACTGGAGTGGATAGCTTTAGGAGGGAGAGTTGCGATCTTAAAGCTTAAGCTTGAGAGGTCAACTCTGCGCAGAATCTGGAGTCGGCGTATGCAGCTATCTTGGATGAAATAGGTAGATGCCGCCCTAGAACAGGTGGCAGATATGGATTCTTAAGTCCTGATGTGTGACTTTATTGTTCATGTGGGTGTGGCTGTGGACGCAATGACATGAGGAGGTGTGATTGGAAGAACGGTGATCCGTATCAGAATGCGAACGGAGAGAGTTTATGAACTTTTGTTGTGCAAATGATAGATGGTTACACGTATAAGGTGACCAGTCTGCAGGACGATGAGATAGGGGATTTGCACGGCAGGTATCCGAAAGTTTTAAACAAATTCCAACTATCAAATAACAGCAGTTATTTTCAACAGCAGTCATTACCTTTGCAGCTGATTTTTTGCGGAGTGAAGCGTCTCAGTGTGGCGGGTTGGTGGTTAGAAAATAACTGCGTGGTTTAAAGTATCAGAGTTCAGGAAGCCATCAGAGAGAAGAAGAAAGCTTTGAAGGTTACACTTGGGATTCACAAAACCGGGACGAAGAACTTGCAAGGTTGTTGTTAAAGCAGCTATGGGGCAGTCCTGGAAGAAGTTCGGTGAGAAATTGGACCGTGGTCGCAAGGCCCTCTCGTTTTATTAAAGTGGCCTAGGAGTGCAGTAAAACACCTAGCTACTAGCAAACTGGAGTGATTGTTCCTCTTTTTAGAAAAGGGGATAAGAGGAATTGCTCCAATTATAGGGGTATACCTCTTTCAAGTCTTGCCGGAAAAGTCTTTGCTTGGTCTTGGTATTAAAAACGCGTTCCTGAGGTATGGTCTGTGTGGTGGTGAGCAGAGTCCAGGTTTAACGATGAGCAGTGCGGCTTTCATCCAGGTAGAAGCACAACAGACCAGATATCCACTCTCATAGTGGTACTTGAGAAAGCCTGGGAGTATGCCGAACCTATCTAAAGTTGATTTGTGGATTTGGAGAAAGGATGTGGTCGGGTACCTCGAGGTGTACTTTGGAGTGTACTGCAGGAATATAGAATTGATGATTCTTTTGTTACATCGCAGCCATAAAGAGGAACAGTCCAAATTGGGAGACTTAAGGATAAGTCATTTGCGGATGACTTGGTCAACCCAGACCGAATATCAGCATGCACTAGATAGACTCGTTGTAACTCGAGTAACACGCTAAGATCAGGTTAGAAACACCAGAATACACGAGATACTTAATGTCGAGCAGCTACATCTTCAAACGGAGAGGTCCATACCTCGATGGCTTGAGCACGTTCAACGCATGACCCCAACTCGGCTTCCAACACTTGCCACGGAATCCTTGCCATCAAGTAGACTTTCCCTGGGGAGGCTCAAGATGAGAAATATCAGATCTATCCGTATGGGAGTATCTCCTGATATTTTAGAGTCAGTGCACCGCGGTGATGGAAAACCGGGATGTATGGAGGGTCCACTTAAACACCCTAAGTCCTCGACTCTCATAGTGGACAAGTGGGCCATTCAGAATAAGGATGATGATGATGAGATAAGATAGTTTAGAAATGAAAATCTCCAACTTGCAAAATCTGGAAATTTAAAAGTTCGAATTGTGTTTTTAGAAATTTCTAGTCGGTTTTTTTATTGCTCACTAGAAATATTATTCGTCAGTGACTTTTCACCAGAGCACGCCTTTCATTAGCGTTTCTATTAAATCTCCGTTTCTGTGTTGGTGTTACCAACTTCGGGAATACCTCTGAGCCCATTGGAATCACAATACGTACATAAGTCCAAAATAAATATTGCATTTTAATTAAATAAAAATAAGCCAGCGCCATTTCCATATCCAAAGCAAGCTATTTATACAAATACGTACGTAGATAATACATTGTACATACATACATATTTAAATAATGCTTTAATATTATAATAATAATTTTGTTTGGACATTAAATAACAGCAAACAAAATGTATCCCAGACGAGTACAAAACATCGAGCAACGTAAAACATCGGATAGCAAGTAAACGTACATATGGATGGATATATGTCAGTATGTATTTATGTACATAGGTATGTAGGGATTACAGGTGTAAATAAACATGTAAGCATGCTAAATTCTTAAGGAAGGGTATCCATAAATTTTCATAAACATAGCCTTTAATAATACATATGTACGTACTCTATTTTACCAAACTGTTCATCAAAATTAAAATAAAATGTTTCTACCCAAAAATGTACCTGTTCTAGGATCCTCTGTGTAAAACACTACATCTCCATCCGATTCACTTCTGGGTGGTGGCTGTCCTGTTACGGGATTCATGGAATTTGCAACTTCCTGAGTCGCGCTGTTGTTGGGTGTGCTTCCTGCAGTAGTTGGTGCTGAAGTGTTTGACTGATGTTGTTGAGCACTGCTACCTGGTGCTTCCATACGATTTTTAGATTTCCGCCTTTTAAGGACACTGGCTCCTCGCTTAGCAACCTGTACCATTAGGGTCTGATGCAATTCATTCAAAACGAAAGAAGAAAAGCAACAACAACACATTGAAGACACCGAGCGTACACATATTCATTTGCACATTAGGATAGGAATTTCTTGAGGATTCACTTAAGGAGTTTATAAATAATAAAAGAGATTTACACTTCACTAGGCCTCTTAACATACACATTTACCGGCCAATTGGATGAAAATTATACGATTGAAAATTGTTTTAGCTAATAAGACATCTCTTGGGTTCAAAGCGATTACACTAAGCTGCCTCTTGAGAAATTAGATGCAAACGCATTAGTTATGCTAAACTTTTTCTTTCACGATTATTTCGTAAACTTTTAGTCAATATTGAGCTCACGTATGTATGTATGTGTATATTAAAAGCCGTATATGTAGGTGATTATTTAATGTAGGAAAAAATTGGATTTTTTTTAGTGTTTAAATAGAAAGCATTATGCAAAGCAAAAATAAAAAAAATAAGAAAATAAAATGAACAAATTTTACAATTAAGTGAAGGCCAATTTACTTTGGTGCAGTATCTATTTGTTGCCTTCATTATATAATCGCAACATAGAATAAATAAAAAAATTAAGAAAAGCATCATAATATAGCTGGAACTGAACTGAGTAACGTGGTATGCTTTTTGAGTTTTAAGAAAAGAATTGAAACAAGTGAAGGTAACCCAACCGTTCAAGGAGAATAATTTGTCGTCAGAACTCGCAGAGCTATAGTTGCTTGAAGAGTTGATTGAGCGAACACTGAGTATGACATCAGGAGATTCGAAAAAAAGCCTGTGAATTTAAGCAATGACAAAAGAAAAACACCACAAATGTCCCCAGCTAGCCTGGACACCACCCTTGGATGCCAATGAAAAACTTAACGAAACCTGAGTTTCAAACCACTGTACCTCGCTCGCGGTGTGTGTATAGGTATTTTATTCATGTCCCCTTGATCCGCGCGTGGATTATAAAAAAAAGACAACGTTTTTTATTTATAATTTCGGAATCTTAATAATCTCGAGTAAAAACTGAAGCAAGTTCCATTGTGGTAAATACATATGTACGTGGGGCTAAAAATGACCTTATACAAATCATGGTAAGTAGGGAGGTAGGTAGAGACACACGAAGTCCAGGAGTGTCCTTTGTGATACAACTTGGATCTATACCATGAAAACGCCACACACTTTATTGAAACCAATTGGAGTTCTGTATGAAGCTAAGGATACTTTTGACGTCAGTATACGATCGTTCACCCAAGTTGTCGAACTGATAGAGCTTCCTTTGTTGAAATAGGGTAGGACAAGTGCAGAGGAAATCGAGGATCGTTTCTTCCTCCTTTTCGTTCCTGGAGCTCCTGCAGAAGTCATTTAAGAATAAGCCCATTATTTTGGGGTAAAATGAGGGACCTTTTGAGCAAAATCAAATCTGTAGATCGAGTGAGATTTAGCATAGGGCAGATCTCCTTGTAGGTACGGCACGTGGTATCATTTCTCCATCTTTGGTTTGTCTCGCTGATCGTGTCGTTCTCTAAGAGTGAAATACCCAGACTCCTCCGTTCCGGCAGGATGCCCAGAGTAGTATCACGTTTAGCGAGTTCATCGGCCTTACAGTTCCCATGAGTGACTCTATGGCTGGGTACCAAGCATAGGTGAATGTTAAAATGTTCTGCCAACATCATGAGAGATGAGCGATCATCTGAAGCAGCTTTTGATGTACACACATGTTACTGATTCTAGAGATTTTTACCAGAGTTGTATACCATATGTCCACACCGGCTTTAGCACTTGCTTATATAACAGCAGCTTGTTCTCAGTATTGAGCTTCGAATGTTTCCCAAGTAACCAATACATTTCTCTAAATTTGTTATCGAGTTCTTTACGTTTCTTTTTCACAATTACCAGATTCTAGAGATGTTATATCAAGGTAAGTTATTGCAGTCTTAAAAAACATTAAATTCATTGTAAGACCTTTCTGTTTAATTTATTTAATGGATGCTTAACTTAATGATGATCATCATTATCATTTTCGGCCCGCTTATCCACAAGATTTCTTCCAAGCACTACAAATATTTTCTCACCTGCCTCAAAGCTATTTCAAAGAATTTCGCGATATCAGGCAAGTTTAATGCGCAATTTGATAAGAACACTGTCTCCGCGAAATATGCGGTTTGATTCTAGTGAATTGATTTACCTGCGGGAGAGACTTCTTATTACAAAACGCTTTATAATTAAAGAAAAATAAACAACTTGCTTCGATCTACGACATACGCGAACGACATTCGAACGAATCAACTGTAAAGCTCATCAGACGATTTGCAGATGTGTGCAAATTTTGCAGCAAAATGTGTCCCAAACGTCCGCAAATCGTGTGATCAGCAAAGTTTTGTCCGCAAATGTTTTCACATATGTCATTTGCCCATGATTTGCAGACGTTGTCCGCAAACGTTTGCACACGTCATCCGCAAATCGTGTGATCACTCTTTTGGGACCTTTTGCACACATTTGCGAACTTTTGGACATTTGCCCACACGCATTTGCTGATTTCTGACATTTGCAGATGTTGATTTGAAGAAACATGAAAATTTTTCCGCAAATGCTGTGTTATGTGTAAAGTGGGTGTTTTTCCTCGCAATTCTCCTTCATTTGCGCTACTGAATTGGACAAAATCGAACTTTAATCAACAGAGTATTAAATAAATCATTTAATTAAATTGAATTAATTTTCTGACAAAAAGAAAAAATAAATTAAAAATAATTCGCGACAGGGAAAGAACAAATCCATTGAATTTTTCGATTCATTTATATTTTTGTTATGTTCAGAAAATAGAAACAGGAAAAAAATAAAGTTTTGCACAAAATCCTTCCTTGTCGCGACGGCCAACCTTATCCTTTCTCCAGAAATTGCGTTGCTTCGAGGCCAATTTGCTACGGTCATCCTGTTCGCTGCTGCTCTCAAACAAATACATACACAGCCAATACCACTGCGAGTGTATCTCGAGTTGTTTTATCCCACCAAATAAATGAAAATGACGTTTCTTCAAATGAGTCTGCAAATGTGCTATTCGCATATGTCGGCAAATCGTGTGATCGGACAATAAATGCTCTGAAAAAATGTCCAGATATGTCATTTGCACACATTTGTGCACAGCTTTGGGACAAATTCGGTAAATCGTGTGATTGGCCTGCAACTGACATTTCTGCAAATTGGCATTTGCAGATGATTTGCAGACATTTGCTTATGAGGAAATTTTGCGCACATCTGCAAATCGTCTGATCGAAGCTTAAAAGGCAACTGCTTCGAGATCTTAGACTGAACTGACAGATTAACAGATAATTAAAAGTTCAGGAGCAGACTTTTTCAACCACTCAAACACCAAAACTATGCATAGTCCGTTCAAAAATGTCTTTTAACCTCATAAATTTGGCACTTTGTGTTTGTCTAGTGTTCCAAAATTGTGAGCTATCTTGGTCCAGCGGTTTGGACTGGGCATTGATAAGCCAGTCATGTATAGATGTACATATACAAATTTCAAATCAAGATTTTGATTATTAAGCTGGGTATCGACTACGCGCGGCATCCACGCGCATCATGTTCGACCGCGGAAAATTAATCATATGGCGCGCGAGCTAATTTTGGCACGACTTTTGATATAAAGCGACAGTGTTCGCCGAACAATACTGAAATGTCTGTTGGCTCTTTGCCGCGCATTTGAACACAACAAACATTGAAATAACGACCCTACTATTGGATCGACGCGCGGCATGTTCGAGCGCTCCAATGTTCGGGTTGCCGCGCGCTCCAATCAGGTATCCATTATGCGCGGCTGCTGCGCGCACCAATTTTGAGGGTTTTGCCGCGCATAGTTGATACGTAGCTTAAGATTATTAATTTCTAAGCCTACCCGTCTTATCAAAATTTAGAAAGTGGAAAGGTGTGCAATTGCAAAGCAGATTTGCTGTTTACTTTTGATGTAGAAACCTCTATATAGGTACAACAAAATAATTCTTCATAAATTCTAAAATAATTTATTATTTTGGTGAATAATGCGTTAACTGCGTTGAAAGTTGTTGAAGTAATGTGTCAATTTGGTAGTAAGCTATTTCGTGCATTATCGAAACAATCAAATTAAAACATTGCTCTACAAGTAGAAACTGGAATGCACATACATATTTTAAAGATTACCTTTCCTAATTGCGTTGGTAGTACATTATTAGTTGAATTATTTTGACTACTTAGGTGTGTGTCATCCTTAACGTAAATCAACCAAGTTGCTTCACTGTGAAAACTCTTGTCCGCAGCATAACAACGCCATAGGCATTGAATAAGCATCGCCGCTGCTGGTATTTGTCGATTAAAGTGTTTTTGACGTTGTTTTTGCTGTACTTTTAGTGCAAATCCACTTCCTAATATTCCCTGTAAAAAAAACATGTTTAAAAAAAGTGTGGTAGATGGTTTTGTAAGAAATACACATTTGAAATTAATATTAGTCGTCACAGTGACATATCATGTGATTAAATAAATGCTGCCAGTCAGCTATTAATTAGATTATACCTTTAAGGCTTCGAAGCTTAAAATTAGAATCCTCTGAAAGTATGACTCCGAATTAAATTGTTTTATATTTTTTTATCCATTTCTATAGCATATTCCAAATTTTAAAATCAACTTAATAAAACATTAAATAATTAGGAAGTTCAAAGCTTACTGGGTTTTAAAATAAAGTTGAATCTTGCCATGATATTATACTTTTTTTGGTATCATCCACAAGCTCATCAACTTGCGAGACACTTATTCTACGACCCTAGTTTCATGGATATGCCGCCTGATGCAATGACACCAGAACTTCGGTTGCTATGCAAATTTATAGTCGACTTTCCTTGCCTTCAGGACTGACTTCGACCATAGTCTGACTCTGGACGGGGCTGTAGTCGAATCTTCACGGATGGCTTCAAAACCAGTCATGGGTTCAGTGCTGGTGTCTTCGTGGAGGTCGATTACACCAGTCTTCACTACTCGTTGGGGAAGCATGCCTCTGTTTTTCAAGCCGAGACCTTGCTATTCTAATGGCCACGGACTATACTGTTAAGAAAAAGTGAAAGGCCCAGAGCATCTATGTGTGCAGCGATAGCCAGGCTGCGTTTAAGGCCTTGTTCAAACCTTCAACCAGTTCCAAAAAAGTGCGAAAATGTAAGAACTCTCTGAATATGGTCGCAAGGCTGAACTTTTTGAATTTTTTCTGGGTCTCAGGTCTCACAAGGACCTCTAAAAATGAGATCTCGCATGAGTTTGCTAGACAAGAATCAAAAGCTGTTTTCTCAGGATCTGAACCTGCGTTCCCGCGTCCTCGGTCGGGCCTCCATTGACATTTGGGTTGCCTTCAAACACAATTGTGTGTGGCACGGCTCTCCAGGATGTAGATAGACTAAACGAATGCTCCCGAATGTCTGTAAGAAATAATCAGGATTCTAGTGGAAAGATGGAGCTCTTTGGACTCCTGTAAAATAACAAAAAACTATGGCCAAGGTATAGCGGTGACAGAACTAATACTCTCATGCAGAAGGACAGGAAAATCCTTTCCATCTTTGTAGGAGTAATTACAGGTCATAGAACTCTGCGCTATCACATGAAAAAGCTAAGTCTAAGTAAGGATGACCCTTAAGGGGGCTGCAGGAACGAGGCAGTTAATGAGGACACAACCCACTTCCTCTGTCACTGACCAGGTCTTTATCATTTCAGGCATAAATCTTTTGGAAGGTATTTTTTTCCAGGATACCGAAGAACTAGCGGACGTACCTATCAGGGACATCTGAAGGTTCATTGAGGGTTCGAAATGGTTTAAAACCCTGGGGCAATAGGAGAGTGCTTTGGGTATTGCTCTACGAGTAAGTTCTGCCTTGCCCCCCCCCCCAAAAATGGGCGTCATAATGGGTTTCTACTAACCTGAGTGCGGCGCAGAGGGCTTCTCTCCCCTCGCCAAACTACCTACCTAACCTAATCCCCGATGAAAATGGAATATAGACATATGTATGTAGGTTAGGTTAGGTGGCTGTCCCCGTTTAGGCAGGGACACATTTAGGCCAGAATGGCCCATTGTAATACCACAACGAAGTAAACCGACTTACCGGCACCAGGCAACCAGAAAATGTGGCATAACTACAACAAAAATGGGCAACCGTAGCGGTGTTAACCCTAAGATTTGAGCCATTTCGTCCCAGAGATGAAGTTGCTTATCTTCTGGATGTCGAGTTCAGCTAGATCGTTAAGATCATCATAGAAGTATTTCCCGAGGGTTCTTTTTCTAAGCGTCGCAAAAGCAGGACATGTACAAAGTAAGTGGGTTATGGTTTCCTCTTCCTCCTCGTCCCTACAGCTTCTGCAGAAATCGTTGGAGGGGACCCCCAATCTAAGTGCATGCTTGCCTATCAGGGAATGTCCGGTAAGGACCCCTACTAGTGAACCTTGATTTTTCCGGTTTGTAGATAAAAGTCTCTCCGTCTTCTTTAAATCAGCTTGGGCTAGATTTGTTTTGACAGGAGACAAGTGCTGATGTAAACTTGATTGATTCTATGGGCGCAGGGGGTCCCCGCAGGTTTTCGGTGAGAAGCCGTCCCGCACCCTCTTTTGCCAGCTCGTCCGCTCTGCAGTTGCCTGGAATGTCCCTGTGTCCTGAGACCCAGCACAAGGTTACGTCGCACCTAACTGCAATCTCGTTAAGAGATCTACGGCATTGCTTTACCAACCTTGATCGTATTGTCGGCGATTCCAAGGCTTTAATAGCTTCCTGACTATCTATGTATAGTACAATGGCGCTACAATCTATCGCATTAATTGAAAGCCAAGCCGCAGCTTCGCAGACTGCCGTAATTTCCGCTTGAAACACACTACAGTGATCCGGCAGTGGCGTGGTGATGGATAAGCCAGGTGCATTTGAGAAAACTCCAGTCCCCGTACCACCCGCTGTCTTGGATCCATCCGTAAATATTTCTAGTGCGGAATCGTTTAAAACTGTACCAGATTCCCAAGAGCTTCTGCTAGGAATCCGAGTCTTGTACCTGACGTTGAAGTCAATATAGGAGACAACGTAGTCCGTTCTACTAGGAATAGTAATGTTGCCGTTAAGGATCCTAGAGTGGCTCATTGCTGTGCTGAGGATTCTCTAAGCCTTAATGCTGCTTTGACTGCCATTAGCTTCCCAAAGATGTCAACAGGAAGCAGTTGGAGCATTACCTCCAGTGCATCCGTGGGGGTTGTTCTTAAAGCACGTATGTACATTTGTACATATATTTTGCTGATTTTGTAATTAATTTAGTCTTCATCTTTTGTTTTAGGAATAAAAATATAATAATGTTAAAGTTAAAGTTAAAGTTTGGGGCAAAATAGAAAACAAGTCCACTCCCTACCAGAGTTTAGCTTTGCAACGCTGTCTTATTGTACTTAAATGCATCTTGTATATCTGTTTTAATTGTTATATAGCAATACAAATACTGACTTGTACAGAATTTAATTTGAAATAACTTACCGCTGGTAAAGCAAAGAAAGATATGGCAAATACGCTAAAACAGGATGCCACAATTTTACCCATCCATGTCTGTGGAACAGTGTCGCCATACCCAATTGTTGTTACGGTTATAACACCCCACCATAGTGCATCGGCATAACTGCTGAAATCAGTTTTACCATTCGGTCCAATGACATCCTTTTCTGCCAGATACACAAAGTATGAACTGAATATTAGCCCTAGGAATCCAATGTATAATGTTGTTATTAGTTCCTATCGAATAAAAATACAAACAAATCGAATTCAATTCATTTAAAGTCGTTAACAGTCATATTTACCTGTCTATGAATGAAAACAACAGAGCCCAATAGTCGCCAGGTACCGCCTTGACGATCGACGTGAAGCATGCGCAAAATTTGTAAAAATCGTATCCCACGAATGGCACTTGTGGCAAAAACTTGTCCATTGGATCCAACTGATAAAACCACCATGGAAGCAACTACTACAATAAGATCTAAACCAAATATTATTTTTTTAACAATTTTGTTCGATTTCGAAAAAAATGATTCAGTATACCGATAATGCATATTGGTTTTCGGATGAAACGTAACCGACCGCAAAAACCCATGTATTTCGACCGACATCCAGCTGACCATAGTCTTATCAAATACTCGACGCCGAAAAAAACCACCAAGCAAATTTCCATCCAAAAGAGAGTTTCAATTGCAAACTCCTGGTATGTGTCAATAGTCGACAGCACACTAAATATGAGGCAGACTAGAACGAGCATAAATCTGTAAGGAAAGACAAACAAAAACCGTTGTGCAACATATTATAAACGTATAAACTAGGTTTAGAAAAAAAAAACTACGTATTGGTTAAAATGTTTTCCGGATTATTAATATATTTTGCACAAAATTTACAGGGACACTGCAGCGGAGATACATGGTACAATACAAAATCTCATGAAGTATCTAGTTTTGACGTTTATTTAAATACGTATACAGTTTAAGTTTGTACAAGAATTTATATGACTATGAAATTTTCAAGGAATCGCTCTTCATTTGAAAACAAAATTTGAGAATATTTCTCGAAAAATTGCACTTAAAAATGAAAGTTTTTTTTTAAAATGATCCCGTGTTCTTGACTTTGAAGATCTAACATTTTCTTTTAAGTAAGCATTGATAGATAACCGGGAGAGAAAGCAGATAGCTTTCTTTATCTTGGGAGTAGGTAGGTAGGTAGAGGTGGCGGTTCAGCTAAACCCAATTAGCACTAGAATGTGCCTTTTTGTTACCACGACTTGTGACGTGGTTGATGAAGTGCGTTTTTTGAAAATGTGTGAGACTACCGGGGGTGCCTAGATCCAACCGGTGGAATTTAAGAATCGAATTAGGTCTTGTATCCTTTTTGCCGAGATGTTGCTGAGGTCGTCGAAGAATGGTTGGTTCAGTGCACGCAGTCTGGCTTTTGCAAGTGCCGGACACCTGCAGAGGAAGTGGACGAGAGTTTCCCTCTCATTTTCATTTCCGCAACTGCGGCAGTAGGGGTTGTATGGAATACCCAGTTTGGCCGCATGGTCTCCAATAACTGCCGTTATTTTGGCAATATCTGGGCGGGTTCTGCTTAGGAGATCCCTTGTTCTGGTCGTGTCGTAGGTCGGCCATATATTCCTTGATATGGCGCAGTTGGTTAATCTCCTCCATTTGAGGTTAGCCTTCTGCAGGAAGTGTGAGTGAATTTGTTCCTTAACCACTCCTAGCGGGATGTGGACCTTTACCGCGGGTGGGCCGGGTAGAGCTGACCCCTGCCTGGCCAGCTCATCAGCACCCTCGTTACCTGTTATGTCGCTGTGCCCCGGAACCAGACCAGTGTGACCTGGAACCGTTCGCCTAAGCAGGCAAGTTCGTTCCAGCACTCTAGCACCAGTTTAGAGGATATGGTAGCCGAGTCAATGGCCTTGATAGCGGCCTGGCTATCTATGAGGATAGCAATGTTTTATTTGTGTGATCTGTCACGCCCGAGTTGCGTGCAAGCCTCCCGGATTGCCAATAGTTCCGCCTGGATCTGATCTTGCTATTTTCAGTGATTCTGAGTAGACACCGGCCCCCACACCGCAGTTCATCTTTGATCCGTCGGTATAGATGACCGTGTCGAAGTTCTTTAGCACTTCGTTTTTCTTACACTGTGCCCTGGTGGGGAATGCCACTTGGAAGTTTTTCCTAAAGTTAAGTTTGGGTGTGATGTAGTCGATTGGATACGTGACCATGCCGTTTGGTAGCGAGTCCAAGATATTGCTGTGGCCGTAGGGCCGTGCGGTCCAGCACCCAGATTCTTTGAGTCTGATAGCGCTGCATAGTGCGGTGTTTTTTGTGTGTAAGTCTAGAGGCAAAAGATGCAGGAGCACAGCGAGGTGCCGACCTCAATGCTCCCGTGGTGCCTATACTCGCTGTTCTTTGGAGCCTTTTAAGTTTTGTAAGGTTGTGGCTCTTGCTCAGCGCAGGCCACCATACTAGCGACCCGTAGGTGAGAATCGGACGCACTACATCTGTGTACATCCACAAGGTCATCTTTGGTTGAAGTCTCCACTTCTTTCCAAAGGTTTTACTGCAGGCATAGAAGGCTAGTAATGGGAGTAATGTCCCAACCGGTGGTGGAATTAAACAAGAAATTGCCATCCGAATCGAAGTCATCCTGGACAGCAAATTGTCCTGGAACCCCCGAATCGACTGGACTATTGGAAAAGCCACACAAGCACTATGGACCTGTCGCCGCATCTGTATCAACAACTGGGGATTAAGTCCCAAAATCATGCTTCAAATCTACATCTTGGTCGTCAGACCTACTCTGGCCTAGTCTGGTGGGCAAAGACGAATGAGGCCATCACAGTCAAGGAACTGGAACGGGTTTATCGCCTAACTGAAATCTGCATGACGGGTTCAGTGCGTTCCACCCCACCGCATCGCTTAACTCCATTATCGGTCTGCCGCCAGTTCGAGTCCATGTAAAAATTCAGGCAAATCTCAGCCTGCACAGGCTCTTCCACCTAAAAAAACATCAGCTCCGAACATTCCCCTGACGGTCACCTTAACATGCTTTCTTCCCTACTCCAAAGTTGCGAGTTCAGCATGTCGTTGGATGACATTCTCCCAAGGTACTGCTTCAAATGAAACTACTCAGTAGTCATACCCCCGAGTGACGACTAGAAAGAATTCAAACCCCTTGCTTCAGAGCATGACCAAAAATGGTATACGGACGGCTCTAAAATGGACAGTGGATCTGGGGCTGGAATATTCGGAGAGTCGTTTAGCATATTGGTCAGTCTAGGCACATACTCATCGATCTTCCAGGCAGTAATATTTGCCATAAATCAGTTCACAAGCTTCAACTTGATTTCTAAATTCCGAGGCAAAACCATTTTTAACTGCTCTGACAGTCAAGCTGCCCTAAAAGCACTGAACTCAGCCACGATAAAATCGGAACTAAACCTAGAGACAGTCAAATTGCTTCTAGAACTGGGCCAAGATAGGTGCAACCACCCCCTCACTGGTCCTGAACCAGCCTGTGGAGTAAACAAGGCATTTTTAAAAACTTCATGGGGAAGAAATCCTTGCTCAAATCCAACACAATTTGGATGGAAAGTGTAGGACAGAAATGTACCAAACATTTCTTTCCCAATGTATCGCAAAAGAAATTCAAGTTTATTTTAAATCTGAGCAGGAACCACCTTAGAATTCTAACCGGCATCCTAAGTGGCCACTGCCGAATAAAACGGCATCTACACAAGCTTGGCATGTCACCGGACCATTTCTGCATTTGGAGAGCGATGAAAGCTCTCTTCACAGAATGCCCCGGTCTCATTCACATAAGAAGGCGGACCCTAGGCAGTGAATTCACCAACTCACCAACGGCACTTGCCATGCTTTACTCAAAAAAGCTGATTAGCTTCCTGACAGCCTCTCGAGCAGACAAACTGCTCTAAACACATGGGCACAACAGGCCACCATATAAGACCGCAGTGCTAGAGTGCTCAAACCGCTCCCCACTAATAATAATAATAATAATAATAGTGGATGACCACCAACATTGCGGCACGGAAAACGTTCGACTTCACAAACGAGGGACGGCGCAGGCAAGTGGAAGGAGACTTCAACCAACTTGGCGTGTGAAATTGGAGGTAGCTGGCTAAAGATCGAGCTTGGAGGTGTTTGTTGGTTGAGACTTAGATCCACTTCCGACTGCAGTGTTGTGCTGGGCGAAGAAAAGAGAACATTCTTTAAAGGCTTTTGAAAAAAATTTATAAAAAACTAGCGGCCCGCCCCGACTTCGTACGGGTACAATTAAATTATTTGATCATTGATTTTTGGTATGTTTCGCTTTATAAAAGCCTTACTTTAATTAACAAAAATATAATAACGTAAAACGTCATATCGTCCTGAGCCTACACAGGGTACGTCTATCTGATGACACGGATTCCATGGCATGTCTTGAAACCCAAGTTGGGGAATGCGTTTAACGTGGTCAAACCATTGAACTATGGACAGTTCCGTTCGAAAAGGTAGTTGCTCGACATTGAGTTCCTTGTATATTCTAATGTTCTTAACTCGATAGAATGAACGAATACCTCGAAGAAATCTCATTTCGGTAGCTTATTCTTTTGGTCATTACCATACCGAAATACTTAAACTTCTGAACCACTTTCGATACGACCCTACTAACATGGAGAGTGCATTGAACAGGCATTCGAGGCATTACGATTACTTCTGATTTGTTCACGTTTACCTATGTAGCTTCAGCACAGACGACTACGAAGCTATCAAGCGTTCGCTGAAGTTCGGTCCAGATGGTTCGAAGTAAGTCATCAGCGAAAAGCGGATGGCTTATCCTTAAGTCTAACAATTCGATGGTGAATCTAAACCATCCAGGAACCCGCTTAAACATACACACAAAATTTTATTTAAATCGGTCCAGTGGTTTAGGAGGAGTTGCATTACATACACACGTACAGAAGAATTATATATATTAAGAAGATATATCTTGTTTTATTTCATTGCTCACGTTAATAAAAATAAATTAATTCATAAAAAATTTGATTAAATAATATTAAAAAAAAATTAGATTGAAATGTCGTCATCCTCTGACGAAGATGATGGCATTGCTGCACTTGTCGACGCATGTCGTGGAAAATATTTGTCCATAGTCGTTTGAATAGCCGCCTTTTCTTCTGCTTATACAATTCATTGTAGCACATTGTAGCTTCATTTATATTGTTCAAACTTTTGATGATCTTTCTGTAACATCACATTTCTTGAAAATTTCCTGTGCGCTTTTTTTAGAATATCCATAGCGTTTCTTAATCACTCAACTTAAAGTCCAGTTGAGGCTCTTTTGCATCTTCATCCCCATTTTTCGTATCCTCATCATCAGAAATGACTGTTTCCAAATTAATAAGGTCTTCGACCGATTACACAGGCCAACATGGTTTTGTTGTTAAAAAGCTGAGGATCATTTCCGAAGTAATTTTTTGCGTAGAATCTGGAGTCAGAATTGTCCTATCACGTCGGGATTTTGAGATATTTGAGGTTATGTTCCGAAAAAATGACGTTTTTGGCTAACTTTGAGGTTATGCACAGAGTGCGCAAATTTTGTTTGGTCTCTATCTATAGTTGCATCATTTAGTACTACTCTTACTCTTCAATTTAAGAGTTTGAGAGATCGATTTCGATTTTTTTTCTCAAAGTTACGGCTTGCATGACCCAATTATTTGCAGGCCTGTGTTATTGTTCATCATTTGACATGACTAGTTCCTCTATGTCGGCAGTCTATAAGTTGTTGAAGCCAAGACGCCTGCCTGTCTATAGGGTTTACACAGCAGTCCAATGCACTAACCCACGGGGACCATTGGATAACTTAGCGATAGCCGCCATGTAAAATTAGATTCAATGTACAGGGCATTGTCCAACAATAGTGAATACAATTTATTTTTCAGCTTTACTCCAAAAGTGGCTCTCTTTCAGATTGAAAATGGGTGTTGCGATGTTTTTGACCGGCTAATGCATACAGCACTTCGCCACAGAACAACTGCCACCGATGGTGTTCTTTCTTGTTTTTTGCATGCATTTACACAATAACGAATTTCGCATACAACAACAAAATAACCGCTAAGTACAATGCCAAAAATTCTTTCTATTATTTTGACCATAGCTATATTTATTATAACACTTTAGATACACACATGTACGTAGAATAATAACTGAAATACACATGCAGATGTTTATTTAATTTGAAAATAGTTGTACAACTGGACTTACACAGTAAAGTGATAAATGAAACATATCCAGCCTCCTGGATGCTCCAGAAAAACATAGCATTTTTCCTGAAATGTTTTCCCTCTGCGATGATGAAAGATATATTTGGTTTTGAATGCCTGGTCAATTGGCAGTGCTATTGGATAATATGGATTCGGAATTCCACTTGGAGCTTTCGAATCGCTGGGAAGAGCTGTCTGTGATGTATCATCAAGGTTGTCATCATCTAAGATTTTCTCTATTTTAGGTTTTTTATAGAAATGCTCGTCATTGAAAAAAAGAAGAAAAACTTACCTTCCTGGTCGACGCTTTCCGGATCTAAAATATCTGGGTTTAGTTTTATTCGGGCTTGACTTCGTCGACGCATTGGAGTTGAGACTCTACGGCTGTGAGGCTCAAAGCGTAGCCCGCCTTTGTTAGGTCGAAACCGTCGTAAAAATGTAAATGGAGATTTTGAGGCATGACTTTGGTTTGATGCATCTTTCGCTGATTCTACATCATCTACTAATTCATCCTCTGAACCCTGAAGAGCACTGTAAGCACATATAGGCGATGTTGGATTGGTTGATGGTTCTTTGAGAGGTGTCTTCAGCACTGATAATACTAAATCATCGCAATGTGTCGTTGCGAAAGGACGGTCTTCTCCAAAAGACCGGGAATTCGTTGATTGTGAATGTAAATTGCTTACTTGATGAATATTTCCATAGGAATAATGTCTGTGACGTTGATTTGGTAAACCGCCAGACATACCAATCCCAGAGGTTAAATGTTGCCGCACAAATTTTGCTTCTTCTTGCTGCAGTCTTAAATTAGCTGAGTGCCTAAATAGAGTTTCTTGTTCGCCCCTGTTCATTGTCACTGAATTTGCTACACAGAAAGCCGATAACATTTTTAGAACATTTTATCAAAATTCGCTTAGGTCGCAGTTCTATTCAGAAGACTAAACTATGAAATATTTTAAAACTTTGTAAAATACGGAAACATATTCATTTTTTTCTCACAGCTTTTTTATTGATTTGTTATTTTGTTGAATTTGTGAAGCTGGAAAAATATGTTTTTTAACTCCACGCTAAATTCCCTACCAGAGAAGAATGGAAGAATGGAAATGTTCTCAATGACCATGATATTCGTATACACATGGACGGGTCGAAGATGGATTGAGGAGTTGGCGCAGGTATCTTCTCTGACCAACTGAATATATCAAAGTCTCTTCGTCTTCCAGACTCTGCTAGTGTTTTTCAGCAGGAGCTTCTCGCGATTCGCGAGCCCTGCCGCTTGCTCAATAATCTCCAAACATCCAACCAAAATATCGCTATCTTCTCAGAGCGCAAGGCCGCTATCAAAGCCATTGATGCGGTTACCATATCATCATAGCTGGTAGAGCAATGCCGGCTTGAAATTATTCAACTAAGTACCCACTCCACAATTACACTCACCTGGATCCCAGGTCATAGCAATTACGACGGCAATGAGCGTGCCGACGAACTGGCCAGAAAAGGATCGGCCCTTAACAGTTCACTTACAGAAAGAGTCGATATTCCGCTGGGCACTGTTAAGGGCTTTGTACATCTACACTTTCTCCAACTAAGTCAAGAGAGTTACTTGGCAAATCAAGACCAGATATTGCCAGAATCGTAGCCATTATCACAGGCCATTGGCCAGTCGGAGACCATGCGGTCAAGCTTGGTATTCCTCACAACAACTTTTGCAGAAGCTGCAAAGACCTTAATGAGAAAGAATCTCTACTTCACTTACTCTGTAGGTGTCCGGGGCTGGCGAGAACTAGACAGCGCTCTTTGGGCAAACTCTTCTTCATGGAGATAGCTGAGAAAAGGATTGGAGAACTATTCCTGTATCTAAACTCCACCGGCTGGATATAGCAATCCTAAACCACTAAATCAACAACCACATACTAATAAGGTTTAAACGAGTTTCGTGGTTATAAAACGGCGCACTCTAGCGCTAATTGGGCTTTAAAGAGCCGCCACTTTACCTACCTAACTCCACATATCCAAAAGGAAGAAAGGAATAACCGCACGAGCAATTCCACATGTGACTGGCTTGTGTTGACTTGACTACTGGCAATCATTTTTAGTCACTGCAATATTTTTTTCGCGCATTCCGGTGTAAATGCTCATCATTCCAGAAGTTCTGGACCTCATCTATAAAGTGCTCGAGGACGAATTTCGTTTTCAGATGGTGGTCTAACAATGCTTTTTCTGGCAAGGTTGTCAGACCAAAATCGGCAGTTCACACGATTGTCAGGCATTTGGGACTTATTTTTCGTTGGACAACCTTACGAACATAACTTCATGCTCCTTAATGAAATGAACGCTCATTTTAAAGGCCAATCGAAGATGTGGACACGTACTACCAGCTTGGCGGGAAGTTAAAGTTGTCCTTATCCCCAAAGTTGATGAATCTGACCACATTTTAGCAAAGAAGTATGGAGCCCTCAGTCTTACTTTTTTTATCTTAAAGATATTAGGACAAGGGTAGCAAGCTTAAACAAAAAGATAACAAATAAAATAACATGTAGTAGAAGCGACATGTAACTAAACTAGTCTTCCGAAAGCAAGTATTGGCCTAATGATTGGACTGTACACCTAAAGAGTAATTTCAAGGTTTGGACACCAATTTTTCCAAAGTTTCTACTACATGTATAGAAGGGTTTAAGCCCCAGCCATATCACGGCACCGCCTCTCGTAGGGGAATGACAAGCCTCCTGGAGTATAATCTGTCATAAAAGACCTTCTCAATTCACCGTTCGGAGTCGGCAATACTTTGTAGGTATCTTCCATTCGTGCGAAAAATTTAACACGCATAACACGAATGGTTGCGAGAAGCTAGGCCTTGGCTCATCCTGAGCTGTGGCGCCAGCTATTTATTTTTTTTTCGCCACCTAACGTATGCAGGCGAGAAGGCTTATTGGGCAGTAGCCACACTATGCAGGCACTCGGCGCACAGGATTGCATCCCTAAGGTTATGCTGCGCCTTTAGAACTGTGTCAGCGGATGCTATAATTATAATCTCAGGCCGCATGCCTATCGATCTAGAAGCGTTATATACGGCGGGAGTGAGGCCGATCCTCATGTATAGTGTATTGGTCTGGTGGACAGCACTGGACATAAAGACCAACAGCAGCCTGCTTGAAAAGGTACAAAGGGGATCATGCATCTGCATAACGGGTGCTTTAAGAACAAGCCCCACGGCTGCACTAAAGGTAATGCTCCATCTGCTTCCTGTTGAGATCTTTTGAAAGCTAATGGCAGTCAAAGCAGCATTAAGGCTTAGAGAATCCTCCCAGCTGATCAGCACAGCAATGGGCCACTCGGCAACATTACTATTCCTAGTAGAACGGACTACGTTGTCCCCTATATTGACTTCAACGTCAGGTACAAGACTCGGATTCCTAGCAGAAGCTCTTGGGAATCTGGTACAGTTTTAAACGATTCCGCATTAGAAATATTTACGGACGGATCCAAGACAGCGGGTGGTACGGGGGCTGGAGTCTTCTCAAATGCACCTGGCTTATCCATCACCACGCGACTGCCGGATCACTGTAGTGTGTTTCAAGCGGAAATTACGGCAGTCTACGAAGCTGCGGCTTGGCTTTCAATTAATGCGATAGATTGTAGCGCTATTGTACTATACATAGATAGCCAGGCAGCTATTAAAGCCTTGGAATCGCCGACAATACGATCAAGGTTGGTAAAGCAATGCCGTAGATCTCTTAACGAGATTGCAAATAGGTGCGACGTAACCTTGTGCTGGGTCCCAGGACACAGGGACATTCCAGGCAACTGCAGAGCGGACGAGCTGGCAAAAGAGGGTGCGGGACGGCTTCTCACCGAAAACCTTTGGGGACCCCCTGCGCCCATGGAATCGATCAAGTTCCTCTTTGACAGAGATGCCAAGAAACTGGCAAACCGCAGGTGGAACAACATAAGCACTTGTCTCCTGTCAAAACAAATCTAGCCCAAGCTGATTTAAAGAAGACGGAGAGACTTTTATCTACAAACCGGAAAAATCGAGGTTCAGTAGTAGGGGTCCTTACCGGACATTCCCTGATAGGCAGGCATGCACTAAGATTGGGGGTCCCTTCCAACGATTTCTGCAGAAGCTGTAGGGACGAGCATGTCCTGCTTTTGCGACGCTTAGAAAAATAACCCTCGGGAAATACTTCTATGATGATCTTAACAATCTAGCTGAACTCGACATCCAGAAGATAAGCAACTTCATCTCTGGGACGAAATGGTTCAAATCTTAGGGTTAACACCGCTACGGTTGCCCACTTTCGTTGTAGTTATGCCACATTTTCTGATTCCCTGGTGCCGGTAAGCCGGTTTACTTCGTTGTGGTATCACAATGTGCCATTCTGGCCTAAGTGTGTCCCTGCTTAAGCGGGGACAGCCACCTAACCTAACCTAGAAGCGGAGAAGTCTGCGGCACTGCTCAAAAACGAGCCCGACGACAGATAAACAACAAGTGAAGCTATGAAAGCAGAATGGCAACATAGGGGCGATGGACATATAAACTGATCCCCAACATTGATGAATGGGCTTATAAAAAATACGGAGAGGTAAACTACTACCTAACGCAATTCCTATCAGGGCATGCATGCTTTCGGGAATACCTTTACAAGAACAGGAATGTAGATGACACATTCTGCCGGCACTGTGAAGGAAATCCCCAGAAGCATGTTGAATGTCAAAACTACACACGTGTTAGAACCATCCTAGAGAGAGGTGGTGGCCAATTGACTCCAAGAGGTCTGATCACATTTATGCTGTCAACGCGTGAAGTGAAGTTATCACAAGTATAATGCAGCGAATAGAGTAAAAAGCAGCGAGAAATGAGAAGATAGTTGGTAGTTGAGAAGGAGACGGCGAAATGTCAAATCTGCCCCTGCGAAGGAATGCCTTGGTTGGCGGTGCCGCAGGGAATAAACAAACAGGAGACAGAGCAAGAAGGAGGTTCTCGTAAACATGCAGAAGCATGGAGTCGGTAATAATTCACGGCACAAGCCGGAGAGCATTCATAAAGGATTTTTACACCTACCTGTGCATCAAAAAAATGTACTTCTGTCCTTAAGACGCAAAACTATTTTTTATACTGTTTTTAAACATAGACATGTACATAATGTATTGTATGTTATGAATTTAGAATAATTCATATTATGACCAACTAATAACCTTATCGATTATTAAAAGCATTTCCAAATAACCGAGTGCTTTTTCTTTAATTGCGCAAATTTATACTCAAAAGCAACAAAGGCTGGCGCATTTGTGCCGTCAAAGTCTGTAGTGTGAGAGTAAATTATGTAGAATAATAACCCATGTTTTTTTTTCAACCTTAACTACAGTAATAAAATAGTTATTTTCTATAAAGTTTTCCTACGCCATTAGTTTTAATGACAATAATTTATGTTAAAACCCTGAAACTTTAATCCAACTTGTCGTCACAGGTTAGCAAATCGAAAAGGTACATCCACAAAAGGGACAATCATATATGACCATATGTATGTACACATGTGTATGCAAACGAGTTAAATAATGTATCTACGAATAATTTTTGTTTACGTTTGGAATTACGATCTAGGGTATAAGTGTGCCACCAAGTGCCACCCAATTGAAACGATATTCCTTGCTGACACTGAATAGAATAGTCAAACAATTCTCACACACGATTTCAAATCATGTGCGAGCTTTTCATTTGATTCGATTTCTTTTTATCCTTTTCACACATGTGTACACAAATATATGTAAGCATGTGTATATGGATGTAGAATTGTTGAGTTTGTTTAAGATTTCCTGCGGTAAGTTAGTCCAAAAAAGAATATGAAAATCAGGTAAAACTCATGGAATTTTCCCAGACACGTTTTTACACACAACTCCATGAGTTTAAACAAAATTATAATCGCACAAATCTTAAATAAATACGTAATACAATTAATTTTTTAATTTCACAACGAATATAACTTTTCTTTAATTTGTAAAAGCAAAATATCCCCTTTAATTTTCATTACATTATGTACAAGAACTTTCAAAACAAATATGGCAATAAAATTGTAGTTAGTATAATTTAAGAGTTATTTGCCCACAACCCCAAACACCAAAATTCACAATTATCACGCTATCAGTTATTTATTGGCAAAAATGTTGTACAGGAGTTTGTCCTGTTGAATTATTTCCATACAAATATTGACTCAAAACCATTTATCCTTGAAAACATTGTGTTATTCGAGATATATTAGAACAAAATTATTCGTATGTAACTCGGGAAACGAATATTGGATGGAATACACATTATGTGCAAACAATGTGTACACTTTTGCTCTTTAAAACTTTAATTTTTTGGCAAAACTCGTTTTTATTTCAATTCTCTTCCAGGTAGTCACATAACATTTGCCTTGAATATTTTTGATAAGAATTTTTATTCGATTCTATATACATATCGCGCACAAACACACACACACACACACACACACATGTATGTACTCAAAAGGTTTTTGCACTAAAATTACTTTAAAACAAGTTATATACATGAAAACAATTAATACACATCCAACTTGTTAACGGGCTAACGACCAACTGTTGAAAAGTTCTCGACAAGCTTTCTATAGGAGTATCAATTTGAGAAAGAGTCCTTTTCGCATATTTTTTTGAGTGCCACTTTTTATACATATGTACATTTATCCCACACAGTAAGGCAGGAAGGCTACTTTAACTAAGTAGCTAAGTAGTTTCTCTTAACTTTAATACTGTTGTCAATTGGTTAAGTTTAACTTGGTCCTTTGTTGATATACACAAGGATTAAATGTTCAAAAATAAAACAGGAAAATCTAAAGTTCACCTATCATTTACTGCCGATTCCGAAGGGCGAATTGAGAAGCTTTTTCATGACAAATTATACTCTTAGAGGTTTGACATTCCCTGACGAAAGATAGTGCCGCGAAAAATGTTCGGTGGACACGGCTGGGGCTTGAACCTACACAGCTCGCACACTAACCACTAATATAAGGCGTGACAAACACTTATTGTGGGTTTGACTTAATATCTACTTTCAGAAACCAAGAAAAACTAACAGTTAAAGTTGCTTAAATTTCACTTCAAATATTCAATAGACTTGACACGAATTGGGGTAGTAATTGTTTTAGAAGTATTTTTATAAAACTTTTTAACAATTTATTCGATTACTACCTGGTTACCATACCGGCTGCATATTCAAAACCTCAAACTCTGAACTTTTTGTTTGAGTGAAAGCTTCTAAATCTGAAATACGCAGCTGCAGGATATACTTGAAACTGTTCAATTACATATTGTATTTGCATGTGTAAGTAATCTTTGCCAACAGGTGAATATAGTGGTATTCATATCTTTAGTAATAACAGCTACTATTTAGATTATCTGGAATGTTGTTATTGCTAGCATAGCGTGGAAACAGGGTTTCCTTTTTTTTGAATACGTTAGTGACGTGTAATAGGGTCCTTTTTTATATTCTACAGCAAGGCGGGCGGAATGAATGTAGTTTGTAATATTTTTTTTCAGTATGTAACTAACCGTGTATCGATAACCTAAATTATAAGTGTAGACTTAAAACGAATAAAAGAAACGTCACTTCAGAAACTGATTATTGACACTCAATTATGTTTTGTAACTTAGGTTAGGTTAGATTATGGGGGAAGAGCCCACTCCGATGACTGTGCGTCCATAAGGGGGCTACTGGTCCATTGTACTCCACTTTGTGTTGTGGTCCATGTTTCAGCCTTGGGTTCTAGATGGGTGGTCTATCGCAAAATCACCCTGTACTCTTAATAAAGTGGAGTATGTTCGTTATCGGTGCTTCTGTTAAGTTACCCAGTTCTCCAAACAGCCTGTTTCCCATGTGTCCGAGTCGGCGGTTTTGGAGGTTGGGACATTCACAGAGTAAAGCTACGTTCAGACGATTGCCAGATCTGATAACATTGTCAGATCTTTTAGTGAAAAAATTGTGCCAAATGTCTTACAACCGTGTGAACTTACAATTTTGTCTGACAATATTTACAGAAAACACATTGTCAGACCGCCATCTGACCCTGAAATTGTCAGGTATTTGGCAATCGTCTGAACACACAATTTAACTATTGTCAGACCTTCGTCAGACGTTAGGACAATTGCAGACTTGTCAGATGTGCTGTGCTATTGTCAGATGTGCTGTGCTTATGACGCCTGACACTTTCTTCATTGTCAGATATTTGAACGAGCAAAACGAAGTTTCGGGTTTTTTTTTTTGTGAAGATTTAGCTAGATATCGTAGAGTCAATACAAGCCGCTTAGCCGCTGAAATGCTCGCGTGCGTATTCATTTCTTGCTTTTGAATATGTGGAGCCTCCAAAGCTAGGAGGTCATCGAATTGTTCATTGAGATACAATTGTGGGTCATCAGCTCTCAATTCGACGAGCAATTTTGCGTAATGTCCCTACAGCTGACGGCGGGCCACCCAATCCTTCGTTCAAACACGTCGATGTTTGTGTGGCAATTCATCCTCCTCGCTGCTTTCCAATACGTATAGGGACAAAACAATCGCAAGTGCATCTTTTTGTTCCATTTCGATTTAATTTTTTTGTTATTTCACGTTTCTCAATAAACACTTCACTTTACTGAGTGCACTGACAATTTTCAATCTGACAACGTTTTCAAACAAAATATTGCCAGGCCAACTATTTGACAATGAAATTGTCAGACTTTGGGACAAAATCTGCCAACCGTTTAACTGACAATTTAGCATTTTAAGGTAGTTCGCTATTGTCAGCTCATTTGTAGCTCGTTGTCAGACCATTGGTAGACCTGACAATATTGTCAGATCTGGCAATCGTCTGAACGTAGCTTAAGTGCTTGATGGTCTCCGTTTCTATCGCATCCTGACAACTCCTCCAGTAGTCTGGGTAGCTGATGCCGAGTCTGCTGGCCACGGTGCCTATGGCACAATGTTCCGTCAGTACACCTATGTATTAGGATGCGAACGTCTTTTTTATTCATAGCCAGGAGACATTTTGTTTTGTTGTGGTCTATTCTCTGCCAATAGCTGCGGGATATAATGCAGTCGCCTCTGGCGGACCAAAAGGTGTTGATTCGCTCTCTCATCTTGTGTACGACGTTACCTTTCAACACACCGATAGAGATGTTTATCGATGTGTGGGCGTGCTCACTTTCCAAAGCTGATCCCTGCCAAGTCAATTCGTCTACTTTCTCTTTACCCTCGATGTTGCTGTTTCAGATTTCTACATCGGGGTTGACATCTATTTTGTTTAGGATTTCACGACAGTTGGACATCGCTTTCTATTTGGTGCTAGCATTATCTAAAGCCTTTGTAACTTAAACGCATTTTCCTCCACGTTTTAATTTTTTACTGATAGCTTGAAAAGAAAAAAGTCAGTTCTTTTCAGGAGATGTGAATATAAGCCTCTCATTCAGAGTCTTTGAACTGAATTATTTTTTTTGAATTATGAACCTACTATTTGGATCTTTGAAACTATAGCCAAGACAGGCACTTTTTTTTTGTTTACGAGGGTAGATAAAAATCTTCCGTGATATGTTTTGAGGACCGGTTGCACGTGCTCACATCCCTTAAAGACTAAAACCTTTCCCTTTAACGCATTAGTACTGCAACTAAATATACATTTTTTATAACGGTCAAAATTATATTATTTTATATTTATTATAACGACCTTCAAGAGACCGATTTGGCCGTTATAAGCGAGAGATCGCTATAACCGATATCAAGGTTAGTTAAGGGGGTAGACCCAGTTGTGACTGCCAAAAAACGCTCTTTTTTAGAATTTTCTTGTGGCGTCGCATTAAATTAATTTAAAACAAATGTTTTTTCACGTGAAAGATATGTATTTGCAGAATCTATTAAAATTTTTTTTATGGAAAATATTAAAAAATTAATGAGATATAGCAAATTTGGGAGGGGTCCAAAAAAAAAAGTGTTTTTGCGGTGATCGCTGCTGCTCGTCACTGGATCATGGGAATTCAAAAAAAAAAAACAAAAGGGATCATTAGTTAATTACATAATGCTCCGGTTGAACAAAGGGATTTGAGAAATTTTGAACTTTCACAAAATGGCGGATGTTGAAAGTCAAAATTCTTAATTCGACTACAATTTCGCTCGCATTTTCGGCTATAAAAAAAAACTTATCGTCCAAAAAAAAATTCCTTCGTTCAACCGGAGGACAATTCTGTATAGAATAAGTGAGAAAAATTTCAAACCGATCGGCAAAGCTGTTCTTAAGTTACAGTGATCACCGACTTCGAAGACATGGTTACGAGAAAAACACGTTTAAAGTTTTGAGTACGAGTAGTTATGCACTAGAGACGGCTCCGTTCAAAATGATTTATCTCCATAAATAACAGTCCAATTTGTCTGAAATTTTTGATTTTTTCAAAATTCTAACTGGGTCTACCCCCTTAATGGAGCTCAGCCGGGACGTAAAAATTTGGTCGTTATAACTGATTCACGTTTATTCACTTTTTGCAGGTAACTTTCCAAATAGAGCTCCAGCGAAATGGTTAGTTGCACTCCACCCCTTCAATACTTTACCCTCAATATGCGTCTTACTTTGATCGCACATTAGTTTACCCTTAAGCCTATTTTCGGACGTACAGTTAAATAAAGAGATTCTTTCATAAACCGCACAGCGCGAATGTGGAATAATCAACATAGCTCTGTGTTTCCTGACCTCTACACCCCACAAACATTTCAGACCGTCGGTATATCGTTTGTCGCTAATTTTCCAAATGACCGAGCTCGTATATAAGGGCATTCTTAAAACCCTTAGTACGGGAAAATTGAAACTATTCATTTGTACGGAATTGTCACCGAGTCTCCACTTAGATCAGCGGTACTTGTGCGAGCCTTAAGCTCAAGGCCATCTCTGCTTAATATATCCCAATGAAACCTAGTGCCCGCATATGGTTGACCAGAAAGAAGACAGACAGCCAAGATTCTCCAAAGCTTAAAGTTTAAAACCCCGGCAACCCAATTGGTATTAAGGAGCCTCGGAAAAACAGCTAAGCAGTACTGCTACCAATAAACGATGAACATCCAGCGGAGCTGGAGAAATCCGAGAGCAGACTGAGTTTTGGCTTACAGTTTGCGAAACTAAAGATACTCCGATTAACTAGTTCGACGACGACGATGATCTAGACGTTATCGACGAAGCCGACAAGCTATTGGAGTACCCGACAGTCTTGAACGAAAACAACGAGAACAACAATAAAATGCACAACGTCATTCAATTTTATCTCCAGCACTCAAAGTGCGCATCAGAGAATTTGCTGGTTGTCCTTCGTGAGAAACTCGTTGACGTTGGCCTTATCCAGAAGTCCTTGATAAGAGAGTCAACCATTCTCGGACTCTGCGACAATGAATACAACTTGTTCCACGAACAACAAAACGTAAGCATAGAACTTGTTTTCTTACTAACAGACATATTAAAGCACTTTTCCTCTACATCATGATAGGTTCTAATAATTTAGCAGTTGTTAAATTGGAGGTCATCTTTTTTGCTGTAAGTGAGGTGGAGGATGAACTACGGACCATTAGAAGGTTACGCTCAACTGGTGTGTCAGAATTTTACTGACTAAACTCCCCCTCTACCTTTGGTCTCTTCGTCAATTCTAGTGGGACCACTGTTTGCATTATTTCATTGGGGTCTTTTTTTGGGTTCCGATTTGATTTTTCCATATTCTTCTGTTTTCTTGTTCCTCTCTATTTGCTGTCACTAATCTGATAAAGGATTTTTTTCGGTTCCATCTGTCGCAATTCAAGATCATCGACATTTTTTGGTGTAATGTTGATTCTCTCTAAATTCAGCCTGCTTCTTTTTGGTGCCAAAAAAAAGAGTGGTTTGCGTCATCTACTGAAGAGGCAGCATACAGCCAAGCCGAGCTCCCTACTTCACCCATTTTACCTAGAGGTACATACTGATATTTCTGCTTCTACAGGGTTTTGCAATAAGAGCGCTACAAAAGTTTTTTTAAATAAAACAAAAACGGTTTTGGATATCAATGAAATTCTTTATTCCTGTGAAAGTACGTTCGATGCCATTATGTATGGAACTCGATTTCTTTTGCATGGCCACCACGGGCACGCTTGCAGAAGTCCAGACGCTGAACCCAATTTTCGACGGTTTTCAAACATAAATCGGCCGATACTGCTGCAATTTCACGTTCGATATTCGTACGAAGTTCATCAATCGTCGCTGGCTTGTTGGCATAGACCATAGACTTGACGTAGCCCCACAGGAAATAGTCTAACGGCGTCAAATCGCACGACCGAGGCGACCAAGCGACTGGACCATTTCGTGGGATAACACGTTCTCCAAACTTGGTTTCCAATAAATTGATTGTGACATTCGCTGTGTGGCTTGTGGCGCCGTCCTGTTGGAACCACATGTAGTCCAAGTCCATATCATCCAATTGGGGCCAAAAATATTCGGTTATCATTGAACGGTAGCGATCCCCATTCACAGTAACGTGCCGGTCTTGATCATCACGGAAAAAGTACGGCCCAAAAACCACACCAAACCGTAATTTTTGCGGGATGCAATGATGACTCATGGAGTACGTGTAGATTGCTGCCTGACCAATATCGCATATTTTGTTTATTGACAAAGCCATCCAGCCAGAAATGAGCCTCATCGCTGAAGATGATTTTTCGATGAAAATCCGAATCATTTTCAAGCTGTTGCTTAGCCCAATTCACGAACATACGACGCTTCTGGTGGTCAAGCGGCTTCAGTTCTTGCGTCAATTTAATCTTGTAAGGATGTAGGCCAAGATCTTTTCGCAAAATTCGCCACAACGAAGTCACAGAGATGCCCAACGCTTGAGAACGACGTGTGAGAGACACATCTGGGCTTTCTGCAACTGAAGCCTCAGCGGCAGCAATATTCTCGACACTACGGGCACTTCTTTGTCTCACTGGCACGGGAACATTTTGTACTGTGCCTGTGGATTCAAATTTTTCCACTAGACGCTCAATTGTTGATCTGCTAGGAAGATTATGACGACCATAAATTTGACGTAGCGCTCTTAACGTTGAGGCCACTGACTCCGAATTTCGGTAGTAAGAAAAATATGGCGTCGTTTGCTGTCCCTGTCGCTCTACTTTTGTAGCGTCCCTATTGAAAAACCCTGTATATATGTATGTTAATTTTCGTAGATGTTATTTCGTTCTGCCACTAGGACATTTAATGGGGATCAATCTCGCGACTACAAAGACGGCTGGTTTCATTCATTTTCTGCATTTATTTTGCCTGAGTCGATTGGTCCAGAACTCGCAGCTATACAGGAGAATGACATGTGTGATGGAAATAAAAAGCCCTCGACTTTTTGCCGTTGAGCCACCTTCATTTGCGACGAGTCTGTCGCCCGCCAAACCGAAATTTCTAGTTTGACGATGGAAGATAGCAAGCACAGACAGCGAAACAAGGGTATACAAAGCGGCAATACAAAGGACGACCAGAGCTCGGGTATTTGTAATATCCCCACCTAATCTGGACACCATCCTTGAACACTATTGAAACTTAATACTTTCTGAGTATCAAATCACTGCACCTCACTCGAGTTGTGTAAACAACATCGTAAGGGTATTCATAACCCCTTGAGCGGGTAATAATAAAAATATACATGTTTTGGCCAATTATATATGTATTAACTCACACAGTCATATGATACACAAAGCATTTCCATCCACTAGGCCGCTCAAGAAAATTGTAAACCTGGCCACGAAACGTCGCTCGGCCCATATTATAACGTCTCTGTGCTCGTACAAAACTACGAGTAGCTTCACTAAAATTATTTGGTCCCGGTGAAGGTAAAAGCAAAGCTGTAAAAAAAATGCACTTATTTATATGTATGCATATAAATAAAATGTTAAGTAACTTACAAGGCTGTATTTGAGATATAACTCCCGTTCGGGTTAGGTTTTCACCTGTATTATCACATCTTTTTGGACTGAAAGAGGAGTCCTTCGATTGGTTTTGAATATCCATCGGAAACGAAGCAGGTCCTGCTGCCAAACCTCCCATTTCGACGAAAATAACATTAGGAGAAACATCACTATAGATGGGATGCTTCTCGCTCAAGAGAGTTTCCGCTTCATCCGATACCATTGTCTCTGAAATATCACCAATCGAACTTCTGGACATAAATGATATTTTGGGAGGTTGTTTCCATTCTGAACTAATGCGGTGCTTTGACATTTGCTATATGAACTCTACAGTGTTTACAGTACAATTCATTTAGACGTAGTGTAACACAATTGCTGCAAGTATACAAATTATAAATTTATCTTTAAATAAGTAAGATACATATTTATGTACAAATAAAAATATAGAACAACGATATGTGCAATTCAATGCGATTCAACAAGTCTACAAGTCTTTGTTTCTAGCAAAAGTAAATGAGAAAAAAATGTTCGTTCCTAAGTGCTTATAATTGTATTGGAAAGTTTAGTACATACATACATACATTTTGAATGACCCGCTTATCCACTATGAGGATCGCGGGTCTAGGGTGCTTAAGAGGACACTCTACATCTCCCAATCTTCCGCCATCGACTCTAAATCAACAGGAGCTATCCCCAGAGGTGATTTTTCAGACTTAGGCCAACCTTCTCATCCTAGACCTATCTAGGAGACATCTACACCTCGACACCTCTTGGAAGCCGGCGTTGAACGTGCGCAAACCATCTAAGTATGGACCTTTCCGTTCGAAGAAGTAGCTGTTCGCCAGCTTGTATCCGCGATCTTATTCTTTCGGTCATTACCCAAACCTTATGACCGTAGGTGAGACTCGGAGAAAACACTGAATTAAAGATCGATAGCTTAGCTCCGATGGCAAGTTCAGCCCTCGCGATAATAGATTGACCAAGCTGCCTCAAAATTGCTCCAGCCTGACCAATCCTACAGGACAACTCCGTATTGCTCATTCAATCCCTCATGAATAAGACCCGGAGATACTTAAACTTCTTCAGCTGTTTCAATACGATTTCACTAACACGCAGAGTGCATTGAACAGGAATTCGGGAAATTACCAGCTTCACAGACGGCGACGAGCCTATCTAATGCACCCTCAAGTTCGGCCTTGGTGGACCCCAGAATGACCAAGTCATCAGCGAAAAGCAGATGACTTATTCTTAAGTCTCCCAATTCGAACCATTCCTCGCCAAGGCTGCGCTATAACGGCATTCCTGGCGAACGTCCAACGCCCACACTGAAAGGTGTGGACTTAACGCCGTTCACCTGAATACAGCCCTTACAGTTTGTGTATAGAGATTGAATGGCTCTCAGGAGAGAACCGAAAATCCCATACTCCTACAAAACACTCCAGAGTTTACCTCGAGGGACCCGATCATATACGCGGGTGCTCGGGATGAGCCAGGGCCTAGCTTCTCGCAACCATTCATGTTGTGCGCGTTACATTTGTCGCACGAATGGAAGGGACCTACAAATTATTGCCGACTCCGATCGGCGAATTGGGAAGCTTTTTCATAACAGATTATACTCCCGAAGGCTTGTCATTCCCCGACCAGAGGTGGTGCCGCAAAAAAATGTTAGGTGTTTTCCTGGCTGGGGCTTGAACCCACGCCGCTCAGTCAGCAGTCCAACGCACTAACCACTGAGCTACGGCGACCACCCCAACGAGAGTTGGTGCCGCGAAAATGTTTGATGGATTTGAGTAGGACTTGAACGCAGCTCGCACAGCAATCCACTGCACTAACCACTGAGCCACGACGACCACTGTTGCGTGGTGCGCATGGTGTAATTTTAAGCATTATCGCTTGTAAAGCTGAAAGGTCCTCGTATAATATAATAAATAGTGTCGATCAATCGCGAAAGTTGCTGTCAACTGCAAAGGCATAATCCTAAAAAGTGGTAAAGAACTGGTTGCACGAAGCTAACCCTCAGCTCATCCCGAGCTGTCGCGTCAAATATTCATTTTAATTATTTTTTTATGAGTAAGCAGCAATCAGTATTCCATGATTACCGCGTGAAACACAATTGAAACGTAGTTGCAGTTAAAACACTGGGCATCGCCAGATTGATTGACACCAATCAGTGCCTTGCCTACCCCATTTCAACAAGACCCAACCATTCCAATTCTTCACACAAATTAGTTACAGCTGATATATTATGCATAAGCCATTATACACAGTGCTGCCAAACTACTTGAATATTAATCTTCAACCGTGATATGAAAAAAACGTCTATAGTCTAATAAATTACGCATGTATGTATAATCGCCCCCGAATCGATTTTTGAATTGCCGTTCGTTCGCAAAGTAACGCACATTTTAGCAGTAGATTGTCAGTGAACGTCAGCTTTGTCAAAGCTCTACGTAGAGTAGAATTATATCATGACAGTCGTAGTCATCATTAAGTATAATGCACGTACACTTAAAAAAACACTTTTTACACCTTAAATTGCTTAAGGCCGTTTTATCCGAAATTTTGCATGTTAACATTTTTAAAATCTGTTTTTCCAAAATGCTATCTTTAAAATGGTTGCTTTCCAAAATTCTGTATATCTTTGTGAATGCACCGCTTTGCCACGGTTTTTATCCGCTGATAGATGTTTTAAAAATAAAAAACACAAAATTTTGCTTTGAAAGAATTTTTAAATGAAAAAATATTTGAACAATTTACAAATTATTCATACAGAATCCTGGATGTCCAAATTTCGATCGGCTTAAGTCACCACAATGTGGTCAGAAGTCAGTAGATCAATAAATTAATCAATTAAACAAAGTCTCAGTCTAAATTAACACAGTCGTCTCACCTTCAATATTCTTCGTTTATTTAGGGAATGGTAAAAATTAATATTTGCGATAGATAGTAGGAACATAACAATGTATGATACATATGTACATATCTGAGCAGGTTTCTTTATAGTTATAATGATTAGTAGCTTATATAATAGGACATGTGTTTTTTCTATGTGCACAATACTATCACAAATAAATTAAAAAAATATTATGCGCGCGATTTCTACACCGAAAGCAAAACTGATGTGCTCTTCAATCAATTAAAACAGACGAAACTTACCTTTTAACGCTTAGTGACAAAAGGGAATATTTATATCTGTCCTTTCTGTCTACTTAAAAAAAAAGTAATATCGAACGCATTGTTTAAAAAATTCTTTATATCGACAATTAACTGGAGCTTTATTTAGAATGTTGTTTAGATTTAGAGAAGAGATTTGTAAGGAAACAAAGCACCAAATGGGAGGTTTTTTCAAAACACGGTCGAAATTAAAGTGTGTCAATATTGCAACCAGTTGCCTTTCAAAGAAATGAACACTTGATTATTGATCTTTCAAGTTCGCTTGCATCTTTTTTATTTTACTAATTACTTCGAATAGCTCATAAATACATAATTCTGCACATGTTTACTCGGCAAATTTCTCAATTGGGTATTTTGTATCTTCATACAAGAGTCATGTGTTCAAAAGCCGAATGTGGTTACTTTTAGGCACTACACGGCAAACTGATATCAATCGCAAAAACGACGTCCCATGTATTTTTGCTTAGGTGCAAATTTATATAAGATTCAAAGAAGCTTACTTGGGGTATGGTCGATATAAATACAATTAATATAATGCTTGCGCCAGGAACTAAGTTTCCCCTGCAGAAAAACTTCCTTGCCATTCATAATTTCCCACACTAATGAAAACTTTCCCATTTACCGATAGTTATCCATAGTTCGACTGCGCAGAAATGAAGTTTAAGCTTCAGGATATTTTTCATTGAGAGCGAACACGAATAGTTAAATAATTTAACGTACATATACATATGTATAGTTAAATTTTCTCACAAACAAATAAATTGGTTATTGTTTAACTAAATATTAAATTTTAATTATATTATTAACTCTCCCTCATGATAATTTGTTCTAGAAGCGGTCTACGAAAGCGAAAGATTACATCCACGTGCTGGAGTTGAAAAAAAAATGTCGATATTCCCAAAGGACATATGAACATACATATGTATGTTTTTATATACATACGTAAGATAATGATGTAATTGACAAATTTGTTACTTTGAAAAACCAAGAAAGTAGAAAACGTTGCATGATTATTTCGTGTCTGTTCATATTTCATTAAAAAAAAAAAGAAAACAATAAACTGCATTTTAAGAACTTAGTACTGGTGTTACAAAGTCAAGAGAACACGGACGCTTGTGCCATGGCCTATGGACGATGGTTTTCACCAACCAACCCCTACCTTTTAACTCCTACTTTCACCAGAGGTAAATGCTGGTTGCCTAAGACCTCAACCTGAAATTGGACGTCAACCTTTTGGCAAATTCTTGGTGGTAGCTAACGACAAAGAGGGAGGTGTGCTTCTACTCATCTTTGAATCCGGACGCCAACAGGCAAATACTTCAGATGAAATCAACGGTGACGGTTACAGTTAAGTCAAACTACTTAGTGAACATCTTGTATGGGCTTCGTCGATATACACTCCACCAGCCTTTCCGTCTAAGGAGCACACGTTTAGAGTCTTATCTTTAGGTTGTACTTTGTGGCGCTGGGATAGTTCCATGATCACGGAAAAAGCCGCTAGTTACAAAAGCAGCGCCTATTTGAATGTGGATTTATTATTGGAGGCAGATTTAGGTAAGAAGCCATTAGTTGTCGGTACGTGAATGAGCATCGTTTCAACACTAAATTCAGCAACACATGCAAGTTTAAAATGCGCACACGTCCGCAAGGAGAAGAAAGATGGCGGCACCAAGGGCTGTTACTACGACCTACTATGGATCCGGTACCTCTATGTTCAAAAAGTGACATAGAGATCTAGTGATCAATCTACAGTTAACCAGATTGACAACATTTGGATGTCTGAACGTTCCGAGGGGCCAACATTGACTGGGTTCACTACCTTGTCGTAGCCAAAGTACGGCTGTGGGTATCCTGAACACCACATAGGCATAGCAATACTATGAAACAGACTTTTCTGACCGAATGTCCTTTAACCTCTTAACAGCGGATTCACTGGCCAAGATAGGTGCGACCACCCCCTCACTAGTCCTGAACCAGCCAGTGGAGTAAACAAAACCATTTTTAAAAACTTCATGAGGGAGCAATCCCTGCTCAAATCTAACGCGATCTGGATGGAAAGTATAGGACAGAAATGTACCAAACACTCCTTTCCCATGGTATCGCAAAAGAAATCTAAGTTTCTTTTAAAGCTAAGCAGGAACCACCTTAGAATTCTAACCGGCATCCTAAGTGGCCACTGCCGTCTAAAACGACATCTTCACAAGCTTGGCCTGTCACCGGACCCTACCTGCAGACTGTGCCTGGAGAGCGATGAAAGCTCTCTCCACATCGTCACAGAATGTCCCGCCCTTATCCATGTGAGAAAACGGACCCTAGGCAGTGAACTCGTTTCACCAACGGCGCTTGCCACTCTCCACCCAGAGAGGCTGATTAGCTTCCTGACATCCTCTGGAGTAGACAAACTGCTCTAAACTCTTGGGAAAGCACAACAGGCCTCTTTATGAGACCGCAGTGCTAGAGTGGACAAACCGCTCCCCACTAATAAAAACAAAAAAAAAAAAAAAAATTAAGAGGTCATATAACTATTCATCAAGCATCAAGTATTAAGATCCAATGGCCACACTGTCAATACCAGATCAGAGAAGCCGCTTCTAATGTGTTGGGTTTCATTTGGGGGTCATAGGCAACAAAACAGGAGCGAGCTCTACGAGCAAAAGAAAAGAAGACAAACTCCGCCTTGTTGGGAGAAAAAAGAAAGAGCATGAGAAGTGCGCGATTGAGGAAATGGAGAGATTCTATTGTTAGAATGAGGTTCGGAAGCCTTACCAAAGGGTATAAAGAACGTCCCTGAACCGCAGTGGATAAAGACGAAAAAGACAGATCATTGTGCAGGATTGTGCAGGATGACCACATTGAAAGCCTTGGAATCAAGTCCCAGCCGGGTCCACCGAACATTTTTGAAGGCATCACCTCTCGTTGGGGAACGACAAGCCTGCGAGAGTACAATTTGTCATGAAAAAAGCTTCTCAATTCGCCGTTCGGAGTCGGCAATAAATGGTTGGTCCCTTCTATTCGTGCGAAAATTGTAACACGCACAACATGAATGGTTGCGAGAAGCTAGTGCTTGGTATATCCCGAGCTGTCGCGCCACCTGTTTATTTATTTATTTTATATTCAGCAATAGTTTTATATGTAACTGATTTTTAGCGCCGTCTAGGATTAAATTTACCAGCCTTCTAGTGTCATCTATTGAAAATTGTGGTTGATTAAATGTGGTTGCAGAATTTGATAAAATTCTCGTAGAGAGAAAAGCTTTTAAGCCCTAATATTGTTATATAATATAACACCGGTGCTGTCATATTCACCATATTTTCGTCCTTAAGTTTTTATACCTCGTGGTGAAAATAAATAGCGGATAAATAGATAGGTAGGTACATATGAACATTCCTGTGCGTGTACCCACCATTTGATGAATTAATAAAACAAAATTCCAAAAATTATAAAGATGTATGCAGTGCAGACTGAGTTGGCAACATTTCGGTGCTATCACGGTCATCACAAAATTACCGTTTTATCTATAATCTATAATCTATAATACATGTTTTTGTTTTCAGAAATATTTCGAACTTCCAATGAAATTTATACCGAAAGGACACTTTATTTCTTTCCGAATACGTATCTGAAATTATAGAATATCTGTGCCAGAACTTTGCTAAATAACGCCTATAATTATACCACTGCTTTTTATGGCATGGAATGGTCTTATTGTGCCATAATGAAGGTACAAGAGTGGCATCTCTTGGCCATTATTCGATTATGAGCATTTCCACTCTAATCAGTCTCTTTGAAACTTTAATTTAAGGGGCGTTGAAGGTTTTTAATTATTATAGGTTTAAAGGCATATGTACTTTGTACTTTGAACTATGTTTACATAAATTTTGATTGTCAAATAAGCAAATATGTCCTACTGTTTTTGTTCCCTTTCTTTTTTGGATCAGAACCTTACTTACTTGGACCAGAATTATTCTTCTATGACAGGCCAAGCAATTTCTGAGTACAACCAGAAGGGAAGCTAAACTTGCCTCTGCCTTGGCAAAAACCCGCTTCGCATACAGACAGGTATGTTTAGAAGTCACTGTAGGGTTAATTATCACTTATCAGTTATCACTTAACCGGGTATAGAAGAAATGTGGGCGCTGCAGATATAGCACGTATTTTGAAGAAGTGTCAACACAGTTTCTTAGGGAGTGTAACGCTTTAACTCACAAAAGAAGGCCTAGCATATTTTATCAGACAATGATCTACGAGTAACTTCGTTGAATCCACACAGGAGACTCCAATTTATCAAAGCAGTTGGTCTTTAACTCGACTCTGGAAGCACAAAAGATTAACTACATAGATCGCAGTACTACTGCACCCACCAACCTTGCATCTACTTTTAAATTGCTATTCTTTCGTCAACAACCTGATTGGCCTTTACCCGTGCGATTTGAGTTTGGGAAGTTCACAATCGACCAAATTTTCACATTTCGGTGGATGCTGAAGGATAACCAATAACTCAACGATGGAGAATGCTCGTTGCTCCATCAAGGTCGATAACGATCGCACCGAGACCTTTAATGTCGAAAAAGAATTTAGGCAAGGTGACCCACCTGTCTTGTGACTTCTTTTACATCGTACTTGAACAAATTGTGCGAAACTCTTAAACCAACACCAGAGGCACAATGTTTTATAAAACTGTTCACCTACGTAAGTTGACAATATTGATGTCTTTAGTAGAAGTCAGCAAGCTGTAACTGGTACGCTCACGAGTATAGCAACGCAAGCGACCAAAATGGGCTTAGCGGTATACGAAGGCAAAATCAAGTATTTCCTATCAACAAGAAGAGACATGCAACATCGAGGAATGGGACAGAATGTCACAGTGGACAGTTATGACTTCGAGGTGAGAAGGGACTTTGCCTACCTTATTTCTGCTATTACTTCTGATAATGACATCTCATCCCGAATAACTAGATACTCTTTATAAGACCTTATTCATACAAAGTCTTATATGCAGAGGTTTTTTGGTTCCGCCCTAGAAAGACCCAGAGCTATTGCAATGCTTAGTCTCACGTCAATATATCTAGCAGTGCAGAAACAAGCCATCAGGCTGCCCACAATTCTGGACCTTAAAACCGGTGACTTTACAGGTCATCTGAGAATGCTTGAATACATTCAACATGACGCAATTCTTACGATTCCAGATATCATGCTTAAGAGATTTCGATTCTCCAGAAACTTCCAAGTTGTTATAGGCGACCGCTGCGAATATCACTGCCAAATTGTTCTGTTTTTTTTGACATTTGACTGTCATCAGTGTTGCCACTAAGAAAAAAAATCCCGTATCAAATTTGCGTAGCAAAACTAAATTTGCGTAGTAAAAGCGAAGCCATTGAAATTCCAGTGGAACTCCAGCCCGCATCCAGTCACATTTCAAACATATCCGAAGAAATATATACTGCCTGTGTAGGGTAAGGTAGAACAGTAACATAAGTTGGAGTCGTGGAAGTGAACAGTTTGAAATTACGTCCGTTTAATTTTTTTTTTATTTGTGATTGTGATTGTGAGAGGTCTAAAAACTACAAGATTCTTGTTAAAAGTTCGTGTTTTAAAAAAGCGTTAAAAAATTGGGATATTAGGGAGAGTGCGTAGCAGCGTAGCAAATTTGACTTTTTTGGAAATCGCGTAGCAGTTTTGCTACGATCGTGGCAGCGCTGTATGTCATAGGAACGAAGTCACACGTACCAACTTGATGGTATAAAAAATCAACTGGGTTTGACTGGCTGGGAAACGTCTAAATGAACGACTGGCTAGCTAGGTTTCAAAAAAATACGCCTAGTATTACAATTTTCCAGCAAGTCCACGCCATTGAACTGTGGGCAAGTTGAGCTGTGTCAATCGTTCAAATCTGAAGATCGAATCGTTCAAGTATTGGTTTCAAAAATGTTTCGACCTTTTCAATTTATCATTCAATCGCTCAGTGACAGATGAACAATTGGTCCATTTCATTTCAGTACAATCAAAAATCCCAATCAGAAGGCTTTCGTTCATTTTAGTATTGGATAGAGACAAACAGATTTTACTGATTGTGTTGACTGTAGAGTGAACACAGCGCTCATTCTATTTGAACGATTTTGGTTCAATAATTCATACCTTCTTGCTTTTCCTCTTTTTCATTCAATTTTTGTTTCGTTCTTTCTTAACTACATAGTTAGTCGAAAAAACCGAGCCGGTCACACAAAAGGATTAACTTTGTGAACGAATGATTTGTAGTTAGGTGAATGCAATCACCAATACTTTACTGTGAACGGGTCAAAAAGATTGAATCAATCGTGATTGACACAGCTTTAATTTCAAGCAGAAGTCCACGCCATTGAACTGTGTGCCTGCGGAATGCCTGCGGATAAGAATCCAAGGAACCCGCATTTACTATAACTTCTTCAGACAGCCAGGCACCATTATTAGTCCTTAAACCTTATATGGTCGGTTTCAAGCTTGTCTGCGACACTTTCAACTTCCTCGAAAGTGTGCACAAGGTTACCGCAGCCTGAATCCCAGGTCATAAAGGCTTCTCAAAGATCGCAGAGCAAATTTAGGACCCCTAATAAAGAATATAGAATTCATTCATTCATTATGCATTATTCATCAAGGTGGCGCTACAGTCCGGTGTGGAGCGGGGCCTCAACCAACAAGCGTCCCCAGCCAGCTCGATCTTTATGCCTGAAACACAATTCTGCGTTAGTGCTATCGTTGAGTGACGTTTAATGTTCAACCAAAGGAATTCAATGGCACAATCCAGAATCTTGCTTCGTGCTACCGATCTTTCGCACTCCAAGTTGGTTGAGGTCCCTCTACTGTGCCGTCCCTCAGGTGTCGATTCGAAGATTTTCCGAGCAGAAGAATTGGTGTCCATCTGCTCTACATGACTCAGTCTTTGGACCTTCACTCTTCTGGCGAAGCCGATGTCGCTGTACAGCCCGTACAGTTCGTCGTTGTACTCACCGTCTATGCAGACGGTACCGAAAATCACCCAAAGAATTTTCCTCTCGAAACAGCCAAGAGCGATCGTATCCGCATTTGACAAATTCCATGCCTCTGCGCCGTAGAACAGGCCTGGGACGATTAAGGACTCATAAAGGGTCACCTTAGTTGTTCGAGAGAGGGCTTTGCTACTCAATTGCCTTCTTAGCCCAAAGAAACAGCGATTGGCAAGAGTTATTCTTCGTTTAATCTCAGCGCTGGTGTCATTGTCTGAATTTATAGCGGTGCGTAGGTAGACAAAGTCCTTAACTACCTCAAAGTTATAGCTGTCTATAGTGACGTTCTGTCCGAGACGTCGGTGTTGGGAGTCCTTTCTTGTTGACAGCATATACTTCGTCTTGCCCTCATTGACCGCTAAACCCATCTTTGCCGCCTCCATCTCGATACTCACAAACGCACCAGTGACATCACGCTGCGTTCTTCCGGTTATGTCAATATCGCGGCGTATGCGAGTAATTGGACGAACTTTTGAAAGATTGTGCCTCTGGTGTTGGCGCGTGAGTTTTGCACAACTCTTTCAAGAACGATGTTGAAGAAGTCGCATGACAGCGCGTCGCCTTTTCTTAAACCTTTTTCGGCATCAAAGGTCTCGGTGAGGTCTTGACCGACCTTGATGGAGCACCGTGCATTCTCGATCGTCATCCTGCATAATTGGACAAGTTTGGCAAGGATGTCAAAACTAACCATAGCACGTCTCTATAGATGCTGTCATAGACCCCGTTCACACAGGAGCAACGGATTGGATTTTTTTTGACGTTTACAGGCGAGGGGGGAAGCGGAGAGGTGACATGTTACGCAACTCCGGATTTTTAGATTTTTTAAAATTCTTGGATTTTTTTTGACGTTTGTAGATGTCAATCGGCACTTCGGCAGTCACTCGACAAACGCGTAAAAAAATTGTTTTCGTGAATAAAACAATGCGTCTTTTGGGCTGGAGGCTGATCGCATTTGTGTTATTTATTTAAATTGTTCTAAATTTCGTGAAATAAGCACGAAAATCAAATCAATTTGGTCGACACTGACAATAAATGTCAAAAAAGTCCGCGGAAGTGTTCAAACAGGACTATCAATCTGAACACGAAACGTCAAAAAAAAATCCAATCCGCTGCTCCTGTGTGAACAGGGTCATACGCGGCCATAAAATCGATGAAAAGGTGGTAAATACAGAATAGCAATTAATATTCATCCCTCTTCGTTTGGAAATGCATCTTTTTTTTTAGCTTGTTAAAATAAAATAAATAAGAAATCCAAAGAATTGCACCAAAATCGGCGGACACTTGCCATCTGTCTCGCTCTTATTGCTTTTACGACTAAACTCAAGTTGTGCACACCTTTTCACATGATATTGCGTTGTAATTCATGACTGATTGCACATGCAATTCGGATTTCGGGGCAACGTGCATTTTTCAAAATAGATGAATGTGTTAGAGACAGACTGAAATTCGCGTATGTGTACAGTTGAATAAACCTAAACGACAGCACTGGAGGGGAAGAAGCTAACCAAACAAAACTCCGAAAAACAAACGTAAATATTTAGGTGTGCGTACACCACGATGTCGTATCGAACATCCAATATCAAACCAATTCAGCAACTTAACAAGACATAATTCTAAAATTTTGTTGGCTACACAATTGTCCAATATTCCAATGCCATATGTTTCATACAACAAACTTGCGAACTTAACAGTCGAACGTAACATTTCTTCATTGAATCGAATCTTCTCTCTTTTTATTAAACACTCACCACACCACCAACTCAATACTGAAGAAGAACATACCTATCTGAATCTGAGTCTCTACTACCTAACCTAGCGTTTATCCGTTCGATTCCAACGAGTTAGTTCATCGTGTACTCCGGTCGAAGTCTGTTGGTGATGGGTATTTCGTGCTCGGGTTGGTGCGGTGTACATTGTGCAAGGTATTTTTTTTAAGTCACAAAACGGGAGGGTCGGGACTCGGTACACATTCGAGTAGTAAAAACCAGTTTCTTCCTAAATAAAATCCAAATAAATTCTCGACGAAAAGGGAGGCCCATGATTCATTTTTGTTTGCAATATTCTTTCATTCAGCAGCAGAATAAATTGAGAAAGTAAATCGTTTAGAAGTTCAGCAAATCTAGTTTTTGTATCTAAATTAACTGCCCCGTGTATTTGCTTCATTTTCGTCCGCTTTTTCCATGTTTATTCTGATTATGTTTCCACTTTGTTCTGTCTTCGATACAAGTGTATACGTGTGCAAGTTTGCTTTGGTTGTGGGGAACAACCCAACGAAAAGAGAATAAATAATAATAAAAAAAAAACTCTGCCATGAGAGAAAGAATAACGACGAAATGTGTTAAATGTAGATCAGTCAGTGTAATATGAAATGCTTCTTCAATCTAGTATTGGGTATTAAGGTGTGCAATTCAATGTATGGGTGCCAGTTTGATGCCTCAAGTGGGTATTTGTGTGTTTTAATATGTATGAAATGTACATCAATGTTGATAAATAATAGTGCAACCAGTTTTAGTGAGCTGTAAAGGCTGTTACTTAAAATAAATGTGAACCAAAAATCAATATTAAAATTGCATGGATTTATGCTGCCACTGCCACTGCCGCCAGTCCTCAACATCAAGAATTGCTCACATTTGGATAAAGAGATGCGTTCAAGTGGAGGATATTTTTTTTACTTGGAATATTATAATAGACATACATATTTATGAAGTCAACAAGTAGGTGGGTGGATTCACAATTCTGAACCTTTCTTAATCCCCACTAGTGATGACGTGCATGTCTCTGCGACCGATATTTTATTAAATCCATTTGTATTGTTTTATGTTTCGGCCAATGGAATACATTCTTATCTTTCAGTTTTTATTTCTGTCAGTCTGTCAGACCGGCGACGGTAAGGATTAAACTTAAAATCGCATCATCACTGGCGGGTTTAATTTGTCTTACACACGCACAATAATTACAATCTATTATGTATCCCTTTTCATTTTGGATAACAAATAAAAGCATTGTGATAAAAGGTGGTGTGCGATGCGAGCACATCTGTGCGGTGCGGTATATGCTTTTGCATCTGTATGTGCATTTGAGTATGTGTGCGGACTGGTTTAAGTCGAATTGGAGTTGTCTGCTGAATCATATGTCCCTCTTAAATTGGTTGGTTCGCGATCTGTTACTGTTTGGCTTTTCGTTCGACATAAAGTAAACTTCGTGGATAGCCTACGATAGTAAAGTTCTTATTTAATTTATATCTGTCTGTACATAAGTCAAAAAATAGGTGTGACAGTTTTATTTAGAAATGACAATCGTACATACACAGTTGTAGGGTTATTTGCATTCCGCGTCAACGTGCTTTAGAATGGTTACCTTTGTTTTCCACTTTAAACGAAGACATGATTCAGATCAGAGGATCACCTAAATACTTGTGACATGACACAATTTTATTGTGATTTTGGATTTTGAACATTTCAAATGCCGTTCGCAATCATCAAAATTGTGGTTCGCTCTGCTAATTTTAAAAATGTTAAGGACAGTCTCATTCGAGCATTAAAGTGATTTGGAACAAAGTGTCATTGAGGCCTGTTTACATTTAATTTTTTTTTTTATCAAACTAACGTAAACAGACTATTCTTTACGAAAAATAACAAACAACTTTTTGAATCTTTAAGGTTAGTTGTTCTTGATTACATTCTAATGTTCGTCTCAGTTACATAGGGTGGTGTTTGGAAGTGACTCTACACCGGTCGTGACATAGACTATCCTTTCTTTATACGGTTTTTCAATAAGGACATAAAATAAAACAAAATAATTGAGATATCGGGCTAAAATTTATTCCAGGTGTATAGGTAGTACACATGCAAAATTCAAGTATGGAATTCAATCTCGCTCATATGACCAACGAGTGCACGTTTGAAGCCATCGATTCTTTTGAGCAAATTTTCCACCATTCTATCATATAAATCAGTGTTTTTTTTCTTTTTAGAATAACGACCCCCTTGAGCCCATAAAAGAACTTAGCGACCCCCTTTGAAAATTAAAAAAAGGTGCAAACCTGCAAAACTTTTTTTTGTCGGGTTAGGAAACGCTACACTGGAGCACTCAGACGCAACTGGTTCCTTGTACTACCAGAAAGCAGGACCCAGTTCTAACCCATTTTAATGGAATTTTCTCGACTTTCGGAGAAAGCCAATAAGTTTTCTACAGTCTCTCCTGCTGCAAGAATGCCGCTGGATTGCCAATAGAGGCTCTGACCGGAGACCCGAGAAGACCCAATGCAAGTTCAGGTCTTGAGAAAACTTCCTCTGAGCGTTGTCTAACAATCTCATCGGAGATCTCATTTCCAGAGATTCCAGTGTGACCTGGGACTCATACAAGAGTCAAAGAGTTCAGCCTTACAACCGAATTCGGAGAGATCTTGTATTCTCACACTATACTGGAACTTGTTAAAGGGTTGAGCAAGGCCTTAAGCGCAGTCTGGTTATCGCTACAGACGTAGATGCTCCGATCTTCCACCTTTTCTTATCCATTAGGACTCCAAAAATATTTGCTTAGAATACAGACGCATGCTTGCCTAACGAGTAGTGAAGTCTAGTGGTGTCAGTTTCTACGAAGACACTAGCACCGGACCCATGACTGGATTTGGAGCCATCCGTGTAGTTCGACTGCAGCCCAGTCCAGGCTCGGACTCTTGCCGAAGCCAGTCCTGAAGGCAAGGAAAGTCGACTTTAAATTTGCACAGCAGCCCAAGTTCTGGTGTCATTGCATCAAACGGCATATCCATGGAACAATGGTCGTATAATAAATGTTCCGCAAAGTCCAGTGCGAATGATACCAAAAGCCATCATGTTTAAGACGATGGATTGCTTTGATAGTACAGCCCATGATATAAGTATCAAGGGGAGGTTAGTCAGGCAAAGCGTCGAGAGCAGAGCCAGGCGTAGTCGGAAAAACTCCCATGCAGCCGAGACAAGCCGTTCTTTGAAGTACACTTATGTAAACTTCCAGAAAACTGAGAGCGCCTTGGATGTCTTCGACTTGACATGCTTTCCCCAAAGAAGTTTTTATCCAGGATAACTCCTAGATATTTAGCTTCATCGGGGATCTGGATAGTGATTCCCTTTAGCACAGGCTCTGACTCAGCCTCATAACCCTCCTTCTCATAAAGAGAGCAACTTCAGTTTTGAGAGGGTTGAATGAAAGCCCACCATTCATCGACCATGTCAAAAGCCGCCTGGGCGTTAGCACATACAGTCTAGGCATGACAGGACAGAAACGATGGCAACATCATCCGTATGTAAAGCAAGAACATCATCCCGCAAAACTTGCAATGCAAATAATTTTGTAACGGCGGGTGCCTTGTAAAACGTCGCTATAGTACACGCGATTGTAGCTCTGTTACGGTTGTAACACGATTTGGTTAATAGTTCGACGTTAAGACAGTGCCTGCACTCTGAACTTTATATTTTTATTTTTTATTTTGAAGCTCGCGACCCCCTTACATTTGCTTTAAAACGCCCTTGGGGGTCGCGACCCGCACTTTGGAAAACACTGATACACATATATCGGCCGGAACGTTGGCAATTTCGCGTCCGATATTGCTCCTGAGCTTCTCTAACGTTGTTGGCCTGTTTGTTATAAACCATCGACTTAAAAAGAAATCCAACGGCGTTAAATCGTATGAGCGAGGTGGCTATTCGACCGAACCATTTCTTGAAATTAGACGATTACCGAACTTCCCCTTCAACTGTTTGACCAGCTGTGTGGCATGTGGCACCATCTTATTCATGTCGAGTCCATCCAATTTTGGCCAAAAATAGTCTTTCAACATAACACGATAGCGAACTCTATTGACCGTAACATGGCGATCATTTTAATTGCTGAAAAATACGTTCCAATCACACTTCCGGCATGAAATCCACACCACACGAGCACTTTTTGTGGATGCAATGGAGTCTCTTCAAGCACATCTGAGTTGGTTGCTGTCCAATAATGCATATTTTGCTTGTTGACAAAGCCATTAAGCCAAAAATGAGCTTCGTCGCTGAAGATGATAGGTATTTCGCTGAAATTCAGAATTTTCTTCAAATTTTTGCAGAGCCCAATCGGAGAATTTTCGGCGCTTCAAATAATCAAGAGGCTTACATTTTTGAGCTAATTTGATCTCGTAAGTGTGTAGGCCAAGATCTTTACGCCAAATTCGCCACAATGTGGACTGTGAGGTTCCCAGTTGCTGTGAACGGCGAGAAATCGACTGATTTGACTCATTTCGAACTGAAGCACCTAAAAAAAAAACAACTCGGAATGAACCAAGCCTTAGCTTTTCGCAACTATTCATGTAGTGCGTGTTACATCTTTCGCATGAAGGGAAGGAGCCTACAATTTATTGCCGACTGCGAACGGCTAATTGAGAAGCTCTTTCATGACAGATGATACTCCCGGAGGCTTGTCATTCCTCGACGAGAGGTTTTGTTGCGATAAAATGTTCGGTGAATATGACTGAACCCACGCCCATCGGTCAGCAATCCAACGCCCTAACCACTGAGCCGCGGCGACTACTGAAGCATTTATGGCTGCGGTATTTTCGGTATTTCGTTGTTTCATTGGCATAGGAATATGTAATAGTGAACATGTTGACTCAAAATTGGAAGAAAGCGCTCTTAAAGTTGCGACCACCAACTCAGAATTTCGGTTGTAATTTTTAATAATTTCCAAACGTTTCTCGTTCGTGAACTTCATCATGATAAAAATGTAAACCTTGACTGACGTTTTGACATTGGTAGATCATAAAAAAAGTTTAAGGGTGCGTTTGTTTTAAAATACGAAATTGTTAAGTCCCTATTGAAAAACCCTTTATTTTAATGCGTTGTTTACCTGTGGGAGAGAACATTGTGGCTGTATCAAAAGACGTTAGTGCTACATTTTCAACTTAAACACGATGCTATGAAGAATGAAATGTTCCTTGGCCGTAAAAGCGTTTTCTAACAGCTATATATGTATGTATATAAAAAAAATAAATAGCTGGCGCGATAGGTCGGGATGAGCCAAGGCCTAGCTATATATGCAAATATTTAAATATACTGTATATTTACATGACCAACCTACTGCGTCTGCGATACAGACCATCCTGCAGATTGATGAATTTCATTATGTGGTTCGCCGGTATATCGGATAGTTCTTCTATGTCCTGAAACTGGTGCCATCCTAGGAATTTATTTCTTAGGTGGTAAAGACTTGGGCATCGGCAAAGGAATTTGGTTGTATTCTCACCACACAGAGGTTTTCTTCTGTAATTCGATTTTTTTTTTTTCATATGTTACCGCAGAGTATTATGTCCCGTAATTACACCTATAAAGGTAGACAGGGATCTTCTCTCGATATGGAGAAGTCTGTCGGTCCTAGCCTTATTGAACAATGATGATATCTATCTCGGAGTTGCAATAGTGTCTAGAGAAGTCCATCTGCTGTTTGCGTCCCTTAAGGCTATTTTCCACACTTCGCGCTTTAGTCTGCGATGTTCACCGAATTGTCAGCTTGTTTCGAGCCCTTTCTCGCCAGTTCGTCAGCATTCTCGTTTCCTGGTATGCCTTCCTGTCCAATGACCCAGCACAGTGTCACCTTGTGCTGTGTTCCTGCCTGGCTGTCGATGGAAAAGGTGGTATTGCTCTCATCGCAGCCTAACCAGCCTCTAGTGTCACTGCTAGGACCTCCGCTTGAAATATACTGCTGTAGTTCACAAGACGGGTGGACTTGAAAGTGCCCACCGATTCGGGGAAGATTTTAAATCCATCGATGTAGACATTTATGGATTGCTTTGCTATTCTTCTTTACTAAGGTACGTGCTTAGAAATGGTCTTGAAAAATCTAGGTATTCGGCCGTATTAATAAAAACTGACTTTGCTAAAATATGAAGCAATTGCTACAAAAAGTCAACATTTGGAGCATTTGCTTAGTTTCGTATGATAAAAAAGTTTATTAAGCAATTGCTATGTTCGAAAATGGCGTTTGATCAAATCGGTATGAATAAAACGCACAATACTAAGCATTTGCTCGGAAAATTCTAAGTCTGCTATTTATTTGACTCAAAGCATTTACTCCGTACTTTTGACACAAAAATCGGTTAACTTGGCGTGATATTTTATTCGTCGTGAACCATTTGGAAACATAGAATTAAATAAATAAAATTGCTGGTGCTTGGAATTTTTCTAACAACCACTAACCCCAAGACTTGGACAAATTTTAAATCGATTCCATCTTTGCCACGAGAAAAAGATTTCGAAGCGTTGATCGATCCAGTTGAAACATCAGCTTCGTCGTCGGATTCATCTTAAACACCGCACAAAATGATTATTCCACTTGTGCTTCATACGAATTATCATTTTGGGATCCCATTTTATTTTTCATAATTTTATTACAGCAAATCCGCACGACATAAAAAGCTTTTGACAGATGTTTTTGCTGTCAATGGTCAAGCAAATGCTCACTCGAATTTTCGAACTTGCTCAAGTAAAGTAAAGTCTTATTCATACCAACTTGAGCAATTGCTCAATGCTTTTACTTTGCTCCGAGATTTTACTCGAAGTAATTGCTCGATTTTATTAATACGACCCATTGTGTTGTATACATATCTAAATATTTTTGTAAGATCGTAGTGTGTTCTACTGCATTTGGCCTCCAGCACTGGTGGTTTCGATGCACGCCAGTCTTTGTACTTACGTTATGCCCTTAAGGTTCGCTTTTTTACTGATGGCTTGGCACCGTACAAGGCTGACGTAAGTTAGTATGAGTCCAATCATAGAAAATTCTAAACCTTGACAGAAACCACATGGGGAAATTAGTGGACTTCCTTATCGTGCATTGCGGCCTTAGATATCATCTCAACAAACTAAACCTCTGAACAGATACAGTGTCGGTTCTGTTCGGAAGAGGAAGAAACCTCTGAGCACATTCTCTGTGAATGTCCTGCACTATACAGACGGATCTTTTATAGGGAATTCGGTTCGTTTGCGGAGTTTAGAATCTTGGCTACTGATGACATACTTATCTTCATGAGGAAGGTAGTAGACTTATTAGCCTAAGTATACTGGAGGTATAATAGATCTTGCAAGGTCGCAGTGTCAGCCATAAGGGCAGGTTATTAATAAAAAATGGGTCTAGTTATAGCCGCAGACGTCACAGGATAATTCTAGGTTTGACCCCCAGCGTCTACCAAAAAAAACAAGAAATAAACACAAGCATATACAGTTCGATTATAGCATCAGAGCTTCTTCACTTCTTCTGTCTATACTTCGGGGCCAATTTATCAAAAATGAGACAAAGTTTATTAATGATTTAAATACCACTTTAATGAAGCAATGGAACAACATTCCCTAAGAGTCATAGCATAATTTAGTGGCGTCTCTTCATCGAAGAGTCAATGGATCCAAAGTCATGACTACTTAAAACATTTTACAAAATACTTATATTGTTTTTTTGTACTTTTTTGTACATTGCTAAAAAAATTTATTGAAATCTGCGAACTGTCACTGAGACACTCTCCACAACCAGTTGACAAATTCCTTCTACTTTTTAACGAAATTTTCTACTTTTAGGTACTTATTATATTACAGGGATTATTTTAAATGTGATACAACGGCCAGTTAGGACATATTATGAAGTTTTTCGACTGTAAAGGATTTTTATTGGATTGTATCAAATTTGATATGTTGGTCCGTTAAGGGTTAGGTATTATGACAACTTTTTGCTGCTCTTCATGTACTTTTGTGCTCAATTTATGTGTTCGCAATAAAACCAAATTGGCATCATAATTTTAAACTGAAATAATAAGGCCTCAAGAATTAGATAAATTTTTCCACATTTGGTCTTATTTCACATCACCGGTTCGTGATTTTTGTTTTTATTAATTTTTGGAATCAATGCGACATTTGGGAATGCTAAAATAATAGCAACACTAATTAGCTTTGTTTAATGACAAAAAAAAAAAAAAAAAAACAGAACAGAAAAGAACAAATTTGTGAAAAATTTCAGATCAAGTTTGCTGTCAAAAATTCAAAACATTTGTTATTTGTCGGTTTTAACAGAATAATTAATTAGTGGGACCATAAATTGCCCTTTGTCTGAATTAATTGTTATTTGTTTCACGTTTAACTTTAGAAAAATAAACAGCTATCAATCAAATTTTAACCACAGCTGATTTTGACATTTTTCACAATTCTGTTCTACGTCAACCTGCAGTGTAAGTCCAAACATTTCTGTTCCGAACTGTTCGAAACAGCCCCATTATTTTGCTAAGTTTAGGTATATTTTTAAGAAATTACATATGTGAGCGTGTATAGTAAAAGCACTCAATGGTTGTACTAAATAATATTCGATGCGACCGGAATAAAAAACCATAATTTAAATTTTATTTTAAAAACCGAAACGACTCGGTTCGCCCTAGAGTCTACTAATTTGAGACACTTTTTTGTGAGGAATTGCAAACCACCCTTTCTGAAAAATCCTCCGGAGATCCACCTTTTGGGGGAGTGTCGCTTATTGCCTCCAGTGTTTAGGTTATTCCACAGGTTCTTAATTCGATTTAGGTCGGTTGTTTGAGAGGGTCACAGCAAAACATTAACATCATTATGTTGTAACAAGAGCGTTGTGACTTTTGCCGAGTGCTTGGGGTCGTTGTTTTGCTGAATCTGCAATTTAAGTGTCAAATTTTATTTATTCATGGCAGCATGAAATAGTATAGCCGCTAACTTGTTTTGGTTCATTACGTAATCAATGGGAAATATGTACTGTGGCAACAAAAAATAAATAGCCGGCGCGACAGCTTGGGATGAGCCGAAGCTTAGCTTCTCGCAATCTTTCATGTTGTGCATGTTACATTTTTCGCACGAATGGAAGTGGCCTAGAATGCATTGCCAACTCCGAACGGCGAATTGAGAAGCATTTTCATGACAGATTTTACTAATTTGTCATTCGTTTGTCATTCCCCGACGAGAGGTGGTGCCGCGAAAAATGTTCGGTGTTCCTGGCTGGGGCTTGAACAAACGCCGCTTGGTCAGCAGTCCAATGCTCTAACCACTAAGCCACGGCGACCACATATTGGAGTATTACATCTAAGCATAATTTTGCTAAACATTGTCGCTGCTGCCCCATATATTGTTGTAGGCGTTGGCATCGCATCCCAGAACACGATGCCAACTGCGGTGGTGACACAGTTATATCAACTGCTGTAGGGACAGGAGGGATGTGGTTCTTATCCCTGGAGAAGTAGGCGGAAGCGCACACGAACATGAATTAAGGTTGCTACAAGGTCTCTTATGTTTAAGTCTGAAAGGAGAAGTAAGATCGAGAGTTATGGAGAATCCACTTACGCATCCTAAACCCGCGACCCTCTTGGTGGATAAGCAAGCCGATCATTAAAGGAGCTTTTGGTCAAAAGTCTCTTCGGGTGAATTCTAACTTCACGTCGCTGGTGATTTCAGAGCCGAGTATGTACTGGGGCGCAATTTTAATAATAATTTTCACATGATAAAAAACCTGACAGCTGCAGCCAATAGCTATCTTCCATCAGGCCACTCATCAATGCGAATAAGATAAACTAAACTAACGAACAAACTGTCTCAAGTACAGGAAATACATATCTACATAATATTTATGTATGTAAGTTCGCACCACAATCAAACTCTACACTGTTCAGAAACAATCGCAACGTTTAATATCCAAAAGCCAATATTAATGTTACCAATACGTCATCGAGATAAGAACAATTATTGGAAAAATCTACATATACTTAAACGAGAATGGCAAACCCTCATATCTGTCTCAATGAAGTGTCGTTTTGTATAATCAAAAAAAAATAAAAAATCCAAAAACTTGTTCAAAAAGGACTCGAAGGCAACCAAAAATAATATCTATAGGTCTTTTCACCATATGCTGCTGACTCAACAACAACCTCTCGATGTCTTAACAACCAGCTACAATGCACGGAACTTTGGCTATAAACCTGCAAATTTTAATTCAATATAACAAAAATCATACAAGTTCCTTTAACCTTAGACATTACGTCTTTCCACCGGTCACTTGAAATAATATTAATATTTCACAAGGTAATGATCTAAAGAATCTCGTAATCCACGTCGATAAACGCCTTACCTGGAAAACATAAGCTACATCTAATATTCACCAGTGGAGACTTAAGATACTTCACCGCCAGTGGACAACAATAACTTAATCATATTTACATAAGGAATCTGACCTAAAAGGGCTTTTCTGCAGAAGACTGTTTTGTTAAAAAAAATTGGATCCAGCTTCACCCAAAGCATATCAAGGCATTGAGACAGGTATAGGGTGGCCCGAGACAAACGTGCGGCGGGAGAGACAAACGTGTAATGCCCAATTGCGAGGCACGCCGTCTGGCCGACGTTGACGGCTCATTCGCGACATCTTCAGCCACAGCGGCGATATTCTTCTGTCATGTGTTGTTCTAGTATCTTCGAGGCGAGCGGTTAAACGCCCTAATGTTTGACCAGTTGGCTTAGGACGGACGGGAAATCTGCCCCGAAATTCACGTTGTGCCAAAATCACTGACGAATTACTTGCTTACTTAAGGTGGCACTACAGTCCGTGGTGAACCTGGATCTCAACCAACAAGCGTCTCCAGCCAGTTCTAATTTCAAACGCTAAGTTGATTAAGGTCCCCTTCCACTTGCATGCGCCATCTGAGTCGCGGTCTTCTTCTACTGCGCCGTCTCTCGGGTGTGGATTCGAACATTTTCCGTGAAAATAAAACGACGAATGACGAATTATTCCGCGATCTTGAGGAGTATAGAGTTCCATGGCTTGTCGACGTGTATTCTGCATCTGTTTACTTCACAAAGATCAAAAAAAAATTGACAGTTGCCGCCATTTGCTAAAGTTATAGCATCTTTTGATAGGATGATACATTTTGGGCCACCTTGTAAAGGGTTTTTCAATAGGGACGCTACAAAAGTAGAGCGACAGGGACAGCAAATGACGCCATATTTTTCTTGCGGTTTTTTGACATTTGTCTTCAGTAAGGTTTGCCATTTCATGATGGAAAGATATACGAGCCAACAACGAGTCGAAATTATTAAAATTTACTACCGAAATTCGGAGTCAGTGGCCTCAACGTTAAGAGCGCTACGTCCAATTTATGGTCGTCATAATTTCTGGCTGGATGGCTTCGTCAATAAACAAAATATGCGGTATTGGTCAGGCAGCAATCCACACGTACTCCATGAGTCATCATTGCATCCCGAAAAAATTACGGTTTGGTGTGGTTTATGGGCCGGCGGCGTCATTGGGCCGTACTTCTTCCGTGATGATCAAGACCGGCACGTTACTGTGAATGGGGATAGCTACCGTTCAATGATAACCGAATATTTTTGGCCCCAATTGGATGATATGGACTTGGAGGACATGTGGTTCCAACAGGACGGCGCCACAAGCCACACAGCGAATGTCACAATCAATTTATTGGAAACCAAGTTTGGAGAACGTGTTATCTCACGAAATGGTCCAGTCGCTTGGCCGCCTCGGTCGTGCGATTTGACGCCGTTAGACTATTTCCTGTGGGGCTACGTCAAGTCTATGGTCTATGCCAACAAGCCAGCGACGATTGACGAACTTCGTACGAATATCGAACGTGAAATTGCAGCAGTATCGGCCGATTTATGCTTGAAAACCTTCGAAAATTGGGTTCAGCGTCTGGACTTCTGCAAGCGTGCCCGTGGTGGCCATGCAAAAGAAATCGAGTTCCATACATAATGGCATCGAACGTACTTTCACAGGAATAAAGAATTTCATTGATATCCAAAACCGTTTTTGTTTTATTTAAAAAAACTTTTGTAGGGCTCTTATTGAAAAACCCTGTATAAGGGAAAACTGACGAATCCCCTTTTTAAACTCAAATGTTTGGCCTCTTCCGAGGTATTAGCATCAAATCTTATTTAGGAGACTGGTTGTCCCTTTGTAAAACCCTCCAAAATAGTCATTAACAATCTACCGTAGATGAAGAGCAGTAGCTGGTGGTTTGTTTTTACTTCAACTTATAAAAGGCTCAATCGACGCTCTTCAACTTTTAAGTCTAATGAATTTGAAATTGTCTAAATAGTACAATATTTACTTTAACTTCAATTTAAGTAAATGTCAACAAAAATCCTTACTTGACGGTCTTTTTTACATGCGTAGGGTTTTGTTCTGGTTAGTCATAGGTATTCACCAGCATATATGTATGTATGTATATGCCACTTTTTGTTCTTGGCACACACTTTGCTTCTATCTTTGCTTTGTAAGGAGTTGTGTTAGTTTACTCTTTAAGTTTTTATAACTACTCAACACTTACACTTAATGAAAGGTTTTGAGCTAATGCCTTTGTAAAATTTTCTAAAAATCGTTTATCTACCGTTTAGAATATACTTTAGTGCAGTGCTTCCAAACCTTGTTTGTCCCCTGCCCCCTTTCATGAATTAAAACTTCACATGCACGTCTTTGTATGGGTTGTTTCTGTATGTGCATACCAGTATACATTTTATCGTAAACTATTAAACATTTTCATCTCCTAACTATTGCTTCGATATGCCAACAATTCAAAATTTGTTTGATAATGATACTCGGCCGTCATCGCTAGAAAGCCCTCGCGCACCCCAATTGGCATGCCCCACCGGTTGAGAACCACTGCTTTAAGGTCTTTAAAATGTAATGCAAGTTGTTTTATATCGTTTTTTTTTTTCGATCCTCTTGGAATTTTCGGTTTTACAATGATATACTAGTGTAAACTTTAAACGCGGTTTTTTTTTAACATAATTTTTAAAGTTGAGTTCAGAGAATTATATTTTCGGGAGAAATACCTACTCCTTAAAACTTAACCTTTGGCCATGGCTCAGTGATTAGTGCGTTGGACTGCTGTGCGAGCTGCGTGGGTTCAAGACCTAGCAATATTCACCGAATATTTTTTGCAGCACCAGCTCTTATCAGTGAATGACAAACGTCAAGAGGATAATTTGACAGGAAAAAGCTTATTAATTCGCCGTTCGGATCTGCACTCGTATGAAATTGTGCCCACTTTCTCCACATTTGATGCATCAGTTAAAGCAATACTTTTCGCAGAGTCTTGCTGTATGCGCGAAGTCTATGCATCTAAAGCACCTACATAGTTAAAAGAATTTTTTGTCGTGTTTAGTCGGCAGAGCATCTAGCCATTCCGTTTCTGTCCAACTGCAATTAGCTGCACTGCTGGTAGGTTAACTCACGCTTTTTGTGTTCCGAAATTTGCTATCCATAGGAACTTTACAGTGCTTACTTTCATGTTCCTGTACTGGAGTTTTTGCAGAAATTTTTTAATAGAACTGTGGAATTTTTCTGTTTGTGGCTCTTGCGTTTTCTGTAATTTCAGCAATATTTGTATCTCCTTTATCCTCCCGCTTTATCTGATCTGTGGGCGCCGTGGCTCAGTGGTTAGTGCGTTGGACTGCTGACCGAGCGGCGTGGGTTCAAGCCCCAGCCAGGAAACACCAAACATTTTTCGCGGCACCACCTCTCGTCGGGGAATGACAAGCCTCCGGGAGTATAATCTGTCATGAAAGAGCTTCTCAATTCTCCGTTCGGAGTCGGCAATAATTTGTAGGTCCCTTCCATTCCAACATGAATGGTTGCGAGAAGCTAGGCCTTGGCTCATTCCGAGCTTTCGCGCCAGCTATTTATTTTTTTATTTATCTGATCCACAAATGTATTATGAAACATTACATATGTAATTACAAATAATATACATATATATTTTTAAATTTAAAAAAATGATAATATGAAAGCTATTGTCGAAATGCCAAAAATTCACCTATGCTCCTATCGCTGCATAGCTAGTGCTATGGAAAGCACTCCCAGGACAAAGGCAGGCAAAGGAACTCCTCGGAACCTACGACCGAAGGAGGAGCAAGGCCTGCCTAGGTACCAGCAAAAACCAGCTTCGCATTCTAATGGGCTGGGAATAGAAGCAAACGGAAACTGCAGATTCTGCAGCAATGCATTGGACTGTGAAGCATTGATCCACAAAAGAAGAGCACAGCTGGGAGCGTACACTTTCTCTGAAATGGATTTTTCATCTTTGGACCCAATCCAGATACTTCGATTTCTCAGAGTGATTGGATTGGAGGAGGTGCTTTAGGTCGAGACCTATCGGCCAATATGAGTACGGGGGAGCACAATAGATCAATACAGGTCGCAGTGCATACACACACCCCAACTTTCAACATCTAACACCAGTGCATAACGCATCCACCCTTTGACCCTCGAAAAGTTTTACGGCACCATTGCCGGGAAGTTCGAAGCCGTTTCGGGTTGACCCCGGTTGGCTGCCGAGTAAGACAAGCCGACCACCAGACGCTTGCATGCTGCCACCCTCTAGGCGTGGCCCTGAGGGGCGCCTTGACTTAGCAGGCTTGGATATAGCAGAGGCTATTTTTCTCCGTCTTGCCAGTTTGGAGTGTGCGCTTCGTTAGTCATGTCTGAGTTGTGCGGGTAGATCAACTATTTAGCTACTCCACCCGCACTGCCCAGACATATTGTTCGCCGCCCACCACGAGGAGGTCAACTGCCAGGGGTAATGTAATGGTAATTTCTCGAACACATGTTCTCTGATTGTTAGTGGAGTCCCATTGAAACGAGTGGAGGAATTTAAGTATCGCGGGTTTTTTTTTCACGAGTGATGGAAGGAGCATAACTGAGTTATCCTTTAGGATTGGGCAGGCCAGAACAATTCTGAGACAATTTGGTTAATCTGTTATCAGGAAAGTCGAGCTTGGTATCGTAGCTAAGCTCTCACTCGGTCACCATATCCTCCAAACTAGTGCTAGAGTGCCGGAACGAGCTTGCCCACTTAGGCGAACGGTTCAGGGTAACACTGCTCTGGGTTCCGGGGCACAGCGACATAACAGGTAACGAGCGTGCGGATGAATTGGCCAGGCAGGGGTCAGCTCTACCCGGCCCACCCACGGTAAGGGTCCACATCCCGCTAGAAGTGGTTAAGGGACAAATCCACTCACACTTCCTGCAGAAGGCCAATCTCAAATGGAGGAGATTAACCAACTGCGCCATATCAAGGAAGACATGGCCGACCTACGACACGACCAGAACTAGGGATCTCCTAAGCAGAACCCGCCCTGATATCGCCAGAATAACAGCAGCTATCACGACGACCTCAGCGACATCTCGGGCAAAAGGATACAAAACCTAATTCGGTTCCTAAATTCCACAGGTTGAATCTAGGCATCCCCGGCTGTCTCACATATTCCCAACAACACACATCATCAACCAGGTCACGAGTCGTGGTAATAAAAGGGCACATTCTAGTGCTAATTGGGTTCAGTTGAACCGCCACTTCTACCTACCTACCTACCTAGATGCTGTCCCAATGACATTTTTTCATTGTAGTGCCGGGGTAACTCCCCGAGATCGGGTTAGAAACACCAGAAGTACTGAGAAATAGCGAGGTACTTGATGTCGAGCAGCTACTTCTTAAAACGGAGAGGGCCATTCTTCGATGGTGCGGGCACGTTCAACGTATGTTCCAAACTCGGCTTCCAAGATTTGCCAAGGAATCCGTGCCATCAGGTAGGCGTCCTCTGGGTAGGCCCAGGATGAGATGGTTGGCCCAAGTCTAAAATCTCATCTCTATATAGGAATAGCTCCTGATGTTTTAAAGTCGATGACGGAAGATCGAGAGGTACGGAGGGTTCACTTAAGCACCCTAAACCTTCGAACCTCATAATTACGACAACTATAAGCAATTCGAACGGTTTTTACTCATACGTATTATATTGCACGTCATTTTAAATATACTCGTATTATACGGTTATTTAGGAATGTGAAATACTGATTGGTTATACGATCGGCAATATCATCGCACTACCTTCTACCCATTTTTTTTTACATATAGTTTCATTTGTGTGTGGAGGAAGATCTTTTTCTTGTTCCAATAATTGGACGTTCAACTTAGATGGCAGTTGTCGCACAGGGTCAATTTAATTATTTCTAAAATGAAAAATATTTGTGAATGCGTGCTTTAGAGGTGACGTCATACGTCATGGGTGTCATTCGTTTACTTATCAGTCAACAGTGAAGGTGTTAACACAATAAATATAATCTACTTATTTTCAATTGAAATTTTGGAAATGAGTCAAATGAAAATAAGTCGAATACCCTCTGAGCATGGTGTGCATGGGCTGGTATTGCAACCTCTGACGAAGTCGATGTCGCTGAATAGCTCGTTGACTTTTTCCATTTACCTTCGTATGCAAACGAAACCAAAAATCACTCTATCGAAACAACCTGCGACATAGATACATACAGTGCTGATCAAAATAATAGGTAATGGGGTATTATAACAGTAGCAACACTAAAATCGGCGCTCTGTCTATTTTTTTTGCAAATTTTAACGATACCGTTACTTAAGCAGACAAATTTCCTTTGTTTTAATATGTGTAAGAAAAGTCCTCTGTTGCGATTCGTTGTGTAGCAGCAGTAAGTGTGAGAGGGCGTCATTTTTTGCTTGATCAAAATAATAGGTAACTGCTCTTCACTCGGGATTTTCTACTTGTTCAGTAAAAAGTGATGTTCTTGACTTTTTAATTATTTTCTATTATTTTTATTAAAACTATTTCGGTTTTTTTTATAAAAGATGGGTCGTAATAGGCATTGCACCCCTGAAGAACTTCGAGTGATCAAAAACTTACGAAAAGCTGGCAAAACCATGACATTTATTGCTGAGAATTTGAACAGATCCATCAATTTTGTAGCCAATGCTTTTAAAAGAACGCCTGTGGCAGAATCCCGAGGTAGACCGCGAAAAACAACCTCACTGACGGATGGTCGAATCGTATTGCTAGCAAAAAAACTTCCCTTCATGTCATCGAAAGCTATTAAGGCGGAAATTAACAACGTCATAAATCCGCCAACCGGACCAAAAAGCTACGGCAAAGTCAGTTAATAGGAAGAACCGCCAGAAAAGTTCCATTACTGAGCAGAAAAAATATTAGGTATAGGGGACAGTTCGCACTAAGTTTTCATGCCTATAAAAAAGAACAATTTCGCAATACGTTGTGGAGCGACAAAACGAAAATTAATTTATTCGGCTCCGATTGCAAGCGAAATGTTCGAAGGCTACAAAGAATGGATTTTAGGAACCGTTATACGAAAAAAAACCCGTTAAACATGAGGCTGCTCAGTAATGGTATGAGGATGATTTCCTTGGTCTGGCGTGTGTCCTATTTACCAGATCAATAATATCATGACAAAGGAGGTTTACTGCGATATCTTGGAGAATGTTATGTTGCCATATGCGGAGGACAACATGCCGGTACGTTGGCACTTCCAGCATGACAATGATCGTCAAAATTGATGAAATTTTGGTTGAGTCGTCAACAGGTATCGATGCTCCAATAGCCTTCCCAATCTCCCGATCTCAATCCAATTGAAAATTTGTGGGGGAACTTAAGAGATCATTGTCTAAGGAAACGTTTCAAAGTAAACTTCAATTGTAGTCAGCCATAGCAAGAGCTGGGAACACGATTTCTGTTGAAACCTGTCGGGAGTCAATTGACTCCATGCCCAGGCGAATACAGGCAGTTATAAAAAAACAAAGGTGGCCATTCCGGTTACTAAACAGATGTTTCTTGCAATGAAAATTGAATTTGGAAAAATAAAATTGTTTTCGTATTTTATATTTTATTTTAAAGTCCTTTTACCTATTTTTTTGATCAAGCGTTTTTATAAATTAAAAAAAATAAAATACATAATGAATTAAAAAAAAAAATTATTGCGATCTACGCATTCATTAGGTAAAACTTAATATAAGATTACAAAAAAAAACCGATTTTTATTTTTTATTTTGCAAATTAAGCCGTTTTTTTCATTTTACCTATTATTTTGATCAACACTGTATGTACATACATCTGTACGTAATTGTATGGATAAATGCTATTTTCAAATAATAGAAATAGCGTGAATAACTAAAAAATCAATTTCCTTCTACGCTACTGACATCAAGATGCATTCTCTTTCGATAGTGGCAACATCGCGATTCTTTTGAAAACAATATTAAAACAACAATCGCATGATAGAGCGTCGCAGGTGGTCGAAATCTGAGGATTTCAAATTTCTCGATGGGTCTGCCTACCATAAAGCTACACAGATGAAGACCAATTAGGTTGTTGACGAAACGTTTTAGATCCTCACACGATACAGCAGATAGGATCTTCATTCATCGGGAATGCTTTCACCTGATCATATTTTGCAGATGAGTTGGTGAATGCTTCTTTTCATGTCATATCCCATTGCTTTAAACAGTTCGTGACTTAGCCGTTAAAGCGTTGGCCTGCTGTGTGAGCTGCGTAAGTTCGAACCCCAACAAATTCCACCAAATATTTTTCGCGGCACCACCTCTCGTCGGGGAATGAAAAGCCTCCGGGAGTATAATCTGTCATGAAAGAGTTTCTTAATTTGCCGTTCGGAGTCGGCAATGAATTGTAGGTCCCTTCCGTTCATGTGGAAAATGAACTACGCGTAACATGTTGTCCAGTTCTGGCTGTCGCACCAGCTGTTTTTTTTTTAATTTTTGAATCGAATTCCTCTAAAGTCACATCTCTTTATTCTCGATCTTGCACTGCTCATGCTCTTTGTTTTTCTTTCTAATAAGACAGTGTCTATCCCCTCTCATCTGTTCGTAGAGCATGCGATCCTTCAATGCACGTGTTTGTCGGGATTTTTTGTCGATCCAGAGGTATCCTGTCACAGGTGTCATTTCTGAAGCGTTTTTAGCAGTGTTGCCGTTGTTATTTGTGTGTTGTTGTTGTTTATTATTTATATTCTTTATTAAAGTTTTGTGCGTTACAAAACTGTCTTCAGCCGAAAAAGAAAGAAAGTGTGAATTAATAAAGATTTTAAATTTAGATTTGGTATTGACATTATTTCTCACTTAATGTTTGTTCGAGACACTGCCTGCCCGATGATCGATCACTGTGCTGTGCGCAGAAAATAGATAGAGCGGCGGCATGAAATCTATCGAGAAATGAAGGGATTTCTTATCGAAAAAGGTTCTACCGATCTCTTGTGATTGTAGCCATCAGACGCTGACTTCCAAACAGTATTTTGTTAGCTTTGCCGGGTTCGGGATATCCCTAGTCATACATTAACTACAATAGGTCTACGAGTCAAAGCATACCCGTAAGAACGTTTGGACATCTGATTGACTGTTGATTGATTAAAAGACCCAGCTTTTGTTGCTGATTGAATTTATTTATTTCCTCACAAATTAAAAACTCACAAGAATAATGAGCATTAGAAGGGGGAAAAAAGGGTGTTCTGCAATCGCTTTGGGCATAGCATAGGCTATTGACAAGATATGGCATGTGAAGGCTTACTCAATAAATTAAAAGAACAATAACAAAGAAAACAAGAAAACTATTTTCTAAGTTAGTGTCGGAGTTCCTCAAAGTCTCTTGGGTCTCTGTTATACATACTTTTTACAAGAAAAATACCAACAATCCCCTTCATCAAAATTGCAACCTTTGCTGATGACACTATAAGCTACTGCAAGTCAGATATCCAGGTGGACACAAAGATGGCGAATAAAACTTAGTTCGACCAAATCTGTATTCGAGCATGTCTGTCTCGTATTACACAGATACGTCAACATTCGATGGAATTAGCATATCAAAATAAAAAGAATAGAATTAGACATTAAATAGCGAAAAACACAACAGTTTATAGGCCGAAAGCGAGGGTTATCAATTCATGACAAAATTCTTTTATGTAACTGGGTCCTGGAACCAAAGTGGAATTATGGCGCTCAACTTTAGAGATGTGGCAGCCAAGCCAAGCCGTCATCCAACGTTGTCAGAATATAGTTTTTAGGAGTGACCTTAGGTGAGATCTAAGGTTTCCTATTGTTTTCCAAGAAATCAACTCAAGCACACGAGAAAAGACCCCCGGACCATGTTAGCAAGGAAGTAACAAGACTTCTTATCGTGCATATATTGCGTGAGACGACTGCAACGTACAAGCCCAGGCAACTGGAGGAGCACTTAAGCAACGAGATCTTCTTAATTCCATGAATTTTATTATGTTTGAAAAACTGAAAATAAAAAGTTTAATACATGGCGTCGAAATCCAACTTTTTGTTAGAATTCTTACTTATGGATGTACTTAAGCTACAGTTCGGTGTGGACCTGGGTCTCTAGCCACAAGCGTCTCTAGCTAGCTCGATCTTTACCCAGTTATCTCCAGTTTCGCCCGTGAAGTTGTTTAAGGTCCCCTTCCACACCACCTGAGTCGCGGTCTTTCTATACTGCGCTGTCCGTCGGGTGTGAATTCGAAGATTTTCCGAGCTGGAGCATTGGTCTCTATCCGCTCTACATGGCCCAGCCACCTAACTTGCTGGATCTTCACTCTTCTAGCCAAGTCGATGTCGCTGTATAGCCCATGTTGTTCTTGGTTATATCTCCTTCTCCATTCACCGTTTATACAGACGGGACCAAAAATCCCCTGAAGAATTTTCCTCCCGAAGCAGCCAAGAGCAACCTCATTTGCTTTTGCTTTCTTAAACCCAAAAGAACAGCAATAGGCAAGAGTTATTCTTCGTTTAATCTCAGCGCTGGTGTTGTTGTCTGAGTTTATAGCGGAGCCTGGGTAGACAAAGTCCTTAACTACCTCGAAGTTATATCTACTGTCTACTGTGACGTTCTGTCTGAGACGTCGGTGTTGAGAATCCTTTCTTGTTGACAGCATATACTTCGTCTTGCCCTTATTAACGGCTAAACCTATCCTCGCCGCCTCCATCTTAATAGTCACGATTGCGATTGCGGTTTTTGTGAGGCCTTGACCGACCTTAACGGAGCAGCGTGCATTCTCCATCGCACAAACGGACCAATTTGGCAGGGATTCCAAAACTAGACATTGCTCTGTATAGCTAGTCTCTATAATTGCCGTCGTATGCGGCCTTAAAATCGATGAAAATGTGGTTAGTATCGATTTGAACTTTATGGGTTTTCTCCAAGATCTGCCACTGTAGTTGACGATAATTTTTTAAAGTTTCGACGGAACGGCAGAATACTGTTTTGTTTTAAATATCAATTATAAGGATGAATCGCTTAAGACATCGTTATAATCGATTTCTACTGTATATTGCGTGCGCTGAACGTTTAGTTAAGGTCTCTCTCTTGATCTTAATAAAAAAAATGTAATTTAAAATCTTTTATAACTGCACTTAAACATTATTTATTTCCTTAATAATAAACATAATTTTTTTTTTTTAAATTTACTATTTATTTTTAGCGAACGACTGGAATGAAAAACGATACATTCAGTAAACATCATACACTGAAGCAATATGCGTAATAAAAAATGTGTCTCTAACAGTGGCCCGATAAGACATGTCCTCTTCTGGGCAGTCTTTTTTGGAACTCTTAACTGGGACGTGAACTCCTTTGGTTTTGAAAACTACAGTATTACTAATATCAGCGAAGCCAGAAACAGCTACAATAACATAATCATCAAAGACAAAATTGGGTTGGAGCATTCTTCATATGTCTTCCGTTTCAAACACAGCATCTATAATGTAACAATACCCGAGAATAGCGTGGGAAAAACGTACGCACTGCAAATGCCCGATGAGGATAAAGTCGGTATAAATGTAGTGCCGAACCTAGATGTTAAGTATCGTATTATAAGCGGTGACCGTGATAAGCTTTTTAAAGCTGAAGAGCGCTTAGTCGGTGGTTTTGCATTCTTAGCTATTCGAACTCGTACAAGTAATATTATATTAAATCGGGAAAAAACAGACAAATATCGTCTCGCGATAAAAGCATTTGGTACTCAATTGGAACCAAATGGAAAGCATTTGTACGAAAGCGAAACAATAGTGCTGTTAAAGGTGCTCGATCGCAATGACTTAAGTCCATTATTTTATCCCACGGAATATTCCAAAACTTTGCCAGAAGACATGGCGCTTCATAAAAGTATTCTTCAGGTCAATGCTGAGGACGCCGATCTGGACATAAACGGTGAAATTTACTACAGTTTCTTACATGACAATGATAACTTTGCTGTGCATCCTACTTCCGGTGTCATAACCTTGACAAGGCATCTTAACTTTTTAGAGAAAACTATTCACGAACTTACTATTCTGGCAAATGACAGAGTGTCTGCGGCAAGTCATCGCTTAAATCAAGCTAGTAAAGCCAAAGTTACAGTTAAAATCGAACCGGTGAGTAGTTTTTATCTATTTATTATACATATAATTTTGTTTTTAGTGTATATATATGGATATGAGTATGTATGTATGTTTATCATGTAAACATTTTTTGTTTTCTATGCTACCTATTTCTATACCACAACTTACTTACTTACTTAAGGTGGCGCTTCAGACCGGGGTGGTCCTGGGCCTCAACCAAAAAGTCTCTCCAGCTAGCTCGATCTTTAGCTAGCTGCCTCCAGTTTCGCGAGCCAAGTTGGTTGAGGTCGCCTTTCACTTGCATGCGCCACCTGAGTCGTGGCTTCCTCTACTGCGCCGTCCCTCGGGTGTGGATTCGAAGATTTTCCGGGCCGGAGCGTTGGTGTCCATCCGCTCTATATGACCCAGCCACCTCAGTCGTTGGAGCTTTACTCTTCTGGCTAGGTCGATGCCGCTGTACAGCTCGTATAGTTCGTCGTTGTATCTCCTCCTCCACTCCCCGTCTATGCAGATGGGACCAAAAATCACCCGAAGAATTTTCCTCTCGAAACAGCCAAGAGCGACCTCATCCGCTTTAGACAGAGTCCATGCCTCTGCGCCGTAGAGCAGGACTTGGACGATTAAGGACTTATAAAAGGGTCACCTTAGTTGTTCGAGAGAGGGCTTTGCTACTCAATTGCCTTCTTAGCCCAATGAAACAGCGATTGGCAAGAGATATTCTTCCTTTAATCTCAGCGCTGGTGTCATTCTCTGAATTTATAGCGGAGCCTAGGTAGACAAAGTCCTTCACTACCTCAAAAATATAGCTGTCTATAGTGACGTTCTGTCCGAGACGTCGGTGTTGGGTGTCCTTTCTTGTTGACAGCATATACTTCGTCTTGCCCTCATTGACCTCTAAACCCATCTTCGACGCCTCCGTCTCGATACTCACAAACGCACCAGTGACATCATTCTTCCCATTATGTCAATATCGTCGGCGTATACGAGTAATTGGACGGACTTTTGAAAAATTGTGCCTCTGGTGTTGGCGCGTGCGTTTTACACAACCCTTTCAAGAACGATGTTGAAGAAGTCGCATGACAGCGCGTCGCCTTGTCTAAATCCTTTTTTGACATCAAAGGTCTCGGTGATGTCTTGACCGACCTTGATGGAGCAGCGTGCATTCTCCATTGTCATCCTGCACAGACGGACGAGTTTGGCAGGGATGCCAAAACTAGACATGGCTCTGTTTTCTATACCACAAGCCTACGCTTAATACTGTATTTCAATTGATTGGCTGATTTGTAGGTACTGAGTGGAGATTTTGAGGATTTCCCCAGTTTCTCTTAGGATATAATGTCTCCTTCCTTCCATGCATTCCGCCGTTTCGTCTTCTTTCAAGCAAAAACGATATTAAATCTCCTGAATAATACCTATTCTGTGTAGGTAATCACGAAGGTGGCAGTGTCCTGTTAGAATGCTCACCCTTCATCCCTTTTGTAGTACAGGGATTGTTTGGATTTTTTAATGAATAGTTTTATAACTCCTTTAGCCTGTCGAAGCCTCTCGATATTTTCTCAACAGAAAACACCGATTTTCTTTTTCCAACTTATTACTGTTGAATTAGTTGCTGAGTTCGGGATGTTATAGAATGGGTTAGGGCCAGTAAAAGACTCAGCCGAGCCTTTTCTGGGCAGTTCGTCGGCTACCTTATTTCCAACAATACCCTTGTGTCCAGATTCCACGTATACCACTTATTACCTTTAAGGTTAGAGATTGGATTATTGAAATTCCATATTTCGCGACTTAGTATCAAACCTCCTGCCAACGCATAGAGTTTTAGGTAAGCGGTTGTTTACCGCGTAGTTAATGTCAAGCTTTGGAGTTCCAAAAAGATTTTTTTTGGTTCATATGATCTGCGTAAATCATCTCTCCTGGATTCAGTAATCTGATTGTGCTTCGGATTGCCACCTTTTTTTTATAGAAAGGTAGTGTGGTGTTAAACCAATAAACGCTTCTATAGGAGCTGCAGGACAGGTGCACTAACAATGCCGAGATATGCAAGTTGTTAGTTTTTCTATTGTTTTACTGCACCATACAATCCAATGCGTGGCCTTCGGGGTTTTTCTGCAGTTCTTACCGTATATGTGACAACTTAAGTAGATTTGGTAATTTTATTATTAACATGTGAGTTCCAACTTAGTTTTTAGTCAAGAACCATTCTTAAATATTTTACTTTCTGCGTAGTAACTATGATCTGTTAAACGGGCATCTCCGAAAAGTTTGTAGGCCAAGTGTTATCGCTCACACGCTTCTTTCCATTTTGTTTACCAAGAGCAGAAATACTTGGTTTTGGTTTGTTTACCGCTAAACCAATTTTTATAAGTGACTGGTCGCATTCGACTATTCAGGTAGTTAGTTAGTTAGCAGTGGCCCTCCGAGAGGAGGTACACTTAGACCAGAAAGTAGGTCCATTGGGATGCCACTGATTACAGGGGTACCCTGCTTACTCCTGAAACCATTTAGTTTTCCTAACGTAGCTGTTAAGGTCGGCCATGCTGGCGGAGTTCAGATCATTAAGATCGTTAAAGAAGTATTGGCCCAGGGTGACCTTCCTGATATTGGCTAGTGCGGGACACGTGCAGAGGAAATGTGGGGTGGACTCCTCCTCTTCATCATCCCTGCAGCTCCTGCAGAAATCGTTGCATGCTATCCCCAGGCGTTGAGCATGCCTTCCTAGGATGCAGTGCCCCGTGAAGACGTTGATGAGTTTTGAGAGCTGGTCTCTTCTGAGTCGTATGACTCGATCTTTTCAGATCCAGGACAGGCCAGATTAGCCTGGCATTATTGCAATAATTGAGATGTTGCCATCTACAGTTTGCTTTCGACAGAGCGTCGGTGTGGGTCAAGTGTTTAACAAACGACATAGGCGCTTTGACATGGTCGAGCTTCCTGCCGTCTGTACATTGGAAGCCTATTCTAGCTAATTCGTCAGCCGCACAGTTCGCTTGAATGCCACAGTGACCAGGGACCCAACAGAGTATGACGTTATACTGTTTAGCGATCTCGTTTAGAAACACGCGGCAGTCCTTCACTACCCTAGATTTTATAGTGTTGAATACGAGGGACCTAATCGCAGCCTGGCTGTCGATGTAGATCGCAATATCCCTGCGTGATATTGAGTTAGCCTTCAGGCAGCTTGATTTATAGCTGTGACTTCGGCTTGAAAGACACTGCAGTGGTTGGGAAGACTGACGGAGTGGTGAATGTCCAGATCTTCTGAGAAGACACCGGCACCGACTCCTTCGGCTGTTTTAGAGCCGTCCGTAAAGATAGAGATGAACTTATTAAAAAGGACCCCGCACTGACTCCAGGCGCTTCTGTCCGGTAGCTTGTGTTTCTAGCCCATGTTAAAGTCGTTTTCGGTGGGCAACGTGTCTGTTTATTGGGGAAGGCTGCGGTGAGTTGATAGGATTCTGGTATGTCCCACCTTCTTTTCGCACCATTGGTGGGTATCTCTCAGCCTTAAAGCCGCGTTAGTGGCCTGCTGCATGCCATAGATGTCTATTGGCAACAAGTGGAGCATGGTTTGAAGGGCAGCTGTAGGAGAAGTCCTCAGCGCACCAGTAATACTGAGGCAAGCCATACGTTGGACTTTCTCGAGAACTTTGATGCTGGTCTGTTTTTCCAGAACCGGCCACCAAACCATTATGCCATACTTTAGAATCGGTCTCACAACTACCGTATATAGCCAGTGCATAATTTTCGGCTGAAGGCCCCATCTGGAGCCTACTGCTCTTTTGCATGAATAGAGTGCTACCAGGGATTTCCTGGCGCGTTCTGCAATGTTTACCCGCCACAGAAGCTTACTGTCTAGGATGAGTCCTAGATATTTGGCACTGCCCGAAAAGTTCAGAGGAGTGCCGCTGAGCTTGGGTGGTACAATGATTGGGATTTTGATTTTCCTAGTGAAAAGGACCAGCTCCGTTTTAGTCAGATTGACACTAAGGCCACAGCTGTTTGTCCACGTAATAAGCTTGTTAAGAGCGTGTTGAAGAATGTCTGCCAGTGTTAGGGGGTATTTGCCCGTCACGGCGATGGTGACGTCATCGTCAGCATAAGCTACAACGCTACGGTGTGGCTGACTATTTAGGTAAAGTGCTGCAAATGTCGCCAATCGAATTCTATTGGCTGAGAGCCTGAACATTGAACAGTCACTTTTTTGAAGTCGGGATTGGATTCTGTGTTGATATTTTTTTTAATTGCTTTTTGTTTCCATTTCTTTTTCTATGATGTATGTTGAAAGCACGTTATGAGCAAGTTCCGTGCTTGTGTGTATATGGACAATTTCGGAATTTTTAACAGGTAATCATCACTTTGTTTAATCCAAGTGGTGCAACACCATCTTCGATGCTTTTAATCATTTTATTTGCTACGCGTGTGTGTTACTTTCCTACAATTTCATCTTCAGAGTTAATCGTGTTTCATTATTCTGCATACAATTACAATTTACAAACCAACTCCAATGTGAGAACAGAAAATTGATACCTAAGTTGGGCAGTTCTCTGCAATCTGAAGTCAGACTCTCAGCCAATCAAAATTCGATACAGCACTTTGCCTGGTTAGTCGAACGCGACCATTTTTATTTTGATGTTTCCTTCCTTCTGTCATCCAATCTTTTTTAGCTCCACCTAACGCGCATTTCTTGAGATCATTACAAGCATCAAGAAGCGATTACTTGAAAATATTCAGTTAAAACAGATTAATTCCGTGATAAATGATCAGACTTCTTCGTTAATGTTAACTAGGTAACTCAAGGCAACAAGAATAACTAGTATTACCTCCTGATTTTTGGGAAGGTTGGTTTCGATATTGTTGAGTAAGATTACGCGTTTAAGCTCGGTTGCTTTTCCATTCTTACATACATACATATATATTCATATGCACATAAATACTACATAAGTGATAACTTTTTCGCAACTCTTTGGCTTTGAATATGCTTAATACTTTTTTTTTTGTTAAATTTTAGGTTAATTTATACCCGCCTGACATTTACGTGAGGACTTTGCCGTATGTTGAAGAAGGTGCCAATGCAAATATTTATGGCATTATTAGAGTTGTGGATAAAGATCAGGGGATTCATGGCGAGATAAAAGTCGTAGAAATTGTGAGTGGAGATCCTGACGGACACTTTCGAATAACATCAACAGAAAAAAAGGGCGAATATAATCTCGAAATACACAAATTATTAGATAGGGAACAAACGCCACAAGGCTATAATTTAACTTTGCGTGCTGAAGATCGAGGTGTACCGCCACAGTCTAGCTATAAAACAATTCCAGTTCATATCAGTGATGCCAATGATAATTCTCCAGTATTTAATCGGCAAATTTATGAGGTATCTGTGCCGGAGACATCGCCACCAAATACTCCTGTGATTCGGTTAAAAGTTACAGATCGAGATGAAGGCAAGAATTCACAAGTGTTTTTAGAAATAGTTGGCGGGAATGAAGGCGGCGAGTTTCGTATTAATCCCGACACTGGAATGCTTTATACACAAAAAAGTTTGGACGCTGAAACAAAGGCCTTTTATACATTGACAGTTTCTGCAATAGATCAAGGCAATGTGGGTATGCGGAAACAATCTTCCGCCAAAGTGAAAATCAATGTTCAGGATACAAATGACAATGATCCTGTTTTTGACATTAAAAACAACACAGTTTGGATAGATGAAAACGAACCTGCTGGCACAACGGTAATAAAAATATCCGCTAGGGATAAAGACTCGGGAGAAAATGCTTACATTTCATACAGTATAGCCAATTTAAATGAAGTACCATTCGATATCGATCACTTTTCGGGTGTTTTAAGGACCTCTAAACTGATTGATTACGAGACAATGCGAAGAGAGTATGTTTTAAGTGTTCGTGCATCCGATTGGGGCCTTCCATTTCGTCGCCAAACAGAAGTGGAACTTCTTGTTAAAATTAAAGACGTGAATGACAACCGGCCACAGTTTGAACGTATTGACTGCATTGGCCATATACCACGTCAGACAGCTGTCGGAGTAGACATTTTGACGCTATCAGCTATTGATTTTGATTCGGGTAATTATATAACATATCGGATGGTTTCGGGTAATGAAGATGGCTGTTTTAATCTGGACCAGACTTCTGGAGTTTTGTCTGTGGGATGCGATTTGACAGATGTGGGTGTTCCTCAACGTGAGGTTAACGTGACTGCTACGGATGGAACGCATTTCGCTGATATAATGACCATTCAAATTAATTTAATAGCTGAAAAACAAAGTTTCTTTGTAAATGGAGGTGCTGGCGCTCTTCTTGGTCGTAGTATAACCTCTCAAGAGGGAGGAAGTTTCGAATGCCGAGATACTGGAATCGCCCGCCGACAGGCTGAAATTTTAGCAGCTGCGGAAAAAAACAACATGCCTGGACGGGATTATAATCTACAAGACGATTTTGCAATGATGCCTATCCGCTATGGAGAAAATGTACACGCGCCAGAATTTGTTGATTTTCCACTAGAACTAAAAATAAATGAGACCGTTCAGCTAGGCGAAACAGTATCATGGATTAAGGCAAGAGACAGGGACCTAGGATATAATGGAAAGCTCGTATACGGCATTTCGGGAGGCGATTACGATTCTGTATTTCGTATAGATCCAGACACAGGGGAGTTGAAAATTATTGGCTACCTCGATCGTGAGCGACAGGATGAATACGTTTTAAATGTTACGGTTTATGATTTGGGCAAACCTCAAAAATCCTCTTCCAAAATGTTTCCCATAACAGTCCTCGATCAAAACGATAACCCTCCAAAATTTGAAAAATCATTAGCAAGCTTTCGAGTTACTGAGCATGCAAAAAACGGAACTATTATCTACCATTTGAAAGCTACCGATGCAGATATTGGTGAAAATGCTAAGATTTCGTACACTATGATAACAGAGACAAATAATTTTCAAGTTGAACCCGAAACAGGCATTCTTTACGTTAGCCACCCGTTAGATAGAGAAGAGAAAGAAGTTTATGAACTACATATTCGTGCCACAGATGGGGGTTCGCCAACATTGGCTGCAGATGCAGTTGTGCTCATTGTAGTTGATGACGTCAATGATAATGTTCCTGAATTCACGCTATCAGAATATACGTTTCGTGTTCGGGAAGATATTCCCAGGGGAACAGTTATAGCTATAGTAAGTGCAACAGATGCAGATATCGGTCCCGGAGGAGATGTTCTTTACACATTTAGCGATGACAGCTATACGGAGGATAAACTTTTTAAAATTGATAAATACACTGGGACTATTCGTACGCAAGGATATTTGGATTTCGAAGAGCGGCAATTACATAGTTTATGTGTTCGTGCTATTGATCGTGGTACTCCTGCATTGTCATCTGAAGCTACCGTTATAATTGAAATAATAGACGTCAATGAGAATCGTTATGCTCCTGAATTTGAAGATTTTGTGCTGGTGGGCAGTGTTATTGAAAATCAACCCGCCGATACACACGTAATGAATATTATTGCCACTGACGCAGATCCTGAAGGTCCCGATTCAAGAGTTATATATTCTATACGAGGAGGAGATGGTTTGGGTATATTTTCAATAGACAGTGAAGGTAAGACAATTTTAAATGATAATGAATTCTTATTGTTTTATAATTTATTGACATGTTATTAAAATTAGTATGCTGACATTGAGTGAGCACAAGCTTCAAGGCCTTTGGCTGTAGGGTGAATCCAACTAATACATAATTTATATGAAATTCAGTGAAGTATTTTACTTACTTACTTAAGGTGGCGCTACAGTCCGAGGAGGAGCTGGGCCTCAACCAACGAGCGTCTTCAGCCAGCTCGATCTTTAGCCAGCTGTCTCCAGTTTCGCACACCAAGTTGGTTAAGATCCCCTTTCACTTGCGTGCGCCACTTGAGTCGCGGTCTTCCTCTACTGCGCCGTCCCTCGAGTGTGGATTCGAAGATTTTCCTTTAGTTTTTGTTATTTTACAAAGAGGTTGAGCAGAAGTATATTTTCATTACCAGCTCCTCAAATATCGCGTGGTTGAAGGTGGTTAGACGACTTAGACAAAAATGTACATACGGCTTACCCGTCATTTTCACATCAGTTCGCGAACTGAACGGTGTCAAACGTCGGACTTAATATTTTCGTTTTAACTAATTACGGTCAGTCTTAACCAATATTGCTCACTGGTCTGCTGCACGAGCTGCCTGGGTCCAAGCCCCGGCCATGCTTCTTGTCAGGAAAGGCAAATTTCTTCTCAATTTGCCTCCCATACGTGCGAAAAAATGCAACACGCACAGGATGAATGGTTGCGAAAGGCTAGGCTTTGGCTCACCCCGAGCTGTCCTGCCATCTATTTATTTTAAGTAAATATGTACATATATTTAATTTAAGTTATCATATATGAGAAAAATAAAGTATATTGAAAGGATTTTCTTTTTTATTTTAACAGGCTCTTTGCGCACCATGGCATTGTTAGATATTGAATCCAAACCTAATTATTGGCTAACAGTTTGTGCTCAAGATCAAGCTGTAGTACCGCTTCATTCATGTATAGAGGTTCTATTTATTTAATTTTTACATTAAAGATCCAGAAAAAACTTAGTGTATATTTTTTCAGGTGTTTATTCAAGTAAAAAACGAAAACGACAATGTTCCTCTCACAGATAGCCCTGTTTATTATCCATCGGTGTTAGAAGGAAGTCCCCCGGGAGTTGAAGTATTACAGTTGAAAGCTTATGATCGTGACATTGATTCGGATCAGCATATATCTTATCGAATTATTTCTGGGAATCCTGAGGGATTTTTCACTATAAACGGTACTACAGGCGTCATATCTACCACTGCTAGAAAATTGGATCGCGAAAATCAACCCGAACATATAATGGAGGTAATTCAAATACCATACATAACTTTTATATATGGTGCTCAAGAAATATTTATTGTTTGCTTTTAGATTCTGATAACTGATGGAGGCGTGCCGCCGTTGTCTTCAACAACGAGAGTCATTGTGTGTGTAGATGATATAAATGACCAAAGTCCTGAATTTGATCAGCGTTCTTATAAAGTGCAAATACCAGCAACTGCAAAAATTGATAAACCCCTGTTCCAGGTAAGTGTTCTCAGAATTATGTTTTGAATTAAGTGCAAACATTTAGTCAAACTTTACCTACATGTTATGAATTTAATTTGCAGCGAAAAGTAGAATAAAATCGAAAGAGGTGTTCTGCATTTCGTAAAAATTGGAAATAAGAAACACAGGGCTCCGAACTTTTTCTGTAAACTTATGACTCCTTTAAGGGGTTAGGTGTGTTTGAAAATTTAAAAAAAAAAATGTTTTTTTTATTAACTTAAATAGTACAATATGTCTAGAATATTAAAATAGTAAAATTCTAAGAGATAGACCCTTCGGAAGTTCCTACCATGAGGCCACGTCAGCCTGGCGCGTCGCACTTCAATCGCGTTTTTCTCGAAACTCTATTTTTAAAGTCGGTAGTCATGATTTCTCAAAAAGTTATAAACCGATCTTGTTAAAATTTTGCAAACTTCTTCTACGTGGTAAAAATTTGACCAAAAAACGGGTTTTATTGTATTGTTCACAACTCCGCCAAAAATTTTAATTTAAATTTTTTTTCCTTCGTTCAAGTTCGAGCTTTATATACACTGCGTCTCATTCGTTTAAATCCACTTTTTTTCGACAAACCTTGTACGATTTTTCCCTAACTTTGGGTAATTCGGAAAAACCTTATTAAGGAATTCATTGAGTTTTATATGAGGATAAAGCTCCAAAAAGAATTTTGAATCCACGTTCAAAATTGTTAGTTTTATGGCACTTGAACCAATTTGGGTCCTAATATCGACTCTTTTTTTGTCTCACTTGTTTAAATCCACATTAAAAAACAATCTAGTAGTTCATAAAAAAATGAATTAGAGGATGCAAAAAGTTAAATAATTAACACTTCAAGACATTTGATCATCAATAACACAATTATGCCAAAAGCAAGTTGCAAAAATGAAGGGAAAAGTGTTCAAATTCGGGCCTATAAGGACAATGGTCACAGTGCAGTGAAATCTCTGTCTAAGATGACTTTATGGCTTCAACTACGTCTTCTTTGGTTTCAACCAGAGCTCAAAAATAACTCTCAACCTTTATTTTCATTTGGTTTCTCACTGAGAGATATTGCATTGGGCACTGACATTTAGGTCTTGCTCTGAGATATATTCATATATACTCACTTTTTGGCTCTTCGCTTGAGTGCTATTTTTTAATTTCAAATATATCACTCCTCTGTTGACTTTTTTTATATAAATTAAATGGAAATGATCAACCTAAAACCTCTTTCGTCGAGAATAAATCAAAAGTCATCAATGTATAGAATTCAATTGTTGTGTTCATTTCAGATATATTATCAGTATAGAAGAACATTCTTAGACAAGTGTTTACGGACGACTAATCAAATCACTAATCGGCAATTCAGATGCACTGCTTGCTAACTAAGCGACAATGATAAAGGAGATTTATTTTTTTCTCTCAGTGATATCTGTCATTGATTGATCAGAACCTAAAAAAAAGTAAAGTAAAGGTTTCTCTCTGACCAAGAGCGAAAAAAGTACGGTGATGCAAATCGGTTATTTAGTGACCTTATTTCAAAGTCTGAACAACAGAGAGTAATTTAAAAACCTTTAAAAAGGTTGAGAGTTATTTTCGAGCTCTGGTTTCAACCTGTCTTCATGTTACGTGAGTTTTTCGTGATAGCCATCCCCAAACATTTTCCATAGTATTCAAGTCAGGTGAGTATGCCAGCCATGCCAAAAGTTCTACATTTTGACCCTCAGCCCAGGCTTTGGTTAACCTTGCTGTGCGTATGGGACCATTGTCCTGTTGGAAAAGTCCATCGGTGTCCACTAACAATTCAAATAACTTAGGAAAAGCTCGCACTAGTACGCAATTGTAGGTTGCTGAGTTCATTCGTGAGCTTTTGAAAATTCAGTTCCACTGTACAGTAAAATGATATTCCTCCCCATACCATTACATCGCCTCTTTTGCTGCGTCGTCTATCCAATGTTACTTCTTCGTTTCTCAAATTATTAAAATAGAAGTTTTAGCTGTCGGGTCCATCCAAATTAAACTTTCATGAGGTAAGGTGACGTTATGACATTTTTCTGTCTCATAGGGTAAGTTGCTTCGAAAAAACTAAGCCGCTGATTTCTACGTGCTTCATTTAGTGGAGGTTTTTTTTTTAATTTTCAGATGTTGTAACTGAGTGGCTTGGTGAATTATGCGGTGAACAGCTGTTTTGCTGGTTTTTACCCTGGTTTAAGCACTGATTTCGCTCGGTTATAGAATTGAATTGGAGGCTTTTTGAAGCATGGCCCACCTGTTTTGATGTGTTGTAGCCATATTCACCCGTGGTTTTGTAAATTTTTTTTTTTTTTTTTTTTTTTAGAGTTTTCTATGATTCACTGGTAGTCGTTCACGACTACGTGACTTCCTCCAATCTTTTCTTCTATATAGCAGCTGATATGACCATTGTCCTTATAGTCTCGAGTTTGAGTCTTTTCCTCTTTGTTTACGCAACTTGCATTTGGCTTAATTGTGTTATTGATGATCAAATGTCTTGAAGTGTTAATTATTTAACTTTTTGCATCCTCTAATTCATTTTTTTATGTACTACTAAATTGTTTTTTAATGTGGATTTAAACAAGTGAGACGAAAAAAGAGTCGATTTTAGGACCCAAATTGTGCCCAAATTGTGCCATAAAACTAACAATTTTGAACGTGGATTCAAAATTCTTTTTGGAGCTTTATCCTCATATAACCCTCAATGAATTCCTTAATAAGGTTTTTCCGAATTACCCAAAGTTAGCGAAAAATCGTACAAAGTTTGTCGAAAAAAAAGTGGATTTAAGCGAGACGCAGTGTATGTATCTACTAAGGGTGTTTTAATTTTGGATGAACCAGTCGTAAGTTATCCTGACTACGCCGGGAGAACTTTCTTTTGAGAGGTCAAGGGAAATAAGATCCCAATGGCTGAAATTTCCAAATTTTTAAATAAAAATTTCACAAAGTACTTGTTAAATATGTATCATTGATATAGTCAATTTTTTGAATGAAATATTTCATTTGATATATTTAAAAAAAATCAGTAAAAATACGCTTTTTTGAGCCTTCGAAACCCACCTAACCCCTTAAGACCTCGCGGGTGGCAGTCTGGTCGTAACCAAAAGGCATTTCTTTGAAATAAAAATTTAACTTTGGCAGATAGTTAATAAGCATAAGAAACATTAATAAGGTATGGTTGATCATTTCTTATAAAACCTCTTCCAAAATCCGATTTGTTTCCATTGCTGCAAAGCGTACATATCTATGTATGTACATACTTTGTAAGTACATCCGAATAGTTGACACGTATATCGTTTGCAAACGCGTATGATGTTGCCATAAATCATAAAATGAAAACAAATAAATTCAAGGAAGAACTTTGTAGCAAACAGAGAAAGAAAGGGGTGCATAATACATTAGGCCAGGCTATGTGTACACACATGTGTTTATGTATTCGGTGTCAATTAAACAGTTGTATATCTATTTCTCTTAAAATTTGAATTTATTTTGAGTGTTCTGTCTTGCATTTATTTGAGTAAAAGAAGGACGAGTAATCAATATGAAGCCTGATTCATGCAATTTGCGCATTACTCTTAACCGTGTTGACTGTATTTCTTTCGAACGTCCAATTTATCAATTAGAATTATTCATGAAGACAATAATTAGTGATCGGACTCCCAATTTGTCACCAATCCCTGTCGTCTTTTGAACACTTAGACTTTCGTTGAAACAGCAAGATACGTTTTACGTAGGCCACAGTCGGGTCGATTGTGTTTAATTGAAGTGTGGGATGTAAAAGAATTGGGTACAATTATGGAGTTAACACTCGTTAGTAGGGTCAAAGGATCTTCCACTTTTCAGGATGTTTTTGCATGAAATGCCTGACATATAGACCCCAGGACTTTCGAAATCGTCTTCGTCTTCCTTGCGCTTTTTACAAATCATTGCATTAGTGACTCCTAGTCTACGCATGTGTTTGTTTGCTGATTCTTCGCCTTTGCTATCCCCATAGCAATAGGTGCTTTTTTACCTAATCCTTCCTGCAATAATTTTCCATTTCTTCGATCTTTTTACGTGTTGCCAGGATGGCATTGTCGTCGGTAAATGGAACGATGACTTTTTTACGATATGTGAGGAGTATGAAATACTTACATTTATAGAAAAGTGGACCAAGAACATTTTCTTGTGACACTTTGGCCGTTCTTTTTCCGTGAGGAATGTCGTCAAAATGTTATATACGAACTCAGGCAGAACTTGCACTTTCTGCCATATGTACATACGTGTGTTTAGTAACGACAACTGAATTTTTGTTAGTATATTCTAAAATCCCGGTTCAAAACAGCCCTTGAAATGATTTTCTAAGTTGCGTGCGCTTCGTTGGTATTCGATTGACTTTATATTTTGGGCAACGAAAAATTATGTAGAGAAATGCATACATATGCACACATAGAAACGCCATTTAATACATGTATATGTATTTAATTAATACATTTAAAGACTTTAAACTACAATACAACATTACACATAGCATTGCTTTGTTATTCAAAACGCTGACGTATTTTGAAAATTGTTATAAACTTCCAAGCGAATAAGCACGAGAAACCAGAATCAACATGATAAGGATAACAGCCTGGAAATATCGCCGTGGGGAACATTTAAGGAGTCAAATTTGAAAGGGTTCATACCTTTCTTTTGGGTAATTTGTTTCTATTGCTATTACATTACTTTTTTATGGTCCGCATGATGTTTTTTTGGTTTTCAAATTAATTAGCTGTGTTGATGAAGTTTTTTTTTTATTGTTAAAAATGATATGAATAATTTACTCGTTTGTCTATTATTTATTAAACCGGATTCTTTTGTATTGTTTCTAAAAAGTCGTTTCAATAGATTTTTATGGTTAAACAAGGATTAGTTGGTAAATTTTACTTACGGTGTTTCCGACCTTAAAAGTTAGACCCTTTGCTGGGACATAGTAACGATCAATATCGTCAGCTTGCCTCAAATATCGTTGACCATTAAGAAGTAAATGAAGGAGCATGATAGTGAATTCAATATAGCTGCTCAATGCAGGTGTAATCACAGTCTATGATAATGGCGGTATCTTGTTTCTTAACTGGGTTGCCAATTTGGCACGGTCGGAAAAATAGAGGAAAATCAAATTTCAAATCGATCGAACAATTGTTCGTGGCCCGAAGTCTTACTAAGACCGGCGCTACAGTCCAGGGTGGACTTGGGCCTTAACCAACAATCGTCTCCAACCACCTCGATCTTTAACCAGCTGCCTCCAAATTCGCACGCCAAGTTGGTTGAGGTCACCTTCCACTTCCATGCGCCAGCTGAGTCGCGTTCGTCCTCTACTGCGCCTTCCCACTGTTGTGGATTCAAGAGTTTTTCGGGTCGGATCACTGGTGTTCATCCATGACCCACCCACCTCAGTCGTTGGACCTTCACTGTTCTGGCTAAAACGATGTCGCTGTATAGCCCGTACAGTTCGTCGTTATATCTCCTCTCTCACTCACCACGTATGCAGACGGGACCGAAAATCACCCTAAGGTAGACCTTTTTATTTTTACGCGTAGTATGAAAACGAACGAATGAACGAACAATTCAACAAAGACTGCAAGAGCCTAACTTCAATAGCTAAACAGCGAGAAAGGTTCTCCTATCTATACGTATACGTATGTAAACGACATATAAAGACACGTTTCCAATTCCCAAAATAAAGGTATAAAAGAATATAGAACTATTTTATGAAGTGATGAAACATAGATTAATTTGATCGCATCTGTCAGACGTCCTGCAAACCGAGAAATTTCATCCAAATACACAAAACAAAGTTTAGAGGTGAACATTTCGAGCTTTGGGCATCATTCCCCTTGTATGGGATTGGTCCTATATATTGAATTAAGGAAAACATTTACCAAAAGAGTGCTTGGGAATGTGATGTTACCTTATGCACAAGAAAACATGCAAGATAATGATCTAAACCATACCGCAAGGATGAAAAAAAAGTTCTTCGAGGATCACAACTTGTCCGTCATGCCGTGGGCAGCTCAACTAGCAGACCAAAATTCAATTAAGAACTTATGGTAGGAACTCGAAACAGTAGGCAAATAGCATGGTTTTCCAATTTCAATACAAAAATTGGGTGGAGCCCAACGTAGGGCGCCAATTTGTTCTCCTGTTTTCTTTCATTCGCCGTCGGGATTAGATCGCGTATTTCAAACGCAGGCTGCCAATTCAGCACAACACGGCTCCGTTGGGTACTAATTGCGCTAAGTTCTTGCCATAAATGGGAAACGTAGAAAACACTTTCCGGTGGAGGCGATTGAATAAAAAGAGGTAATTTGACTAGGTTATAAGGCTCGCTGGAAGGATTAGTCGATTTTATTATTGGCAATTTGATAGTTAGAATTGACAACAATTATCGCAAAACTCACCAAAAATTAAATATATACCCGATACGACTTTCTTACAACACTCAGCTTTTTCACTAAAGTATGCCACCGTTTTTGAGCTCTCGCCATGGGTTTCTTTCTCGCAGATGCACTCTCACCTGCTGTGACATGTAGGCCTGCGGGACATTGCCGCAGTGGTCGAGTTAAAATTATTTTCGGCTCTTTTGGCTAGGTTCTTTGTTATGATAGAGTATTCTCCCAAAATTTACCTTTCGCGTATAAATTTGTATTCTATATCCTGTTCCTTGGAAAAGGGATAGCATTTGGAGGAGGGGAGAGGAGGCTACCAAATTGTTTGCTATTCTATACATCTAGTCAAGATTAAGGTTGAGCACTCGGCTTTTGGTGGTGTCGTCACTGACTGTCTCTCTCTTGGCATCTGTAGGTGGTGTTGTTTCGTCGTTCTTGGTGTTGGGGGGCGTTCTTCTTCTCATCCGTACCTGTTGTGGTTGGTGGTATTGTTCCGTCGGTCTTAGTTTTGGAGACGTGGTAAAATTGACCGCAACAATGAAACTAAGCACTACACCATGGCCGCCCCCTACAATATTATTAAGTTTTCGGAAATAGATTTTTTTTTTTATTCCATCTTGTGTAAACAATGGTAAATAAATGTTTTAACAACTAGAGAGGTTGAGTTGAGTCTCGATTGCAATTTTTCAGTTTTTTGGCGAGTAAATTCAAGCGAGTGGGTGTTTACGAGTGATGACGATGGTTGTAGTTGGTGTGAAAGAGTATAAGGCTAAACTAGCGAATGACGACGTAATTCATGTCATTAATCAAACGTGCTAATGAAAAGTAGATCAACATTTGTTTGGACGGATGCCCAACTCTAAGACGGATTTGTCTTCACAAAATTTCGACGCGACTGAATGGGTAGTGTGTGAATAAAAACTGAGGGAATACTCTGGGCAAACATTCTTAAGAGAAATATTTTCTGAAACTTGACGAAACTCATTTTTATTCAACTCAAATTCTGTATTTTATCCAAAAAGTTGAGGCAACACTCTACCTCAGTTTTTATTCGCACCACTCAATGTCTAAATCTACACATTGGGTTAAGAGAACGGGATTTCGTGCAATTTTCTCGATACAAGCTTCTGCATAAGCTTGTTAAGTGTCTTAATCGAGCTTGTATAGCTGCAGACATATGAGCCAGGGATTGGGACTATTTTTAACGACTATATTATGCCGGCGCACGACTTCCTTTACGCTATCAGTTATTTTTCGCAGAATTTGCTAAGAAGTCAGTCAGTTTGGCATATTGGAAAGTACAGCTGATTCCAGTTTAAAGCAGGAAACACAAGATACAAGCGTTGTACCGACGTAGGTTGGGTAAATATCTGTACAACCGTTATGTGCCGCACATACATATACTACTAGCTGATACCCGCGACTACGTTCGCGTGGAAAGACGTCACATTATACCCTATGTCCTTTTCCGGGTTTCAAGACATCGATGAGTAATTATAGACTTTCAATTCCTCATATTAACTTTGCAAGACCTCCCAGTAAACAACATTCCTGGATTTTCTTTCTAGCTCGAGGATGACTAGGCTATCAGGTCAATTGACTCTGAGCCCGCTAAGGGACAAAAAGTAATTCCTCAGATTCACACCATCCACTTCTTCAGCAGAAAATTATTGGTGCTGTTGCCTGAGTCGTGTATTTGATTGAAAATAGCACTTTCCCTCACTCATGAAAGGCAATCCCTTCTAACATGATGAATAATTAGGCACAATACATATGTATATTCTCTCAGAAAAACCAATTAGATCTTTCATAACATCGCATGGGTTACTCGGTACATTTTCCTTTCCTCCTCTCTCCATCACCAATATCAAGAAATACTTCCCTCAAGTCACGCGGAGATGGATACGCATGTTAACTTTTAAGACTTCGATATTAGGCTATCAGATTGATGACTTGAGACAGGCCTTCGCTTCATTTGCTGTGTTCCCCGTGGCACAAAAGGCTTGGTCTGTCTGAAGTCACCATCCAAAAGCACTGTCAGAGCATCCTATTTCGATACTCAATACCTTTTTATGAGCCATGGTACACTGATCCCACACTATAACTTTGGCTTCTCGAAGCACCTGAGCCAAATCACTCTCCTTAGAGATGTTACAAAGTGTAGGCTCAGAATGACTTAGGTTGAGATGCTATGAGTGGGTTTGAGGTAGAGTGACCTGTCATGTCTTCTTTAACCAAGGTAGCTGCAGTACCAGAGGCCGCTGACTACATTTGCGCATTACTATAAATGGCCGAACTTTAACGGCCTCTGTCTTGGCCCACAGTTATAATTTTGGAAAACGGTAAAACACGTGTTTATTTATTTCTGTTCTAGAATATACTCACCAAATTACAACATCAAAATCCAATTAAAATTTTTTTTTCATACAAACTTCAACACCCTGTAACACCCTGTAGAAGCTGAATTTCCTTCCTTGTATACCTCATAAAAGGAACCTCTGTGCAAAATTTCAGCTTTCTAGGTCCAAGGGTTCCGGCTGGGCGTTGATGAGTCAGTGAGTTAGTCAGGACTTTTCTTTTTATATATTGAGAAGATTTGGATAGGATATCCATACAACCAGAATACAATACAAATTGTACATTCAAGAAAGATAATACAACCATACAATATCAGTACAACAATCGGATGGGTGGTCGGATACACACTATAACCGCCGCATATATCAATGGTTGTATCGTGTTTTTCTTACTTAAAGTCCTGCAAATGGTAGTAAACGGCGTATGGTATGTTTCAGACAATATTTTTTAGTAAAATCATACACTTCTTGGACCATATCCCAATTGCTGGATTAGAAAAAAAAAACTGTTTGTGAAGTTTTCCCTTTCTTGATCCTTGAACTCTATCTTCATGCGAAATTCAACCTTTCTAGATTCTTAGGATGCGAGGGTTCTTTTTCCGTTTTTTTGTACGGAAGCCTTGAAATATATGTATATGCATGTACATGTATACATAACACATGTGTCTGTGGTGTAAAAAGCTTAAAGTTCGCTGTGGTAAAATTCTAATACATCTAATAATTTTTTTTTTTGCAAATATGTGTATTTTGAAAAGACTATTTTCAATTGCTTATATTATTCTAAGCTGTTAAAATGTTTTTAAATATACTTCATTATTGTATTTCCTGTGTTGGTTTTTCGTTATTTAAAAATTCTTTTACATGTCTGATCTTTAGTTTTTACTAAAGCTATCCGAGTTCATCTTATCAGAGAGCAACTTTTACAAAAAATTAATTTTTTTGCTTAAGGCGGCTTGGTGAACAATTTCATATTTACTACATATTTACTTTTGTTAAATTATTGTAAATTATGCTTCGACCGATTTGCATAAACGGCGGTTAAACGTTCTAAAATTTACATGATTTGGCATGAACAATTAATTTTGACCTTTATCACTTTACATATTTTTATTTAAACATTCCAAGTGTTTACAAGTTTTTTTACAAAAAAACTTTTAGTAACAAAAGACAAAAAGATAATTGTGATAATTTTTTTATATGTGGTACAGGCCCAGGCTGCCCGCCAATACATAGTAACTGAGCTTTTATAATTTATTTATTGCTTTATTTTAATTAGATGTTTTTTTATTTGTTAAATTTTCTAACAATTATTTTTTTTTTTCAGGTTTTAGCAATTGATAGTGACTCCGGTGAAAATGGTCGAGTCACATATGCTATTAAATCGAGGAAAGGAAAAGCAAAATTTCGGATAGACTCCGATACGGGTGTAATATTTGCAGCAAAGCCCTTTGAACCCGACACTGAATATGATCTTACAATTCGCGCAGAAGACAACGGTGAACCGAAGCGAACGCATACTACTAGCGTAAACGTAATAGTAGTTCCCGTACCCGAAACTTCGCAGCATCCCCCTGTGATAAAATCATTTGATAACGAAGTCGACGTTACAGAAAGCGATCGGCCAGGATTTCTTGTTACCCTCGTTCAAGCCTCAGATGAAGACAACGATCAGCTATGGTTTGATATCACAGGTAAGAAATAATTTTCACCACTACTATATCGATTTTTTAATGCAATAAACACCTTCTAGATGGTGATCCTCGCAATGAATTTTATATCGGAAGAGATAACGGCAAAATACTGCTTACTAAATCACTGGATTGGGAAGTTCAAAAAGAGTATAATTTAACCATTTCCGTAACTGATGGAGCCCATACAATAATTACACAGTTATATGTTCATGTGATTGATATTAACGATCATAGACCCGAATTTACCGATTCAGTCTATAAAATAGATATTTCCGAAAATATAGACGAAGAATCGGAGATATTGCAGTTGCATGCAACAGACATGGACGAAGATAAGAAAATTTTTTACACGCTTCATGCGGCACAAAATCCAATTTCGCTGACCTTATTTCGCATTGATTCAATCACTGGAAACGTAATTGTCACCCAACGTCTCGATAGGGAACGCCTGGCAGAACATATTTTGATAGCAATAGCCAAAGATCAGGGCACTCCTGCAAAACGAAACTATGCGAAAATTATCATAACAGTTCATGACCACAATGACCATCAGCCTGAATTTACGACGAAAATTGTGCAAGGTAAAGTTTTTGAGTCCGCAGCTATAGGAACAGAAGTTGCTCAGCTTTTTGCCATCGATCGTGATCTTGGAGACAATGCAAAAATTACTTATTCAATTGTTAGTGGTAACATTGGAAATGTATTTGATATTGATTCTGTTATGGGTGTAATAAGTGTAAACAAAGAACTGGATATTAATTCTATGCCTGAGTACATGTTGCAAGTGAAAGCTTCTGATCATGGAAAACCTCCACTGTCATCGCAAGTTCCAGTACACATAATAATTACGATGGCGGAAAATGACCCTCCACGTTTTATCAAAGAACAATCGTTTGTAGAAATTTATGAAAATAGACCGATTGGAACGTACGTTATTCAAATTGAGGCTAGATCAACATCTTCTATAAATTATGAAATTGTCACCGGGAATAATGGCGATGTATTTGAAATAAATCCATCAACGGGAGTCATAACGACAAAAGATATCGTTGACTATGAAAAAGTCAAGTAAGTATGATATTTTTTGCTTTGTATATGGAATATTGAAAAAAATGTTTTATTTACTTTTAATTTAGTTAATTTTAATGATTAAAAATATAAAGAATCGTTATTTTATAGAAAGAATGCATATAGGTATGTACAGGGTTTTGCAATAAGAGCGCTACAAAAGTTTTTTTTAAATAAAACAAAAACGGTTTGGATATCAATGAAATTCTTTATTCCTGTGAAAGTACGTTCGATGCCATTATGTATGGAACTCGATTTCTTTTGCATGGCCACCACGGGCACGCTTGCAGAAGTCCAGACGCTGAACCCAATTTTCGACGGTTTTCAAGCATAAATCGGCCGATACTGCTGCAATTTCACGTTCGATATTCGTACGAAGTTCATCAATCGTCGCTGGCTTGTTGGCATAGACCATAGACTTGACGTAGCCCCACAGGAAATAGTCTAACGGCGTCAAATCGCACGACCGAGGCGGCCAAGCGACTGGACCATTTCGTGAGATAACACGTTCTCCAAACTTGGTTTCCAATAAATTGATTGTGACATTCGCTGTGTGGGTTGTGGCGCCGTCCTGTTGGAACCACCTGTCCTCCAAGTCCATATCATCCAATTGGGGCCAAAAATATTCGGTTATCATTGAACGGTAGCGATCCCCATTCACAGTAACGTGCCGGTCTTGATCATCACGGAAGAAGTACGTCCCAATGACGCCGCCGGCCCATAAACCACATCAAACCGTAATTTTTTCGGGATGATGACAATGATGACTCATGGAGTACGTGTGGATTGCTGCCTGACCAATACCGCATATTTTGTTTATTGACGAAGCCATCCAGCCAGATATGAGCCTCATCGCTGAAGATGATTTTTCGATGAAAATCCGAATCATTTTCAAGTTGTTGCTCAGCCCAATTCACGAACATACGACGCTTCTGGTGGTCAAGCGGCTTTAGTTCTTGCGTCAATTTAATCTTGTAAGGATGTAGGCCAAGATCTTTTCGCAAAATTCGCCACAACGACGTCACAGAGATGCCCAACGCTTGAGAACGACGTGTGAGAGACACATCTGGGCTTTCTGCAACTGAAGCCTCAGCGGCAGCAATATTCTCGACACTACGGGCACTTCTTTGTCTCACTGGCACGGGAACATTTTGTACTGTGCCTGTGGATTCAAATTTTTCCACTAGACGCTCAATTGTTGATCTGCTAGGACGATTATGACGACCATAAATTGGACGTAGCGCTCTTAACGTTGAGGCCACTGACTCCGAATTTCGGTAGTAAATTTTAATAATTTCGACTCGTTGTTGGCTCGTATATCTTTTTATCATGAAATGGCAAACCTTACCAAAAAACCGTCAAAAAACCGCAAGAAAAATATGGCGGAATTGTGGAAAGAGTTTGTGGGTTAACACTAAATCCAAAAGTAAGACAATTGTACGCTGTAAAGTTCACCGATCGAATGATTTTATTTTACTACTAAAGAGTTGACACATATAATACAATTCAGTTATACATGTTGTCACGCCACATCACTCCCCTCGTAGTAACTTAGTACGAGTTACGAAAAGGAAATTACATAGTTCAAGTTGCAATAAAAGGAAGTTACATAAGTATGTTTAGCTTCTAGAACGTTCGGGGAATCGTACGATGCTTTCGAAGCGTGTCTTCTTGGCGGATGTATTTAAAACTGGCGCAGGAACTGATGCGGGAAACTTCTTGGTTGTCGATTCGGCATCAGCTGACGATCTTGAGGTGTCGCTGCTGTTGTCAGCCGGCAGATAGGCTGGTTTTAGACAACCTGAAATTATTTCGGAGATCATCAACAAACTCATCTGGGGTTGTTTTTGCAGATGTGGTAGATGAGAAAAACTCCCCGGGAAGGGGAATAGGTTCGCCGAACACTAGTTCTGCTGTTGTTGAATTGAAATCTTCTTTATAGGCTGCCCTCATTCCCATCAAGACCACGGGAAGCACATCGACCCACTTCTCTGTTTCATGGCACATTATGGCGGCCTTGAGTTGTCGGTGTAAACGTTCAACCATGCCATTACCCTGCGATGGTAAGCTGTAGTGCGCAGATGATTAATTCCAAAGAGTCCAGCGAGTGACTGAAAGAGTTCTGAAGTGAACTGACGGCCTTGATCTGATGTGATACGAGCGGGAACACCGAATCTGGAGATCCAACCACTGAATAGATGACGCGCAACAGTTTTGGCCTCGATATTCTCGAGTGGGAACGCTTCCGGCCATCTAGTAAAGCGATCGACGACAGTGAGGCAATACTTGTAATTCCTGGATGTTGGAAGTGGTCCGATAAGATCGATATGGATGTGCTCGAATCGTGTTGATTGTGAAGAAATGCTGCCTAGTAGTGCTACGGTATGTCGAGTGACCTTAGAGCGTTGGCATTGAACGCAGGCTCGTTCCCATGCAACACAATCCTTGTTGATCGATGGCCAAACATACTTTTCGGCTACCAATTTTGCTGAAGCTTTGGTTCCAGGATGGCTGAGGCTGTGTAACGTTGAGACTTGTTGGTGAAACGGTTGGGGCACAAAAGGGCGAGCAATTCCGGTTAAGGAATCACAGTAGAGAAAATCGGTAGAGTCTGCGGCAGGGATAATTGTAAGGTTTAAACTGGAACCAGAGAGTAAGATTTGCTGCAGTTCTGCATCATTTGATTGAGCAGTGGCGAGTTCTTTATATGTTACGGGCTTCGCGATCGCTTCTACCCTGGATAACATGTCCGCTACTATATTCTCGGCTCCAGAAACATGACGAATATCCGTTGTAAACAGTCCTGAATGTTCCGTGGTGGGTAACTGTCCGGCAAAGTGCGATCGTTAAGTGACTTATAGTCCCCGCATGGAAGCCATCCTCCGTCTTTTTTCTGCACGAGGTGTAGTGGTGAAGCCCAAGGAGTCTTAGAACGTCTGGCAACTCCCATCTTTATCATGGTGTCAAACTCCCGCTGTGCAATTTTCAGCTTGTCCGGAGCGAGCTTACCAGCCTTGCACCTAATTGGTGGTCCTGATTTGACGACAATGTGGTGAACAGTACGATGAAGGATGTGCTTGAAGGCATCATCTGGCCTTGTTAAGGCTAAAAAGCGACCTCCACTAGATCGCCTGGATCGTTGTAGAAGAAGTCACCTAAGTGAGTCTTTTTTCCATAGGAGAGAGCCGGGCAGGTGTAAAGAAGGTGGAGGATTGTTTTCTCCTCTTCTTTGTCCATACTGCTTCTGCAGAAATCATTTGCGCAGACGCCAAGCATTGGTGTATGCCTTAGACAATGTCCAGTGATAACACATATAGTAGCGCTGTTATGCAATCTCTTGAGGGAAATCAAATCAGATCCAGCTGAATATTGAACTCGTCGGCAATCTCTACGAGAGACGAACGGCAATCTAGGGCTACAAGTGACTTTGTAGAGAATGATTCCAAGGATTCGAATGCTGTTTGACTGTCTGAAAATATGCGGATATCACGTTTTTCTTTACCCAAGATAAGACTTCTTTGATCGCCATTATTTCCGCTTGGAAGGTGCCACAGCAATTTGGGAGACGGAAAGAGGGGCTAAGATTAAGCCTATTAGAGAAAACTTGTCGGTGCGGAAGTGAACAGACTTATCTTCTAAGAATACTTCCTCTTCCCAGAATGACCTGGAGAGGATGATAACTTCGAAGTTTTTGTCAAAATCCAGTTTGGGTATGGCGGAGTCTATGTTTTCTGGGCAGATTTTGAAACTATTCAGAATGGAGGCGTTTACTAAACCACTGTGAGCTTGTTTTGAGAATAATACCACTAACGAATTTCAGAGAAGAGAGAATAGGACACCGCCCTGTGGGGTGCCTCTATTGACGATCTTCTGGCTGATATCCCACCCAGATTTGATTTAATTATCCTTGTGTTGACTTCATTTTGAAATTGAACTAAGAAAATCCGAAATGTGTAAGGAAAGGGTATTCTCAGTGAGTGCAAGTGTTGGCTGGTTTGCAAAGTTTAAAAATACTTGAGCAATATTTTTGTTACAATTTAAAATAATATTAAGAAATTAAATACGAAATCCCTTGTATTGCAGTTATAATTTACTTTCTATTAATATATTTTTTACAGATATTTTAACCTCACAATTAGAGCAACAAATATGGCATCCATATCTTCAGAATCTTCGGCGATCATTCATATATTGGATCAAAATGATAACAGTCCACATTTTCTTCAAGATAATTATTGGGGAGAGATTTCTGAATCAGCACCAATAGCGTCGCTAATATTATCAAAGAACAAAACGAATACACCTGACTTGAAGATGAATAATCAGACGTTTATTCAAACGGGTTATTCAGGAAAAGGACCTTTCCAACCTGCCTTAATTATTAATCAAAGGTAAGTCTTAATTGCATAGTTTAACATTCTCGAAACCGGTACATGGAGGCGCGTAGAACTTGCAAGCTGGCTGTTAAAGCAGCTAAGGGGCAGTCTTGGAAGGAGTTCTGTGAAAAATTGGGCCGTGATCACAGATCTGCAAACAAGGTGTTCTGGCAGACCATCCGCCGTCTCAGAGGAAGGAAGTTTAATATCATCAAAGGAGTCGAATTCAAAGATGGTGTACTTCTTTCCGATGAAAAGGACATCTTGCGCAGATGGGGCGAGTACTCCTCACTCAATCCCGAACAGGGAACTGAGGATGGCAGACCTATGGTTCTGAGTAGGGCGGAAAATAGTCCCACCGTAGAGGAGTTGACTTTGGCTATTAAAGCGCTAAAAGTCGGCAAATCTGCTGGTGTGGACAAAATCCGGCCAGAAATGCTCAAGGTTTTGGGTAAAGAGGGAGTGGAATGGCTCTCTCGTGTCATTAAAGTGGCCTGGGAATGCGGTGAAACATCTAGCTATTGGCAAACTGGGGTGATTGTTCCTCTTTTTAAGAAAGGGGATAAGAGGGATTGCTTCAATTATAGGGGTATATCTCTTTTAAGTCTCCCCGGAAAAGTCTTTGCAAAGGTGTTGGAAACGCGTTCCAGAGCTGTGGTCGAGTCCCGATGAGCAGTGCGGCTTTCGTCCAGGTAGAAGCACTACCAACCAGCTGTTCACTCTCAGAATGGTACTTGAGAAGGCCTGGGAGTATGCCAAACCTATCTACAGCTGTTTTGTGGATTTGGAGAAATCCTATGATCGGGTCCCTCGAGGTAAACTCTGGAGTGTATTGCAGGAATACGGGATTGACGGTTCTCTTCTGAGGGACATTCAATCTCTGTACACTAACTGTAAGAGCTGTGTTCGGGTGGACGGCGTTAAGTCGACACCTTTCACTGTGGGCGTTGGACTTCGCCAGGGGTGCGTTCTGTCACCTCTCCTTTTCATAGTGTACATGGATTGTATGTTACAGCGCAGCCTTGGTAAGGAACGGTTCGAATTGGGAGACTTAAGGATAAGTCATTTGCTTTTTGCTGATGACTTGGTCATCCTTACGTCCATTATATAGGTTCGTCGACGTCTGTGTTGAAGCTGGGATGAAGGTAAACGTGAACAAATCAGAGATAATGGTAATTTCCAGAACACCTTTTCAATGCACTTTAGTGGAGTCCCATTGAAACAGGTGGGAAAGTTTAAGTATCTCGGTGTCCTATTCACGAATGATGGTAGGAGCAATACTGAGTTATCCTGTTGGATTGGTCAGGCTGGAGCAATTTTGAGACAGCTTGGTCAATCTGTTATCAGGAGGGCCGAACTTGGCATCGAAGCTAAGTTGTCGGTCTTTAATTCAGTGTTTGTTCCGACACTCATCTTTGGTCATGAGGTTTGGGTAATGACCGAAAGAATAAGATCGCGGATACCAGCTGCCGAAATGAGATTTCTTCGTTGTATTGCTGGGGTGACTCGCCGAGATCGAGTTAGGAACACCAGGGTACGCGAGGCACTCAATGTCAAGCAGTTACTTCTTCGAACGGAGAGGTCCATACTTCGATGGTTTGGGCACGTCAAACGCATGTCCCCAACTCGGTTTCCAAGACGTGACATGGAATCAGTGCCATCGGGTAGACGTCCCCTGGGTAGGCCTAGGATGAGATGACTGGACCAAGTCCGAAATCTCACCTCTACCCGTATGGGGATTGCCCCTGATGAGTTAGAGTCGATGGCGGAAGATCGGCAAATGTGGAGAGTCCACTTAAGCTCCCTAAACCCGCGACCCTCATAGTGGATAAGCGGGCTATTGGAAGATGATGAATATTTTTTTGTAACTCGTTTGCGATTTTCACGTCGCGAATGTGGTTTAATGGTTTTTTTGAAACTCGAGTGATAAAAGGTTTCAATGGCGTTCAATATAATTGGGGAGATTTTTTCTGGTATCTGGCAACGCGTGGACCCAAAAGTTCGTGTCAATGCGGGTACCACCGCAGCCCTCATCGCGTTGACGGCGTTTTACGTTGACGATCACACGAGTTGACCACTTTGGGACAAATTTTGACGTCGGAGAGTCAGCCCGTTGACTGTTTTCGTTGACCGTGTAATCATAGCTTTATTAACTCAACAACGTTACTTAAATTTAACTTAATTTAACGGAAAACTACTAATCAACTATGAGTCTTTCATGATATATGAAATTGGAGCAGTAAAATTCAGGTTATTGGCAGAGGACTTTGTTTCATTTTGATCAGAAAATATTCCACTGTGGTCAGGTTCGTATTACTATATGTAGGACCTCATTGGAATCGAATGTTTTGTACTCGGACTCCGGTGCTCCGTAGAAACACAGGCAAGCACCCGAATCGTTTTCATCCCTTGTTAAAAATTCATCATTATCATCATTTTCCAATTACCCGCTGTGAGCGTCGCGCCTCATGATTTAAAGTGGTTAGCGGAAGATCGGGAGATGTGGAAGGTCCACATAAGCACCCTTAACCTGCGACTCGCGAATATATAAAACCAGGCAGGAAATCACTCTCTTCAACTACAAGATATTTGTTTCCTGCATTTTTGTTTTTCTCTTGTCTTCTAGACTCAAACCGTCTTTTAATTTCGCTTTAACAGAAAAAAACTACTACAATATTTTAACAAAAACGTTCTTCTTACAGTCCCCTAGTGATAAAAGCTACTGATTTAGATTCCGGTTCAAATGCTCAGCTGCGCTACGACATTGTTGAGAGTTTGCCTAAAAGATATTTTCACATTGATTTAACTACTGGAGCTATTAAAACAGTGATGCTTCTGGACTACGAGAAAATGCCATTTTTTGACTTCCACGTTAAGGTAAGCCTAGAAAATATTAACAAATGTGAATCAAAGCTGTTGGTAACATGTATTCTGTGTATTGTTTAATCAAAAGGTAACCGATTTGGGAACTCCCCGACTCTCATCAGATACAATGACTCGAGTTCAAATAACTGTCACTAATGTCAACGATTGTGCTCCGGTTTTCGAACGGAATGAATACAATGTTACGCTGCTCTTGCCAACATATGAAAATGTTGTTGTTATTCAGGTTAATGCATCTGATCCAGATGGTGCTGAAATTTCCATCATTCGATATGACATAATTGAGGGTAATGAAGCAAATGTCTTTGCGATGGATTCGGACACAGGTGTAATTACAACCAGGTAATGAGAATTTGGCAGAATAAAATCGATTAATAATTATGTACTTAAACCCAAACAGAGATGTAGAGCGTATGGAGCCTTTTTACAAACTTCACGTTCGTGCCTCTGATGGTAAATATTCAAAGGTGGCTTATGTGAATATCGACGTGGAAACATCGGAAAACTATGGGCTTTACTTTAAAAAGTCTACATACGAAGGCGTTATCAGTGAGAACTCAACGAAAATAACTTCAATAGCAACGGTTAATGTTCTGGGCTCTAAGTTAAATGAGCATATTGAGTATAGAATTTTGAATCCTACTAAGTTATTTCGGATCGGCCTAACATCTGGTGCAATAGAATCTACTGGGCAAATTTTTGACCGAGAAGTTTGTGACAACTATGAACTTATAGTTGAAGCACGGTCTCAGGCCCAGTTAGATGGAAAGCCCCGAATAGCTCACGTAGTAATCAATGTAACTATCTTAGATATAAATGACAATTGCCCCATGTTTGTAAATCTTCCTTACTATGCGGTGGTGTCTGTAGATGATCCAAAGGGGTCATTTGTGACAAAAGTGCACGCAGTAGATCTAGATAGTTTAGAAAATGGAGAAGTGCGCTACGAAATGAAACGTGGCCATGGCGAATTATTTAAAGTTGATCGAAAAACAGGCGATGTCACACTTAAACAATCTCTGGAAGGTCATAACAGAGACTATGAGCTTTTAATAGCAGCCTATGATGGAGCTGTTACCCCCTGTTCGACGGAAGTCGGCGTCCATGTGAAGGTAATTAAGACAAAAACTTGAATTTATTTTATACGCATGTATGTACGTACAACGGGATGGTTTTTATTTGGGTTGGGGTCTAAAATTTTGCATCTTTAAATTCTGTTTTATATGACTACACCGATTCGCTTTGCTGCGTTTTACCTTATGTTTTAAAATGCGCATATAAAAATTTGTTCATTCAGAATTTCTGAGTGATTAACATACTTTTGGAAGTCAGTCTCTTCAATCACCCTGATGTACTTAATATATGTATATGCTTCCATTATTATTACATATAATATTGTTTTAAAATTAATTTTAAAATCTTTTCGCATCTGTATTCGATAGGTGATTGACAAGTCGATGCCAGTATTCAGCAAACAGTTTTATTCTGTTTCAGTAAGTGAAAACATCGAAATTTATACCCCACTTTCTGTCACTATTCAAGCAGATAGTCCGCTTGGACGCAAACTTATATACACAATTGCAAAAGGGAATGAAATGGAACAATTTGCACTTGATTTTAATACAGGTAAGTTGTTTAATCAGTTTAGTTTTGGGATCATTATTAGTACAAAGGTAGGCCCCTAAATCTTATTGAAGGGATTTATTTTTGTAAAACGAAAATGAATTCAGTTACTTACTTACTTCCAACAATATTAATAATTAAATAAGTTATGAACAACGAAACCCAATAAAAAGAAAGTAAAGGCCTGTCTGAGTGAGCCGGAACAGACACATAAGAAACAAGTTGACGTACCAAACTATGCAAATAGAAACAAAGAAATATCAGATCAGCAATTCTGGTTCTTTTTACTTGGACAGTGGAAGAGAAATGGTCGAACTTATTAAATATTTGATCCAGTAACTACAGCCTTGGCCAAATGTATTAGGCACCCCTTTCTTTTTTTCTTTGCTGCGAAGTCCTTTCCCGTAATTCATTTATTTGAATAGTATGACTTATGGCATCATAATACGAGGTTGAACAAGTAATTTATATTTTAAGAAAGGCCATTAATGCACTTTTGTGATGCAACAACGACTTTATGGGTTTTTTTCTCATATGGGATCAGCGCGCGATCATTGCTCGAAATCGATAGACGCGTGCCTAATTTTTTTTCTATTGCTAGTAATTGTGAACTGTGTGTTCACTTTTATTATAAAAAGCCGAAAGCAAGTGAACTGAATCCGGGAAAACGTGTGAAAATACAGCTTTTATTTGAAGAAGGAAAAAATCACACCCAAATTGCAAAAGAAGTAAAGTGGACACGTTGTTCAGTCCAAAGCGCAATTAAACGGTACAGGCAGACTGGTTAGCACATACATCGCGAAAAATCCGGGTGGAAAAAGATTATCACGCGTCGGGAGGGCCAATTTTTAATACGAAATTCTCTAAAAACTCAGAGCAAAACCTCTTCTGAGCTTGCTGCTGAGTTGTTGAAGGATCAAAGAAAAAAAATGTCTTCCAGAACTGTTAGATGAAGACTTAAGGACGCTGAATCCAGATCAAGAAAGAAGTCGTGGGTGGTAAAAACAAGAAGGCATGCGTGGAGTGTGCGAAAAAACATGTATATTTTACGGAAGAAAATCGATGCAATGTTTTGTGGTCAGATGAAGCTAACTTTGAAGAACGTTTCATTTATGGATCGCTTTTAATTTTGACATCAAAAAATTTAACTAATTATGATGTTGCCTAGACGAATATAACTTTTGTAAATAATGCTATGCATCCTGCCACAAATCAGCCTTAAGCATGAGGTGGTTTAAAGACAATAGCATAGACCTGCTTGAGTGGCCTGCGTAGCCCCCGGAGCTCAACCCTATAGAACATCTATGGGCTATTATGAAGCGTAGGATCCTGCAGCACTCAATCACATCAAAAGAAGCACTAAAAACTGTGTTACACCAAGAACGGAGCGATATTTATTCGGAAGAGTGCCGCCATCTAATCAGCTCTATGCCCACCAGAGTCGCTCAAATCATAAAGGCCAAAGGCGGTCCAAACGAAATATTAATTTTATCTAATAAAATGAATTATTAATCATATCTGCTTACTTTGATTTTGTTTAATCTTATTTTTTTGGAATAAATAAATAAATAGCTGGCGCGACAGCTCGGGATGAGCCAATGCCTAGCTTCTCGCAACCATTCATGCTGTGCGTGATACATTTTTCGCACGAATGGAAGGGACCTACAATTTATTGCCGACTCCGAACGGCGAGGTGAGAAGCTCTTTCATGACAGATTATACTCTCGGAGGCTTGTCATTCCCCGACGAGAGGTGGTGCCGCGAAAAATGTTTGGTGTTTTCCTGGCTGGGGCTTGAACCCACGCCGCTCGGTCAGCAGTCGAACGCACTAACCACTGAGCCCACACATTTTTCTGGAATATATTGATAATTTTAAGAGGTGCTTAATACATTTGGCCAAGGCTGTATTTCTAATTTTTTTGAGTAAAAGAAAAAAAAAGACAAGAAAAACGTTTGGACAAAACCTTGAAATTGTTTTCAGCGAAAACAAACTTTTTGCGTTAGACTTACATTTACCTTAGCTTAGGTTAGTTTAAAGGAGTGGCGGTTTGATGTTAGGCGCCGCCTCACTCGGATCTTCAAGGATCCATTGTGTTCTCCGTTGTGGGACCTACATTCATGTACCTGTTGGGAAGAGAATAGATTATTTATTGATCGTTATTAGCCCCCTAAGCCACCTTGAATCCAGTATACATTTTAGGATGGCCTTCAGTGGCATGGTTGAGAGTTGGCCTGAGTCACTGCTGAGGCTTAGATCCTCGCAGAAACGTGTCTTCCTTCGCGTCTATATCGCCACATCTTCTGCAGAGAACAGTCGTGATTAGTCGCATTCTCTTTAGTTGGGTCGCCAGTAGGTTGTGGCCTGTCCTTTAACCTTTAACCTAACCTACCTTAGCCTACGTTTGTCTTAAATAACTTTACCATACTATAATACTAATTCTAAATAAGAAAGGAAAGAACTTGAAGAACTCAGATCTTAACATGTAAATCGTTTAACTTAAGGTACCTGACCACCTTTTAAATTTCAAAAAATCGATTTTTTTGTTTTTTGCATTTTCTTAATCCTTTTACTTTTTTTCAAAATGCGAATTCTAACAGTGTGAAATAAGTGAAAGTACTATGTGCTCTGTGCTTGTTCGAGTAGTACAGAGTAAAAACTTTAAACACGTTTTTCTCTAAACTACTTTTTTTCAAATGGCGGACAGATTATCTCCGAAACTACTCGGCCGATTTCAATGAATTTGGTCTTGTTTTCTTTGTTGAGATGTTTTGTATGCCAATTTACACCATTTTGGCAAAAAAAATTGTTTATAACATTTTTTTTTAACAAAGAAAAACGGGTATTTTTTCAACTTTTTTTCAAACATCCGCCATTTTTTTTTTTTTTTTAGATTTTTGGCAAAATGTGGTAAATTGTCACGTAAGGGACCTTTCTTTTGAAGGTGCCGTTTTTTGTTTTAGTTTCAGATTTACCAATCTTGAGATAAACTGTCCGCCATGGGACACCATTTTTTTGAGGCGTCGACTTTGGCGTCTCCTCGATAGATGTTAAAAAATGAAATTAAAAAAAATTCAATTATTTTTGTATTCTATAAGCTTTAAATAAAACTTAAAAAAAAAATCATTGTAATATCTTATACAGGGCCTGAGAAAAAAATGTTTGAAAATGTAGAATTTTTTTGCCTCCTAAGGTGGTCAGGTACCTTAACAGTCTAAGAAGACACCTTTCTCATAGAAAAGTGTTTTGTATTGATCGCAATTAATTCTAAAGTGTATTTTATTTATTTATTAATTTTATTATTGAACGAAACTCTTTGAAGCATACATACATATGTTTAAGAGCAGATACGCAATATAAAATCTATATCCTATGTGAATATTGATGGTTTTACGTAATAATGTAAGGAAAATATTTATAAACAAACTTCTTCAATAATAGTAATGCATAGGAATAATTCAATAAAACATTTATTATTATTACATGCAGCACCTGATAATAAGACTGGTCCTTGTAAGTATATTTTAGCAACAATAATTAAAAACAAATATCGTACTTAAAGCTTTAAGCCGTTTTGTCACAACAACAGTTCTTATTTCTTCTACAAAACCCTCTCTTTAAAAAATCACACGCAATATGTTTTGAATGTTAAGTATATAGGGATTCTCTCATTAGTTGTACAACACGAATGTGGAATTATGTTTCCAACGTCCATTGGTATCTTCTTTATCTGTGCGTCGATTTCTTTATTCCCTGTGCTTTAGGGGAAGTTCTTAACCCTTTACAGCGCTGTGTTGCAGATCTGCAACATATAAAAATGCGTAATAAAACACCACAGAAATATATTTTAGCGGTATGGCGCTATGTCACACAACTGGGATATAATACTTACAAGGAACAATGCCGCTTTGTAGATATTGTACCGTTATTTCGCACGATATTAACATTTGAGTCCAGGATTTGGTTTTTGGTTACGCTTTGGTAGTGCATTTTTAAACACGACATTTTCTGTTAATTTTGAATTGGGCATATCTTTTGATCGCATATACATAACTTTGCTTGAACATGCTTGGCGATATTCCCAGGGACTGCGAATTGAAATTCGGTGCCCGTATTCAGCTCAATTAACGCAATATTGGAGAAATGCATCAAGTTTTTCTTGTTTATTAAACTGTTTTTTGCGAAAAAAAATTTTTCATTATTTTTTATGTTGAATTGATTGCTTTTCACATCAATTGCTGGCAGTTTTTTCAAAAAAATCGTTCTTGCGCTGTAAAGGGTTAATGTTTTAGCGGGTGCTTATTACTAAACAAAAAGAACATTTAGAAGTATCGGTAAAGGAAACCAAATATCACTGATATGGGCCTTTTTGTTACCACAACTTACGTGACCTGCGACAACCGGGAGTACCTAGATTCAGCCTGTGGAGTTGAGAAAATGGATTACGTCTCGCATCCCTTTATAAGAGATGTCGTTGAGGTCGTCGAAGAATGGTTGGTTAAGTGCACGAGTTATAACTTAATGAAATTAAACTCAATTTAATGGTTAACAAAATTTATCGATCTTAACTCGTCTACGATTAACCAGAGAATGCCTAGTTTTCTGCCCAAATTTCTTTCATTCTTCCACACACCAAACGGGAAGATACAAGCATGTTGTACCCCACGCTAAGCGAGTTGTACACAGAGGAGCACGTGCTTGATTTGGGCTTAGCAACACTGGTACCTTTCCACGCTTGGATTGACCATGTGGACAAGGATATTGTATGACCGCCAAATTCCACAACATGTTTTGGTCTGCTCTCTGCACATAACTTACGCTGTCTGGTTCTTGCTAGTGCCGGACATTTGCATAGGAAATGGAAGAGAGTTCCTTTTTCGTTTTCGTTTTCGCGGCTGCGGCAGTGGGGGTTATATGGTATACCTAATTTGGCCGCATGGTCTATAATTGGTCAACGCCCCGTAGTTCTGGCAATATTTGAACGGGTTTTGTTTACAAGATCTCTGGTTCTAGTGTTGTCGTAGTTGGGCCTTAATATGACGCAGTTGATAAGCCTCTGCTTTAAGAATTACTGGCTCATCGAATCCTTATATGGCTGAGATATGAGCTCGTTTGTTATCTAGAATGATCTACCTAGGTTTTAGTTGAACAATTTTGATTTACTGATGCTGCGAAAAGTTGCGTTTTTGGCTAATAATACACGCTTTGCGCGATGCAATGTGTTTTTGTGTGATTTCAAGCGTCATCGTGAAATCGCTAGCGAGTGTCCTTGACAGAGCGATTTCACCTTGTTTCATTTGTGTTTTAAGAGTGGTAAAGTCAAAGATCATGTAATAAAAAGATATTCAACTTCTGCCCTTCTATCCTTCTATGAGTGCATTTTTTTAGGTTCATATTTTTAATTGTACACCTTACTCCTTTAGACCGAATTATCCTTCCACTAATTTAACTGCTGAATATAGAAAACTCGTATAAAATTGGTTTCTTAGGTTCATTGCCCATACCAAAACTTTATTTGCTGTTTATTTGTTTTAGGTACGATAACTGTAGCCGACGAGCTAGACTACGAACGTATCCAAAGCTACGATTTGATAATTCGAGCTACCGACAGCGTATCAGGTGTATCGGCAGAAGTTCCAGTCTCTATAATGGTGTTAGACGTTAATGATTGCCCACCGGAAATAGAGCAAGATATTTATAATATAAGTGTTTCCGAAGGATCACCATTTGGCACATCTCTATTGAAAATTAAAGCTGTCGACAATGATACTGGAATCAACAAAGAAATTATGTTTGCAATTGAATTTGATGACCAAAACAATAACTCCGACTATTTTCATCTGGATCCTGTGGAAGGAATACTATACTTAAAGAAAAGCCTGGATCATGAAATGCAGAGAGTACATCATTTCACTGCTATTGCTACCGATGGAGGGTCCCCTCCCTTATCATCAACAGCGCATGTTTGGGTTACAGGTAAGCAAGTAGATATATGGCTTCAAATCCTTAATTCTTTATTGACTTGGTTATTATCATTTCAGCAAAAAACTAAACACATAGTAGAATTTATAACAACATACTTATTTGCAATTACTTTTTTCTTTTATTTCTAGTCATTGATATTAATGATAACGCTCCGAAATTCGAGGAACCTTCGTACGCTTGTCTGCTTTCTGTTCACGCTAAACGCGGACAATTCGTAACAATTGTAAGAGCAAGTGATCCTGACTATGTAGACCACACTAATCTTGTGTACAAAATCGCCCAAGGGAATGAAATGCAAACTTATGACATTGATCCATCAACAGGACTTATTACCTTAATTAATATGAACAATTTTGCGGAACACCAACTAACAACACTGAATGTATCTGTCACAGATGGAATCTATACGAGCTTTACTCGAGTGAAAATTAACATATTGCCGGGCAATTTAAACAGTCCTGTGTTTGTGCAATCTATTTATGAAGTGAAACTAAGTGAGAATCAACTGCCTGGACGTCATGTGCAAACGGTAATTTTGTTTTATTATACATATGTACTTAAACTTTTTATCTTACATACACGCCTATTAATATTAGAAGCCAAAGTGGTGATTGACGATAAAAGCCCCTTAGGTTAGGTTAGCGAGCTGATGAGTACAATGAGACCCTTTTCATAAGTTTATGTAGACTGCGTGCTTATACATCCCATATCACTGATGATAGACACCTGGTTGTCCTTACAAACTTGAGTAGATCCGATAGTAAACCTGGGATAGCTACTCGATATTATCGGAGATGAATCTGCCCAAAGTTATTTTTCTAATATTGCAGAGACTTGGACAATTGTTGTGTCCTCATGTACATCTTCCTCCCCGCTTCCTCTGCATAGATCGTCTCCGGTAAGGTGCAGCTTTTTTGCATGATATCTGAGGATTTTGTGGCCTGTAATTAATTCTACCAGCAATGACAGGGTTTTTTTTGTAGGATCTTAGTGGTTCTATTTCCTTCTGGAAATTTTGCAGGTGATTAGTGTTTCTTTTAAGGCCAGGGCCACGCACTGAGCGACTGAGCGACGAGCAACTGAGCGACGCAAAAAAATTAGAACATATGGAATCGTAGGGCTGTGGCCACGTAGTTACTAAGCGATGAGTGATTTTTCTAAGCGACAGAGCTACGTCGCTCTGAATTCAATTTTGTTCTAATTTTGTAGTTCATCGCTCAGCGATAAAGTGAAAATGGAGCAAATAAATAAATTTAATAAATAAATTTTGATTTCAGCTGTCGACAACGACATTTTCACTACTAATCGCTCGAGCGACGTCGCTCAGCAAAAGGCCACTCGTCGCTCAGACTTGTCGCTCTATCGCTCGTCGCTCATCGATCAATCGCTCAGTCGCTCAGTGCGTGGCCCTAGCCTAAGGCTGATCGCTGGTTCTAAGGCTAATCGCTTCTTGGCTTGTTCGTCAGGAGTCTCTTTTCCCTGCGCACCATTGTGGCCAGGGACCCAGCAGAGTTTTAAACTATGCTGCGTGCCCAGAACCTTCAGCTCTTCGTGAAAGCACTTTACAAACTTTGTTGATTTGACGAGCAGCCAATGCTTTTATAGCCGCCTGGCTGTCTATGAAGATCGTGATATCTAGTCACTGCTAGAACCTCTGCCTGGAAAACACTATTGTTCTCAAGGAGTCTTGTTGAATTGCCAAATCCTGGCTGCTCAGAAAAAAAACATCTGAAGCTGTGGAACCATCCGTGTAGATGGACTTTGTTTCGTTGAAATGTTCTTCGTTTTCCAACTGTTCTCTGCTGGGAAAGATGTAGCAGAAGGTATTTGACGAAGTCCAGAGACGGATTCGTATAGTCAGAGTCAACACTTATGTCCGGATATTTGTTCAAAATCTTGGCGTGTCCATATGAGCTCGCTCTCAAGAATTTAGACTGACTTAACCTCAGAGCGATCTTTACTGCAAATTCTTGCATGTAGAGATCTAGTGGTAGCAGATTGAGAATTGTCTCCAACCCTGCCGTTGAAGTTAAATCTCAGTGCACTGGTCGTTTCAATGCAAGCTAGTCTTTATATCTTGGTCAAGGCTTTGAGGTTAGTGGTTTTAGTTGCAACTTGCCACCAGACTAAACCTAAGAACGCTATGTAGTATCGGCCTAACGATTGCAGAATACAGTCATAGGATTATGCTGGGTTTAGGTCCCCAGCTCTTCCCTACTGCGATCGAGGCCTTTTTGATTATTTTTTTAACATTTAGGTTCCAGTTCAGTTTTCTGTCTAGAATGGGTCGCAGGTTTAAGGGGTATCCCCCCAATGTTAGGCAGTGTGAACTCTGGTAGTATTAATTTATTGGTAAATAGTACCAAATCGGTTTTCTGTGGCTGCATTGTTTTGTCCAGTTGTTGAGCGCGTTTAGGGCGCCTTGTAGGAGCTGACTTATGGTGTCCTGCCCGTTACAAGCAACACCACATCATCTGTTTAATCTATCATCTTTATACCGCTGACATTCAATGTCATTAATGATAACGCCCCAGAGCAGAGGGGATATAAGCCCTCTTTGTGGGATCCCTCTAGAGGCAGTAATTTTTAACTGAGCTCGTCCTATGTAGTTTGGCGTTAATATGCTTTTGCTCAGCAAATCAAATGCCAGCTTGACAGTAGTACTGTTTTCCAGGGCTCTCTTGACCGCAGTTGTGTCGACACTGTTGAAGGCACCCTCAATGTTTAGGAATGCGGCTAGCGTGTATTCTTTGTAATGCAGAGATTCCTCAAAAACCCCTTAAGCCTTGTGTAAAGGTCAAAAATTGGACGACCTTTACTGTGTTTCTTATAAAGAGATAGAGGTAAGAGGAAGCAAACCTCAGACAGGAACCATGTGCTAATTATTTATTTTATTATTTGCGGTTGAAGGGAAATTAAATACCATAACAGATATTTTTCATTATTTGTTTTTTTTTTTTTTGTTTCAGGTATCTGCTATTGACAAAGACTTGGGCGAATTTGGCACATTTACATATGATATTACGTCGGATGCTATGAAGGAATATTTTTCGATTGATAAAACTAAAGGAGTTATCGAAACAAAAGTATCTCTTGACAGAGAAGTTTGTTCGTATTATGAAATTCCAGTAGTTGCAACCGATAACGGGGGACGATTAGGCTTCGCAATTGTCAAAGTAAAGATCATTGATGAGAATGACAATCCACCGATATTTGTATTTAAAGAATACCATGGAGTGATAAATAGCAATCTGCCAATTCTTGTCCCATTTATAAAGGTAACGCAAGAATGTTTTCTACATTTAATTTATTCAATAAATACGTATTTCTAATTTAGGTAAAAGCCATGGATAAGGATGAATATGAAAACAGTGTTATACATTATTCGATGTACGAAGCTGAAAATAACAAGATAAAAGATCTATTTGCAGTGAATGAGAATAATGGATCAATTTATCTGACAACATCAGCTTCGAAATATGTTAACCAAATGTTTGAATTTTTTATTCGAGCTACCGATGGTGGCACGCCTTCATTGCATACGGATGTTCCTGTTTCAGTGCTTATTGCTAACGACAGTGTGAAGCTACCCGCCTTCGAACAAAAAGAGCGTACACAGTTTATATCGGAATTATCTACACCCGGCACCTTGATTACTAAAGTACGTTTGGCTGGAAATTTCACGGGAAAGTATACAATTATTTCGAGTGCTGATGAAGATAAACAGTTTTCTATCAACGATTTGGGTGAACTAACTTTGTCAAAAACTCTTGATCGAGAACAAAATGACGTCCACATAATTGGTATTTTAGCTGAGATAGGCGGTCATCCTTCATATACAGCAGTTTGTGAATTAATTTTACATGTCCAGGATGAAAACGATAACGCACCGATTTTCGAAAGTAATCCTTATAATATACTACTAGCTGAAAATGTGGAAAAAGGAACCTCGATTGTAAAAGTTATTGCACATGACTCTGATCTTGCATCAAATGGTGAAATTCGTTATTTTCTTGGCGACGACATTGGAGACATCGCAAATGTTTTTGACATAGATGTATATACTGGGTGGATAACAACGCTTGTAACGATGGATAGAGAAAAACGAAATGAATATCGATTCCAAGTTGTTGCTGCCGACCATGGTCAACCGAAGCACGTGGGAAAAACAGTGGTTACCGTAAGACTACGGGATTACAATGACAATCCCTTAATATTTAAGTCATCGAACTATACATCATCTGTTAGCGAAGATGCTCTGCCGGGTACTGTGCTTTTGCAGCTTTCTGTCACAGATAAAGACGCAGATGCAAATACAGCTGTGGAATACTATATCATAGCCGGCGATCCGCTATCCCAATTTCACATAAGGCAATCTGGAGATCTTTTCATTGCCAAGCCTCTGGATAGAGAACAAATTTCATCTTATTTACTAAACATTATTGCGACGGATGGCACCTTTACCTCGTATACAAATGTAACGATTGTCATAAATGATGTCAACGACAATCCTCCCTATTGTCAAAAATATCGCTATAAACAATTAATTAGTGAATTAATTGCACCCGGAAGTACGGTTGTAAAAATCATGGCCTCCGATGCAGATGAGGAAGCGAATTCAAAGCTGAGGTTTTACCTTACAGGCATTGGATCTGATGACTTTATACTGGATAAAGATACTGGTGTACTAAAAACGGCTCGTGAACTAGATCGGGAGACTGTTTCTCGATATTATTTGACTGCTCATGTGCAAGATCGTGATCAATTGTCATGGGAATGTGTGTCTAAAATAGAAATATCCATTTCCGATGTTAATGACAACCAACCTACGTTTAGTATGGACACCTATACATTAATCCTTCCTGAAGATGCTGAAATTGGAACGTTAGCCACCAAAGTTCACGCAATAGATAAAGATGTTGGTGTTAACCGGAAAATCCAATACTCCTTCCTTGACTCGGGTAATGGAACTTTCAAAATATCAGAAAACTCCGGCATTATTACGCTTAAAAAGGCATTAGACAGAGAATCCATTGCAATGTATAATCTGTCTGTGGTTGCCACTGATCAGGGATCTCCAAAACTTTCTAGCATGACCACACTGATTGTCAATATTCAGGATATAAATGATAATCCACCAGAATTTACGATGCGACACTATTTTACTACGGTAGCAGAGAATTGTGATATGGGTCATGAGGTCGTCAAAGTTCTGGCAACATCTCGTGATACTGGTGTAAATGCTGAGATTTCTTATTCTATCATAGGCGGAAATGAGCAAAAAAAGTTTGCTATCAATCGTAGTACTGGCAGTGTTTTTATCAGTGGAGAACTTGATTATGAGAAAACAAAACATTTTCTTTTAACAATACAAGCTGTTGACGGAGGTGTGCCGCCACTTAGTAATTTGGCATCGCTAAACATAACTGTAACTGATGTTAACGACAATAATCCCCAATTTTTGCAAAATTCATATACAGCACGGATAAGAGAAGATGCATCGGTCGGCGATAAGATTCTTCAAGTGAAAGCCTTAGACGCAGATTCTGAGCAAAATGGACGATTGAGTTATAACATCGAAAGAGGAGATCGATTTAGTCAATTTGAGATTGACAAAGATACGGGCTATCTATCCGTAGCCGGTGCCCTTGACAGAGAATCCGTTTCCAGCTACGTGCTAGAAATACGAGCGCGGGATAACGGTACTCCAGAATTATCTAGTTATGTGCACGTCAACATTGACATATCCGATGCCAATGACAACCCTCCCTTGTTTACCAAGTCAAACTATACTGTGGTTGTACAAGAAGACAAGCAGCTCGGACATGTTTTAATTAAATTTGACATTGTGGATGCAGACACAACACCAAATTCTGCACCTTATACATTTGACTTTCGCAGTGGCAATGACGGAGGAGCTTTTCGCTTGGAACAAGATGGAACTCTTAGGACTGCAGCTCGATTTAATCACAAAGTACGCAGTACCTATGATATGCTCATAAGGGTATTCGATAACGGAACACCTCCTTTATATTCAGATGCAAGGGTAACGGTAAAAGTGATCGAAGAAAGTCAATATCCACCCGTTATAACACCAATCGAAATATTAATCAATTCATTTCAAGATGAATTTCCCGGTGGACCTATTGGAAGAATATACGCAACCGATCAAGATCAATATGATTGTCTGGTTTACAACTTAGTTCCTACTACAAGTGTTCTTTATTCTCCCCACACTCTTTTCAATATTTCCAAGGACAACGGTTTTATAAGCGCATTGCCAAATCTTGATGTCGGAGACTACAGAGTCAATGTTACTGTATCAGATGGAAAGTTTACTGCGTTTGCAATAATTAAAATCACCGTTGAATTGATTACTAAGGAAATGCTTGAGAATGCCATTATCTTACGATTTAGTAATATTACACCAGAAGACTTCATTCTTAGCCATCGTAAGGGTTTTATTAGATCGATACGCACAGCTATGCGCACAAGACAAAAAGATGTTATTATCATATCTGTACAGCCACATTTAATTGAAGTGGAATATTATAATCGTATTCCCAGGTATTTAGACTCAAAAATCCAAGAAGAAAATAAATTAGATGTTGTATTTACCGTTCGAAAGCAACAGGTTAACCCTAATGCAGATGGATATTTCTCTTCAAAAGAAATAATGGCAACCGTTTCTGATAATGTGGAAGAAATTGAAGAAGCTACAAATTTAATTATCGATGAGGTAGTCAAGACAAAATGCAATCAAACTAAGTGCTTACATGGAGTATGTACGGATAAAATAATTCTGGATCGAAAAAATATCAATACAATAGCTACAGACGTCACCAGTTTGGTATCAGCGGTATACGAGCATGTGAATGAATGTATATGTCAACAGGGTTACGGTGGAACAAAATGTGATGAAGCAGTCAATTCATGTGCATCGAAGCCTTGCCCACTGTACAAGCTTTGCTTACCCGAGGGTGATTTAATAGGCTATCGATGTGTTTGTCCCCATGGTTATGCCGGTCCAACCTGCGATCGTGATGTTAAGAAATGTTTAGATTATCCATGCTATAGTCCTATAAGTCCTGTCTCGTTTAGTGGCAAAAGTTATGCACATTATAAAATCGACAGAATGGTGGGCAAAAAAACTCTTGAAGATCAACTGATATTTACATTAAGGGTGCGTACATTGCAACAAACGGGAAACTTAATGTACGCTTCAGGCAAAGTGGACTACAATATTTTAGAAATTTCAAACGGAGTGGTCCAATATCGATTTGATTTAGGCTCAGGAGAAGGTCTAATAAGTGTTTCAAGTATCTATGTGTCAGATGGTGAATGGCATGAAATTAAATTGGAGCGTGAACGCAACAGTGCGAAGCTTGTTGTTGATGGAAAACATGTAGCACAAGGCAGCGCCCCAGGTGTTAATGGAATTTTAAATCTGCAATCAAATGACATATTTATGGGAGCTGAAGTACGCCCACACCCATCGGTGCTGGGATTTGAAGACATTCAACGAGGCTTTATTGGCTGTATGGATGATATTAAATTAGCAAAAGAATCAGTTCCATTACACATGACTGGCAGTAGTACAGTAGCCGTTCTGAAAAGATTTGCCAACGTAGAATTTACATGTGACAGCGCTACAGTTCTTATTCCCTTAGGAATTTGCGGAACTCAACCTTGCTTTAATGGCGGAATTTGCAAAAATATCGGTCTTAATGATTTCGAGTGTCAATGCCATTCGAGATTTACGGGACAATTTTGTAAAGACGACTTAGATCCGTGTGCTTCTTCTCCATGTTTGTTTGGCGGAAAATGCCACCCCGAGGGCTATGGAAATTATTCATGTAACTGTCCACCTCGAATGTCTGGAAAGCGTTGTGAGTTCGGCCGTTTTTGTTCCCCAAATCCATGCAAAAATGGAGGGGTTTGTGAAGAAGGAGACTATTCCGCCCATTGTATGTGTAGAGGATATACGGGACCAACATGTGAATTTGATGTAAACGAATGTGAAAATCAGCCCTGTGGCAATGGAGCCACTTGCATAAATGAAGCGGGTAGTTTTCGGTGTATTTGTCCTCCTGATTTAACTGGTGCTAGTTGCGGAGATCCACTTTATTCGAATTCAATTACAACTCAGCTTCGAAATTTGCCGCTCGAAGATATGATAGGAATCGCATTTGCCATAGTAATAGTAGTGGTGCTGGTAACTATTGGTTGTTTGTGTTATTTTCGATGTAGTCGAAGGTCCCGGGATCAAGGTACCGGTAACGTTAATAACGACCCACGTAAGGAAATAACTTTAAATGCGATAATGCAGAAAGAAGACTACAAACGCAGCTCAAAATTGAGTAATTTAGAGGTGCAACAACGTCCACAAAGCTACACAGCAAGCTCTAACGATATTCCTTTTCCTGTTAACGCAATGTATGTTAATAATTTGGATATCTTAAGAAGCTACGGGTCTGCAGGAGATGAATTAGAAAACGTCCCACCAGAATATCAAAAACTGAACTGTACTAATCAACACATTAACATAAATGGTACCACATCCAGTGATGTAGATTTAATTCATAAACAAACTTGGACAGATCAAATGCAACTTAAAACGTTTAGTGACAATAAACTCAATAATGGTAAGCAAATAATGTTCATTTGTAATTTTTATCGAATAATTATGAATTATTTTATTGTAGAACGCAAAACCGAACGTTGTGGCAACCATGCAGTGCGCTTAGCATCTCTTAAACCTAGCACTACCTTAAGTAATAAATTATTGCATGTTAATCTTCCAAACATAAACAATGCGCAAAGTGCTTTCGAAGATTCGCCGAATAATCATGGACAATATCATTGGGATTGCTCCGATTGGGCTAGGAGGAGCCAAAATCCTTTGCCTGATATCACTGAAGTTCCTGGCGTTGAAGTGCCCGACTCATCAAGCTTTCACAGCAATGAAAGCAATGAATCACATCCGAAGAGTGTTCATGTGCCACTAAGTAAGTTTTTTTTTAATATGATATATTGTTAGTGCAGCACTCAATGTCATTGGGTGGAAATTTTATGGTCCGTAGGCGTTATTTTATAAAGAACTAGCTGAATAATACCCGGCGTTGCTCGGGCCTTTACCTTTCAATCGAGAAATCGGTATCATCTTCAAACAATTTCCCTCTAACTCGAGTTTGTTCACCTATTGTCCCCCGTCAGTTTTCTTTCGAATAGTCATCCTCCAAGTCGAATTCATCCTAAATCAAAAGTCCTTGGAATTTGAATACATTCGTTAAATAGATAGATACATACATACATACATACATCAAATCAAACTAAAAATTCCCCTCCCGCAAATGGTAATGTTATATCTACATCAAGCACACACACAATCCCATACCAAACCTGTCGCGTCGCGTCGGCGCGCTATTCCTTTATCTACCGAAAAAGAGAATCCATTAAAAAAATTGCCTGGAAAAATATGTAGACAATTGCGCATATGCGAAAAAAAATGAATAATCCGGCTGGCTCGAAAAGAAGATGATGTGTCATCATAACAATACCAAAGTTCACTCTCCCACAAATGGAACGGGCAAACTGATCCAATTGCGTTATGACCTTTTCCCTCATTAACTCAAATGTAAATGAATATGTACATATGTACAGAAATATATCCAACGTATACAGAGGTATCTACCATACCAGCCACCAAATCATTACCCCGTCCACACGAATAGATAGAAGCAAAGATACGAACAAAAAAAAAAAAACAACAACACAGAAGAAAAGGAAATGAAAAACTACCCTTGTGAAACTGGGCAAAACAAAAACAACACGTACGCTCATCAACCGATGTGGCTCACGATCGAGAAAATATCTTTTCGTGTGCGGCAAGGAATTTCTTGTGACTTGCTCCACGTTTTTGTTAACTGCTTAGCTCTTGGATAAGATAGCGTTACAATACAATAGCTTATTATATGACACGAGTTACAACCATTCTGTATGCAAAATTTGAGGTTGATTGGTTCAGTAGTTTTCGCGTGGCAAAAATCCAAACAAACAAACAAACAAACGGACAACGTTTCACTTTTATAATATTAGTACTGATTTATCATTTATCTTAGACAGTTATACTGTTACTTTCTTAAGCTACTATGCGGCAATTTGTTGCGAAATTCCTGTGCGCAAAAGAAAGAAGTAAACAAATCTATGCGATTCGCGCGACCGAGTCCCCAAAACCTGCAACAATGACACTTACTGCTAGCTGAGTCAGGTTCGGAGATCGTAGGAGTTTTAGGAAAAAATTAGAAAGGAAAGCGGTTTAAAGACGCCACACAATTTTTTAAAGAAACTGAACATTTGAAGAAAAGAAGTAAATTGTTCGGCATCCTAGACGAGGAAATAAACGTTTGGCATAAGGATTTCTTTTCACTCAGGTGGGGAATTTACAGCAAATAACCAATACCAAAAAGATTAGAGAAATTTAAAATATTTGATGTTAAACGTGAACGAAAAATGCACCAAAATGAACTTGGCCCAACGGCTGAGATCCGGATTCCCTTGCGGAAGTATGAATGGGGTGGTAAAATGTAGCAGCCAATACGCTATGGTTAACTCAACGGAGGCGAAAACTTATCCACAGAAGTTAAGATAAAAAAAGGGTATCTCATGAAGAGGGTATCAGGGAATATCGCGAAACACAATTATTAAACACAAAAACCACTCTACTTATCTGTACTTTGGGGGTGTTATCCTGGCTATCTCTGGGGAATGGGATGAAATCCTCTCCGCCACAGTCCTATGTTTTCCCTGTCCTGACTTCTTATATTCTGTTTTCCTCGTTATGTTTGTCGGGTGGTTGTCGGTCCTTCTTGTCCTAATTGTTTGCCTGCTTCTTGTCTTCTCGTACTGTTTTGGAGTATTTCGTCTCTTCTTCTTTTGGGTTTTTGTCTATTTTTTGCTTTCGCTTTCAACTCGACGTTGTCTTACAGTCGGCTTTCTAGGCTGGCTAGCAATAACATTAACTCCGTCTTAATGTTGCGCGTCTCTCCTCTTCCTCTTTTGAGTCGGGGCGCAATCTCCCGATCCTCGCTGTCAGGGTTGGTGATTACATTTAGATAATCTGACGAATCACGTTGAGGTTTTGATTCAAGCAAGCCCTGTGTTACCAGAATCTTTTTCTGTATGGTTAGTGCAATGGTTAGTGCGTTGGACTGCTGAGCGAGCGACGTGGGTTCAAACCGCAGTCATGTCCACCGAACGTTTTTCAGGACACCACCTCTCGTCGGGAAATGACAAGCCTTTGGGAGTATAATTTGTCATGAAAGAGCTTCTCAATTCACCGTTCGAAGTCAGCGCCAAATTGTAGGTCCCTTTCATTTGTGGGCAAAATGTCACACGCACAACATGAATGGTTTTGAGAAACTACGCCTGGCTCACCACGAGCTATCGCTCCAGCTATTTATTTATTTTTGTACATCTTACATTGTATATCGTCGTCAAACATGAACGGATAATCGACAACGTTCGCGGACCCCCTTCGTTTAAGAACACTGGCCGCCCGTAGCGACTTCTTCAATGGGTTGGCAGATTCGGCTGCCAATTTTTTGGAATGGCCGGGCAAATCAATCCGACTGAGATAAGAGCAAGGCCCAGGGAAATGTTTTTTATACGGCGAATACAAGCTTATTTCTGTGCGGGGTTGTGTCTTTCTAAACACGTTCTCCTCTCCGATCTTGTCATTGAAATCTCCGAGAACGATCTTATCGATTAGTATAACATAGTAATTATAGCCAAGTGTAAGAATAAATGTCTAACAAGACACATTCAGCAAGCGGTACATAACGTTTTTTTTTTTTACATTGCTTCACTTTATAGATCTTGGTCCTGTGGATCCTAATCGTGATATAGAAACCTTAAATGAAGACATCGAATCGGAATACGTGGAAGAAAGCGAGTGCGAAAGTAGTGACAAACCTCTTTCTATGTCTTTCGAAACCCACATGCCTATGTCTGGATTAAACCCCCTGGATAGTGGGAGTGAAGAATATAGATTTAACACAGGTTTGTTTACTATAACTTAAACACTATATTGTCTCAAATGTTTATATTTCACGCCGCTCAGTGCCTTTAGTTGTAAATAATAGTAATAAGCGTAAGTATTATCAAGAGCTTTTACAAAAAAAAAAAAATATAGTTTTAAAATTGACGAAATCAAGTGGCAAAAGTTTTAAGTTAATTTTGTTTTAATTTCAAGGCGATACTTACCATCGACATCCTAATAGTTATTTACCGCCGTACAACATACAAAGTGAAACCGACGGTGAAACATCCTTATCCAGCACTAAGCTGCTTAATAGTCAAATCGGAAGAACAATATCAAATAGCAATGACTCAGATGAAGATGAAATTTCCGGATATGGTTTCCCTAACCGAAGAAGTCGGCGTGAAATCAGTGATATAGATTTCGTCAATAAATGTGGTAAATTTTTTGTAAACAAAATATACATACGTCATATATTTTTTAAATTAAATACATATATTTACTAACTTACTTACTTAACGGGCTCCCGACCCGTGGAGGGTCCCTGCCTGAGACACGGCAGCGTTCCATCCTCTTCGATCCTGGGCACGCTGTTTCCAGTTCTCTAGACCAATCGCTCTGGCATCCGCGATTGCTTGGTCCTTAAAACAGAGGCTCGGTCTTCCTTGTCGTCTCGAACCTGGGGGCTGGGATTCGAAAATTCTCTTGGCTGGAGCATTGTTGTCCATTCGCTCGATGTGGCCGAGCCAGTGTAGTCGACGTGTTTTCGCTTTTTGGACTGCACCCAAATCGTGATCCAGCTCATAGAGTTCGCGGTTGTATCTTCTTCTCCATTCGCCCTCATCGCATACGGGACCAAATATTCGACGAAGAATTTTTCTCTCGAAAGTGTTCAATACATGCTCTGCTTTCCTGCTTATCGTCCAGCACTCGGCACCGTAGAGTAGGACTGGCAGGATCAGGGTTTTGTAGAGCATGCATTTCATCTTTCGAGTTAGGAGTTTTGAACCCATTTGTTTTGCCAAACCGAAGTAGCAGCGGTTTCCTAGGGTTATTCTTCGTCGGATCTCCACTAGGGTGTCATTCGTGGAGTTTATATTTACTCCAAGGTAGGTGAACTCCTTGACTACCGCAAAGTTATTGCTGTCAACAGTGACGTTTTGTCCTAGGCGGTGGACAGATGAATCTTTGTTTGGTGACAGCATGTACTTAGTTTTGTCCTCATTTACTTTAAGACCAACTCTTTCCGCTTGTTCTTTGATTGTCGTAAAAGCCTCTATGACGGCACGCTGGGAGCGACCAATGATGTCGATGTCATTGGCGTATTCCAATAGCTGGACCGATTTATTAAAGATAGTGCCTTCCGTGTTTACACCTGCCCTGTGCACTATCTGTCCCAGCACTATATTAAAGAAGTCACATGATAGCGCATCTCCTTGCCGAAATCCGGTACACACTGCACATTGCATCGCGAGTTTTCCAGCGTTATGCGACATAACTGGATTAGTTTTCGCGGGATCCCTAGTTCGGCCATCGCCTTGAAGAGCTCAAGGCCGGAAGCTACACTGGTACTTGCCGATTAGTGTGTTGCAGAAAGGCTTAAGGCGTTCACACATTACGTTGGAAAGGATCTTATACGCGACGTTAAGTAGGGATATGCCTCGATAATTCTTGCAAGACATAGGGTCGCCTTGTGAACTGCAAAAAAAGATGATCATCGTAGAAGTATTCTCCGAGGGTTTTCCATCTTAACGTCGCAAGGGCAGGACATGTGCACAGTACATGCGTTGTAGTTTCTTCTTCCTCATCGTCTCTGCAGCTTCTACAGAAATCATTGAAGGGGACCGCCAGTTTTAGATCATGCCCCTATTAGTGATCCCCATACAGGTAGAGATGAGATTTCGGACTTGGTCCAACCATCTCATCCTGGACCTACGACGCCTACCTGATGGCATGGATTCCATGGCATGTCTTAGAAGCCGATTTGTGGTCACGCGTTTAACCTGGTCAAATTATCGAAGTATGGACCTTTTCGTTTAAAAAAGTAGCTGCTCGGCATTGAATGCTTCGCGTATTCTGGTGTACCTAATTCGATCTAGATGAGTTACCTCAGCAAGATACCTAATAAATAAAAAATTGGCGCGATTACCGCGGGGTGTGGCATCTCGCAGCCATTAATGTTTGTTTCATTTTACGCACAAATAGAAACTACTGCCCAATCCGAACGAAGAAGCTTCTTTATGACAAACTTTACTCTTAAGCTGGGTATCGAATATGCACGGCATCCGCGCGCATCATGTTCGACCGCGGCAAATTATATCATATAGCGCGCGAGCCAATTTTGGCACGACTTTTGATATAAAGCGGCAACCGCGTGCGCTCGTCGATCCAGTCGACACAAACAGTGTTCGCTGAACAATACTAAAAAGTCTGTTGGCTCTTTGCCGCGCATTTGAACACAATAAACATTGAAATAATAGGTCTGTTCCTTTACTTTTCAAGTAGCTTCGAGTTATTTCTCAAATTTCGAGGAGTGGGGATAAATTCTCTCAGAGAATGCAGAAATTAAGAAAAAGTAAAGGAACGCTTTTTCGTAAGTTTGGGCTGCTTGACAGAAACGTCAAATGCAAAACCAAAACAATTGTGAAAATTTAATGAAAAATAACAGAAATCTATCTCAACTGTCATAAGATCAGCTGTTAGCTGTGTTACAAAAGTTGCCCAAAGAATTTTCTTGGGCTGAAACTCGTAGCCCTCTCAGTTGAGGGGAAGTGATTTGCTCTCTCGTGGCCTCTCTCTTTTGCCAAATTTTTGTGTTGTGGAACAGGTTTAGGCAGCTTTTCGTAGCTTTGGTTTACTTGAAAAAGTAAAGGAACAGACCTAATGTTCCTACTGCGTGCGAGCAAAACATTGAAAAACCCTTGGCCCGCTCTAAAAATCCACAGCTATTGGATCGACGCGCGGCATGTTCGAGCGCTCCAATGTTCGGGTTGCCGCGCGCTCCAATCAGGTATCCATTTATTCGAGGTTTGCCGCGCATAGTCGATACGCAGCTTAATGCGCGCGAGCAAAACATTGAAAAACCCTTGGCCCGCCCTAAAAATCCATGGCTATTGGATCGACGGCGGCATGTTCGAGCGCTCTAATGCTCGGCTGCTGCGCGCACCAATATTCGAAGGTTTGCCGCGTATATTCGACGTTCGCAGCTTTAGAGGATTTTAATTTTTTGACGAAAAGTGGGGTCGCAAAAAATGTTTTCTCAGCAGTCCAACGCACTGTCACTGAGCCACGGCGACCACAATAATTAACAGAACAAATCTTTTTTTTTTGGTTCACTGTGCTCATTCAAATTGAAAAGTTTTTCATAAATTGTAATCATTACCTAGATTTTTTAAACTTTAAATACAAATTGAAATAAAAGACTCCTTTTCATTAAGGTTTTTTGGTAAGCCTATTCATATTTGGTAAATGTATCTTTTTTTGTATTACAGGTCCAACGGAGAATATGTCATTGCTGGGTAGTTATCATCCACGTGATTGCGGGTCAAATAGCGATCTTTCTAATCACATATGTGAAATTGAAGATTCAGAATTCGAAGATTCATCACCACCGAAAGATGTAACAAACATTGCAAGAAGCAGTAACGCTTCCAAAAACGGTCCTGCTAAAAAATCTGTAAACTGGTCAAGAAGTATTCAACAAACCGATGTTTGACAAAAGTACTGCGAACTAATACTTATGGCGCATCATGATTTTTACTTAATTCCGACTAGATAACAATTATAAGCCGTGCAGCTTTTGTTAACACGTTTTAAATGAGTAATCAATTTAGATGAATTTGATTTCCTAGTTATAGCAAATATATATAATTAAGACTTACATCTGGACTGTAAGTAAGTGGTCCACACACATCTATTGTTTTTCTTTTTTTTTTTTGAGTTTATAATGGCAATGAACGTCGATATGTTGTAGATTAAAGTAAGATGTGGAAGATATTTTCTTACTTGGACAGATTTTATAAAAATTTAAATGAATGCAAAAGACCAGTGAATAAATCCATAGTTTGAATCTTATGCCACCCTAATGCCCACTCGGTTTTTTTCTTTAATCATCAGTTGGTTAATTTTATTGTTGAAGTTAAACGAATGGGTTCAACATTAAAACGATAGATGTGAATTGCAATTTCAGATCATTGAGCACAACAGCTATATGTGTATGAATAAGATATGTTTACATATAAGTAGACCACTTACAATGTTACTAAAGTTGAAATTTGTTTTCCTTTCTTTTTTTACTTATTTAGATTTAATGTATGTACATATATGTAGTCTTAAACTGTTCATTCATATGACTGATAATTATATTTGTACATGAAATTAAATTCTTTAATTACTTTCGTACTAAAAATCAATCTAGCTATAAGAAACATAGGGATATGTTAGATGTAAATTTTATGAATATCTTCTTCTTACTGTAAGCCGACTAAGTATCACAGTTAATTTTACCGCATTCATAAACAATGGATCAGTTACAATTTTTATTTTAAATCGAATATTTTGGAGAAGATTTTTACATAATATTATATATGGGTACTAAATGATTTCCTTAAGCTGATTTAAAAAATTAAATACATTTTTAATCACACGGAAACGGACACAGAAATAGTCAATAAAAAGTGCATTTAAACCTGAATTTTTTGTTAAAGAAATCAAAAAAGAAAAAAAAAAAAACAAAATCTTTCTAGATAATAAATAAAAACTTTATTTTTAAACACCAATATTTTCTTTTTATATCAGAAAGTCGTACATACAAACATGCTTATGTGTATCTATCAATTCTACAGAGCACGGAAATGCATACATGACTTTTATGGGTAGCAAGTCGAACACTTTCTATCGTCGTCGTCGTATTACGGTTGGTGAATATTCTCTTTCTCATTAGTATATAGCAACTCATTCCTCCTACAGTTGTTTACGTATATTATAATAGTTACAAATGATCGAAAATTCGCCTCTTCTACTTCAATTTATAACGCGTTGCATGGGAAACAGCCGGCATAATCGCTTCAAATTACCGAGTGTGAATAAATACAAAAGTTTCTTCAATTTACTGAGAAATTCTCAAGGGACAAAAAAAAAAAACACAAAAACACATTTAATGCGAGATGCATTTTATAAGTGTTTTATTTATTATTTATCGAGAGTCGACTGAAAATGAAGCAGTAAGGATTTATTAAAAAAAAAAAAAAAAAACAACTCTGCCTTGCTTTTCGCGACCATTAATGTCGTGCATGTTATATTTTTCACACAAATGAAAGGGACCTACAATTTATTGCTGCCTACGGACGGGAAATTAAGAAGCTCTTTCATAATATATACTCTCGGAGTTTTGTCATTTTCCGACGAGAGGTGATACCGCGTAAAATATTCGGTGAATATGGCTGGGGTTAGTGCGAAAAGATTTTGATTTGGGCTTATCGCAAGTAACGGCGACGACAAATCAAATCCAGGCAGAATGAACTATTCAACCTGGACGACGAAGACCAACAATTCCGTCCACCCGACCTGGACGAGGTGAAGAAAGCCATTTCGAAGCTTAAGTCCAACAAAGCTGCTGGGGCTGACGGCCTAACTGCCGAGTTGTTCAAAGCAGCAGGCGATGACTTGGTAAGGAGCATGCACCAACTCATCTGTAAAATATGGTAGGAGGAGAGTATGCCCGATGAATGGAACCTCAGCATTGTTTGCCCGATCCTCATGAAAGGAGACCCTCTGAACTGCGCCAACTACAGAGGCATCAGTTTTCTTAACATCGCTTACAAGATCTTATCTGCCGCGTTGTGTGAACGCCTGAAGCCGTTCGTCAACAACCTGATCGGTCCATATCAGTGTGGTTTCAGGCCAGGAAAGTTCACCATCGACCAAATATTCACACCGCGGCAAATCTTGGAAAAAACCCAGGAACTTCAAATCGATACCCACCACCTCTTCATCGATTTTAAGGCCGCGTATGACAGCATCTATAGAGACGAGCTATACAGAGCCATGTCTAGTTTTGGCATCCCTGCCAAACTCGTCCGTCTGTGCAGGATGAAGATGGAGAATGCACGCTGCTCCATCAAGGTCGGTCAAGCCTTCACCGAGACCTTTGATGTCAGAAAATGATTTAGACAAGGCGACGCGCTGTCATGCGACTTCTTCAACATCGTTCTTGAAAGAGTTGTGCAAAACTCACGCGCCAACACCAAAGGCACAATCTTTCAAAAGTCCGTCCAATTACTCGCATACGCCGACGATATTGACATAATCGGAAGAACGCAGCGTGATGTCACTGATGCGTTTGTGAGTATTGAGACGGAGGCGGCGAAGATGGGTTTAGCGGTCAATGAGGGCAAGACGAAGTATATGCTGTCAACAAGAAAGGACTCCCAACACCGACGTCTCGGACAGAACACGTCTATAGACAGATATGACTTTGGGGTTAAGGACTTTGTCAACTAAGGCTTTGCGATTAATTAAGACAACGACCCCAGCACTGAGATCAAACGAAGAATAACTCTTGTCAATCGCTGTTTCTTTGGGCTAAGAAGGCAATTGAGTAGCAAAGCCCTCTCACGAACAACTAAGGTGACCCTTTATAAGTTCTTAATCGTTCTTCGGGTGATTTTTGGTCCTGTCTGCATAGACGGGGAGTGGAGGAGGAGACACAACGACGAACTGTATGGGCTGTACGGCGGCATCGACTTAGCCAGAAGAGTTAAGGTCCAACGAATAAGATGGCTGGGTCATGTAGAGCGGATGGACACCAAAGCTCCAGCTCGGAAAATCTTCGAATCCACACCCGAGGGTCAGCGCAGTAGAGGAAGACCGCGACTCAGGTGGCGCACGCAAGTGGAAGGGGACCTCAACCGACTTAGCGTGCGAAACTGGAGACAGCTGGCAAAAGATCGAGATCGCTGGCGACGCTTGTTGGTTGAGGCCCAGGACCACGCCGGTCTGTAGCGCCACCTTAGGTAAGTTAGTTATCGCAAGCAAAGGCCTCGGTTGCCCTAGGTTAGGAAAAGTAGTCATCTATTAGAATTCACTTAGACCGGATCCAGTCTATTGTGGTGTAACAAAAATCTTTGGACAGAATTCCTAACCTGATAACGTGTCTGCCGATACACAGACTAGGGTGCCTACACAAGTTCTCAGTAGGGTGACGATTTTGTATCGACAAAGCCGAGGCCAAGTCCGTTTCTCATGATTACACGTATCAAGATTGCGTCATCTCTCATTAGTCTGCTGCATTGCTATTGTATAACACTTCTTTATACCCTTTCTTTTCTCTCCATCACTGGCTGATAACAAACCCTAAGGGACATACATAGTTCTAATTAAAAAAAAAAAACCCAAATTTGAAACTTCCTTGTCGCAGTTCATTCACGAAATTCACTCAGCTTCTCTAGTCCTTAATGGTGTTTAGTTTCCTCTCAAGGTTGATATAGCACCACTTTCTTCTGGCTTCGCATAGCTATTTATGTTTCCCATTCAAACTTAGACATTCCCTGTTCGCTTCTATATCTTTAGTGCAGTCCGTTTTACAATATCTATCGCCATATTTTTTTAATTTTTTTCTTTTTCAACATCATTATCATCATTTTCAGACCCGGCTATCCAATATTTCACCGATTTCAATTTCCTGCCAAATGCAATCCGTCGAACGCCTTCCTTCTGTTTGCGTCATTAAAATCTGAACAAAAAAATATTTGTCGTAATCCCTTCTGTTCTCCGCCGATAACTTAATTAACGTCTTTTTCAAAATTCGTCAGCGGAAACAGTTTTCCGGAAACATCAAGTGAATGTGACAACAATGGCAGTCGAGTTGGTAGTAAAATGCACTGCACAATGTTGAATCACTACTTTTGTCATAAACCAGGAGCATCGAAAACTAAACTTTTAATATTATATGCAGTTTTCTGATGAAGAGTGACTGTAATTGGATTTGCTTAAACCAGTGTTTTTCAATCTTTTTAGAATAACGACCCCATTGAGCCCATAAAAAAAACTTACCGACCCCCTTTGGAAATTTAAAAAAAAAGTGCAAATTTTTTTTTGTCGGGTTAGGAAATGCTACACTGGAGCCTCAGACGCAACTGGTTCATTGTACTACTAGAAAGCAGGACCCAGTTTTTACCCATTTTACTGAAATTTTCTTCTGCTGCAAGAATGACGGCAAGAATGCCGCTGTTTGTAGAAAACCGAATCGCCAATAGACGCCCTGACCGGAGACCTGAGAAGACGCAACGCAGGTTCAGGTCCTGAGAAAACATCCTCTGAGCCTTGTCTAGAAATCTTATCGGAGATCTAATTTCCAGAGATCCCAGGGCGACCTGGGACACATACAAGAGTCAAAGAGTTCAGCCTTGGGACCGAATTCAGAAAGCCCTTGTTTTCTCGTGCTATCTTAGAACTTGTTAAAGGGTTGAGCATAGCCTTAACCGCAGCCTGGCTATCGCTACAGATGCAGATGCTCCGATCCTTCCACCTTTTCTTATCAATATAGTCCGTGGCCATTAGGACTAGTGAAGTCTAGTGTTGTCGGTTTCCACGAAGACACCAGCACCGGACCCATGACTAGATTTGGAACCATCTGTGAAGTTCGACTGCAGACCAGTCCAGGTTCGGACTCTTGCACAGCAGCCGAAGTTCTGGTGTCATTGCATCAGACGACATATGCATGGAACTACGGTTGTAGATTATGTAAGTGTTGCACAAGGTCATTGAAAACCAGTGCAGATGATACTAAAAGCCACCCCGTCTAAGACGATAGTACTTAGTACGTCGAGCGTCGAGAACAGAGCCAGGATTACTCGGAAAAGTTCCCATGCAGCTGAGTTAAGCCATTCTTTGAAGTACACTTATGTACACTTGCCAGAAAACTGAGAGCGCCTTGGATGTTTTGGACTTGACATGCTTTCCCCAAAGAAGTTTTTATCCAGGACCACTCCTAGATATTTGGCTTCATCGGAGATCTGGACAGTGATGCCCTTTAGTACTGACTGAGACAGACCGGTCACAACCCTCCTTCTCATAAACGGAACAACCTCAGAACAAACATTCATCGACCATGTCAAAAGCCGCCTGTGCATTAGCACAGACAGTCTAGGCATGACCGGACAGAAACTATGGCAACATCATGCGCATATGAATCAACAATATCATCTTGCAAAACTTGCAATGCAAATAATTTTGTAACAGCGGATGTCTTGTAAAACGTCGCTATAGTACGCGTGATTGTAGTTGTGTTTCCGTAGTAACACGATTTGGTTATAGTTCCATGTCAAGACGGTGCTTGCCTTTACTCTGAACTTTTTGTTTCAATTTTTTACTTTGAAGCTCGCGACCCCCTTACATTTGCTTCAGGACCCTCTTGGGTTCTCACGACCCACACTTTGAAAAACACTGGTTTAAACCATCAACACATAAAATCAAGTGTTGCAACGCATTTAACTTTTATTTATAAACATTTACTTATAAACTGATTTTTCAAAAAAAATCTAATACGAATACCTGCACAGCCAGAAAATGCAGCAAGTTCATATATGAACTGAGCATATTTTTTCGTCTGGTTTTTGTCACACAGATGGAATTTCAAATCAGATCAAGCTTTCGTTGGGGTTTTTGAATGGTTTTTCGATTAAAAACGAATTAGAAACTTGAGCAATGCAGAAATGCTGTGATTGAAATGTTTTTCTTTCAAGAAAAAAACAATAAATGAATACAAATTGTTTATGCGTTTGTCTTTTTTTTATGAGGATAATGCCTAAAGGGTTTAATTAGTGCCCAGAGTAGTTCTGGATTAGTGTTATGTAGATCCTTTCTATGTCACTGCTCAGCCCTAACAAGAACGCTAAAGAAGACCCTTGGGTCTATTTGTACATCGCACCAAAATTATCTCATTGATAATGAAGTCAGGGACATCCCGGCTTTCACCAAAAAAACAGGAGGATTGGAGCGAGGTCTGGCCATTGAACTTTTGCTCGAATCGACTTCTGCGATTGGTCCTAATGCGAACAATAGATTCGTGCAATTTTTGGTAGCCGGGAATGGCGTTCGAGCCGTCCCGACGTAAATAATAATATCATGAGAGCTTTTAATGTATCGCACTAACTGCGTCATTTTTGGGACCTGCTTCTCTTGATGTATGTATTTATATTCATAAGTGTCAACTCCATAATTGTACCCATATCCCATGGCGCAAAACCTGTCCTATTCTATAGTTTCGACGGTTAAGAGAGGGGAACGCAACGAGCCCGACTGAGGTCTAAGTGAAGAACACCACACCCACCCGCTCATACCAAGCCTGTATGCCATGATCCACACTCTATGCACATTGCCAATGGTAATCTTCCGTTTGCGTGCAGTCTCCCTCTACTGCGGCGTCCCACGGGGTTGGATTCGAAGATATAGACCTAAAGAGAGAAAAATTCCTACGAATCTCCATCACGATTCAGTTGACCTTGGGGGTCGCCCGGTTGCTGTTGGAGTTGATACCGGGGTTACTAAGGCGAATGGCATTTCTGATCGAGACCCACACTACACAGTCTGGATGCGATTTCCATACAACCAGCATACAACACACGCTGTATACTCAAGAGCATTCAACCGTACAGTACCGGTATAACAATGCAGCAAGTTCATATATGAACTGAGCATATTTTTTCGTCTGGTTTTTGTCACACAGATGGAATTTCAAATCAGATCAAGCTTTCGTTGGGGTTTTTGAATGGTTTTTCGATTAAAAACGAATTAGAAACTTGAGCAATGCAGAAATGCTGTGATTGAAATGTTTTTCTTTCAAGAAAAAAACAATAAATGAATACAAATTGTTTATGCGTTTGTCTTTTTTTTATGAGGATAATGCCTAAAGGGTTTAATTAGTGCCCAGAGTAGTTCTGGATTAGTGTTATGTAGATCCTTTCTATGTCACTGCTCAGCCCTAACAAGAACGCTAAAGAAGACCCTTGGGTCTATTTGTACATCGCACCAAAATTATCTCATTGATAATGAAGTCAGGGACATCCCGGCTTTCACCAAAAAAACAGGAGGATTGGAGCGAGGTCTGGCCATTGAACTTTTGCTCGAATCGACTTCTGCGATTGGTCCTAATGCGAACAATAGATTCGTGCAATTTTTGGTAGCCGGGAATGGCGTTCGAGCCGTCCCGACGTAAATAATAATATCATGAGAGCTTTTAATGTATCGCACTAACTGCGTCATTTTTGGGACCTGCTTCTCTTGATGTATGTATTTATATTCATAAGTGTCAACTCCATAATTGTACCCATATCCCATGGCGCAAAACCTGTCCTATTCTATAGTTTCGACGGTTAAGAGAGGGGAACGCAACGAGCCCGACTGAGGTCTAAGTGAAGAACACCACACCCACCCGCTCATACCAAGCCTGTATGCCATGATCCACACTCTATGCACATTGCCAATGGTAATCTTCCGTTTGCGTGCAGTCTCCCTCTACTGCGGCGTCCCACGGGGTTGGATTCGAAGATATAGACCTAAAGAGAGAAAAATTCCTACGAATCTCCATCACGATTCAGTTGACCTTGGGGGTCGCCCGGTTGCTGTTGGAGTTGATACCGGGGTTACTAAGGCGAATGGCATTTCTGATCGAGACCCACACTACACAGTCTGGATGCGATTTCCATACAACCAGCATACAACACACGCTGTATACTCAAGAGCATTCAACCGTACAGTACCGGTATAACAATGCAGCAAGTTCATATATGAACTGAGCATATTTTTTCGTCTGGTTTTTGTCACACAGATGGAATTTCAAATCAGATCAAGCTTTCGTTGGGGTTTTTGAATGGTTTTTCGATTAAAAATGAATTAGAAACTTGAGCAATGCAGAAATGCTGTGATTGAAATGTTTTTCTTTCAAGAAAAAAACAATAAATGAATACAAATTGTTTATGCGTTTGTCTTTTTTTTATGAGGATAATGCCTAAAGGGTTTAATTAGTGCCCAGAGTAGTTCTGGATTAGTGTTATGTAGATCCTTTCTATGTCACTGCTCAGCCCTAACAAGAACGCTAAAGAAGACCCTTGGGTCTATTTGTACATCGCACCAAAATTATCTCATTGATAATGAAGTCAGGGACATCCCGGCTTTCACCAAAAAAACAGGAGGATTGGAGCGAGGTCTGGCCATTGAACTTTTGCTCGAATCGACTTCTGCGATTGGTCCTAATGCGAACAATAGATTCGTGCAATTTTTGGTAGCCGGGAATGGCGTTCGAGCCGTCCCGACGTAAATAATAATATCATGAGAGCTTTTAATGTATCGCACTAACTGCGTCATTTTTGGGACCTGCTTCTCTTGATGTATGTATTTATATTCATAAGTGTCAACTCCATAATTGTACCCATATCCCATGGCGCAAAACCTGTCCTATTCTATAGTTTCGACGGTTAAGAGAGGGGAACGCAACGAGCCCGACTGAGGTCTAAGTGAAGAACACCACACCCACCCGCTCATACCAAGCCTGTATGCCATGATCCACACTCTATGCACATTGCCAATGGTAATCTTCCGTTTGCGTGCAGTCTCCCTCTACTGCGGCGTCCCACGGGGTTGGATTCGAAGATATAGACCTAAAGAGAGAAAAATTCCTACGAATCTCCATCACGATTCAGTTGACCTTGGGGGTCGCCCGGTTGCTGTTGGAGTTGATACCGGGGTTACTAAGGCGAATGGCATTTCTGATCGAGACCCACACTACACAGTCTGGATGCGATTTCCATACAACCAGCATACAACACACGCTGTATACTCAAGAGCATTCAACCGTACAGTACCGGTATAACAATTAGTTGTGTGGATACACACTATAGAACTGCCACATACAACGTCTTGGTACATTGATTGTACCGGGTATTTCCTGCGTTATGACGTCTACACTTTCGATCTGCGATTGATACACAACCCATCGCATCACTGTTCCAATCCACAGTCTATAACCGTGCTTAGAGTCACGACACATTGTCTGCCTATGTGAGAAGTTCTCCCCTAGGTCAAGTCAATCCACGTTACCCTCATCAATTGCCCCACTACCCTCATTGGGACATGTATTCAAGGAGTCTAGCGAAACTGGAAACAATTACGTAGAATCATGCCCCCTCCCCCCCTCATAAGAAATCCTGACAATGAATGAATGAATCACCATACCTCCCATCGCCCCTGCACCATGAGTATGTCTTTATATTTTTTCTTAAACTCGCGTTTCCCCACTGACGATCGCACACGAAAAAATTGGATTTTCTCTACTGATCCCCAATATCAAGCCACGTCGCTCGCTGTAAGTAAAAAGATGGAGGACCACATGGGAACTGGGCGTAGAAAAAAGAAAGTAAAAAAGTGTCTCTCGCGGTGGGCAAAATATTGGGGGACCGCCTCTTGTTTTGCGGGTCATTAAAAAAGATGATGATGATTCTTTCATTGGATTTATACGGCAAGAACACGGAAACAAAATCAGTGATGCAACTAAAGGATTCACTGCAATGGAAAAACTATGGCCCAGGACATGCCAATTTACTAAACAATATCTGAACTTAAGTCTATGTAATTCTAGACCTCAATTATGCGAAATGCAGAACCTCTACGATTAGATGTCCGAACGTTTTGAGGGACCAACATTGATTCGAACCACTACCTTGTTGTAGTCTAGGTACAAAGCCAAGATATCGTGAGGAAGTTTGACGTTGGGCGGCTGCAATCGCAAAAGATCACCAGATTCTTTTCCGATCGAGTCTCTCTCAATCTCTCAAGAGGTTATTTGCCGGTTATTTGCCGCCAGTATCAAGTATTGAAGGCCAGTGGCAACATTGCTAAAAAGCCATCAGAGATGCCGCCTCCGACGTGCTGGGTTTCACCCGGCCCCAACAACGAAACCCCTGGTTTGATGATGAGTGCCGGCAAGAGCTGCTCGCGGGCTCTATGGGCAGAAGAAGAGAGACGAACACCAACTTTTTAGGAGAAAAAAGAAAGAGCATGAGAAGGGCGTGATCGAGGAAATAGAAATATGCTATTGCAGGAATGAGGTTCAGACGATTTACCAAAGGGTAAAAAGAACATGTAAAGTCTACAGAGCCCGAACCGAAGCCTGCAAGGATGAACAAGGGAACATCGTAGTAGAATTGCAGTCGATGCTGAGGATATGGAAGAACTACTTCTGCTGACTGTTTAACGGCGACGACGAATCAAATCCCGCTGTCAGGCGAATGAACCATTCAACCTGGACGACGAAGACCAACAATTCTGTCCACCTGACCTGGACGAAGTGAAGATAGTCATATCTAAGCTTAAGTCCAACAAAGCTGCTGGAGCTGACGACCTAGATCTGGTGGTCTCTTGCGATTGCAGCCGTCCGACGTCAAACTTCCTTACAGTATTTCCTTGTCTTGGCGAAGTTCGGGATATCCGCAGTCTACAACAAGGTAGTGCTCCCGAGTCAATGTTGGCCCCTCGGAACATTCGGACATCCATAATACTGGAGGAGTGCCTTGCGTCGACCGCAATGTGATCAATCTGGTTGACGGTTGATTGATCAGGAGATCTCCATGTTTCTTTGTGGATATCGAGATGTGGGAACCACATGCTAGCTACGACAACGTTCCGCCATGCAGCGAAGTCGATAGTTATCGGTGGTAGTGTCATGTAGACTGTACTTTCCGACAGTACTACCAAAGATGTCCTCTCTTCCTAGCTTTGCGTTAAAATCGCCTAGGACAATTTTAATGTCATAGCTAGAGTATTGCTCGTATGTCTTGTGCAACAGCTCGTAGAACCTGTCTTGGGTGTCGTCGTCTTTCTCCTCTGTGGGGGCATTAGCATGTTGGCGAATTTAGCCTTGATGCGGATTGTTGTGAGGTGTTCGCTTAAGACTACTTGCCTAAGTCTGCCTCCAACGACGAATCCACCGAATGTCACTATAAACAGTTATAACTTTGAGGTAGTTAAGGACTTTGTCTACCTAGGTTCCGCTATAAATTCAGACAACGACACCAGTGATGAGATCAAACGAAGAATAACTCTTGCCAATCGCTGTTTCTTTGGGCTAAGAAGGCAATGGAGTAGCAAAGCCCTTTTGAGGGCTAAAGTGACCCTTTATAAGGCCTTAATCGTCCCAGTCTTCCCCTACGGCGCAGAGGCATGGATTCTGTCAAAAATGGATGAGGTTGCTCTTGGCTTTTTCGAGAGGAAAATTCTTCGGGTGATTTTCGATCCCGTCTGCATAGAAGGTGAGTGGAGGAGGAGGTACATCGACGAACTGTACGGGCTGTACAGCGACATCGGCTTAGCCAGAAGAGTGAAGGTCCAACGACTGAGGACATGTACAGCGGATGGACACCAATGCTCCCGCCCGAAAAATCTTCGAATCCACACCCGAGAAACGGCGTAGTAGAGGAAGGCCGCGACTCATGTGGAGCACATAAGTGGAACGGGGCCTTAACCAACTTAGCGTGTGAAACTGGAGACAGCTGGCTAAAGATCGAGGCTTGAGACGCTTGTTGGTTGAACTACAGGTCCACCCCGGACTGTAGCGCCATCTTAAGTAAGTTAAGTAAAACACTGAGAACAAGCTTATATTTCTTTTTTTTTATTTTATTTTCTTGAAAATCAGTTGCACTAATTTAATGTAACCACTACACTTATAGAACTAAAACAACAAAATATGAGTTTTCATTATATACAAAACCATATTTTTTTATGAGAACTGTAAATGTTTAAGTATATTGCGTATCCTAGAAATAATAGATCAATCAGATTCATTCTGTGTGAAGCTTTAAAACGAGATCTTACTCTTCATAAGCTTCTGTTCCTCCCGGCGACTCTTCGAAAAGATCCTGTAAATTTGAGATTATCCCTAATTCAGTTAGTTTCATGTATCGTTCTCGAGATCGTGAATCTTTTCGATGCACTAAATTTCCAATAGCAAATAGTGTACCAGCTTGAAGTTTTGAATCTTTGAGACTCTTAAGAAGATACGATGATCAATTTAGAGCACGTTACAAAATTATTCAAACTTACCAAAAAACTACTTAGACGAATTAATATATTATCGTTATCAATGATGTAATCTCTTATTTGCGCGCCAGCTGCAATATTACCCACTATACACAGAGCTTGTTCTTTAACTTCAGAAGGATGTTGGGAATCTAGAACCATATTGACTGCTTGCATTACTTTAGTTGAATGTGCAGACATAATATCGTCAATGTGTAAAGACTTGCTAAGTAAATTCCTTAATAAACCAAGAGTTTTCATTATCACTCTCGTATCGGAATCGTTGAGAAGTTCTAATATTCTATCCGTTCCAAGACAGTTAATGATTTTTGTTTTGACATGTTGTTCCGCTTGAAAAGCCATATTCATTAATGCCCAGCTTCCATTTAACCGTAATGCTGGATCGGTGTTTTCTGTCAATAAGCACAACATTTCCACAACTCCTGAATCAAGCATTGGTTCCTTAGCAGGGGAAAATTCAAGTAAGAGATTACAAATAGTCGACGTCACAACGGTAAGTAACTCGTTTGATGGTTGACCGGACAAGAGGGCCATAAGCGGTTTCCATACCGAATGATCCTATAATAATAATACAATACTAAACTATTGTTTACATGACTAAGATAACTTACTTGAAATGTTGTCCTTAATTGTTGGACAGATCGTGATAACGAATGGAGGCATCTCACCGCAGCCAGACGGACCTTTTGTTAAATTGATGTGTTATTAATGATCAGACATTTATTAGCCTTTTTAACTATACCTGTGGGCTGGAGTCACCTAGACCTTCAAGAACTCTTTCCATTAAACCCTTTGTTTCAATTATTTTTTTCCTAATGTCTTCATCGTTTGCCCCGAGTGAAGCGAAACATCTAAATGCCGCTTGTCTTAATAAAGCTAATTGACTTTGTAGGAGCTCTGATAACGATTTTATTAAATGATTACAAATCGCAGCAAGTCGTTGTAGTTGAGAATCAATCTACTCGTATACTTACAATTGTGTTTAAAGCGATTAAGATATATTTTATTTAATTTATTTACCTCAGCTAAATATGCCAATGTCTCTGCAGCAGATGCTCTTGTATACTGATCAAAGTCATCGGTACAAAGTCGAGCTAAACAAGGAAGAGTTTTGTAGACTATTCTATTGTCTGTAGGTGGTAAGGTTCCAGAGCGATGTATGTACGTTAAACATCTAGCAGCAGTGAGCTGAATCTCCGGATTCCGTACTCGTGACAATAATGAAGAGAGAATATCAGGCAACGATTTTCCTTCGAAGCTAGAAAAATAATTTATTATTATATATATAAAAATGAGTTTGATATAGGTTTGTCCTTTTATATCTCGAGTTTGGCGACACCGAATTTTATGATTCTTTTTTTGTTGGAAAGATATTCTTTTGTAGCAGGTTTGTATGTAAAAAAAAACAATTCCTTTCCAACGAAAAAATCATAGAAATCGGAATTGCAAAACTGGAGATAAAAATCGATATTTTTGTCTGCCATTTTAATAGAGATGTCGCGTCGCGTATACCAAATTTTTTTATTTTTTTTTTTATAATAGGCGCGCACTAAAGGGATTATGACTACCCTTAAACGAGAGCACGGGCATTAGGGAAATAAGGGGAGAGACGAAGGAGATACAGAGGTGTGAAGATTATTCCACATACGTGATGTACGGCTTGTGAAATAATCTCTATATTTGACTGTACGTCCGAAGGTAGGCTTAAGGGTAAACTAATGAGCATTCGAAGCGTGACGCGTATTGCGGGTGAAGAGGTGAAGGGGCGGAATGCAACTGGCTATTTCGCTAGAGCACTGTTTGTGGAAAAAACGATAAAACAGTGAGAGACAGGAGACATTTCGTCGATGTTCAAGCGAGTCTATTGACTTCGCAATGTCCCTGTCACCAATTAGTTTCAACGCGCGATTTTGGATTCTATCCAGAATGTGCAAGACGGTTTTGGGTGCACCAGACCAGATATGGGCGTTATACTCGAGCTTTGGGCGGATGAACGCCTTAAAAATTGAAGGCAGATCAGAAGGGGTAAAGTATTTTTTGCATCGTTTAAGGAAGCCTAGACATTTCGCAGCATTCTTGGCGATTTCGAATATGTGGTCGTTTCAACGAAGGTTGTCACTGACACACATACCGAGAATGGAAAGTCTTTCGGTTTCGGCGATGCAGGTACCATTCATGGTTGGAGATTAGGGTTTCGCTTAAGTGACAGAAGACAGCATTGGGTTTTGGACGCATTAAATTACACTCTATTGGTTGAGCCCCATTTTATTATGCTGTCAAGTTCGGAATTTAATGAGCTTAACATACGTTGTCGTTCCTCTTCTACGTCCGAAGAGCAAGGACGTGAGTTAGGGAACGAATATGAGAAGCTGAGGGTACTGTCATCAGCGAAGGAATGGACTGGATTAGAAGTTGCAGACAAGAGATCATTTATAAAAATGAGAAAGAGAGTCGGAGACAAAACAGAGACTTGGGGAACACCAGCATTTACATGGTGAATTGCAGATTTGAAACCATCCAAAACAACTTGAATTGAACGGTTCGAAAGGTAGTTTGAAGAAGACACACATCGATGCCATATGCACGCATTTTCGACAAAAGAGCTTGATGCCAAACTCTGTCAAATGCTTTAGAAATATCAAGCGCGACAATCTTACTTTCACCAAAGTGATGGATAGATTGGTTCCACTTCTCGGTGAGATATGCCATCAAATCACCAGTGGACCTGTTGCTACGAAATACACGGCAAGCATGTCTGTTAAGCCAACGAAGTGATTGAACAGAGAACAAACATCGTATCTCCGTTTCTATCATTCGTACCACAGATTAGTTAATATAGAGATATTTGACTTCCGTCCCCCTATCCGCGCGACGCCCATTTGCTTACATTGTTGCAGTTGTAGAGCCATATTGATTTTGCTCACTGACAGCTCTCGCCTGTGAATACGTGTGAGGAAAAAGCAAGAACAATTTGCACGGTTCCTTTAAAAACGATGCAGGAGATTTCTCTTATGCCACAATTATCTAAACAATTTTTGATTTTTTCAAAGCGCTGCTATGGACAAATTTTTAGAGCTATATACCTAATTGGAATCCTTATAGCTTAAGACCGAATTATCCTTCCATTAATTTCCAGTAATTAATTTGGCAAATTCAGAAAACTCTTGAAATATCGAATTTTAAATTGGCGGCTTAAATTTTCGAAAATTTTTATTCCCCACACCGAAATGAGAGCAAAAATAAACTGTTATTATGTTCGTAGAGTAGTCTCCAGGGTTTTAATATAAAGGAAATCCAGCTTATCGGCCTGGGAAGATACCATCAGTGGTAGAAGCTTTATATGGTTCGAAACTACACACTACCTAATCATGCTTGTTTCCAATAAAAAAATAAAAAATAAATAGCTGGCGCGACAGCTCGGAATGAGCCAAGGCCTAGCTTCTCGCAACCATTAATGTTGTGCGTGTTTGTATTGTTTGCACCAATAGAAGGGACCTACAATTTATGCCGACTCCTAACGGCGAAGTGAGAAGCTCTATCATGACAGATTATACTCCCGGAGGCTTGTCATTCCCCGACGAGAGGTGGTACCGCGAAAAATGTTCGGTGTTCCTGGCTGGGGCTTGTTTCCAATGAACAGTCAAATTGTCAGTGATGGAAAAGTGAGTGTACATTAGCAAATCCAAAGATTCTCCGCCAGTGCCGGGCAGAAGAAAAACGCAGAGCAAGGCCCATAGCATCAAAACCAAATACTTGGCAAGAATCAAACAATATGAATAGTAAATTTAACCCTTATGATACCATACATTTTTTTACCTTATATCTCCTATGGCGAGTACCCGGGTAATCATGTACAAATCTTTGGCATTTGGCCGTATTTGATTACCATTACTTTGGTAACGTCTTGCTTCTGTCCAATAAGTGTGTAAAATGTTTTAATCGCGTGTCTGACTAATTTATTTGGGACGTAAAAAAAAAAGAGTGAGTAATCAGTATGGTATCACATGGGTTAAACGAAAAAAAAAAAATCCTTTCTAATATTCTGAGACAAGATCTTCTAAATCCTATTGTCAATTTTGCTTATTAATATTGCAGTTTCTAGTACTTACCTAGTTACACACACATTGTCAGAAACACAACGATTTGTAAAGCACATGCAAGCTAAACATCGAAGAGCTGGTATTTGTAGAACATCGTACTGAGAACTTATCATACGTGCCAAAAATGGAATCGCACCCGCCTGACAGAGTAGAATCTGTTCGTTATATGTATTGCATAATGGAACCAAAATGCTTGTTATGCACGCTTGGATTTGTGTTGAGCTGTCCGGAGATGCTAGGCCTAGAACGAAAGTGCCATTAGAGAATAATCAGACCCAATTGTTTGGACACTTACCCATAAGATACGAGAGGGTTGCAATATTACCATACAATAGTCCAACTGGGGCAAATGAAAATTGATATACTGATCGTAAAGCTGATAAACAGTGCTCTATGATCCTTTGGTCTACATTGGGGATTAAAACTTGGGCGATCAGAACCCTCACAATGTTATAATCGGTTATTAGTGATTGAACTTGTTCGGCAGAACCCTTGGCCAGAGAACCTAGAAACCGTCAATATTAATAAGAGTTTTGCACAAAATAGTTTGTTTTTTCATATTACCAATTACAATTAACGCATCCAATCGAATGCTAATGTCCTCGTCGGGATTAGAGATTTTTTCAATCAGTTTTGGAACGATTCCTTGTGATATTACATATGCTTTTTGGCGGTTGCTACCAATAACAGCATCTTTTATATGAGCTAGAGCTTCTTCACATTGCAATCTATCATTACCACTTAGCTGGTCAACATAAGACCTACAATCAACCTCCTGAAACATACAGGTTAAAAGTAAGTTTAAAACGGTGTGTATGCATTTAAAGAAAACTTAAAAACAGTCAAATTCGGGATTCACTTTGTCGGCCTTCACAATTTTTCACATACCAATAAAAAGACGGTGAGCATTTCCTTTATTTTTTAATAAATAGCACAAATTAAAGAAACAACAAAAATATCTACAAAATAAACCTGTAACAATATAGCGAAATGTCAAACATGTCTGATTCTACATACTAAGCGAATGCGGTCAGGGTAAGAGCAAACCATTTCTGACACATCCTTCCCGCGTTCAGCTAGACAATTTAAATTTAATTTCTTGGCTAATTAAGCACATTATAAATAGGCGTGTTTTTTTGGTATTCTATATAGGCTTACAGAATATTTTTCATTTTAATTACACTAACAACTAAGTCTGTATAGAAATACTAAATCTGGATTACTATCCAGCCTTAATTCCTTAAAGACCTGATCAGAATGTGTATCTGTGTCTGTGTCAAGAGCTGTCAAAAAAGTTTAGACCTGATCGAAATGTGTATCTGTGTCTGTAGCGGTAGCTTGAAGTTGAACTAATTTGAACTACCAAACAAAACTTCGCGATTGACATTTGTAACTTTTACGCGTTTTCTGTTGTTTCTATTTGTGCGAGATGGACGTCGAGAAATTTATAGAATCCGTTCATCGACGTGAGTTTTTATGGAATTTGTTCAATAAAGATTATAAATATCGCACCAGATACAAGCTTCAGACACAGATACAAGCCATAGACACCGACACCGCTACAAATACTTATTTTGATCGGGTCTTAAGTGACGTCATGCTGAGGTTTTTGCCTGTGAATATTTTGTTTCTCACTCTCGCTACTGCTGGAATAAAATCGTCGTAATATACAGCGCCCCCTATAAGTGAAATTTATTGGAGCCGTTGTGATATCATCGCAGCTGTCAAAATATAGTTGACAAATGTGGTTGTTGCTGAAGACATCAACTGTTTAATGTTTTCGTTTATTTTCTTCTTTTCGGCTGTATGGTTGTATGCAGTGCTGCCGTTGTACATCTTTCTTGGGCATATAATTTTATCTACTTGCGCTGTACTGGGCAGTACTATTTATAAATGGTACAAATCAGATTTTTTAACTCATTTATTCACTTCGATTGCAGGATCTACGCACAAAAACAAACAGGCATCACTACAGTGTCTGACATATGCAGTTTTAAAACACATGACGGACGAAAGAATACACACATTTTTCATAAAACAAAAATAGTAAGCATTAATATCCGCATTCTCATTGGTAGTTTAACCTTAGGCATTGGACTGCTGGGGTGAGCAGTATAATTCGCGTTTAGGCAGTACGGAGTACGAAAACACAGAACAGCAGTATAATACTGCTATTGCAGTACTTTCGGCAGCACTGGTTATATGTTTGCTTGGTCAACAAAAAAAAAAAAAAAACACTTCCGGCGAATAAATCTGCATAAATATATAATTCAAGTGCAAAAGTTGGAATATGAGTTTATTGTTCACAACTCCGTCAGAAAAATTTCGTCTATTTAAGGAATTTCGTTGTGATTTTCCCGTTACATAAGTGAAAAAGTGTGGAAAGTTAATCCACCGCTTATCTGTAAATAATTCTGTCTCAACTCATTTAATTTTAAATGTAAATCAATTGTGTAGTTATTGTATTATGTATTTATTGATATTGTTGTTTACTTTTGTCTGTCGCGACCTTAAAAAAAAGATTAATTCAATCAATCCAAGGGGTCAGCGTAGATTGTGCAGGGTTTGTACTTCCAATAGCAACATATTTGTTTAATGTGACATATCCGTACATGATTAATTGATTACAAGTTATTAGTTGCAATTACCGTAGTACTAATATGAAGTAGGAAAGTTATGGTTCCAGATTCCAAACCCTTCCGGTGGTCAGGCTACTCTTTAAATATCAAGAAGCGGTTCCATCAGTGAATGCTGACGCTTTCACCGATATCGCCTTGTCGCCGGAGAAATGTCTTGTCGTGTCCAGTCGCTATTGGCAAAGTATTTCTAGGAATGGGAGGATATCACCAAAAAGTTTTAAACATATGTACATATTTGTTCCCTTAAAACAAAATATTGAAGTTTTTTCTGTACAAGATTAAATTGGCTTGTTAACAGGCGTCATCACATGAGCCGACAGAAACCACTTGGTGAGTATAGACCACTTTACTTACCAGACAGTGAGGAAGACCATACGGTTGAGTGGGACTACAGTTCAGTGCCACTAAGGGAAACTAGACAGTGGATTTTTCCCGCTTTTTTTTTCTTTTTCCAAGACTGATATGTATTTTTAAATGTTCTCTTAAGGCGAGTCTTCAGCGACTTCATCGTCTCAAATACGAAATGTTATAACGTAAGGCTGTTTACCTCTTGCCATTGAATATCAAAGAGTTTCTTCGCCACAACAGTTAACAACGCTTACCACGTAAAACTGTGTACTACACATGTTTGAGCTAGTGATGTTATTTATACTCATTGATTATCTATTTTCTTAGAAATAATAAACAAATCTTTATTTAGTAAATAAATGCATACTATATCACTTATTAAGGCAGATGGACAAGAACATAGAAGTAACTTGAGTTATTGATTACAGGAAGAGAAAATACAGAAATGCAATACCATCTAGTTCCTATGTACCAAAAAAACCTTCACGAAAACGTCTGTTTATTTATGTTAAAAAAGTTTGGAGTAAATAGGAAAATAAACCGTCAGCCGCTAGGTCATGCAACTGAAATTAATTTTTGTTTCAACAGATAGATAGTGATGCGTTTCTGTATGTCTTTCGTTGAAGGACACTTTGAGAATTTATAACTATTACTTTCATTGTACATATTCTTAAATTTCATCAATTTGACCCATTTTCTTCAAGTTTGGAGAAACGGTGAATTTTGCCCCCGTACTCGCAATTATATCATCAACAGTTAAACCCTCTGCAACTTCTGTCAAATTGAGACCCTGTCCCTTTTCAACTGTAAAGACGGCCTAAAAAAATAGAAAAGTTTGAATCAATTCAGGTTTATAAAAATCGTAGTAATTTACCTTTTCAGAGATGATCATGTCAACAACGCTCTGACCAGTCAGTGGCAAAGAACATTCTTGCAAGATTTTAGGTTCTCCATTTCTTGTATTGTGTTCCATTGTTACAATGACTTTAGTTGGTGCAGCGACCAAGTCCATAGCACCGCCCATGCCTTTCACTAGTTTGCCCTGAAAGAAATTAAATTTATTATAAGTGTGTTACGCAAGTGCTTTGAGTATTTGCACATATTGAGACCAGACATATACATATGTATGTACACAGGCCCATTAAGATTCCCCAGTCCTTCCATCAGCATCAGCAAGCCAGTTAACCCCGGTCATCAAAAAGAAATGCTTAAGTAGAGCTTTCTTTTAAAAGAGGACTAAACTACTTTTTTACTCTTCTTAAAATGATTACACGCGGTAGTAAAAGGAAGTCATTGACATCTTAGTTCGACTTAACCGGCATGAAGATGATAGAAGTGCAGCGTGGCGTGCGATTACATCAATGCGCTGGCTACTAAAGTAGAAGAAGTAGCAAGAGATGCGAGAGGAGAGCCGTCTACAGAATCACTAAAGACCTTATAGGTGAATCTAGCAGCCAACATCCGGCGAAAGCTTTGGAGCTACGGTTCTGAAGCGCGTACTCGCCAGTGATTTGCACCCAAATCAAAAAGAGCCGATCGAATACAATAAATACGGCGATTAAAGATGTGACAAACAAGGCAGTACGACTTGATCGTATGTATACCTGTGGAACATTTAAGAGTAGCGCCAACATCATCTCCCGAGTTTCTGCACCCATTTGTACAGAAAGCGTAGAACGCATAAATTGGAGTAAAGGAATGGTCGTCAAGCTTCCTAAAAAAGGTTATCTCATGCTGTGCGAAAACTGAAGAGATAAGCCAAATAACTGGAAAACACATTAGATGTCGAACAAGCATGCTTCTGTTTTCGATCCTGCTGCATCGATTGTTTAAACGCTCCGTGGATCATCATTGAACAGTCGATGGGAAATAAACGAATTTGATGGACTCTTACATCTTGACTATGCTGAGAACTATCACAAGAAAGTTGCAAACGTTCGTTAATAGGTGCCATTACCAACTATGCTATACCACGGAATTAGCTAATCCATGGCGTAGAAGAATTAAGGAAAAATCTTGGCAATTCGGTAAGAATTGAAGTGAGCTGAGACTTTTTACCAGACCTTCCTTCCCAGACACTTGATGCTGTGTAGACTTAGTAGAGGCTTAATGATGTACAAGGCAAAGCAGGACTATGTACTTATCCTAAGGATTGTTGTTAATTTAAGTTCAAACAAGCGTACATACCGGAATCATCCAGTTGGCCAAATCACCCGTAGCTGACACTTCCATTGCTCCCAGAACAGTTAAACTAACGTGTCCACCACGAATCATAGCGAAACTTTCATCAGAACCGAAAAATGTTGCACCCGGTATGACTGTTACACTCTCTTTGCCGGCATTAATCAAATCATGATCAACTTCATCCTTCGTTGGGAACGGGCCCAATCCAAGAATACCATTTTCAGACTGCAGCATGACATTCATTCCGTCTGGAATATAGTTTGACGAAAGCACAGGAATACCTGTAAGGAAAAAAGGAAATATGTAAGTAAACGCCAATTCTGTTAGTGTTAAGGACATTCTTACCAATTCCCAAATTGGCGTACATGCCATCGCTGAATTCCATAGCGACTCGTTTAGCAATACGTTCTCTCAAAGCCTGACCAGGGTTGGATGCACCAGGAGACGATGGAGCCCCATTCTCATCTCGGATTCTAAGTCTTTCAATACGTTTGCTGTAGTTGCTGCATTCGACAATGCGTTGAACGTATATTCCAGGAACATGAATCTCATCGGGGGACAGTGCTCCAACAGGAACTATCTCCTCAACTTCTACGATGGTGCATTTTGCACCACGACACATTGGAGAGTTGAAGTTCCTTGCAGCCTTATTGAAAACTGGAATTTATTGACTGATTAATCAGATGTGGTTTCAGTTAAAAATGGGGAAATCTTACCAATGTTTCCTAATGGATCTGCCTTATGCGCCTTAATGATTGCATAATCGGCGAAGATAGATTCCTCTAGGACATACTTTTTTCCCTTAAAAGTCGCTACTGGTTTGGGTTTACTGGGAATTTCAATTTTGCCATCCTTGCCGTACTTAATTGGGGCACCGCCTTTTTGTATGAGTGTGGCATAACCGGTGGGCGTATAGAAAGCGGGGATACCTGTAGAAACATAAAATGAGATTCAAGGAACTACGTTAGCAGGAATCAAATTGGACATACCAGCACCACCAGCGCGTATTTTTTCAGCCATAGTTCCTTGTGGAGTCAGTTCAATTGATATGTCTCCGTTGAAATATTGACGTATAAGTTCGTCATTTTCACCCACATAGGACGCAATAAACTTTGTGAGCTGCTTATTTCGGATGAGCTGGCCAAGACCAACTTTATCTACACCTGTAATGAAACTATGTAACTTTAACAATTTGTTCTGAAATGTGATTCTTTAAGTACCTTACCCCCATTGTTCGACACAGCTGTGATATCTTTCACGTTCTTTTTGAGAAGGGCGTCAATTAACTTTTCTGGAATGCCGCAAATACCAAAACCACCAAAGAGCATCATTTGTCCATCGGGTATATCGGCGACAGCTTCATCTGGGCTACCGTATATCTTACCAGATTGACGACTCGGAGTTGAGTAGCTGGCAATGAGCTAAAAATTAAAAAAAAGTGTTAACATTTTAGTTAGATTTAGGGATGAGACTTTGAGTTTTAGATGCCTTAAGAAAAAATTGTCGCAATGGCTGTTTTCTTGGCAGTTTGAGGTGGCTGACTTGAAGTCAAAATATCGTGAAAGTACTCACTGGCGTGGACTAGTAGCACAACCACCAAGGGCAAAGCTAAAATCTTGCTTCATGTTCTTGTGTCGATGGATAGAACCACAGGAATGAAAGAGAAACAATTTGATTGTACGTCTAGGTTAGGTTAGGTTAGGTTGAAGTGGCTGCCAGCCAAAGCCAACACACTTAGACCCATGAGGGGTCCGTTGTGATACCACCAGGATCTCGAAAAGATCTCCTGCCTACTCATTGAAACCAATTGGAGCTTCTTATGAAGCGTAGAAGGCTACTGACATCAATGTTAATTAGGTCGCCTAAGTTTGTAAAGAAGAAAGCTCCCAAGTGGAGTTTCCTTTTGCGGGAGAGAGCTGGACAGGTGCAAAGAAGATGGAGAATTGTCTCCTCTTCCTCCTCGTCCATACAGCTTCTACAGAAGTCATTTGCGTAAAGGCCAAGCCTAGTAGCATGCTTGCCTATTAGACAGTGTCCAGTAATGACACCTATTATAGTGCTAATATGCAATCTATTTAGAGAAATCAAATACTTAGAGCGTTTCAGATCCAGCTTGGGCCAAATCTGCTTTGTCGCTAGACATGTTATACCACTTTTCCACCTAAGATTTGTTCTTTCGATAGCATCTAGCTTTAATTTGAGTTTGCACGTAGCGATCGGTATACCTAAGCCGCCCTTATCAGGCCCAATAGGTAATGTTATTCCATATCTGGCGAGTTCATCAGCCTTGCAGTTCCCTGGAATGTCACTGTGCCCTGGCACCCAACAAAGGTGTATATTGAACTGCTCCGCCATCTCTATAAGAGACGATCGGCAATCTAGGGCTGTTATTGAATTTAGAGCGACTGATTCCAAGGACTTCAGTGCCGCTTGGCTGTCCGAAAAGATGCGGATATCCGTGGCTGATATACCGTTTTTCTTCAGCCAAGATAAGACCTTTCTGATCGCCATGATTTCCGCCTGGAACACGCTACAATGATTCGGGAGACGGAACGCTAGGCTGAGGTTCAGCCTGTCGGAGAAAACACCACCCCCCACCCCATTGCTAGTTTTTGAACCGTCGGTGTAAAAATGAATCGACTTATCTTCTGAGAATCCATCGCCCCAGAATGACCTGGAAGGGATGGTTACCTTGAAGCTCTTGTCAAACCTTAGCCTGGGAGTGGTGTAATCTATGTTTTGAGGAGAAATTTTGAGATTTTTCAAAATGGAGGCGTGGCCATAGTCTTTATTAGACCACTGTGAGGTTGCTTTGAGGCGGATGGCTGCGTCTAGCTAACAAGAAATCTGCACCAATGCCACATTTTACAACATGAGCGTAGCATGTCCCCATCGCCATGCCCGTCCTGACAATTTCTGTCTTCAGCCTTTTTCACAGATCAACAATAAAAAGTGGGCACCTCATCTCTGCACACGCAGTTGAAGTAAAACTCGCGTAGTGAGCTTTATACATATGTATAAATACTTAATTGGCGCTACAGTATGTAGTGAACTTAGCTTTCAACCAACAAGCTAACTGCCTCCAGAAGCGTGGTTAAGACCCACTTCCATTTATCACCTTCATTGTCAAAATGTTTCATATATGACCATATGTACTTGTCGGCGAAAAGCCATATATTTTGTCGTCATGTCTAATAAATATTTCCACTCTTTCACCAACATCTTCTACAGCATTGTCACTATTTTGTGGCGTACGTGCTAAACGTGCTCTGTCAACAACAGATAAATCGTGGAGGTGATACCGCGTTTTGAAAGCATTGATTACACGCTGAACAGATGCTAGCATCCACAGGGTTAAAAAATCAAATTTTGAATGCATGCTGATTCATCTCTTAAAATTAAGCTTTGTATCCACAAACATTTAATTAAACTGCTAATCTTTTCACATACTAGCCATTGGTTATCGATGTCTGCTTCGGTATAATGACGCTAATTGTTCTATGTCTCTATCGTTTTATATATAACTTTCTAAATAGAATAGGCATATCAATTAATAAAAATAATTATATCAATTCTTTAATATGAAAAGGCAATGCAGCAGTGCGCCTCTTACATAAGAGGTGTGAGAAAAGGGCGTGGAAATATTATGTGCCTTGAACACTTGTAACTTTGTTCTGTTTGCTGTTGTGTGGGATCATTAATTATTCAAGAGCGAACCCATGTCTAAAACATTTGCCGTAGTTGTGCTTAGAATGCCGTGTCTGGTTGAAACATTTAGTAGAAATTTTGAAGAAATATCCAACAGTACTGCAGTTTTTTTAATTACTTCGGCTTGTGCGAGGTTCCATATTATTATTAGAGGAAATTTTGTGATCAGGTGTGAAATATTGATCTAAAGAATTCCCAAACGCACATGTTACCTTGTGATATCCTTCAGGGATATTACAATTCTTACCGATAGCCAGGCTGCTATAAAATCCCTGAAATTGGTAACATGTAGATCAAAAGCTACTTCAGACTGTCGCTCATCTTCACCTATGCTGGGTACCCGGTCATAGGGACATTCCAGGGAACTGTAAGGCCGATGAACTCGCCAAACGTGGTACTACTCTTGACATCCTTCCGGAACGAAGGAATCTGGGTATTCCACTCGCTACATGTAAACTTCTCTTAGAGTACGACGCGATCAGTAAGACAAACCAAAGATGGAGGAATGGTACCAAGTGCCGTACCTCCAGGGAGATCTGGTCTTTGCTAAATCTCACTCGATCTAAAAGTTTAAACCTGTTCAATAGGTCGCTAATTAGCACCGTTACTGATGTTCTTACTGGCCACTGTCCCATTGGCCTCCATTTCAGAAGGATGGGCGTCTACTCAAATGACTTTTACAGGAGCTGCGGGAACGAAGAGGAGGAAGAAACGATCTTCCATTGCCTTTGCATTTGTCCTGCCCGATCCCAAACAAGGAAGCTCTATCTGGCAGCCTATCACTATGAGAACTTGGGCGAACTATCCAATACTGACGTCAAAAATATCCTCAGCTTCATCAAGAGCTTCAAATGATTTCAATAAAGTGAGTGGCTTTTTTCAGGGTACAGATCCATGTGGTATCACCAAGGGCCTTCCTGGCCTACGTGTGGCTGTGTTTCGTATAGACAGTCACTCTACGTACCTACATACCTAATTACCTACCTACACGTTTTACATCACTTTCCCAATTCTTCTCCTTGCATATGCTATTCAAGTATTGTCACATTGGCAATTGTACAGCGAACTCAATGGCCAAGATATGTACAACAACCCTTCTCACTGGTCCCGGACCATTCCTTAGTGAGAGCGAATGGCTTTTTGAAATCCACACATGGGAACAAGGAAACAAACCTTGTTTAAATCCTATGCGATCTGGATGGAAACTTAAGGACAGGAATGTACCAAATATTTTTTTCCTACACTAGCCCAAACTCTCTTTTGAATTACAGCAGGAACCACCTTAAAACTAATGCTGGTATTCTTAATGGCCACTGACTATTAAAACAGCACCTCGAGATTTAAATTATGATACCCCGGACCATATCTGTAGACTATGCGGACCATATCTTTCCTTAAGAGAAAGATTCTGGGCCGTGATTCACTCTGAGAAGCTGATGAGTTTCCTGACAGCCTGTGCAGTAAATTAACTACTCACTGGACGATGCACTACCAACTATATCGCCTTCGCAGTCTTCCTTGGGGACCTCCTTCACCTAGTCGAGATTATTACTCTTCTGGTGGGGAATTACTTCCGAGATTTTAGGTCTGAATCCGACTATTGATCTAATATTCACTGTACAAAATATCGATTTGAAGACCGCATATGATAGTGTGACTAAAGCAAAGCTATTTCGCGCTTTGCCTAGTTTTGATATTCCTGCAAAGCTCATTCGATAAATAAAAAGCTGGCGACAGCTCGGGATCAGCCAAGGGCTAGCTTCTCGCAACCATTCATGTTGGAATGGAAGGACGGCGAATTGAGAAGCTTTTTCATGGCAAATTATACTCCCGGAGGCTTGTCAATCCGCGACAAACGGTGGTGCCGCAAAAAAATGTTCGATGGACATAGCTGAGGCTTTAACCCACGACGCTCGCTCAGCAGTCCAACGCACTAACCACTGAGCCGCGGCGGCCACTCGATGAATAGTAGGATGAATATGGAGAACACTCGCTCAAGAAAAATTGCGAAAAGACAACGAGACTTTCAATTCGACTAGAGGTTTTAAACAGAGCGATGCAATGTCATTCAGTTTATTCCACCTAATAGCGGAGAAAATACGAGTAATTCGACTCGCAGGCCAACACATCGAACACTATTTTTCACAAATCAGTTCAGGTACTTGGTTACGCAGATAACATTGACATTATCGGTAAAAAAAAAACATACAGTCACTGGCAGCACTGAAGACAACTGTTAAGCAAAGAACCAAGGAGACGCTATACAAGACTTTGAAAGCGTGAGAGAATAATACAACGTTCGAATTATGGTCCCACCTGCTTTGTCGGTTCATGAAGGAGAAGTATGAGAAGTATGACATACGAGCTGTGCAGAGACGTCGATCTGGTCAAAACGATGCTTCAGGCTCTATCCTGAATTATCTTCGATTCCACCCCTGAAAGACTACGCAGAAGAGGACAGTGGAAGTGGAAGGTGATATCAAACAACTCAGTGTATGCAACTTGAGACTCCTGACTAATGATAATGTTAGCTAGAGAAGCTTGTTGGTTGAAGCTTTGCTTCACCCGAACTGAAGCGCCATAATAATTAACAATTAACAGGAAACAGTGCAACCGGTTCCGAAGTATGAGTATATGTTATGATGCGACCGTTCACAGCATTTTTATTTTAGCAAATCCACAGACAAAATTCGGTGAATAAAAAATTAATTTCTTTATTACGATGTTTGAGCGGTTATCGGTAGCACAAACAACAATTACTTACTCATGGAATTCATGGATTTGAATCTGTCGCGTGGTTTATTCAATAGCTTACTACATATTGTATTATCTCACATTTGATTGTTTTAAACTAACACTGACTCAATAAATGATTGCACAACCAAGGATAGTAAAATCACAGCCACTTTTCTTGTTTTGAAGTGCTTTAGGTTTTTTTTTGGTTATAATTTATTGATTATCACTTCAATAGATTAACAAATTTGATTCAAATTATAAATGTGCTTATCACTGCCACTAAGAAGGACGAAAACTCCACAATTCACCTCTGCAACTAAAAATAAACAAAAAATAAAAATATCGCAACCCCAAAGGCTGTGACTTCTACCCCTGAACGTGAAAATACACAGTTTGCAGCCGTTAGACCCGACCTACACCAATTAGTTTAAAGATCATGACCGTAGGTTACAACCACAGCCACGCGACAGATTTTCCAAAAAAAGAAGAAAAAAAACTATACATCGTCCGACAATTTTTGATAACCCCAAATGTCTGACCAGACCATTTTGTTTTCTTGAATCATCAGGGTCCAATTCCAGGGGGTTCATGTGCGTGACTGATGTTTTCGTTATCACTATTTAAAACCGGTGACTCTCGGCGAAGTTATGCTATGTATTGTTATCGCACTTGTGAACAAAACTTTGTTGCCAATAGAAGACTATATAACATCTCAAGAATTTAATTACTTTGATATTATTTCTTGGAAATAACAAGCATTCAATAGAATCCGACAATTTAGAGAAAGAAATATGATACTTAACCTTACTTATGAACAATAGGGTAATATGAAAAAGAATAGGATGTCCAACGGCGTAACACAGATATTAGAAGTTTCCTACGCTTCATCAGAAGCTCTAAGTAGTTTAACGAATACATCGGTAAAGGAGAATTCTCCAAAATCCAACTGTGCTGGCTTCAGGTGGCAGCCCCTTCAACCTAACCTAACCTAACCAACGGCGGTGTTAAGTGTTCTTTCTTGTTGACAGCATGTACTTGGTCTTAACGTCATTGCCCGCTAAACCCATCTTCGCCCCCTCTGTCCCAATACTCATGAACGCGCCAGTGACATTACGCTGCGTTCTTCCGATTGCGTGTTACATTACAAGAATGAAAGGGATCTACAATTTATTGCCGACTTCGGACGGCGAAATGAGAAGCTTTTTAGTGACAAATTATACGCTCGGGGGTTTGTCGTTCACCAAAGAGAAGTGGTGCAGCGAAAAATATTCGGTGGACATTGCTGAGGCTCGAAACAACGTGGTCGACTATAGTTTTAAGAAGCTTAGTTTAAATTGTCGCTACGGTCAACGTGGCTTAGTGGCTAGAGCGTTGAATTGCTGTGCAAGCTGTGTAGGTTCAAACCCTGGCAATACCTATCGAACATTCATCGCGGCACCATCTCTTGTCAGGAATGATAAACCGGAATCGACAGTTAATTATGTATTCATTCCATCAGGGCAAAAAATGTAATATATACAACGTGAATTGTTGTGAGAAGCTAGGCGTTCGTCCTCTTCGGTCTGTCGAGCCAGATCTATATTTACTTAATGCGCTCCAGGATGATGGGATTAAATAGGCTAGTGAAATTAACTCGAGGGGTAATGTTCGTCATGCATTCAAAAGTATAAGATCACTAGCTGATACCCGCGACTACATCCGCGTGAAAAACGTCTCATTATTCTTCTACATCCTTCCCCAGGTTTCAAGACATTGATTAGTAAGTATAGACTTTCAATTCCTCATCTCAATTCTATAAGGCGTCCCTGTGAACATCTTTCCTGGTTTTTCTTTCGGCTCGAGGATGACCAGGCTGTCAGGTGAATTGGCTCTGAGATCGCTATGGAAGTTATCCCCTTTCAAACTATGTCCATGTACCTTATTGATGTTCATGGCGTATCAAAACCTCAATAGAAAATTGCAGACGTTTGAACTCAAAGTGGTAGACTGATGGGATCAGAGAAATGGGGGAGATAAAGACGGTTTTTCTCTGATTGACTCTAAAAATCTTGGCTTCGATAACGTGGTTTTACAAAGTCTTCACCTGCACAGTTTTAGAGGGTTTAAATTGGGCAAAACTTTGAGGTTGAGGATGTGGGGTGGGTTTTCTAGTGGATCGAAAGGATGCAATAACTCTAGAGCATCCTCGAGTCCAGAGATTCATTGTTTATATCCTCATTTGAGTAAAAATAGCTCTGAAATAGCTCAGCCATGAACTCCAATGTGATGAACGTTTAGCTACATTATATTCTGCGAGTCAAACTAATAATATCTCCCATAACATCGCAAGGGTTACTTGGTATCTTCTTACTCTTCCCTACTCTTTCCATCACCAATATCAAGAAATAAGTTAGAAAACTCCTCTGCCCTCAAGTCACGTTGAAGATGATGAATGTATGTTAACTCTTACGAACAGCACTTTCATATAAGGCTATCGGATGGATCACCTGAGACAGGCTTTCTAGGTCTAAAGGTTTGGGCTGGGCGTTGATGAATCGACAAAAAACAGTTATTTTAAGGAAAGTGTCCCTAGAAAGTTGGCGTGGCTAATTAATTTTTTTCGAGTTCCGAGAAAAATGGGCGTGGCAGTGGGATAATTTTGAAATTGTTTAGCCTATGTTCATTCCCTAGGCTTCAGTTATCTTCGTACCAAATTTCATCGAAATCGGTTCAGCGGTTTAGCCGTGAAAACGTAGCAGACAGAGGCACTTTCGCATTTATAATATTAGTATGGAAGTATGGATAGATTCAACTTCCTCATCCTCTTAACTGGTCGGACAAGTTAAGGAGATTGCCTGATTAGGCTGTGTTCTTGGTCACAATAACATAAAGAGGCTGACGAGATAACCGGGGAAGGATCAACACTGTACAAATCTTTTCCGAATACTACAGGGTTTTTCAATAAGAGCCCTACACAAGTTTTTTTTAAATAAAACAAAAACGGTTTTGGATATCAATGAAATTCTTTATTCCTGTGAAAGTACGTTCGATGCCATTATGTATGGAACTCGATTTATTTTGCATGGCCACCACGGGCACGCTTGCAGAAGTCCAGACGCTGAACCCAATTTTCGACGGTTTTCAAGCATAAATCGGCCGATACTGCTGCAATTTCACGTTCGATATTCGTACGAAGTTCAACAATCGTCGCTGGCTTGTTGGCATAGACCATAGACTTGACGTAGCCCCACAGGAAATAGTCTAACGGCGTCAAATCGCACGACCGAGGCGGCCAAGCGACTGGACCATTTCGTGAGATAGCACGTTCTCCAAACTTGGTTTCCAATAAATTGATTGTGACATTCGCTGTGTGGCTTGTGGCGCCGTCCTGTTGGAACCACATGTCCTCCAAGTCCATATCATCCAATTGGGGCCAAAAATATTCGGTTATCATTGAACGGTAGCGATCCCCATTCACAGTAACGTGCCGGTCTTGATCATCACGGAAGAAGTACGGCCCAATGACGCCGCCGGCCCATAAACCACATCAAACCGTAATTTTTTCGGGATGCAATGATGACTCATGGAGTACGTGTGGATTGCTGCCTGACCAATACCGCATATTTTGTTTATTGACGAAGCCATCCAGCCAGAAATGAGCCTCATCGCTGAAGATGATTTTTCGATGAAAATCCGAATCATTTTCAAGTTGTTGCTCAGCCCAATTCACGAACATACGACGCTTCTGGTGGTCAAGTGGCTTCAGTTCTTGCGTCAATTTAATCTTGTAAGGATGTAGGCCAAGATCTTTTCGCAAAATTCGCCACAACGACGTCACAGAGATGCCCAACGCTTGAGAACGACGTGTGAGAGACACATCTGGGCTTTCTGCAACTGAAGCCTCAGCGGCAGCAATATTCTCGACACTACGGGCACTTCTTTGTCTCACTGGCACGGGAACATTTTGTACTGTGCCTGTGGATTCAAATTTTTCCACTAGACGCTCAATTGTTGATCTGCTAGGACGATTATGACGACCATAAATTGGACGTAGCGCTCTTAACGTTGAGGCCACTGACTCCGAATTTCGGTAGTAAATTTTAATAATTTCGACTCGTTGTTGGCTCGTATATCTTTCCATCATGAAATGGCAAACCTTACTGAAGAGAAATGTCAAAAAACCGCAAGAAAAATATGGCGTCGTTTGCTGTCCCTGTCGCTCTACTTTTGTAGCGTCCCTATTGCAAAACCCTTTACTTCTTTCATGTTTATGTGAGATTCGGATTCAAGCTCATCTCTCTATCACAAGTCTTACAAGTGAACTTAGATAAGTTACACTCTTTACACTTGGCTGTTTCGAGAGGAAAATTCTTCGGGTGATTTTTGGTCTCGTCTACATAGACGGTGAATGAAGGAGGAGATACAATGACGGACTGTACGGGCTGTATAGCGACATCGACTTAGCCAGAAGAGTGAAGTTCCAACAATTGGGACGGCGCAGTAGAGAAAGACCGCGACACAGGTGGTGCACACAAGTGGAAGGGGACCTTAACCAACTTGCCGTGCGAAACAGTAGGCAGCTGGCAAAAGATCGAGCCTGGAAACACTTGTTGGTTGAGGCCCAGGTCCACCCCGGATCGTAGCGTCACATTTATTAAGTACATAAGTAAGTAATGTAACGCGCACAACATAAATGGTTGCGAGAAGTAAGGCCTTGAAGCATCCCGGGCAATGGCTCTAGCAATTTTTTTTTTACTTAAAACTATTTTAATACGATATGCGCAAGTTACGTGACCATCGTTGTTGAAATTGCCATTGGAATATTTGTATTTTCCATTAGTTTGAAATTCAACACTACTTGCCAAACAAGCCATTTTCAAGAAAAAAAAAACAATTTGATTGTAGATCACTAATCACTAATTTATCACTTTCACTGTAATGAAATCTGTAGTCCTAAAACCAAAAGGGTATGAACCAAATTCTGGAATGTTAGTAGCAATTTACGACGTAAATTAAAATTTAAAATTACAAACAAAATTATTTTCAGAATTCTCGAGTCGAAAAACTCGGAAGGATAACCGCCTTAACAGATGAAATTAGACTATTTTTATGAAGTAAAAATTGTCTCTCCACCACTGCACAACAACACAAAGTTCGATTGTTGAATAAATTAACAAATAAACAAGAATAGCTAGTTTGGCAGGAGAGAACTCGAATTAAGCCAAATCTTTGATTTTATTATCATCGTTTGTCCAAATTTCGCACCCCGCCAATTTAAATTGCTCGCTTTTCTGCCGAAACATCCCTGCCTGGTAGTGGTGATCGCGAAAAGTACTCAAAAGATGGCAGGTTTAACTGGAAGGTATACGTCAGTTTGAAGAGAAAGTCCTAAATACCAAGCCGTAAAGTGAGTCATTACCTTGTACAGGGACTAACATCTTCTCTTTGTCAGATGAAGTGATTTTGTATTTAGTAGAAAATCTCACATCTTTCAAGGAGCCGTGGGTGCTAAGCAAATCCATTTTAAGTTTAGGGGCTATCGCAACGCCACGGACTTGTTTCGTCTACAAAACAAACGAAATCCAGAAAAGTTGCATTTTTGCTTCAACCTACTTTAATTAACTATTGCGTCCACCTCATGAACTGTTTTGAAAAAAAAGCCTTTTAAATCAGCTCTGGAATCTTACCAAACGAACTCGTCATCGCCCGGTCAATTAAAGTTTTAAATCACTCCAGTAACACACTGCTTGAAACAACAAGCAGCTCCGTTTCTCTGCGAGTGTCCACAACTTAACAGGAGGAGGGCGACAACCCTACGAAACACATTTTCAACGACACGTGAACAAAGCCACCAGAAAGAGTCCTAAAATTCATTTTGGATTTGGAATCCTGCCTCACTTCTTAACACCACAAAAGGAGACCACAACGGATCGACCAAAACCCATATGAGGCTGCGTGGTTAGATAATTGTGTTACAACTTTGTTTGAGCTTATGCTAACATTTGTAGGAATGGCTGTTCAAAATCCGAACAAAGTATGAGCTCTTACCAAAAGTTTTGTATTGATCCTGTTTGTAAAACTCATATCCCTGGATTTCATTGGTAAGAGTGTTTTTTTTTTTTGTCAAAACGAAGGTTCCTTCCTTTTCGAGAGGAAGTTAATTGGACTGATTTGATCCATACTTAAAAGTTTCACGATCTGAGTTCCCATGAAACTTACCATCTAGTAGTTATCCAAGAATATTAACTTGATTGCTCAAAGCATGGTTGTGTTACGATGAGTCTACCCGAGCGATGCCTTTTCGGTTGTCCGATACATTAAAAAATGACGCGCTATAACGCGCTTAAACAATGGGCGCTTTTAACAATGTCAGAACATCAGCGATCATAAATGTACTGTCAGGTCTGTCGGTAGATAGTACACTTGGCGAGTTAATTAACATTCTACTCACCAGTCGAATTATTAACTCAAAGCTGGGTGGCTCATCTGCCAGAAGATCTGTCAGCAGAGGCAATCCACATGGTGGGATCCTGTCTCCTCTTCTTTGGAATTTGGTGGTAAATGAACTACTGATAATCCTGGAAGCGGGGGACTGTGAAGTGATCGCCTATGTTGATAACGTTGCTATAGCCGTCTCGGGAAAGCACCTTGACACCTTAAAATAACTCCTCCAAAATGCCCTAAACAAGCTAACCAAATGGGCAGCTCGGTGTGGCTTGGGTGTGAACCCCCACAAAACTGAGCTGGTACTCCTCACTAGGAAGTATAAGATCGCATATATCGACCCTCCTACCATTGGTGGTACAAGCTTAAATTTCTCCAACGAAGCAAAATACTTGAGTCTTATTTTGGACAGAAAATTAAGCTGGAAACCATACATTCAAGAGAGAATAAGGAAAGCTACAGTAGCCCTTTTCTCTTGCAAGAAAGCCATCGGAAATAAATGGGGTCTGCAACCCCGCATAACAAACTGGGTCTATATTTCGGTAATAAGACCGATACTTACGTACGGGGTGATGGTTTGGTGGACCGCGTTTCACTTATCACCCTAAGACATTTTCGGCAGACAATTGGCAGCTAGTGCAGCCATCTGCCTCAAAGCAACCTCACAGTGGTCTAATAAAGACTATGGCCACGCCTCCATTTTGAAAAATCTCAAAATTTCTCTCCAAAACATAGATTGCACCACTCCCAGGCTAAGGTTTGACAAGAGCTACAAGGTAACCATCCCTTCCAGGTCATTCTGGGGCGATGGATTCTCAGAAGATAAGTCGATTCATTTTTACACCGACGGTTCAAAAACTAGCAATGGGGTGGGGGGTGGTGTTTTCTCCGACAGGCTGAACCTCAGCCTAGCGTTCCGTCTCCCGAATCATTGTAGCGTGTTCCAGGCGGAAATCATGGCGATCAGAAAGGTCTTATCTTGGCTGAAGAAAAACGGTATATCAGCCACGGATATCCGCATCTTTTCGGACAGCCAAGCGGCACTGAAGTCCTTGGAATCAGTCGCTCTAAATTCAATAACAGCCCTAGATTGCCGATCGTCTCGTATAGAGAAGGCGGAGCAGTTCAATATCCACCTTTGTTGGGTGCCAGGGCGCAGTGAACTTCCAGGGAACTGCAAGGCTGATGAACTCGCCAGATATGAAACAACATTACCTATTGAGCCTGATAAGGGCAGCTTAGGTATACCGATCGCTACGTGCAAACTCAAATTAAAGCTAGATGCTAACGAAAGAACAAATCTCAGGTGGACAAGTATCTCCATCTTCTTTGCACCTGTCCAGCTCTCTTCCGCAAAAGAAAACTCCACTTAGGAGGCTTGTTCTGTACAAACTCAGGCGACCTAATTAACATTGATGTCAGTAGCCTTCTACGCTTCATAAGAAGCTCCAATTGGTTTCAATGAGTAGGCAGGAGATCTTTTCGAGATCCTGGTGGTATCACAACGGACCCCTCATGGGTCTAAGTGTGTTGGCTTTAGCTGGCAGGCACTTCAACCTAACCTAATTTATATCCAAATCAACACTGTTCCGTCGTTTTCTGTAAGTCACTTAAGATCAAAGAATCGTATAAATTACTGGACGACTGCAGTATATTTCAAGCTGAAATCTTCACTACCAGAGACTATACACGTTAAATAACTAAATCCTTCCAACATTGCAATCTTTGTGGATAGTCAACCAGCAACTAAGACACTAGACAGTGAGGTAATTAGATCAAACGCAGTTTCCAAATGCCAACAAACCCTTAAACGAATATGCGATACTCACTAGGTCCATTACTCCTAAGTTCTGGAACATAGTAAAATAGAAAGAAATTAGATACAGGATCAGTATTAAACACAAGAGTGAATATCCTCACACATCGGTAAATGTTCTAATAGGTGTTCCGCAAAGGCTGGTTGAAGTTAAGGTAATCAACACCGTCTTGTAGAATCGAGGTTACAAGAGCCAAGGGCCTACTGACATTGGAGAAAAACGAAACTAATATCCTAACAGGTGTACTGACAGCGGCATGCCTCTCGAACACGCAGACAAACAACGCTTCTCAAATTCGTCAGGAAATCTTCTTGTTCACCTTGAATTCCAGGAATAGCTTCACTTAAACAAAATTGTGTCACAGCATAAGTAATATCGTCAATTTTTATAAAATACAACGATTTTTCTGGCACTGCTTGACTTTTTTTTACATTTTTGCATAAAAGGGGCTGGTTCCAATGATGTTGCGTACGGAAAGAATTTAAGAAACTGAGTCACGTTTCCTTTTTCATTAATTCATCTGGAATGTCTTTCAGAAAAATGTCGCCTCACGAAAAATGTTAAACTGCCAAATAAATGAACACTGAACGGTTTGACGTTGATGAAAGTTTATTTTTAGTTAAAAATTTAATTTTGGGAACGCGTTAAACATATTTCATTTTTCTTTTGACAGTTTTTTCAAAATTTCATGCAAAATGCGTAGATGCGGGCAGGGAAGTCGTTATTCATTTTTTCTGGGCACCATAATTCGTAGTTTTTGAGTAGCATTTCAACCCAAGAGTAGTATCGACCAAATATTTCTTCAGCATTCTCTATCACACTCGAGATACAAAACGTTACTTTGGTTGGTAGCTTGAACCTCTAAGGTCTAAGGAATCTATTGTGCAGATTAAATATTTATCTAGAATAGGGTGCTGATCGGAATCCTTAGAGGACACAGAGTACAACTGGGATCTAGTTATTATTTCCAGATACATAATAGGAGACTCATGGGTCATTTTGTTGATCATCGATATATGGTGCATGGTTCATCTGCGCAGCTTTACAACCTATACTTTGTGTATGTCGATTGCAAAGCTGTGATAGCTTCTGTAAAACATTTTAATAAAAGATGGGGATTACAAGTTAGGATGATCCTTTGTACATACTCAGCCGTGGTTCTACGGGTCGCTCGTGTCATGATCCGCCTTAAGTAAATCGCACAACAACACTAAACTAAAGAAGGGTCTAAGAACAGTGAAAATCAAAATGTCAGGTGCCCTGCGGTCAAGCTCTAACAGAAGCATTCAATGTGGTCCTAAACGTCCTGTCTCTGGGTCTGCATATTGGTATAAATTGGTATTCTGATACTCGAAACCATTTGGCTCTAGCTTCTACCACAACTGACTACACGACATCTCAAACTAAATTTAACAAAGCTGGTAAAGTCTGTCTGCCATCCAGGACGGAGTGGCAAAATAACCTACCACTACCAAAATACAAAGAATCAACCTTCACCGACGGATCCAAGATGGAATGCAGCCTAGAATTAGGTGTCTACTCAGCTGAGCTGAACTGAACGTCTCCAAATCGTTTGGCTTTTCAGATTCGTCTAGTATGTCAATCCCACGACCATAAACAACATATCAGTCCTTATTGATAGCCAGGCCGCCATCAAAGAGTTCCAATCATACACCATGTCTTCAAAATTAGTAGAACAGTGTACGGAAGCATGTGCTAGGGTTACTGGCCATAGTAACATGGAGAGGAATGAGAATGCCGACAAGTTAGCTATACGGGACTCAGGCCTTGATGCTTTTCTTCCGGCTCTTTCTATTTATTGCCAACTATAGGTAGAATAGTTTAGAAAACTGTTTCATATCCGGAAAAACATGGCCGACCTACACTAAAAGTAAAACGCAGAACCCAATCAATAGAGCCCAAACTGATACAGCGAGAATGGTGGAATTGGCACTGGCCACTGGTCGATTGACATACACGCTGCTAAGCTAGGTATTCTAAGCAAATTGTCTTCACTTGTTGCTTTGTTATTGCTTTACGAGTAATATTTCTCTAAGCTGACTAAATACTTTCTCATTAAAACACAGTTTGTTAGGTACATCAATACATACATATACATATATTATACTGTAGTCGGAGAATGCAAAAAAAATATAAGTAATTTTTTACAAAATTTAATTACGATTACATTTTTTTTTTTTGTTGTTATGGGACAAGGTACTGCAGATATAATTTAAAGTGCAACGGCTAATTTGCTTTTCGTTGGGCTATTTTAACTGAAATAACTTTTTAGAAGGAATCGTTGTACTCACGGACGAATGAAGAACTGAGGAATGAACTGGTACAGGACCTTTCGGACTAAAAACAAAGTATGTACTCTGAATGTATACGAAAGTACACCAGCATTTTCCAAGCTGAAATACATGCTACAAGAGTGGATGCGTTCAAATCAATCTTGACAGGAATTACAGTGACTGTCAATGTCACTAATGTCAGACAGTCAAGGAGCAACTAACTAAAGCACTTGAGGTGCATTTTATTAGGCGTGTTTTTTTTTAAACCTAGCCAGCCAGTAGTCACGACTCACATCCACGTCACGATGAATCGGAATTTTACTGAAATTTCGCACCAGACACCAGGCCGCCAGAATTCTCAGAAAAACAAGTATCACGAAAGAAATTTCGCCAGGCCACGATCTCAGAAAAACAAATTGAGTGTTTAAAACGTCGGAGAGTGTGAAGTCTCCAAACGACAAAAAAGTTTCCACAACGTGGAAACTTTTTTTCTCGCGTTTTTTAAGACTTTTCCATTCCTGTTGTAGTTCGCAGTATTTTTTTCGCTTTGTCTACGAAACTACGCTAGCAAAGTCAAATTTTATACGTAAAACAAATACAACAACCAGCTGGCTACAACTCTTGGTTTTATCCCCAGTCAAAAGCAAACTGGCTAGGAATTGTACGATATCCCATGGCCAGGGTGCGCCGAAAGCGATGTTTTTCATTTATAGCGTTGGTATCACTGCCAAATTATTCTGTTTTTTTTTACATTTGACCGTCATCAGTGCTGCCACTAAGAAAAAAAATCCCGTATCAAATTTGCGTAGCAAAACTAAATTTGCGTAGCAAAAGTGAAGCCATTTAAATTCCAGTGGAACTCCAGCCCGCATCCAGTCACATTTCAAACTTATCCGAAGAAATATATACTGCTTGTGTAGGGTAAGGTAGAACAGTAACATAAGTTGGAGTCGTGGAAGTGAATAGTTTGAAATTACGTCCGTTTAATCTTTTTTTAATTTGTGATTGTGATTGTGAGGGGTCTAAAAACTACAAGATTCTTGTTAAAAGTTCGTGTTTCAAAAAAGCGTAGCAAAAATTGGGATATTAGGGAGAGTGCGTAGCAGCGTACCAAATTTAACTTTTTTGGCAATTTTGCTACGATCGTAGCACGATCGTAACACAGTGGCAGCTCTGGATGTCATAGGAACGAAATCATACGTACCAAATTCATGGTATAAAAAATCGACTGGGTTTGACTGGCTGGGAATCGTCTAAATGAACGACTGGCAAGCTAGGTTTCAAAAAAACACGCCTATTGAGTCCAGACTTGTTTGGGAATGCCTATAAAATCTTAGTAAACTGGACAGGAACAACAGAGTTAGCCTCTATTGGATACCCTGGCATGCCGGAGGGGTAATGAAGAATTAGACAGTCTCGCCAGCGGGCAGAAGTGGGACCATTCTTTGGCCCTATTCTGTGGGACAGAGAATCATACCCCAAAGAAAGAGTTTAGAAAATCAGAAAAAGAGTGCAGGAGCAGAGCTTTAAATAACATCCAAGGTCGAGAAAAGCCAATAAACACTTAAGGAACTATAACTGGAAAAGTTTCAAAGCACGCATCGGCCTAAGCAAGAAAAACCCACGCATCCTAACGAAGCACTGTAGACTTAAAGGACACCTGGGAAAACGAGGGTTAGAACAAGAAGACTTATGCAGATTTTGCAATAAGACCAACGAGATTCTGAGACACATCCGGAATCTTGTGGGGCCCTTATCCACAGAAGGGTGAAATATTTCAACCAAAGACTTGCTTCTCATCGTAAGATTTTTAGAGAAACTGGGCTAGAGAAGGTGCTCTGGAGTGGAATACTCTGGCCAAGGCTTAGTTAGTGTGTATGACTCGTAAGTTTAGGTTCACTCAACAAGAGGTGTCATTTTAAATTTTGTGCCACTGTTGAACTGTCAACATTCAACTATCGTTTTGATGAGTTTTGATAAGTAGAAACTAGGCGGATACAAGCTGCCGAAATTAGATTTCTTCGTTGTATTGCTGGGGTGACTCGCCGAGATCGGGTTAGGAACACCAGAGTACGCGAGGCACTCAATGTCGAGCAGCTACTTCTTCGAACGGAGAGGCCCAAACTTCGATGGTTTGGGCACGTCAAACGCATGTCTCCAATTTGGTTTGCAAGACGTGCCATCGGGTAGGCCTAGGATCGCGGAAACGTTTTGAAAAGTTTCTACAGCTTTGATTATCATCAACCGCCTTCTCGCACAGCTACAGTCAATTTAATCGATAAATTTCAACGTCTCGGACAGGTTAGTGATGTGAAGACTCCAACTTGGCAAGGTCAGGTGAAAACACCGCGGACATAGCTGAGAGTGCGACTAAAAATATAGGTGTGTTCGTTTCGAGACGAACACAGAAATTGAGCCTATACGCAACCACTTTCCACCGCATTTCGCAAAAAAGATCTTGGCCTACATACTTTTAAGGTCCAGTTGACACAAGAATTGAAGCCAGCACAACGATGTACTTTCGCTGATTGGGGGCTATTAAATAAAATGACACCTCTTGTTGAATGATCCTATATAATTCTGAAAGAAATCATAGGGCAAGGGGAACTCTGATGAGGGAACAAACAGTTCTCTCTTAAGTATTAACAGGAGGCACAATAAACCATGAGGTCGCAGTGCATTATAGCCACTCACAAAATTATTATAACAATCGTTGTTCTCTTAACGTTTAATGATCACGTGAAGCCTGACAACCCAATGCATTAATCGGTGTCTCGTCTAAATATTGTACAACCGATAAGACCAAGCTTAAAAAAGATATCAACACAATATATTCACACGCACATCTACAGACATATCCAGTTGATAATATTCTAATAATTTAATTTTGTCCATCTTCCAAACTTTTCAAGCGGCAATTGTCGAAAATTAAATTAATTGAAATAAATTTGACTATTATTGTCATTTTGTATTTTCCTTTCTCATGATCATTTCTGCCAACAAAATTATATCGCGAAAGTTCAAGTCTAAATGCATACATACATATTTCTACACACATGCATACAGCTGTATTTATCTAAAGTAAACTTCTACGTAACGATCCACACGCTTATTCAGCGTAAACCTGTACTATCAAACTATTTCAGAAACATACGACACATGCCATGAAGATAAAACAACTGAGGTATCTATCTATTCGCCGATTTTATGTTGCACGTCACAACATATTCAGCGAAAGTTTTAAAAATCCACATGGTATTCATTTGTCAAATAATGCTTCCGTTCTGACCCGGCAACCATCATGCAACCGGAATAATCGATTTTATTGCACTTCATATCGTTTTTGCGCGACAAATTCGATTGCAACAGCTGTCAGTTTCCACCTGTCAGTAGGAAAGTGAAACGATGGAGCGAAGGTCGTCCAGTATTTACCCACCCGCGATCGTTAAGGTTAATGTTTTCCAAACTTTTGCACATAATTATATAATGAACTTGAATTCAAGTTCAACTACGTGAAATATATTTCAATTTCTTACCTTTAACGCTGGTGACTTGCTCCAGCTGCCAGCAAAATTGAAGAGTAAATTTTGTCTACCTCGCGACAGAAACATTTTCCTTTTATTTTATGAATGAACTATTTCAATCACAACACTAAAGAAGAATTACATATATCCACTATGGCTCGCGCTGCTTAAAACGATTTTACACCACTAAGACTGGCTGTAGCTAAAATCAGTTAACACGACGCGAAGGGATGTAAGTTAAATATTGCCTCACTACCTGATTTCTAGACTGAACACCCGAAACGTTTTAAAGACTGCCGGACACTGAATTCAGAATTAGGTATAAATATGAGAATCGAGTTTTGGAAGATATGAGTTTGAACCGGTGGAATGGAATTGGGGAACAAAAAGTTGCGGAGTGAGTATGTTTGTATGTATCTATGTAATTTCGCATTAGGATTGGGTCTAAATTTAGTTAGATATTTTTTTAAGCGGAGCAGGTGTACGTCATTGTTTTGCGCGTGTATTTTGACAGATCGTAAAAGAGCTTTTAGTGAGAGAAAGCTGTAAACTAATTGTTATACAGCGTGTTATCAGTATTACAGGGATGATTTTTATTCAAGTTAATTATAGGGTGAAGTTATTTTAATTTATAATTTCTAACACAAGGAACTAAGTGATTATGATTAGTTCTCATCAATTTTAGAAGTTTTACTATGGCGAAGTAATGTGATTTCAAAAGTGATATTGGTAAATCCATACTGAATTTGAAAGGTAGTTTCGATTCAAGAGGACTCAACTCCCAGCCCTCAACTTGAGATAGGGTCTCAAACCCGTTCGGTTTTACATGTAGAATGGATTCCTAACAAGCTGCATGCAGCCGAAAAATTAGCAAAAGCCCTACACTGATGCAGGAGAAAGTAAGTGGGATGTACTGGATAAAAGGAAGATTATAAAGAGAGAGCAGAAGTAGCGCTTATTCGGATGCAGATTTGTCATACATACATATGTATATAGGAGACTTAGGCATCAAGTAGTGCTAATCTTCCTGCATGTAACGGAATGCCTTATGACGCGCTTCTCACTGAGACCTTTGACGACCTGTCATGTGACTTCTTGTGATTTGAACAAATTGAGTACAGTAAGATAAGTCAAAGGGCAAAATCTGTCAAGAGTTGGTGCAATAACTTACGTACGTCATTTGCGAGTATAGAGACAGAATCGGATAAAATGTGTTTTGGCGATAAATGAGGACACAGCCAAGTATAATGACACCCAACATTGTCATATCGTCCAGAACGTTACAGAGGACTGCTATAACTTCGAAATAGTAAGGGATTTTCTCGGCTTTGATTATGCTATTACTTCCGGCAACTACTCCTCGAGCGACACCAACAACTCTTCCCAATCTATTGAGCTGAAAAGGTAATTAAATAGTATTAAGGCCCTATCCAGAACAACCACATTATGCATATAAGATTTTAATGTTCACAGTCCTTTTTTATGGCAGTGAAGCATGGGCTCTATCGAAGGCGGATTCTTTGTAATATATTCGGTAGCGTTTGGGGATTTGTGCAGGTGCACACTGACCAAGTCAAAAAACAAATAGCTCCGCATTTTCTTATAGGCGCCACCTATGGCATAAGTAAGTATAATTTTTATAATTTAAAGCCTAACTTAAAATTAAAATTATAAGTATAAGTAAGCTGTGGAGTCAGTGGATAAATAACTAAATGACAAATATGGTTCTCCTTTGTTTAAAATAATGAAATGTAACTTGTTTTATTTAATCTATTACAAATCTACGAAAACTCAATACACCATCCCTATATCGTCCGTTCCCAAAGATTACTGAACTTAACCCATCACTTTCCAGCTGTTTATTTTATCATAATTGTTGAATGTTTCGTCTATAAAAACCGAGTACCGGATTTCCATCTTCCATTTTACTTGTGTGTGACGTCGTACTGAGTTTTTGTCAACGAAAGTTTATTTTTCTCTCGCTATTATTTGAGCGAATAAAATCGTTTTGTGACATCATCACAGCTGTCAAAATATCAGTGGCACTTCTGATTGGTACTGAAGAAATCGAACTGTCAGCTGTTTAATGTTTTCGTTTATTTTCTTTTCCTTTGGACTTGTATTCGGCTGCGCAAAATAAACAAAGAAAACACTTTTGTTCCAATAAATTTGCATAAATATTTAATTCAAGTGCGAAAGTTGAAATATGAGAATGTTTATCACAAGTCCATACGAATTATTACGTCTGTTTAAGGACTTCTCTCCATATTCCATTTTGTAACGCAAAAATGGCGATTTACTGTAATTTTCTTTCGAAACACCCGTAATAGTAGTGGAGAAATGTGGCCAATAGTATCACCGCTTATCTGCAAATAATTCTGATTCAAGTTATTAATTCTAAAAATAAACAAACTCTTGTATATTTATTGGTATTTATGTTTATACACGTAATTTTTGTTTGTTGCGACCTCAAAGAAAAGATCAATTCATCGAATTCAGCTTAGATTGTGCACCCTTCCTACGTCCAATTAATGACATAGTCAAACAATGAGATAATTATTTGTGCAAATGTATACGAACTTGTAAATATAACATAATACACACAGTGATTACAAACTGTTGGAATGAGCATAGTACTAGTCCAAAGTAGGAAAGTTATGCCTCCAACCCCTTGTAGTCAGGGTGCACTTTACATATCAAGAAGCGGTTATCTGGCATTCGATTAGCGATTGCAACAGTGGATACCGACGTTTTCATCAAGATGGACCAGTCGCCGCAGGAATTGCTTGAGGAGTTGCAGTCGGTATGGGCAGAGTATTTGGAGGAGGAGGAGGATATTGCAAGAAAGGTTTTAATTATATCTCATGCCGCTTATATCTATCTAATTTAAGAATTTATTGTTCCCCTAGGAGGAAACATTGATGCTTTTCCTGTACAAGTTTCAATTTGTTGATTTGGAGGCGTTATCCGATGAATCGACAGCAACCACTAGGTGAGTTTTGATTTTAAGCAACGCAATTTACTTATCAGACCGTGAGGAAGACTATACGGCTAATTGCGGTTACAGTTCAGTGCCACCAAGTGAAATTTGACTGTGGTTTTCGCTTATTTTTATTTTTATTTATGAGTAATGGTTGAATTTCATCAAACGAGTTGTAACAATTTTATTTGTTTCAGCTTTCTCAGCTCCATTTTGGAGGAAATTTGTTCCTTCTTATTGGAGAGAGTGTATGACATCATTAGCAAATCTCATCTATTTGCTTCAACACCAATTGGAGGCGATGATAATAGTGGTGATGATGAAAAATTGGAATGGCCGAGAAATGGAAACGCTGCTAAATTCCAAAAAGATAAACACAATTTTGCTCAGGTAAGATTAAATTGAAAAACGGCCAAATAGTGTTTAGATTTACATACATAGATGCCGAAAACTATTGGATCGTATAATAGATGCGGTACACGCACATGATAACAGAAACCATTTACCTGTTGCACACGGAGTCGGCAAAGGCTTATATACGGTTGTCAAATTGTTCAGCGAAGATAGTAAGCTAAACAAAATAAAATCGTCACAACTTGAAGCTTCTTTTTAAAAGCATAAAATACCCATGACCTTTTAGTTTAGCGCTGTGGACTAAGACAACAGAGTACGTGTCTATTTTTGTTCCGATTGTTGCCTTGATATCATGTTCTTTGAAATGAGGTTTCAATTCGTAGATAAAAAATAATGACTAACCCTGGAGAAGAGCTTCCAAATTTGCACTTAAAAGGCTTATGTGTGCTTTATATTCTCGAGATTGTACGTACTTTATCTAGATATTGCCGGCTTATCTCAGCTTGCAGTAAAGAATCGAATATTTTTGCGCCTTAAAAAGCAACAAACAAGAAACAAAACAGAACCCTGGTTGAGTTATTTACAAAGATTTCGAAATGTTTACAAGTGTTTACATTTATAATATTTTTCATTCTCTTCATTACGCTCCTCCGATAAGAATATTATAATTTTACTCTTCCTTTGCAAATGATAACATGCAAGTGACTGATGGACTTTCCGTTTTATTCAGTATGCGGCTAAAGAAACCTTACATGCTTGTGTCGGTTTGATACGATCTAACGAGTTTGTGAAACTAAGTTGTTTGGTATTTCAACTTAATGATCTAAGGCTGCGTCAGTTCGTCTATGCCCTATGAATGGAGAGTGGTAGGCCAGTAGACCTTTGTTTTTCGAATTATTTTCTATTTTATTGAAAAAACAAATCGCACATTAATTTCAGTCTCATTCCGGGGATTCTCCGAAATGTTCCTTTCCAATTTCGCTCCGCTTTCTGGCTTTGTTTATTTAAACGGAACATTCAAACGTTTGATTTTTGTTTCCGGTTGTATTTTTGTGCACAATTTGGGGGATTTTTCTGTACACAATTGAAGACAGCTGATGAAGAGGTTTACTTGTTGAAGTTCAAGTTAATCATAAACTCTACCGCCGCGTTAAATAGAATCATGAATCATCCACGTTTATTGTATAGAGTAGAGGGAGCCTTATGTTCAGCTACTGCCCGATCGGAATTTCTGCTTGACTGTAGAATCGTGCAGGATTCCCCCAAAAGAAATATTCTTTTCGATCCGTCAACTTGAAAGGACTGGAATCCTGGTCCGCAGGTTTTTGGCGACTAGCGGGATTAAAACCATCGTGGTCGGCTTAAGATCGGCGACATCAAAAGACTGAACACATGCTTGAAACCATAAATGGAGGCTTATAAGAGAATATTAAATTGTATCGTGATATTAGCAAGAGAAAAAGTTGCTAATTTAGAGTTCGGAGTGAGTGTGAGCGTCAACTAACAAGCGTGTCTAGTTAGCCGGGTCCTTTCGGTGGTTAATGTCCCTTTCTGTGCAACTGTACGTATTACCTAAGGCGAGGTGTTCTTTTACTGCTTTGTTCTTCTAGGTTGGGTGGTTGGTTTAAGTGGTTGTCCTAAGGACTTACTTAGACCACAAGCGAGTCTATTGTAAGTTTACTCATGGGAGTCTAAACAAGGATTGGCTAATCTGCAAACCATCCAGAAAAGTATAGAAATCTCAAAAGTTTCCTAAAATTAGCGATACGAAGGTCTTAAGCCCATTGAAGAAGCTACTACCAAGGCTACGCCGTCTTTTGGTAGCTTATTACTTACTTACTTAGGTGGCGCTACAGTTCGGGTGAACCTGGCCCACAACCGACCGCCTGCTACCAGTTGCGCACGCCCAGGTTGTGGTCCCCTTCTACTTCTGCGCGCCACCTTAGGCGAGGTCTTCCTCTACTGCGTTATATCTCCGGGTTAGATTCAAAGACTCTGCTTGCCGGAGCGTTAGTGTACATTCGCTCTACAGGGCCTAGCCATCTCAACCGTCCAACGCGCATTTTTTTGGATATGTCGATGTCGCTGTACGGCTCTTATAGTTCCTGATTAAATCTTCTCCTCCAAAGCCCGTCAAAGCACACGGGACCAAATATCTTTCGAAGAAGTTTTCGCTCGAAACTACTAAGAATATCTTCATCTGCTTTCGATAGCGTCCATGTTTCAGCGGCAATTGTCAATTGTCTCTTAGCCTGAAAAACCCGTGATTGGCTAGAGTTATTCTTCGTTTGATTTCCGACGAGGTGTCATTATCGGAAGCAGAGGCAAGATAGCCAAGTACCTTACTATCTCGAAGTTATAGCTATCAACTGTGACGTTCTGTCTAATTCGTCGGTTTTGGGTGTCCCTTCTTGTTGACAGCAAATGCTTAGTTTTGCCCTCGTTTAACGCTGAACCCATTTTGGTAGCTAGTGCGGGACATTCGCCTCGGACGGACTCTATTTTCTCTTCGTCCCTGCGGTTTCTGCAGTAGTCATTGTAGGGTAATTCAAGTTCCGCGTGGATTCCTATCCCACAGTGCCCCGTGAGGACACCTGAAACGATTCGTATTTTCCTTCGAATAAGTTGTACGAGATTTTCCTTGAATTTTTAGGGGCCGGAACATTGGCGTTTATTCGCTTAAAATATATTTTTGTTTGCCTCTTTAAAAATTGCCATGGGGTGACTTAACATTGATAAAAAGTTTGAGGGTATCAACTTAAACTTTTTGAGATTCCTCCTAGATCTGCTAAAGTGTGTGAAGATTTGATTGTTCGTGGGGTTTCCTGTTCTAAAGCTGATCAAAGGTTTTAGACGTTTACAGAAACAGCAATGCCTTAGTAGTTGGCGCAGTTAAAGGGGTCTCCTTTTATCTGACCAAGTTTTAGAAAGTATTTTCCGTACATTATTGCCGTATATATGCCAAAACTGTCGGGCACCTTTCGTGCATACGCCTGCTGACTCACATGAATCGATCCGTGCGATCGTCGTTCGATTTCGAGTCCCAAGAGCTCGAACACTTCGACTTCGAACTCCTTGCTCAAATGTTCATTGGCCGAACTTTTGTCCTCCGCCGCAATCATACCGTCGTCTAAATAGATCGTAAGTAACACCAAACCATTTAGGTTTCTATGCCTCTTCTTCTGCTGCCCGTGCTTGCCGGCCTTTTTCGTCAAACTCTAGGTTTCGTTGTGATTCACTCCAATCAAATTTCTGATCAGTGTTATCTTTCTACGTCTATTTGTCCGTTCAAAAGTAATAACTCCTTCTCCTTCTCCTTTTATAGCTCATTTTAAGTGCTCCTAGTGACTGCAGTAAAATAGTGGCTTTACGTACTTTCCTAACCCATGAAATCGGACATCACCTTTTAAGTTTTCTCTGTCGCATCGATATAAAGGTGAGTTAAGCATTTTCCGTATAGCTTATAGTTTTTAGAATCATAAATCTCTCTCGTCTTTCAGCTATTGGCGTCACAAAGCAGTCTTTGTAATCTCTGTATCAACCTATTTCCTAATTGCCAATGGGATGACAACCAAGTTCAACTCAATTCATCGTATTCGATAGGGGAATTCATTGATAATCTCTCTCTTCACCAACGTTTGAAAATAATGCGTTCGCGTGACTTTACCCAATCGTCGGAGCTAAAAACCACATTAAATGAAAGCGTCAAACTTAGCAACGAACAGCCAGAACTTGATATTGAGAAATATTTCCAACAAGTAAAGACAAGCGATGAAATCGCGGTTGTTCTCATCGACTTGATGGAGAAGTGTGTTGATATCGAAACTGATTTAGTCCTGAATGATCAGTCAATTAGCGTCGTTTGTTGGCATTTTGCCGTGAACAAACTTTCTGCCGACCAAGATGTATTTGGGTCGCGACTAAATTCTGAGATAATTAAATTAAAATTGCTCCATCTTATTGGAAAATGCTTCAACCACATCTGTTGGCACGGTAATAATTTGACAACATTAAACCTAAAAGACACAATCGATGAGCTAATGAATGCCCTGCCGACCACTGTTAATACTCAAATAAACTTTGGCATTATTTACTTAATTTTTGGTCTCGTAAACAATGTGATTGCTTTGTCCAACGGAAAACTCCACGATGCATTGAAATTTATCGACGAAGAAACAATGGACAGATGCGTTGCCTCCCTCTCTGTGATGCTGGCGGACCGTTCAAATGAAATTGAACCTCATTTTGCAACAATCGTTAAGCTACTTTTGAAAATAGTTGAAAATTTGAAAAAATCTTCGATCAGTAAGTCGAAAAAAGTTCGTAAGAAACTAAAAGACAACCTGCAACAGCATTGTCGTCGAACCAACGTTCCGTGCTTCTTTCAAAAGATACTTCTCAACATTCTGCCACATCTTCCGGGTGTGTTGCAGGACTATGTGCTTCGTTACCTTCAAAGAAACGGTATATGTTGTTGCCTTTGCAACACAGATACAATGAAAATTCTCTTCAGCACGAGAATCACGGTTGAAAATCAAAAACTCGCCTTCAGTTTTGTGCAAAAGAAACTTCTCAACACAGTCTTACTTCGGAACAACTGCGCAAGCTGTGAGTTTAAACTAAAATCCGTTGAATTTCACAAGGAAGTGTTTGGATTATATCAAAGCAAGTACTTGGCAGTAGGCGGTATTGAGGACTACAACAGGCTGTTAAAACATTTCAAAGGCATATCACATTTGGTCAGCTATGACATATCAGCTGGCATCTTAGCCAGCATTGTTCTGCCAATTTTTCGTACCTACAAACAACATTTAATACCTGGCCGAAGCTACAACAATATAGTAGTAGAGTGTCTGAATATTTTCATTACATATCTAAGTGACGTGAGACTGATTAAAGAATTCTACAACGACGAGAACATAACGCATCTGGAGGAATTAATGCATCGACCCGAATTGATAAGATCTGTTTGTGATTTAATAAAGATTGGCATTGGAAATGCCGCCTTTTTAGGCGATAACAGTCAAGAACAAGTGAAGCTGAGTAAGCGTCTGATGTCATTGCAATTGAATGGATGCGCTACAGCGACGAAATGGATCAACGGAATGCTAAGACGCTTAAAACGCGACAATCTGTTTCAGCTGGAAGAGGACGATGAATGGATTGAGAATAAGGAAATGAGTGCATTACACATTTTGCACATTGCATCGAGGCACTGGTGTTTGAATTATCAGCTTCTGAAAAGTAATCAACAATTTAAAACTGAATTCGATGAACAGTTGAATCATCATCTGTTTAATTTGGTATACAATGCGTTAAGTTGCTTTTTACTCTATTGCAAGGAGGGTGACAAGGTATGTCCTCAATCGCCGCAAGCTCAAACACCTCTGGATGAATCTTTCAATTTGGATAGCTTTCTAACATCATCTTCATCGGCGCAAACATCCATGACTACCTCAGATTTGCCAAGTTTTGATGATGTTATCAAATCTTATAACATCAACGATAACAGAGGTTTTCTGAGACGGTTACAGTGCAATCAAATGGATGAGAGCATTGTTCTCTTTGACATTAGGAACCAAACAAAGCCTTGCTCACTTGATATATTTTCTCATGGACCATTATTATTATCTATGGAACAATCCTCCTCAACAGACGACCATAAGAGCCTCTTTGGTCGAATATTTGGTTTCATTTTTGGTTCACGATGGCATACCAGCAGTAATCTCAATGAATCTGGAAAACACATGCAGGGAAAAAATGTGGATTTGCAGTGCTTATGTGAAGCAGGTGACTGTAAAAAGCTGCTGCTGAAATTATTTGAGTCCACCATGGCTGTGTATATCAGAGAAAACAAGAAAAGTTGTAAGTACCTTCTTATTTTTTGACGAATGTTTCATAGTGGTAATACGTTCATTGATCTTCGCACGGTTTGTGCTTGGTTAAAAGCAGAGAAACGGGATATTGACAGAATATGTCCGCAGCAGGGTACACTATGCGATTGACTGAGCAATAATAAATAGACTTTTTATGGGATAACTTGTTGGTGCTATGTCATCTTTTGTATGGTTAGTACACCACAAAAACCTTAGACGGTCGATGACTTCACTTGTTGGATTTTACATTGGAATAAAGGAAACTTTATTGACAATTTAAACATGCGACTCCTGTAGTCTGTTTGATTCCAAAGAATTGTTTGGATAATAGAAATACTCACTTACTTAAGGTGGGGCTTCAGTTCGGGGTGGACTGTTGTGAACATCGAAGCCATTGCCCTTTGTCAAAACATATTGTTTTGCTGAGATAATGGCTCGATAGGTCAAACAACGCGTAATTGCTGTAGTGTTGAATTACCGAGTCACTGGTGTTTGGCACGAGCTCATTTTCCCGATGCTTGCTCAAGCAACGGAGGAATGCCGATCGTGCAGAATTACCCAACGATTCGGTTGGAACTAGAAACAGGGGTCGAGTCTTTATTGTACAAAAGACCAGTGGCTCAAAAAAACAAGCGTCTCCAGCCAGCTGCCTCCAGTTTTGAATGTCAAGTTGGTTGAGGTCTTCTTTTACTTGCGTGCGTCACCTGAGTCGTGGTCTTCCTCTACTGCGCCGTTTCTTAGGTGTAGTCTCGAAGATTTTTCGGGCCGGAGCACAGGCTCTACATGACCCAGTCACCTCAGTCGTTGGAGCCTCACTCTTTTGGATAAGTCGATTTTGCTGTACAGCCCGTACTGTTCGTTGTTGTATTTCCTCCTTCACTCCCCGTCTGTGCAGACGGGACCAAAAATCACCCGAAGAATTTTTCTCTCGAAAGAGCCAAGAGCAACCTCATCTGCTTTGGACAGAGTCCATGCCTCTGCGCCGCGTAGAGCAGAACTGGGATGATTAAGGTCTTATAAAGGGTGAGTTAAGTTGTTCGAGAGAGGGCTTTTCTACTCAATTGCCTTCTCAGTCCAAAGAAGCAGCGATTGGTAAGAGTTATTGTTCGATTAATCTCAGCACTGGTGTCGTTGTCTGAATTAATCGCAAAGTCTGAGTTGGCAAAGTCCTTAACCTCAAAGTCATATCTGTCTATAGAGGTGTTCCGTCCGAGACGTCTGTGTTGAGTGTCCTTTCTTGTTGACAGCATATCCTTGTCTTGCCCTCATTGACTACTAAACCCTTCTTCGCCACCTCCGTCTCAATACTCACGAACGCGCCAGTGACATCACGCTGCGTTCTTCCGAATATCGTTGACGTATCCTAGTAATTTGACAGACTTTTGAAAGATTGTGCCTCTGGTGTTGGCGCGTGAGTTTTGCACAACTCTTTCAAGAACGATGTTGAAGAAGTCGCATGACAGCGCGTCGCCTTGTCTAAATCCTTTTTTGACATCAAAGGTCTCGGTGAGGTCTTGACGGACCTTGATGGAGCAGCGTGCATTCTCCATCGTCATCCTGCACAGACGGACGAGTTTGGCAGGGATGCCAAAACTAGACATGGCTCTGTATAGCTCGTCTCTATAGATGCTGTTATACGCGGCCTTAAAATCGATGAAGAGGTGGTGGGTATCGATTTGAAGTTCCTGGGTCTTTTCCAAGATCTGCCGCGGTGTGAATATTTGGTCGATGGTGGACTTTCCTGGCCTGAAACCACACTGATGTGGACCGATCAGGTTGTTGACGAACGGCTTTCAGGCGTTCACACAATACGGCAGATAAGATCTTGTAGACGATGCCTCTGGTGTTGTCGCAGTTCAGAGCGTCTCCTTTCTTGAGAATCGGGCAAACATTCATCGGGCATACTTTCCTCTGACCGTGTTTTACAGGTGAGTTGGTGCATGCTCCTTACCAAGTCATCGCGTGCCGCTTTAAACAGGTCGGCAGCTAGGCCGTCAGCACCAGCAGCTTTGTTGGACTTAAGCTTAATAGAATACCAAAAATAAATAGGTGGCGCGACAGCTCGGAATGAGCCAAGGCCTAGCTTCTCGCAACCATTCATGTTGTGCGTGTCGTATTGTTTGCACCAATGGAAGGGACCTACAATTTATTGCCGACTCCGAACGGCGAATTGAGAAGCTCTTTTATGACAGATTATACTCCCGGAGGCTTGTCATTCCCCGACGAGAGGTGGTGCCGCGAAAAATGTTCGGTGTTCTTGGCTGGGGCGTGAACCCACGCCGTTTGGTCAGCAGTCCAACGCACTATCCACTGAGCCACGGCGACCACACTTTGACTAAGAAATTCTCCAAAAATTCCAGTTTCCATTCCTATCGGCAATTTTGATTTGCTGGTATACCGGATAAGGTTAGATGTTGATGGGAAGAGATTGTGTTTCTCCTAGACTTCCCTCAGAACTTTTGTTGAAAAATATTTGGGTAGAATTAACCTGAATTCTGTATCGCGATTCAGTGTTTCAAGCAAATACAGGTGACTTCCCTAAGTCGATGAATGCTCAGTCTAGCTTCCAATGGGTCGGGGTAGGGTTTTATTTTTTATTTTTTTTATATAGCCAGGATTCCTTTCTAGTAAATTCTTACCAACATTGTGTCCTAAAGGAAAAAAAATGCATTTTAACAGCAGCCACAGTAATAGTCCGCTTCCTCTCAAGCGCTGGCCCAGACAACTTCTACAATATGGTGCCATCCCCAGCTTCTTCCGAAGCGTGTTATGACTCTTTCTAATTCCACTCATAAGCTGGGTGGTGTAAAGTCATTATTGGGGGTAAGGTTAGACTCCATTTGTCCATTTGATATCTAGTTTGCTCACTGCAGCAACCTATCTATGTAGTTTTCGAATATTGTATAGCCATGGAAAAAAACATGACGTAGACTTCAAAATTTATTTAAGGAGAACATCTGTTGCTTTAATCACAAACGTGATCAGGATAAAGTTCGCCCACATGATACAAATCTTAAAAGCAAATAAACAGCCCGGCCCCACATTTACTATGTGTTGACAAAATGCCGCAAACACCTCAATCATTAACATTCAGGTACAATATACACATCGTTTTCGTTGCACTTCTCCACCCTTCTTCAGTATCCACTGTTTTTTTCTTCTATAAAATACCACAGCCACATGCGCGTAGCTAACCTCAAGAAGCCATACAACATAAGTTCAACCTACGACAATATTCGTTAGCAGATTCAGTTTCATTAACTGCTGCCTCCAGTTCATTAGGAAATCTCTTCCCAGTCAGTTAGTTAAGATTGTGTGGTGGTGTGTGCAGTTGATGACAATCGCCGCCTTGTATTTTTGTTACTTAATCTTATCTGATGCTCAGTCGGTAGGTGCGATAATATCATCAGAATCATCTCATAATACCGTTCTCATGTGTTTAAACTAAAATCTCTGATATAAGTTTGACATCTTTTCCAGCTGCGGAAGCAATGCAGAAGAATTTACGGAAACTCAAGGCAGTTATCCTTTCACGAGCGATACAAGACTGGAATCATGTGGATACGAGCACTACAGCTGTAACTTTGGCCTTGCAATCTTTGTTGAAAATTGCTGAATTGACTGGGGCTTTTGCGAGTGATGAAGCACCCCCGACCGCACATCGAGAAGTTGGGGGCGGTGGTGCTACAGGTGCGAATGGTGTCGATGAGCCAACCTTGGCTTCAACTGAAAGTGAGGGAGACTACTATTCTACCAGGGCGAGTCTCATATGTGCTGACAGTGAAGTGGACTTTAGCGAGAATGATACAGAAGAATTTTATCTAACTGCAGATGAAGGCTACGAAGCCGACGGCGAAATCCCTGGAATGTCGGAGAGTGAGGAGGAAATCGAAGAATTGTGGGCTCCATTTACGCCTGCCTCACGTTATCGCACACATATGGTGCACAGTGGCATATGTAGAGTGGTCGTGGAAGTCCTTGTTGACTTATCGGCAAAGTGTGCTGGGAATCCCAGTACAGCCTGGGCTAACAGCTTGAGTCAACTGGCAGCTAGATTGTTTGTGATTCGTGAATTTCTTGGAGGACCATTGTTTCTTTTGCAGGGATTTGGTCCACTGTTGCAGAGCAATGATGTGCAATTGAGAGGTGAGCTGGAGAAAAGGCCCCTGCATACTGGAAGTGATTTACTGTTTTTTTTTTTTTTACCAGAGCTGCAGCAATCAATTTTAGATCTTGTTGTTGATTTGAATTCCCCTGATGTCTTGTCAACGTATTTCAGCATTTTGGCTGCGAAGAATCCTCCAGTTGATATCCTTGTCAAGTATATGTCATACATTTGTTCCAGTACCTTAAAGAAACAGCCCAGTGTCGAACTGGAGTTTCCCATGTTGAATGGTGAGTTGAGTTGATATACTTTTACATTTTTAAAGGAATTTTGTTTTTTCCAGATGGAAGATGTGTATCTTCAAGTGATCCAATGATTGCAGAGCAAGTCGAAAGAGTACGCAATTATCACCTTTACCACCACGCCAACACGCCGTTTGTTAGATCTGCCTGCGTACTGCCAATAACCCATGCTAAACTATGGGGAACCGACGGTTTGACAGTTTCTATTTGGATGCAAATGAAGAGCAACATGCTTCACAAGAGTTCCAGTCAGATAATCGATGATGAAACAAAAGTCTCATGTGACTTTAGTGCGGTAAGTACTGGTAAAGCAAAAAAAAAAAAAAAAACAAAACCCGCCTAACTCGTTTTTTTCTTTACTTATAGCGAACTCATCTCCTTTCGATTGGAAGTAATCAAGCCATCGTAAGCGTCTACATCAATGGAAACATGAATCTCGTCTTTGAAACCAGTAAACCAAATGCCGAACTATCTCCAAAGAGTCCACCCGATGAAAACACAAATCACTCGAGCTCTTTCACAAACAAGGAAAACGTTCCTTCGAATGTGTCACCACCAAGTGCTTCACCATTTCGCAACGCCTTGAAGCAAACCAAGCTGGTTATTCTAAACAAATTCAATAACATGCATTTGTTTAATGGCAACGGAGTGGCTGACGGCTATTTTGAAGGGGCCAGTGTGGAATTGAAGTACTTCCGCATATGCCGAGGCAAATGGACACATTTATGTTTTGCCATTGATCTTGCATCAGATCGTTTTAATTTGACAGTAATTGTTGACGGGTTGGAGGAATATTCAATTAGTTTACCATTTCGAAATGTCCGCAATCTAACAAGAACATCTACATTCCAAATACTGTCATTGGGTGATAGCGTACCCAAAGCGAGTCCCAACGAATCTCGATCGACATTCGACGGGGTGATAGGTACGCCGCTGAAGTTCTCAATTTCAAATGTGATTCTGTTCAATCGGAAAATAGCCGACAAAGAGATTTTGCAACACTTAACGGCTATGGGACCTGATTTTGTAGATTTGACACTGTGTCAGGTGGGTGGGGCTCTTTTGAGTAGCTGAGTGTATTTTTATACTTTTTTTATTCCTTAGGTGGGAGCATGGAAACCGAACTATGGACACTTAAATTCAAATAAATCGTTTAATGTCAACGTAGGAAATTTTCACGAAGCAATGAAAGTCCTGAGAGAATCGAGAATTTGCACCTACGCAGCTAGTGAGCCAACGTCAATAATGGCTTTCGACTATGCGTCTGATGGTGAAAATGGTTGTGGTGAGTTAATACCTAATTAGCTCCGTTGGTCGTACTTTTACAAAGAAGCACGTATGAGTTTAATTGGTTTAATTTTCTTATTTTCAGGTAAAACCCTTGGCATCATTCTTTACGGCGATTTGTGTCGCAATGTCCTTCAATCTGTGCAGAGTTCCACTCTGTTATGCGGGGGTCTCTCAACTTTGCTCTACTTATTCGCAAGGGTTGTGGAATTGACTTCTGAATCTGCAACTCAATCGATGGGATTGGATCTCTTGCTTACTGTTGCCCTTTCCGACACGCAGCTATACACGGAGTTTTTGCGAAACGATTACCTCAGTCTCATTGGATATGTTATCAAAACTGATAGATGTACAAAAGACGTGTATCTCCTAGCGAGTATAGTAAACAACGCTTGCACTCAACCAGTCATTCTAAAGAAATCATCTGTACTACAGGTAAATGAAAATACAATGTCGTGTATAGCACATCCAATTCTGATAGTCAGCATAATCCATCGTTACTCTGATTGGCATCGTTCTGGTTGCGAGAGTTCCGAAGTGCTTGAGATGCTATACAAGGCCATTCTCGCTTTAGTAAGAGATAAGCATCCGTGCAAAGAGTTCAACATGAAACAATTGAATCGTGTGGGTTTGGTGAAAGAGCTGCTGAATCTTTGCAAAGTGTATGTGGTAGAATCTCCAAATCCAGTGCATATATCAGTAGATGCAGCCGATTCGTTTGTTAACATTTTGAGTATATTTGCTGGATCACCGCCGTCGGCTTCGCTGATGGATGAAATTATAAAACTTCTGTTACTTTTGCATAAGCCAAGTGAATGTTTTGTCACGCATGATCGTTCGAAGTTTTATTTTCTATTGAGTGCGGAGAGTCCAGTCAAAGAAAAGGGTTTGGGATTGCAAATGCCAAGAAGGCAACTAAAGCAGATTTTCCGTGAACGCAGACGTTCGTCTAGCACGAGTCTTCTGCGAACGGCACAAACACGTCGGAGTATGTTAAAAGACGATCAGGTAGGCGATGGTAGTCCAAAATTCAGTCGCCTGCGAACGGATCAGCAGAGAGCTGGCGCTAGTAACATGATAAACAATCTTAAAAGTCTTGAAAGCATAGCAGATTGCTCGAGACTGAATAAAAATGCAATGCGATTGTTGAGTCCGTCAGATGCGGCAAAGTGGCGGTTAAAAATGAAGCGACATTCAGTGCATCAAATCGCGCACAGTAGTCCGAAAAATCGTCCGCAGAAACTCATTCGCAAGAGAAAACGCACACTTTCAAAGTCAACCAATGAAACTGATAAAAGAAGTCGAAATAGTAAAAATTCAGACAGTAGTTCTCCAACATCAAACAGCGATAATCAGAGCGCGAATGAAGGACTAAACTTGCCTTTGGATAGTTCTTTTTTCACTCAAAAGAAGTCGAGAACCTTATTCAAGACGGACTTTTACAATTCACCTGGTATAATGAAGTTACAAGAGAGGCTTTTCATTTTGTTAAAGGATTTCTTGTGGCTTCTGCCTGATAATGTCGTGGAAGAGGTGAGTAGCAAGGTGGATTGTTTTTCAAAACATTATTTCATATTGGTTTTTCCAAGGTCCTCACGCACTATGTTAAGGTGGAAATTTTATTGGTGCTTGCAAACCACATCAGTCCAACAGTTCGGACGGCGATTTTGAAACTTTTATCCGCGCTTTCCAAGCGAATATCTACCAATGAGCTGGGAATATTCACTAAGAAGTTCTACCCCCAGCATTTGGCCAATCAGTTAGCTATTCATGCGACTGATGTGCATATGTTCGAGACCTGTTTAGAATGGGTAACAGGTCTATACGGAAGCTTAGATGCTTTTGTCAACTATGAGTGTATATCGATTCAAAATCGCTTGGGGTTGAATGCTCTACTGTCGATATTAACACAAACTGTGTGCCCAGCTGATCATGCAGCCAAGGGGTTTAAGGTTCTGCGAATTATGTACCTAACAGTGAGTTCGATGATAAGAGTTTAAAAGCCGTAGCAGTGTATATAATTTGTTTGTTTCAGGATCCTGAAGATAATCACAGCATCATCGAGACGGGACTTCTTCAGTGTTGTATGAAAGCGTTACACAATATGTATGTTAAGCCAGCAGCAATGAATGCAAAAACGGAAGAAGCTATTGCAGAGTTGCTTACATCTGTTGGTGAGAGAGCTTTGGAATCGGGGGGACAAATGATCGTAAGTGTTACAAGCCGACATCTATATCAATCGCAGTGTTGATTTAGTAGCTCATTTAATCCCTTTTCAGATAATTTGGGACATCCTTAACATGCTTTCATTCTATCAAGAACGCAATCTGATAAATGTGATCAAAGGGTTCCGCTCTGTGCAGGGAAGACTTCAACTTAACTGGCTAAACCTTTTCCTGAAAAACCGAACTTCATACTCAAATTTCAAAGGTAAATTATGAATCTTTGAGACTCAACTCATGACTGACTATGATCGTTTCTTTGAAGTTGTGCCTCTACCCAATTCCACGCTTACACTGTCTGAAACCAAAACAAGACTGGATCTGTTAATAGATCGCTGTTCACAATTCTTTACAACATTTGGGCCAACGTATATGCCCAGTGAGAACGAGTTGAAACTATTTGAATTGCTCGTCTTATTTAGCATCTCAACCAACACACGGTGCAATAATTTTATTGCTTGGGGCTTGTTATCTTCACGCCCAGTAGAGCTTAGACAATTCATCATTGATACATTGTGGATGTCGTGTCAGAACGAAGTTCTTCCAACGATTATTTGTGATGGAAAAATGATCAAGTCATTACTGTGGTTGTGTCTTCTCGAACAGAAGTCAGCTCATGAGAAACCAATTGATAATCTTCATCAGCTGTGCTACCGTTTGGGTATACGGGACACAGATACAACATGGAACTTGGATCAAGAGCTTGAGCGCTTCGAATTGAATCGGCATAATACAACGACAAAGCATAAATTAATGCTGGAAAAGACAGTTCATAAATTTGAATCATTGGCAGGAAATTGCGTTGAGTCTTCGATGGTTATAACGAGGGTCGTTACGGAGATACAGGTTTGTTTGGTAACGGATTGAAAAAATAGTTCCGTCCTAATTGTACTGACTGCTGACCGCTCTCTTTTATCATAGAATTCAGAACGAAAAATTCTTATGAATCACATGAAGGAATATGATGAGAACTACACGTTCCACAAGTGGTTGGAGATTATTCGCCGAATGACGCACGAAGGGGCGCCGTGGTTTTCCAGTGATCGAAGTGAAACGTTAGTTAGACAGACTAAACAATGACAAATTTGTTTTTTTTTTAAGTTAAATTCTTTTCCACAGATCTTTTGAGTTAGATGACACTGAGGGACCTTCTCGAGTACACACACGTTTGCGTCGCTGCCATTTGGACATCGACAAACGGTTTATCATGGAGGATTATCGACCGAATGGTGTGAGACGCGACGATTACGTCCGTCCGTTGGATTACCTCATCTCCAGTTATGACCAGCAGCTGAATATTTCACTAAACTCTCAGATTCTGTACAATTTCCCAGCCAAGTATCTACCGGTGGACGCAGAGATTGATGGAGAGATAATCGTAACTGACCATAAACTGTACTTTACTGCTACATATCGATGTAAATACTTTTACGTAAGCTGTGATGTTGCCAATATCACCGAGATTTGGCTGAAACGCTACCAGCACCAGGAAAAGGCGTTTGAGATATTTTTAGATACCAACAAGTCGTTGTTCTTCTCGCTACAAAACCAAGAGGATTGGAAAATAATAAAGGACGTTTTTCTGGACAAGATTGTTGTCAGTCCGGATCAGAGTAAAGTTCTGCTTATGACACAACAATGGCGTGAGGGTCTTCTCACGAATTGGGAATACATAATGACACTGAATCAAATTGCTGGAAGAACTTACAATGATTTGATGCAATATCCAGTGTTTCCATGGATTTTGTCAAACTACACATCGGATGTGCTTGACTTGACCGATAAGAAGAACTTTCGAAAATTGGAAAAGCCAATTGCAGTGCAGCATGAGGAGAATGAGCAGCATTATATTAACAATTATTCGGTTGGTTTTTTTTTCTTTGTAAACAATTTAAGAATGTTTGCCTTTTTCTAGTATATTGACAACACAATGACGAACATGGGTACACTCCAGCTGAAACCCTATCACTATAGTTCGCATTATTCAAACTCAGGAACGGTACTGCATTTTTTGGTGCGTGTACCACCATTTACCAGTTATTTTCTGCGATATCAAGGTAAAAGGCAGCATCATTGTGTGTCATTCTGTTAACACCACTCTCTTTCAGACAATAACTTTGATCTACCCGATCGGACATTTCACGCACTCAGCACGACATGGAGTCTTGCGAGCAAAGACAGTCCGACGGATGTTAAGGAACTGATACCCGAATTCTTTTGTCTGCCAGAAATGTTTGAAAATTTCGAACGTTTTGATTTTGGTTGTCGACAGTCGGGAGAACGAGTTGAAGATGTCCTATTGCCACCTTGGTGTTTACGTGATTCTCGATTATTTGTGCTGATCCATCGACAGGCGCTCGAATCCGAATTGGTGCGCCAGAATATTCATCTTTGGATCGATCTAATTTTTGGCCACAATCAGACGGGACAGAACGCAGTCGAAACTATTAATGTATTCCATCCGGCTGTAAGTATACCTGACAATTTGTTAGATACGAGATTGAATGATGCTGTGTCATCCCGTAGACTTATTCAGTTTTCCTGGAGTCAGAAATCACAGATTCGATAGAGCGTAAAGCCGTGGAAACAATGATTAAGACATACGGTCAAATGCCCAAGCAGCTGTTTAAAACCGCGCATCTGCCATCGAAGCCACTCAACTATTGCCTAGGAGGAAGAGAAGTAATTCCTACAGTTAAGGGGATGCGCTGGGGTGTTTTCCTGGGATCACCCCAACTTTCACAGCCCACTCTGGGTAACATTAATAAATTGCCGGGAGCCGATGTTTTAGTTTCTTTCAACAACACGAACGTGATTTATGGACTGCCGACCAGGTCCTGTGTTATGCAGGGTAAATATTTTCAATTTTCCGTTCTATAGCAATTGGCATTGGTTTTTATCTTCAGGTCCTGAGTCGGATACTTTTAATGTGATATCTTGGGGCTACGATGATCGAATTGTACGCATTCAACCGCTTAGTGAAACACAGGCGAAGCCAAAAGCTTTGCTCTACAACAATGCCTTCGACGATATAACGTGTTGTGGATCGGATCCTAATTCTAATCTTCTTTGGTGTGGTCACAAATCGGGAAGGATAAGTGTATACAAATGCTCAAGCCTGGATTCGCCACGTATCGCCAAAAGTCGACAGAGCTATGTGAAAGGCATCAAATTGTCGTACAACTCAGCCTTTCGTAAGATTACTCCCAAAAGTAGTTTAAAGGTCGAGGACCTAGAACAGGCGGCGGAGGTACAACGGAATGGAGGAGCGGAGTTAACCTGGTCAGGGCCAACAATCCTTATCCGACACACTGATGAGATAACATCGATCTGCCTGTCAGTGGAGTTCAAAATTGCTGTCTCTGCGGGAAGGGATGGCATCGCCGTGATATGGGATCTCAATGAGTAAGAATAGTTAGTCCTATAGAATGCAACTCTAGATACATTTTTTCTTTTAGCTTAAGTTATGTTCGTACGATAGAGCGTCCAGCAGAGATCCATCACTCTCCAATCAGTCTGACCGCGATCAGTCCCACATTGGGCGACATCGTAACAGTTCATTCGATTCCGAAGAACGACAGTGAAAGCTCTTCTACTCCTGTACAAGCTGACGAGTGCTTCGAAGTTACCGAAGAGAGTCTGGATGACTTTGTGAACGTTTCCATCAATCCAAATGGAAAATCTATCCTGCGATTGCATTCAGTGAATGCCCGGTATGTGAGTCACTTCGTGCATGAGGATCGTATCTTAGCTGTTTGCTACTCATACATTAAGGAGGGTGTCGGCGTTAATGTCATCGCCACCGCAGTTGAGGGTGGAATTGTAAGACTATGGTCAAGTTGGAATTTGAGTTTTGTCACTGAGATTGTCACGGGCATATCGAACATTAAAAGGTAAAATATGCAAAGATTTCTTTAAGTACTCATACGAATTGTGTTACCTTTCCAGTATAACATACTCAACTCATCAACATTTGGTCGTGCTAACTAAGGATTCTTATATACAGGTGTGGGAAGCCGAAGGCTTGTATGGGAATCCACCGAAATTTCCACAAATTGTTTTTAAATAGAACGGTGTTCCTTAAAGTGCTTATAAAGTGTTTTATTGATTTTGCTAGTTTTTCTCATTTTTATTATTACATATTATTATTTTTGAAAATTGTAGAAAACTTTTCGTGTGCATGAGCTAAATTTTTTTAAAAAGTGGTATACGTTTTTTTTTTGTAATATATTATATAAAAGTCCGCTATTGTTGTTTTATTTAAGAGTACGAAACGCAAGGAGGCACAGATGACGGTATCAGACAGATCAGATAGAGTGAATTCGAAAACCTCAAAAAACTCTTGTATTGCGGCGACACGTCAGGCTTTGTGTACTGTTGTTGTACTGCTCATTTTATTTTGACATTTATGAACCGCTGCGTTGCAAGTCTATTCGCAACAGAAAAAAATGGAGAGAGTAGTCAGGTGTTTTGTGTTGAATAATATGGAAAATTTAGAGTTTTTAGCAACCTGTAGTTTGGCCAGACTCAGAGAATCTGGGTTCTTGTCAGTCAGGCCACATGGCCACTATAGCATTCTGCCTTGACTGACTCTAGAGGCGGTAACATCCCCACAGACTACCAGCGGGGTGGTCACGAAAGACTACGACATATCAGTTTTCACGGATGGCTCGAAGATTAAATGCGGGGTGGGTTCGAGAATATTTTTAGCAGCCTTGAAAATATCGAAATCATTCAGACTTCGGAAATTTGCCAGTGTTTTTCAGGCTGAAATACTTGCAATCTACGAGTCGCACCCCCAAACGGAATATCGCAATTTTCTCCGACAGCCATCAAGGCTCTTGTCTCCGCAGCAACCTCATCAAAGCTCGTAGGACAATGCAGAACCGAGCTCACCCGCCTGGGAAGCTTATATTCCCTAACCCTCAAATGGGTCCCTGGCTACAGAGGCATTAAAGGGAACGAAATCGCTGATGAGCTTGTCAGGCAGTGGTCGGCCCTTGACAGCTCATTCCAGAGAGAAGTTCTCATCTCATTAGGGGCTGTTAAGGGAAAAATCAACCTACACTACTTTGCAGTAGTCATACCCAAAAGGAACAACCTTGCTAGCTGCGCCATATCCAGAAAGACTTGGCCAACATACAACCATATGAAAACGAGCGACCTCCTTAGAAGAACCCAAACAGACATTACGCGCGGCTATCGCCATCTGTACGGGTCACTGGCAGTGAGTACCCGTGCGGCCAAGCATAGCTGGCGCGACAGCTCGGGATGAGCCAATGCTTAGTTTCTCGCAACCATTCATGTTATGCGTGTTACATTTTTCGTACGAATGGAAGGGACCTACAATTTATTGCCGACTCCCAACGGCGAATTTAGAAGCTCTTTCATGACAGAATATACTCCCGGAGGCTTGTCATTCCCTGACGAGAGGTAGTGCCGGGAAGCATGTTCGGAAACCACGCCGTTCGTTCAGCAATCCAACGCACTAACCACTGACCACGAACGACCACAGATGCGGCCAAGCTTAGCATCCCTTTTAACCCCTACTGCTGCAGCTGCACTTATGAGAGGGAGACTCTAGAACACTTCCCCTTCAAGTGCACAGCACTTGCTATAGCAAGACTCAATGCGCTAGGGAAACCCTTCCTCGACAACCTCGGTGAAATTTCAGAGAAGAAAATCCCTAACATTCTACTCTACCTTAACTCCACAGGTTGGATTTAGGACCAACTGCCTGGTCTGTCAACGCCCATCCACACTCATCTTTACATTAAAATTGTAATATCTACATGTATTACCTTTTATCCATTTTTCGCAGAATTATAGGGTATAAATGTAAATTTTTTTTAACAAGAAAAATTCTAACTGCAACAAAACAAAGCAACAGCAAAAGAACTGATGCACAGATTCTGTTTTGACGATTGGTTAAGTTGATGTTAAAAAAAAAAATTCGACTGGGGAGCCAGTCCTATACTTCCCACCGCACACATAACGATCGAGTTGAATTAATATTATTTATTTTTGTTTTTGCATAAAATAATTGGATAATCAATTTAATGTCAAAGAAAACATTTCTTCAATTTTCCCAACAATTGTTCGATAAAGAGTTGTTGCGCGAACTCGAAAAGACATTTCTTAAATTTCCTCACCATCCGCCAGACCGATTGTGCTCAAAATCTAAGTTTTACGCTGACAAATTAAACAAAAAAAAACCGCATGGTCCTACGTTGTTTCGTTCTCCAGATATCGTTGGCGGAAAATATTGTCACAGACGCATACACACACACACACACACAGACATCATTTCGAAAATGGGTACAAACGATTTCTAGTGTATAGTAATGTCAAGCCCTGTTCATATCTCGAAACATTTTGATCGGACCGATTACAATACTTCCATTACCAAGGTGGGAAGTAAAAAACTCTTGATTTGAACAGTACTGCCAATATGTTGCGTTCTTGAGCTCGTTGCTTTTTGTTGCTGCAATACTGCATTTTTAAATTCACCTATATTTAGCAGGCAGGCACAGGCAACACTGTTGATGAATCCACTAAAAGGCCTTATATTGATAGCTCCAAATTTTAAGAGGGTACTGGTCTTGGGCATTTCTTCGCTCTCATTGAAAATTAATCTCCTTTTGGGTATCCCATCATTCCACTGTTTTTTTTCTGTCATTGACTCGGACATTCATCGACTGAGCGGTGGCGTATATCTAACATTTTTGTATGGAATGCAGAAAAAGTGGTAATATTGCCAACGCGTCATTGCTGCAGAATTTCTATGTCATTGATTGTGACTGTGACTCGGACATTCAATAATGGCATAGCATACGAAAGTAATAGTAGTATCAGGCTAGGCATACGATTATTGCGCCTCCAGCGCTTCCACAAGGTAGCTTAACATATTTTTTTGTGTACACTTCTTTTCTCTCCATTCCAATATTGGACTCTCTTCATTTTTCTTATTTTCATTTTAAATCTTTGTTTTATTTTCGGCAACGACTTCTTACAATACAAACAAAAAACAAAACCATGTGTGGTTCTAGGTATTGCAATAAACCAATTATGGACATAGGCTGCCTTTAGGATTGAAGGAATACGGAAGGGGAACGAGGAGATAAGAAAAAAACGGCTTTCGATGTTTTTTTTAATGGCAAAGTCATTTCGTCATTAAGAATATTTTTTGTCGAAGTACTCGTCCAAAAAGCTTATTTTTATACATATAGAGAGAGCCCACACTAAGCGCTCGAGGCGCACTTATCGCTTGCCTGCCCTCATACTACTATTAGATTCATATACGGTGGTGTGACATAAAATAGACCAAAAAATGCATTCAACTCATATAGCACGTTATTGCATTTTTTGGCTGTGGACGTGTTTGTTTATAAAAGTTTTTAAATTGCGGTTTTTTGTATGGAAAAATAGCTAGGAAATCATTGAAACACTTGCGGTTATGTGCGTAATGCATTAGAGTCATATTTCATGATAAAACTGTTTAAAATAATAAAACTAAGTTTTTGTTTCGTCATACAACTTCTGACTTTGCATTGAAATCAATTGCACTAACACTGGCAACACCAGTGTTATAGACATATTTTACCTGCATCTTTGTCATCCTAGCGATGAGCAATTGTGAACGAATCCTATGATCTTGACATAAATTCTCTTTTCTTCTTGGGAAACTGAGGATTCGGAAAATAACTTACAAACAAATGGCATTTTCACCATATTGTTCCTGATCAGCAATCGCATTTTATTCGATTCGAAGGAATTGTCGAACTATTCGTTTGCTTGCGTTCGCAATTGCACATCCCTATGATTGTCATCCCTCTCAGTATTTTTTTCCTACTACCGTCTTTACTGTAGAAAACGTATCACGGTTGCCACTTACCAAAAAACAGTGGCACCGAAATGCGTCTTAAAAAATTGGTGATCAGCAAAATTCATATTTGCTATGGATTCTCCTTCTTGCTTGTCGTTCTAAACTTGTAGTCTGGGAGCCGAAGTCTCTCTTGGTTGCAGCACTGTTTTGCCGAGTTTTCTTTCCCCACCCCGCCTATGACCTATAATTGTGTAACTACTGAAAACTGAAAACTAAAAAGTGGCAACTTTGGCTACATTGTGTGCGAAAAGTAAGCTTTGACAGTTCAATGAACTTGCTGTACATTCCCTGCAGGAGGGAGAGAGGAAGCAACATGCAGTACATACAAAGTAGTCCACCATCCTATATATGCGAATTCAAGGCAGATATTTGCTCAGTGTCGCGGTAACCTTGAAGGTAAGTGGTAGCTTAGTAAGTAGTTAGCAGTGCGCGGATTAAATCGAGTGCGCGATCGTTCCGTTTCGGTCGTTCCGGTCCGGACCGGAAATTCTTTTAGTGTGAATCCGCGTCGCTTCGTCTAAGCTCTCAGAAAATAAATGTCTCTCTCTACACCTCTCACTGCTTGCGTTATTTTCTTTTAGTGATTTTTTCCCCTTTTGTGTGTGATGTTGATCTGAGGAAAAGTGTTCCTGCACCTGCATTGCATTTTCTATGTTTTTTGTTTTGCAAATTTTATGTTTTTTTTATGTGTGCATGTGTATGTTCATAAATTTATGTAAAGTGATATGCCGAGTGTTTTGCGTGTTGTGTGGTGCGTTTGATTTTCCCTTCTTGTGGAAAAATAAAGCGAAAAGTGTTATTTCTCTGCCCTTGCTCAGCCCATAATTTTCCTTGTGAGTGTTTAGCTTTTGATTTCTGGTACAAAGAATCGCGATCTGTTTCCTTAAAAATTGTGTTTTTTTTGTGCGCAAGTGTAGTTTGCAATTGAATTTGTAAAAAGTGTTAGCTTCCTGTCCCTGCCCTTGTTCTGCTCTTGCCCTGCCCATGGCCCTACCTGCGTGTTTCTTTTCCTCTGTGAATCTGCAGTTTCGGTTAAATCGTGTGAAAGCAGTGTCGAGAATTTTGCGTGTTCTGTGGTGTTTCCTTCTTGGGGAAAAAAGTGAAAAGTGTAATTTCTGTCATTGCTCAGCCAATAATTTTCCTTCTGAGTGTCCAGGGGCCTGTAACACAATACTACAAGTACTTGTACAACAAGTGAATTTCCACAAGTGTAGCATATTCCTGTAACACAAAACGACAAGTCAACGGACACTTTTACAAGTGTCATGGTCAAACTCAACAAGTGGGAAATTTGATAGTTTCCCTCTTTCTGTAACTGGAAGCTACAAGTGTAGAAAAAAATTAAACGTCACTGGTTGAATGGTTGATCAAATCTTACAGGTGATTTAAGACTTGTAAGAAGAGAAAATTAAGCATTCAGTCTAATAGATAAGGAAAAAAAAGACCAGTAAATTTCAGTGCGTGTTTAAAATAAATAAATATTAACAAAAGAAAAAAAAAATATGCATTTTTTTGATTTGGACAGGGATAGTGTTGATTTTCAAAACAGAGTTAAAATTTATAAACAAACTGTGCAACTGAATATCACTTGTTTTCAAAAAAATTTCGAGAACAACATGCCGTCGTCGAATATCTTCTTGAACGACTTTTGCATAAGTTACGGTCACCAACTAATAAAAGCAAAGCGTTGAGTTGAGTGATTGTCTTGCATTGGTTTGGTTCTGGATCCCAGTACCATACTACATATAGAGGATAACCATGGTGTCAGTAAAATGACAGTATGCCGGTGCAATCACGAATTTGCTTCTGCATTAAACGAGATGGAATTTCAAAGACAAGTTTGTTGGCCAGAAGATTCAACGTTTTTTAGAATAAGGTGGTATGCCAGAGGTCTATGGTGTTATTGACGACATTCTTATCAACATCGATAATCAGACAAATAAAGAAGCAGCTTTCGTGGATCAGCATGGTAAACACTCTCTAAATTGTATGGCAGTGTGTGGACCCGAAGGGTGGCGACCTCTTCCCAATGCCGTTATCTTAGGAGATAGCGCATATACTTTGAAAACTTGGCTTATGACAGCGCCTCTATAGCCCGATACAACAGTGCTTATAAACGAATACGGTGTTTTGTGGAGTGTGCATTTGGAGTCTTAATAGAAAAATGTCTGTGTTTGAATCGTCTACGAGTTTACCCCATATTTGCTAATTCTTGTTAGAACCACAATTTTTCTATCCGCACTCATTGCACGCTGCATACTTTTCGATGCACACTTGTCAACTATATGTTAACAAGTCGAGGGAAATTTCTCTTTTCTACAACTGTAAAGTTTTTCTTTGTGTTACAGAACTAATTTACACTTGTCAAACAACCATAGTTCAACAAGTGTATTTGACTTGTAGACTTGTAGTTTTGTGTTATAGGCCCCAGGTTTTAATTTCTTGTACCAAGAAGCGTGATTTGTTTCCTTCATTTGGTGTTTTCTTTTTCGCGCAAGTGTATACCGAATTTTCGGATCGAATTTGTGAAAAGTGTTACCTCCCTGCCCTTGCCCTTGTTCTGCTCTTCCCCTGCCCATGTCTCTTCCTCAGTGATTCTTTTTTCCCCGTGAATCTGTAGCTCATCTTTGCCATTCCCGCTCGATTAGCGATGCGCAGTCAGTTTCGGTTAAATCGTATGAAAGCAGTGTCGAGTGTTTTGCGTTTTGTGTTGTGCGAGTGTGTTTCCTAATTCGGAAAAAAACTGGAAAGTGTAGTTTCTCTGCCCTTGCTCAAGCCATTATTTTCCCCGTGAGTTTCTAGCTTTTAATTTCTGGTAAAAATAATCGTAATTTTTTTTTATTCATTTGGTGTTTTTTTTATCGCGCAAGTGTATACCGAATTTTCGAATAAAATTTGTGAAAAGTGTTAGCTCTCTGCCCTTGCCCTTGCCCTTGCTCTGCTCTGGCCCCTGCCCATACCTCTACCTCAGTGTTTCTTTTCCCCTGTGAATGTGCAGCTCATCTTTGCCATTGTCCCTCGGCTAGAGGTGGGCAATCGGTTTCGGTTAAATTGTGTGAAAGCATACATGAAAAACTAAATACTTGCCGTCGGTAAAATTAACAATCAACAAAAATGTCCTCCATTCAAGAAAGGCTATGACAGCGCTACTTGTAAATAGAAACCCTCGACAAGATATCACAAGGTGAGTTTTATTTTTGAATTCCCATTTCGATTAGTTTATCCTAACATTGCAATTGTTTCTTCATTAACCTTTTTCAGTTACCACCATTTGTTGTTTCTTTTTTTGACTCCGATTTGATTATTTTTATGGTGTTTGGCCAATGGAGGTTGAGGTCTTGCCCGAATGCCTACACATAAATTCATAAACGTGCATGGCCTGGTAGAATTAGAGCTTTTCATGGCTCTATGTATCGATATATTATTGTCCCATCTCTGCCGTGACAATTATCTAAGCTTGTTGAATTGTTATTGGGGGTTGTTTGTTTTTCTTGCGGTTTTGAGCGGGAAGTTCCTGCACTTTTTTGGAAGAAGGTTGGGGGTATAAGCCCAGCCACGATGCACCTTGGATTGTAGGATTTTGTTCAGAAGTCGACACTGGCTCTTAGTTTTCATTTTTAACTTCAAGGTATCGATTCATAATTTTCGCCATAGGTAGCATTTGTTTTTGTATCAGTTCGACAAGGTAAGGTGGAATGAAAAGGAAGAAGAGATAGAAAGCAATTTCCGTTGGGCGGCTGGAGAAGCTCAGGTGGGATCTTTAGAGTATTATTTACACTCACTCTCTTGTAGGTAGGAATCTTCTTCTGTATTTTGGAGATGATCTTGGTGTTTCTTTTTCTCAACCAAGTGACTGCGAGCAGTGCCATCTACTTACTTAAGGTGGCGCTATAGTCCGGAGAAGTCTTGGACTTCAATCAATAATCGTCTCAAGCCAGATCGATCTTTAGTCAGTTGCCTTCAGTTTCGCACGCTATGTTGGATGATGTCCCCTTCCATTTGCGTGTGCCACCTGAGTCGCGGTCTTCTTCTACTGCTCTATCACTCGGGGTGGGATTTGAATATTTTCCGCGCCGGAACATTGGTGTCCACCGTGGCTAAGTCGAGGTCGTTGATGGAGCAGCATGCTTTCTCCATTGTCATTCTACACAAATGAACGAGTTTGCCAGGGATGTCAAAACCAGGCATTGATTTGTATACACAGCTCGTCTGTATAAACGCTGTCATACGCGACCTTAAACCGATGAAAGGGTTGGGGGGATTCACTTTAAGCTCCTGAGGTTTTTCCAAGGTCTGTCGTAGTGTGAATATTTCGTCGATATGTGTGACTGTGACTCGGACATTCGGTACTAAAAAAACCATCAATTGAGCGATATACATACATACGTAACACTTTTTTCTCCAATGCAAAAGAAGTGTAAGGTTCTTTGGACCCAACACTAAAGTCTCGGTAACAATGGCGATGTGCCCCAGTGTGTTTTAGACTGTAATCCATGGTATTGAGATCTACGTCAGGATTCATCTCGATAAAGGTATTATGGGAGTAAAAATACATATCTATTCAGAAAGTCAGGCAGAGCTTAAAGCATTGCCATCCCATTTCGTGGAATCTAGGCCAGTCCAGTGCTGCTTCGATACCCTACAATTCCTTTTCACGCACAACAAGTTCAAGCTTGTGACTAGGGCCGGTTAGGCTTCGGCCCTCTTGGGACCTCTTGGGAATTCTGTTCGTAAGCGGTGTTTAGAATCTCGGCTATTAGTGACATACTCATCTTCAAAAGGAAGGTCATAGACCTTTTAGGCTGAGTAGACCGAGGACATAATAGATCTTTCTAGGTCGCAGTGTGAGCCACAGGGGTAGGTTCTTAAAAAAGTAATCCTGAGCTGTAGCGCCAGCTATTGGTTTTTGTTTTAAACTACCTTGCGGTTATCCTGGGACATAAATTCTCTTGAAACCTCCAGATTAGATCGTCGGAAGAGCAACAAGAACACTTTGGAACCGCAGTTGGAAATGAGGGACTTTGTCCCAAACTGGTACTCTAAATATACATATGTACATCGGGGTCGTCAGAATTATCCTAGCAAACGCGGCAGCAGTTTGGTAGACAAAAGTTCTAAGACGGGAATAAGTTCAATGCCAAGCCGAAATCGCATAATAAGCTTGTCAGCGCTCCAACGCTATGCTCGATTTACCACCTGTATGTACATCTTCCACCTAAGTACCATCGATCTTGAACGTCTCTCTGACGGCCATCTAAATATGCCAAGCTCCCTGCTACAATACTAGGAAATCAGCATGCAATTGTATGATATGCTTCCCGCTTGAAGCTACTCAGTAATCGTTCCTCCTACTTCAAGTAATTTATTTCCACAGCTGTCTGGATAATGAAATTTAAAAGCCTGGGGCCTCCAAGGACATGTTCACCCATTAATTAGTCACTTCCAATGAAACACAGGTGTTTTAAAGTTGATTACTCTTTCCGTTTCAAACCACTGCACCTCGTTCGCGGTGTGTGTATAACATTGAAAGGGTATTCATATCCCCTTGATCCGCGTGTGGATTATAAAAAAAAACTTCCTCGTTCCTCTTGGACTTTCTGAAGCAACAAGAAGGCTTGTCATTCATGGATTATTTTCACTGTGGTCTGTCATTAATGTTAAGTGTTAATTCCTGGAAAGGAAAAAAAAAAAGTAAAAAAAACTCCTTCTAGGAACAGAGTTCCTTGCTACACCACCCCTCATCATCGTATTCAGCCAGAGTGGTCTTCGAATTAATATTTAACTGTGCAATCGAAATCAGGAAACATGTGTGAGGAGGAGGGTAAAATAAAGACCCATAACGGGGAATAGCAACAGTAAAATCAACAGAATTAGGGCACACAGTGTTACCCGGTAATCCCTGAGCAAACCCTCGACAAATTCCTGTTTACCCAATTTACTATAAATCGCCAAAGTAATGCAGGAATGTAGGGTATGTGGGAATAACCGTTTTGTCCAAATATGAACCCCTTAAGCGTTCCGACAACCCACTGCCGCCCACATCGTAAACACAATTTCACCCCGAGTGCCTCACTGCCTCACTGGTATTTAGTTTTGAAAGTCGACGTGAAACGGACGCCTACTACGGAAGATTTAATACTCGTAAGATCCTTATAAGTAAACCAAAACAAAAAGCTGCTGCCGGCAAGCCTGCTCCGGTTGGGAAGGGATAAGATTCCCTCGCGAATCCGTAATTGTTTCATCACGATGTGCTCTTTTCATTTTCCGTCTCGACGAGAGAACTTTTTCTTTTTAATCTGAAATAGCTTTCGGGAGCTATTCATCTAAACGTGTTAATACTGAAGGAAAGTGATTTGGGGCTTTGAATAGGTGTAAAGTTTGCATTGAAAAAAAAGGATCTTCCACACCTTCATCAGATTAGTTCAAACTTATGGAATGGAAGTAGGCAATAATTCAAAGCGAGGAACAGGAGACGAAGCATTAGAGGAATGATGTGCAGAAATTGAGTAAATTCAGTGGCCTAACCCCACTAGGTTAGGTTAATGGGTGCCTTGTGACATTGTCACTGCTCACTAAGAACAGCAAAGGGTCCATTGTGCCCATCTTCCAGTTTTACTCCGGGAACCTATTAAGAGAAAGGGGGGGAAACCGCTGATTTAAAACCACCCAAATAATAAAATGAATCTCAGGAGGTCCCTCAACTCGATGTCGCCCAAGTCCTTTAGTTCCGTGAAGAAGAAACTACCAAGAGTCCTCATTCTTCTACTTGCAAGGGCAGGACATTCACACAGCAGGTGTCGGACAGATTCGTTCTCCTCCTCATCCTTGCAACTTCTGCAATAAAAATTCAGTGGGGTACTTGTGCCGGAGTACGCTTCTCGTATTTAAGCCACCAGTTTACCAGGGCTTCAGCCAACAAATCTCTTCAGTAAGAACGTCTCTAGTTTCGTATGCCAAGATGGTTGAGAACATCCTCTTCTTGCGCATGCCACCGAAGAATAGTACCACCGAGGAGCATCGTTGTTCTACATGACCTGGTCACCTTAGTTTAGGTTACGTAGTGTGTGTGATGGATAGGCTTCATCACGTTCACTCGGAGACCTGAAGGTCCATTGTGAGTAATCTCTCTCTGTTTTGGGAATGACAACATATTTCCCGGGCCTATCCTATTGTTGGCTGTTTTGTGAACCAGTTAGTCCGCTTTATGAAACCTTAGTTTGTTTCCTTTGCTATGCTCGCAAAGTACCTTGATCGTACTGCGCATAGACGTTGTTCTTGCAGAGAGGGGCAGTGACACAGCAGATGTTCTCTGTATTCTGTATTAGCGGCCCTTAATGCGCACTGCCATCTATGAGGTCTATTGTGGTGGTCCATATGGTTTAACCAGAGGTTATATTGAGGCTTTTGATAAACCTCAGTATAGCTTTATAGTTAAATTTTCCGAATTTCCGGTGGGTTGACCGAGGCCCGCGTCAAGTGGAGTAGTCTTTTCCTTGCGACTCCTGGACATACGCAAAGAATATGTTCAGAGGCCTAATTCTGTTCTTCACAGAGCCGGCAAATATCGGTATCTGATACTTTCATTTTATGCAGATCGTGTCTGAGTGGACAATGTCCTGTTAGATAGCCCGTTAAGGTTCTTAACTCGTCTTTGGTGGGACCAAGTAAAGTCTTGGCCCTGTATAGGTTGGGGTTGATGAACCTTTTCGCTTATCTAAGGCCCCGGAGGTTGGCCCAGTAGTCGGTGTGTTTGTTGATCTCCTATTGTGTTATTTTGGAGTAGGCACTGTTGGGTGGTGCCCCAGAACATTGTTCGGGACCAACGAGTGGGCGGCAAGCGCCTGTTCTCGAAGCTTTCACGTCCTGGGATCCAGGCTAAGGTAACCTTATTTACCGATGCAAGGCTTTCGAGAAGGTAAAGACACTTCCAGATAAGCTTGGGTTTAAGGGCTGACAGTGCTGCTTGACTGTCTAAAAAGATGTAGATGCGGGTTCCTCCGGTTCTTCTCCGCAGGCATTCTCTTGCACCCAATTCAATAGCGTGGTCTTCCGCTTAAAATACTGTAGATGACTTCCCAATCGCTAGCGCACGTTGGAAACTGGGACCATAAACCCCAGCACCTGTGCTGTCGTTTTCTAATTTTGAACCATCTATATACCAGATTTGGGAAATTCGTACTGTAGTAGGACCTTAATTTCTCCATTCCCTACGGGCGTCTTTAACAACTTCGAAACTTCTGTAGGAGCGATATCTCTTGAGTATACTCAGATAACCTGTAAAGTCACCGACTTTAAGGTCCAGTATCAGAGGCAGCCTTAGAGCACTTAGCATAGCTTTTTTTCGTATTGCCAGATGTTGCGGCATGAGGTTTAGCATTGCTTCTAAAGCTGCCGTTGGGCACGTTCTCATAGCCCCGGTGATTCCCACGCAGGCTAAGCGATAGAGTTTACTCAGCTTTTCCTGCGTTGTGGATTGTAGGGTTTTTGTCCACCATACTAATGACGCGTAGATGATCATTGGTTAGATTATGTCGTTGTACGTCCATTAAACCATTTTGGGGTTCAATCCCCAAGTTTTGCCGTACAGGTGTTGGCACATGAACATTGCCCTAGTCGCCTTGTTGGTAACCATGTTAAGGTGCGAGTTCCAGGTAAGCGTTTTGTCAAGTATTTTCCGAGATACTTTGCTTTGCTGGACAGATCAGTGGTGTTTTCCAGTGAAACTTGTTTGAGGTTGTGTTTCCTTTTTCTGGAAAAGGGTACAAGGACAGTTTTTCTGGGATTTATGGTCAGGCCCTTCGTCCTACACCACCTTGAAGTTAGGTTAAGAACATTTTGTATCAAATCTGATATGATGCCACCGAATTTGCCCCTAACGTTAATAACGACATCGTCGCATATCCTTGTACTCTGTAGCTGGCTTTTAGTAGAAGTTCTAGGAGTACGTCTATGACCAAAGTCCAGAGCAGGGGGGAAAGTACTTCCCCTTGCGGGCATTCTCTGGTGGCAATTATGGTTTTAAGCGACCCTCCACATTCTAATTGTATTCGTCTGCTTTCTAGCATAGTAAGTACCCAGTTTATGATAATAGGTGTGATTTGTTTCCTAAGCATAGCCTACTTGAGCAGATGTTGGATTGATGCGATTCTTCATTTGCGGAGTACGACTTCGATAGCGCAGTATCCTGTGATAGCACCATTGAGTGTACGGATTGAAAATCTGTCCAGTTCCAGAAGGCATCTTGTTGAGGTTCTATTTAACTTCGGCCAAAACGTCCGAGAGGTGGGGCATTCCTCCCTGGCTAACCAGGAGGAATTAGCTTCTTTCTCCATTATGTTGTCTGTTATCCCATGCAATCTCACTATCGGTGGCATTATAGATGTGTCCACTTCTCTGATGCTTATAGCCGACCCCAATCTTGCCAATTCATCAGCTTTTTCGTTCCCTTCTATGTCCTTACGTCCGGGAACCCAGCAGAGTTCGAATGTATGGTGCCTTATGGTGATCAGAGAGTCTCGACATTTCTTGACTGCCTTTGATTTGATTGTATTGGATTTTATTGATTTCAAAGCAGCTAGACTGTCAAAGAAGAGTGTTTGTATCTGACGGGGGAAGGTGACACTTTCCTCTGCACGCTGTAGCTTTTTCTATTGCCATGATCTCGACTTGAAAGACCCTACATGTTTTTGACAATCAAAAGGATTCCTGTTCTTTTAGGGTTTCCGAGTAGAATCCAGATCCTGTCGCGGTTTTAATTTTTGAGCCGTCCATCAGTGCTAATCGCGATTTCGTGGTCTTTGATTATATTGTTTGACTCCCAGTCTTGTGAAAAGAATAGGAAGATCAGTGTTAAAGTCATTGTAAGGAGTCAGATAGTCCGATGTGACTTTAAGGCTTTCGGAGTTGTCTTTCTCGTCCGTTAACTTTATTACGTCCAGTATCGTCGCATGTCCATAGGTGGTCCGCTTAATCTGAGTGCATCTTTAGCAGCACCGCCTTTTATGAACAGGTCCAAGGTTGGAGATGAAGGATTATATCCAGACCTGCTTGCAGTGAACTTCTTCCGATTCCCACGATGCAAAGTGCAGCTAGCCTTGTTCGTTAAAATCTTAATTTTAGTTGCAGTCCGCCATACTTAACACCCAAAGGAGATGATAGGTCTTACGATTGCTGTGCATATGTATTGAATGATACATGGTGGTAAGCCCCATCTTTTTTCCAAAAGTCTTCTTACAAGCACAGAGTGCAATCATTCCTGTTCTCATCCTGTCTGCGACACTCCTTTTCCACGTTAGCGTGGAATCAAGAATGACGCCGAGATATTTCGCCTCGGATGAGAGATCTATTATGATACCCTCTAGCTTTGGCAAAAAGTACTATACGTAGCTTGGTGTTCTGCGGATTGTCTCCTAAACCCTTTTATTTGGCCCACCTGGAGAGCTCTTTCATTAATTCGATGATCGATGGTAGGAATTTACTCTTTATCTTATTTCCTAAGGCTACAATTTTTATAATTTTCTTTGTCAAATTTTTGAGAATTTTGTTGAAGGTAGGAAGTCATAATAGAGGAGAGAGAACTCCTCCTTGTGGCATGACTCTTGTTGTCATTTTCCTCATGAAACTTGGTCCAATAGCTGCGTTGATGCTTCAGCTGATTAGCATCTTACAATCCAGTTTGTAATGGATCCGTTCACTTGTAGTTCTTGCAAAGCTTAAACGGGTCTTCTATATCCAGAAACGCTGCCATGGTATATGCTTTCATGTCTATTCATTCAACGGTCAATTTCCCGAACTACGTTGTATAAGGCACTTTTCACTGATTTACCTTTAAGGAAGATGTGTAAGTCGCTCTAGGTTTTCAGCAGAAATGATAAGAGACTAATTGGCCGGCAGTCTTTCGCTGTAGAGTAGAGTTACACGTTCATCTAAAAATTGGCCTCGTCGCTGAAGATGATTTTATTTTTGCTGAAATCAGGGTCCGCTTCCAACTGCTCCAGAACCCAGTCAGCGAACACACGGCGTTGTCTATGGTAGTTTTCCTTCAGCTTCTGGGTCAGTTGGATTTTGTACGGATATAGGCCCAAGTCCCGAAGCAAAACTCGTCAAGTTGATGTCTGTGAAAGGCCGAGTTCTTGCGCACGACGCGGAATTGCCTGTCTCGGATTCGCCTGCACACTCTCACGGACAGCGGCGACGTTTTCGGCAGATCTTGCGTTTCGTTGAACGGGTGTCGACTGATTGTTCACTAAACCGGTCGACTCAAATTTGGCACCATACGTCGAATAGTAGACTGGGAAGGACGACCATGTAAACCGTAAAATGGGCGCAACATCGTTGCCACAACAGAACATCCATTGTGATAATCATGGCTATGGTGATTTGACTTTTGTGTCTGAAAAATAAAAATCGGGAAAACTAACAATAGATAAAACAATATGGCCGCCTTGAACTGTCAAAATCTGCCCGTCCCTACTGAAAAACCCTATAGAAAGTAGAGGAGTTTGAAAGTTCCAGATCCTTCTAGGAGTATACTAGCTTCAAGAAACTTTACTCCGATCATTGAACGGCATCCAGATACTCGAATTTGTGTTCCAGAATTTTATTAACTAACCCAAAATCTGGGGGGCACAGTCGATCTTTTAAGGTCGCAGTGCATCCACAGTCCCTATTGATGTCTAGCATTTATCATCTCTAAGTTTCATCATCAATACTTTCTATTTCACAAATTGATTATACAGTTTAAAGTGGTCCGCTATACAGGCAATCTTCGGCACGTGTACTATCAAGTAGTCTAACTCTTACAAAAGAGTTCAACAATAAACATAAACGCCCCAGTAAAAGACACTGAGTCATGGTTCCGGCGTTAATCTTATCCAAAACCGTCTGGCTCTGAATTTATTAATTTAATCATGATACAGCCATGTGACATCATCCCTTAGGCCTAACGAAATTAGTAATTTAACATTTCCATGACTTGGAAGTAATCTAAAGAGTCCAAACTTCGTTTCGATAATTAGCAACCGGCAGTCAGATAAATGTCTGCAGAGCACCATTAATTTAAATTTCAAGTGGAAGGCAACGAACTTGAGTGAAATACACGTGATAAAAATAAATTTGTCAATCTGTTATCACTCAATGTGGCGGTTGATTAGTTGACAACTTTTCAAGTTGCCGAATCCATTTTTAAATAAAAACTGTACATGTACGTATACAAGTTTATCAACGAGATAATAATTTTCGTTGTTGACGAGAATATTGTAAGTGAACAGGTTAGGTAAGGTTAGGTAGAGTAGCGTTATGCAGTCAGCGCTTGCATAAGACACTAGGCACCATAGTGGGCCCATCGCCATCCCTGTGAAACCAAAAAGGCAAAACCTAAACCATTTCATTTCCCTGCAGAGTTTTACCATGTTCCTAAAGCTGTCATGGCCTAGCTCCCCTAGATTACTAAAGAAATACTTGCCGAGAAGTTTCACGCGGGTCCTAGCAATTCCCTGACATTCGCATAATATGTGTGTTATGTCCTCAGGTCGTTGCAGTATCTGCAGACATCTGTGGCTGAGAGCCCTAATCTTTTAGCATGCTTCTGTTTTCCTGCGATCCAGAACAGGCCATAGACCCTTGGATACCAGCTCTGATTTGCATTACTTACAGTTATTCTTAGAATCTCTGCTTTAGCCACACAGGAAGGAGGATCCGCGGTGGTTCCCAATCCGTGTGTTGCCGCTTTCTACCTAGCCTGGCCAGTTCGTGGGCCCTTTCGTTTCGCTCAATGTCACAACGATCCGGCACCCAACAAAGTCTTACTCGATTTTGCATACACAATGCCTTTAGCATTACGTGACATTTCGAGATTAGTCCAAAACTGATGACACTTGATTCTAGCGCTTTAAGTGCGGCCTGACTATCAATGTAAATGGCGGTATACCTTCCAGATATTGATTTCATTCCTAGTGATTCCGCAGCTATAAGCACAGTCAGAACCTCTGCTTGGAATACGCAGAAGTATCCGGGAGTCTTATGAATACTTATGAATACACCTCTTGGGAGTAAATCCCGGAACTCGTTGGAGGTTTCTGAACCATCCGTAAAGCCCGCAATTAGTGAGCCTCAGTGCACTATTGGCTGCCTGGTGTTTTATTTGCAAGACTTACTTACAAGTGAACAGGATGGTTGGTTGATTTTTCAGAAACCTTCTTTTACACAGGAAATCCTGTTTAAACTTCATCCTTTATGTTGTCGTTACAGTCCGCGGTGAACCTCAATCAACAAGCGTCTCTAGAAGATAGTTCGCTAGCTGGGGGTGTAAGTGAAGAGTTATAGGTTAGTAGATAGAGAGCCGGATGTGGTTTACAGATCCGCGAAACATCCTGTATGTCCAGCGAGCTCCAGGATTTTCTCGAAACTGAATTGCCTAAGAGAGCTTAGTCCGCGCAGAACATGTCTTCCCAGGATTTGTGTCTAAGCGCCCCTGTGGCGGGGCAATCACAGAGGAAGTGTTCGATGCTGTCCTCTTTCTCCTCACATTCCGGGCAAGTACTGGATTGCACCAGTCCCAGTCTGGAGTAGATTTGAAGATTCTCCTGGTTAGATGCCTGGTGTTCATTCGCTTTACTTGTCTCAGCGTTCTTAGTCGTTGTATTACACATGGTCTCTTCTAAAAAACGGTCAAAACGGGTTTAACGAGTGCAAAACCAATTATTTAGAGTCAACGAGAAGGGGCACCCAACATCGACGAACCATACAGCATATCACAGTGGAGAGCTGCAACCTCGAGTTACTATAGGACTTTACTACCTTTGTACTGCTATTACTTTTGACGACGACATCTTATCAAAAATTAAGCGAGGAATGGTCGTAACTCTTGCCATTCACTGTCTAACAGTCCATCGGCATCGGTCGTCGTAACTCCGCCTCAGATATCCACATCCTTTCAGATAGCCAAGCAGCAGTCAAGTCCTTGGAATCCTTCTCTATGCTTAAACTGCCTTTCGTCTCCCATAGAGATGCCAGAGCAGTTCAATATCCAACTTTGTTGGGTCCCGGGGCAAAGGGACATTTCAGAGACGGAACACCGATGCCCATTTAACTTAAAATGAAGCGAAATGCTCTCGAAACGACAATTCTTGGGTGGACAGGTGGTACAACGGGTCTAGCGACAAAACAGATTTGGCATAAGCTGGATCTGAAATGCTCTAAGGATTTGATTTCTCTCATGAGATTGCATAGCAGCACTACTATAGGTGTCATCAGTAAACACTGTCTAATAGACAGGCATGCAAGAAGGCATTGCGTTTTCTGAAATGATTTCTGCAGAAGCTGCGTTGATGAAGAAGAGGAGGAAACTATCCTTGACCTTCTTTGCACTTGCCCTGCTCTATCCCATGGAAGAAAAACTCACCTAGGTGCCTCTTTTACAACGATCTAGGCGATCTAATCAGCGCGGATATTAGAAGTCTCCTATGCTTCATCAGAAGGTCCAAGTGGTTTAACGAGTAGGTAAAGGAGAATTCTCCAAGATCCAGGTGGTATCTCAGTGGACCTATCATTGGTCCAAGTGTGTTAGCTTCAGCTGGCAGATAAAAAACAAAGGCTAGAAAATCAGCCTTTCGGGCCATCCACAACTCATACCCAAATTCTTGGGTTGCGAAATGACAAGTACCCCCATCTTTACAGATGGGTCCAAAACAGATAAGAGAGTGGATGCAGGAATTCATTCAGAAAAGCTCGAGATGTGTTGAAAAACTTATCAGGCTTCCAGACTGCAGCAGTGTCTTCCAGGCCGAGGTTATAAAATAAATAGCTGGCGCGACAGCTCGGGATGAGCCAAGGCCTAGCTTCTCGCAACCATTCATGCTGTGCGTGTTACATTTTTCGCATGAATGGAAGGGACCTACAATTAATTGCCGACTCCGAACGGCGAGGTGAGAAGCTCTTTCATGACAAATTATACTCCCGTAGGCTTGTCATTCCCCGACGAGAGGTGGTGCCGCGAAAAATGTTTGGTGTTTTCCTGGCTGGGGCTTGAACTCACGCCGCTCGGTCAGCAGTCCAACGCACTAACCACTGAGCCACGGCGCCCACAGGCCGAGGTTATGAGATAGATTTAATGATAGCTAATATCTGCAACAGAAATTAAATCTAAGCTTGTTCAGTGCTGTCACGAAGAGCTAAAGATTCTTTGCGCAAAAACGCGAAAATCAGGTAGCATTAGGTCTCAATTACTTCTAAGAGTGGTGTCCAGACTAGCTGGGGTGTTTGTCATTGCTATGTATATGTAAGAATAAATCTACGTTAGTATAGCTCCGACAATTTTGGAGTAAAGCCTTTGGACAATTTAATGACTTAAGCTTTCCTGAATATCGTGTTGCACGTGTAAGACGTTATATTTGCGTTATTAACTCTTTTGTTGATGTTTAGTCGCTAGTTTAGGGCCTTGGAAGTGGTCATGGTGCAGTGGTTAGCACCATCGCTTGTCACGCTGAATGTTTGGGTTCACCTCCTGATGTCGAAAAAACATTTATTTCTTAAATAAATAAAATCGATCAAATGTGAAAGCTGATGTCAACTCTACTGCGAAGGTATAACACTTGCAGTAGAGTGTCATGGCTTGAAGAGTTGATTGAGCTGGCAATGGTTATGATATCAAGAGATTCGAAAAAATTCCTGTGAAATTTATTATAGCAATGACAAACACCACAAAATGTTCCCAGCTAGTCTGGACGTCAATGAAGCCTAATACTACCTGAGTTTCAAACCACTGCACCTCGCTCCCGGTGTGTGAATAACATGAAAAGGGTACTTATTCATAGCCCCTTGATCCGCGTGTGGATTATAAAAAAATAAAAATTCGTTTCTGCTAAGATATAGTCAAAAAAAATTTATGTTATCTCCAAGGCACATACCTACTTACAGCACCCTATGCGGAGCTGTCCTGTTGAGTCAATAACGCAGTGACAAGGAGGGACTTGAATCAGTTCTCCATTCCCATTGAAACGTCTCTTTAAAAAATAAAGGCCCTAGATTGTACATTTTTTCGCGCTACAAACATGTACATATGTATGTATATGTTCATATTCCTAGGTCTCGATTGTTGACTTAATCTTCAGCATTTGGAAAGAATTTGTTGGATATGTTGGCTTCAACCTTTTAGGAATGAGGTTTAAAAACTTATGTGTCAGTGTATCGACTTGCTGTTGACGTCGGAGAAGTGCATTTTCCTTGAGACAAAGCTCTGACGCTGTTACAGGCGATCTTAAAACCAATAGTCCATGATGGCTATCGATTTGAAAATCCATGGCCTTTTCTAGATCTGTTCCTTCCCCATACTTTGTCGGTGGCGGCCTTTTCTGACCTAAGGTCAGATTTGTTTAGGCTTTATGCGAGTCGCAGCTATATAATACAATGTTTACAATATTGATGCCTCTGTAATTAGCGTAGTCCCGACAAAGTTTAAAAGACTGAAACATTAAGCACATTTGAAGCATAAAAACTACAATTTTTATTTTTAACTTTTTAAAATCTAAATAAATACAAAAAAATAAATAACATTTGTAAACTACGAGATAACACAGTTAAGCGGATTTGTCAGGTGACTCTGTAAATTCCGTTTTATTCACTTCAATAACCTGAATGTCCTTCTTTTTTGGACCAGGAAGCAGGGCCTTTTCAATCACAAGTACCGGGGACTCGAATGTTAAAGTCAAGACAATGGCCACCATGAGTGAAATACCGAATGTGCTCCAAAAAAGAAGTACCTGAAGTACAAATTGAATTTATTCAAAATTTTGCCAATTCGTCATATTCCTTACCTGTGTGTAATCAGAAAAGTATGAGTCTGTCCGAATCGTACCGAAGTTTATACATTGAACACCCATGTGGACTAAGTACAGGGAGTAAGTCAAACGACCCAATGGTTGCCAGTAAGGATGCGAGAGAAATGTGTTTACCACACCACCAAATCCAAAGTGGCATGCAAAAACAATCCATGACAATGCAATCACCCATCCAGGTCGACTCAGAGACTCATACATTGCAGCTTCAAAGACTGTCACTGATCGATCGGCATTCATGGGAAAGTACGGTCCATATATTACAGCCAGGATAATGAGAAAACTCACAGCCCATCCTATGTGTTGTACCAACTAAAAGAGAGTGTGAGACATCAAAAATTGAAATGTGTGGACTATGTACATACCGTTGTTGGACGCATTGCCTTATTTTTATTTTTATGCATAAAGTAACCAAGCCCTACGCCGATTAACCAGACTGTGTATCTCGTGTGAGTCGGGGCGTATGTAAGTCTCATTTGATTGGGTTCTGTTGTCCTGCGACAAATAAACGGTTAATGGTTATGCAGATTTAAAGGCTGCAGTCGTTCTTACCCCACGAATGTAGTCCAACCTTCTGTGAAAAACGTGGCAATAACACATCCAATTGAGAGCAGCGATAGAATAACCATGACCGGGATGAATTTTCTTCCCCACTTCCATAGAGGAATCAATATCAGAGGCGAGAGTACATACAATTGAGTATCGACAGCCAGGTACCAAGATTGTTGAATGCACTGGAAGTTCAAAATGCAATTAGTGATGCTAGCTAATGTGCCTCGAGGTTGTGTCTTACTGTATCTTCTGGATGGACATAGTTTTGCACATACAACAACGTGGACCACCAGTTCCTATCACAGCTCGTAGTGATTATGTTGAAGAGTTTTCTAAACGGTCCTGTGCCAATGTACTTCATAAGACTGACATAGAACAAGATGATCGCTGCTATTGGGGGTGTAAGCCTTATGTAACGATGGAGGTACATCAAGGGTACATTCAGCTTTCCATTGCTAAGAAAGAAAAGGAAATATATAGATTTTTACAGTTTTTTTTCTTACTTTTACATACTTTTTGTCCAATTCACGCAATCCTATCCATGCTACAAGCAATCCACTCATAAACAGGAACGAGTCCACTGAGACCGTTGCCATGATGACGTGCATTGATGACGCTGCCGTAAACCACTATGTGGAAGAGGACATTAAAGAAAATTCTATCCAAAGCAACAAAACCTTACAGGTATCAAATCGATTAAGTTCATCAGTGATAGTACAAGAGACCATATGTAGTTGTGACCGTATAACACCCAAGCCATGGACAGGACTCGGATGCCAATCAGACAATCGATGTTGTTAGGATTTTTCGTGGTGTTAATGTTGAATAGTTTCTTGACATTTGTGAGTATGGAGAAAGCTAACAACACAGGAACCGCAGGTTCTACAAAAAAACAGAAGTTATACCAGTGCACATTTACATCTGTGCTGCGTCTTACTTCCAAAGTAATCTGCATAAACATCATAAATCGTGCTCAACGCCAGCAGGCCTCCAAAGATTGAGAATATCACTCTGTAAATTACAAAGAAAAACTAAAGATATTCCATTTGTTTTCTATTTCGTCCTTCTTACATTCCCACAATGTTGACTGCTTCAAATTCAGGAGTTTCTGACGTCTGGCAACGGCTTACGTACATCCCCGACAGTGCTCCATTTAAAATGTTAGCCGTTGCTCTTTGAAAGATGGCGGTAAGCAATTTTGGATCACAAGTATCGGGTACGCATATTGCCACGCTGATTCTGACCAAGTCCTGGATACTAATTTCAACTCCAACTCGTTGTTCAAGACTTAATGCGGGCACGTCCAAAACTTGTTCTTGAATTAATGGAACTGCTGCGAAACAGTATTGTCCTTTCACCAAGCCTGTAGATTCATTTAGGACTGTCGATATTCTCATGCATTGGTCAAAGTTGCCCAAGTCTCGTAAGTGACCGTAAAGGATGCCCGATGGAAATTTACCCCATGAGTCCAGAACTGTAAGAGCATTGTAAAAAAAAAGTGAATAGAGTTTTTTTTCATCATCATCATCATCATTATCATTTTTCAATGGCCCGCTTATCCACTATAAGGGTCGCGGGTTAAGGGAGCTTAAGTGGACTCTCCACATTTCCCGATCTTCAGCCATTGACTCTAAATCGTCAGGGGCTATGTCCATACGGGTAGAGGTGAGATTCCGGACTTGGTCCAGCCATCTCATCCTTGGCCTACCCAGTATTTAAACCTATTTTATGTTGTATGTTTAATATCATCGAAGGAGTCAAATTCAAAGATGGTGTACTTCTTTCCATCTTACGCAGATGGGGCGCACACTTTTCGGACAGGGACACCGGCCGGCTTACCAGCACCAGGAACTAGAGTATGTAACACAGAGTACATCGAGATGGGCAACCGTAATGGTACTAAGTTTTTCATCTTCTGGATGTAAAGTTCGGCCAGGTCGTTAAGATCATCATAGAAGTATTCCCCGAGGGTTTTCATTCTAAATGTCGCAAGAGCAGGCCATATACACAGTAGGTAGATCGTAGTTTCCTCTTCCTCCACGTCTCTGCAGCTTCTACAGAAATCGTTGGAGGCGACCCCCAATCTAAGTGCATGCCTGCCTATCAAGCAATGTCCGGTAAAAACCCCTATCAGTGAACCTATGTTTTACTGTTTAGTGGATAAAAGTCTCTCTGTCTTTTTTAAATCCAGGTTGGATCAGATTTGTGTTGACAAGAGACAAGTGCTGATATTGTTCAGCCTGTGGTTTGGCAGTTTCTGGGCATCTGTGCCAAGCAGGAATTTGGTCTATTTAACAGACGCAGATGGATCCCCTAAAACGAACATTTTTCGCAGCACCATCTCTCGTCGGGAAATTACAAGTCTCTGGGAGTATAATCTGTCATGAAAAAGCTTCTCAATTCGCAATAAATTGTAGGTCCCTTTCATGCGTGCAAAAAATGTAACACGCATTACATGAATGGTTGCGAGAAGCTAGGCCTTGCCTCATTCCGAGCTGTCGCGCCAGCTATTTATTTATTTTAGGTGGTTCCCGCAAGTGTTCCGGGAGACGCCTTCCTGGACCTTCTTTTGCCAGCTCGTCCGTTCTCCAGTTGCCTGGAATGTCCCTGTGTCTTGAAACTCAGGGCAGGGTTACATCGCACCTATCAGCAATCTCGTTAAGAGATCTGCGGCATTGCTTTACCAATCTTGATTGTATTTTCGGCTTTTCCAAGGCTTTAATAGCTGCCTGACTATCTATGTATAGTACAATAGCGTTTGAATCTATCGCATTAATTGAAACACACTACAGTGATCTGGCAGTCGCGTGGTAATAGCTAAGCCAGGTCTTAGATCCATCTGTGAATATATCTAGCCCGGATTCGCTCAAAACTGTACCAAACTCCCAAGAGCTTTTAATAGCTTTCCGAGTTTTGTACGTTAGAGTCAATATGGGCGACAACTACGAATAGTATGGTTGCCTTTGAGAATCTTTGAGTGACCCGTTGTTGTGTTGATCAGTTGGGAGGATTCTCTGAGCCTTAATTTTGACTGCCATAAGCTTTCCAAATAGATAAAGATATGATGATGGAGTATTACCTCCAGTGCAGCAGTGGAGGTTGTTCATAAGGCACCCGTTACGTAGATGCAAGATCCCCTTTGTATCTTTTCAGGCAGGATACTGCTACTTTTCTTGTCCAGTGATGTCCACCAGACCGGTACGCCGTACATTAGGATCGTCCTCATCACCGCCGTATTTATCCAGTGAACTACTTTAGGATGAAGGCCCCATTTTGGGCCCAAAGCTTTCCGGCAAGAATACAAGGCAATTGAGGCTTTTCTTGCACGGTCCTGAGTATTCACCCTCCAGCTGAGTTTCCTACCAAGTCTGACCCCCAGGCACCTGGCGTGGTCTACAAATTGGATTTCCGTGTCCTCTTAATTGGCAAGGGTGATACTCGGAATCTTATAGCGCCTTGTGACAAAGGACTAGTTCGGTTTTTTGAGGGATTAACCCCGAGGCCTACCTTCTTCGTCCATCTTGCCAATATGTTTAGGACAGATTCCATAAATTCTCTTATTGTAGAGAAAAATTTACCAGTCATTGGCACTTAGACTTTTTTCATTTTCAGCTGTTCAATTGTGAACGTTTTAAGGGTTTTCTAGCTCAGCGAACATCTTCATCAGCCCTAATAAATGAGGTAGCACTAGGCTCAACCATTTAACTATAAAATTTCGAATAGGCGACAGCTCCATAGGCTTTACAATGGAATCCTTTAACCCAAGATGCCAAAAGAGTAGGATTGACTCCACCTGGGAATTTACTCCACCACAAGTGGGAAATTATTTCATTTTTCGAATGTGGAGTAATTTCCCACTGGCAGTGGGAAGTTGCACCACTTTCTTGTGGGAAATTACTTCACATTTTTGAGGTGGAGTAATTTTTCACTTACATATATATTCCACGGTTTGTTAACAAATACTGTTCCATAGGGTTTGCATGGAGTTAAGGGGTTAGGTGGGTTTCGAGGGCAAAAAAAAAGCGTATTTTTAATGATTTTTTTTAAATACATCGAATGATATATTTCATTCAAACAATTAACCATATTAAAGATACATATTTAACAAGTACTTTGTGAAATTTTTGTTTAAAAATTTGGAAAATTCAGCCAGTGGGACCTCATTTCCCTAGACCTCTCAAAAAAAGTTCTCCCGGCGTAGTCAGGATAACTCAGGACTGGTTCATCCGAAATTAAAAAAACAATTTTTTTTCTGCTAGTAGATATATAAAGCTTGACCTTGAATGAAGGAAAAAACAAAAACTTTAAATTGGAATTTTTGGCGGAGTTGTGAACAAAAAAACCCATTTTTTGGTCAAATTTTCACTACATATTGCCTCATAAAATAAGTTGTAATCAGAGCTCGAAAATAACTCTCAACCTTTATTTTCATTTGGTTTTTCACTGAGAGATATTGCATTGGGCACTGACATTTAGATCTTGCTCCGAGATATATTTATATATATGTACTCATCTTTTCGCTCTTCGCTTGTGAGCTATTTTTTTAATTTCAAATATATCACTCCTCTGTTGACTTTTTTTATAAAAATTAAATAGAAATGATTAACCTAAAACCTCTTTCGTCAAGAATAAATCAAAAGTCTTCAATGTATAGAATTCAATTGTTGTGTTCATTTCACATGTACATATGTATGTATTATCAATATAGAAGAACTTTGTTAGACAAGTGTTTACCGATGACTAATCAAATCACTAACGGCAATTCCGCATGCACTGCTTGCTAACTAAGCGACAATGATAAAGGAGATTTATTTTTTTCTCTCAGTGATATCTGTCATTGATTGACCAGAACCTAAAAAAAAGTAAAGTAAAGGTTTCTCTCCAACCAAGAGCGAAAAAAATATGATGATGTAAATCGGTTATTAAGTGAGCTTATTTCAAAATCTCAACAACAGAGAGTAATTTAAAAACCTTTGAAAAGGTTGAGAGTTATTTTCGAGCTCTGGTTGTAATAAAACAAAATAAAAATCCTTCGTTCAGGTTCTAGATAATGTTATGTTTATGATAATGTTGAAGAAGTATGCAAAATTTCAATAAGATCGGTTCATAACTTTTTGAGAAATCTTGACTACCGATTTCGAAAATAGAGTTTCGAGAAAAACCCGACTGAAGTGCAACGCGCCAGTCTAATTTGGCCTGATGGGCGGAACTTCCGAAGGGTCTATCTCTTAGAACTTTACTCTGATAGATTTAACATTTTGGGAGAATATTCTAGACATATTGTACTATTTAATAAGATAAAAAAAAAACATTTTTTGAAATTTTGAAACCCACCTAACCCCTTAAAGAAACTTTGCATATATCCAACTTCGCACCTACTCCAGGAGGTTTGGGCTTTTTGTGTTAAGCAATTTCCCACTGCCACATTCGAAAAGTGGAGTAAATTCCCACTAGTCATCATCATCATCATCTACCAATAGCCCGTTTATCCACTATGTGGGTGGAGTAATTATCCACTAGTGGTGGGGTAATTTCTGATCATATTTTACACCACCAAATTTTCGTGTGGAGTAATTTCCCCATTCGAAAAGTGAAATAATTTCCCATTTGTGGTGGAGTAAAATCTCAGGTGGAGCAAATTCCCGTGGAGTTATTTCCCTGCACCGCTGCTACAATGTTACATATGACACAATGTTGCAAATGTACGACATGAGTTAGAAATTCTGCTACAGTCAGAAGATTATTTTTTGTGGTCAAATGCAATTTGGAATGCACTTTAGGTATTATGAACGAGTTCTTCGCACCGGCAGGGGATTAAAATCTGATTTCTGACAATGTCGGAGGGGCTGAACTTGAAGAAATTAACTCGGGGTACGCACAATTGTTAACTGATAACGAAAATATCTCAGTTAAAAATAAAAAAAATCTTTTGGGATACCAAAAACTGATTGTTTTGAAGTTAGAGAGCAAAACTTTGATTTCCGCTCGTCATAACGTAAAGCATTTATCATAGTTGTTCTTCTCTAAATAATTTCACTTCGCGCGTTATAACAGTAAATACAGATCCTTCTCATAACACTTTGAACGAATATTTGAATTATTTTGAAACACTGAGATAGAAAATTCACTTACATGGTAAAACTTTTAAACTTGGAAGTTGGTTAGCGATTTGTTGCAGCCCTAAAACACATTTCATTGAATTATAGTTGCCAGTATCGCGAACGGATGCATTGTATAGATGTGAATTGTTTTGAATTTCATCGAAAAATATTTTCGCCAGGATATCACTGGAGACAGTGGCATTGTTAATAAAAGAAATCGCCCGAGTTTGACTGGCTAACACACTTAGAGCGACAATTACGAAACACACTAGTTTCGCCATTTTAAACTGATAACAGTAAACGAACTTTACGCGAATATAATCCTGCCTACTTCAGCAGCTATAGCGGTTTAATTAGCGATCACTGAGTTATGGTCAAGCTATGACACCCCTTTTATTGAGGTTTTTAGGTCCAAACGGTTTTTACGATAAGAGAGATAAGCTACTACGATACTTCCGTAAACGTGAAGGAAAAAAACACGCAGGCAGAAATGAATGGCAAAAATTATGCTTATCCGATTGTGAGACACGTGTACGTACATATATGATGCAAAAAAGGTGATTCTTATGTGATTTTACGAATTTATTTGTATCTATCATCTTGTCAGTGTCTTATAAGGACTAAGTTTGTCTGAGAACGAAATGACCTTGTTTTGCGAACTTTTGCAATGACAATAGCCTTATCGATAAAGATCTGCTGTGCTTATCACACTTGGGTGACCGACAGGTTTTGATTTCACGCAGTGCAGCAACAATGTAGGAATAAATTTGCGTAAGGAGCTGGAAGTGAGGTAGGTACAAAGTTCAATTAGTATGAAGCACAGGAAGAAATAGGATAAGCTGGAAAAATTCCAACAGGGCAGTGTCCCTAGTCCGTCTGGACGGCACTTTCGGATGTGAAACTTATCGTGAATGTGATGCATGCTAGAGAGAGCGAGGATACGTTTGCGTTTTTTCATATCATTTGTGTACTTAGATCAAAGTCTTATTGGTTCTAGGTGACTGCCTTGGGGAACACTCGACGTGTTATACAGTAGGGTGCAAAGAAAAACAGTCGATTTTTGAATATTTAAAATTTTTTTATGCACAAACATATCAATGGTCAAATTCCAAGTGGATGTAGCGGCGGGTAGATGATAAAATTGAATAAAACAAGTTGTGTGTGAGATATCAACGAATTTTTTACTTTATTTGAAAGGCCTATCAATGATATTATGTGTGGAATATGACATCGTTCAAATGGCCGCCGCGGCTTCGCTGGGTGGCGCGCATAGGGGAGGTCAAATTTTCGGTCACTTTGGCGCATAGATCAGGCTGAATTTGAGCGATGGCACGGGTTATGCTGACTTCGAGGGCACTGGTCGTTTGCGGCTTATTGGCATAGACCTGCGACTTAAGGAATCTCCGCAAGAAATGGGGTCAAATCGCACGATCTCGGTGGCAAGTTTACGTCACCTCTGCGTGAGATAACCATGCCCTCAAATCGCTCGTGCAGAATGTCCATTGTGGCATCAGCTGTGTGGCACGTAGCGCCGGCCTGTTGGAACCACATGTCATTCATATGCATATCATCCAATTTGGGCCAAAAGAAATTGGTTATCATCGATCGGTTGCGCTCTCCGTTGATGGTGATGGCAATGCAATCGTCGTTTTCGAAGAAGTACGGACCGATGATGCCGCCGGCCCACAATCCACACCAAACAGTGACTTTCTGCGGATGCATTAGCACTTGATGGTGCTCGTGTGGATTGGCATCGTCCCAAATATGGCGATTTTGCTTGTTGACGTACCCGTTCATCCAAAAATGCGCCTCGTCGCTGAAAATGATTTTTTTTGCTGAAATCGGGGTCCGCTTCCAACTGCTCCAGAACCCAGTCAGCGAACACACGGCATTGCCTGGTCGTTTTTCTACAGCTCCTGGGTCAGTTGGATTTTGTACGGATATAGGCCCAAGCCCCGACTCAAAATTCGCCAAGTTGATGTCTGCGAAAGGCCGAGTTATCGCGCGGCGCGGAATTGACTTCCTGGGGTTCTCGCGCACACTCTCACGGACAGGGACGATGTTTTCGGTAGATATTGACGTACGGGTTGGCGAATTATTCACTGAACCGGTCGACTCGAATTTGGCCACCAAACGTTAAATAGTAGATTGGGAAGGACGACCATGTAAACCGAAAAATGGGCGCAGCGCGCCTATCGTTGCCACAACAGAACATCTATTGTGATAATCAAATTTTATTGTTTGCACGTGTTGCTCGACGCAGTATTTTGGCATGGTGAATTGACTTTAGTGTCTGAAAAATAAAAAACAACATGGCCGTCATGAATTGTCAAAACCTGCCCGTCCCTATTGGAAAACCGTTTACATTGTAACGAGTAGGGTATTTTTAAAATATATGTAATTTTCGATTTTTCATTTCACTGAATTGGCGCTGCATTTTCTCGATCGGAATTTTGTTTAAATGTTGTCATTCGAAGGCTAAAAATTAAAGTTTTACATACGAGTATATATATACTCGTTCGAGAACACCAACAGGAGCAAGAGTTGAACGCACTCACTAGTTGCTGTGCTGCAGGAAATGTCTCAACCGCGTAAAACAATTTGTACATCTTTGCAAATGCAATCCGAAGCGGGTCTCTACGCTGCAGAACTTTCGAATCTTGCGCGTCCAAAAAGTCTCTGCGAGTCACAGAGAAAGAGCACTTGCTGCGGAGGCATTAGGCTCGAAATTGATTTAAATTGAAAGACATTGAATTAAAGACAATGCTTTCCAAAGATTTAGGTTAGGTTAGGTGAGTGGGTGCATTGTGACATTCGTCACTGCTCACGTAGACCAGTATTTTAGTATTCTACGCCGGGAACCTGTAAAGAGAAAGAGGAGCCACCCAGATAAGGATATAAATCTCAGGAGAGCCCTCAAATGTCAAACAAGTCCTCCAGTTCCGTGAAAAAGTAACTGCCAAGAGTCTTAATTCTTCTACTGGAGAGGGGAGGATTTTCACAGCAGGTGACAGCCGGATTCGATATCCATATGCCCTGTATCATGTACCACGAGACTTGCAACATGTCCTCCTGAAAAGTAACTGTCGACCTTGATGCGTTTGGCCACTTTGTTCACTCTAAACGTGTCTCACACCTCCAATGCTCCCGATTTGGTCATGACAAATTTTTTTCGTCCATAACTCGCGTTCGATGTCTACTGACACCTCACCTCAACATCCCTTTTACATTTTAGTACCGAAATGTAAAAGGTCTTCGCTCGAAAACCCATGATGTTCTGCGTTAATCTCATGCTCTTCTCTTTGATATGTATGCTCTGACTGAGACCAATCTGATTCTAGACGTTAAGAACCAGGAGCTGTTCCCTTATACTTTTAACGCTTTTGGTCACTATGGTCACTCTCCTTGTCGACGCGTCCTTCTGGTCATCCATGGAAGCCTTGACGTCTCTACCATATCTTCTTCCTCTAAACTCGACCATTGTTTCAATAAATGACTCTTCTCAATCTCATTTACTTGAATACCCTCGAAGAACGCAGAGACGCTGCCGACATTCTTTTCATTCATCGACTCCTTTTGGGTCACGTTGATTGTTGATCTTCAACTGTATTTCAGAAGAAAATTGCGTGTTGCAAGCAGCAGTAAATCGTCGAAGTAGGCCGTAATTTTATCCTTTAAGTTTCTTAAAGCAGAGAAATTACCTCATTCTGCTGGGTCTTCCCGATATCAATGTTAAAATGTTGACTGCCAAAGAAGTTGATAACAAAATTGGCCACGGTACTGTTAACTTTGCTGCTTTCTGAGGCTCTTTTTACTGCACATGTTAAATGCAAACAACTCCTTCCGGAATATCGTGATTAAGTAATCGACTGTCATTTGTCTTAATGTCGATAGTGTTCCCTTCCTCCCACCATATTTCTGGCTTAATTGCTATAAAGACCACCTTTCTTTTCCTATAGTAAAGCAGTGCCTCTTCCATTTCTTCTTAGCAGCCCCAGTCGTCAACTGTAATTAATGGGTTCCTTCATCTGGCATCGGCATATAGATTATCAAGGATGTCCTGGAAATTGTGTATCTTTGGGTGACACACAATTCACTTTTGGATTCCTTACCTTCTTTCGAAACAGACTTTTCGACAGTGTTTCGATTATTTGACGTTGTTCTCAGGTACATTTCCTGATAACTTAGTTGACTTCTATGCAGAGGCACACTCATTTTTTTCTTATTCCCTTAATAGTCTAATCATGTACTTCTTTGCAAAAGCACTCTAAGCAAACACACACTTTGTACATGCTGTAGAGAGTCTCTTATCGGGTCAATTCCACGGAATCCCGCAGTGACTAGCTACCTGGTAGAGTGTAAGGTTTTATTGTTTAGTTGCGCGTTGCTGAAAGATACGCGCTAATCATTCACAACCTTAGATTCTAGCCATCTGATAGTAGCTCAAAGTAATATCAGTTCATGATATTGAACTTATCGGCAGACAGCTGATAGATTAGCGATTCGGTTGGCAAGTGATCAGAATAGGAGATGACAATGCAGAGTTAAAATTTCATAAATTTTAGCATTCACCGCTAATCATTGGGTTAGATTATCGGTGCGAGACTTCTCAACCGAGACTGATAGCGGTTTATAGCTCTACAATGACAGGGGTTATATTCATAATTTTCACTTCCACTTCCGATAGAACCTTAAACTAATCAGCAAGTGGTAAAGCGTTTAAAATAGGCTTGTGGTTCATTTAGACCGCGAGTCGTAAGCTCTGCAGATAACGATAACCATTTGTAATTAAACGGTGAAGTAATTATAATTAAAGAATCAGTCGCAGTGGACTTTTTAAGGTTCAATATGATTTTAATAATATTTTTCGAAATTCAATTGAAATTCTACACTTCAGACTTGCATCTTAAGCCAGTTCAAGTGTTCTCTTCCAAATTGCCTCCAGTTACGTCTACCACTGAGATGAGTAAGAGCGCTTGGAGTCAGCATGAAGGCGTTTTTTTTAACGACTACATATCGCCGTGGTTCAGTGTTTAGTAGGTTGGACTGCTGTGCGTGCTGCAGTGGTTCGACTCTCACTTCTCATCGCGGAATGAAAAATCTCCGATAGTACTATTTGTCATAAAGAAGCTTTACAATTCGCTGTTTGGAGTTACCAATAAATTTAAAGTCCCTCTCATTTGAGTGGAAAATGTAACACTACAGTCCGGGGTGAATCTGGGCCTCAACGAACAAGCGTCTCAGGGCCAGCTTGATCTTTAGCCGGCTGCCTCCAGTTTATCACGCCAAGTTGGTTAAGGTCACCTTCCACTTGTCTGTGCCACCTGTGTCCCGGTCTTTTTCTACTGCGTCATCGTTCGAGTACGGATTGGAAGATTTTCCGGGCCGGAGAATTGCTGCCCATCCGCTCAACTTGGCCCAGCCACCTCAGTCGTTGGATCTTCATTCTGCTGGCTAAGCAGGGATGCCAAAATTAGACATGGCTCTGTATAGCTCGTTTAAAAGCGATGAAAAGGTGGTGGGTATCGATTTGTAGTTCCTGGGTTTTCTCCAAGATCTGCCGGAGGTTAAATATTTGGTCGATAGTTGACTTTTCTGGCCTGAAGCCACACTGATATGGACCGATCAGGTTTTTGAGGAACGGCTTCAGGTAGATAAGATCTTGTAGGCGATGCTAGGAAGACTGATGCCTCTGTTGTTGGCGCAGTTCAGAGGGTCTCCTTTCTTGAGGATCGGGCAAACAATCCATCGGGCATACTTTCCTTGGACCATGTTTTACAAATGAGTTGGTTCATGCTCCTTACCAAGTCATCTCCTGCTGCTTTGAACAGCTTGGCAGCCAAGCACCAGCAGCTTTGTTGGACTTAAACTTAGATATGGCTATCTTCACTTCGTCCAGGTCGGGTGGACGGTTTTATTGGTCTTCGTTGTCCAGGTTGAATTGTTTTTTTCTGCCTGAAAGCGGGATTTGGTTCCTCGTCGCCGTTAAACATTCAGCAGAAGTATCAGCATCGACTGCGATTCTACTACGATGTTCATGTATTCATCCTTGCAGGCCTCGGTTCGGGCTCTGTAGCCTTGACAGGTTCTTTTTACCCTTTGGTAAAACTTCCGAACCTCATTCCTGCAGTAACATCTCTCTATTTCCTCGATCGCGCGCTTCTCATGCTCTTTCTTTTTCCTCCTGAGAAGAAAATCCATGATACCTAGCGCAATAAGAGCCAGAGCCGGGAAAAGGCTGCAGCGAATGGCTATAAGAGATCGCCAAACTCACATCGTTGCCTCACACTTTTCTGGGTCCCTGGTCAGAATGATATATATATAGGGACCCTGAGGTCCCTTCCATTCTGCGATAAACGTAACACGCACAATATGAATGGCCTTGGCTCGCCTCGAGCTGTCGCGGCAGCTATCTATGTAAGAACAATTAGGCAGGTGGAAGATGAAAACTGCAAACGACATCTTGATGACTTTGCCTTGACAGCTCTAATGTCCAGCTTGGGTTAGCAAACGCTCTGACATTTTGTGCTGTTCTTAGACAGAAACTCATGGGATAGGTCAGAATTTCAACAACTAATTGCTGGTGACGGTAGTGATGGAATCGACAGAAGTGAAAAACTGCGAAGCCACTGTCCGAACAAATTCGGAGGAAAGATGATCGAGATTGTAGAGACTGTTTTTGACTGACTGACTGTATCATGGTTCAGACGCCTATTCGAGACTGGCTCGCATTTACATATGAGTGGTTTTGTTATTTGATGGACGGTAGTTGTAAGATAGGTTCTAGCTTTAGGTTAGCATAGGTTAAGGGGGGTGGCTGTTTGATGTCAGGCACCGCCTCACTTGGATCTTCAGGGATCCATTGTGTTCCCCGTTATGGGACCTACATTCACGTAACTGTTAGAAAAAGAATGGTTTATTTGAATGTTTATTAATAAACCTCCCGAAGCCACCCTGAATTCAGTATACATTTTAGGACGGCCTTCGCTGGTATGGTTTATAGTTGGCCTGGGTCACTAAAGAAGTAAGCGCCTAGAGTCTTGTTTCTGGCTCTGCTGAGGCTTGAGCAGTCGCAGAGAAAGTGTGGGGGTCAGAACCCTGTGATCGATCATTATTCGGTTTAGTTCCGATCCCTTTCTTGCCAGGTTATCTGCTTTTTCATTGCCATCAATGCCTCGGTGCCCCGGGACTCAGCAGAGTGATACATTATGTCTTGAGCTTAGGATCCCAAGCTCGCTGCGACAACTCTTTACTACAAGTGACTTGAGTATTGTGGATGACACGGCTTTGATGGTGGCCTGGCTGTCGATGCATATATCGATGTTTCTTCTCGAGGTTACCGAGGATAGTTCTCTTCCGGCCTCGGTTATCACTAGAATCTCACCTTAGAACACACTGGCGTGGTTTGAATGTTTTATCGACCAAGTAATGGCGGGTTCTTCTGAGTATATTCCGAAGCCTATCTCTTCACCCATTTTTGAGCCGTCCGTCGGTGAAAATGGATGTATTGCCGGGTTTAATGACCCTTCCTTCGTCCCAACTTTTTGTTTCTAGTCTCGCCCGTTTAGCGATACTGGTGTGACTTATTTGGGCCTTTTTTCAAAACCTGGATGCTTTCAGTCGTAGAGTGCATTTCGCTGCCACTTCTTTAGTGTTTAGGTCGAGAGGTAAAAGTGAGAGTATGGTTTCGAGGGCCGCTGTCGGAGTCGTTCTTATGGCACTCGTCGTGCTGATGCGTGCTAATCTTATGATTTTTGTGAGTGTCTTTAGGCTTGTGCCTTCTTCCGCGGCCGGCCAGCAGACCCGACACCCATAGGTTAGAATTGGCCTAATAATGGCCGTATATAGCCAGTGGATTATGGTGGGTCTTGGCCCCCATTATCTCCCAAAGATTCTGTTACATGCATAGAACGCGATAGTTGCTTTCTTTGTTCTTTCTAAGGTGTTTTCCTTCCAACTCAGCTCAGATTTTAGCCTTAGTTCCCACCACTTCTTAGAGGTCACCACATACTTAGAGGTCGTCATTCTTGATAAGAATTCATTTCAAAACTGACAAGACCGCCTCGCCTTTTAAGCCTGTGGTAGGGCTTTGTACCCGAAATGTACTTCTAATCTAAGGTAATATACTGGATTTATACAACAATAGTAGGGTGGTTGTCGTGGCTCAGTGGTAAGTGCGTTGGACTGCTGTGAGAGCGGCGTGGGTTCAAGCCCTAGCAAAGTCCACCTCTCGTCGGGGAATGGCAAGCCTCTGGGAGCATAATTTGTCATGAAAGAGCTTCTCAATTCGCCATTCGGAGCCGGTAATAAATTGTAGGTCCTTTTCATTCGTGCGGAAAATTTAACACGCATAATATGAACGGTTGCGAGAAGCTAGGCCGAGCTGTCGCGTACTGTCTGGTGGACAAGAAGAGCAACACTGATCTTCAAGGAGAAGTTCAGATGTAAGGGGAAAAATAAAAGTTTGGTACGCACAAGCGAACAAAGGAATGCCAGTCGTTAAATTTAATAGTACACGAGTATTGTTGTTGTATAAAAAACTTAATAAAGAAAAAAATAAAAAAGTTAGTTAAGTAGAATTGTTGGACGACTCCATACAATTGTCTTTAATCACATCGGTGTCTTGCTGTCGAGTTTCCTTCTGTTTTGGAGGACCAAGAAGAACCTTTTCAATCACAATTATCGACGATTCAAATGTTAAAGTCAAGACAATGGCTGCCATAAGAGATACACCGAAAATGCTCCAAAAATACAGTATCTGCAACAAATACACAAATGTATCCGAAATGAAAAATATTTAAATATTTACCAGTGTGTAATCCGAAAAGTATGTATCTGTTCGGACCATTCTGAAAGTTATAGTCTGAACAGCCATGTGGACTAAATAGAGAGAGAAAGTCAAACGCGACAACGGTTGCCAGAAAGGATGGGACAGAAATGAGTTCACTACTCCACCGAATCCACTGTGGCATGCAAGAATAATCCATGCCAATGAGATACCCCATGCCAGACGTCTCAACTACTCGTACATTGCAGCTTCAAAAACAGTGGTTGGACGATCTGAATTGATAGTAAAATACGGGCCATAAACGACAGCGAGGATGATGGCAAAGCATATAGTCCATCCCAGGAGTTGCACCAACTAAGGAATGAAAATATTTAAAATTAGTCCGAGGATTGTGAGTTTGATGTACCTTTGCTGGTCGAATCGATCTGTGCTTGTTTTCATGCATAAAGTAACCGAGTCCCAGACCCACAAGCCACACTGTGTATCTGGTGTGTGTCGGGGCATATGTGAGCCTCGCCTGTTTCCTTTCCACGTTTCTAGAGTACAAGGAGAAGTTGAATAGTTTTGGGATTTTGACAGCACTCACCCTAGAAATGTATTCCATCCTTCGGTGTAATAGGTCGCTATAATGCATCCAATTGATAGAAGTGACAGAATGACAAGGACGGGCACGAATTTCTTGCCCCATTTCCACAGAGGAATCAGTATCAGCGGTGACAGGACATACAGTTGAAAATCTACGGCTAGATACCAAGTTTGCGGTACGCACTGAAAACGCAAGCATTGTCACTAAAGTCCATCATGCAAAAAGCGGATACTTACCATTTCGTCAGGATTCACATAGTTCTGAACGTACAGCAACGTAGACCACCAGTACTTTTGACAGGCAGGGTGGAATGCATTAAACATGTTTCTTAGCAGTCCCGTTCCAATGGAGTTATGAATGCTGAGATAGAACAGTATTACCGCAATAACCGGCGGTGTAAGCCGTATGTATCGATGGAAATACATTAGGAGCACATTGAGTCTTCCTTTGCTCTTATCCAATTCTCGGAATCCCAACCATGCCACCAGCAAACCGCTTATAAAAAAGAACGAATCCACCGCGAGAGTTCCCATAACGACGTGCATTGACGACGCGGCCTTGAGCCACTACAGTGAGAACACACGTTCCAAGGTAATTTACAGAAGTTTGAGGTAAACAAAAACTTACCGGGAGAAATTTAATGAAGTTTATCATCGGCAATAGAGAGGTAAGGGAATAGTTGTGACAGTATACCACCCAAGCCATTGAAAGAACACGAATTGCATTGAGACACTCAATGGAGTTTGGCGATGTCGAAGTATTGACGGCGAATAATTTCCTTCCATTCGTGAGTACGGAAAAGGTTAATAGAACAGGAACCACGCGCTCTGAAAAAAAACACGAATCATCTAAGTACATTTCCGTTTGAATTAATTTCCATCTCGTACTTTCAAATACACATCGTATATGCATCGTAGACCGTGCTTAGCGCCACCAATCCCCAAATAATTGAAAATATCACTCTGAAAGACAAAAAAACCGTTTAGATGAAGATATAAAGTCTCGTGTGGTCCGTCCTCTTTACATTCCAACAATGTTGATTGCTTCAAAATCGGGTTTCTTTGAGATCTTACAACCATCCACGTATACACCAGAGAGGGCTCCGCCTAAAATGTTAGCCGTAGCCTTCTGAAAGATGGCTGTGAGCAAGCTAGGATCACAAGTATCCGGAACGCATATTGCTACGCTAATTTTGATGAAATTTGAGTAAACCTGATTCTTAGTCAATGGAACCGATGCGAAACAGTATTGTCCATTCACTTGGCCGGTAGCTTTGCTTAAGGTCTTTGATAATCGCACGCACTGATCGAAGTTGCCCAGATCGCGTAGATGAGCGTATAGGATTCCGGAGGGGATTTTTCCCCATGCGTCTATAACTGGAAGAAAAAAATGGAGGAAATTGTTAATGTGTGGGTTTTTGGCAATGCTTTTGCGCTTAAAAAAAAAAGGTTGACAAAAATAAGTCAGGGTTTACTTTTTGGCTCCAGTTTTCTTCTCTTGAGGATCCTCTCGCGCCTGTCTTTCTTAAAAGCACGGGTGGTGCCGTCGCTTTTTATCATCTTCTTCAGAGTGTTGAATGGGATTGTCAGAAGCTTGTTCCTCTGGCGTTTACCATACCTCAGGTTGAACTTGTCGACGTCATTAAGACGATGCAAATGTTTCTGTCTGCTTCCACTTGGCTTTTAGGTCATTGTCCACCCAAGCCTTGCACACAATCCGGGTTGGAGTTGCAAACGGGAACTTGAGGCATTATTTTGTCAAGTGGAAGTTGTTCAACTTGTATTCTTGACGGGGTACGCAAGTCAATGGTTCATCAGCAAGTACCCTATTTTAATCGATAACATCGACGATGGCAATTAACCGTCGCTTTAGAGGGCCCGCTGAGCACTTGGCTATTCGGCCTGTTTGTACGAATCTTTCGAACGGCATGGCTTACCAGAAAGTTATGAATGGTCAGATAAACATTTAAGGCTGCGAGGCAGATGCCTTCTTTTTCTCCCTTTTTTTTTTTTTATAATCCACGCGCGGATCAAGGGAATATGAATACCCTTATAATGTTATACACACACCGCGAGCTAAGTACAGTGGTTTTAAACTCAGGTTTTCGTTAAGTTCAAGGGTGGTGTCCAAGGGTGGTGTCCAGGCTAGCTGTGGACATTTGTGGTGTTTTTTTGTCATTGCTTAACTCACAGGAATTTTTTCGAATCCCCTGATGTCATACTCAGTGTCCGCTCCATCAACTCTTCGAGCCAAGACACTATACTGCCAGTGTTATGCCTTCGCAGTAAAGTCGCCATCAGCTTTCACAGTTGATTGATTTTTATTTATTTAAGAAATAAATGTTTTTCCGACATCAGGAGTTGAACCCGGACTTTCAGCGTGACAAGCGATGATGCGAACCACTGCACCATGGCCACCCTCCTACTTGTCTGCGCCCCATTGAGCGAGGTCTTTATCTACTACCTTGTACCTCCGGGTTAGGTAAGGTAAGGTTGAAGTGGCTGCCAGCTGAAGCCAAAACACTTAGACCAAGGATAGGTCCGTTGAGTTTTTATTCTATGGAAGAGAGCAGGGCAAGGATGAGCCAAGGTCTAGCTTCTCGCAACCATTCATGTTGTGCGTGTTACATTTGTCGCACGAATGGAAGGGTCCTACAATTTATTGCCGACTCCGAACGGCGAATTGAGAAGCTCTTTCGTGACAGATTATATTCCCGGAGGCTTGTCATTTCCCGACGAGAGGTGGTGCCGCGAAAATTGTTCGATAGACATGGCTGGGGCTTGAACCGACGCCGCTTGCTCAGCAGTCCAACGCACTAACCACTGAGCCACATTGTTGCAAACCTGCCTATTAGGCAGTGTCCAGTGATGACACCTATAGTAGCGCTGATATGCAATCTCTTGAGGGAAATCAAATCTTTAGAGCGTTTCGGATCCAGCGTGGGCCAAATCTGTTTTGTCGCTAGACGCACCTGTCCTTCACACAGATTTGTCCTTCGAGAGCATCTCGATTATTTTTAAGTTTACATTTAGCGAAGGGGCATACCCTAAGGTACCATTTTCTGGTAAAATTGTCATCGTTGTTCCATATTTGGGGGGTTAATCAGCCTTACTTACTTACTTACATACTGGAATGTTTCTATGCCCAGGCATCTAACAAATGTGAATATTGAACTGCTCTGCCACTTCTTCGAGGGACCAACAGAATGATTCCAAGGACTTGATTGCTGCTTGGATGTCCGAAAAGATGCGGATATCTGAAGCGGATATCACGTTTTTCTCTAGTCAGGATAAGACTTCCTTCGAAGAAGTGAATCGACTTGTCTTCTAAGAAGGCATCTTCCTCCCAGAATGACCTGCAGGGGATGGTAACTTCGAAGTTTTTGTCAAAATTTAGTTTGGTTTCGGCGCAAGTGTCCTGGGGAGTTTTTGAAACTATTCAAAATGGCGTGGCCGAATTCTTTACTGTACCACTGTGAGAATTATTTGAGATCAACGGTCGCACTGGCAGCCATTTGCCTGCCAAAGATGTCAATAGGAGTTAAGTGAAACAGAATGTCCTATTCTGCAGAGGGTGTTGTGTGAAGTGCACCGCTTATGCACAAACAAGCTGATCGTTGGATCGTTTATGGCTTTATCCAGGGCATTCCAATAGACGATGAGCATAAGTGAGTATCGGTCTTATAACTTCCGGGTTAGATTCGTAAACTGTGAGGCTGCAACGTAGGTGTCCATTTTTCCCTCAAAACGACCGAGAATATCTTCTTCCGCTTTCGTTAGGCCCAGGCCATGCAATGAGCGGTAAGCGGCAGAGAATGATGCTCAGAAATGACGCTTGTTGCTCAACGACTGCGTGGCCACAATCATACGATTTAATTTTTTTCCCCCTCAGTATCCTGTTGCTTTGACGCTTTGCCGCTTAAAGTCCATGCTTTAGAGCCATTAAATAGTAAAGTAGAGTCAAGATACACCAACGCATTTACTGCCTCTGAGCTGTAGCCGTTCGCTTTTCTTGGTCATTAGTCGATGTTGGGCGTCCCTTCTTGTTGATAGCAAATATTTGGTTTTGCCCTTACCCACCGCTAAGAATATTTTGACCTTTTCTCTCTCCACATACTGGTGATCGTTTGCTGGGTTTTGTCGATGCCACTTTATGCATCCTACACTTTCCGCATGAATAGAATGGCGAGGTAGATAGGTAAGTAGAGTGGCGGTTCCTGAGAAACCAATTAGAGAAAGGGGTGCGCTGAAAACTCGTTCAAACCTATTTGTGTGTGAGTGTTGAGTGGTCAAATCAAGCCAGTGAAGTTTAGATTCAAGATCACGTCTCGCACTTTTTTCAGCGATCTCGCTGGGATCCACTAGGAAGGGCTTGCCTAAGGTGCGTCTGGTCCTCGCTAGTGCCAGACATCTGCAGGGAAATTAAGATTCTTTCACATTAATGTCCTCGCAGCTTCTGTTGTGAGGAATACCAAGCTTGACTGCATGGTCTTCCACCGGCTAGTGACCTGTGATAATGGCTACAATTCTAACAATATCTGGTATTGATTTACCAAGTAGCTCTTTTAACTTGCAATTAAAGCATGTGTTTCTCGAAATGGCGTAGCTGGTCAGGCCGTTCCATTTATGATTGGTAAGATGGAGGAAGTGAAGATGTATGTATACAGTCCTGAACAGTGCCCATTAGAATATCGGCCGACCTTGATGATTCCTGTGACCTGGCATCCAAATGATTGCAGCTATGAAGTGTGTACTTACTTGATTAATTTCAAGCCGTCATTGCCCTAACAGTTTTGAGGATGTGATAACCGCTTTGATAGCGGCTTGACTATCCGGTCGAAGATCCGACCAAGTCGCTTGGAGTTGTTTCCAGGATCTCACAGTTACCGTATGGCTTAGCAATCCAGCGCCCAGATTCCCTGAGTCGGGCCGCGCTGCATGTAGCTGTGTCTTTGATGTGAAATTCAAGAAGGATCAAGTGCAGGATCGCACTTAGAGCATCCGTAGGACAATACCTCAAAGGTCCCGTAACACCTACACGCGCCGATCTCTGTTCTTTTTTGAACTTATCGATGTTGTATTTCTTACTCAGGGCAGGGCACCAGACGATGGCGCCATAATTGAGAATTGAAGTGTAGATCGATAGGGTCATCTTTGGGTGGAGTCCCCATTTTTGCCAAATGTTTTTTTACAGTCATAGAACTTTCTATTTTGCAGTAGGGCTTAATGAAAATGGCTGATCGTTTAGTTTTTAGATAGAATGGCGAATTGAGAAGCTTCTTTATGACGAATTATACTCTCCGAGGTTTTCGTTCTCCGATGATATTGCTGAGGCTCAAATCCACGCAGTTTGCACAGGGGTCCAATTCATTTACAACTCGGTCGTAAGAATTACATTGGCTGGTGTCATGTTGAAAGGTTTTGTTATCGAAAAATTAGTTAATAGGTTATGTGAACGTGATCGATACCACGGCAACCCAACGGTCCAGCGTTTTATTAAAATTTTCCAAGAAGGTCAATGCGAATAATTCTAAAAATATATTGTTGGCTTATATCGTTTATTTTAATAGTTTAAGCTCTAGTGCTGCTGAAGGTCTCGTAGGTGTTTTATTCGTGTTTTGATTATTACATGAAGCAGTTAGGACGCTTAAATCTTTTTTTTGTATTTTTTTTTCTTCACTCTTTAGAAACAAATTGGAAATGTCTGCCTAGCTTTAGCACAACTCCCATTTCCTGAGAATGGACCAGTAAAATACGAAACATTAAACAACTTACATGGCAATACATCCAAACTTGGAAATCGGCTAACTATTTGCTGCAGTCCTAAAACACATTTCATTGAATTGTATGTTTTAGTACTTTGAACGGATATGCTATGTAAATTTGGATTATTTTGAATTTCTTCTAAAAATAATTTCGTCAATATATCACTGGGTACAGTGACACTGTTCACAAATGTCATGCAATACGTTTGACCAGCTAACACACTTAAAAGGACAATTACTAAGCACACACGTTCCGCCATTTATTTTTTTTCCCGCACATAAATAATAAAGAAAAAAATTCAACAGTAACGGATGCTAAAACTATCTTCCCTGAGTTATAAATCAGTTATGAGACCTATTTTATTGCCTTTGTTGTTAAGATTTGGCTTTTAGTGGTAACATTGATAAGATAGATAAGCTACTACTTCCGTTAATCGCTGACGGAAAAATTTAACAGCAATTAACAGTGGTCTCTGTAAGGAAAAATGTCGCCAAAATTAAAGCACTGAAAAAGTTTTACAGAAAAAAAAAATTGGACTGGGGAGCCGGTCTTATACTTCCCACCTCGTATTGTGTTATATAAAAAACAGTAATAATATTATTTATTTCATAATCAAAGAAAACATTCGTCGAATGCGAAGAATTTAAATGCACACTGTTTAATTGTTTCACAAAGAGTTGTGGCGCGAACTTGATAGAAAACATTTCTTCAATTTCCTCAGCATCCGCTGCACCGCTTATGCTCAAAATTTAATCAGCTCTAAGTTTCACGCTGACAAATAGAACAAAAAAACCGCATGGTCCTACGTTGTTTCATTCTGCAGATATCGAAGGCGAAAAATTTGATCACACATACACGCTCAAACACACAGATGTAATTTCGAAGAGCAAACCATTCCTGGTGGATAGTCATGTCATCTGGAAACATTTTGTTTGGACCGATTGCAATACTTCTCCTACCTAGGTGGGAAGTAAAAATGCGTTGAAAGCGCCTGTTGTTTGATGCTAAAGTTATGATCAGACGATTTGCAGATGTGCGTACAATTTTCACGCAAGCAAATGTTTGCAAATCATTCGAAAATGCGAATTTGCAGAAATGTCATTTACAGGCATTCATATTGTGCGTGTTACATTTTTCACAGAATGGAAGGGACCTACAGTTCATTGCCGTCTCCGAACGACGAATTGAGAAGCTCTTTCATGACAGATTATACTCCCGGAGGCTTGTCATTTTCCCGACGAGAGGCTGGACTTGAACCCACGGCGCTCACACAGCAGTCCAACGTACTAAGAACTGTGCCACGGTGACCAATGTGGGACTTTAACCCTAACTAAAAGCATTTCTCCCTCCAATCCCTAATTCATAGGGTATCACCGTTAGGCATATCGTCATGGGGAAGGTTTTCAGCCGTAGCTGTCGTCTTCTATCTACAGATGCGTGTGCGTTCGTTTGGTTGGGGAATGTATGTACGAATGTGTGTCTGAGTTCTGGTTTCTATTACTGTTTCTGTCTGCTGATTGGGTATATGTCTATAGTTGGGTGTATGTGTATGTTGCGTGCGTGTGATTCCGCTTTAGAGTTTGTGTGCAATAAACTATGGCCCTTCCGTTTTCTTAGCTTCCAAGATTTGTAGGCTCCTCACTTTTTGTTACCCGTTTCTCGTCTACTGTACTGTTATCGGCCATACACATATTTACCTATGCGTACATATGGACTATTCCACCTGATCTAACTCACATGGTACGAGTATTGGCACAATTCCCGGAATTGAGATTGAATGATACGCGCTACTCAATCACTTGTTAAGATTTTATCAAAAAACGATTACAGATTGCTGAACTAAATTTATCTCGAGACGTTAAGTCTTTTGGGGAGGTTTGGGCAGACGGAAATACCAGCAACTGGAAATCTAGTTGATTATCGATATGGTAGAAGCCAGATGTGTATTAAGTTAAAATAATCGTCGCAGCCATTAATAACAATAATATGACTTTATGATAAGCGATAATGCTTGAAATCAGAACTAGTTCAGTCCAACTTTATTGGACAAAATCGCATAGCATCGTGGTTGTTGTTGAAAGGTTGAATATGCAAAACTTTCTACTATCCACGAACCCTGCTGCGCGCTGGAAAATTCTCTACAACACTGCTATCTCCATCTACAGTCAAGCTACTGTCGGTCCAATATCTGCCTCAATAAACCTGTCTGTCCTGAAAAAAGAATTATGGTCCCTTCGCAACAACAGTAACAAACTCTAACAAGAGTCATCTTACTCAGCCCCTCAACTTCCAATCTCACGGGGAGTTTTTCCTGAACTTTGGAAGGACTCGTACATCATCCCTAAAAAAAGGGTGCAAGAACGAAATATCTAACTATCGGCCCATACCCAAACTCTCCGGTGTATTCAAGCTCTTTGAAAGGATCGCGTACGATACAATGTTTTTTCACAACACGGGTTCCTTAAGGGCAGATCAACAGTAACCAACTTACTGAATTTATTTGTGCGCTTTGGAGGATGGTTATGAGGTTGCTGCTATTGCCACCGACTTTAGCAAAGCTTTCGACAAAATCCCTCACCAAGTTATCCTCTTTAAACTGAAAGTTCTTCTTCTTCATGATTTATTTCCTGGATCAAATCATACCTAATCGAACGCCAGTACAAAGTCCGATTTAGATCTTCAGTACCTAACCCTTTCATAGCAACAACGGAGGTCCCTCAAGGCAGTCACCTCGGACCCCTTATTTTTATCCTGGCTGTTATTATTATTAGTGGGGAGCGGTTTGTCCACTCTGGCACTCCGGTCTCATATAGAGGCCTATTGTGCTATCCCATATGCTTAGAGCAGTTTGTCTGCTCCAGAGGATGTCAGAAAGCTAATCATCCTCTCTGGGTGGAGCATGGCAAGTGCCGTTGGTGAGACGAGTTCACTGCTTAGGGTTTGCTTTCTCACATCAAGAAGCGCGGGACAGTCTGTGATGATGCGAAGAAAATTTTCATCGCTCTCCAAGCAAAGTCTGCAGGTATGTAACCGATTACAGGCCAAGCTTGTGTAGAGGTCGTTTTAGTCGGCAGTGGCCACTTAGGATGCCGGTTAGAATAATAAGGTGGTTCCTGGTCAGATTTAAAAGAAACTTGGATTGCTTTTGTGATAGGTTGGAAAAGAAGTGTATGGTACATTTCTGTTCTACACTTTCCATTCAAAATATGTTTTTAAAAAATGCCTTTGGCTGGTTCGCGACCAATGAGGGGGGTGGTTACACCTATTTTGTCCGGTGTGATCTTTGTGAGCGGGGATCCAGTGTAGTATGATCTTGTTTTTTTTTGCCCCAGGTCTAGAAGCAATTTGCCTGTCTCTAGTACCAGTTCCGATTTTATCGTGACTGAGTTCAGTGCTTTCAGGGCAGCTTGACTGCCAGAGAAGATAAAAATGGTTAGCAAGTTAAAGCTTGTGCACTGATTTAAAAATATTTCTGCCTGGAAATCGTTGAGACGACTCTCCGAATATTCCAGCCCCAAATCCACTGTCCATTTCAGAGCCATCCGTATACCATACTTGGTGACAGTTCGGTTTGACTACATACGTCAAACAGAGATGTTTAATCCGGACCACGAATTGGATAACCCTGTACATGTGTGACTCGCATGTTATACTTTTCTGTGACGTCGCAGGCATTCAATTGTGCGGTTTTTACACGTCGTCGTCTAATGCTAGCCAAAGAGGCAACAATTCTGACAGGACCTGTCGCAGGTGAAATAGCATTAATACCAAGGATACGTTTGGTACCTACGGATTTGCTATTTTTGTTGAAAAGGGTACAGTTTCCTGCCAAAATGTATTTTAGCATGACAACCATTAAGTTACAAGTTCCTTTACGAGCTACACAGTTCAACTGGAACTGTTAAAAATGTTTGCTAAACTATTTATAAAGATCACGTGGGTGAAGCCACGGGTACTAGCTAGTGCTTTTATAAATCCATAAGGATTTACCCACACAGAAACTTACAAGGGGACCACGATTTCCTACTAGCACAGTCTCCCAAATACGCTGTGTAAGCTTTCTTTAAGTTTTTAAATCCATATTTAGTTTAAAAAAACTCAGTGAATATTATTCAAAACTTAGAAACTTAAATGGATTACAGCAGTTTTGTAATTCATCTCCCCTCTGGGTATTTTAAGTTTTGTCACATAATTCGTAAAAAACCACAAAATCTTATTTGTCCCGGTTTTGACAATTGATTTATGTACATTGTATTGAAGTTTCACAAAACTGAATGGAAAACAAAATTGTACATTTTTTTATCGGTCAAAAAGTTCCATGGTACAAAGAAAGTTTTCGTAAGAAGTTTTGACCAATCCCCACAGAATATCTTTAACTATGCTGTATGCTATACGTATGTATAAAAATAAAACAAAAATATTCTGATTTATGAGACTAAAATAGATTAGAAACGAGAAGTTTCAAGTAGTGAAAAGTGAAGTTGTTGTTATCAATTTGAAAATTTGAAAACCTTAGAAGGATAAATGACAAACTTGTGACTTTGGTATCCAGGGGAATATGAGTTGGTTGTCTTTCACAACTGGAGAATGGATAAAAAAGCACCAAACATTTGGGAAGGTAGAAATTGTAAGTTTAAGGAGAAATTTATTAGTCCGACAGGCGAGTACGTTTCAGTTTCTGTTTGGTATGTTGATGTATTGTCGCAACAGGCGTTATAAACTTGGTTGACGTTGAAAGGATATTAATGTGGGAGACAGACTGCTGGTATTGATACCATGGTATGGTCACACGTCTGTCATCGCCATACCACGTTTGGAGGTAGTATACCACGATTCAAACCTGGTATTGAGATTCGCAAATCTTTGCTGGTATACCACGTTCCGAAGCTACCTATTGATCGGAGTGCCATCTTTTCACCACTAAAGTAGCATTTTTGAAAAATCACTACTATCACTACTCTAATATTATAAAAGTGAAACGTTGTCCGTTTGTTTGTTTGTTTGTTTGGATTTTAGCTACGCGAAAACTACTAAACCAATCAACCTCAACGCACACAGAATGGTTGTACCTCGGGTCATATAATAGGCTATGTTTTATAACGCTATCTTATTCAAGAGCTGAACAGTTAACAAAAACGTGGAGCAAGTCAGAAGAAATTCCTTGCCGCACACGAAAAGATATTTTCTCGATCGTGAGCCACATCGGTTGATGAGCGTGCGTGTTGTTTTTGTTTTGCCCAGTTTTACAAGGGTAGTTTTTCATTTCCTTTTCTTCTGTGTTGTTGTTTTTTTTTGTTCGTATCTTTGCTTCTATCTACTCGTGTGGACAGAGTAATGATTTGGTGGTTGATATGGTAGATGCCTATATATACATACATTGGTTATATATCTGTACATTTGTAAATATTTATATATTTATTACATTACATATGTATTAACATATGTACATACACAGGTTATCAAATTCAATTAACTCTGGAGAATTGAGTTAATGAGGGAAAAGGTCATAGCGCAGTTGGATCAGTTTACCCGTTCCATTTGAGGGCGAGTGAACTTTGGTATTGTTATGATGACACATCATCTTTTTTTCGAGCCAGCCGGATTATTCATTTTTTTACGCATATGCGCAATTGTCTACACATTTTTCCTGGCAATTTTTTTATGGATTCTCTTTTTCGTGTAGATAAAGGAATAGCGCGCCGACGCGACGCGACAGGCTGGGCATGGGATTGTGTGTGCTTGATGTAGGTATAACATTGCCAGTTGCGGGAGGGGAATTTTTTGTTTTGATTTTATTTTTTGCAAAGGATGTATGTATGTATGTATGTATCTATTTAACGAATGTATTCAAATTCCAAGGACTTCTGATTTAGAATGAATTTGACTTGGAGGATGACTTTTTGAAAGAAAACTGACGGGGGACAATAGGTGAACAAACTCGAGTTAGAGGGAAATTCGAGTTAAAGGAGGTTCGGTTTGACTTAAAGAATTTGATTATATTTGTAAAAGTGGCAGAATAAAATATAGTCGATTGGGTGGAATATAAAATTCCGATTCAGATTTAAGATGAGATTATGATATATTATATAATCAGGATAAGTCTTTCATAAATTGTTTGAAGAATATATCGATTTCTGGATTGAAATGTAATAACCCCGAGCAACGCCGTATATTATTCAGCTAGTCAAAAATAAAGATAAATCGCAAAACTCATCAAAAAGAGAATGAAAAATTTAGTAAAAATATGTATGTATATATGAAGCTTTCTGGAGACACGAAAACTCATTAGTGTGCGGTTATAGCAGCAAAACCAAATAGGACCATTTTGCGGGAGCAACCTTGAAGGGGTAGTGGTATTCACAATACCATTGTATTCATTCCACGGTATCGATACCAGCAGTCTGTCTCCCACATAAAACAGATTTTCTTAATATTCAGAAATTTTTAATATTTTCCCATCATAGGGGTGTTAAATTGGATTTTGATCATTTAGGATAAGTTTCGAAAAGTCGAAATATACAGCGTCTATAACGCATCTTATCGTCGATAATCAATAACTTTCACATACTTAGTACTCCCTATTCATGTGAGAGGTCGCTAATTACATACGTAAGCTCAAAACCCACTATCTACCCATCCATTTCCTTTTCCTGCCGAACTAGCTCTTTCTGTTTGGTATACACCCCCAACGAGGTAATATTTCCCGAGTTCCCGAAATAAAAGACCAGTGATAATCTGTCTTTGCTGCTGTTTTTCTTTCATTCTCTCCGCATAACTCCTCCACGAGAAAAAAATTAACCACAAGCGCCAGCGTCTCAACAGGCACCCCCACACAGCGAAATTAGTGACGGAATGGATACCTGGAAAGAAAGATAAGTAGGTAGGTAGGTGGGGTAGCCGGGAAAGCCCTTTGTGATACAACATGGATTAATATATTGAAAAGCGCCACTCACTTTATTGAAAACATTTGGAGCTCTTGATGAAGCTGAGGATACTTTTGACGCCAGTATGTGATAGTTCACCCCAGTTGTCGAAGTGATAGGCTCCCAGATACAGCTTCCTTCATTGGGCTCGTGTCTTCCTCCTCTCTTGGAAAAGTAATTTGAGAAGAGGCCCAACCTTCTGGCATGAAAGCCGATGGGACAGTGGCCAGTGAGAACGACGCTGCTGATGCGCGACCTTTTAAGCAAGATCAGACTTTTGGATCGAGTGAGATTTAGCATAGACCAGATTTCCATGGAGGTACGGCACGTGGTACCATTTTTTTGGTTTATCTTGCTGATCGCGTCGTCGTACTTTAAGAGTATTTTTGCGTGGAAGCGAGTAGTATCACGTTTGGCGAGTTACAATTCCCTTTAATGCCCCTATGACCGGGTACCCAGCATAGGTGAATGTTAAAACATTCTGCCATCTCCATGAGAGATGACCTACAATCCGCAGAAGCTTTTAAGGTTAATGTTACTGATTCCAGATGATTCATAGCAGCCTGGCTATCGGTTAAAATTGTAACGTCCCTGAACGATATCACATTGTGCTTAAGCCAGGATAGGGCTTAATCCCATGGCCATGATTTCCATTTGGAAAATGCTACAGTGGTCAGGTAGATGGAAGGGGATGCTCAGGTTTAGCATATCGGAGAAAACACCATCTCCCACTCCGTTCTAGGTTTTCGGTGTAGAGATGAACCGAATGGTCACCTCTGCCGTCATAACTCTCCCACTTCTCTCGAGAAGGAATGGAAGTCCGGAAGTTGAGGTTAGAATTCAACTTAAACGGTGTGTAGACGGTGTTTTTCGGAATGAAAGTTAGGAGATCCAAGATCGGGCAGTGATCAATATGGTTGTTTAACCATCTCAGACCTAGCAGCTGACTGATTGCCAAAAATATCTAGAAGAAGTAGATGTAGGATCACGTCGAGTGTCGTGGATGGGGTAGTTCTTATTGCTCCGCTAATGCATATGGCTGCTGACTTTTGCACTTTATTCAATAGTTTGCGGTGTAAGCCCCTGTCTAAGGCTGTCCACCAGACGCTCACACCATTCATAAGTATGTGGGTGGTATGAGGGTGCATAAGTAGCGAAGCATGTTTAAAAAATGTCTAAAATAATAGAATATATGTAGATGCAACTTAAAAGTCTGGACGCGGAAGGGATTGGAAGCAGTCTTTAAAGCAGACGAAGTGTTGAATTAACTTTTTTTTTTATCTTATAACGAAGTGAAGACCTTATCGGTGAAGGGCACCAACAGACGGAGGTCAAACTGCAACTATTAAACTTCGTAACTGTCAAGCTATCATACAGTCGGGTGATCCTTTATTACTCTATTTTGTCAAAAATGTTTGAAGTTCATATAAATGTGGAAGCTTGCAGTTCAATAGGTGCGATAAAACACATCTGTATATACTTTTTTTTTGTCGGGTTTGGAAATGCTACACTGGAGCACTTAGACGCAACTGGTCCATTGTACTACCAGAAAGCAAGATCCAGTTTTTACCACTTCATTACCGAAAATCTGCCACCTTTACCTAACGCAGGTTTAGGTCCTGAAAAAATATCATCTTAGCCTCGTCTAGCAATCTCATCGGGGATCTCATTTCCAGAAATCCTAGCATGACATGGGAACCAGGCAAGAGTCAAACAGTTCAGCCCTGCGCCCGTGAATCTCGACTACCCTCTCCATACTTTTCAACAGGAAGGAAGACAGTTTTATAGGCCTGAAACTCTTAGCGAGAGAGTAGCCATCTTTACATATTTTTGGTATGATGGCCACACTAACTACTACTTAAGTGTCCGATATACAAGTTTTCTGGCTGGCCAGGGAACTGGCGATCTGCAGGAGGTTTTCGTACCCAGACACGTCAGTGGACAACAGTAATCCCGAAAATTTAAAAGGATTGATTGGGCTTCGGAATAAGTAGACCGTGGTAGAGCGGGCAAAGTTAGCAGCGACTTATGAGGGAAAAGTTAATCGCCGGGTTGAAGCCAATACAAAGAACAAAGCAGTGAAGGCGACGTGTTCCTCCTGGATGCACTGGAGGCACTAGGAAAAGGTGCCTTCTTAATCTGCTCTTAGTCGCAATTCGGAAAGACGAAAGTGACACTGAGCCAGGGCAATATGAGGCTACTCTTTCAAAAATTAAAGTCGGATTGCAACAGTTTGCAAGGTTGTTCTTAGCACAGAAATGATAAGCAAGGTTTAACCTGAACTACAAGCCAATGCAGGAAGAATGGTTCTGTGACAAAGAAATGTTGGCACCTACTGATGCTTGTAGTCATAGGGCGCTTTTTACTGCCAAGTCTTTATTCAGTGTATAGGTCGAGTGGTAGGAGTGAAAGTATCGTTTCGAGGGCTGTTGTCGAGGTCGTTCTTATGGATCTTTTTGTGGTAGTGCATGCTAATCGTTGGATTTCTGTGAGTGCCTTAAAGTTTGTGGCGTTTTCCGCGGTCGGCCGCCATACTAGACACCCATAGGTTGAAATTAGCCCAATGATGGCCGTATATAGCCAGTGGATTATGGCGGGTCTTGGTCCCCATTTCCTCCCAAAGATTCTGTTACATGCATAGAACACGGTAGTTGCTTTCTTTGTTCTTTCTAGGGTGTTTTCTTTCCAGCTCATCTTGCGGTCTAATCTCAAGGTACTTGGGACTTTCCGAGTGCCTCTAGAAACCAGGGCTTGTGTTCTATGACCATCTATCTCTGGGCTGATGGGCCTTGTTTTGAGCATACAATCCACCCAATCTGAGTGTGACGGGTCTATGTTAAGTCTAGGGCTTGTCGTATGGCTGTCAGTTCGATATTATTAAAGACCCCTTCAATATCCAGGAAGGCTGCGAAGGTGTATTCCTTCGAATTCACGTACGGTGAAGTCTTGGAGCTCTTAGACTTACATATTTCCCCATTTCTTATAAATTGCAATGGAATTTGACTCAAATTTGTCCCGCACCAAGGACCCCCGACGAGGGTTAAATACCAATATTTTGTTGAATTTTATATCGTAGCAGCGTCGTTAGTCAACCCAAAATAATCATCGATAACAAGATGCTTTCACGTCAGAAATGACCCCAATTACCCGTCTTCGACAAAAACACACAGGAAAGAGATATGTCTCTCCGCTGCAGTCAAGTCAAGGATTCAGTTTTTTTTTTTTTCATTTTCCAGCATTCGTTTCATTCGTTCTTATCCCTTTTGCAGATTAAATCAAAATCACATTAAATCGGAGCATGAGAGGAGGACTTCCACCGAAAGGCAATAATCTATTCGATTTAAAGAATCCTCGGGCAGTTAAGCTTGCCACACAACCTGCTTAGTATTCCACTCATGTTCGACTGAAGGTATAACAAGCGGCACAGACCGAATCTGTGATTTGCCGATTCCATGTCTGATATAATCGAAATCGTCGTCCTTGAACGGAGGGGAGGCTAACAATTTCCGGTTGAATATTTTTATTATTGTGCTTCCGGTTATAATGTTTGACTTTTTCAAAGAGCCGAACTCAATATTGACCACATGTACACGCAGTTATACACACACTGACACATCCTTGCCAGAGGGATTTGCAGATATATCCGAATACGGATATTCTTTTAGCAGAGATATGATACGAATTTAAATGGCACTCACACACAAACTAATTCATATGTTTGTGACAACTTAGCCTTGTTGGTTGGGCCAGAGCCGCCAGCTCGCCCTTTTGTTTTCCAAAATCCTTAGGAATAAAACAAGTTTTTCAACAGTAAATCCAATGAAATTTATTGGGAGTTTGGGCTGCCACATGGGTTCTACATACTTCTAAGGTCCTCGTTCTGATGGCGCGCCCATAAAAGGACGAATCTTTCTCGGAAAATAATGCAAATTCTAATGAACTTGTATAAGTATACCTACCCACATTCGACATACATATGTATGCGCCATTAGTGTTCTAGGAAAACATGCTTATTGCCATTATCTTGCGATGGGATTCAATTACCGGCGCTCTTTTGTTTGAAGTAGATGCTCTAGATCCACTAAGGCAATTTTATTCTCCTTAAGGAGGTCTTAGACATGTACATATGTAGCATTTGAATCGGGTTTGTATTTTGTCATAAGGAGTGCGGCTGTGTGATATCCTTTTCGCCAATTCTTTTGAATTATTAAAAACACCAAACGAAATTGGATATGGCTAACGAATGTGAACAGACAGCCGTGCCTGGTGTCTTACGTATGCGATAGGCGTGGGAGTTGTTCAGGGATTTTTTTTTTTGAGAATTCGATTTAGCGGTGCGCTATAATGATGAGAAAACGAAACGGATACGGGTTGATGCGACAAGTTATTCGTTAGAATGAATATTTCAAAGCGATACGACAAAGTTTTTATTTAAATTATCCTTGTGATAGTAGAACGATTGCAAGGTGGTTGTATAATTCGTGGAGAGGACTTTTCGACAGGTTTCTGTTAGCTTCCGGACTTCCGGGGAGAGTTTTTCAAACTTCTCGTAACCTATCATGAATTAACTTCATCGTTCTACTTTCTTCGGGATAGGGCAGGATAAGTTCAGAGGAAATGGAGGAACGTTTTATACTCCTCTTCATCTCTGTAGTTCTTGCGAAAGTCATTTGAGAAGAGGTCCATCCTTCTGGCATGACGGCCGACGGGACAGTGGCCAGTGAGAACACCGACGATGCTGATGAGTGAACTTTTAAGCAAGATCGGACTTTTGGATCGAGTGAGGTTTAGCATAGACCGATCCTTCTGGATGTACGTCATGTGGTAACGTTCTTCCATCTTTGGTTTGTCTTGCTGATCGCTACGCACTCTTAGGCTACGCGCATACTGATGCGATAAAGCGATGCGATGCGAGAAGCGAGAAGCATGCGATAAAACTTTTCACATGAATTCTTATCGCTTCACTGTGCGCACGTACATAAGAATACAAGTGAACAGTTATAGCGCACACTTCTCGCTTCTCGCATCGCATCGCTTCATCGCTTCACTGTGTGTGCAGCCTTAGAGTAATTTACATGTAGCGTGTGGAATACCCAGATTCCTCCGTTCTGGTAGGATCTCTAGAGTACTATCACGTTTGGGGAGTTCTTATGACCGAGTACCTCGCATAGGTGAATGTTAAAACGTTTTGCCATATCCATGACAACTGAGCTACAATCCGAATGTTCACGTTACTAATTCCAGAGATTTTATAGCAACCTGGCTATTAGTAAAAGTAGTGATGTACTTGACGGATATCACATTATACCTAAGCTAGAGTAGGGCTTCGTTGATCGTTATAATTGCCGCCTAAGAAACCCTACAATGGTTGGGAAGACGGAAGGAGATGCTCAAGTTGAGCACTTCGGAGAAAATACCATCTCCAACTCCGTTTTCGGTTTTACAACCGTCGCGGTCGGTATAGAACTGAACGGAGTCTCTGTCGACATCACTTTTACATTCCTTTCTGGAAGGGATTGATGTCCGGAAGTTGAGGTGAAGGTTTAACTTAGACGCTGTGTAGTCGGTGTTTTCCGGAATTAATGATGAAGGATCCAAGATCGAGGAGTGGCCAATATGGTTGTTTGACTGAGGGCTGCGCTAGCCTCTGACTGCTTGCCAAACATATCTAAGAGAAGTAGATGTAGGATCACGTCGAGTGCCGTGATTGGGGTGGTTTTTAGCGCTCCGCTAATGCATATCCATGCTGATCTTTGTAGTTTGCCCAATAGATTGCGGTGTAAGGCGCTATGTAAGCCCGTCCACCAGCTAATCACACCATCCAGAAGTATTGGTCTGATAACGAACACATAGAGCCAGTGCGTGGTACGAGGTTGCAGGCCCTATTTTGTACCAATGGCTTTCCTGCAGCAGTACAGTGCTACAGTGGTTTTTTCAACGCGTTCGAGAGTGTTGGCTTTCCAGTTTAGGTATCTGGGTTGATGAGGGAGTAAGCACTCGACCTCACCACACTTAGGTCCTTGTGGACCCATTGTGGTGCCCATGGGGGTTGGTTTCGGTTTTACCGGGCTTCTACCTTACTGCTCGTTGCTGACCTGGGTCTCCAGCCATCGTGATGCCTTCAGGAACCTGGAAAGATTGTTTATTGGAATATCAGATAGTTCGTCTATGTCCTGGTAATAATGTCTTCCTAATGTTCTGTTTCTCAAATGACACAGGCTTGGGCAGTGGCAAAGAAAACGAGGAGTATCCTCTTGAACCTCTTCGTCGCCGCAGCCCCTACATATGTATATTGTCGTCATTGAGTTTAAATTTCATTGTGTGGTTTCTTAGAAGGTTGTGGCCGGTGAATGCACCAACCAACATTGACAGCGATTTTCTGTCGTGCTTCAAAAGCTTGTTGGTTCTGGCTTTGTCGTATTTTGGCCATAGTTTCCTTGATATATCACAGGTGGTGAGGGACTCCCACCTTCTGTTGGCTGTCGTCAGAGTCCTGCGTTCCACTCGCTCCCTGAGATTGCAGAGAGGGGGCTTAATTCATTGCAGTGCTCGATTTTGATCCATTGTAGATCCTGTTCTTGCAAGCTCGTCGGCCATCTCATTTCCGGTTATGTTCCTGTGACCAGGAATCCAGCAGAGAGTAACACTGTGCTGCGAGCCAAGTACCTTAAGCTCTTCGCGACAACGTTGGACTAGCTTGGATTTTATTTCAATAGCAGAAATTGCTTTAATAGCCGCCTGGTTGTCAGTTAAAATGGTGATATCATCTCGTGGTATTGCCTCATTGATGCCATATTGGCTGCTTCTGTCACTGCCAGGACCTCCGCTTGAAAGACACTACTTTGATCAGGGAGTCTCATTGAGCTGTGTATGTTCAGTTGTTCGGAGACTATGCCGGCACCTGTTCCTATATCCATCTTTGACCCATCTGTGTAGATAGATATAGACCTGTTTCTCGTTGGTTCATTGGTATCCCATTCTTCTCTGCTTGGGAAGGTGCAGGAGAACGCTTTCTCAAAGTCGAGATATGGTGGTATGTAATCGCTGCTCACATCTCCACCTACAAACTTTCTCAGAATTTGTGCATGCCCCTCAGGATTTGACTTCCAGCCATGCGTTTGGCTTATTCTCAAGGCACTCTTAGCGGCAGACTCTTGCATGTATAAGTCTAACGGTAGCACGTTGAGAATTGTCTCGAGCCCCGCCGTCGGCGTTGTTCTCATCGCGCTGGTTGTACCTATGCATGCCAGTCTTTGTACCTTTGTCATTGCCTTTAGATTGGTGGCTTTGTCCGCAGCCCTCCACCACACTACGCTGCCATACGTGAGTATTGGTCTCACGATTGCCGTGTACATCCACAGAATTATCTTAGGGTTTGGTCCCCATTTCCTGCCAAAGATTCGGTTGCATGCATAGAATGCGGTAGTTGCTTTTTTGACTCTTTCATTTACATTGAGCTTCCAGTTAAGTTTCCTATCAAGTATGATTCCTAGGTATTTCGCACTATCAGATATCCTTAGGGGTATTCCCTCAATAGCTGGTAGTTTGAATCGCGGTACAGTTCTTTTATTAGTGAACAGCACAAGTTCGGTCTTCAGGGGATTGACCCCAAGTCCACAGCGTTTTGTCCACGTATTAAGTATCTTTAATGAGTTTACTAATAGTTCGCTAATGGTGGGTAAAAATTTGCCTCTTGCCAGCAGTACCAAGTCGTCTGCATAGGCGACCACCTTAACCCCTCTATCTTTCAGTTTCAGAAGTACTTCATTAACAACTAGAACCCACAACAGAGGAGAAATGACTCCTCCCTGTGGGGTGCCCCTAGAGGCAGTCACCTTTAGTGAGCTGTCACCTAGTTCTGCGTTAATGTTCCTTTTGTTGAGCAAACTCACAATCGCATTGGCTTTCCAGTTTAGTTTACTGTCCAGAATCTCATTCCAGGACAGTTTAAAGAAGGTGGGTCTATTGAAGGATTATTGTATTTCCTAATGAAGAGACCTAGTTCGGTATTTTCAGGATTAACTACCGGGCCACTTTTAGCCACATCTTGAAAGTATAGAGAGGGCGTTTTAAAGAAGTTCACTGAGGGTGCTCGGGTATTTACCGGAGGCAGCAATCGCAACATCATCTGTATTAGCAATCACTTCGCATCTAGCCTTTTCCAGGTCGAGCAGCAGTTAACTGCCTTGCTGCGTACCGCAGTCCACAGATCTGCAGGCCGAGGCATTGCCTAGCTCCGTGCTAATTCTTCTGCCTATGACCAGTTTTTTAATTAAAAATCCGAGGGAAGCCTCGACTCCCAGGTTCTTGAGTGCATCGGTGAGTGCCTCTACTTTGACGTTATTGAAGGCTCTTTCGATGTTCAAAAATCCGACCATGGTGAACTCTTTGACGTGATTTTTCAATCACAAAGCAATTTCGACAGATCTTCCTTTGCAATCAGCATGTTGGGATGCTGATAGGAGTTTGATCTCTATGCTACAGCGTAGGTGGGAGTCTATCAGCCTCCCCAGTGGGAAGGATAACAGACTGATGGGATGCAAATCCTTATGAACAAGGTGTGACCTTTTTTTCCTACGAATATCTACGGTTAGCAAAAAATTTCACAATATTTCTTCTTGGTCTTCTTGAAAACCCCGGTCGCTTCACCAAGACCTACAGTCAAACCCAAGATTTGATTTTAAAAACACCTTTTTCCGGCTCTGAAACTATCCCTTTTGCTATAATCCCAAATCACAGCTCCACGCAGCCTCTTAAAAAATCTTGAGATTCCCTGTCAATCAAAAAAATGGACTTCAAAGGCTACTTTACAAGAAAAAGAACAGAAATACGTTTAATTCTGAACAGCGTTATCTCTCATTTTAAGAGATACTCCATCTATTTAGTATTGTAGTAATTCTCAGCTAGAGTCTGGCTACAAGGCCATCGAAGACGATGGGATTAGGGTTGGGCTTGACAGAAAAGGATCTAAATCAGCATTCAATTCCCTTCAGTAGTAATTTCACCAGCCCTAGTACGACTCATAAAACTGAACAAAGGAACTTTGACAAATCAAGAAGTCCATCAATTATGATAGAATGAGAGCTTCGAGGCTTTGCAACAGAGACAAATGGTCAAAAGGGCTACTCATGATGACAGATGACAGAAAAACAAGCGTTCCATACCAATGGGTTCAAAACAAAGATTTCGATTTAGCGTTGGTAATGACTGCAATGATTTCAAAGCAAAGATCACTGCCATTGTCCACGTTGAACTGATTACTGTGCACAGCAGCAGGCAAGCGGTTGTTTCGACTCTAAAGTCTGCAATAATCAAATCAAGGCTGGAAAAGCTAACCGTTTGAAATGGAAAACAACGCTACTATGATGGATATCAGTGCACAGTGGCATTATGAGGTTGAACTACATCTCTCTTATCTCCGTTCCTTTGAAAGAGTTCCGCTCTGGCAAAAATGTCGGTTAACCAACTGAATACATTCTCAACTGGCGGTTTTCCATACGAGAAGAGATTACCGTCTTTAAAATTATATTCCATTTAGGCGGCACAAAAGCCCCAAATAGGTAACGTGTGTCATCCAAAAGAACACTTAAGTCATTTAGAAGTGCTATCGATTCCAGGAAATTTATAAATAAGCGAATGATTCAGCGCTTGTACTAATTGTTTTGTACTGATGATATCTGTGCTGGCGATAATGGGTTATAGCGCCGCTTTTATAATTCAAGTGATGAATAAGAAGCCGATTCTTTAGTGCAAGCTAATTTATTCCATGTCAGGTCACATAATATCGAATTTATATGACTGGAATAAGTCCCAAAGAGAGTTTTGGGATTCACGTCACTATCGCCGAAAGTTGAAATTTGAACTTAAATGTACTTCAGCTCTCCACTCTTGGGGTAGCTAAGTACTCGGCATTCAAGTCCTCGGTTCAGTATCATTCTTTCCTGGGTTACTTACCTAAGGTGGGCTATAGTTCGGGGTGAACCTGGGCTTCAACCAACAAGCGTCTCCAGCAAGCTCGGCCAGCTGCCTCTAGCTTTGCACGCTAAGTTGGTAAAGGTCCCACTCCACTTTTATGCGCCACCTGAGTCGGGGTCTTCGTCCTCTGCGCCATACCTCGGGTGTGGATTCGAAGATTTTTCGGACCGGAGAACTGGCTAAGTCGACGTCGCGGTACAGTCCGTACAGTTCATCATTGGATCTCCTCCTCCATTCACCGTCTATGCAGACGGGATCACCCGAACAATTTTCCTTTCAAAACAGCCAAGAGCAACCTCATCCGCTTTTGACAGATTCCATGCTTCTGCACCGTAGAGCAGGACTGGACGATTAACGTCTTATACAGGGTCATTTCAGTCGTTCGAGAGAGGGCTTTGCTTATCAATTGCCTTCTTAACCCAAAGAAACACCAATTGGCAAGAGATTCTTCATCTGAATTTAGTGCTGGTGTCGTTGTCTGAATTGATAGTAGAGCCTAAGTAGACAAAGTCCTTAACTACCTCAGAGTCATATCTGTCTATAGTGTGTTGACTGCCTTTTCTTGCTGACAGCAAATACTTTGTCTTGCCTTCATTGACAGCTAAACCTATCTTCGCCGCTTTCGTCTCAATACTCACAATCGCTCCAGTGACATCACACTGCGTTCTCCGTAATTGAACGGACTTTTGAGAGATTGTGCCTCTGGTGTTGGCGCGTGAGTACTGCACAACTCTTTCAAGAACAATGTCGCATGACAGCGCGTCGCCTTGTCTAAATCCTTTTCTGACATCAAAAGTCTCAGTGAGGTCTTGACCGACCGTGAGGAAGAACCGTGCATACTATATCGTCATCTGGAAAAAACGGCAGGGATGCTTAAACTAGACATGGCCCTGTTTTGCCCGTCTCTATAGATGCTGTCATACCCGGCCTTAAAATTGATAAACAGTCGGTGGGTATCGATTTGAAGTTCCTGGGTTTCCTCTAAGATCTGTCGCAGTGTGAATATTTGGTCGATGGTGGACTTTTCTGGCCTGAAGCCACACTGATATGGACCGATCAGGTTGTTGACGAACGGCTTCAGGCTTTCACGCAACACGGCAGAAAAGTTCTTCTAGGCGATATTAGGAAGACTGATGCCTTTATAGTTCGCACAATTCAGAGGGTCTCCTTTCTTCTCTGGGTTGCCTGCCATAATAACATAGAGAGGAATGAGAGATCCGATGAGCTAGCCAGTTCCACCTAGCCGACTTAAGGTGGAATATTCTATTACCAGAGTTTTTTTTCAAAAAAGACATGCCCCACATGCGTTAATTGCGTTCCGGACTAACCAAATAGCCACCTCGACTTACCCGTCTACCAATGTACGTTTTGCCACTTTTTAATAGACGGTGGGTATTGGAAACAGTCCTCATGCTAAAATAAATCGTGGAAAAAGCACAAAGAAGGGTAAAACAAGGAGGTCTGATTCTTGAGTATGGAGCCAACGGTAAGCAGAAAAGCGGAACAGACGAAAGGAGGGCGAATGGAAGAACATATACAACCGCAAACTCTATGAGCTGTATAAAGATGTGGACGGCACGAATTTCAACAGCAGTTCTGAGAGCAGGCGACCTTTCCACTAAGGAACTCGGGTTCAGAAAATGACACTAGCAACACTAGATGTATAAAATGTTTTCAACTCCGTCAGGGGGAGGGATGTGCTGAAGCCCATAAAGAACACTTTCGACGTACCACCCTGTCTTCTACGAAGAATGAAAAGTTCAATCAGAAACAAAGAGCTAATAGGCGATACCATAGAAGTAACGCGAACGAAGGAGAACATCGCTGGTGTTGGGTGGAAAATCCCCTCAAAGAAACAGTTCGTGGGTTTAGTCGGTCAAAATATGATTAATTGCCCAGGAGACCTCTCTCTTTTCTTAAATATATAGAGATGCGAGAACCGCGTGCTAGCAACGATAATTTTTGGTGCAGTGCAGGCTTTATTTTCCGATAGTACTACCCAAGCTGTCTTCTCTTTCTGATTTTGCATTTTGTGTTGTAATCTTTGTCCTCTAAGGACCGAAAAGTATTTTAGGCTAATGTTGACAAATCAAGCTTTCCCCCTTGTTGAAGTCATTTCCTTTTTCTTTAACCAGATATTTTAAGTTTGAATGGTGGCTACAGTAGAAACAAGCTCACCTCTCAGTTTTATTCCCTGCAACACAATAAGCCTTGAAGTTCACTTCAATTTTCGCTTTTCTTGCAAAACATCAAATCCCAGAAATATCCGTCAAAATGCTGCGTTTGCGTGCTATTCTACGACCTGTCTTAAAACCTCCCACAGCTACTTCATGTCAACTGCGTCCAAATTGTAAGAACCCCCACCAAGTGACGAGCGCACCCTCATAGGCATTCTTCTCATTGCAGCACTGCGAACAATGACTACAAAACCAAAGGGTTCGACAAAGCTACCCGCAAACATTTTAGAAGAAGGTCCAAATGTGCTTGTACAGGCCATCCAGGATATTGCCGGTTCGAATGAGCTTAAATTAGTGCGACTAGTGTCGATCAAAATCCTTGCCACGACCAGGATTTTGCTTCGGAAACACGTTTTGGAACATCCCAAGTGTAAGCAATATCTACAGCAACTCAGATACAAACTTGAGGAATTGGAAAGGGAAGCCGCTGCCAAATCAATTAAGACTGAAAAGAAGATTGAAAAAATTGAAAGGAAGGAAGATGTATTTGTGAAACCGAAGTAAAAACTGTATCTTTTCTCATATGGACAAATATTTATGTGAAAATGAAATACATACTCGGTGGAGAAAACTTAAGGTACATACTCGTACTCATACACATTTTTATTTAAGCTGACCCTGCTGATGCTGATCCGTTCGTTCCCAAATGTGTGAGCGTATTTGTCTTCTCCATGCGCCTGCAGAAACGAGGCGAAATATTGCGTTGCCTGAGGGATGTCCCAGCTCCCAATCATCCCGTCCTTAGTACTTTGTTTATCCTTCCCTATTTTATTATAATTTCATGCAAAAGCATTGCAGCAGTGGGACTTTTCCGAAATATTGAATTGCTCCCAGGGTAGTCCTTTTTAAAAAGAAAATGCCTTTCAAGCGGAAGCTGTTGCACGTGGAATAGGTGGAGCAGGATGAGGGAAATTTTCATGGTCATGGTATCTGGCTTACTTATGCGTGCATTACACTCAGGGTAGTAACTTATTTACTGAAAGTATCATATGTAAAAATTGTGTTCGAAGGAGGAACAGCCAAAAGTCGGTTATTAATCATAATTCAATCACACCATCATCCTAAATCGTGGTCGCCGTGGTTCAGCGGTTAGTGCGTTGGACTGCTGACCGAGCTAGCTTCCACATGTTGTTCCCGTCAAAGCTTAGAATTTCCTTGTGGTAAAGGGCTTGATAAGTCGCTCGGATTGCCTAAGCCCGGCGACACAATGGGAATAAAGGCGAAGTTGGTGTTCCCAGTTGTTTAACAAACCTGGTGCGGTAGCCCAATGAATGCCAAAGAAGTGTTCAGGTCAAAAGAGCGCGGAAGCCGAACCGGCCCTAGCCAGCTCATAGCCTATTGTGGACTGGTGGCCGGGCATCCAACTTTGTTGTTATCGATATTAAGGCGGGCTATCTAGTTTTAGCATTTCTGCCGAATTCGTTCATCTACGCAGTATGACGATCGAGAATGCTCGCTGCTTCATCAAGGTCGGCAACGATCTCGCTGATTCCATCGGAACATCAGAGCCCAAAAATTGGGACAAATCGGGACAACACACAATCAAAGAACACATAAAAACACACAAATACTATGTACCTACCTTTCGAACAAGGCATTTGCCAATGGATTCTTTCAGTTGTGTAAGAATGCGCAATTTTTTGTCAAAGTGTACTGTGGCATACTGTGGCGTATGTGGAACATTTTACGCAATTTTACGCATTTTGCTTTCAGTAGTAGAACTACATATATGTATATTACATATATTTGTCGGTTTGAAAGTACACACACAATTGTCTGACCAATTGGATCATCCTGACCAATTGGCTGCTTCCAATGTTTCGATGCTCTAGCCGCTGAATGACCACGATAAGGAACATGTACCAACTCATCTGTATACTGTGGTCGGAGGCATATCCGATGAATGAAACCCTCTGAACTGTTCATCAGTCTTCTTAACATCGCCCACAAGATCTTTTCTGCCGTATTGTGTGAACGCCTGAAGCCGTTCGTCAACAACCTGATCGGTCCATATCAGTGTGGTTTCAGGCCAGGAAAGTCCACCACCTGTGTCTGGTGACCAGTGAGGGACATTCGCATAGCAGGTGTCGGACGGACTCGGACTATCCTCTTCGTCCCTGCAGCTTCTGCAATAGTTGTTGTAGGGCAATCCAAGACGCTCCGCATGGATTTCTATTCCGCAGTGTCCTGTGAGGACACCGGAGACGATTCGTTTTGCCCTTCGACTAAGTTGTACGAGATTTTTGGACTTCTTCTTATTGAAGACTGGCCATAGGGATCTGGCTACTGCACATGTGTCCATGTGTTCATCTATATCCCCGTAAAGAGTGTTAATGGGTATCTCCGCATTCGGAGGGTATATGCAGGATCTTGTTCTGCACCACACCTGGCAAGTTCATCAGCCTTTTCATTACCTGATATATCTTTGTGGCCCGGTACCCAGCATAGGGTCAATTTGTTGGTCGTGGATTTATCGTTCAGATTTTGTCTGCAGACCTTTACGAGCTTCGATTCCGTTGATGCTGACTGCAGAGACTTAATAGCCGCCTGGCTGTCAACATATTGTAGTAATGATTTCTCTGACAATGTTGTTATGTTTGATAAGCTTTGCGGTCTGTAGAATGGCAGTTATCTTGACTTGAAAAACGCTGCATCCGTCTCGAATTTTGAAGGATTGGTTTACCCCTCTGGATTTATAGAAGATACCGGAAACAGTACCAGCGTCCATTTTGGATCCTTGGCTCAGTGCATAGTATACCCTCATACCAGTCCTCTCTTGGTATTTTGATATCAAATCTCGTATCTAAGTCTGAGGTTGGAATGATGTAGTCGGTGTCTATGTTCTCCTTCGTGGTATCCCATCGGGTTAGAACGGAGCCGTGGCCATAGGTGCTATTTGTCCAGGGACCTGCTTCCCTTAGTCTGAGTGCTGTTTTTGCCGCTCTGCTACTATATTGGATGTCCACTGGAAGTAGGTTCAGCATTGCTTCAAGTGCCTCTGTGGGTGTTGATCTTATTCATCCTGTTGTCTCTATGCAGCCTGCTCTTTGAATCTTGGTTACACTTGTAAGATTGCATTTCTTTTCAAGTGCCTTCCACCAAACAGTCCAGCCGTATGTTAGGATGGGTCGTACCACAGCAGTGTACAGCCAGTGTACCACTTTCGGCTTAAAGCCCCATGTGTTATCTACCATCGAACACGTAAAAGGCAGTGTAAGCCTTTTTATGCGATTCTCGATGTTGGCTTTCCAGATCAGTTTTGAGTCTAAGATTACGCCGAGGTATTTTACCGTCCTTCCAAGTGTCAGATTGATTCCGTCCATACATGGATTCCTGAAGTATGGAATGGATCTACTTCTAGTGACGAGCGCTATCTCGGTTTTGGATGGGTTGACTCCCAGACTTTGCTTTTTGGCCCAACTGCTCACCAATGACAGCGTGAGATTGCGTCTTTCGCTTAGTTTGGGGGCGAATTTTTCTGAATCCAGAATAATGACGTCGTCAGCATAGGCCGTCACGTTGAAGCCGTTGTTTTCCAGTGTCTTGATAATTTCGTCTATTACTAGGAGCCAGATCAGGGGGAAGAGAACTCCTCCTTAAGGGATAGCTCGAGTGACGCTCTTCCGGCTGTTGACACTACCTAGAGTCCAGTTGCACAGTCCCTTAGTTGGTCGGGCCCTGCGTAAGCTGTGTATGATTGCTTCAGTGCTCACGTTATTGAAGGCTCCTTCAATGTCGAGGAAGGCACCCAGTGCGAATTCTTTGACATGGAGCGATTTCTCAATCGTGTATACCACTCTGTGTAGGGCCGTGTCCACAGATCTTCCCTTCATATAAGGATTATGTGACTTGGATAAGTATGTATCCCCAATCTCTCATGTGCACATCTATAAGGCGTTCCAGGGTATTTAGAAGGAAGGAGGATAGGCTGATAGGCTTGTACTTTGTCTACTTAGGCTCTACTATCAATTCAGACAACGACACCAGCACTGAAATCAGACGAAGAATAACTCTTGCCAATCGCTGTTTCTTTGGGTTAAGAAGGCAATTGAGTTGCAAAGACCTTAATCGTCCCAGTTCTGCCTCGGTTAAAAGCGGATGAGCTTGCTCTTGGCTATTTGGAGAGAAAGGTTTTTCGGGTGATTTTCGGTCCCGACTGCATAGACGGTGAGTGAAGGAGGAGATACAACGACGAACTGTACGGTCAGTACAACGACATCGACTTAGTCAGAAGAGTGAAGCTCCAACGATTAAGGTGGTTGGGTCATGTAGAGCGGGTGGACAACAATGCACCGCCCCAGAAGATCTTCGAATCCACACCCGAGGGACGGGGCAGTAGAGAAAGACCGGAACTTAGGTGGTGGACACAAGTAGAAGGGGACCTTAACCAACTTAGCGTGCGAAACTGGAGGGAGGTGGCTAAAGATCGAGCTGGCTGGAGACGCTTGTTGGTTGAAGTCCAGGTTCACTCCGGATTGTAGCGCGACCTTAATTAAATAAATAAGTGAGAGTGACTAGGATGACAGAGATGGTCTCATTTTCGATGGGTAACCTCAACCAACCCATCCAACCAATCTTAACCAAGGAGACAGAGTGAGCTTGGTCGCGCTAGCTGGAGAGGTTTGTTGTAAATAATTAAATTGTAAGTGATAAGGTAATTGTTGCCATTTGTTAGCTAGATTTTGTAACCGACCAAGTCTGTCAGTAAAATGTGTCAGCGTCGATGTTGATCCTACCTTTCCACTGTTTCCACCTTCGAATAGTTCTCTCGGTCAGTTCTTCAAAGAAAACAGTCTCAACTTTACCAATTTTAAAGATTTCCTTTTTTTAATTTATAACTGTCTCTCTCTTCTTACTTAAGTACTTTCGCTAATACAAAATTAAACAACTTAAAAAATAGTTTTACAATTTATCGTGAACATTTTACAGTAAATTATTTTAAACGCTCTCGTGATCTCTACATACACGGGAGCAATCAAAACGCTATTCTCGAATGGTTGTCCCTGTTCGCAACTGCTGATGCGGGACAACGCTGCTCAGTATAAAATCACAAAGTTTCCTTCCTGTCACTGCAGTGATACTGCATCAGACAAGGAAAATATCCTTACGCAAATAATTGCTACACTTAAACTAACTTAGCACTTTTAGTATTTACAATTCAACAAAGAGTAAAAGTCACATTAATATTTATGTTTTTTTTTTTTTTTTGTAAAAGAAAAGTTTGCTTAGAATTTAACAAACTGTACAACCCGTTCTGTTTCATCATTCTGGCGCTGGCGGTGCATCCTTGCATCCTCTGTGTCGTTGTGGTGAAGTCATTGCAGTGCGTCCGGTGGCGGCTGTCTGCACCAGCAATCACGGCGCCAACAAAACTCATACTACACACTCGAGATGTTGTCCTTCGCATGGGCGAAAGTGGAAACACCATTGTGACCATTGAAATTAAGGACAATCGGAGTCGCTGAACCGTTCTGTGAGGCCTTGTGGCGTGTGGACACACTTCTGGGGGTTGATGTCATGCTGGATGGGGTATTCAGTAGACTGAAGTGTTCTTTGCTGCTGCAACTGCTGTTCGTTCGGTAGTAGCTTGCCTGACGGAAGGTTCTAGTTTGTCGGCCATTACAATCGACTTGAGTGACAGCCGTCATCAGGGAAGGAGATCGTTGTGAGTCACCTCTGGAAGTTGGTCATTGAATTAGAATATGAATACAATTTGGAAAACATTTTGAGGGGGAAAATACCTTGTGAGACTGTGATGGTTGTATTTACTACTTTTCCGCTTCAGAGGGCACAGATGGAAGGCGCCATAGATAAGGGGATTCACCAGACTGTTTGACATGCCGAAGAAGAAGATGCCCGACTGGAGGTCCTCACCCAGCTGAAAAAGAAACAAGTTTACTCAGAATTAATTGCAGATAAAAGTTGATAACTTCAGTTATGGAGTTGATGGTAATGAAATTCGTGAAAGTGTACGAAAGTTGCAGGGAAAATTGTTGGAGAGTTCATTAATTCACTTGATGTGACGTAGCTTTCACTTTTACTACAGAACAAGTCCTGAAGCTGAAAATGCCTCTCTACTATTCATTGTCCAACACCAACAATATCAACAGAAAAGTGAAGTCCATTAATCCTCGATGCCACAAAGTCCTTTTGTCAGTGAGTCAGATGCCCTTGGTGTCGGTATTATGCTCCCTATGGGAAGTTCATGTTTTTTAAGTAGTTTTTCACTATAGGGGTATAATTGATGGATGTACTCTTATAAAGGCTGGTGCTGTCCAAAGCCATGCTGTCCCTCCACCCTCTTTTCAATCTTTATTAACGACCCCCCCTGTAATGCTCGTAGTCTGAAGCATTAATTTTTCGAATGACAACACCTTTGTCCCAGAGGGAAGCGTTGTATTTGCCATTGAATCATAGAAATCGATGCTATCGCCAGGTGAGAAATAAGGGCTGGAAAAGTAGGACATGAATGTGGGTAAATTTGCTTTTAAAGGCGCTTCCGAGGGTGATAAGTATTCGGAGCAGACTTTAAGCTTGAAAAGTCAGTTTCCTCAAGAAAAATTATGTTGAATTCGCGTTAAAGAAAAAAATGAATCGGTAAGGCAGGGGAAATATGCAATGTGTTTGCATCTAAAGGGTCTTTCATTAAGCGCTTCCTATCTTTAAATTTAAATAAACCAAAGTGTGTATGAGGTATCATCGATTTTTTTTATTCGTTTGAAAGGCCTATCGATGCCATTATGTATGAAATATAACATCGTTCAAAGGTCCACGGCGGTTTCTCTGGGTGGCGCGCATCCGAAATGTCCAATTTTCCATGACTCTGGCGCACAAATCAGACTGAATTTGACCGATGGCATGGATTTTGTTGGCTTTTAGGGCCGCTGTGGTTTGTGACTTATTCGCATAGACCTGCGACTTCAGAAAACCCCACAAGAAAAAGTCTAACGAGGTCAAATCGCGCGATCTCTGGTGGCCAGTTCACATCACCTCCACATGAGATGAACATGTCCTCTAATCGCTCGTGCACGTAGCGCCGTCCTGTTGAAACCGCATGTCGTTGGTGTCCATATCGTCCAATTCAGGCCATCGAACTAGAGCGCTCGCCGTTGATGGTGATGGCCTGGCCAACGTCGTTCTCAAAGGAATATGGACCGATGACGCTGCCAGCCCAAAACCCACACCAAACAGTGACTTTTTCGGGATGCATTGGATGCTCTTGGATTTCATGTGGATTAGTATCGTCCCGAATTCGAAAATTTTGTTTGTTGACGTATCTATTAAGAAATGGGCCTCATCGCTGAAGATGACCGTAAAGTGGGCGAAGCGCGCGGAACGTTACCCGAACAGAACACCCATTTTAATAAAACATTTTTATTATTTGCACGTGTTATTGAACGGTATATCCGTCCATGATGAGTTGGCAAATGACAGCCAATTTGACAGATGTAACTTCAACAATATAACCGCTATCAACTGTCCAACTTCGGAAGTCTCTACTTTAAGACCCTTTATAAATTGTGGTTAAATTTTAAGGGCCGATGTTGATTTTGAATAAAACACAAATTATTTAGGAAATTATTGTCATTTCTTTTTATTATGATAATATTGGTATGGTTCAATTATGTATGGAACAAAATATCGGCCAAATGGCCGCCGCGACCTCGGCGGCACACCTCCATTCGATGGTCCAAATTTTCGATGACGCTGAAGCATAATTGAGGTTCTATGCCGTTAATGTGCCGAATTATCTCATCCTTTAGCTCTTGAATTGTTGCTGGCTTATCGACGTACACCTTTTCTTTCAAATAACCCCAAAGAAAAAAATCCAACGGTGTCAAATCACATGATCTTGGCAGCCAATTGACATCGCCACCACATGAGATAACACGGCCATTGAATTTTGCGCGCAAAAGAGCCATTGTTTCGTTAGCTGTGTGGCAAGTGGCACCGTCTTGTTGAAACCACATATCGTCCACATTCATATCTTCTAATTCGGGCCATAAAAAGTTCGTTATCATTTTACGATAGCGAACACCATTCACAGTAACTGCCTGATTTTGGAAAAAATACGGCCCGATGATGCCGCCAGCCCATAAACCGCACCAAACAGTCACTCTTTGTGGGTGCATTGGTTTTTTGACAATCACTCTTGGATTATCATTCGTCCAAATGCGGCAATTCTGCTTATTGACGAATCCACTGAGGTGAAAATGTGCCTCATCACTGAAGATGATTTTCTTCGAAAATTGATCATCCACTGTTGCCATTTCTTGCCACCATTCTGACCATTGACGACGCTTTAAATGGTCAAGAGGCTTTAGTTTTTGAGTCAATTGCACCTTGTAAGCGTGTAAATGCAAGTCTTTATGCATAATGTTCATCAACGACGAGCGTGAGAGGTGCAATTGTTGGGCACGACGACGAGTTGAGGTGGACGGCTCTTCAGCCACACTATCGCGAACAGCAGCAATATTTTCTGCAGTACGAGCTGTACGAGCATGCACTGGTGTTTTCACATCTCCTACAGACCCGGTTTGCTCAAATTTTTGCACGATTTTTCCGATTGTACGCACATTTGGACGATTAAATTGACCGAAAAAATCACGAAGTGCACGATATGCATTTTGATTTGAACGCCCATTTTCATAATAAGCCTGAATAACTTTAACGCGTTGCTCGATTGTGTATCTTTCCATGGTTCAAATTGAGTTAGTCTGAAATTGAGAAATGACAAATGAAATGCAGAAAAAACTTGACGTTTAGGTGTGGTTCACATTCAACATCGACCCTTAAAATTTAACCACCCTTTATATCCACATTCGTGGTAATAGGATTTAAAATTGATAGCCTTGGCTCAGTGGTTAGTGGTACCGAAGATTTTTGGCCGCACCACCTCTTGTCGGAGAATGACAAACCTCCGGGATTATAGTTTGTCATGAAAAAGCTTCTCAATTCGTCGTTCGGAGTCGCCAATGTGTTATGGCTTGTAATCACTCCTATAAGGGTAGATAGGGATCTTCTATCGATTAGTAGAAATCTGTCGGTCCTCACCTTATCGAATAAAGGCCATATCTTGTCTAGAGAGGTTCATCTGCTATTTGCCTCCCTTAAGGCTCTTTTTCCGGCTTCGAGCTTAAGTGTGCAAGGCGGGATGTTTACTGAAGTGTTAACCTGTTTCGAGTTTGTTACCCAGCCATTTCGCGACAGTTTGTCAGGCTTCTCGTTTCCTGGTATGACATCATGTCCAGAGACCCAGCAGAGTGCCACCTTGTGGCGTGTTCCGAGAACTTTGATCTCGCCTTGACAGCACCTGACAAGCTTCGATTTCTTTTCTGTAGCAGAAATTGCTTTAATTGCTGCCTGGTTGTCAATGAAAAAGGTGATATCCTCTCGTGGTATTATCCTCATCACAGTTTTCACGGGCGGCAAGTGTCACTGCTAAGACCTCCGCTTGGACAACGCAGCTGTAATTCGAAAGGCAGGCGGACTTGGAGATGCCCAGCGGTTCGGAAAAGATACCTGCATCTACACCAGTATCTTTTCTGGATTCACCGGTGTAGACAGCTATAGAATGCTTGTTTGGAATTTGTCCGCTTTGCCATTCCTCCCTGCTCGGGTAGGGGGTTAAAAATTATCTTGAGAAATCTAGGTACGGTGCTGTGTAGTCGGTTCTGGATATACTGCCTAGATATATCTCTACTAAAATCGCAGTATGAGCTTTTTCATTTGACCACCTAGGCTCGTACAAAGATATCCACTGAGAGTAGGTGGAGAATAGCCTCAAGTCTTGGTTTAGGTGTTGTTCTAATTGCACTGGTAGTTCCAGTGTACACCAGTCTTTGTACCTTCGTGATGGCTTTTAGGTTACTGGTTTTACTTACGGTCTGCCACCGTACAAGGCTGCCGTAGGTCAGTTTGGATCAAATTATAGCCGTGTACCCACAGTATAATTCTCGGGTTAATTCCCTAGGTTTTCCCAAATATTCTGCTGCCAAATGTTCTGAGTAGAAGGCTATCGTGGCTTTTTTAAATTTGTTTGCTTATGTTCCGCTTCCAACTGAGCTTCTTATCGACCACGAGTCCCAGGTATTTTGCAATCTTGGAAATCCTGACGGAGATACCCCCAACAGAAGGTGTTGTGATATTTTCCTTTTGTTTTTCGGTGTACGGTGATAAGAAGCACAAGATTCCCTCACAAGAAAATCCAAACAAAACTTAGCTATCGCTGAACCGTTGAAAAACCAACCAAATCGAACATGTCGATGTCCATTCAGATGGTCAAAGGTCAGCGATTCAAAACAGAAAGCTGCTTCAGCCAACAAGGAGTGAAACTGTTTTGAAATGAAAGAGGAGGAGGCCTCAGCACACAAGAAGTAGTAAAAAACTACAGAAAGCAACTGGGGCCAAGCTTCTCCAATATGCGCTTCTCAACAGCGCCCTTCACTAACCAGACAGGATAAATTTAAGGACTCCTGATTGGCTTGTTCTTCTTCTTTTCATCGACAACATTCATCATTAACCAGGTCACGTAAGTTGTGGTAACAAAAAGGTGCGTTTTACTGCTAATTAGATTTCTTGAAGTGCACTTCTCACTTACCTACCTCCCATGGCATTGACTGCCACAAACTACTGCAATTTGTAGTCTTGATTTTTTAATTTAATTTAATTTTGGTGGGGACGAGAGACCCCATTTATTTGGCTTAATACAAGCTATACATTCTTAATCTAAAGTTAAACAGAAATCTTAAAACTAAAACTTAAAAAATTAGATGTGGTGGTGAAGCAGAAGGGACTTTAGGTAAGGGGATGTATGGTTGAAATCAAAGACGGTAAGGTTTGCGTTAATCTGTCGTAGCATACGGGAGATAGGTTCATTCACGCCATAAGAGGTGTGGTGGGGCGGTAGATAGAAGAGGCGAGAGTGTCGTAGATTACGAGTGTTAGAGTGGAAGGAGATGGCATTGATGAGTGACGCACAATCAACGTGCCCAGAAATGAGTCGGTGAATGAAGAGGATGTCAGCTGCGTCTCTGCGTTCCTCGAGGGTATTTAAGTTAATGAGATTGAGGCGATTTTGATAAGGCGGTAGTGTAAAAGGATCGTTCCAGGGCAGACCTCGAAGAGCAAATCGGAGAAAACGGCGTTGGATACTCTCGATTCTCGTAATATGGACACGATGATATGGCGACCATACCTGACTCGCATACTCTAACAGAGGGCGAACAAAGGTGATGTAGAGGGATCTGGTTACGTATGGGTTGGTGAATTCTTTGGACCATCGTTTTACAAAACCAAGAACAGAGTTGGCTTTAAGGATTATCTCATCTATATGTGATCGAAAGTTGAGTTCCCTGTCACACAGAATGCCAAGGTCGCGAAGAGACTGAACGGAGGAGATGGGTTGGTTAAGCAGAAAGTAGAGATGGGGAGGAGATTGGTTTCGCTTACGTGAGAAGGTGATGGATTGACATTTGGCGATATTAAGTTCTAAGCAGTTTTTTAGGCACCAGATCGAAAAACTATTAAGGTCTTCTTGAAGGAGGATGGAGTCTTGGGGTGAAGAAATTGTTTTGAAAAATTTAGTATCGTCGGCATAAAGGGAGATGGACGAATGTCTGATGATCCTATCAAGATCATTAATAGTTAATATAAACAGAAGAGGACCGAGGTGGCTGCCTTGTGGAACACCAGACGTGGCCATAAACGGGGTTGAATGGGCGGACCTAAAGCGGACACTGTAAAAACGGTTATCCAGGTAAGAGGATATCCATTTTAACAGTATGGGTTCAAAGCCGATGGCAGACAGCTTGAAAATTATTAATTTATGAGAGATTTTGTCGAAGGCCTTGCTGAAATCGGTTGCGATGACATCCACTTCGTTACCGTTCTCTAGTGCTGAGAGGGCAAAGGACACGAATTCGACGAGATTTGTGGTAGTCGACCTACCCTTCAGGAAACCATGTTGTCTGGGGGAAATGAGGGATTTGCACTGGAAGCTTAAGGCTTCGTACAAAATGCTTTCAAAAACTTTGGGTATATGGGAAAGTTTAGCGATGGGACGATAATTGGTTATTTCGGTTTTTGATCCTTTTTTATGGATCGGGGTTATGAAGGAGGTTTTCCAAACCTGAGGAAATTCTCCTTGTGAGAGGGATAGATGGAAGAGATTTGAAAGGACGGGGGAAAGAATCGAGGAACATTTCTTAAGAAATATGGCGGGAAGGCCATCAGGGCCGGGTGTGAATTCGTCATTAAGTTCATGTAACTTACGTTCGATAACAGACGGGTCCATGACGTGGGAGAGAAGAGGGCCAGTGAAGAAGTTTAGAAGGTAATTGAAATAAGAGGTATCAGGTACGAAAGATTCGCTGGAGAAGGATTGTTTAAAGAATGACGCAAAGAAGTTGGCTATTGTAAGAGGGTCGGTTGATGATTTGCTGTTGAAAGAGAGGGAGGGAGGATAACCATCAGACTTTCTTTTGTAATTCACAAATTGGAAAAAAGACTTAGGGTCCTTAATCAGATTGGCTTGCGCATTGCTAAGATATTGCTGATAAAGGGAGTTGTAAAGTTCTGTAAAATGAAGATAAGTACCGAGATAGTTGGAATAGTCGGAAAATGATCTTGTGCGAAGGAAAACACCCCATAACTTGTTTCTCTTGTTTCGTAATGAACGAAGTCTTCGATTATACCAAGGAGGGGAAGTAGATGAAGTTTTGCGACGAGAAATAGGAACATGGAGAGAAAATGACTTGAATATTTCACTGTAAAAAATGGAAAGGGCATCATTTATAGTTACGTTGTGAAAGTCAAGGGGACATCTGCTGAGATAGTCGCTGATTTTGGGGAAATTAGCTTTATGGAAGTCGTGAGATAAAAGAACTGTGGGTGGAGTGGACATAATAGGAGAGTTAAGAAAAAATGAGAGAAGAAGAGGAGGGTGGTAATTATCAATGGTTGAAAGGGATTGAGGACAAAGCGAAACTGAGGAGTTATAAGAGTCTGTGGTGAAAATAAGATCTAATTGTCTACCCATGTAGTTAGGAACGCCACTGACTTGACATAGACTTGAGTCTGTCAAGCGATCTAAGAAGAGGCATTCCTTAGCTGAGCTGGGGTTTGAGGCAACGAAAAAAGATTGATCATCAGATGGTGACCACTGCAGGTGAGGAAGATTAAAGTCGCCGAAAATAAGAATGTCATCAATGGAATCGGATAAGTCAATTATTTGGTCGATCGCATCAATAGCATGTTGGTAGGATTCGATAGGCTGGGCTGGTAGAATGTAGCAGCACATAATATAAAGGGACCGGAGGGGAAGAGTTATTTTAACTGAAACAATGTCGAGTTTAGAGGAAGTACATAGTGTGACGGGAGAGGAATTAAGACTGCCGTGGATGGCCAGAAGGACACCTCGATACGGGGAGTGATCGTTAGGGTGTATACGTTCATCATCGCGAAACACATTAAATGTGGATGGGAATAGCTCCTGATTCTTAATGTTAGGGATCAAATTGGTCTCGGTCAAAGCATATATATCAAAGGGACGTAGCACTACCATACCAAAGAAGAATCTGAGGCCGACTTGAGGTTATTGACCTCCTTGGGGTATGATGGCGAGTGCGGACGAATGAAAAAAGCAGCTGACGAGGCATATCAGAAGGGATTGCAATCAAAAACCGTGATGGCGAGGTGCGTATGTGAAGCCATGTCTGTCCGTATCCGAATAAGAACTGCCTTCCGGAATGCGGCTAATTTTTTCTTCTTCTTATAGTTCAAAGGCGCTCTAGGAGCTACTCTATGATGTTATTCATACTGCGCGAGTGTAGTGGGTTAAAACTCGGGTTCGAGGGTGATTAACTGTGGTCTACATTATAGCTTCTGCTTATTGCTCGGCTACGAGCGTGCGAAATATGTAATAAGAATCCGAATTTTCCAGGTGCGGAACTAAAGATAGTTGTTCGGATTTTGTGGGTTAGGGTATGGGAGGGATAAAAGAGATTGGTCCAATCAAAGAGGTATATCTCTCTTAAGTCTCTCCGGAAAAGTATTTTCAAAGGTGTTGGAAGCGCGTTCTAGAGCTGTGATCGCGTTTAGATTGGGCGATGAGCAGTGGGGCTTTCGTCCAGGTAAAAGCACAACCGACCAGCTATTCACTCTCAGAATGGTACTTGAAAAGTACAAAGAAAAAGCTGGATTCGGGTAAGCGCAGCCGTGACAGGGAACGGTTCGAATTGAGACACATAAGGATAAGACATCTGCTTTTCGGTGATGACTTAATCATCCTGGGGTCTACATAGAACGATCTTCAGCCCGCACTTCTACAAGTTCCTCGTCGTCTGTGTTGAAGCTGAGATGAGGGTAAACGTGAACGAATCAGAGGTAATGGTAATTTCCTGAACGCCTGTTCAATGTACTCTGCATGTTACTTCAATGATTTGAGCACGAAAAAGGCGTGCCCCAACTCGGCTTCCAAGACGTGCCATGGAATCAGTGCCATCAGGTAGGCATCCCCTGGGTAGGCCTGAGATGAGATGCTTGGACGAAGTCCGAAATCTCACCTCTACCCGTATGGGCTTAGCCTCTGATGATTGAAATCGATGGCGGAAGTTTGGGAGATGCCGAGAGTCCACTTAAGTATTGTAACCCCGCGACACTCATAGTGGATAAGCGGGTCATTGAAAATTAATGAATGAAAGGGTAGGGGAAAGTGGACCAAGATGGGGAAAAGGGTAAAATGTATTTTCAAAAGGGTTTATTAAGTTAAGGGTTAGTTTTTGTGTGGGGCCATCCGAAGGGGCAAGATGGAGTACGAAAACCCTCTCATACGAGATTGGTATGAAGATTTCTTGAATTTAAAATACTTCATATCTTTACCTCTGTGGATTATATCTAAAGTCTGCAGAGTGGAGTTTTCATTGGCCATTAAACCTTAAGTACTCCGCCTTGCACCACTCTCCCCTACATGTTACCCTCAGGCTCAGTCTCTAACTTGCAGTAAAAATTTCATTGTAGAAATACCCCTAGGATCAGAGGTCGGTTAGGCCGATGTCAGTAACACACTTCGGGGATGTGATTACTCCTTCAGCCAATGCATCTGTGCTGATGTAATATGTTCCAGCCGCTAAGTGTGTGAACCTGTGCTGATGAGGCTTGTTACGCAAACATTTCGTCAAAAATCATTCTGCAAAATGGTAATTTACAGATTGACAGATTTAATTGAAAAACAACTAAAGTCTGCAACCTTTAACGACTTAAAAGCACAATATTTGTCTGGATGCTTGAAAATCAATACCACAGGCCACAATCAAGTGACCAGAATGGTGAAAAATATTGCCAGCCTTATGCAAATTTCCTTCACAACAAGACAGCAATTCGCGTCTTGATGAACGTTTTTCAACTTGAAATTACAGAAAAATCGAATGAATGCGTTTTTGCAGCTTTGTCCTTGCGCAGTAGAACGACTACACCATTCCAACCTCAGACTTTGATAGGAGATTTGAGAGAAAAATACCAAGAAGAGAGGACTGGGATGAGGTTATAGTCTGCAAGACCAAGCCTTCTACACCGACGGCTCTGGTACTGGTGTCGGTATATTCTGTGAATCAATCCAGAGGTGTAAACCAATCCTTTAAAATCCGAAATGGATGCAGCGTTTTTTAAGCTGAGATAGCTGCCATTTTATAGACCGCAAAGCTAATTAATAAAAATAAAAACGACAACATTACCACTATCTATGTTGATAGTCAGATTGGCATCCAGTCTCTGTAGTCAGCGTCGACAAAATCAAAGCCCGTACAGGTTAGCAGACAAACTCTTAACGATATGTCAATGACCAATAAGGTGACCCTATGCTGGGTACCATGCCACAAAGATATGTATATCAGCTAATGAGATGGCGGGCGGATTTGCCAGGAAGAGTGCAGAACAAGCGTATGTATACATCCTTCCGGTTGCAAGGGCACCCATAAGCACCCAATAGAAACCATGACTAGGGGTAATACGCGATGGTGTCACCTGGACACACATCAGCCTTCGATAAGGAGAATTAAAAAAGTCTCGTACAACTTAGTCGAAGTGAAAATCTACAACATCTCCTGGGTCCCCGGACACAGCGACATCGAGGGCAACGAGAGAGCAGTCAAACTGGCTCGGCAGGGATCAGCTTTGGAAAGTGAACACAGAACACACCCACACATCGATAAACAATCCCTATCAGTGTATTGAAAGGTAACGTCGACCACAAGATGAGAGAACTAATCAACACCTCTTGGTCCGCCAGAGGCGACTGCATTATATTCCACAGCTTATGGCAGAGAAAATACCAGAATAAAACACAATGTCTCCTGGCTATGAATAAAAAAGCTACTCGCATCCTACTAGGTGTATTCACGGGACGTTGTGCCATAGGCCAGCAGACACGGCATCTACTCTCCAGACTACTGCAGGAGTTGGCAGGACAGGAAATAGAATTCGTTCAGCACCCGCTATGCGAATGTCTCGCATTACCCACCAGAAGATTGCGTACTCTTGGTGGTAGCTTCTTCCATGGGATGGAGGACCTTCATATTGTTGGGTGGTTTCCAGATTAGCCAACCCTACACTTTTGTAAGGCTTCCATGAGTATACTTTTTGTGGATGCAATGGACCCGTTTGAGGTCTAAGTAAGTCTTTAGGACACCCACAAAACCAACCAACCATATACACGCGTTGTTGCCCTTCCTAATAGGGAAACAACAGCGGGCGAGTTGATTATTACTACAGCAAGGATTCCCCCGCAAAAGGAGGAAAGAATCTTGAAGGAGACTTTATTATTTTTCATTTTTTTCCTACTATTCCCGCGCATCCTACACAATATTGAGTTGTAAAGTTCAAGCAAATACAGACAGAAATCAAACAAAGGGTCTGTCAACATGTATCATGTGTGTAGGTGTGTGTATCTTCGTGTTGGTACGACACGTTTCCTTAAAGAATCTGTTTAATTTGCTGTTCATTGCCATGAACACAGACGATTATATCGATTTTACCATCGATCCGTGTCAGCCCAGAAGGATGGTGTCACATCCAATGGCCAGAGACAAATCGATCAGGACAACCTAAATCGCAAATCCAATAAAAGAAATTAATTCTCACGTTTATGACAGAGTGTTTGCCTCCTCCCACACCCATTAAGATGAATCAAGGAGATTAAGTTAAATGTCCATGTAGGAAAAATCACTACCACTTCTTCAAACTCACAAGCCGGAACGAGTCTTTTTGTCATTTATCATCGACTCTGTCCACTGGATGGAATGTGAATGGAGCACATTTGCCTATGCCCAGCAAATGGATAGCAAACAAAATTACTCTTCACAGAAGGATATTACTTTGCTTCCCATTACAGGACTGCATTAATCAACTTGTTGTTCCCGTATTGTTATTTGAAAGTGTTTTGAACGTTTTTTTCCCCCGATTTTTCAATCGTTTCGCCCGTTTTTGTATCGACGGAGATTCTCTCACACACGAGGATTGGGCGATTTTGTGCTTTGCCCATTGTAAACAGGCGTAAGAAGGACATTTTGTGTAATTCGTTTTCGCTTTGTGGATGTTTTACAGGAATTTCTGTTGAAGTAATGACCGAGATTTGATTTTGCCTTTCAATTCGTTTAAATTGCTGTGGCACTGGATTGTTGGAGGACTAGGCATTAGTTACAACAGCAAATGGATTTCTTTTGAAATCCTTAATGGCGGTGGGTTTAGGAAGCGGTATTGTATGCAAAATTTAAAAGACTTTAACGTTTAGAACGTCCGGGTGTAAAGGAGCAGTTCATTTACGAATATTTCAAGGAGGGTAGGTTCGCTGTTGAATTTTTGGAAATTTGTTTGGAAATGACATCTCAATACGATTGTATGGGAACTCCAGTTTCGAGTATTTTACATACATTTCTCATTCTTGTTGGAATCAGACTTTGTCCGAGTTGGGGGTACTGGGAATAATCTGTTTTGGATTTGAGAAGTTCTCCGATTTGTAATTGTATATAAGTGTCAACTAAATACAACTGAATCCAAGTCATTATCATCACAATATTTTGAGCCCGAAATCGTCCTTTACTCACATGGAAAAGCCGCATGAGCACTTCCAAAGCATATTGTAGGATCCAACGAAACCATTGCACTCTATAGAAGACATAAACCCAGTATTGGGTAAATAACTTCAGAGTGCAGGGGTAGGTACGTAGGAAGCACTGACACACATAGACCAAGGAAGACCTTTTTGTGATGCCACTGGGATTTATACCCTAGGCTCCACTCCAACTAATGAAACCATTTGGAGCTCTTAATAAGGCCGAGGATACTTTTGACATCAAAATAGCTGGCGCGACAGCTCGGGAGGAGCCAAGACCTAGTTTATCGCAAGCATTGCGTATTCCATTTTTCGAATGGAAGGGACCTACAATTTATTGTCGACTCCGAACGGCGAATTGAGAAGCTCTTTCATGACAGATTATACTCCCGAAGGATTGTCATTCCCCGATGAGAGGTTGTGCCGTGAAAAATCTTCGGTGGATATGGTTGAGGATTGAACCCAAGCCGCTCGGTCAGCAGTCCAACGCATTAATCACTCAGCCACGGCGACCACTTTTGAGATCAGTATGCGATAATTCGCTTAAATTGTCGAAGTGGTAGGCTTCTAGATAGAACTTCTTTCTTCAGGATAGGGCAGGACAAGTGCAGAGGAAATGGAGGATTATTTCTTCCTCCTCTTCGTCTCTGCAGCTCCTGCAAAAGTCATTTGACAAGAAGCACATCCTTCTGGCTTAAGGCCGATGGGACAGTGGCCAGTGAGAACACCGATAACGGTGCTGATTCGAGAACTTTTAAGCAAGATCAGACTTTTGGATCGAGTGAGGTTTAGCAAAGGCCAGATCCCTCTGAAGGTACGGCATGTGGTGTCGTTCCTCTTTGGTTTGTCTTTCTGATCACGTCGTACTCTAAGAGTAATTTACATGTAGCGAGTGGAAAGCCTAGATTTCTCCATTCTGGTAGAATCTCTAGAGTAGTACCATGTTTGGCGATTTCCTTCGCCTCACTGTTCCCTGGAATGCCTCTATGACCCGGTACCCAACATAGGTGAATGTTGAAATGTTCTGCCATCTTCATGAGAATTGAGTTACAATCCGAAGAAGCTTTCAATGTTCATGTCATGGTATGGTATATGAGGGTGAGCGGAAGGCTCTTCACTTTGGCCTCTGTCGGGCCCGTTGTGTTCCCCTCTTTTAATCCTTGAAACTGCAGGGATAAATTTGGAGGGATTCCTACCCACGAGTGATCTAGTCATTTTGCACGTCGGGAGGTTGGCCCAGTGATTCTCGAAGGACAGAATTAAGCTTCGTTGATCGCCATAATTTCCGTCTAAGAAACCTTACAATGCTCGGGAAGACGAAAGGAGATGCTCAAGTTGAGCACTTGGGAGAAAACACCACCTCCCACTCCGTTCTCGGTTTACGAACCGTCGCTATAGAAGTTAACGGAGCGTTCGTCTCTGGCGTCATCATCCTCCTACTTCACTCTGGAAGGGGATTGATGTCAGGAAGTTAAGGTTGAAGTTCAACTTAGACGGTGTGCAGGCGGTGTTTTCGGGGATTAATGATTGGGGATCCAAGATCGAGGAGTGACCAATATGGTTGTTTGAACTTTGAGAGGAGGCCTTCAGTCTGAGGCCTGCGCTAGCAGCTGACTGCTTGCCAAACATATCTAAGGGATGGTTCTTAGTGCTCCGCTATTGCATATGTATGCTGATCGTTGCACTTTCCCCAATAGATTGCGGTGTAAGCCCCTGTCTAAGACCGTCCACCAGACGAACACACAATTCAGAAGTATAGGTCTGATAACGGACACATAGAACCAGTGCGTGGTACAAGGTTGCAGACCTCTTTTCTGCAGCAGTACAGTGCTACAGTGGTTTTTTCAACGCGTTCGAGAGTGTTGGCTTACTGTCTAGAATGAGAACCAGGATAGTCTATTGGGGAAATATTGTATTTCCTGGTGAAGAGAACTAGTTCTGTCCTTTCAGGATTAACTCCCGGGCCTCTTTTAGCTGCCCATCTTGAAAGTATATAGAGGGCGTTTTGAAGAAGTTCCCTAAGGCTGCTCGTGTATTTACCGGAGGCAGGAATCGCAACATCATCTGCATAAGCAATGACTTCGCATCCAGCCCTTGCCAAGTTAAGCAGCAGTTAACCGCCTTGCTGCAGACCCCAAAACTGCGGGCCGAGGCATTGCCCAGCTTGGTGCTAATTCTTCTGCCTATAAACGGTTTTTCAATTAAAAGTCCGAGGGAAGCCTCGACTCCCAGGTTCTTGAGTGCATCGGTGATTGCCTTTGCTTTTATGGTGTTGAAGGCTCTTTCGATGTCCCAAAAGGCGACCATGGTGAACTCTTTGACGCTAAGTGATTTTTAAATGCTACGTACCAGTGAGTGCAAAGCAATGTTGACAGATCTTCCTTTGCAATAAGGAAACCATCATCTTTAATTCTGTCGAAATGCACTGAGGTTCCTTTTGAATCCTATTAGGTCGTATTGGCAGAAGATAACACTTTTGTTGGGAATGTAGCGATTCCCTTTGCGATGGGGTGAGAAATTGCAGCTTGTTCTGCCCTATTTTGACAGGTTTCATTGAACTGATACAGGCATAGGCTTTGCGATTTAAAATAGGTTTCAGGTCCAATAAATAGGAAAGGGATTGAGGTCCAATGAATGGCGATGAAGCGATAGCTTTTGTTAGGTTAGGTTAGATAAATGGGTTGGCGAGGGCAGACAGAGAACCCTCTGGGCTGCACTTAGGTCAGTAGAAAACCATTGGAATGCCCATTTTGGGTGGAAGGTACCCCTTGCTCGTGAAGAAATACCCAAAGGACTCTCCTATTGGGCCAGGGTTTCGAACCATCTTGAAGTCTTAATAAACCCCAGATGTCTCTGATGTGTACGTCACCTAGTTCGTTGGTATCCTGAAAAAAATGTCTTCCAAAGGACTTATATCTAAAGTGGCAAAGACCTGGGCAGTGGCAGAAGAAGTGGGTTTTGTTCACATTAACTTCCTCGTCTCCGCAGCCCTTGGAAACGTTGTCCTCACTTAGCTTTAACTTTTTCATGTGGTTCTGCAGAGTATTATGATATTTTTTGTTAGTGAGTCAGTTTCATTGTCAGTGATTGTTCCTTTACTGAGCACTGCGCGAATTTTAAGATTTGTCGTAAGAGTGTTGACCTTGCATTTACGAACTCTGCCCAATACATCTGTGCAAAGTCTTCAATGTCCGGGCAGTATTGACTTCATGTACTCTGCGGACGTCGTCCATCATATCCAGTACCAGTACCGAACTTGTGAAGAATATTCGGTCTTCTTAAAATTGGAGGACATGTCAATCGGCTAGGTATTCTCGCCAACGACTTTTGTCGCATCTGCATTAATGAAGCAGATGAGGAAACCAGATCTATTCTTCTAAAGGACAAAGAGTCTGGGAGAATATTTCCTTTGGAGAACCACAAGATATCCTACAAACTTATCCAGAAATCCAAATGGTTCCCAGAGTAGTGGTGACATCCGGCTCTGACAAGGAGAAAACAGCTTTTCTTCACTTCATTTCCAGTGAAGGTATAATCACAACATCACTCTGTTAAAGCAATTAAACATGCAACGCAATCAGGATTCATTTAATTTTGCCTCTACCACCCGCCATGGTTTCACCTTGCTACGTAAACCGCCTCATTAAGTTACTTTTAAGCTCAATCTTTCGCGCTAGTATCGATTTTCTATCAAACGACAGACTTAGGTTGTCTTTTAATTAAACCCCCGACTCGACACCTGCTGTCGACCCACAAGGCGTGGGGATATTTTTTTTCCTCATTTCAAAAATAAATCTCATTTAAGAACATCATTAGTCCGTCAAGTATAATTACTAGCACTCACGACCTTCCACTTTCACAGTGCACAGATCAATAGTCCTACTACGTATAACGATTCACAGTTCAATTATTATAAACCAACCCACCGTCAATTAGCTGTGTACAGTTGAAAAACTGTCCAACTAGGACACGAGCCTACTACTATGTACACTTGACAGGCACTGAATCTGACAGCCACTGAGGATTTCAATTTGTGGTTTGAATGTGATATTTCCTTGGAAGGTATAACAAAACAGAAGTAATCTCCCAGAAAAAAAGAACAATCAATCTTTTGGAGGGTCATCCCGAAAATTACATCATCAAACATTAATGGCAGACCCATGGAGAGGTGGTAGGCACTAGGCAGTCATTGGCGCGATGGTAATCCAAGAATCCAATTAGCAACGTAAATTGCAAATTAATGAAGTCCAAAGCTCACGAAAAAAAAAAATTTGGGGTGGTTATCTCTGCAGAGGGCGGAAGTCAAAGGCATCACCATTACTCTCGGTTAGAAGCTGTCTGCGCGTGGAATAGACTATTCCGTTGTAAAAGTAGACATTTCTAACGAAACCTAGGTCCAGAAAGTATTTGGATTCCATACTTGCTATGTTTGACTTCCCACCTAGGCAGGGGAAGTATTGCAATCGGTCTGAACAAAATGTTTCGAGATATGAACAGGGCTTGACATTACTATACACTAGAAATCGTTTGCACTTATTTTCGAAATGATGTCTGTGTGTGTGTGACAATATTTTTCGCCTTCGATATCTGGATTACGAAACAACGTAGGACCATGAGGTTTTTTTCGTTTTATTTGTCAGCATAAAACTTAGAGCTGATTAGATTTTGAGCATAATCGATCTAGCAGATGTTGAGGAAATTGAAGATATTTTTTTGATCAAGTTCGTGCAACAACTCTTTGTCGAACAATTGCTGGGGAAATTGAAGAAATGTTTTCTTTGACATTAAATTGATTATCCAATTATTTTGTGCAAAAACAAAAATAAAAATAAAAATTAATTCAACTCTATCGTTATGTGGGAAGTATAGGACTGGCTCCCCAGTCAAATTTTTTTCATATCGCTTGCCATAGTAAATTCGATTGGTTTGCTACTAATTCAGCTTGCGCGTTTTTCGTCGATTTTATGACGATTTTTGATGGCAATTTATTTGGTATGCCTACAGTCTAGGGAGGACCTAGTCCGCAACCAACAAGCCTCTCCAGCCAGCTTGATCTGTAGCTAGCTGCATCGCTGTCAGTCGTTGGACCTTCACTCTTCTGGGCAAGTCGATGTCGTTATATAGCCCGTACAATTTGTCGTTGTATCTTCTTCTCCACTCACAGTCTATGCCGACGGGACCGAAAATCACCCGAACAATTTTTCTGTCGAAACAGCAAAGAGTAGGTTAGGTTAGGTTAGGTTACGAAGGGTGTGCGATGGACAGATCTCATCACTTTCACTCGGAGACCTGAAGGTCCATTGTGAGTACCCTTTCGTTGTTGTGGGAATAGCAGTATGGTTCCCGGGGCAGCCTAAGGACCTATCCTAATTTTGGCTGTTTTGTGAACCAGTTCGTACTCTTTAAGAATCTGAGTAGGTCCGTTAACTGTAAGTCTGTTACCTCTGCAGTGCTTGCAAAGAACCTTGATCCTAATGAGTTCTTGCAGGGCGGGGCAGTGGCACAGCAGATGCTGGATTGATTCTACTTCTTCTTCATCGCCGCAGCTTCTGCATAAATCGTTGGACTCGAATCTCCTTTTGCGGGGCATGACTCCAATGGCGCAGTGTCCCGTGATAACTCAAGTGAGCATGCGGATAGAGGATCTGTCCATTGCCAGAAGGCACCTTGTTCTAGTTTTATTTAATTTCGGCCATAGCGTCCCAATGGTGGCGCAATCCTCTCTGGCTAGCCAGAAGGAGTTAGCTTCTTTCTCTATTATGCTGTCCATTATCCCATGCAATCTCCCTATCGGTGGCATTACAGATGTGTCTGCTTCGCTTATGTTCATAGCCGACTCCAATCTTGCCAATTCATCGGCGTTTTCGTTCCCTTCTATGTCCTTATGTTCAGGAAACCAGCAGAGGTTAACAGCATGGTGCCTTATGGTGATCAGCGAGTCTCGACATTTCTTGACCTGAAATGTCAAGACTCGCACAAAGACGGTGAACTCCAATGGGGAAGGTGACAATCTCTTATGCAGCCTGCAGCTTTTTCTATTGCCAGGATCTCAGCTAGGACGACACTGCAGGTTTCCGGCAATCTAAAAGATTCCCGTTTTTGTAGGGTTTCCGAGTAAAATCCGGCTCCGGTTCTTTGGTGGTCTTTGATTACATTGTTTGACTCCCAGTCCTCTCGGCTTGGGAATAGAATAGGAAGATTAGTGTTAAAATCGTTATAGGGAATTACGTAGTCCGATGTGGCTGTGGGGCTTTCGGAGTTATATTTCTCGCCCATTAACTTAATTGTGTCCAGTATCCTCGCGTGTCCGTAGGTGGTCTGCTTCCACAGGTTGGATTCTCTCAGTCTGAGTGCACCTTTTGCAGCAGCGGCTTTTATGAACAGGTCTAGAGGGTGGAGATGAAGGATCGTGTTCAGACCTGCTTGCGAACAGCAAAGAGTACCCTCATCCGCTTTTGACGGAGTCCATACCTCTGCGCCGTAGAGTAGGATTGGGATGATCAAGGTCTTACAAAGGGTCATTTTAGTTGTTCGAGAGGGGGCTTTGCTAATCAATTGAATTCTTAACCCAAAGAAGCAGCGATTGCAAGAGTTTTTCTTCGTCTGATCATAGCGCTGATGTCGTTGTCTGAACTGATAGCGGAGCCTAGGTAGACAAAGTCCTTAACTACCTCAAAGTCATATCTGTCTATAGTGACGTTCTGTCCAAGACGTCGGTGTTGGGTATTCCTTTTTGATGAAAGCATATACATATTTCATCTTGCCCTCATTGATCATCGCATAGCTCATCTTCACCGCTTCAATATTCGCGAGCGCGCCAGTGACATCACCCTGCGTTCTTCCGAATATGTCAATATCGTCGGCGCATCTAAGTAATTGGACTGTGCCTCTGGTGTTGGCGAGTGAGTTTTGCACAATTCTTTCAAGAACAATGTTAAAGAATTCATTTGACAGCGCGTCGCCTTTAAGCGTTACTGAGACGTTAATGTTGCTTCCACGGACAGTAGCATCTACTCCAGAGGCCATTTTTACTGGTTCTCCATTAAACGGGCCGACATGGTCTAGTATTTCTACCAAAAAAAAAGCTTCAAGCTTCATTGCCATCGTTTGTTCAAGTACTCTGGCATGTCAGCAATGTTTTCACAGCATTTCCTCTAAGCAGTCCGTTCTACATTGTATTCTGTGAGGCCGAACCTATATTTGTCTCACCTCTTCGTTCGCCTAGCGAAAGTGAAGAGTTGCCGAACTTTCTTTGTAAATGTATACTCTAGGTGCTTGACCCTATTATACACATAGAGATTTCTGTTCAAATTCATGTTCCTAGACCTGATCAAATCGCAATTTTTGCCGCATAAATCGAAGGACTTTTTTCAGAACACCATTTCGCCATCACATTAAACTGTTCTCCCTTATGAAGTGCCACGAGGTTGCAAGCGGGAGCCGTCAAACAAAAGAAAACTTTAAGAATCATTCGAGTTTAACTTCACATTAGTCAAACTCCATATGCCGCCAATATAGTTAGGAAGCAGAACAACTCACTTCCATTGGACCGTAAAATTGAACCATCAAAATATTGAACCATCAAATCGTTCGCCTTCTCAATTGGTAGTATCCCTATAATTCAGGCATAAAAATTCAATTTTCAACCTCCAAGCACACGGAACAAGTGAATCACTCGCAACAAAGCAAACTGTCGAAAAAAATCACATCCGCTGTTAAAAGCGACCGTAAAAGAGAACAAGGGAACCATGGCATACGTGGTCTAGGATGTGGTAGGATATATTCAACTAAAGACTTACCCGTACCTTTGTATCTCTAATTCCGCTTCCATCGCCACATTATCTTATCCGCTTTAGGTTAATAAAACTCAACTGCGCGTTCCATGTTTAAAGGAACCGCTTTTACTAGCGTACAACATCCATTAAATTTGAGTTTGGTTTGCCAGGTTCTCTTCCGGTTCCAATACCCTCCGAAGGCAAAAAGCTAATGGATGGAAATTTCCACAACCCTGCCCTGAGTGAGAGGCAGTTAAACTTATGCCATTTCTGGTATGGTATTACGCAAAACAGTTACATTACAATTGACAGTAGATGCAGTAGAGTTCTTCAAACGCAACCAACCCTAAGTAAGCCCCTACGGTGGTGGTTGCTTCTTCAATCGAGAATTTCTTTCCAAGTCAAAAGCACCACAACATTGCTTGATACATTTTCAAATGGATGTTATTTAATCGATCGATATGCCAGAGGAATCTACAAATATTAATGTTGCCACATCTGTCGATAGAGACGAGCAGACTTTCTCCGCCGTTAGGGCTTACATTTAGGATTCATGTGTCTACAATGGAGGGACTTGCTTTCGTTAGATGAATTTTAATCGCAGAATATTAAATTCAATAGCGAATTTCTTTGGAATACTTGTGAAAATTGTTTCTGGAAGTTAAAGCTACCGCTTGTGGCCCTGGATAAACGGATCGAAGATCCTAGTTGAGTCCAATTTAAACCAGCAGTAGACAGGTATTGAAATCAGTGCTTGCATGGAACCAAGTAATTTTTCATGAACCGTTAATCTCATTGTCCATGGAATGATAAAAGACTTACTTTTGTCCTGTTTCCACTTGTGGGTCCTAGGGCTTCTACTAAATCTACATGCCATCGCGTGTGAGGTTTCTGGCGATATGCCTCAGTTCTCTCCAACTCTTCCCCAATTGCCGAGACTCCTCCTCAAATATTCTGCGCCATGTATTTCTCGGTCAACCCACTCTTTTGCCATCTGAAGTAAGCGGATTCCATTGCATAGCGTAGTTAGCAATTGAGCTGCCAACTTTTCGAAATACTCAGAAAATCCTCAGAATGTTTCGTAGAACGTTTGTAGCTTTCTGTGATAGAAGAAGTCACTTTCCTAGCGCTGCACCCTTATAACAGCACGGATTTAACATTGGAACGGAACAGTCATAGTTTGGTGTTTAAGCTGATAACATTGCTTCGCCATATTTTGGACAACATTCCAAACGCAGACTTTGTTTTGCTGACTTGGGTGTCAATATCTTGATCGGTTCCACGATCGGTCGAGCCAATACTCCCAAGATATTGAAAGCTCTCGACTTTTTCTGCCGGTTGTGCAGCAGTGTTAACATGAGATTATGAGTTTGTTTCGAGGCTGTAAATCTTGGTTTTGGCTGTGTCGTCAGTGTAGTTGAGTTGAGATGTAAAAATCCATCGAATTCGTCCAGTTCCCACCAACAGGGTAGTACGAGGCACATCGCTAATCACCAGTAAAAACAATATTGGTGACAGAACACAGCCTTGTCGAATCCCACTTTGGATCTCAAATTTTTCTGACAGCCTTCCTCTGCGTAGAATGTGGCACCTTGACCGTTCATAAGATGCCTAGTTATTAGTTTCTCAGGGATACCTCTCCTGCGCAAGGTAGCCCAGTTGACAGTGTGGAACGCTGACTCGAAATCGATGAACAGCAGGTGAAGTGGCGAACGATATTCAACGCACTGCTCAATGATGATCCGCAGAGTGTTGATATGGTCGACACAGGGAATCCAACGCGAAAACCAGCTTGTTTGGCATGGAGTTTGAGTTCTTCCTTTATTCGCGCAAGTATTGCTTTACCTTGGCTACTGCAGGCAGCATCCAAATACCTCTCCAGTTTTCTCACTGCATAAGAATAGCTTTCTTGGGAAGCTTGACGATCATTCGTTTTTTCCCCTCATCGGGAAAGCTTTCGGCTTCCCACGCCTTATCTAAAAGTGGGTGCAGAAAGATCCTCAGGTATACCGTCAAGTCCTACCGTTTTGTTGTTTTTCAATGCTTTGATCGCGGTAAAGATCTCATCTTTATTGGGAGTCGTAGTGCTTATTCGAATAGTTCAACCTGGGTCCAAATCACTGGCGAATACACAGCAAAATCTTCCTTCCATTGCTTGAGTTGGTCGTCATCCAAAATTTCCAGAGAACCATCTAGGGCTTCATCGGGTGTTAGCTGGAGCTTTGACCACCTACAGGGTTTTTCAATAAGAGCCCTACAAAAGTTTTTTTTAAATAAAACAAAAACAGTTTTGGATATCAATGAAATTCTTTATTCCTGTGAAAGTACGTTCGATGCCATTATGTATGGAACTCGATTTATTTTGCATGGCCACCACGGGCACGCTTGCAGAAGTCCAGACGCTGAACCCAATTTTCGACGGTTTTCAAGCATAAATCGGCCGATACTGCTGCAATTTCACGTTCGATATTCGTACGAAGTTCATCAATCGTCGCTGGCTTGTTGGCATAGACCATAGACTTGACGTAGCCCCACAGGAAATAGTCTAACGGCATCAAATCGCACGACCGAGGCGGCCAAGCGACTGGACCATTTCGTGAGATAACACGTTCTCCAAACTTGGTTTCCAATAAATTGATTGCCAGAAATTATGACGACCATAAATTGGATGTAGCGCTCTTAACGTTGAGGCCACTGACTCCGAATTTCGGTAGTAAATTTTAATAATTTGGACTCGTTGTTGGCTCGTATATCTTTCCATCATGAAATGGCAAACCTTACTGAAGAGAAATGTCAAAAAACCGCAAGAAAAATATGGCGTCGTTTGCTGTCCCTGTCGCTCTACTTTTGTAGCGTCCCTATTGAAAAACCCTTTAGAAGCTCTCTAGTGATTCTGTTGACGGTTCTTCTATCGCACCTACTTGACGCTTCTTCTGCTTCAGTGCACAGCGCATTGATGTATTATAATTGCGGCTGTCTCGTCGCACGCTACGCTGCATTTCTCTCATCTTGATGCGATTTAGGTAGTAGGTACTCTAGCTTGCTTGAAGGAGCGTCAATCCGAGTTTTTAGCTCGTCGATCCTTCTCCAGGTGTCTTCCGAAAGCCAAGCGCAGTGTTTTCCCTCTGATCGACCGGCAATTCTTTCAGCTCCAGATATATAAACATTTTTCACAGCACCCCAAAGGTTTTGAATGATGGCGGGCATTGAGCTGCTGATTGTTTCCAATCCTTGGGAAAGGTGGTCAGTGAATTGTTGGGGCACTAAGCAATCCTTTAGTCTGTCGATGTTATACCTGGGCATTCGTGTGTTGGCGTGGGATCTTCGCGCTGCAGCAGTACGTAGTTGTACGGTAGCTCTCATAAGGTGGTGATCTTGTGCCATTCCCATATCGGCTCCTCGTCTGCTCCTAACATCCAGAAGACAACTCTTAAAACGGCGACTAATGGCAAAATGATCAATTTTGTTGGAGATTGCTTGCTTCCCAACTGACTTCGTGGCAGGTTTTGTGCTCAAACATGGTTCCCCCTATAACCCCCCTCCCCTATATAAATATACAAATCGTTCGCCATTACCATTGCGGTTGCCTAGACCGTGCTTGCTGATAACATGTCTGAGCCCTTGGTTGTCATTGTTTACTTTAGCATTCAAGTCCCCCATTGCGGTGACGATGTCTCCGTTTGACGTTGTGGTGAAGACTGCGTCAAGTCGGTCGTAGAAGGTATCCTTCTCGACGTCAGGTGAGAGCTCCTTTGGGGCATAACACGGCGACGCGTCGTAGTCTAGTCCGGAATCTGGCCGTTAAAATCTTATTTCCGTGCGGCTGCCAGAAAGAAGGCCTCTGTGCGCTCTTGGCAAGAGAAGCCCCTTTCCAGATTTGCCGGAGTTTCCAGATGGTTTTTCAGTGAAGAGCTCGGGCTCACGTTGGTGGCGCCTAAGGGCAAGGCCATGCAATGAGCGGCAAGCGGCAAAGCGGCAGAGTTTTGGTGGCGGGCATCTGTAGAAGGGGACCTTAACCAACTTGGGAAGTTTGACGTAAACAGTAATGATTCTTCTGACTATTTACCTTCCTTTGACCATTGACTCAATCTCAATAAAAGCTGCGGCAATGGCTTAGAATACATTGCAGTGGCATCAAATTAATTTTTCGTCTGTCATAGAATGCCAGCTGCCTTACCATATGTATTCCTTTCTAGATTCTACACACGTAGTATCCATCAGTCTTCGACTTTTTTCAATCAGTCCTTATCCACTCCATAGCAAACTCGTTGAGTACAGAATATCAATCCTATCAACAGATCAACAGTTTGACTTATCTCCCAGAGTGACATCTTTCGGAACCGTCTCAATTGATGGCCAAAGTTAATTTCGATGCCCAAGCCATTAAAAAATGATTTCCCCTTTTATCGGTATATTAATGCGAGATGGTCTTGGTCCTTCAGCAAAGTTGAACAAAATCCACAAAACAAAAAAAGAGTCCAGTCCAGAGTCCAGTTATTAAATTTCTCAGTTAATGATTTCACAGGAAAAAAAAAACCCTTGTGATAAATAATAAATGGCGAACAAGGATATTAGCAAACGGATACCCATGCTCAATGGATTCTTATTTTTTTAACTCGCTCATGAATTAGATATCCTTCTGGGGGCTAATGTTGGTTTCTGTTTTGACAGGACCTTGGAACTTTTGCTTAATAAGATCTGCTGACCAACGAGATAATACAAAGAGCAAAAAGGACACATAATAAACTCAGTTATGAGAGGACTAACTTTGAAGGAGTATTGTTCTTGGAAAAAAAAAAGTTGTAAAAGCGTTTTCTTGTGAAGTGGTTTTTGGTTTTTTTTTTTTCTTCCGTGGTTTGGTGATGGGCCCTGAGACTTTTCATTGGAACGATGTTAATCTGGGAATCGATTAGTTGTTTTGAGTGGTGCTACCGATGGATTGAATTGATAAACCACTCGTAAGGGAAATGCTGCAAATTAAATTAATATGGATTGGTATCGGTGATGTCCTTCAGGTCACTTTGGGTGACAGCGGCAGGGGATGGGTAATGGAATACAATATTTAATTAAACTGTTGGAAGGGTGCCTGGAGGACACTTTTTGGTAACAGCACAACATTATGCTTCTCATATCCTTCTCAAAGCCATTCGTAGAAGGACATACGACATCATCAAATAGCGATAGCGATAGACATCAAATTCGCGGGATGCACAGCAAGTGGTGATTGGAGCCAATAAAAGAAAATCATCTCACTGCGAAGGCCCATCATGCGCTAGCCCTCGGAAGCAGCTTTGGTAATAAAAAATGAAAAATTAAAGGAGTCTAGAGGAAACAAATAAATTGGAGGTAGTAAGGGACTTTGTCTACCTTGGCTCTGCTATTAACTCCGATAATGACACAACTCTTGCCAATCGCTGTTTTTTCGGGCTAAGAAGGCAATTGAGTAGTAAGGCCCTATCTCGAAGAACTAAGGAGATTATGTATAAGACCTTAATCATCCCAGTCCTGCTTTATGGCGCTGAAGCATGGACGTTTTCGAAAGTGGATGAAGATATCCTTAGTTGCTTCGAGCGAAAAATTCTTCGGAAGATATTCGGTCCCGTATGCGTTGACGGGCTTTGGAGGAGAAGATTGATTCACGAACTATACGAGCTGTACAGCGACATCGAGTCGAGTCAAGAAGATTCGTATCCATCGGCTAAGATGGCTAAGGCATGTAGAGCGAATGGACACTAACGCTCCGGCATGCAGAGTCTTCGAATCTAACCCGGAGGGACAGCGCAGTAGAGGAAGAGCTCGCCTGAGGTAGCGTGCACAAGTAGAAGGGGACCTCAACCAACTTGGCGTGCGCGTGGACGGAGTTAGCTAAGGACCGATCTAACTGGAGAGGCTTGTTGGTTGAGGCCCAGGTTCACCCCGAACTGTAGCGCCACCTAAGTAAGTAAGTAAGAGGAAACAAATAAAAATAAATAAATAGCTGGCGCGACAACTCGATATGAGCAAAGGCCTAGCTTCTCGCAACCTAGCTTCTCGCAACTGTGCGTGTTACTATTTTGCATGAATAGAAGGGATCTACAGCTTAGTGCCCACTCCGAACGGAGAATTGAGAAGCTCTTTTCATAACAGATTATATTCCCGGAGGCTTGGCATTCCCCGACGAGAGGTGGCGCTGAGAAAAATGTTTGGTGGAGATGGCTTGGGCTTGAACCCACACGTCTAGAAGAAATTCTATAGGATAACACCACCCCAGGTGGCAACAAAGTTTGAAATCATCACCTGTTTCGAGCATCGGCGATCGTCTACGAATCGACTCGATCCGAAATTTGACGCCTGTGGCATATAATCTTCATACCAACTGTTCGAAACGGCGAGTCCTGGAAAGTCACTGTGGCCAAAAACCCGGTTTTCAAATTAACGCGTTCGAAGGGATGTTTATCTAAGAGAAAGTTGAAGGTATAAAAAAAAAGACATTGGATCCTTGATCTGCCTGAGACACAGAAACATTTTTTCCAGTTTATTTTGGGGGGTTTGCGGTTATACTCTCTCCTCTGAAGAGTTTTTCTCTCCCAGGTGTTTGAGATCTGCTCTGTTTTCCCGCTTATCGACCAACGTTCGGCTGTATATATCAGAATTGGTAGTTGGTAACGATATCCTAGAGAAATTCTTTGTGGAATTTCCACTAAGATGTCATTCAGGGTGTAAATTACTTTGAAGTTACTCCTCACAACTGTGACTTATTTGGTGGGAAGATGAATTGTTCGTTAACAACTTTTACTTTACTTGTCCTACCGGCCTATTGATTTTCCCTGCTCTTGGATTGCCCTTAAAATTCTGTAACTGGCAGCTTAGTGTGACTAAACTTGCCATCCATCCTCTTTTTCCCGGACACTGCACTCTTTTAAAGATTGTGACCGATGCCAGCGAGAGAGCAATTGATGGCTCACGTTCGCCTTTATTTGCTTTTGAGCGCCGTAAATGCCAGCAATGCGGAATCCTTCACAGAAGAAATCGAAAATAACCCCCAAATCCAGAGTAGGGTTTTTCAATTTTCTCTTTAACATGAGTTCATGACCTCTGATTCTTTAAATTTCTGATGACAAACCTAGGTGTGACGGATGATGGCGATGTCATTCACGTCCGAAAAGTAGAAGAGATATCTGCAAGACAGCACCTTTAGCGATAGCATCTGCCTTAATCACATCACATGAAAGCGTATCTCTTTGGCGAAATCTAATAAAGGTTTAAGGAGTTTAGAACAGTTGCAGCATCACGCGACACTGCTGAATCAATTGATCTTGAATTCAGCCATCGCCCTGTAGAATGTTACAGAAGGGTATTGGACTGGATAGGCTTTTATATGAATTATTATTTAGCAGGGATGTGCCTCGATAGTTGGTGGAAAAGAAATTGTAGATGGGGGTCTATATACTTTTGTCCATTTACACTTGGTAAATGCTTTGGTGCTTGCATCCAAAACATCACCTCCTTATATGAGAACTTTTTCCGAAGTATATACTCATCATCATACCAAGGGCTAATTTTGGGAGGCGGAGGAGGTCCTACAATGGCCTTGGCTACCTGCTATTGTGGTTGGTGGATGCGTATCGGAAAGCCTTTAAATAAGGCGCTCCCTACAGGCTTCGACTAGTCTAGTACGACTTCCAAAGCTCCCTTTTTTTCAAGGTTCACAGGTTCTTCTAGTTCGAAAGTAAAGCTCTGAGTTTGATTCCAAGAAGAAAGTGATCAGAGTCAACGTTTGCTGCTCTGACTGTTTGCTCATACCGCGTGAGGACAGATTCAAGTTTTTGAGCTGTAGCAGGGTGTATAATGAACTAACGTTCCAAGTACACACATGCTCGTAATTTATGGCCCGTGTACGTCCTTTTTAGAGAGAGGATCCATTGGTATCTGAGGCAAGCGTCTTTTTCATAACATTAACTTTTTTACATGCTAAGGAAGCTAGCCCAATTGCACAGCCCCGAACCTGCAAGATCAGTTTTATTGTAAAAATTGCAAGGTCGAGGGATTTTTTCACCACATCTTTAATAGATCGAGAGTGTAAGACGTTGCCTTGTTTGGATTTGAGTTGAAAGTTCCTTTGACCAGCATGTCGTCGGTCAGGACTTGCAATGCACCACAACTGACATGACAAACATAACATTTCGGACATTCCATAGCCTTAGAACAAAACTTTGTGTAAAAGTAAAGGGTTTTCCAATAGGGACACAAGTTGTGTGTGAGATATCAATGACATTGTGTGTTGAATATGACATCGTTCAAATGGCCGCCGCGGCTTCGCTGGGTGGCGCGCATCCGAGAGGTCCAATTTTCGATGACTCTGGCGCATAGATCAGGCTGAATTTGAGCGATGGCACGAGTTATGTTGGCTTTGAGGGCACTGGTCGTTTGCGGCTTTTCGGCATAGACATGCGACTTAAGGAAAGAAGAAAAAGTTCAACGGGGTCAAATCGCACGATCTCGGTGGCCAAATCACTCGTGCGGAATGTCCATTGTGGCATCATTTGTGTGGCACGTAGCCCCGTCATGTAAGAACCACATGTCGTTCACATGCATATCATCCAATTTCGGCCAAAAGAAATTGGTTATCATTGATCGGTAGTGCTCTCCGTTGCTCTCCACACCAAAAGTGACTTGCCACTTGGCGTAACTCGTGTGGATTAGCATCGTCCCAAATCCTGCAATTTTGGTTTTTAACGTACCCGTTCATCCAAAAATGAACCTAGTCAGCGAACACTCTGCGTTGTCTATACGTCGATTTTCTTCAGCTCCTGGGTCAGTTGGATTTTATACGGATTTAGGCCCACGTCCTGACGCAAAATTCGCCAAGTTGATGTCTGCGAAAGGCCGAGTTCTTGTGTGCGGCGCGGAATTGACTGCCTTGGGCTCTTCTGCACACTGTCACGGACAGCGGCTATGTATTCGGCAGATCTTGCGTTTCGTTGACGTACGGGTGTTGGGTGATTACTCACTGATCCGGTCGACTCGAATTTGGTCACCCAACGTTGAATAGTAGACTGAGAAGGATAACCATGTTTACCGTAAAATGGGTGCAACGCGCCCATCGTTGCCACAACAGAACATCCATTGTGATAATCATGGCTATGGTGATTTGACTTTATTGTCGAAAAAATTAAAATTAGGAAAACTAACAACAGATAAAACAACATGGCCGCCATGAACTGTCAGACTCTACCCGTCCCTATTGGAAAACCCTTTAGAAGCACTCTTTCAGAATGAGTTAGACAGAACTGAAGAACCGTTTAAGTTACGATTACAAGGTTAACGAAAACAGTCAACGAGTTGACTCTCTCACGTCGAAATGGCGTCAGAATTTGTCCGAAAGTGGTCAACTTATGTGGTCGTCAACGTAAAACGCTGTCAACGCGCTGATGGCTGCGTTGACACCGCATTGACGCAAGTTTTTGGGTTTTCGTTGACCGTGTAATCACCCTGTCAACGACGTTGAGAATCGTTGACGGATTTTTTCAGACGCTTTGACCGTGTCCCAACGTTGACACTGCAGGATTTTCTACCCCGTCAGAGTAGTTTGCGTTAACGACTTTTGGCCCGGGATTATTATTGTTGTTTATTCCGTTGACGTTCTCGTCGATTCAGATGGTGTATTGTGTGTGTATTTTGTCCGAAGCAGACGTAGGAATGTACATGTGTGATCGCCAACGTTTCATTGGCCGTTGACGCTGCCTTGACAGTGAATTGACGAATTTTCTCGTGACGTCAGAGAGTCATCGCATTGACCATGTAATCGTAGCTTTACACAATTTAACTGACAGTTTCTTAAAGACTGTAAAGTAAATCACACATTTTTTGTTTTTCTTATTTAAATTTCTCATCTAATTTCAAAAAATCTCTTCATCCTTCGAAACAGGCTGTGCTTCTTCCCATTTCCGTTTATTTATTGTCTTTCTTAAAGGAGTATGCGACCGATGTGCCACAAAAATATTCAAATTGATTCTTGCGAGCAGGGACCATTTGCCTCAAACCCCTTTGAACGTTTCCTTCCGCCTCCCATACACCCAGAGTTTATCGAATATTCCTGGTATCGAATTCTTCAAATGTGTTGTTGCGTCAAGGCATGTTCCCGATGGAAATATTCCCGCTCTTTCGAAAAATACACAAGCCCAAGCATCGATGCGTTTAACCTTCAAGTTTGCCATTGCGGTGTCTATAATGTGGTTTCGGGGCGACACACAAGCTTACCCAACGTATCGGCAGCACGGTGTATATTCTCTTGCTTTGAAGTCGATACATCCTAAGATTCTACCAACAAGAAAAAAAAAAACGCAAGTTATTCTCTCACGAGGCAGGAAAAATTGAACAACTTCGGCATATTCCGAATTCAGGGCCCCCCGGCAGCAATTTGAAAACAAATTACTCCAAAGGGTTGCATGGCCCAGACCGACACGACACGACAACAGGGTACCAACAAAAAATCGAAGCAAAAGTAACTAATTTGCGGAGATTTCGAAAATCATACGTTCGGTACGATAAAGCTATTTTCGAGCCTCATATCCTTGCTGTAATCTTACCCACGTGCCAGACATTTGAACGATTTTTTTTGTTCCCCCTCGAATTGCAGATGGAAGGGGGAGATAGTGTAGGAAGGCTCTTCGCTGGAAAATGGGTCCACACCCCATTCACATTTATTTGTATCCTCTGCCGTTTATTTTTATTGTTTTCTCTTTTGGTTCTGTTTTGTTTTGTTTTCGTCTGCTTATGGTATTTATTTGGACTTTGGAACTCAATATTGTGTAGGATGCGCAGGAATAGTAGAAAATAAATGAAAAATAACAAAGTCTCCTCTTAAAGATTCCTTTCTCGTTTTTTTTTATTTTTTTGGCGGAGGGAGTGGGGATCCTTGTTGTAGTAATAATGAACTCGCTCGCCGTTGTTTCTTTATTAGGAAAAGAAACAACGCGTGTGGATACTTTGCAAGGACGAAGCAACAAAAACGCATTTGTTTGGTTTTTCTGTGATTTCGGGTTGAAAAACTTTCAGCAATTTGCGACTTGTTGTGAAGGAAATTTGCATAAGGCTGGGAATATTTTCCATTCGCTTGAGTGTGGCCACATTTCGGGCGGTTCTGAGGTATTGATTCTCAAACCACCTCAAGAATATTACGTCTTTACATTGGGGGATAGGCATATTTTTCTGTTGGTACTATTGTGGGCATTTTGCATGAGTGCACAAATGTTTATTTTTTACCCGCGGCGTGGGTAAACTATTTTAGCTCGGTTGGGTTGAGAAGCCGGGCTGCTAAAGGGGTGATGGCTTGATGTTAGGCGGCGCCTCACTCGGATTTTCAAGGATCCATGGTGTTCCCCACTGTGGGATTCTACATTCATGTACTTGTTGGGAACCGAGACCAGGTTATTTATTGTTTGTTAGTAGCCTCTCAAAGCCACCCTGGATTAAGTATGAATTTTAGGATGGGCTTTGGTGGCATTGTTGAGAGTTGGCCTGGGTCGCTACAGAAGTAAGTGCCTAAGGTCGTCTTTCTGGCTCTGCTGAGGCTTGAGTAGTCGCAGAGAAAGTGCGTCGTGTCCTCCTCCGCGCCTTTATCGCCACATCTTCTGCAGAGCTCGGTAGTGCTTTGTCGCATTCTCCTTAGATGGGACGCTAGTAGGTTGTGGCCTGTTAGGATGCGGATCACTCGAACTAAATGCGATCTGTTTAGCGTAAATCTTTTCTTTGTATTTCTATTTTTGAGTTTTGGCCATATCTTTCTTGATATGCATGACGGAAGTGTGTTCCATCGCTCATCGGCAAGGATCCAGAAGTCCAAGTGTATCCCTTGCCTTAGAACTTTTAAAGCGGTCAGAACCGTGTGACCGACCATTATTTGGTTCAGTTTCTTGAAAATTTTATTGTCATCGATGCCTCGGTGCCCCGGGACCCAACAGAGTGATATATTATGTCTTGAGCTTAGGATGTTAAGCTGGCTGCGACAACTATTTACTATAAGCGATTCAAGTATTGTGGATGACACGGCTTCGATGGCGACCTGGCTACCGATGAATATGTCAATATTTCTTTTCGGGCTTACCGAGGAGTGTTCTCTTGCGCCCTCGGTTATCACTAGAACTTCACCTTATAACACACTGGCGTGGTTTGAAAGTTTTATCGACCAAGTAATGGCGGGTTCTTCTGAGTATATTCCGGAGCCTATCTCTTCATCCATTTTCGAGCCGTCGTCGGTGAAAATGGATGTATTGCCGGGTTTAATGATCTTTGTTTCGTTCTAACTTTCCCTTGTTGAAAAGAGAGTTTGGAAATTGAAACAAGCCTTAGTCACCACCCTGCTAAAGGCAGGGTACATTTGAAGGTTCGTTAGACCTATACACTCAGCGTCAACGCAGTTGTTTCCTTATCTGTCAGCCTTGTTGACACTTAAAACTGTGTCTTGAATAATTTCCACAATCTCTCGATGGTTAATTTCTATTTGCGTGAGTCTATGGGCCTAAACTCCAGGGGATTATGCCCCATCGAGAAATTTTACCTCCAAAACAGACATTGATTAAATGGCTGACTTCATCGCCAATGCACCCTCAGGTTTTTACAAACGAACCTGAGCGAAATGTGTAAACACACCAACCTTTCATGTGGTTCGGTTGTTTAGTGAAAAACTCGTGAAATACCACCTAGCAAGTGTAACCAGGATTCGAAAAGCAGGTTACTTAGGTTTACGAACCAACATTTTGACTCAGTGTAACCTACCACTAAATATCACGAAGATACCGATAGCATTCTACCCACTTCCAAGACATGACTATGTTGAGAGTTTGGTTTACTCTCATGAGAGGTTAGTTCTTTGCACACATATGTAGGTCGGAAATGGACATCAGAACAGAAAGAGGACTGAAAAGACGAATTTCATAGCAGCTATCAATGCTCTGCAGTCAATATCGACAAAATCCAAGGTTATGTGCAGAGGAACTTTTGAAGACATATCGAAAGACAACAGAGGTGGCCAAAGAGATACATATGTATATACAATATGTATCAAGAATAAAAAAAAATAAATAGCTGACGCGACAGCTCGGGATGAGCCAAGACCTAGCTTCTCGCAACCGTTCATGTTGTGCGTGTTACATTTTTCGCACCAATAGAAGGGACCAACAATTTATTGCCGACTCTGAACGGCGAAGTGAGAAGCTCTTTCATGACGGAGTATATTCCCGGAGGCTTGTCATTCCCCGACGAGAGGTGGTGCCGCGAAAAATGTTCGGTGTTCCTGGCTGGGCTTGAACCCACGTCCAACGCACTAACCACTGAGCCACGGCCTGTTTCCCATGTGTCGGAGTCAGCGATTTTGGAGATTAGGACACTCACAGTGTAAGTGACTGATGGTGTAGATTTCAATCTCAAATTCTCCACCAAATATTTTCTTGGCAGGCAATGACAATTTGTCAACAAAAAGTTTTTTAATCCCGCCATTCGTGCAAAGAATATAATACGCGTAGCATGAATGGTTGCGGGAAGCTAGGCTTTGGCGGTAAAATTGTAGTATTCTGTTCTTACTAAACCTCTACTCTTTTTCTTCCTAACCCGCTCATCCAGGATTTGCTTTGCTATGAAGGTGTTATAAGTGGTCGCCGTGGCTCAGTGTTAAGTGCGTTAGGCAGCTATGCGAGTAGCGTGGGCTCAAGCCCCAGCCATGAAAGAGCTTCTCAATTTGCCGCTCGGTGTCAGCAATAGATTGTAGGTCCCTTCTAGTCATGTGATTAATGTAACACACACAACATGAATGATTGGGAGAAGATAGGTCTTGACTTATCCCGATCTGTCGCGCCCACTAATTATTTTATAGAAGGTTTTACGGAAATTTGAGACTACGATAGAACACTGAATTAATCCAGAAAATATCACTCTCTAAGATAACCTAGTTTAGAAAGACGAAAAAGGACTTATCACGTAGTCAGAAAATTCCCATCAGTGACAGCTTCGTCAGCCCAATCAACTAATTTGTGTTTCCAGATCGAACTGTGATGGTCCGGTGATGTTACTGTCGCGAAAAGTCGATATTACCGCTTAGTCCGAATCTCATATAGGAGCTGAGGTTCCTAAAGCGTAATTGTCACGGGAAGATAGGGTCTTGAGTTTTTAGAAGTCACTTAAACTTTTTGAAATGTGCGTAGGTTCCTCGACGATTTGCGCGAGATTGCTAGTGGTGAATACTTCAGTTTGTCTTTCTGGGTTCCCAGTTCTGTTGAAGTATTGTAGTCTGTTTAAGTTGTAGAAATTTAAGTCGAATTCGTATCGAGCCAATTTTTCCAGTCGTTTTTGGAGTGATAAGGGTAGTAGAGGAACTTAAAAGACTCGCGAGGCAAACGTTTTAACCCTCAATATGTTTATTTTCTGTCAACTTACTAACCATAACTTTTTGTCTTATCTTTACAGGTATGTTCAACACTTTGGAGTTTAGCGTAAGTGACAGTTTACTCATTTAGAAAAGTGCATAGAATTTTAAGAATTTATTATTCCACTTTTGTGAGTAATACCTTCAAGTGTTTTAATAGAGGTACACACCGCTTCTGAATAGGTACAAATAATGAAATTAAAAAAAAAAAAAACGATCAATGGAATGAAATGACACAATTTTTTTTACAAACATTTTATTGGTTGACTCTAGTAGTGGATACTGCTTCCTTTGTTCATAATTACTTCACAAATTCGGTTCGGCAAGGAATCGTTAAGTGCCTTTAAGAAATCCAGCGAAATTTCTCTGCAGGCTAATTTAATGGCTGCAAAGAGAGATCCTTTATCTTCAAATTGATGGCCAGATTCGTACACTTTTCGTACTAACCATCCCCATTCATTTTCCATGAGGTTTAGGCCCGGTGACTATAATGTACACTGAAGCAATGTCACATTTTGCTCTCTTATTTAATTTTTAATTGTCCACGCCGTATCGATATATCCGTTGTCCTACTGGACAGCTCAATTTATTTGTCCAAAAATATCACACAATTTTACAAACATTTTTTTTCAATATTTCTCTGTAAGTCGTTGCTGTCATGTTTGATGTTTGAAACTCAAGTTCAACAGTTCCATAATAGCTAATCGCTCCCTCTTCCAACTCGCCCCTCTATCTACAGCGAAACCATTCAGTTTGACAGTTTGTCGTTGTATCTCCTCCTCCACTCACCGTATATGCAGACGGGACCGAAAATGACCCGAAGAATTTTCTCTCAAAACAGCAGAGAGCAACCTCATCCGCTTTTGATAGAGGCCATGCGTCTGTGCCGTAGAGCAGGACTGGGATGATTAAGGTCTTATACAGGGTCACTTTAGTCATTCGAGAAAGGGGTTTGCAACTCAATTGCCTTCTTAGCCCAAAGAGACAGCGATTGGCAAGAGATATTCTTCGTTTGATCTCTGCGCTGGTGTCGTTGTCTGAATTGACTGCGGACCCTAGGTACCTCAAAGTTATAACTGTCATCGGTGTTGAGTGTGCTTTCTTGTTGAGAGCCTTCATCGACTGCTAAACCCATCTTCGCCGCCTTCATCTCACTACTAACGAACGAGCCAGTGCCATCACGCTGCGTTCTTCCCAATGTGTCTTTATCGTCGGCGTATGCGAGTAATTGGACGGACTTTTGAAAGATTGTGCCTCTGGTGCTGGCGCGTGAGTTTTGCATAACTCTTCCAAGAACGATGTTGAAAAACTCGCACGACAGCACGTCGCATTGTCTAAAACCTTTTTCGACATCTAAGGCCTCGGTGAGTTTTTGACCAATTTTAATGGAGCACCGTACATTCTCCATCTTTATCCTGCACAGACGGACGGTTTGGCAGGGATGCCAAAACTAGACACGGCTCTGTATAGCTCGTCTATATAGACGCTGTCATAGGCGGCCTTAAAATCGATGAAGAGGTGGTGGGTATCGATTTGAAGTTCCTGGGTTTTCTCCAAGATCAGCCGGAGGTTGAATATTTGGCCGATGGTGGACTTTCCTTGCCTGAAGCCACACTGATATGGACTGACCAGGTTGTTGATAAGACCTTATAGGCGATGTCAAGAACATGCCTCTGTAGTTGGCGCAGTTCAGAGGGTCTCCTTTCTAAAGGATCGGGCAAACAATGCAGAGGTTCCATTCACCGCGCACACTTTCCTCCGACCATACTTTACAGATGAGTTGGTATATGCTCCTTACCAAGTCATCGTCTGCTGCTTTGAACAGCTCGGCAGCTAAGCACCAGCAGCTTTGTTGGACTTAAACTTAGATATGGCTATCTTCACTTCGTCCAGGTCGGGTGGACGGTTTTATTGGTCTTCGTTGTCCAGGTTGAATAATTTATTCTGCCTGAAAGCGGGATTTGGTTCTTCGTCGCCGTTAAACAGTCAGCAGAAGTATCAGCATCGACTGCGATTCTACTACGATGTTTCCGTATTCATCCCTGCAGGCTTTTGGTTCGGACTCTGTAGCCTTGACACGTTCATTTTTTCCTTTGGTAAAACTTCCGAATCTCATTCCTGCAGTAACATCTCTCTATTTCCTCGATCGCGGGCTTCTCATGATCTTTCTTCTTCTTCCTGAGAAGCCGGAGTTTGTCGCTTCTCTTCTGCTTGTAGAGCTCGCGAGCAGCTCTGGTCTTTCTGGTCCTTTCTCGCTTGATTTGAAGCTTACATGTAGCGATTGGTATCCCTAAAGTACCATATTCTGGTAAAATGTCCATCGTTCTTCTATATCTGGCGAGTTCATCAGCCTTACAGTTCCCTGGAATGTTCGTACGCCCCGGCACCCAGAATGACCTGGAGGGGATGGTTACTTCGAAGTTTATGTCAAAATTCAGTTTGGGTATGGCATAGTCTATGTTTCTTGGGGAGATTTTGAAACTATTCAGGTCCCCAAATTCTTTATTGGGCTAGAGTGAGATTCCTTTGAGATGAACGGTCGCACTGGCAGCCATTTGCCTGCTATAGATGACAATAGGAGTCAAACGAAACAGAATGTCCAGTGCTGCAGAGGGTGTTGTTCGAAGTGCACCACTTATGTAAAAACAAGGTGATCGTTGGACTTTATTTATAAAAGCTTATCGCGGTTAAGGCCTTCATTCAGGGCTTCATCCACCAGACGCAATGTAGAGCCAGTATGTTTTACGGGATTGCAATCCCCACTTATTCCCGATAGCCTAACGGACCCGTTGGAAGTCAAACTTTACTACAACTAATCCTGAAACTTGTAGCTTGAAGTCCTACTAATAATCGTGCTACATCGGTGATCCTTAAAGCTCCAACACATCTTCCTATTTATGTTCGACCATGTCTTCATGTTAACATGTTCTCACCAAGGAGATGAGTTTGTTTGAAATTCATCTCCGAATGAGAAATCTTCATAATGGATTCATGACCTTAGCCCCGAATCTTTCAGAGATTTAAATGTCCTTTATAAAGATCTGCTATCATATTTAAGAAAATAAATCAACAAGCCATGACATGGAACATTGTTGACTGTAAAAATGTGTTTATTGAAGAAAACATGCCACAAAATGACAATAGCGCAATTTTTTCATAACGGAAATAATTCCCCACAAATTCCTCAAGCATATAACATCCAGAAAAAGTGTATGCTCATCCATATGCATGAATGTGTGTATGAGTAAACATACAAATGTACATACACCATGAGTACCATCGTTGTGTCAACTCAGCAGCGTGTATCGCCGGTATCCTTTTTGTGCTGTCTTCCTAATATTGCATTTCGCGCATTTTGGTACACTGAATTCGGCCACTGACTGAGTTCGAGGAAATCGATAAATTGGGAACAATTTAGTTGAGAGCCAATGGCACTCACCTGACACGCACCTTTGTTGCAATGTGAATTTCAAAGAGAAATTCTACATACAGGGGTTTTCAATAAGAGCGCTACAAAAGTTTTTTTAAATAAAACAAAAACGGTTTTGGATAACAAAGAAATTCTTCATTCCTGTGAAAGTACGTTCGATGCCATTATGTATGGAACTCGATTTCTTTTGCATGGCCACCACGGGCACGCTTGCAGAAGTCCAGACGCTGAACCTAATTTTCGACGGTTTTCAAGCATAAATCGGCCGATACTGCTGCAATTTCACGTTCGATATTCGTACGAAGTTCAACAATCGTCGCTGGCTTGTTGGCATAGACCATAGACTTGACGTAGCCCCACAGAAAATAGTCTAACGGCGTCAAATCGCACGACCGAGGCGGCCAAGCGACTGGACCATTTCGTGAGATAACACGTTCATCACGGAAGAAGTACGGCCCAATGACGCCGCCGGCCCATAAACCACACCAAACCGTAATTTTTTCGGGATGCAATGATGACTCATGGAGTACGTGTGGATTGCTGCCTGACCAATACCGCATATTTTGTTTATTGACGAAGCCATCCAGCCAGAAATGAGCCTCATCGCTGAAGATGATTTTTCGATGAAAATCCGAATCATTTTCAAGTTGTTGCTCAGCCCAATTCACGAACATACGACGCTTCTGGTGGTCAAGCGGCTTCAGTTCTTGCGTCAATTTAATCTTGTAAGGATGTAGGCCAAGATCTTTTCGCAAAATTCGCCACAACGACGTCACAGAGATGCCCAACACTTGAGAACGACGTGTGAGAGACACATTTGGGCTTTCTGCAACTGAAGCCTCAGCGGCAGCAATATTCTCGACACTACGGGCACTTCTTTGTCTTACTGGCACGGGAACATTTTGTACTGTGCCTGTGAATTCAAATTTTTCCACTAGACGCTCAATTGTTGATCTGCTAGGACGATTATGACGACCATAAATTGGACGTAGTGCTCTTAACGTTGAGGCCACTGACTCCGAATTTCGGTAGTAAATTTTAATAATTTGGACTCGTTGTTGGCTCGTATATCTTTCTATCATGAAATGGCAAACCTAACTGAAGAGAAATGTCAAAAAACCGCAAGAAAAATATGGCGTCGTTTGCTGTCCCTGTCGCTCTACTTTTGTAGCGTCCCTATTGAAAAACCCTTTATTTTCAATGGAAATTAAATTGGAACTTAAGAAGCAATTTATTTTCCTCGTTGCAGCAGTCACTAAGGGCGAATGAGGGTTAATTTATGTATGTATGTTATGAAAAATTTCATGAAATTTCGGACTATTACGAAAATAAACTTACATAGTTCAAAAGACAAATATTCCTGGGGGTAGCACCTTGCATGAAACAAGTTATATGAAAGGATGTACCCATAGAAAAATAACAAAAAAAAAAAAAATTTTGTTCATACTCGATCGACATCATTTTGTCTTGTTGAACATAAGGGTAGAGCCACGCACTGAGCGACTGAGCGATGAGCGATTGAGCGACGAGCGATAGAGCAACAAGTCTGAGCGACGAGTGGCCTTTTACTGAGCGACGTAGCTCGACCGAGTAGTAGTGAAAATGTCGTTTTCGACAGCTGAAATTTAAAATTCCAAAATATTTGCTCCATTTTCACTTTATCGCTGAGCGACGAACTACAAAATTAGAACAAAATTGAATTCAGAGCGACGTCGGTCTGTCGCTCAGAAAAATCGCTCATCGCTCAGCAACTACGTGACCACAGTCCAGTGATGCCAGATTTTTTTTGGTGAAATTCCCCATTTTTGGGGACATTTTTGAAAAATGTCCCCATTCCATATCCGATTTTTCCCCACTTTTACCCCTATTTGAATTCCCGGTAAAAAACGTAAAAATGGATAAATTAAAACATAAAAAAAGGTTGCTTCTCTTTTATCAATAGAATTGTCAAACTTTTTTTTTTTCATTTTCTTTTGATCTTTTCCGGCTCTAAAGTTGCAAAATCATCTGAAAATGAATCGCTATCGGTGCTTTCTGCTTGGAGTTGAAGTTGAAATCAGTGACGCAGCGCTTTAAACGCTGTAATTCTTTTTTCTTCGGTTTTTATTTTGAAGCGAGTTCTATTTTTTACTACGTAAAATTAAAAAATTTGCACACATTTTGTTTTTCCCCATTTTAAGAGCACTTTTCCCCATTTTCCCCATTAAGTGAAAAATTCCCCAAAATGGGGAAAAATCCCCACATCTGGCATCGCTGCCACAGTCCTACGATTCCATATGTTTTAATTTTTTTTCGTCGCTCAGATGCTCGTCGCTCAGTCGCTCAGTGCGTGGCCCTGGCCTAAGACGACATAATTCTCAGTCGCCTTCAGGTTTCTGGGTTTTGCAGATATATTGGTTTTGAGTATAAGTGTGTGATGGCACATGTTTTGAACATGCAGGCGCATAAAGTTGGGCATACCTCGGGGCATGGACTTGAGAGTACCCATAAAATATTTTCGTCCAATTCCTGGACTTTTACTGTTTTTACAACATTTATTCACTTGCAATCCCGAAATATGTGAATGAAGTGCAGATAAGCAAAAGACCTCCAAGGTTAGGTTAAGTTAGGTAAAGGTTTGAGGTAAACAGTTTGAGATCAGCAGAAGTCTATTTTGGTACCACAGGTTATATCACTTGGCCAGAGGAAGAAAACTAGGAAAATAGAAAAATGGGGGTAAATTTAAAAATTTATAACAACTGAATTACACATTGTTAACATTTCTTGTCGGAAGAGTCGTTAAAGTAGCCAGGTCTACAAATTGTATCTACACGATGCATCAGTAGATAGGCGCGCCATTTAAACCATTTAAACCTGCGCTCCGCAACCTTGAGGGGTTAGGTGGGTTTCAAAATTCCAATTAAATTATCTTATTAAATAGAACAAGATGTCTAGAATATTCTCCCAACATTTTAAATCGATCAGAGTAAAATTCTAAGAGATAGACCTTTCGGTAGTTCCGCCCATCAGTCTGGTGCGTCGCACTTCCATCACGTTTTTCTCGAAACTCTATTCTCGAAATCGGTAGTCATGATTTCTCAAAAAGTTATGAACCGATCTTGTTGAAATTTTGCACACTTCTTCAAAATAACATTATCTAGAACCTGAACGAACGATTTTTATTTTCTTTTATCACAACTTACAGCCTTGGCCAAATGTATTAGGCACCCCTTAAAATTATCAATATATTCCAAAAAAATAAGATTAAACAAAATCAAAGTAAGCAGATATGATTAATAATTCAAGTTATTAGACAAAATTAACATTTCGTTTGGACCGCCTTTGGCCTTTATGACTTGAGTGACTCTGGTGGGCATAGAGCTGACTAGTTTGCGGCGCTCTTCCGAAGAAATATCGGTCCTTTCTTAGTGTAACACATTTTTAAGTGCTTGTTTTGATGTGATTGAGTGCTGCAGGATCCTACGCTTCAGAATAGCCCTTAGATGTTCTATAGGGTTGAGCTTCGGGGGCTGCGCAGGCCACTTAAGCAGGTCTTTAAACCACTTCATTCTTAGGGCTGATTTGTGGGATGGTGCATTGCTCTGTTAGAATTTGACATTTTCCATGTTGTTATCTCCAAAAATTTTGGAAAAAGAAAGTTGAACCACATTTTCCAACACATTTTTGTACTTGGAGGAGTCCATCCGACCGTCACCCACATGCATTTCGCCCACACCACTGGCGGCTTTGCATCTCTAGATCATTATACTGCATCCACCGTGCTTGACAGTAGGTACTACGCATTCTGGGTTGTACTCTTTGTCAATCCTTCACCTCGCAAAAGTCACACCAGGGTTGCCAAATATCCGAAAATTGCGGAAAAAAGCATTATTTTAAAACGATTAATTTGTCTAGAGAACATCAAAATTAGTTAAATTTTTTTATGTCAAAATTAAAAGTGATCCATAAATGGAACGTATCTCAGAGTGAGATTCATCTGAGCACAAAATATTGGACCAATTTTCTTCCGTAAAATATACTTGTTTTTTCGCACACTTCACGCATGCCTTCTTGTTTTTACCGAGAGCCACGGCTTGTTTCTTGCTTTGCATTCTTTACGTCCAGCTTTTTTAAGTCTTCGTCTAACGGTTCTGGAAGACATTTTTATTCTTTGATCCTTCAACAACTCAGCAACAAGCTCAAAAGAGGTTTTGCTCTGAATTTTTCGCGATTTGTGTGCTAACCTGTACCATTTAATTGTGCTTTGGACTGGACAACGTGTGCACTTTACTTCCTTTGCAATTTGAATTTGTTTCTTCCCTTCTTCAAATAAAAGCTGTATTTTCTCACGTTTTCCCGGATTCAGTTCACTTGCTTTCGGCGTTTTATAATAAAAGTGAACACATACTTCACAATTACTAGCAATAGAAAAAAAATTAGGCACGCGTCTGTCGATGTCGAGCAATGATCGCGGGCTGATCCTATATGGGGAAAAAACCCATAAAGTCGTTGTTGCATCACAAAAGTGCATTAATGACCTTTCTTAAAATATAAATTACTTTTTCAACCTCGTATTATGATGCCATAAGACATGCAATTCAAATAAATGAATTACGATAGAGGACTTCGCAGCAAAGAAAAAAAGAAAGGGGTGCCTAATATATTTGGCCAAGGCTGTATTTTAGAGGAAATTTAGAGGAAACGTGGTGAAAATTTGACCAAAAAATGGTTTTTTTTGTTCACAACTCCGCCAAAAATACTAATTTCATGTTTTCTTTTTTTCCTTCGTTTAAGTTCAAGCTTTATATATCTACTAACAGAAAAAAATTGCTTTTTTAATTTCTGATGAACCAGTTCCAGAGGTGCTTTTTTTTTAACCCGTAACCTGTTTTTAAATTCTTTGGCTATTCGAACTTGATTCGCTAGTTTTTTTCTTATAATTTACGCGCGCTAAAAGGGTTATGACAACCCTTAAACGAGAGCACGTGCAATAGGGAAATACAGGGTTTTTCAATAAGAGCACTACAAAAGTTTTTTTTAAATAAAACAAAAACGGTTTTGGATATCAATGAAATTCTTTATTCCTGTGAAAGTACGTTCGATGCCATTATGTATGGAACTCGATTTCTTTTGCATGGCCACCACGGGCACGCTTGCAGAAGTCCAGACGCTGAACCCAATTTTCGACGGTTTTCAAGCATAAATCGGCCGATACTGCTGCAATTTCACGTTCGATATTCGTACGAAGTTCATCAATCGTCGCTGGCTTGTTGGCATAGACCATAGACTTGACGTAGCCCCACAGGAAATAGTCTAACGGCGTCAAATCGCACGACCGAGGCGGCCAAGCGACTGGACCATTTCGTGAGATAACACGTTCTCCAAACTTGGTTTCCAATAAATTGATTGTGACATTCGCTGTGTGGCTTGTGGCGCCGTCCTGTTGGAACCACATGTCCTCCAAGTCCATATCATCCAATTGGGGCCAAAAATATTCGGTTATCATTGAACGGTAGCGATCCCCATTCACAGTAACGTGCCGGTCTTGATCATCACGGAAGAAGTACGGCCCAATGACGCCGCCGGCCCATAAACCACACCAAACCGTAATTTTTTCGGGATGCAATGATGACTCATGGAGTACGTGTGGATTGCTGCCTGACCAATACCGCATATTTTGTTTATTGACGAAGCCATCCAGCCAGAAATTATGACGACCATAAATTGGGCGTAGCGCTTTTAACGTTGAGGCCACTGACTCCGAATTTCGGTAGTAAATTTTAATAATTTCGACTCGTTGTTGGCTCGTATATCTTTCCATCATGAAATGGCAAACCTTACTGAAGAGAAATGTCAAAAAATCGCAAGAAAAATATGGCGTTGCTTGCTGTCCCTGTCGCTCTCCTTTTGTAGCGTCCCTATTGAAAAACCCTTTATTAGGGAAATTAGAGGAGAGACGTAGGTGATACCCATGCATGGTGGTCTTAAATGCCTGCGGGTTCCAGTGATGGGGAAACACAGAGCTACGAGATTGTTCCACATTCGCGTTGTACGGCTTATGAAAGAATCTCTATATTTGACTGTACGCCCGAAATTAGGCTTCAGGGTAAACTGATGAGTATTCGAAGCGTGATGTGAATTGCCGGTGAAGAATAAAGGGGCGGAATGCAACTGGCTATTTCGCTGAAGCACTGTTTGTGTAAAAAACGATAAAACACCGAGAGACAGGAAACATTTCGTTGGTGTTTGAACGATTCTATCCAGAATATGCAAGACGGTTTTGGGTATACCAGAGCGTTATGCTCGAGCTTAAGGCGAATGTAGGCCTTATAAATTGAGGCCAACTCAGAAGGAGTAAAGTATTTTTTGCACCGTTTGAAGAAACATAGACATTTCGCAGCATTTTTGGCGACTTCGAATGTATGGTCATTCCAACGAAGGTTGTCGTTGACTTGACACACATACCGAGAATGGAAAGTGTTTCGGTTTCGGCGATGCAAGTACCATTCACGGATAATGGTTGAAGAGTGGGGTTTCACTTGAGTGACAGAAGACAGCATTGGGTTTTGGATGCACTCTATTGGTTAAGCCCTATTTCATTATGTTGTCAAGGTCGGAATTTAATGAGCTTAACATACGTTGCCGTTCCTCTTCTACGTCCGAAGAGCAGGGACAAGAGTTAGGGAACGAATATGGGAAGTTGAGGGTACTGTCATCAGCAAAGGAATGGATTGGAGTAGAAGTTGCAGACAAGAGATCATTCATAAAAATGAGAAAGAGAGTCCAAGACGACTTGGATTGTACGGTTCGAAAGGTAGTTTCTAATCCATTGAAAAAGAGACACATCGATGCCAAATGCACGCATTTTCGACAAAAGAGCTGATGCCCTAATCTGTTTGAAATATCGAGCGCAACAATCTTACTTTCACCAAAGTGATAGATAGATTGGTTCCATATCCATTTAAATCACCAGTGGACCTGTTGCTGCGAAAACCGTACTGCCGGTCATTTAGGAGTTTTGGTGAATCAAGATACTTCATAAGCTGACGATTTATCAGCGTTTCCATGACCTTAGAAATAAGGGACGTAAGTGCAATGGGTCGGTAGTTGGAAGGAGAAGAAGATTCACCTTTTTGAGGGACGGGCTGGACAAATGCTAGGAAAGATGAAAAAGCTTACACAGTGGTTTTGCCAGCGTGGAAGAACACCTCTTCAAAACTTTGGGTGGAATACCATCTGGACCAGCGGATTTGTGTCTATTGAGACCACTAAGTACTCCTACGACTGTAATAGTACGAAAGTGGGCTTGTCCCATGGAGAATTCGACGCTCTCAAGTACAGGGGGAGACAAAGTAGAATCTGGAAGCGTTGAACTGGCCGCGAAGTTAGCGGCAAGCAGAGTGAAAGAAAAACCAGGAAAGTTGTTTACATGGACGCCTTAAAGAATTAATATCAGAAACTGAATGTTCAAACCTACTTATCAATTGCTTTGACGCCTTCCCACGCCAACGTAGTCGCTGGTATCAGCTAATTTTTGATAAAGCTTTTTGCCGTACTGACCACTGTTCCACAGAATGGTGACTAGTTATATGAGTAGTTGAAGGCAGTCCCATACTAGTTTGGATGTTATTTTATAAGCCTTGGTGGCTGGTAAAGTAGCTTTGCTATCTTTAAGAATATAGATTTTCTCTGATGCATATTTCTATAGCAAATGTTTCACCATGGAATATGGAATAAAAGGTTGCACACCTACCTCATATATCCTCAACACATAAATACTTTGCGAATACCGGTTATTAAATAAATTTTTCCAAGATTTATGTCATCTTTTTAACGAGCATGCCCTGACAAAAGTCAGGAACAACATACTCCCTTAGGGTTGATCACTCCTTAGTCCTTATCCTTATTCTTACACATTTTACGAACTGATTTGAAACCGCCCCTCAACCATATTTCTAAGTTCCCTTATTCGTCCGAACGTTGTTTTGTTTTCATATTTCAGCTGAGTCCTCATAAACTCAACACACCAATACATACGTCAGACATCACCATTTGGGATGCATCTGTCAAATCGAAAATTTTACGATGCCCTTGATGGTAATATGATAGCTTCTGACAATAGCTATGTGGATCTGTTTGGCTTTAGCGAGCTCGAGCATTATATCTCAGATATGATGTCTGTTATGTTATGGCTCACAATGGCTAATAAAATATGCCCTCAACGGAGCGACACAATTGGAGAAGGGTTAATCCTCAATAATAATTCAACGAAATGGAAAATTTATTAGGATGCTAAAAAAATCTGCGTACGTTTGGGGTTCATAACCCTTTTCCATATTACGGTTTAGAAATTGTATCTTATCGCTGCAGCACCAAATTGATGCGACGAAAATTTTAAAATGATTGTGGAATGTTTCACACCTTCCCAGACCGACGTTCGTTTGTAATATAAATTTTTTTTTTTTTTTATAAGTCCTTGTACAAGGCTTTCGAATGAAATAACATGCCTTACAGTAGAGTACATACATATATCCGTACATGGCCAGGAAAGTTGGTGGTGAAATGTATCAATGCACTTATGCATAGTCCTGGAAGACAGGACAGATAAATTGGCCATCAGTGTATTGTTGGAACGAGGAATTCATAAAACTTGGAGAGTGCCACAAGGCTAGAAGATGTACGATGCTCTAGAGAGCAAAGTAAACGCCTTGTGCGCTTCAGCAGAAGGTTAGAATCGTGCGAAGGAATATATAATCCGTGAGAGTGAAGTCGCGCCCTCGACTGACTACTCAACTCCCAAGTTAAACTTCATGAAATATTTTTCAGTAGCGTTTCCAACCAGGGCAGACTGGAAACACGAAAAAGGGATCAAGGATTTTTATACGACTATTTTTACAGACGGTTCGAACGTGGAATACGGAGTTGGCGCAGGCATATTAACAGAGAAACTGCATTTGTCGAAATCCTTTCGACTTCCGAATTTTTGCAGCGTCTTCTAAGCAGAGTTATTTGCTATTCAGGAAGCCTGCCGTGTACTGAAAAATTTTCAAAAACCCATCTACAATACTGCTATCTTCATTCACAGCCAAGCGGCTATAAAAGCTATTGATTCGGTCACCACATCCTCAAAACTGGTAAAGCAATACCAGGAAGAATTTAACTAACTGGGTGTCCAATGGTCACTTAAGTTACTTAATCTCAGACCATCGTTAAGCTGACGGCAGCGAAAGAGCCGGCGGGGATCCGCCCTTAACGACTTGTTAGCTGAAGTTGTTAATATTCCGCTAGGGGTTGTTAAGGGCAATATTCAAGACCACTCTCTCTCACTCTTAAGACGGCCAAACAATCGTGGAATAGACTAAGCAACTGCGTCATATCAAGGAAGATCTGGCCCAGTTACAACAAACGAAAAACAAACGAGCTACTAAACAGATCAAGACCAGATATTGCAAGAGTCGTAGCCCTTAGCACAGACCACTGGACAATAGGAGAGCACGCAGCCAAGTTAAGTACCCCCCACAACACTTCCTACCGTATTTGCAAGGATAAATGCGAATAAGAATCTCTGCATTTCCGTGTAAATGTCCAGCCCTAACGAGGCTCAGGCAACGCACTATAGGTAAACCCTTCTTCGACGACGTGAAAGATATTTCCGAGAAAAAAAGATTTATGAACTAATCTTTTTCCATAATTCCACAGGTTGGAACTCGTTAACAACCAGGTCAAATGAGTTGTACACAGCGCATCCCAGCGCTAATTTTGTTCTAAGAATCGTCACCTCTACCTACCTATCTACCACATACTCCCGTAAGCGTTTTCCACCACCTCCCAGACTTTACTTTATCTGCAATGAGCCTGTTCCCCTTGTCACCGCATTACGTGACTTGGGTGTTATCTGCGATCGGGAACTCAATTTTGGGTATTCGGTAGTATTATTCGTTGAGCCAACTCTGCGCTAGGTTTTGTAAAGCGCTGGTCCAGGGAGTTTTCGAACCCATAATGTCACGAAATCCCTTTACATCAGTTTCGTAAGGCCTTTGCTTGAATACGCTAGCCAAGTATGGTCCCCTCATTATGATATAAAGGGTTTTTCAATAGGGACGCTACAAAAGTAGAGCGACAGGGACAGCAAACGACGCCATATTTTTCTTGCGGTTTTTTGACATTTCTCTTCAGTAAGCTTTGCCATTTCATGATGGAAAGATATACGAGCCAACAACGAGTCGAAATTATTAAAATTTACTACCGAAATTCGGCGTCAGTGGCCTCAACGTTAAGAGCGCTACGCCCAATTTATGGTCGTCATAATTTCTGGCTGGATGGCTTCGTCAATAAACAAAATATGCGGTATTGGTCAGGCAGCAATCCACACGTACTCCATGAGTCATCATTGCATCCCGAAAAAATTACGGTTTGGTGTGGTTTATGGGCCGGCGGCGTCATTGGGCCGTACTTCTTCCGTGATGATCAAGACCGGCACGTTACTGTGAATGGGGATCGCTACCGTTCAATGATAACCGAATATTTTTGGCCCCAATTGGATGATATGGACTTGGAGGACATGTGGTTCCAACAGGACGGCGCCACAAGCCACACAGCGAATGTCACAATCAATTTATTGGAAACCAAGTTTGGAGAACGTGTTATCTCACGAAATGTTCCAGTCGCTTGGCCGCCTCGGTCGTGCGATTTGACGCCGTTAGACTATTTCCTGTGGGGCTACGACAAGTCTATGGTCTATGCCAACAAGCCAGCGACGATTGATGAACTTCGTACGAATATCGAACGTGAAATTGCAGCAGTATCGGCCGATTTATGCTTGAAAACCGTCGAAAATTGGGTTCAGCGTCTGGACTTCTGCAAGCGTGCCCGTGGTGGCCATGCAAAAGAAATCGAGTTCCATACATAATGGCATCGAACGTACTTTCACAGGAATAAGAATTTCATTGATATCCGAAACCATTTTTGTTTTATTTAAAAAAACTTTTGTAGCGCTCTTATTGAAAAACCCTGTACATACCAAGAGACTCGAAGCCGTTCAGCATAGTTTCATCGGCTTTGCCTTACGAAGACCCTTGGGTAGACACCCATAACCTGCCACCCTACAGGGATCACTTGAAACTGATCAATTTGAAAAACGTCGCTATGTTGCCAATATACTATTCTTTCATCAGCTATTTAGTCGGCAACACAGATTGTCCATCGTTACTTCAAATGATTTCCCTTAACACTAATCCCCGCAACCTCAGGTCTGTTCCGCTGTTTCGTCTTGTCCTTATGGTTTGCATGAACTCATGTCTACACAAATAACACGCATAACACTTTTAATTTCCACTGTAGCAAAATATCTCTGCGAAATGCCCTTTACAGCCTCTCTACCTCCTCTTAACCCAGTCTCATCTACCCTCCCATCGCTTCTCATAGCTTTAAGCTTTTAATTCTTAGTTGTTAAGATTCAATAAAAAATCAAAGAAAAAAATGCTATAATTATTGAAAAACTCCCTTCCCTTACCTTACACCCCGTCTCTACGAGAAAGATTTCTGTCTTACTACAAGTTAGACTTCATGTCTGACATATTAACTTCCCACCTTGGTAGGGGAAGTAGTGCAATCGGTCCGAACAAAATGTTTAGAGCTATGAACAAGGCTTGACACTAGAAATCGTTTGCAACCATTTTCGAAATAATGTCTGTGTGTGTGTGTGATAATATTTTTCGCTTTCGATAACTTGAGAACGAAACAACGCACGATCATGCGGTTTCTTTTGTTTTGTTTGTCAGCATGAAACTTAGAGCTGTTTAGATATTGAGCACAATCGGTCTAGCAGATGTTGAGGGAATTGAAGAAATGTTTTCTATCAAGTTCGCGCCACAACTCTTTGTGAAACAATTAAACAGTGTGCATTCAAATTGTTCGCCTTCGATGAATGTTTTCTTTAATTATGAAATAAATAAAAATAGGACTGGCTCCCCAGTCGAATTTTGTTTTTTTCCTTTGCTGGGCAAATTCTGCCAAGAAATTCTTGCTGTAAAGGCTTTAAAAGCATTGGCAGAAATAAAGAAATTAACTGAAAAAAAAGCGAAAACATAGTTTCTTCGTAAAGCCATTTTTGGCAAAAAGAGAATTGCATAATTTAGAAGGACATTTGTTAAGCGATATTCGTCAGTCCGCCATATTCGCTCAACGAAAGTTACCAAACGAATGAAAATCTACCTGCCAAACGTTCAAATGCCAAAAATCTGCTTGGGTTTCTGTCTGGAACGAAGACAAGAATTAAATGCAGACGGAAGTGTCCTGACGAAATGCCGTCTGGACATTTCCCGTCTACACGAGAAATTTTTCTTTCAAGTTTCATTTCTTGTCGACTATTCCGATTCGTCGAGACAGGGTGTTAAGTGTCCGCTTTTTAGATTTAACTACTTGCTTGTATTAAGTTGAATAATAAATAAATTTTAACGTAAGCCACAGACTATCCCGTAAATACTGGATGTACATCAATCTCATTTGAAATGAATTGCAGTTCTGGGAATATTGAGTTTCGATTTGGCGATGAAATTTCATTCCATTTAACAATGTTTGCGATACCAGGAAAATCAGCAATCTGTGTATATCACATTATTTGATTGGAAGATTCTTGTTACGGAAATGCAAATTATTGTTCATGGCTGGGTACAGAATAACCATTACGGAGGTAAAAAACAAACAAGTGCCTCGGGAATCTCAATGTTAGCTGGGTAGATTTCAATCCTTTCGCTGTATAGTGACTGAAATTAGTTTCTGGCTTGACTGTCGAATATACACCGCCATCCATAAGATTCCGGGAAAACCATTCTGTCAAACATAAAAGTGTTTATCTTTTTCTTTTTAATAATCAAAATGTACATATGTACGTATGTATGTTTATATTCTTCTGGTCAAATGAACAAATTAATGAAAATTAAAGGACTTGGGCAATGAAATGAAGTTAGATCTTTTTTTGTCGAAAAATCCACATTATACTTGCACCACCTTACCTTGAGCCTTGGATTGATTTCCAGGCTATTTAAAGGATCTCCCAAAGCTTGTCTTTCGACGTCGGACACTGTCTAAGAACCTCTCTACCAAATTCGTTCCAAAAGAGCTCTATTGGGTTGAGGTTGGGTGAAGGCACAGGCCACTTCATATTTATCAGTGTTCCTTTTTGATTTTTTTGATCCAAGTATGCTGGACAAAGCTTGGGAGCATGTTTTAGATTGTTGTATTGATGTGAATCCACGGCCTATTAATCGCAAACCCGATGGAAAGGTGTCCGTACTTCTCCTTACTTATGATTCCATCGATTTGGACGAGATCTCCAACACCGGCGGAAGAGAATATCCCCAGACCATTATTGAAACATAGCTATTCTTGATTGTTGGGTCCACACAGCTGTAGCAGGCCGTCGAATTTAAACTCTCCTTTTTTTTCTCTAAAAAGCTCAAATTTGGACTCGTCTGTCCATAAGACTTTTGACCAATCGGCTGATATCCAACCCTGGTGCCTTCTTCCTCAACCTACTCGTTTGACCTTCTTTTGATGTCTTGGCAAAGGTTTTCGTACTACCACTCGATCGTGAAGTCCTGGAGCAGTTCAGCGCCTTTTTGTCGAGAGTTACTAATATCTGCTTTGAGTGTTGACGGTTGAATTATGCAGAGATTTCTGGAGGTCGGGTCCTCCTGTGTTGGTGTTAATTTTTTTTGTTCTTTTCCGGATCTTGAGAGTCGATGGCTCTTCAAAGCGGCATATTGTATCATCCACTGTCGACTTCGATATTTTAAGCTTTTCTGACATAAAAGAGGACAATCATAGAAGGATTTGAAATAGGAAATAGGTCTAGAAGTGGGATATCAACCAGCTTAACCCCCTGCCAAATAGACCCATTGCGATGCCCATTGGGGGAAAGATACCTCCAGCTGGTGGAGCAATCCCAAGACCACTTTTCAATAGCCCAAGAGTTTTGGTGTGGGGTGTTTCCTCACCAATAGGCCAGCAAAAGAAGCAACACCTATAACCTTCTATTAGGAGCGTGCTATGTATACAATTTTTAAATAAAACAACCTCGTCCTCAGTCAGGCTTGACATTATCATGTATTTTATAGAAATGTGTGTTAGGGTTACTGTAGTTGATTCGAACAAAACGTCTACCTAGAAACGTTCACGAGTCAAATGACAGAGATATGGGCTGATTTCATAAGTCATTTTGAGATCACTGAACTGAAGTAGTGGTAATTTTGCCAACAAGGCATCATTGCTGACGAATTTTCCTATCATTGACTGTGACTGTGACTCGGGCATTTAGTACTAACAAAAATCGACGTAGAGGAGATAATGAAACTGGGTATGCAGTAGGCTTTCGAAAGATTGCGAGTGAGGTGTTGGCTTGAGAGATTCTCTAAATTTATTTAAGTATGATGCTAAAGAAGTCACTTGATAGCGGCTCATTTTGTCCAGTTCCTTTTTGATAGCAATCATCTGGATCAGTGAGATCGTTACCGTGATGAAGTTGGGAGTATTCTTCATAGTCCTCCCTGCACAGGTGAACGCGTTTGGAAGGGATGACAAAAACCAGATATGACTAGGCATAGCTCCCCTCTAAGAGTTTGATTGATTTGGTTTTATAAGATTTTCCTGAGGAACCGCCAAGGTGTAAAAATCAACAAGTCAACCATCCAAGTTCTTGACCTAAAACCGGACCAATTAGGTGGCTGACGAAAGGTTTAAGCCATTCGCACATTATGCCGGAAAAGATTTGAAGAGAGTGATGCCTCTGTAATTTGTACAGTTGAAGGTTGTACTTTCTCGTAAATTGGCTAAACGCTGATGGGATTCCATTCTTTCAGTTATACACACGTCTGACCAAATCGTAGAAATGATGTGGTGTATGCTCTCTACCGATTCAGCTGCTTTAAATGGATCTGCCGAAAAGTCTTCAGATCTAAAACACTGACTTTGTTTTAATTAGGTGGACAGAAGTTCTAGCTATCATCGACTAGATTGAATGTTTTTTTTTTGTCTGAGACCGAACTGTTGGTCTTCTTCGCCCTATGCAGTCAGCAGAGCATTTTTTTTAAACTCAGCACTGACTGTGACTTTACTAGAAAAGCCTATGTTATTCCCGTTTCTTTTGCAGGGCTCCAAGTACTAACCCTTATTCCTTGTCTCACTATGGCGATGGTCGTGTAAATCTACGGCATTTCTTATTAATATGAGGGATTTTGGGTTAATTGAGAAATTTCGAGATACGTCTTCGGAAGTGGAAATCACCATGCTCTCTCCTCCAGAGCGCACTCAACCTGGTCGCTGACTGGTGCAAGGAAGTTGGACCCAAAAAAACACCATAGTTTCTTTCACAAAGAGAAGGAATCTAAGTAAACTGCGAAAATCCACTCTGTTCGGTGAAGCAATAGAGTTCTCAAAAGAAACTAAGTACCTGGGCCTCACCAAAGACGAAAAACTCAATTGGTACATCTCATGAAAACCATAGACAGAGTCAGGACTACCTTACAGACCAGCAAAAGTCTCATTGGTAAGAGCTGGGGAATGAACCCAAAAATGTCGCTATGGCTCTATACAGCTGTAACTAGACTATTGTCACCTACGCAGCACCCGTATGGTGGCAAAAAACGAACAAAGGACCACGCACGACAGACTCAACAACCTCCGAAGACTAGCTTGTGTGTCTATTACGGACGCCATGAGAACAACTCCTACTGCAGCTCTAGAAGTTACCCTTAACCTTCCACCGCCCCATCTTCAGATACAGAAAGAAGCCATGATAAGCGCCTTTATGCTAATATTTAAAGATAATGCTTACTCTAAACTAGTTCATCCTGATATTAGTTTGAAATTAAACAGAGATGAGCTACTTAAAATTACCATCACGGATAACTGTCTACTAAGATTTAACTTCAGCCAAAACTTTAAAGTCACATTCCCAAACTGTCATAATTGGGAACAGAATAAACCCACATTTGCTAGGGATCCACATGTTTGGTACACAGATGGATCAAAAACAGATGAAAGGGTGGGGGCTGGAGTATTCGGTGTTAATACAAAAACATACATCCACGCAAGCATGGACAAATACAACACCGTATTCCAAGCAAGTATATGGTCGTTATTCCAAGCAGATATCTTTGCTATAAAACTATGCATCAGAGAAAATATAAACTGATCTATATCAAACAAGGACATCTATATTCCCTCTGACAGGAAAGCCGACCTTCTAGCCATAAAGGCCTATGAAATAACATCGAAACTAGTATGGGGCTGCGTACAACTATTTACAGCACTAACCAGCTCAAATAGAGTTAATCTCACTTGGGTGCCAGGACACAGCGGCCACGTAGGCAATGAAATAGCAGACTTACTAGTCAGAAAAGGATCCGCATCAAAGCTCATGATGCCATTAAAACCTAACTGAAAAACAGAGATCACCATAACTAAGCGAATATTGAAGATAATAGGCAAGTCAAAATGTTCAAACCAAACATGCCCCATACCAGAACGATACAACTCCTAGAAGTCAGGTTCAAATGGTTACAGGCTTCCTAACGAGACACCGTCGAGTCAAAAAACACCTAATGACTATGCGAATAGTACAAGACAACACAAGCAGAATGTGCAATGAAGATGAAGGATCAGCAGAACACATTTTGTGTCACTGTAACTGTCTAATCAGAACATGTCATCGCCATTTAGGCAAATTATACGAACGTAGGATATATCCGCCAGCTCACTCAAAAACATCTCTGGATTCATCTCGAATTCAGGCATCATAAGCGAGCTCTAATTGGAGAAAATCACAATCACATCGGTGGTCGCAGGTAACTCGGTCCTAGCTCTACCTACAATCTAATCTAATCTAATTCCTTCGCTATAGTGACATTCCACACAGCAGCAAAGGCAATTAGCCTTAGGGGGTAAACAGCTGGTATTGTTTTAGCTGTGCCAACTAACTGTCTTTCCAAGAATGCCTCTAGTTTCAAATGTTCTATCGAGGAGATCGTAGAAAAAGGCCTGGGTGGTGTCGTCCTTGTTCTCCATAGAACTCATAAGGCGAGTATAGCCTTGGGTCAAACTGTCAACTTGCGTTGGCAAATCTTCCTCTAAATTTGCGTTGCTTTTGCTTTCTAAGTATGTTCAGCAATCGATATAACAGTTGTCACAGTTTTTCATTCTCTTTTTGCCCAAGCCAATCCATCGAATGGAGGGCAGTTACGAGTAGGAGCCGGATAAAACTCTCCTTCCATCACTCTTGCAACGAGACCAGTTCTTAGAACTTTCAACGAACAGACAAAATCTTTCCAAAAAGGCTTGCAATGGCCTTAAAACGAACTACATGTCCTTCCCTCTCCACTCTGCATGTATCTACATGCATATGTACGTTCGTCAGAAACTTCCGTTGACATATCAGTGGGAGTATAGAAAGGTTTTCAAGCCAAATCTATAATTTGTTGATCGGATTTATTGATTAAACTTGATGGTGATCCCAAATACCATTGAAAGAGTCACCTCCTTCCCCCCCTCAGACCAAGACTTTTATTCATTTACATATTGAACCGTTCTACAGCATGACAGATACTATCTTTTCGTTGACCTTGTATTTGTTCAAACACTACTAACCCGTAATCCACATAAAAACGACGATAATAAAATATTGATGGCTTGCCTGAATCAGTATTACATTCTCCGTTTCCGCTTGACAGCGATTTCTTCCCAAATGATGACCTTTCTCTTTTCGAAAATTTAAGATAAATCAAATAATATCCTTTGGAGATAAACCAAACGAGGGGAACTCAAAGAGCACATCATTTCCTCATAAATCAACGCTGTATTCAAAAACTATATCGAAGGGTTGTCCCGTCCCACGCCCAGATGTAGCGAACACAAGTGAACTCCTTGTACAAATACTTCCACTAAATCAACAGCGTCCTTCTTCACGTTGCACGAGTAACCGTGGGTAAATCTGGGAAAGCGCTACAAGGGCACTATGATCCTACTTAGTGAAACTGCCCCGTTCTACAAGACATGTCAATGTTGGTATTTCCAAGCAAAGCGATATGGCACTATTACCACACCCCCCACCCCCCACCCAAGAAAGATGACAGCGGAAAAAAGGAGGAAAGGAATTTGGCCTTTTTTTTTTTTCTTATCGCAGATTTACGAGGGGGATGGGGCGTTTGTAGAGTAATCACAAGGAATGAGGGGTGGATTCAAATAATCATTCAAGGACCCGGAGTGCTCCCTCTCCTGAGGGGGCCTCCGTATATTTTCTCATATTAACAACCTAAGCATGATTTGTTCTTATGAAGGGTGGTGGTGCTCTCTCGTCTAAGTGACAATTTTATCTATGCACAGGGCGTGATGGGTGATGGGGGGTTGCTTCTTGCTAAAAGTCAAGGACGACGGATGTAATAAATAGTCACTTACCCTTTTATCCGGATTGAGGAAGGTGAAGATGATCATCATCACATTGTAGGGCGTCCAGCATATGAGAAACGCGGCAATTATCACAACCGAGATGCGTAGCGACTTCATTTTTGCCTTGTGTATCAGTCGCTGGCGATTTGTCTGAACTGAGGGCTTGTTCGTGTACACTGCCAGCTTGGAGCCCTGGAACATTTTCTCGCTGCCTGTAAAAAGATGCAAAGTGTGAGTAATGGAGGACATCAGAGTAATTGGGAAATAAAAAATGATGCTCTCCATGCTTTCCGGTGGGGGGGATGTCTGAGAGCGTAGTAATTTATTCGGAGTGTGTTTTCGCTTTTAATTCGGTACGAAATTTGAGGAACGAAAAATTACAAAAAAAAAAAAAACGAAAAAATCATATTCCGGGAAAAATGATTAACAAGTTGAGTTTTGGTGTAAAATTACGGAGGATGGTGGGAAGTGTGATCATTTCTCAGAAATGAACTGAACAAGTATAAGGTTTCCGCTGACGCGCAGGTGACTTCGACAATCGAGTTATCCACGTCGACAGTTTTTCCCGGAATTGAGGTAATTCCCACTGATGTATTTGGATGGGAAAATAATTGTCATTGTAGGAGGATGTGATGAAAGATACCGAAGTTAATGATTGAAAGAGTTTCACGAAGTTATTTTTTGTATGAAGGTGTTCATTCTGAACACGTGATTTAATCTTTTGTGACATTGTGTGTTCCCTCCAAATTTCATCACCGTAAATCAGTGGGTAGTGATTGTTAAAGTTTTAAATTTGTTATAAGTAATTGAATTTAGAAAAAAAATTGGAAACATACCGACGTAGGAATGGTGGGAGATTACCATCTTTCATTTCGTCTTCTTAAAGGCATGCCAAGGAGTGTCAACAATTTTTCAGAGTCGAACAAGCTGAAGCAATCAGATCTCAAAGTATGAACCGGAAGCGTAAGAGTAAATGGCTATTTGTAGAGATTAGATTATAAGTAGAGGTGGCATCGAGTGACCTTATCACTGCGGCCGCCTATGGGCCTATTGTGATTTCTGATTAGACAGAGCCAGTGACACAAAATGTGTTGTGCTGATCCTTCATCTTCGTTGCACATTCTGCATGTGTTGTCTTGTACTATTCGCATAGTCATTAGGTGTTTTCTGACTCGACAGTGTCTCGTTAGGAAGCCTGTAACCATTTGAACCTGACTCCTGGTTAGTCCTAGGAGTTGTTTCGTTCGGTGAGCTTTGTTTTTCAGCCAGGTTTAAATGGACCACAGAATGGTCTTGTCATCATGAGGTTTGATGCGGATCCTTTTTCGGCTAGTAAGTCTGCTATTTCATTGCCTACGTGGCCGCTGTGCCCTGGCACCCAAATCAGATGAATTCTGTTTGAGCTGGCTAATGTTGTTAGCACTTGTACGCAGTCCCATACTAGTTTCGATGTTATTTCATAGGCCTTTATGGCTAGAAGAGCGGCTTTGCTGTCAGAGAGAATAAAGATGTTCTTGTTTTATATAGATCTGTTTATATTCTTTCTGATGCAAAGTTCTATTTATAGCAAAGATTTCCGCTTGGAATACGGAGTTATACTTGACCATAATTTGTAGAGACCTACAATAGATCATATAACGATTTTATGTCGAAAATGATAGAACATTTAAACCTTGCAACCAGCCTAAAGCTACGAGCAGACGATATGCAAAAGTGGCATATACATAAGTATATGCGAATCTGACGTCATTTTTGCGTCTTCATATGCGATTTTTGCTGGCATATCGACTGAACACGTTTTCGAGACAGTCTGCTGTCAAACCATGTGTAGGCGATATGCCACACTCAAATTGCAAATCAATTTGCCACTTTTCGGCATATCGTCTGAACACTCTTGCATATAATTTATAACAATTTGACAGCATATGCCAGCATGCCAACGATTTGCCACCGCACGAATACAAAACATTGCATATTCAGCCATATTCGAGCAAATCAGTGTTGTTTTAATTTTTGTTTTTACCAGGTTAAAGCGATTCTTTTTTTTTTTTTTTTTATTTATTTATTTATTTATTTATCTACAAGCGGTAATAGGCTAACAGATATATGATAACATTTAACAATAATTAATAATTATATAAGTAATAATTAAAATGTAACAAGGAACAAAATTTCATTTTTGAATTTGGCACGAGATAAACTAAATAAATCAATATGAGTACATACTTCATTGAAATTTGGAATTGATTTTGCTAAAAGTTCATTTCAACCATAATTGGTTCTATGAGGTTTTTCAAATAAGAAAACTCTGGCCCTCAATAATTTAGCAGGTACATAAATGGGAACCAATGCAAGTAGAGAAGGACACTTAATATGATAGCATAGTAAAACTCTTACCAGCATTACACCATGAATAATACGCCTAGATTCTAAAGTTTTGATAGCTAACAGCAAACATCTTGCTTTATAGTCTGGACAATAAGACCAGTGCATTTTATGAAAAATGTATTTAGTAAATCGCCTTTGGATCTTTTCAAGGCGGTCAGAGTGAACTCTGAATGCCGGGCTCCAAATCACATCACCGTATTCCAAAAGAGATCCTACGAGGGATGTAATTAAGGATAACAGAGCAAAAGGATCACAAAAATCCTTTGCATTAATATTCAGTTTTAAGCAATTGGCATTACACCACTCAGAAAGCGAGCTTAAGTCATTTTGAATGAGATGACAATCATCTAAGCTTTTAATTTTTAAAAACAATTTAAGGTCATCTGCATATAAAAGACATTCACAATACTTAATTATAGAAGTAATGTCATTAATGAAAATTATGAAAAGCAGTGGACCTACATAAGTGGCTACCTTGGAGAACACCCGATGTACACATAAAAGATCTAGACGACGTACTGTCGATCCTTACTATTTGTTTTCTACCAGTAATGTACGATGACAACGAGTCTAAGATTTTGGAATGAAATCCAAAAAGTTCTAATTTTTTCAAAAGAGTCTTGTGATTCACAGAATCGAAAGCTTTGCTGAAGTCAGTATAAACAGAATCGACTTGCAATCTGTTCTCTAAGGCGTTAGTTACATACGATGAGAAGTAAGCTAAATTGGTAATCGTTGATCTACCAGATATAAAACCATGTTGAGCATCAGACAAGAATTCTCTAATAATAAAATCTAGTCGATTTTTTACTAAGCTTTCAAATAGCTTGGGAATAGCTGAAAGCTTACATATACCCCTGTAGTTCTCAACATTGTTCTTGGGACCCGATTTGTGAATGGGTACCAAGTAAGAATGCTTCCAGTCGGGTAAAAAAGTACCCTCGTGCAAAGACATGTTAAAAATACTGAGCAATGGGATACAAAGCGAGTTAAAACACCGCTTAAGGACAATGGCTGGTATACCATCGACTCCTGGTTTATTGTTAGGCTTAAGTGATTGAAGCGCCGAAGTGACCTCTTCAATACTCAGTTGGATATGTCCAATGTCAACTTTTCCACAAACATGGTCTAACGATTTACTATCAAAGTTCGAGTCCGAGTAAACCGATTCAAAAAAATTAGCGAACATTTCAATGGTGCAGTTAATGTCCGAAGACTTAACATTATTGAGAAACATAATATTTGGAATACCCACAGATTTTCTTTTAGAATTAATAAAAGACCAGAAAGATTTGCTATTGACTTTGATGTTATTTTCAATATTCAGGATGTAAGCTTTATAAAGAAATTTACTAAGAGTAAAAAACTTTTTACGTAAGTCACTAAAGTGGTTATAATCTAATTGATTATTCGATTTTTTATACTTCGAATAGGCTTTGCGTTTTAGTCTTTTTAGCTTTAATAATTCATGATTACCCCAAGGGGGGCCAGAGATTTTTCTTTTATGAGTTTGAGGGACAAATTTGTCAAAACCCAAAAATAAGATTTCAATAAAGCGTATATACATACTTTCAAGGCTAAGATTCATAAACTCATTTAACCAGTTAAAACTAGAAAAGAAATTATTCATTTCTACGTAATTAGCTTTAAAAAAGATATATGACTTTTCATAAATTACATTAGGAACATTATAAGTATAAAATTCAATTTCTAAAAAAAGTTCTTTATGGTGAATAGATTCTTTTAAAAGAGAAAGAGGAGCACATGTTAAACTAACTTTCAATTCATCGCAACAAATAAAAATGAGATCTAGTATCTTCGTTAAAGTATTAAAAATATTATTTACTTGAATAAAGTTTAGCGAGTAAAGAAAGTCTATAAGCAAAAATTCAAAATCTTTCTTTATATTAAACGGGAATAGCATTTTATCGGTCTCAGACCACCTCCACTTCAAATCGCACAAATTAAAATCACCAAGTATACAAATATTATCTGATACAGATTCAGTCGCTGTATTTGGTTTTTCCTTTTCGTTTTTTTTTTTTTATTTTTTTTTTATAATGCACGCGCGCTAGAGGTGTTATGACTAGCCTTAGAAGAGACTAGCTGATACCCGCGACTACGTTCGCGTGGAAAGACATCACATTATACCCTATGTCCTTTTCCGGGTTTCAAGGAATCGATGAGTAATTATAGACTTTCAATTCCTCATATTAACTTTGCAAGACCTTCCTGTAAACAACATTGCTGGTTTTTCTTTCTAGCTCGAGGATGACCAGGCTATCAGGTCAATTGACTCTGAGCCCGCTAAGGGACAAAAAGTCATTCAGTGAAAATAGCTCTATCCCTCACTCATGAAACGCAATGCCCTCCAGCGTGATGAATAATTAGGTACATTACATATATTCTGTCAGAAAAATCAATTAGATCTTCCATAACATCGCATGGGTTTTTCGGTACATTTTTCTTTCCTCCTCTCTCCATCACCAATATCAAAAAATACTTCCCTCAAGTCACGGCGAAGAGGGATACGCATGTTAACTTCTAAGAAGGGGACTTCGACATTAGGCTTTCAGATTAATGACTTGAGACAGGCCTTCACTTCATTTGCTGTGTTCTCCGTGACACAACCGGCTTGGTCTGTCTAAAGCCACCACCCAAAAGCACTCTCGGAGCATCCTATTTCGATACTCAATTCTTTTCTATGAGCCATGGTACACTCATCCCAAACTATAACTTTGGCTTCTCGAAGCACCTGAGCCAAGTGACCAATGGCCAAACTTTAACGGCCTCTATCTTGGCCCACAGTTATAATTTTGGAAAACGGTACAACACGTGATTATTTATTTCTGTTTTAAAATATAATCACAAAATTTCAACTACAAAATGCAATTTAAATTTTTTTTTTCATACAAACTTCAACACCCTGTAACACCCTGTGGAAGCCGAATTTCGAAATGTCCTTCCTTATTCCTTGTATACATCATAAAAGGAACCACTGTGCAAAATTTCAGCTTTCTAGGTCCAAAGGTTCCGGCTGGGCGTTGATGAGTCAGTGAGTGCGTCAGGACTCACGAAGGAGGAGAGACGAAGGAGACACCGATGTATGTTGGTCTTGAATTTTTGTGGGTTGTAGTGATGAGGAAACACAGAGCTATGTAGATTTTTGAAGAGTTTGCAAAACGATGAGATACGGGAGGACTTTGCACGATAGGTATCCGCAGACTTTGAACAAATTCCATCTCTTCTGACGATTGTAGGGAAAGATTTCTAACAGCAGTCATTGCCTCTGCATTATATGTTTTAAAACACCCGGCTTTCAAGAAGCCATCAGAGAGAAGAAGAAAGCCTTCAAGGTCTGGATACACTTGGGGGACTCATCTTCTTGAAATCGGTACATGGAGGTGCGAAGAACTTGGAAGTTGGCTGTTAGAGCAGCTGAAAAAAAAAATCTTGGAAGGAGTTCAGCGAGAAATTGGGACTGTTATATGGAAACAAGGTGTTCTGACAGGCCATCTGCAAGGAAGGAAGTTTAATATAACTTGCAAGCTGTATATGTATATGTAATTTTGAAATGCTTATAAATCCAATCTTCAATAAACACTACAAAAACCACAGCACTGCCTATCCGATTCCATTCAAACCACTCTCTAAACAGGGCTGACACTAATGGAAATAAGCTGTAAAGTTCTTAGCAAAAAATCGTGGCTTTCATCTGCGTTGTCTATTTCCAACACCAAAACCACTTTCCTCTCGACATTTTAAGTTTATTTCAGCGCTTTAAAATTGTTGACTAGAAATAGTTTCGCAAACCTGCCTATGATTGGAAATATGCGATACGCCAATTGCTTTGTATATCGTGTAAACACCTGACATATAGGGCAAAACATTTGCGATTCCATTTCATGGCATATCATATGCTGGCGTGAGAACACGTCTATATGCGAATTTGCGAGCACTGGCAAACGTTTGGAATTTTTGACACATTTACGAATATTTACGTGATGTCGGCACTGGCATATATATGCAACTTTTGCATATCGCCTGCTCATAGGTTAAGTGTTGTCTGGATCTTGTTGAGCATCGACCAGAAGTTGTGTGTAAGGCCAAGTTCACTTGGAGTTTGTAATAGTGATTTGTTCGGTTTGCTTTAAAGCAGCCCATTTCGCTGTCCCTCATAGGCTCACATTAAACTCATTGAACTTCCTCATCTGCTGGGTCGAAAACTTATTCAATCTCAGAAATATACCCCTAGCCAGCTAGGTCTGAGATTTGGAGAACTCCCTTAGAAATTTTTATTCACCGAGAGAAAACTTTCTCGATTTGTGTGTGAGCTCACTTCAAAATTTCCTGAGCATTCTGGAGAATTTAATCCTAGCTACGGGAGTGCTCAGAAAGATGACAAAGATCACCTTCAACATCTTCTATTGGCACGAATAATGGCAACTCTATAAAGGCTGCCTAAAATTTTATAAGAAGTCTATCAGGATAGCCAAAGACCAGGTTTCGAGATAATTCTGTGAATCCATTGAAAACATCAAGCTTCAAGGCTCGGTAGAATTCTGTCCAAAGGATTCACTAGGCTGGGTTAGGTTAGGTTGAAGTTGCTGTTGCAGACCCGTCAGGTATCCCTTGTAATACCACTTGGATCTAGAAAAGATTCTCTGCCAAGACATTGATCCAATTCGAGTTTGAGGGTAGGAGGCTACTAACATCGGTGTTTATCAGGTCTCCTAAGTTGGTGTAGAAGAAGGCACCTAACTGGGGTTTTCTTTTGCGGGAGAGAGCTGGATAGGTGCAAATAACATGGAGAATAGTCTCTTCCTCCTCCTCATTTATACATCTTCTGCAGAAGTCATTTGGGTAGACGCCAAGCCTTGTTACATGCTTGTCTATAAGACAGTGTCCAGTAATGGCACCTATTAAAGTGCGATTATGCGACCTATTAAAAGAAATCAAATACTTAGAACGTTTCAAATTCAGCTTTAGCCAAATTTGTTTCTTCGCTAGACCACTTGTCCACCTAAGTTTAGATCTTTCGTTAGCATCCAGCTTAAGTTGAAATTTACAAGTAGCGATTGGTATATCTAAGGCACCCTTATCGGGTTACATATGTGGCGAGTTCATCAGCCTTACAGTTCCGTGGAATGTCGCTGTGCCCTGGCCCCCAACAAAGAACAAGACTTCTCTTTTAAAAACCAAATTACTATATAGAGTGTAACAGAGCCCAAATAACTCACAGGAGGGTGGTTGATGATATCGACATCACCACAAACAAAAATCTCACATCGTCAATAAATAGTTTCTCTCCATACAAATCCCCTGGCACGGGCAAAATGTTTTTCACACAGCGTGAGCGGGTTACAGTGGTTCAAAACTCAGGTAGTATTAGGTCTCAATAACGTCCGCGGGTGGTGTCTAGACTAGCTGGGAACATTTGTGGTGTTTGTCATTGCTATAATTCATGAGTACTTTTTTAAAAATTTCTTCATGATCGTGGTCTGGCTCAATCAACTCTTGGAGCCATGACATCCTACTGCCAGTGTTACGCCTTTGCAGTAGAGTCGACATCAGCTTTCTTATACACATCAGCATCATAGTTTTCTGAATGGACCCCTTATCCACTGTGAGGGTAGCATATTTAGGGTGCTTTAATGGACCCTACATACCTCTCGATCTTCCACCACCGACTATGAAACGCCAGGAGATATCCCCATACGTGAGATTTCGGACTTGATCCAACCATCTCATCCTGGACCCACCTTGTATACTACAAAACAAAACGGCACAAGCACTATTTTTAAAAAAATAAAAAATTCCTACAACCAAGTCTCTAACACTTTGTAGCTAACTCTCGCAAATGAGGCAAAATTCACTTGAAGTAATTTTTTGGAGTGTAACATTACTGACCCAGTCAGAAAAATTGCATGAGACTTTTATACCTGCAAGTGGTGTATCAGACGGAAATAGGGCTACTGACTCTAAACGTCAATTGTCAGATCCAGAGATCGTTATGGAGCAATAATATGGTGGACTGCACTAGAAAAGAGCTCATATCTAAATAATTTCGAAAAAAATCAAAGGGCTCCTATATAAAATCTAGTTCCCAGCTTGCCGTAGACAAGGTCCTCTACCTCCCACCTCTTAACTTCTAAGTTCAACAAGTAGCGAGGAATGCACCTGCTCGTGTAAAGGCAACAGCAATTCAGATCTAATCAGTATATTTAAGCTCCCAGAGCTTATGTGGTCGCCTTGGTTCAGTGGTTAGTGCGTTGGACTGCTGTGACCCAGCCCTCACATATTTGGCGACGCCACCTCTCGTCGGGGAATGACAAACCTCGGGGAGTATAATTTGTCATGAAAAAGCCTCTCAATTCGCCGTTCGGAGTCGGTAATAAGCCCTTTTTTTCGTGCGAAAAATGTAACACGCAACACAAAAAAGGTTGCGAGAAGCTAGACCTTGGGTCACCCCTAGCTCTCGCACCAGCTATTTATTTATGCAGATTCTATGATTTGACGAATAAATTCGATAAAAATTAGAGAAAACTACTCCAGATGAAAGACTAGTCACACATGTCACTGTTCCGGACTCATCAGAACTGAAATAAATGACAAAAAGTCAGGGGCGCTGATTTCTCTCAGCAGAACACATACTACTGGTATTCACACAATCACTGTCACTGCCTAGTTGGACAACACGTTAGGAGATTAGATGCTCCCTTCAATGACTGTAGAGAAAGGAGGAAGAAGACACAAAATTGCATCTCCTCTGTCATTTTTAAGCGCTAGCTCATGACAGAAAGAAACTCCTAGATCACTTTTACTTAACTGATACTAGTGAGTGGCACCATATGAAAAAGCTTGGGATTACAGAAGAAGACCTGTGTAGGCGTTGTGGCGATGAGGAAGTCCATGGGGATAAAACCCTCTTCCATTGCCACTGCCCAAGTCTCACCATCTAAGAAATAAGTTCCTTGGATGACACTTTTTCGAGGACATTGAAGAATTATCGATCGAATTTCGATTACAGTGTATCATAATGCGGTTTGGTCCTAGTCCTAAGTGAACCCATATTGACACCTAGTAAACTCGACTTATCTATTAATTCGGTGACTGAGGTTTCAATCTAGAATATTTCCTTTGAATCTATTTGAAGAGACCCGGTATTGCAGAAATGGAACAGAATGATGTCACGCAAGAGAAGTCGAGGAAACATTTATGATATCCCGCAAAAGTTCGACATTTTGTCAAACTTGAATTTTCTTATTACGTACTTTTCTTATTTCGTGAAAAAATAAAAGGAGAACACCCTTTATTGAATCATCCTTTGTATAATAGAAACACTAGTTGGAGTTATTTTGTTGGTTTGTCTGTTCATTTTATTAAACTACGGTTAAATCTGAGGAAGACTTTCGAGTCGAAACAATTTATGAAAGAAATGAAATGTAATGTTCATGGTACTTGTATACCCTAGAGGGAGTCTATGTCGACGTTTCCTTATTTTACCAAACGCTTGCGGAAGTTTTTGGAAAATGTATTATAACATTTCAACACAATTTGCTTGTTTCCGAACAGTTTATCGTTTGTTTTGTTCAGTTAGAGTGATTGGCTGGAATGGGGGTTCCTCTTTCCCCTAGGCAGCATTTTCTATTATGTAAGTAGATTCTTTCGTCTTTAACCATATGGCTTTCTACTTCCGTGTTCTCTTCGGTTTGCTGACATAACATTTTCCATTTCGATCTGGTACACGTATATATGCAATGAGAACTTCAAACAAAGTGAACAAATTTCACTAAGTGATTGAAGTTGATTGGTTTCTTAATGGAGAAACAATGTTCAGGAGTGAAATCTTGGGCGAGATTAGTGAACCGAAGTTTAGGTCAAGTCAGGTGGCTCAGTTGTTAGTCAATCGGAGTGCTGGGCGAGCTGCTAAGGTTCGAACCCCGGAAATATTAACCAAACATTTTTGGCGGCACTACAGCTCATCGTGATGAACAAGGTAGAAAATCAGTTAAATTCTAGATAATCTTCAAGATGCTAGCCCTAAACGCGTTCCAAAAAAGTGGTGAAGATGATCGAAATAAAAATTTGAACAAAATTCAAGACCTGAAATCATCACTCTGCAACGAATTAAAAGGAGAGACTGCGTTGGAAAAAACACGTTAAAAAAAAAAGGAAAAAACCAATGGACTGGCTTATTGACAGACGACTAGTTTTGGGAATTCATAACGAACTTTTGCTGTACAATTCCATAGCAACGACTTTCACTTTCATCTAAGAATAGAGAAAGTCACCAGCAAACTTTGCAGGTATGCAGCAGGTTAAACGAAAACACTGACTAAGCACATAAATAACAGAGTCTTCGAACCTTTTCAGCCAGAGCGAGTAAGACGTAAGAGGAATCCAACGCATGAAGTCGCCACGAAAGAGTAGCTCAATGGACCAACTGGTGACTCCACAATAGACCAACTAGTAATGCTCTGACTTGTGATGTTTATTCTCATCAAAGCTAAAAGCGCCAACATAGTCCTTAAATGCGCACATCGGTTTAAAGAGAAGCTTTGGGACAAGACAGGCGAACAGACGTTTATTCTTGATGGATGACTTTGACTTTTTGAAACTTTTTTAAGGCCCCTCCAAGAATTCAGACGAAAAATATGTAGGTCTATCACTGTTTCTTTGCTTAAAAAGAAAATAAGTTGCACAGCCTTCCCCTAAACAACTAACTGAACTGAGCTGAATAACTGGTTCAGTGGTTAGCATCATCTCTTGTCAAGTTAAAAGTCCGGGTTCAACTCCTTATGTCGGAAAAACATTTACTTGTTTCACAAATAAAACCGATCAAATGTGAAAGCTAATGTCGACTCTACTGCAAAGGCATAACACTGGCAGTAGACTGTCATAGCTTAAAGAGTTGATTGAGCTGACAATGATAAGCACATCAGGAGATTCGAAGAAATTTCTGTGAATTATAGCGATGACAAACACCACAAATGTCCCCAGCTAGTGATGACACTACCCTCGAACTCCAATGAAACCTAATACTACCTGAGTTTCAAACCACTGCAGCTTCCTCGCGGTGTGTGAATAACATTAAAAGGTTTATAATATCCCCTTGATCCGCGTGTGGATTACAAAAAATAAGACCCTTTTCATCATAGTTCTGCTAGTCCTAATGAAGTCACCTTCTGTTGAGAGTGGTCTTATCAAAAACTGTGAGTGGAAGATAAAAACCAAAGATCAACTGTAAAAGACTTAAGTGGCATTTTATTTAAAGAGTCTAAATTGAATGTCCGAATGATTTTTGAAGCTAAGAAGCTTTTTGGTTTATGTCCAGATCCACCCTCAACAGCAACAAATTTGAACAATGATTGATGACTTTAACTCCCTCTGTCATATTGTATAATGTATAAAAACATTTGCCTGTATCTGTTTAGCCAGACATTATGTTTAGTCGGCCGTATTATAACAACGTTTGTACAAACAATAATCGTATTGATTTTTTTTCTTATCTCAATAAAGTAAATTGTAATTGTTGCTTGCATGGTATGAGAATCTTCTAATCAGGTCAAACTAAATCATCCGGAAAAATGCTAATTTTGACGATTAACAAGCAACTGCATGGGAGTAGGACTAATTTGGGGTGAATACATTTTCCCAGAAATTAGTTTTGTTCCGCAGATTTTCGCGGAAACGAAAATCGTGTTTTATTCATTGGAAAAGCTATACTTCACGTTAAAACAATCCCAAACATGAGTGCATGCACGACTGGAACGCAACTCTAAACCACTGACTGAAATGCGACCCAAATTGCGGGAAGTGATGCTTTTAGTATCCGGCTATGGGCCAATTAATATCCTTGCAAAACAGAAGTACTGTTTGGGTAACAAATCTGCATAAATTGGCAGCGTATAATGTTTTAAGAAGAGCACAATTCAAACAGGTATCGTTCCACCTGTGGATAGCTCAGGGTGCAAATACGTCCCACACCGAATATAGACAATATTCATACCTACCTAACAAGTCAACCTTGACTGTGGCCTACCCAACACGCATCTCATTTGTGTTCTACATAAATGCAGCGTTTATAAATCCTGTCTCTTTCTTTCTTAATCCTTCCTTCCTTAATCCTTAAGGAAAGCGAACGCCCACACTGGTGGAACGTTGGTCTTGAGGCTCTTTAATCATAAAGCAGGAAAGAGTTCAACTCAATCAAATTCATAAGGCTTGAACACGACTGACAGATCTACATATGTAAATACGATCACGTTGATGTCTATATAGAAAAGAAGTCAGCAAGGCATAATGAGGGCTTGGCGTCTTATAGTTTCTGCGACTACAGTGGAATCTGTCTGTCGAAATGACATTAGAACCCTATAAAAGCAGGACTCAACTACAATTAGTCATTGGCATCCTGCCCGGCCACTGTCTTCTCAGGAAGCACGCTAACAGATTAGGGCTCTCAGACACAGATGTCTGCAGATACTGCAACGACCTATGCGCCGCTGAAGACATAACACCCATATTATGTGAATGTCAGAGGATTGCCAGGACTTGCATGAAATCTCTCGGCAGCTATTTCTTTAGTAATCTAGAGGAGCTAGGCTAGGATAGCTGCAAAAACATGGTAAAATTCTGCAGGGAAATCAAATGCTTTCAGGAACTGGTTTAGGTTTTGCCTTTTTGGTTTCACAGGGATCGCGATGGGCCCACTATGTTGTCTAGCATAACCCTATTCTACCTAATCTAACCTAACCTATAATCGCTTACATTGGTCTAAGATTTCACACGTGGGCAATGAAGCTTGCCTAGAAGGAATCTTCTCCAGACCGAGGGCAGACGCATAATATGGTCAAACCCTCACTCTGCAGCTTAGGTTAGGTTAGGTTAGGTTGCTGTTAGGGACACACTTAGGCCAGAATGGCCCATTGTGATACCACAACGAAGTAAACCGGCTTACCGGCACCAGGGAACCAGAAAATGTGGCATAACTACAACAGAAGTGGGCAACCGTAGCGGTGTGAACCCTAAGATTTGAACCATTTCGTTCCAGAGATGAAGTTGCTTATCTTTTGAATGTCTAGTTCAGCAAGATCGTTAAGATCATCATAGAAGTATTCCCCGAGGGTTCTTCTTCTAAGCGTCGCAAGAGCAGGACATGTACAAAGTAAGTGGGTCGTGGTTTCCTCTTCCTCCTCGTCCCTACAGCTTCTGCAGAAATCGTTGGAAGGGACCCCCAATCTAAGTGCATGCCTGCCTATCAGGCAATGTCCGGTAAGGACTCCTACTATTGAACCTATATTTTTCCGATTAGTAGATAAAAGTCTCCCCGTCTTTTTTAAATCCAGCTTGGGCCAGATTTGTTTTGACAGAAGACAAGTGCTGATGTTGTTCCACCTGCGGTTTGCCAGTTTCTTGGCATCTCTGTCAAGGAGGAACTTGATCGATTCTATGGGCGCAGGGGGTCCCCCCAGGTTTTCGGGAAGAAGCCGTACTGCACCCTCTCTTGCGAGATCGTCCGCTCTGCAGTTGCCTGGAACGTCCCTGTATCCTGCGACCCAGCACAGGTTTACCTCGCACCTATCTGCAATCTTGTTGAGAGATCTGCGGCATTGCTTTACCAACCTTGATCGTATTGTCGGCGATTCCAAGGCTTTAAAACCTGCCTGACTATCTATGTATAGTACAATAGCGTTACAATCTATCGCATTTATTGAAAGCCAAGTCGCAGCTTCGCAGACTGCCGTAATTTCTGCTTGAAACACACTACAGTGATCCGGCAGTCGCGTGGTGATGGCTTAGTCAGGGGCATTTGAGAAGACTCCAGCCCCCGTACCACCCGCTGTCTTGGATCCATCCGTAAATATTTCTAATGCGGAATCGTTTAAAACTGTACCAGATTCCCAAGAGCTTCTGCTAGGAATCCGAGTCTTGTACCTGACGTTGAAGGTAATATAGGGGACAACGTAGTCCGTTCTGATAGGAATAGTATTGTTGCCGTTAAGGATCCTAGAGTGGCCCATTGCTGTGCTAGTCAGCTGGGAGGATTCCCTGAGCCTTAATGCTGCTTTGACTGCCATCAGCTTCCCAAAGATGTCAACAGGAAGCAGATGGAGCATTACTTCCAGTGCAGCCGTGGGGGTTGTTCTTAAAGCACCCGTTATGCAGATGCATGATCCCCTTTGTACCTTTTCAAGCAGGCTGCTGTTGGTCTTTATGTCCAGTGCTGTCCACCAGACCAATACATCGTACATGAGGATCGGCCTCACTACCGCCGTATATATCCAATGGACTACTTTAGGCTGCAGGCCCCATTTCGGGCCCAGAGCCTTCCGGCAGGAGTATAAGGCAATTGAAGCTTTCCTAGCATGGTCCTGAATATTCAGCTTCCAGCTGAGTGTCCTATCGAGTATGACCCCCAGGAATCTGGCATGGTCTACAAATTGGATTTCCGTGCCTTCTAGTTTGGGAGGGGTGACATACGGAATCTTATAGCGTCTTGTGAAAAGGACAAGTTCGGTTTTCGAGGGATTAACGCCGAGGCCGACCTTCTTCGTCCATCCTGCCAGTATATTCAGGGCAGATTCCATAAGGTCTCTTATTGTAGGGAGGAATTTGCCAGTGATTGCGATTGCAATATCATCAGCATATGGCGTTGTAGACTCTGCAGCTTTGGGGAGCTTGACTTCGATAGCGCAGTGTTCTGTGTTAACTCCAGTGAGTGTGCGGTTATATTTAACTTCAGCCATAGCGTCCGAGAGTTATTGAGTGCCTCGCGTATTCTGGTGTTCCTAACTCAAACTTGACAAATTACCATAGCAATACAACGGAGAAATCTCATTTCGGCAGGTTGTATCCGCAATCTTATTCTTTCGGTCATTACCCAAACTTCATGACCATAGGTGAGGGTAGGAACAAACACTGAATTGAAGACCGATAGCTTGGCTCCGATGCCAAGTGCAGCCCTTCTGATAAGAGATTGACCAAGTTGTCTCAAAATTTTTCCAGCCTGACAAATCCTACAGGATAACTCAGTATAGCTCCTACCATCACTCGTGAGTAGGACCCCGAGATACTTAAACTTCTCCACCTGTTTCAATGGGACTCCACTAACATGCAGAGTGCATTGAACAGGTGTTCTGGAAATTACCATTACCTCTGCTTTGTTCACGTTTACCTTCATCCCAGCTTCAATACAGACGGCGACGAACCTGTCAAGTGTGCGCTGAAGTTCGGTCTGGGTGGACGTAAGGGTGACCAAGTCATTAAGTCTCCCAATTCGAACCGTTTCCCACCTTCGCTGTAATATCCAATCCATATACAATATGAAAAGAAGAGGTGACATGAACGCATCTCTGTTGAAGTTTAACGTCTACGGCAAAAGGTGTCGACTTAACGCCGTTCATTCGAACACAGCTCTTACAATTTGTGTATAGAGATTGAATGGCCCTCAGAAGAGAACCGTCAATCCCATACTCTTGCTGTACACTCCAGAATTTACCTCAAGGTACCCAATCATACGCGTTCTTCATATCCACAAAACAACTGTAGATAGGTTTGGTATACTCCCAGGTCTTCTCAAGTACTATTCTGAGAGTGAGCAGCTGGTCGGTTTTGCTTTCAACTGAACGAAAACCGCACTGCTCATCGCCCAACCGCGACTCTACCACAGCTCTGGAATGCGTTTCCAACACCTTTGCAAAGATTTTTCCGGGGAGATTTGAGTGAGATATACCCCAATTATTGGAGCAATATCCTTTATACCATTTTTTAAAGAGAGAAACAATCACCCTGTTTGCCAATCGCTAGGTGTTAAACCACATTCCCAGGCCACTTTAATGACACGAGAGCGCCATTCCACGCCCTCTTTACCCAAAGACGTGAGCATTTCTGGTCGGATTTCATCCACACCAGCAGATTTGCCGACTTCTAGCGCCAAAGCCACCTTCTCTGCCAGCGGAAAACATCTCCTGCAGAGGTAATGACTGCTGTGGAGAATAGCCTCCATTCTTCCTCTACATTTCTCGAACAGTTGGAATTTGTTCAAATCTTTCGGATACCTACCGTGCAAACTCCTCCCGCATCTCAGCTTTCTGTATACTCTCCCACCGAATACGTGTCCCAGGATTGGTTTACGTTTTCGTTCTTTTCAAAATTACAACACTCGATGCTTCTATAGCAGAGAAATTAATTGTGGTCTTTGAAGAAAATGCATCTCTCACAAAACAATGCACAGTTGGTTGGCCCAGAGTCATTCGATTGGAAATCTCCTTCCGATGGAACGCATTCCCAATTAAAATTGTGTCAAAAACATTTTAACGTTTTGTAATGGAATTCTGGAACAACGAGCACTGGACATTTCAATTACATTCAGCAATGCTCAATGGATGGTGCAATTCCACTGGTTCATGAGAGCCCTTTGTTTCTCAAGGCTGCTATGACATTCGTATAAAATACTCGTGCAACTATTTTCAATGTAAAAGTGTGCTCTTAATGATTTATCCATCAGTTTGTTACAAATCGATGTAAGTGGTCATTTCGATAACCCTTCGTATAAATCATTATTTTCCACTCGACATTACCCCCTGGAGGGACGTTTTAACAGGTAATTAGTCAAACTAATGAGTATTGTACACGAAAGGTTGCGCTTACCTTCCCTTTCTCCGCGTAGCACTACTTGAACGACATTATTATTGTCAACAAGCACAATGGGTTCCTTTAACTTCCGTGCGTGTCAATTATTTTTTCAATAGGGACACGAGTGTTAGTTATATTTAGCTGTGATTGTTGGTGTCTGGAATGCCAATTGAATTTCATACGGGAAACGTTAAAGCTGTTTTGTATCACCACAGGTCGTGCGGATATTACAAGACTGTTCCTTTAAAGCGCAGGCATTGTAAGGAAGTCAAGGCGCATCTGCACTAAGATCAAATGTAGGTCTTTTTTGATGCCACTGTGAGTGTAGAGTTGAAAGGCTATTTAGAATTTCTGACGTTCAAGTCGGTCATCTAGCAGCGTTCAGACAACTTAGATTGTTGAATAGACAATTTTCTAAAAGAAGCTATTGCATCCATAGCTCCTGCATCGCTGCCCTTCAGCTGGGCAGTGTCTAGTTATTAGTTAGAATTAAGATTCTCTAGGTCTCAGGATCAAAGATCTTCAGGATGGGCCAAAAGCCTAGCGTTATTGCACTCATAACCTGCTATTGAGGCAGAAATATTAAACCGTGTCGACTGGGCTAATGAAGAACCCGTATCAGACCCTGGATGTTATAATGGTTTACCGAGTAGGTACTGGGGTCTTAAGACCCAACACTAAAGTCTCGATAACAATGGTGCTGGTTGGGTGTAGGCAATGAAACTGATGAAACTGTGGATGAGCTGGCTAGAGACGGTTCGGCTTCCGTGCTCTTTGGACCACTACCTACACGGCTTTGTTAAACAACTTGGAAGACCAACTTCGCCTATCTTATTGGGAAAATGTCCCCAGGCTTAGGCAACCCAGGAGACTTATCAAGTCCTTTTCCTGTAAGGAAATTCTTAACCTTGATAGGAACAACATGGGGAAGCTAGTGGGCTTTCTTATTCGCCATTGCGGCCTAAGATATCATCTCAACGAACGAAATCTTTGTTCAGATACAGAGTGTCGGTTCTGCTCAGAAGAGGAAGAAACCTCTGAGCACCTTGTTTGACTAGTGTGTCAGCCGCACGTTTTCCTGGATGTCATTGTGATCCAGGATCCAGCAGAGTATGATGTCGCACTTTATAGCGACGTCCAGACTTACGAAAGATACGCGAAAGTCCTAACGACGGAGATCAGAGAAAATTCACTAAGGGGCTCCACCAGTCAGGCCCGTTGCGTTCCCCTCTTTTAATCGTCGGAACTGTAGGGATTGGTTTGGTTTGTGGCCTATGTTGGGAGGCATCTAGGGAAGGCGGAAACAATTATTTAGCTGATACTAGTGTACGTGTGGTCTGGAGAATCTTTCTGTTTCTTTGGTGAAGGCCAGGATACCGCTGATTCCTTTGTCCTTGAGATGTCTCAGGTCCGGTATCCAAATGGACTCCACGGTCTTCTGTTCGAGATCTTTTTCTTCTTCCTCGAAGTTTCTACATGTTTCTGTGTCAGCGAGGTCCAGTCTATGCATGTGTTTGTTGAGGTAAATGTGTCCTGTGATTGAGTCAAACAATCAGCCTGAATTGCTCTCTGCCTGAACCCAGACCCTTTCTGGTTGCTTGGCTTCTTTACGAGGGATCTAGCCACGTCGTTATCCTCGAAATTCCTTTCCATCCTCTCGTTGGTGGCTGTTTTAATTATTGTTAGTGCGACACCCACTGTGTTTTCAGCGGTTCGTGCGCCCCTTCTCTTCCCAGTTTGTAGGCTTTCTTATTCCCCGTGACACCTTCGTGACCCGGTAACCAGACAAAGTGGACGTCGTTGTGACTGGCAAGCCTGTTGGGTTTGTTTTTACATTCCCTGACCAGATGAGATCTTGGTGCATCCGAGCAGATTTGGGTGTGGTGGTCTAAAAGAACTCCAGCTCCCCTCAAAATGGCAAGGATTTTTGCTTGGCATACTGTGACGAAGGGATCTAGATGAATCGCCAATTCTACCGGTGGGTTGTTGCAATATACGGAAGCCCCTGAGTTCCGTGCAATGTTGTAGCCATCCGTTAATACATTTATCTCGTCATGGTTTCTTGTTTCGGTGAGCCCAAGAATACCTTAAAATTGTTGATAAAGCTGATTTGCTTGTCTCCGAAATCACTCTGGTGGTTGATGAGTGGCGCGATTGTTTTGATTTCTTCAATAAGTTTTCGGTTCCCTAATAAACATGTCGTATCGAAATATCCAACGGCATTCAGTCTTGCCGCTGAGTATCCTGCCAGTCCCCTTGCTTCAAGGTGTACTGTTAGGTTGTTTAGTATCACTTCCAAGGCTCAAGTGCCGGTTACTCCCAGGCAAGCCATTCCTTGTGTTGTTCTTTAGGGCTATCCACCAGACCAATACGGTATAAAAGAGGATTGGCTTGATGACGCAATTGTATATCCAGTGCACTTGTTTCGCTTTTAGACTCCATGTCTTCCTGAAAGCTCTCCTGCATATCCAGAAGGCCATTTTAGCTCTAATTGTTCGTTTTTCTAGGTCAGGGTTCACATTGAACAAAAAAAAAAAACTCAAGACGTCACCACCTCTAAACTCAGTCTTAAGGGAAAAATAAGGACCTGTTTTACCTGTAAGACGCAAGCACCGTACCGAAAAAAATTAACTTTAAAACGCCAAATCCAGAAACCCCAAGGATCACTCAGATTCCCTCGAAATATTGAGTATAGAAGCGAAAGTTGGATGAAAAGAAAATACTCTACACAGCGTTTTTTGCTATAGACATGCGGTAGTTCAACAGCATAATGCATCAATGTTTCTTGTAAAACACGGTCCACTGAATGAAATCAAACTTGTACTGTGTATACGTATGTATAACGTTAACCTACCTGTGAAGTTCTGTTTCAGAATCAAATTCTGTCAAGATGCCAATCCTTCTCGGTACATTTCCAGTGAAATATTCCACAACAATACCAAATACCGACGAAGGAGTAGCTCTCACCTTAATACATTCACCAATATCTGTTCGGAAACAGTTGGAATCAGTCAGAAGGAAAAAAAAACCAAAATGCATTATGGAGATGAACGACACGTACACTGAATATTCTTTCGAAAACCTTATTATTCGCCACAAGTCTCATACCGCTCAGTCATATCGACCATAGGATCGAAACATGAAATAGTCAAATTCTAAACTTGGTTAAGGATATCACGCCACTTATTGATGGTTGTTGTTAACAAACCACAAATTCTGTTTAGGGAAGAGAATCCTGGAAGGACGGGTCAGATGCAGTTGTGAAATCAAAAGCTGGTATTTGCCATGCTCACATGGAATGAAAGAAGGTAAAGCACTCACCACATTTTATACATGAGAAAGATAGTAAACCACAAATAAAGGAGTGTAAATGCAAAATAAAGCACCTTGCCAGCTCCACTGCAATTTGTCTCACATTGGTACCGAGAAAGGTAAGGATAGGAAGCAAGGAGACTGAAAGATACATCATAGCTGCACTTCTTTCCTGGCTGGTGAGCTCTCTTGATGGCACGAATTGAATGTTATTTTTGGAACTGTGAGACGTACAACGTCCTGCCGGACGGCATCGATAGTACTAATTTTTTCTCTTGTTGTGGTCCATGATTCCTGCACAGGGGCCATAAAACGTTACTTAAGTTCATGGAAGTTGGGAGAACGCCCCTTTTTTCGCACAGCTCACGACACGACGTAGCCAGTGTCCATCGCAGCAGATTGGATATTAGCAGCAGAAGTCTTCAGTCTTTCAAGCAGAGGTAATGATTTATATGAAGTCTTTGCCATTGATTAGTAAGTTAGTTAGTAAGAAGTGGCCCTCCGAAAGGAGGTGCACTTAGACCAGAAACCTTGCTTACTCCTGAAACCATTTAGATTTCCTAACGTAGCTGTTAAGATCGGCCGTGCTGGCGGAGTTCAGATCATTTATATCGTTGAAGAAGTATTGCCCTAGGGTGGCTTTCCTGATATGGGCCAGTGCGGGACACGTGCAGAGGAAGTGTGCAGTGAACTCCTCCTACTACTTGTCCCTGCAGTTCCTGCAGAAATCGTTGCATTCTATCCCCAGGCATTGAGCATGCCTGCCTAGAATGCAGTGCCCCGCGAGGACGTTGATTAGTTTTGAAAGTTGGTCTCTTTTACATCGTAATGCTTTTGATCTTTTCAGATCCAGGACAGGCCAGATCAGTCTAATCGAGGTGTCGCCATCTATGGTTTGCTTTCGACAGAGCCTCGGTTTGAGTCAAGTGTTTAACAAACATAGGCGCTTTGACATGGACGAGCTTCCTGCCATTTGTACATTGGGAGCCTTTTCTAGCTAATTCGTCAGCCACACAGTTCCCCTGAATGTCACAGTGAACAGGGACCCAACAGAGTGTGACGATATATTGGTTAGCGATCTCGTTTAGAGATACGTGGCAGTCCTTCACTGCCGTAGATTTTATTGTGTTGGACGCGAGGGATCCGATCGCAGCCTAGCTGTTGATGTCGATCACAATATCTGTGAGTGATATTGGGTTAGTCTTAAACCGAGCGGTGGCTTGATTGATAGCTGTGACTTCGGCTTGGAAGACACTGTAATGGTTGGGCGCACTGACGGAGTGATGGATGTCCAGGTCTTCTGAAAAGATTCTGGCACCTCCTCTTTTTAGAGGCGTCCGTAGAGGCAGAGATAGCCTCATTAAGGAGAACATTGTGCTGACTCCAGGCACTGTCCAGTATTTTGAGCTTATATCCCATGTTGAAGTCGTTTTCGGTGGGCAGCATGTATGTTGATTTGGGAAGGCTGCGGTTGATAGGTTTCTGGCATGTCCCACATTTTTCACACACCATTGGTGGGTATCTCTCAGTCTTAAGGCGGCGTTAGTGGCCTGCCGCATGCCACAAATTTTTTTTGGCAGTAAGTGGAGCATGGTTTGAAGGGTAGCTGTAGGAGAAGTTCTCAGCGGACCAGTAATGCTGAGGCAAGCCACACGTTGGACTTTCTCGAGAACTTTAATGGCGGTTTGCTTTTCTAGAACCGGTCACCAAACCATTATGCCATACTTTAGAATCGGTCTCACAACTACCGTATATAGCCAGTTCATGATGTTCGGCTGAAGGCCCCATCTGGAACCTACTGCTCTTTTGTATGAGTAGAGTGCTACCAGGGATTTCCTGGCGCGTTAGAAATATTATACCTCCACAGAAGCTTTCTGTCTAGAATGAGTCCTAGATATTTGGCACTGCCTGGAAAGTTCAGAGGAGTACCGTTGAGCTTAGGTGTTTGTTCACGTAGAGAGCTTGTTAAGAGCGTGCTAAAGAATATCTGCCAATTTTTGAGGGTACTTCCCTGTCATGGCGATGTCGACGTCATCTGCATAAGCTACCATGCTACAGCCAGCATCCTCTAGCTTCAGAAGGAGCTTGTTGAGTACAAGATTCCAAATAAGAGGAATGGCCGGTGTGCCTTTTTCCTGGCAGAGCTGTTACCAAAAGAGGCATTACTGACTCTGCTATTAAGGATGTGGTGTATTAGCCTGCAGACTGGATCGAAGATGTTTAGATTTTTCAGAGCATTGACTATCGAAAGCGTCTCAACGTTATTGAATGCTCCCTCAGTATCTAGGACTGCAACCATTGTAAATTCCTAAAAGTTTCATCAGATTTACCTCTTTGGTAGGCTTCGTGTGATTTGGAAAGACAATTGCAGTCTACGGTGTCCTTCACATAGGGGTCGAGGATTCTCTCCAACGTTTTCAGTAGAAACCAAGCCAAGCTTATCGGCCTGAAGTCTTTAGGGAGTGTGTGTGTGGCTTTACCTGCTTTGGGTATAAAAACTACTTTCATCTCAGTCCAGCCACTGGGTTTTGTACCAAGAGCTAGACAGCCTTTTAGGATCCTAGTGAGAATGTGTTTGACATCTAGGAAGGCTCTTTGAAGTTGTGCAGAGAATATACCGTCAGGTCCTGGTGCTTTGTATGGTTTAAAACTGCAGATAGCCCATTCTAACCAAACCGAAGTTTTTTTACAACCCAACATCTAAAGCACGAAAAAAAAATCTGTCCGGACAGCCAAGCAGATCTTAAAGTCATTACATGTCTAACATCCAGAACACAGTTGAGAGAAAATGTAAAAAAAAAACCACGGGTTTGAGATAAGGTTCATTGTATTTGAAGACCGTCACTGGGAACTCTTAAGAAAAACCTCTGAGCTTCAACTTCTTATCCAGGATCCCACCATACATATGTGACATTTAGTACAAAAGTAACCTCAACCCAAACCAAATGACATCTTCCTTCTAAAGCGTTTGGCATTGTGAACGACTGACAAGGGTAGCATAGACAATTCCATTATAAAATACAATTTATTCGAGTGTAACCCACACTACAGATAGAGAACACTAATGGCCCACGACAAAGGAAAAAATCCTGTGTCCTTCAAAAGTCCTAAGAATTCTTACGATTAATTTACTTCCAATGACGGATGTCCAACCAATCAAAAGGAAAAGCAATAAATCAGTGAATTCCTTACGTGCTGAAAGTCCCTCCGTGAAAGAAAAAATATTATACATCATCATCACCGCCATCATTGCCACCATCAACCGTTTGTATTTGCATAAAATTCTTCATTTTTCCAATCATAGACATCGAAATTATCGAGGTGGAATATTAATTTTATCTCTGATATTAAAGATGAATGTTAATTATCGACTTTGGAGTATGGACGCCTTTGCACGGAAGAGAGCCGGATGTACAAAATACATAAAGCCTTCGAGGCCGCACCTACAGGTTTGGGCATATTTTATGAAATTATACGGACCTTAGGTCCTTGTGGGAGTATTGGAAACGTGCGCTACGACCTTGTGCTTGCCGGGAGGTTAATTGAAATAAAAATGTCCTAAATCATAAAAAGAAAATATTTTTTTTAAAGGTTAAACAATTAAAAAAGAACATTTTGCTACTTTGTAACTTTCTGTATTTCTTTACACGTCCTGACTCGTGAGTCGTGAGTCGATTTTCGGAATTATCAGTCTAAAAACGGAACAGTGTTACGTATGCAGACTAAACAAATAGATGGTGAAACGTGCTAACCATTGACTTATTACACATGGACTGCCAATCATCATCATCATCATTTTTCTGCCTTAATATGGCGCTACACTATGGTGGACCTGGTCCTCAAATAACAAGCGTCTCCAGTCACCTCGATCTTTAGCCAGCTGCCTTCAGTTTTGCACGCCAAGATGGTTGAGATCCCCTTCCACTTGCGTGCGCTACCTGAATCGCGGTCTTTCTCTACTGCGCCGTCCCTCGGGTGTGGTTTCGAAGATTTTCCGGTCCGGCATAGCCTCTACATGACCCAGCCACCTCAGTCGTTGGAGCCTCACTCTTCTGGATAAATCTATATCGCTGTACACCCCGTACAGGTTGTCAGTGTATTACCTCCTGCATTCCCCGTCTATGCAGCCGGGACCGAAAATAAGCCGAGTAATTATCATCTCAAAATAGCCAAGAGAAACTTTCTCTGCCTTTGACAGAATTCATGCCTCTGCGCTGTAGAGCAGGACTGTTACTATTAGGATCTTAAAACGGGTCACTTTAGTTGTTCGAGAGAGCGCTTTGCTACTCAATTGCCTACTTAGCCAAAAAAGCAGCGATTTGCCAGAGCTATTCTTCGTTTGATCTCAGCGCTGGTGTCGTTGTCTGAATTGATAGCGTAGTGAGTGGCCTTGCTTGTTGAGAGCATTGACTGCTAAAACCCATTTTCATCACCTTCATATAAATACTCACGAACGCGTTCACGCGTTAGTGAGATCACGTTGTGTTCTTCCGATTATGTCAATATCGTCGGTGTATGCGAGTGATTAGACCTCTGGTGTTGGCGCGTTAATTTGCCACTATTCTTTCAAGAACGATGTTGTTAAAGAACGACCTTGTCTAAATCCTTTTTTGACATCAAAGCTCTCGGTGGGGTCTTGATGGAGTAGCGTATATTCTCCATCGTCATCCTGTACAGAAGGACGAGTTTGGCAGGAATGCCAAAACTTGACATGGCTCTGTATAGCTCGTCTCTATAGATGCTGTCATACGCGGCCTTAAAATCGATGAAGAGGTGGTGGGTATTAATTTGAAGTTCCTGGATTTTCTCCAGGATCTGCCGCTTTGTGAATATTTGGTCGATGGTGGACTTTCCTGACCTGAAACCACACTGATATGGACCGATCAGGTTGTTGACAAACCCCTTCATATGTTCACACAATACGGCATAAGATAAGATCTGATGCCTCTGTAGTTGGCGCAGTTCAAAGGGTCTCCTTTCTTGCGGATCGGGCAAACGAAGTCCTTATCTAGTCATCGCCTGCCTCGGCTGCTAGGACGTCAGCACCAGCAGATTTGAGGGACTTAAGCTAAGATATGGCTATCTTCACCGTGTTCAGGTCGGGTGGATGGAATGGTTGGTCTGTGTCCACTAGGTTGAATTGCTCATTCTGCCTGGCAGCGGGATTTGATTCGTTGTCGTCGTTAAACACTCTGCAGAAGTAGTTCTTTCATATCCTCAGCATCGACTGCGATTCTATTACGATGTTCCCTTGTTCATCCTTACAGGCTTCGGCTCGTGCTCTGTTGCCTTGACAGTTATCGAAGCCCATTTCTGCAGTAGCATCTCTCTATTTCCTCGTCCACGCGCTTCAAATAGCGTCGCTGAAGATCGAATACATCTTAACCCAGAAAATTCAATTTTTCAGGAGAAACAATAAACTTGTTATGAAAGTAATGAAGGCTAATACAATTGATTTAGTTTATTATGCGTGTAGCTTTGAAATTACCGTTCTTAAGCTTACGAAGTATTTTTCATTAGATCAGCGAATGTTTTTTACAATACGAGTATAAGTGCCTAAAAATTTCGCCCTTCTGGGTTACGAGGTATGTATTCGATTTACAGATTTACGAAAACTCAAATCTAAAATATAAAGTATGGAAATTCGATTGTAGGCAATTCTGTTGAGACTTCGAATGTTTTATGCATTTGGATTTCCACAAATATTTACCTCGCCGCATTGCATGATTGATTCATGCCTACATGGTGAACAGCCGGCCAGCTAAACGAGTCTTTAAAAACTGTGACTGCTGTAGAGTATAGAGAGTTGAAGTAGCCATCATTCAGGTGCGATAACGTAGTCAACGGCAGACTTGCACAAAAAGTGTTACGGTTTGAGCATGTCTTCGAAGGCCGTATCACAATCCACCACGAGTCAAAATGGCCGCTCTAAGCCTCATATTCAGAGAGACATCGACAAGACCTTTGAATGTTGTCCGAGATTTCCAAATCTGTCTTTAAAGCGGAGATCCTAGCAAAAGCAGCGCTTGAAACTATGATGATGGCAATAACACGACGGGATATCATTTCATCAATGAATTAGCAAGAAGAAGATCGGAACTACATATGTTCGGAATGAGTTCATATCGCGCCTTGAACACTTCGGGATGAATCAGTCAAAAAAATCGCTTACAACACAATCGGTTATAACGATCCAATTTTTATGTCCCGGCTGAGCTCTAACTAATTAACCTTGATACCGGTTTAAGCGACCAATTTCACTTATAACGATAAATTTCAAGGTCGTTATAACCGATTTTGACTGTAAAGCCTTAATAGAGTCCGTTAGGGGGAACCAGCGAATGACATTGCCAAGTGGGCATTGCATATAAAACTTTGCAGTACTCTACAAGTTACAAGGTTGTGATCTTTAGCTTAAAGCTTTATTGGCCGCTTGCCTGTTCATAACAATGGCCAGGTTAATGAATTGCTTATACCTTCGCCTACAATTCTCTTACAGATGCGATGAAGTAAAAACCACTTCATGCGTATATGCCGGACTGTAGTCCATTTTGGATACATTATTGTAGACAGTTATGGTCTGGTTTGAAGCCTGTTGGCTTGAGTAATTTGAGCATTACGTCATGACGTTTCACTGCTCCGTCAAACACATAATTGTCCTTTTGTCTTTTGTTTTTGGGCGTATACGAGTGAAATATTTCACACGACAGTTGTCGTAAAATAATGGAATCCACGAGAAGTTTAACGACCGATGGCGGAAAATGACGCAGCAAATGACACTCAAAATGCCGCATTGTTGCATTTTATTTTGTCATAAACCCGTTAAGGAATAAGGGTGATTCATTTCAGTTCCTGAATCACTCAATGACACTCCTTATACTTTTTAATTAGCAGCTCACGAAAGTTGGCATATTAGAAGTGAGCTTTATAAAAAGTATATAAAATGTTGCCCATACAATACAATTTAACAAGAAGTGTCTAACTTAAACCCTCAGGTCTTTGGAAAAATCGTTTAAGCCTTAACTGTCTAAGCTGTTGCTCTTAAAGCGCTCGGCAAATGCTTAAAGAGATAAAGGTGACTTCTTCAGACGTCGGTCTTTTATAGCCACATAACATAAAACTATGTCAATGTATTTCACCCATAAGTATTAGGGCACGGATTGTTCCAAAAAATGGTAGCTTCTTCTTCTTTTTTTATATCTAGCCACAGTATACTCCTGAATAAATCAGGACTTTTGAGACTATTGTCCTTTGTCGCATATCCTCATGGTTTAGATATACAAGGAGAAGAATTACCAGCGTTTATAGCAGAACCTGCTAAAGGGTTGACACAAGATGCCGGAGGTGTTGAACTTTTTCCTCCTGACTCAGATGTTTAGCTCTGGGTTTATGGCGCTGCTAGATAGAATATTTTGAGCAACAGACATACAAGACGTTTACGTTTTGACAGCGACGGCGAATCAAATCGCACTTTCAGGCAAAATAAACCATTCAACCTGGCCGATGAAGGCCAACAATGCCGTCCACCCAACCCTGGATGAAGATAAGACAGCCCCATCTAAGCTTACACCCAACAAAGCTGCTGGTGTCGACGGGCTGGCTGCCAAGCTGCGGCGGGCGATGACTTGGTAAGGAGCATGCACCAATTCATATGTAGAATATGGTCGGAGGAAAGTGTGCCCGATGAATGGAACCTCAGCATTGTTTGCCGGATCCTCAAGAAAGGAGACCCTCTGCCAACTACAAAGGCATCAGACATCGCCTATAAGATCTTATCTGCCGTGTTGTTTTAGCGCCTGACGCCGTTTCTTCAATAACCTGGTCGGTCTATATCAGTGTGGCTTCAGGCCAGGAAGGTCCACTTTGACCAAATATTCACACTGCGGCAGATCTTGGAGAAAAGCCAGGAACTTCAAAGCGATACCCACCACCTCTTCATCGATTTTAAGGCTGCGTATAACAGCATCTATAGAGACGAGCTATACAGAGCTATGTCTTGTGCTGGCATCCCTGCCAAACTCACCCGTTTGTGCAGAATGACGATGTAGAATATACGCCACTCCATCAAAACCCCACCAAGAGCTTTGATGTTAGAAAAGGATTTAGACAAGGCGACTCGCTGTCATGCGACTTCTGCAACATAGTGCAAAACTCACGCGCCAAAATCAGAGGCGCAATCTCTTAAAACTCCGTCTAATTATTCTGGTTCGCCGACGATATTGACATAATCGGAAGAACACAGCGTGATGTCACTGGTGCATCCGTGCGTATTGAGATGGACACGGTGAACATGTGTTTAGCAGTCAATGAAGGCACAACGAAGTATATGCTGTCAACAAGAAAGGACAGCCAACACGACGTCCTGGACAGAACGTCACTACAGTCATCAATTCGAGGTAGTTAAGGACTTTGTCTACCAAGGCTCCGCTATAAATTCAGACAACGACACTAGCGCTGAGATCAAACGAAGGACAGCTCTTCCCAATCGCTGCTTCTTTGGGCTGAGAAAGCAATTGAGTAGCAAAACAATCACTCGAACGACTTAAGTGACCCTATACAAGACCCTAATCACCCTAGACCTGCTCCATTGGCGTGGACTTTGTCGAGAATGGATGAGATTGCAATGGAATCCATTTAGTGGCGCAAAAAACTGAGTTCACTGCTCACTGTAGGCCGTAAGCGTTATAAATTTCCGCACAAGACGGCTCGTAAGTAGTTTTGACGACCTTCCTGCCAAGAGAGGTGAAGGAAATAAGCTCTGTCTCTAGGTTGGCAGATATTTAATGCCCTCATATCTTTCCTGCCGGTTATTATAATTTCGAACAACCTTTCCGTCCGATTGAATAACATCGAGTAAAATAAAATGCGAACAGCCCTTTCCGTAATCCATGACACCCACAGAAAACTATACAAATCTCGACCACGTGGCCATTTGAAATTATTGGTTTTGCCACACTGGCTTTCCTGCTGCATTGAAATAATCCTCGAATGGTCTTCACAACACTTGAGCTGAAGGGACATCAAACGAAATTCAATTCATATCGGTAACATCCCGGGATATTTATCTCTACGGGACTCCTATTTTTTTATGCCTAATAAAACAGGATATTTGTTTCTATTTATGGAACTTGTTTACGGCTTTACGAGCTCTTTACCGAAATCCCATGCATATCTGTGAATAATTTAACTTTCAATCTTTTACGACCGTTGCATAAATAAAACTCAATTCCTCTCCAAAAAGGGGAATAAAATGTAAAAGAACATCTAAGAACGCCTACATCGATGCAAAACAATAATGAATCCCCATTACATGTCTGTCTTGTCCTTGAAACTGCCTTTCATTGTCTATCCTCGTCAATTGAAACCACAAAAGAGTGCCGGCAAGACAAACGAACGAAGGCAAAAACATCAAATTTACTTGAATCAATTGACAAAAGTAGTCACCCCCCAAACTCCTCCCCACCGGAAGCTATCAAGAAAGAAAAACAGGACGAAATATTAATATGACTTACCAGATATCGTCCTGAACGTCGATAGATAGGTTATAAACAATATACACAGTGGAATTATGAACGTAAAAAACAACGTGAATGTATTGTACAATTGTTCCTGCCATTCAGCCGTGTAGAAGCCGTGGGTAACACATTGGTAGAATTCCTCGATGAATGGTCCTCGTGCCACTCGGAAAATGAAGAACTGGAAGAGAAGAAAGAGGGTTGACATTAGCTATAGAGATAAGATTCAAAGGAAAGTGAAAACAGGCCTTGTATCCGGTTTTGCCAGACCCGTGCCCCTTTTTTTTCTTCGGCGAACGGACAGACCCCAATGACCGTATTCAATTTAGTTTATGCGTATCCCTTTCATTATTTATAAGCAAACAATAATCCCTCGGCAGAGGGTGAGTTTTGATTTTTGCTTTCTTCCTGTCCTGTGTGTCCCGTAACATTGAATCACATTTACAGGATAGCAAGGTCATGACAGGGAATGGGAATGTCCTTAGAGTGTTATGAGATGAAATGACCGGGCAAAGGAACGAAATTGCTGTAATTTAGGATATTACCTTTGCTGTTACTTCAGAGGCGTATGGGATTAGTTCCAACGGCTGGTCGGCCCATTTTCTGTTCCCCTGCTTCCGGTTTCCCGTCGATTGTCCTTAAAATTTTGCGAACCAGGTGAAAGCCCCCAACAGATGGCTGCGTAAAGGTATATTTGTTTAGCACTTACTGCTAAAGTGGTTTATTTTAGGGCATTTGATAGAGTGTTTAAAGTGACGTCCCGTTCGTCGAGCCGTACGAGCAAATCTATATTAAATTTCAGGACTTGATTGATGGCTGCAAAGACGTGGGTCGTCATTGAATTTATTTACGTATAGTGTGGGAAATTCACACATGGAAGTGATGGGTTTCTTGTGAAAAACTGCGATATACTTAAATGAAGTACATCAAGCACACAAGGGTTTTAATACTGAAGGATGTGGCACAGATGTGGTATTGCGACTTGGTTGTGATATGATAATAATCCTTAGCCAATTGAAATTGTCTCGTAACGTAGTGGTAAGCAGGAAGCCCTCACATCAGCAGAGTTGTTGTGATTTAGGAAATTGGTGCCGCAGCTCATTTTGGGGCCGTGGTTGGGTATAAGTAGAAAATGGGTGGTGTGAATAAAAACTGAGGGAACACTCTGGGCAAACCCTCCTCAAGGAAGTTTTTCTGAAACTTGACGAAACTCATTTTTACTCAATTTAAATTGAGTGTTTTTCAAAAAGTTGAGTGAAGTTTTTATTCACACCAACCCAATGTTGGGTTCGAATGGTTGCCTGAACTTTAGTAGTAGAAGAACGCCTGCAGGGGAACTCCTCAGGATGGAGGACTCTCTCCCCTATTATAACTTCTTGTCGTGGATGAGATCTTGGTAATACTCGGAGAAAATGGCTTCAATGTGACGGTGTATGCTGACAATGTAGTCATTCTGGTAGCACGCAAATTCTTTCCAGTCCTAAGCGAGAGGCTCAACTATGCGCTACTATTGGTTAAAGCTTGGGGCAGTAGCAAAGGGCTGGGAGTCAATCCGACAAAGACAGAGATTTTCACAAAGAAGAGATTTATCCCTGATTTTAAGCCTCCGACGATCGGGATCGGTAGTGTTGAACTTAATCCTTCGTGATGAGCACACTACCTAGGCGTTATTCTGGATTACAAACTAAACTGGAAGGAGAACATCGATAAGCTCATCAAGAAGACATGCGTAGCCTTTTACTCATGTCGGTTTTAAACCGAATGCAATACACTGGCTGTACACGGCGTTTGTGAAACCATTTCTAACATATGGCTTACTAGTCGGGTGGTGGTGCTTGAGAAACAATATCAGCTTTCAAACCTCACTAAGATTCAGAAGGCAGCCTGTATAGGAATCCTGGGATCCATGCTAAACCATGAATCCATGGTAAATTACGTTCCACTGGATCTGTACTGTAACAACTCGGCGGTTAAAATTGCCTTGAGACTCAGGGAAGGACATCAGTGGACACCAGCTCCCTACGGTTACGCCTCCTTACTATGTCGATGGGAGAACGCAAGCAGATCGACAGAAACAAAACATATGATGTAGGCTATGGAATTTGACAAAGATGACTGGAGGAATCACAAAGTTACCAATAAAAAGGAACTGGCCTCCTACACCGATGGTTCGAAGATGAGTATTGCTTCTGATGCCGGTCTGTACTGCAAGACCCTATGAATAAACCGCACGACTGCAGTCCTGCCTCCAGGCCTTGAAAACTATCCGCGAGAAGGGTATTACCGAAAGGACAATTATTGTCTACATCGACAGCCAGGCAGCCATTAAGGCTCTGGAGTCCGCAATAACTAGATCAAGGCTTGTAGAAATCTGCAGAAACTATCTAGATGCAATATCGAGAGCCAATACGGTGACCCTATGTTGGGTACCAGGGCATATGGATATTCCAGGTAACGAAAGGGCTGCCGAACTTGCATGAAGTGGAGCAGCGCTGCATGTCTCACAGGCTCTACCCATTGCTATGATTCTAATAAGCTCGTTAGAAAGGTATATTGACGACGAGGCCATCAGTCGGGCCAATACACGTTGGATCCAGCTAAACACAGGTGCAACAGCTAGAAACCAATAGACGGGTTATAATAAGAGGAGATCTCTGTCTCTGGTCAAACTTAGTCGGCACGAATAAAAGATAGTCTCCGACATCATCACCGGGCATTGCGCCATTGGTACTCATGTGGAGCGCCTTGGCATATGTCACAACGACCATTGCAGTAGTTGTAGGGACGAGAAAAAAATCGAATCTGTCCGTCACCTGCCGTCGACCTTCCACATAAGAAGATGTGCCGTGGAGGCATTTTTAAAGTTTAAAAGTGCATGCATTCCGTTGATTTAAGTGGTTGTATCAGGCGGACAAACGACCGATACTCAAATAGTGCTGAAATACACCATTTTGTTACCACAGTTTACGTGTGCGATTTGTTAGATGAGTGTGGACCGGAGTTGACAGACCATGGTCTTAAATCCAACCTGTAAAGTTAAGGGAGAGTGGGATTTTATAAATTTTCTTCTTTAAAAGTTCACTGAGGTTGTCGAGGAAGGGTTAATCCAGTGCCTTGAGCCTTGTTTTGCCAAATGCCGGACACTTGCAGGGGGAAGTGTTCTAGGGTTTTCTACACATTTGTGTGTTGGCAGCTATGACAGTAAGGGTTAAAAGGGATGCCAAGCTTGATTGCATGAGTACTTACTGTCCAGTAACCTGTACAGATGGCGACTATGCGTGCAATATCTGTTCGGGAGCTCCTAAGGTGTTCGTTGATTTTCCTATTTTTGTATGTTGGCCACGTCTTTTTGGATATGGCGCAACTAGCAAGGTTGTTTCATTTGTGTTTTGCTACTGAAAGGTAGTGAAGGTTGATTCTTCCCTTGACAGTTCCTAATGTGATAATAACTTCTCTTGAGTGAGCTGTCAAGGGACATTTCATTCCCTTCGATGTCTCTCTGACCTGGGACCTCTACGAGAGTTAGGAAGGATAAGCTCCTCAGGCGGTCGAGATCTGTTCTTTATTGTGCGACCTGCTTGATGAGGTGATTGTGGAGATAAGAGCTTTGATGTCGGAGAAGAATTTTATTTGGGAGTGATGTCGTCGTTGACCGCACGACAGGGTTCTTAGATGGTGAGTATTTCAGCCGGAATGATTTCGATTCATATCAAGGCAGCTGAAAACATACTCGAACCTCCCCCGCATAACATTTCCGAACCGTCCGTGAAAATCGACGTTTCGTAGTCTTTTGTGGACTCTCCGCTGTTCCATTCTGTCTTTGCTGAGCGTAATGCGTGGGGTAAGATAGTCTGTGGAAGATGCTACCGCCTGATGAGGCAGCGAAGCTGAAATGCTACAGTGGTCATGGGGCCTGGCTGGTAAGCAGCCAGATTCTCTGAGTCTGACCACACAACAGGTAGCCGTTTTCATGACGTGAAGGTCGAAGGGCTGAAGGTTAATGTTAACCTTCAGATCAACCATCGTACATGACCATATTGCACCTGTGGTTCCTATACTAGGGGTTCTCTGAATTGGATTTAGTTTCATGGTGTTGTATCCTTTGCTCAGTACGAGCCACCAGACGAAAGACCTGTATGTAAGAATTGGACGTACTACGGCAGTGTACATCCACATGGTGATTTTCGGTCTTGGTCCCCACTTCTTCGCAAAGGTTCTGCTACAGGCATAAATGGCTGTGCATGCCTTTCTGGCCGTTTGTGAGAGTTCTTGACCATTTAGAAGCTTGAGGCACATTTTCGTACAATAGATGGTCAACTTAGTTTGGTTTCGTGTCACATACTTGTATAATACGTCCTCTGGAGAGTTGGAGAGTTGGTAAAGGCAGTAGGGTGTCCTAGTACAATAGAACCGAAACACTTTTCGACCAAAGTCAAATTCATGGTGATACCACTTGGATAGATATCGCCAAGTTTTAACATGTTTTAACATCTGTAGCTAGGCCAAGTATTAGCAGGCTCTTGGATCCGAATTATACAATTCCAACCTCGAGAGCTGTATTCAAGCAAAATCCAGCAGGTTAGTGGTAGAGCAAAGCGGTGATTGATGTGACTCAGTCCTAGATACTGCTAAGGTACATCATGTCATTCAATTCACAATTGGTGAGAAGCGTCTTTTGTTATGAAATCGTATTGTAGAGTTGACCAAAAGAAGATAATACGAGAGAGAGAGAGGGAGTGCGAGAGAGTGGAAGAAAAAAGAAGAAGAGTCAATCGAAGCCTAATGGTTTTGGCTGATTTGATTCATTTTGTTCCCAGGTTCCTCGTTTTAAAGTCCCTTGAGCGCGAGTGAATTATGAAAAAAGTCCCTACACAGCTGTTCGTTGAAAGAACTAACGGGCAAAAAGGAAAGAAAATAAAACGCGTCGGTTAAACTTGTAAAAGGAAAGGGTTGCTTTATTTCGGTGTTAGAGATATGTTCGCGACGAGAGCTGACGTAGGACTACCCCGGCTAAGGATCTTCGCAGCCTTTTATAGGTCAGATCCTTTGTTTGGCGCCAACATTCCGCCCACCTTGAACTAACGGGTGAATTAGTTCAACTTCATCAGGATTGTCCTTAAAAGTGAAGAGCGGAGATATATTGACGATCGGGCGTTTCGGCATACCATGCGCCGTTTTGAGTGTGACGACTCGAACTCGTCCATCTTCATCCAAGAAGGCATTTAGCCGAGATAGCTTGCTTTGACGTGCAATGGGCTTCTTGGATTGCAGTCGATGAATATCGTCGTCAAAATACCACTTGTGCGTGAGCCTGATCCAAAAGTTGAGTGCCTTCTGGAGCTCGTTGTGACTGGGGTGTTTAGACGAACAAAGCGACGTCGATCGTCCGGTTTTGCGACTTAGAATAGAGCATCGCATGTTGTGAATGAATATCAGAAGCTGAGGTCGAGTGGCAACATTGATGTTGACTGGATGAGACTTCTGGTCAATAGCGGTGATAAACAGCTGCTGCGGTGGCCAAGCTAGTTCCTGTTGGCTCAGCCAGTGTGGGCCATCCCACCATAGTGCGAAGTGCTTGAGATCTTGTGGTTGCATGCCCCGTGAAGCGCAATCAGCTGGGTTTTGAGCTGACGAGACGTGAAACCAGTTGGTTGATGGTATAGCTTCCTGAATCTGGGTCACGCGGTTGGCGACGAATGTGCCCCACTTGCTAGGATGCTGATGAATCCAGGCGATCGCTATGGTCGAATCTGTCCACCCGTATACATTGTAGTCCGACGAATCAAGTACCTTCCTTACATGAGTCATCAATCGTGCTAGCAGGGCAGCAGCACACAACTCTAGACGAGGCAAGGAGATTGGTTTAATGGGAGCCACTCTTGTTTTTGCTGTGACAAGTCGAATAGTAACCAGGCCGCTGGGGCTTACGGTTCTTGCGTATATGACGGCTGCATATGCGGTTTCAGATGCATCCGCGAAACCATGAAGATCTGTGATGGCACCTGGTTCTTTAGTTCCCAACCACCTTGGAATTTTGAAATCTGCAAGACTGGATAGATTCGTGCGATATTGAATCCATTTCTGCTTAATGACTTCAGGCACGGGTTCGTTCCAGTCGATCTTCGGCTTCCAAAGGCGTTGAAACAAAATTTTGGCGATAACTGTCGTTGGAGAAAGTAAGCCTAGTGGGTCGAATAGCTTTGCAGCGTCTGAAAGCAAAAGACGTTTAGTGAGGTTGAGAATGTCTAAGTCATGAACCTGAACGCTGTAGACGAAAGCATCAGATGAAGGCTGCCATTGAAGCCCCAATGCTGTGACACTCTCGGAACCAGTAAAATCCAAAGTTGGGTTTATTTCGCGATCTTCAGCTGCGATAGAGCTGAGGACAAGCGGAGAATTCGAGGACCATTTTTTGAGCTGGAAACCGCCTCGTAGCAACATGCAAGAAACCTGGCTCTGTAAGAGATGCAGATCCAACTCATTGGAGGAACCAGTCAGAAGATTATCGATGTAGAAGTCGCGTAGAACGATCTTAGCGGCGGCGGGAAAATCTTCTCGTTCATCAGTAGCTGTCTGTTGTAGAGCTTTAACAGCCAAATGAGCAGAGGAAGAGACGCCATATATCACCGTCAGTATGCGAAAGTCCTTGATTGGATAAAGAGGTGTTTGACGCCAGACAATGCGTTGAAAGTCGATGTGCGCTTTGTTTACTTGTACCTGACGGTACATTTTTACCACATCAGCACTCATAGCAAAACGGTGAGTTCGAAACCGAATCAACGTGGTGAAAAGGTCAGGTTGAAGCTGCGGACCAATCAGCTGAGCATCGTTGAGAGAAAATCCGGAGCTCGTCTTTGATGAGGCATTGAACACAACCTTGAGCTTAGTTGTACTGCTGTACTCCTTGACGACTGCTCTATGAGGCATGTAGAAATGTTCTCCCGGCCTTGCGGTGTCAGCGACTTCTTCCATGTGTCCCAGGTCGATGAACTCCTGCATGAACTCTGCGTACTGTGAGTGGAGCTGAGGATCCTTTGCAAATAGTTTCTCCATACGAATCAAGGCTCGAACTGTTTCACGTGAGTTGCCAAGCGGAACATCTGACTTGAACGGAAGCTGAACTGAGTACCGTCCATCGCTCAGTCGCGAATGCGTTGTGGTAAAAATTTCCTCACACATGACCTCTTCGTCGGTAAGATGAGGTGATTCTGGAATTTCCTCCAATTGCCAAAACCTAGTCAGTGCTTTCGTTAGAGAAGAATCCGAGCAGCTAGCGATGGTGGTAGCAAATGTTAACGCGGGATGCGGTTCGATCACTCTTCCAAATAGCACCCATCCAAGTACTGACTGCTGTGCGAGGGGAGCGTCTTGTGGGCCGCGGATGAACCCATCCAGAAGGAAATGTCCCAAGTAATCACAGCCTAGCAGGATGTCGATAGCTGCTGGTTTATTGAAGTTTGGATCGGCTAGGTTGAGTCCGTTGATATGCGGCCACGAACCTTTGCGAATGCGGGCGGATGGCAGATCATTGGTTATCTTCGGCAAAATGTTCGCATGAATGGCTTCCGCGAAGGTATCGTCGAGCGAAGACAATGAAAGCTGCACAGTTCCTCTTGAGCGTCCAGCGGCTGTTGCGCCAATTCCCTCGATTGTTGTCGTAGAGGGCATAATCTTAAGTTGAAGTCGTTCGACACATGCTTGCGTGATGAAAGTGAGATGAGAAGCATTGTCAAATAAGATTCTCACCGTCTGAAACAACCCAGACATGTCCTTTACTTTTGCGATTGCAGTTCCCAACAGAATTTGCTGATTTGTATTGGTGACGTGGGTTGAAGATACAGTAGAAGCTGATGCCGTAGCCTTCTCGACATGCAGTAATGTGTGGTGATGAGCCTTGCACAAGCGACATGTGTTTGTACTACGACAACCCTCCTGATGATGTGCGCTTGAAAGGCAATTACTGCACAGAGATTTATCTTTTACAAATGAAATTCTGTTGGTAACTGATATAGCTCTGAATTTGTCACAACCATAAACCCTGTGGTTTGCGCCGCAGAAGATGCATCTTTCAGAGGCTGCGGTGCTAGCGAAAGCTGAGGCGGCCTTGGTTTTAGCCTTAGTTGATGAAGGTGATTGCTGGAAGTTAGGCTTGTGCGAACTAATAGCGTCTAAAGAGCGACATCTAACTTCTATGAAATCAACTAACATTTGGAACGTCGGGACCTTGTCGTCCTTTTGTGACATCTCCCATTGTCGATGAGTTTCCTGATCGAGCTTGCTTATGGTAAGATGCACTAACCAGTCGTCCCAATTTGCAACTGGCCTGCCAAGAGTCTTAAGAGAACGGTAGTGCTCCTGAGTGTTGTCCAGCAACGATCGCATGCTTGAAGATGACTCCACGGTTAGTTTAGGAAGTGCAAACAATGCTCTGAAATGAGCATCTACGATGATGCGCTCAACGTTATACCGTTTCGCAAGTAAATCCCAGGCTTCTTCGTAGTTGTCGTCAGTCATAGGAAATGCTTTTATCACGTTCAGGGCTTCCCCTCGGAGACTGCAACGAAGAAAATGGAGCTTTTGGGAGCCCGCCAAAGAAGTCTCTTTATGTATGAGCGCAGAGAAAACGTCATGAAACTGTCTCCAATCGGACGGGTTTCCCGAAAAGTGTGGTAGATCCATTGGCGGTAGCTTGACCTCAGCATGCTTGGACGCAGCAACTGGTGGCTTTTTGTCCCGAGCAGTTGATTTTAGTTTTAGCTGGGATCTTGAGAAATTTGCCAATGCAACGCGGTACCAATCCTCACCTTGCACGCGTTGAGCCTCCTCGGAATTATCACCACACGTTTGTTCTACTTCACTTTGTGCTGCATCGAACTTTGACCACTGATCATTCAACAGTATAATAAAGGAATGTAATTCACCTTCATCACATTTGTCGGATTTCTTGCTGGTCACCATTAGTCGTTTCAGTGCGTTTTTTAATACATCCCTTCTGATACTTGCCATTGTAATTATTTACTTAGGGAGTCCGATCGATTATTCAAACACGACACGCTGACAAAAGGTTACCAAGGGAAAACTGCGTAGTCCGCGTACACACAATGAGATGATCGACAGTCTGAAGTAGCAACGGGATGACTGTGTATTTATGTAGGATAACTGATTACACTGAATTCTATTTGTTTGCAACGCACACACGATGGGTTACCAGATGGTCTGACGAGGACGTAGCGAGGATACTTGCACGTGCATTAGCAGATAAGGACCAGACTGTGGCGCGACGATTCCCGATATGCCTTGCACAGTAGTAGAAGCGAATATGGACTGTAGTTTGGTGACTGTTATGTGCGGTTTATTTATTCGGGACGAAAGGACCAAAATGTTCGTTGAAAGAACTAACGGGCAAAAAGGAAAGAAAAGAAAACGCGTCGGTTAAACTTGTAAAAGGAAAGGGTTGCTTTATTTCGGTGTTAGAGATATGTTCGCGACGAGAGCTGACGTAGGACTACCCCGGCTAAGGATCTTCGCAGCCTTTTATAGGTCAGATCCTTTGTTTGGCGCCAACAACAGCCTTGTGCCTTGTGCAGAATGCACTGCATATTTATTAACGATACACTGACTGTTTTCAATCGAGAGACTTTGCCCAATTCATCGGTTAACAACGTTTTGGAAGGCTCTCTGTATACACTGCCATAGCTCGGACGTCTAGGTTGCTTTTCTCAACGAGAATCCCATCTTTAACGATTGGTCAGAAGGTACACGAGAGAATTCCACATCCATACATATGTTTGCGTGTATGAAACCGACTGCGACATAGAGCTTCTAAGCCTGACAAAGAACGTTACACAGTAAGAGTGTTGAGTCAACCTACAACCATTCTGCTCGATGACTTGACTTGATATCCAACAAAATTGACCCGACTGTCCCACCAAACCGAACAATGCAAAGGATTCTCTTTAAAGCATTTAAGGATTGATTTCTCCAAAATTTCACTGCGTAAAACCTTTCCTCTTACGTTCGAGGGCATAGATATGTGCATATGTACTCCTAATCCAATCGATACTACCTTCCGACTTTGATTTATCCGCTTACAGAATTAATCTGACGTAATCCCATTAATTCTTCCGCACAAGCCTTCCAATCGAATCCCAAATCCATTCTTGAAAATCTCCTCTTCCATTTGAGTGTGTGTACACAACACCATGCCATTCATCTGCGTTGCCACAGCTACGCAAGACAGTTTAAATGTCCGCCAAGCAACAAAAAAAAAATTAACAAAAAAAAAATCTTCATGCATAAAATAAATTATTTATACAGTCACAGTGGGAGTTGGAGAATCCCTGCCCGTCCCTATTACTAAGCAGATTCTCCTGTCTAATGTGCCATTTGCTTTGACACCCTGCGATAGCGCTCTATTGTATTTCTTTGGCTTAGTACCGAATGGAATCCTTTGTTTGTGTTTTTATTGTTCCGCATATTCCACAAGTCAAGGGAAACGGATGGCTGTTCTGCGAAAATGTATTCCACTGCCCATTGGGCGTCCGGTATTGGTTTCATACATTGTCGGCTCCCTAATCCCGGATAAAACTACACAAAAAGGATAAAAGTTTTCTTTTTGTTGATGTGGTATCTTTAGAAATACACTTTCATCAGTTGAATGTGTGTTAGGTCAGGACAAAAAGAAAAGTTTTCCTGCCAACTTGTGGCTGGGAGATCTGCACGTACACACAGCAGATTGATTGTTGATTGTTCGAGTGCTGTGGCCAGAGCTGCTATTTGCTTCCGTTTGAAAAAAAATTTGTTCCAGCACACATTCGGAAGAAAATTGGAAGCTTTTTGAATTTAACAAAATTTTGACGAACTGTGAAGCAATGTCATCTGACAGAAACGAATCAGTATCTACATCATTTTGGCTGGTGATCTACAAGGTGGCGCAAAAGTTGTCACCCGATGTTCTTTGGCTGTCATATTTTTATGAATGAAAAACTTTGGTTCTGCTTTTGGATTATGTTGTTCCATTAAGTCGAGGAAGTGAAATCGGCCAAGTGGCCGCCGCCAGAATTGATGATCATTCGGGCCCGATTTATGGCATTTTCCATCACTCTTGCCAGAACTTCCGGTGATAGGTCCTCGCATTCTTGATGGATATTTTCTTTGAGGACTTCAAGAGTCTGAGGCTTGTTGACATAGCCCCGTGATTTTAAAAAAACCCTACAAAAAAAGTCTGGAACGGTTAAATCAGTCGATCTTTCCGGCCAGTGCAAATCGCTAAAACGAGAAATGCAGCCCTAAGAATTTTGTTTGTGGCTCGTGGAGAATGCGCCATTGCTCCATCCTGTTGGAACCACATGTTCTCCAGTCCTAATTCATCCAATTGAGTAAAGAGAATGGCTTTGTAGCGCTCCCCGTTAACAGTAGTCCTTTGGACCTCGGCGTTTTCGAAAAAAATAAAGCCCGATGACGCCTCCAGCATAAACAGCACACTAGCTCATCGTGGATAATACGCGGTTTTTCGGTGTTCCAGAAGCAATAATTTTGCCTATTCACATATCTACAGAAATGGAAATGGACCTCGTCGCTCATGATGATCTTCGATGAAAAGTTGTCTCCCTCGTGGTCGAGATTGAGGATGGCTTGAGCGTAGGTTACACGGGCTTCGCGATCAACAGCTAACAGCTGATGCACTGTATGCACTTTGTTGGGGAACATCCTACAGTCTTTCACCGAAATTATCTGTCAAGACCGCCGATTGATGCCCAATTGCGTGGCACGTCATCTGGTCGATACTCAGGGGTCCCCTGCGACATCTTCAACCGCAGATGCGATATTCTCAGCAGAACGGCTGCTCCGGGGTCGGCCAAACCTGACAGCATCTCGTGTTGTCCCATACTCTTCTAAGAAAGCTACTTAACCTTGTGGTGTCTGCCCAGTTGATGTAGAACGACCGGGAAATCTGCGCCGAAATTTACACTGCCCCAACACCACCAACGAATTATTCCACAAAAAAATCGAAACAATTATTCCACGTTCTTTAGGAGTATAGCGGTTCATGTCTTCTTGACGTGTATTTTGTATCTGTTTACTTCACAAATGTCAAAGTTGAATTGACATTTGCCGCCATTTGCAAAAATTATAGCATCTTTCGATAGGGTGATGACTTTTGCGCCAACTTGTATTATGCATATGCATTTATTTGTAATGTCATAGAAAGTTGAGAAAATTGGTCTCTTTTAAGTCGTAAGATTTTTGATCTTTTCAGACCCAGGACAGGTCAGATCAGCCTGTCATTGTTGCAATAATCGAGGTGCTTCCATCTAAAATTTGCTTTCTACAGAGCGTTGGTTTTTTTCCCACGAATGGAAGGGACCTAGAATTTATTTCCAACTCCGAACGGCGAATTGAGAAGCTTTTTAATGAGAGATTTTCCTCCCGGAGGCCTGTTCTTTCTCCGATGAGAGGTGGTGCCACGAAAAATGTTTGGTGGACATGGCTGGGACTTGAACCCGTGCCGCTCGGTCAGCAGTCCAACGGACTAACCACTGAGCCACGGCGACCACGAGCGTTGGTGTAAGTCAGGTGTTTAACATACGACACACGCGTTCTGACATCCTGTCGTCTATACATCGAGAGCCTAGTTTAGCTAATTCGTCAGCCGAACAGTTCCCTTGAATGCCGCAGTGACCAAGAAACCAACAGAGTGACGTTATACTGGTTAGCGATCTCGTTTAGAGACACACGGCAGTCCTTCACTACCCTAGATTTTATGGTGTTGGATATGAGTAACCTGGCTGTCGATGTAGATCACATTATCCGTGAGTGATATTGGGATAACCTTCAGCCACGCCGCGGCTTGATTGATCGCTGTGACTTCGGCTTGGAAGCGCTACAGTGGTAGAGGTAGAGATAGCCTCATTAAGGAAAGCTTTGCGCTGACTCCAGGCGCTTCTGGCCGGTATTTTGTGCTTATATCCCATGTGGGCAGGGTGTCTGTTGATTTGGGAAGGCTGCGGTTGATAGGATTCTGCCATGCCCACATTTTTCAAGTTTTGCTCTTTCTTAGGGCCGCATTAGTGGCTTGCTGCATACCATAAATATCTATTGGCAATAAGTGGAGCATGGTTTGAAGGGCATCTGTAGGAGAAGTCCTCAGTGCACCAGTAATGCTGAACTTAAATGACAGTTTTCTTTTTTAGACCCCATATGGTACCTACTGCTCTTCTGCTTGAGTTGAGTTCTAGCAGGAATTTCCTCACGGGGCTTTGCATCCTAGACAGGCATACTCAACGCCTGAGTGTAACATGTTACGATTTCTGCACGAGCTGCAAAGATAAGGAGGAGGAAGAGTCAACTACCTACTTAACGGTCTAAATGATCTGAAATCAACCAGCACGGCCGATCTTAACAGCTACGTAAGGAAATCTAAATGGTTTCTGGACTAAGCAGAGGTCAAACCGCAGTACTCAGCGGTATCACACTGGACCTACTTTTCTGGTCTATGTGCACCTCTTCTTGAATGATCACTCTAACTAATGTCGTAGAGTCACTATTTCATAGTTGATTGCAGACGTGTTCCCTTCTAGGTGGAACTGGGATCAAGTTCGTCTTGTGCTTATGGCCTGGGGCTCCAAAAACTATTTTCTTAAAGAGATCTCAATTGAATCCCATTCGCTTCGTTAAGAAGACTTTAAACTGACGGAGACGTTGCAAAGCCTATAGACTCGCCTCAACGCAAAAAAAAAGGCTCTCCTACAGCTCAACTTTGTCGTTCAAACAAATTCGCCAATTGCATTTCGCTCCTTTCTCATTTCACTGGAAAAAGGCATTATGCTTCAAATGCTAATCAGCTTAAAGTCAACATTCAGGGATGCTGTATATATGTAGCTATCCTTTCGCCATACAGAACGAATGAGGAAAGATCTAAAAGTCGTGTTTTTTCATCAATGTGTATTCGTCTCTCCTCTAACCTACTACTCCTAGTTTAGGAGTATGCGTCGCAAGACCTCTAAACAATTAAAATCTGTTTCGAAAATCTGCCCCAACAACTCTGGTACAAATAATACAGAAAGCTAAATTGTAGAAGCGGCCTATTTTCGAGTCTGAAGATGCGATTTATGCCTCTGGACTCATTCTCGACTAAAAGAACACTACTCCAGGTATTCTATAAGAACGACGGATTCTAGGAATACCACTGTTAGTTACTCCTAGAATATGGTTAAGTAGGTTGAAGTGTCTGCCAGTTAAAGCCAACAGACTTAGACCCATGAGGGTTTCGTTGTGATACCACAAGGATCGCGGTAAGATTTCCTGCCTATTCATTGAACCAATTGGAACTTCTTATGAAACGTAATAGGCTACCGACATCAGTGTTTATCAAATCGCCTAAGTTGGTGTAGAAGAAGGCTCCTTAGTAGAGTTTTCTCTTGCGGGAGAGAGCCGGACATACGCAAAGAAGATGGAGAATAGTCTTCTCCTCCTCCTCGTCCATACATCTTCTGCAGAAGTCGTTTGCGTAGACAGCACAGCCTTTTTGCTAATATAGTGCGAATATGTGATCAGATCCAGGTTTGGCCAAATCTGATTTGTCGCTAGACATGTTGTACACCTAAGATTTGTTCTTTCAATAGCATCTAGCTTTAGTTTAAGTTTACAAGAAGCGATTGGTATACCTAAGGTACCCTTATCCGGTTCCATTTGCAGCGAGTTCGTCAGCCTTACAGTTCCGTGAAATGTCACAGCGCCCCGGCACCCCACAAAGATGAACATTAAACTGCTCCGCCATCTCTATAAGAGATGATAGGCAATCTAGGGCTATAAGTGAATTTAAAGCGACTCATTTCAAGGACTTTAATGCCGCTTGACTGTCCGAAAATGTGCAGATATCCGTGACTGATATCATGTTTTTCTTCAGCTAAGATAAGACTTCTCTGATCGCCATGATTTCCGCCTTGAACACACTACAATGATTTGGATGACGGAACGCTAAGCTGAGGTTAAGCCTGTCGAATTGTGAATTGTGTGCAAGAGAATGCCTGTGGAGAAGAACCCGAGGATCCAGCATCTACATCTTTTCAGACAGTCAAGCAGCACTATTAGCCCTTGAATTCTATACGGTATAGTCCCAGCTTGTCTGGGACTGTCTCAACCTCATCGAAAGCCTTGCATCGGTGAATAAGGTTTCTGTAGTCTGGATCCAACGACATGAAGGCTTTGAGGGTAACGAACGGGCTGACTGCATGGCGAGAAGAGGCGCTTGCCGCCCACTCCTTGGTCCTGAACCTTGTTTTGGAATACCATCCAACAGTGCCTACTCCAAGATAACACAATAGTAGATCAGTAAAACACGCCGAGAGAAAACACCACCACCCATCCCGTTGCTAGTTCTTGAATCGTCGCGTGTCGGTGTAAAAGGAATCGACTTGTCTTCTGAGAATACGTCGCCCCAAAATGACACCGCAGGTATGGTTAATTACTCCTAGAGTACGATGCGATCAAAATTGCATCGCTTATCAGCACTGTATTCGAGATTCTTACTGCAACTGCCCCATTAGTCATTGTCAGATAGGGCTTTCCCCCAAAAAAACTTCTGCTGGAGTTGCAGGGACAAAAAGAAGGAAGAACTAATCCTCCACTTCGTCTGTAGCTGTTCAGCCTTATCCCAACGAAAACAATTTCTATCTAGGAGCCTATAACTTCGATAATTTGGACGAAATGTTACATATTGACGTTAAAAGCGACGGAGAACAGAAATAGGCGGCAGAACATAGGGGCAGGGGCGACAAAGAACTGGCAAGTCCTCTCTTCGGCTGAAAGCTAATCTTTTCCGTGTATCTTTCTATCTACATGGTTTGGTTCAAAAGTCTCTTAACGAGCTTCAGAAGAAACAATTCTATTTATATTCGTATGAGATTAGCCAATAGGCTTCGGATCACCTGCTACACCTTACTTCCATTTCCGTTCTCCTACGATAATTTGCCGTGAGAAAAAAATTGTAGTGGCAACACTGGTTATGGCGATGCGCCAAATGCGGCCATTACGTTGAACGATGAAATAAATGGACGACGTTGATTACTAGATGGGAGAACATCTGGCACATGGCCCACAACGTAATCAAATGAACAATGCTTGACCAACCACGTGGGAAAATTCAATTAGCTTTATAAACTCAAAAGGACATTTACCGACGGTCTAAGGAAAATAGCATCCCTCATCATTCACCGGAATTAGGTGGACTCGGCCAGAGATGATAAACTTTGGATTGCCGTTATACAAGGCCCAAAGGAAACATAAGAGCATACCCAGCATTTATGAAGTGCGGTGATTCCGGTCGTTTCGGTCCTTCGCTGTAATGGAAAAGTTTGCATGGCCCGAAGTTTTCCAGAAAATTTTCTAATGTTTTACAAATGTTCACGCCTTCTTTCGGGTTGGTGGTGGTGTGGCGGCGGAGGGGCATGGATACTTGTTCAACAGGGAACGTAGGCATGTAATCTGTTTTGGCTGCTGTGTAAGCCCGAAAATAAAGAAACTTTTCTACCAAAGAATATGACTGGTGGGGGAACTGTGTCCTAATTCCTGCACACGGAACGGATTATCACAGACAAATGGTTGGCGTTGACTAAGCATGGGTAAGTTTCCACACCGAATGTTGCTTAGGGGGAGGGGGGAGACTTGTAGTAGTGGTTGAAATGGTTTTAATTGAGTTGAGTCGAAGCTGGTGGTGGATGATGGAGGAACTCAAAAATCGATTGACAATAAAATTATTTTAGGAAATTAAAGCAAAAGCTCCTCATGGCAGGACAGGGAAGCTCTGTGAATGTGGTTAAATTAGAACCGGGATTTACCACTGTGCCCTTGTCGCCGCTATTAGTGCTTCTGAAACATGATAATTATTAGAAACCTCAGCAGAGAGTCATATTTGGTTGCAGAGTTAAGTGTTTGGGTACGAAGTCGGGTTTTGATTTCACGGAAAGGGGTTTTTATGTGTAGCAGGTCTTACTTGTATGGGTTTTCCACAAGAGGGGTAGTATCCCAGCAGAACATATTAGTGTGTGTAGTTAAGTTTAATTAATATCCAACTAATGACATTTCTTATGATTTGGCAATGAGATAGTTGCGGTAAATTTATGGGGCTATGTATGATTTCCATGAATTAAGGCTATGGCGAAGTTTTTGTATGCGTTACTGTTCGACTGAATCCCGATCTTGCGCCATCGACTACCATCCTGGGCTATCCCCATACAGGTAGAGGTGAGATTTCGGACTTGGTCCAACCATCTCATCCTGGGCCTACCTAGCGGACGCTTACCTGATGGCCCGGATTCCATGGCACGTCTTGGAAGCCGATTTGGAGACATGCGTTGAACCTTTCCGCTCGAAGAAAAAGCTGCTCGATATTGAGTGCCTCGCGTATTCTGGCGTCGATCTCGATGAGTTACCCCAGCAATATCCAAACCTTATGACCATAGGTGAGGGTCGGAACACAAAACATTGAATACCAGACCGATAGCTTTGCTCCTATGCCAAGTTCGGCTCTCTTGATTACAGATTGACCAAGCTGTCTCAAAATTGCTCCACCTTTATCAAACCTTCAGGATAACTCGGTATTCTGCCTTCCATCACTCGTGAATAGGACCGCGAGATACAAAAGCTTTTCCACCTGTTTCAATGTGACTCCACTAACATGCAGAGTGCATTGAACAGGCATTCGCTCTTATCCCCTTTCTTAAAAAGGGGAACAACGCCACAGTTTGCCAATCGCTAGGTGTTTTACTGCATTCCGAGGCCACTTTAATGACACGTGGGAGCCAGGGCCGTTTTATCCATAAGGCAATGTAGGCATCTGCCTAGGGGCCCCGCATCGGCTAAGGGCTCCGCGAATCAAGAAAAAAAATTCGACTGGGGAGCCAGTCCTATACTTCCCACCTCGTATTGTGTTGTATCAAAAACAGTAATATTATAATTTATTTAATAATTAAAGAAAACATTCATTGGAGGCGAACAATTTGAATACACACTTTTGAATTGCTTCACAAAGAGTTGTTGCACGAAGTTGATTAAAAAAAATTTCCTCAACATCCTCTGGACCGATTATGCTTAAAATCTAATCAGCTCTAAGTCTTATGCTGGCAAACAAAACAAAAAAATCCGCATCATCGTGCGCTGTTTCGTTCTCAAGCTATCGAAGGCTAAAAATATGAACACACACACAGACATAATTTCGAAAATGGGTGCAAACGATTTCTAGTTTACAGTAAAGTCAAGCCCTGTTCATATTTTGAAACATCTTGTTCAGACCGATTACAAAAGGGTAAAGGGGCCCCGAAAATTGCTTGCCTAGGGGCCCCGACATGGTTAACCCGACCTTGGTGGGAGCCATTTCACTTCCTCTTTCCCCAAGGCCTTGAGCACTTCGGGCCGGATTTCATCCACACTAGCAGACTTGTCGACTTTTAGCGCTTTAATCGCTAAAGTCGCCTCCTCTACGGTGGGACTAGATTAGGTTACGTGGGAAGTGCCCACTGGTCCATTGTGTTCCCCTTTGTGTTGTGGTCTATGTTCCAACCTTGGGTTCTACATGGGTAGTCTATCACGCAACCACCCTGTACTCCTAATAAAGTGAAGTATGTTCGATATTGGTACTTCTGTTAGGTTATCCAAACAGGCTGTTTTCCATGTGTCGGTGTCGGCCGTTTAGGAGATTGAGACACTCACAGAGTAAGTGCTTGGTGGTTTCAGTCTCTTCCGCATCCTGACAGCTCCTGCAGTAGTCTGGGCAGTTGATGCCGAGTTTGCTGGCCATGGTACCTGTGGCACTATGTCCCGTCAGTACACCTACTGTAATGCGAGTGTCTTTCTTATTCATAGCGAGGAGATATTTTGTTTTATTCTGGTCTATTCTAAGCCATAAGCGGCGCCTCTGGCGGACCAAGAGGTGTTGATTAGCTCTCTCATGTTGTGATCGACGTTATCTTTCAATGCACCTATAGGGATGTTAGTCGATGTGTGGGTGTGTTCACTTTCCAAAGCTGATCCCTACCGAGCCAGTTGGTCTTATCTCTCGTTGTCCTCGATGTCGCTGTGTCCGAGGATCCAGCAGATGTTGACCTCGTGGATAACTTATATTTTATTTATAATTTAACGACAGGTAGACACCGTTTGATAGCTGCTTGACTGTTGACAAGGATGGTGATCCTAGTTGGGTTTAAGTTCCTATCATCTATTGTCCTTGCTGCTCTATCAATGGCGAAAATTTCAGCTTGGAAGACACTACAGTCATCCGGGAACCTGTACGAATCGTTTATATCTAGCGCACTACTCGAAACCCATGCTCCAGTACTTTTCTTCATCTTACACCCAACAGTGTGACTGTTGGCTTCCCAATCTTGTCTACTGGGTATAAGAGTGGAGTAGTTTTTGTGAAAGTCTAAATATGGTGTGATATAGTCCGTTTTCCTTTCGAGATCACCCTGTCCGTATACGTGAAGTATCGGCCCGTGACCGTAGGAACTGCGTTTCCATGACTCGGACTCTCTTAGCCTGAATGCTGCTTTTGCAGCTGTGCTCGTAACGTAGTGGTCTAGTGGGTGTAAATTTAACATAACTTCTAATCCTATTGGGGGTGTTGATCTCATAGCCCCTCTTGCTCCCAAGCTCTGTACTTTTGTGAGGTTTGTGAGATATGTGGACTTCTCAGTTGCTTCCACCATGCTATAGCGCCGTAGATAAGTATAGGTCTGACGATCACTGTATAAATTCAGTGCATCACGTGCGGCCGCATTCCTCACCGTTTACTGACGGTTCTTTTGCAGGAGTAAAGAGCACACATCGCTTGCTTCATTCTTTCCTCTGTGTTGAGTATCCATGTAAGCTTTGAGTCTAGGATGCTACCGAAATACTTAGCTTCTGGGGAGAGCGACAGAAGAATGTCATTTACTTTGGGAAGATCGAAGTTTTCTTGGTGGGACTATTTTCCGTCTTACTCACTACCAAGGGTCTGTCATCCTCAGTGCACTGTTTGGAATTGAGCAGCTCCAAAAAGAGCTCTCACTATCTTTGGATTTAACTCCTTCGATGATGCGAATGGTCTGTCCAAACACCTGGAACAAGATAGTACGCAGATAAAAATAAACTCTCAATTTAAACCGCCTGCACAGCTTCCGGTCGAACTTTTAACGTATTACCTTGAATTGGCTAGATTATCATAAGTTTCCTTCAGAGACGCCCGCAGAGTTGGATAAGTTAAAAAGCTTACGAAGAACACCTCTGTGGTTACAATTAAGATTTCTAAGAACTCGAGCTACTGAATGAATTCATAAATACAATATATTTCAACTAGCTGAAACCCGCGACTACGTTCGCGTGGAAAGATGTCACATTATACCCTACGTCCTTTTTCGGGTTTCAAGGCATTGATGAGTAAACATCCTGTAAACAACATTCCTGGTTTTTCCTAGCTCGAGGATGACCAGGCTATCAGGTCGATTGACTCTTAGCCCGCTAAGGCAGAAACAGTCATTCCTCAGATCCACACCATCCACTTCTTGAGCAGAAAATTATTGGTGCTGTTAGCTGAGCCGTGTATTTGAGTCAAAATAGCTCTTTCCCTCACTTATGAAACGCATTCCCCTCCAGCATGATGAATAATTAGGTACATTACATATATTATGTCAGAAAAACCAATCAGATCTTCCATAACATCGCATGGGTTACTCGGTACATTTATTCTTTCTTCCTCTTTTCATCACCAATATCAAAAAATACTTCCCTCAAGTCACGGCGAAGATGAATACGCATGTTAGTTTTCAAGGAGAGGACTTCGACATTAGGCTTTCAGATTGATGACTTAAGACAGGCCTTCACTTCATTTGATATGTTCCCCGTGGCACAACAGGCTTGGTCTGTCTGAAGCCACCACCCAAAAGCACTCTCGGAGCATCCTGTTTCGATACTCAATACCTTTCTATGAGCCATGGTTCACTCATCCCACACTATAACTTTGGCTTTTCGAAGCACCTGAGCCAAGTCACTCTCCTTAGAGATGTTATAAAGTGTAGACTCAGAATGACTTAGGTTGAGATGTTTTGAGAAGGTAGAGTGACCTGTCGTGTCTTCTTTAAACCAAGGTAGCTGCAGTACCTGAGGATGCAATGGCAACGACAATGCCGCTGACTGCAGTTGCGCGTTACTATAAATGGCCAAACTTTAACGCCCTGTATTTTGGCCCACAATTATAATTTTGGAAAACGGTAAAACACGTGTCTATTTATTTCTGTTCTTGAATATACTCACCAAATTTCAAGTCCAAAATTTTTTTTTCATACAAACTTCAACACATTGTAACACCCTGTAGAAGCTGAATTTCGAAATGTTCATCCTTATTCCTTGTATACATCATAAAAGAAACCTCCGTTCAAAATTTCAGCTTTCTAAGGGTTCGGGCTGGGCGTTGATGAGTCAGTGAGTGAGTCAGGACTTTTCTTTTTATATATTGAGAAGAAGAAGAAGATTCGCTTGTAATTTTGATTTGAAATTGTTTTGTGCAGAATAATGCTTTGAAAAGCTTTTAAGGGAATCTTCTGTTGATACCATTGACCTGTGTGCAGTAAAACGCACTCATGTCATTCGTAAAAACCAATTAATTTTGATATTGAAACGAAAACAATATACTATTCAACCAACTAATGAAACTTGTTTTGTTGATTTGAAGGATCATTAGTGTATTTTATAAATTTATCTCATTCAAAACATTTCAGTGTCCTACTTTGAAACAAACCGCAGTCGAAATTCATCAAGGGCGGCGCATCCAATAAAATACTTTTATGATGCTCTTATCCGACAGCGGTTTTATTTGATGCCTACTTCCCAATCAGTAATTGTTGAATAGAAAAACCGTATTTCAACTGATTTATAGTTCTCTTATAAGTTTGTAGTATACAGCTTTCAATCATAAAATATACATACAAAAGTCTTCCTATTGTCATCAGTTCATCACTATCCCTTCCGCTTGTGTTGTCGACAATGAAATGCGATGACGCACAAATAAGTCCTTTCAATGGTTTGAATCACAGTCGTTGTGTAGCTGTGGTAAGCGGAAATTTGATTTAAAATTCAAAACAAGTATGTAATCAGCTTAGAACTCAATTAGTTGACGCAATTCAGCAATGAATAAAAGACCTTACAATAGAGTATGTCCGAATTTCCCTCTCATTATGAAAATTTGATGTGACACGGTGTACAATGAGTACTAGTTCCACTGTAGAGAATTGCATTGCAAATTACTTGTGGTGCCACTATTGGGACAAAGGGTATGAAATTAGCAGACACGAATTATCAGTTAGTTCATAAGGTCCCCTTTTGTCTCTCATCCACGAGTCTTCTCTGTCAGAGGTACGCGCTTGTCCTTGTATCAACGATGGTGTGGTTCTGATTTTTGTGGTAATTCTCTAGGATTGGATTCATTGCCAGTCTGATCTATTGTCTAGTCCACCTTAAGCTTCCAGGTTCTTTAGAAAGGGCTGCTACTGATTTGAGAGTTCGTTGCATAATTCATGGCAATACTCTCATGGTGGAGCTAGGATGTACAAATTTAAAGTGACTGGTGAATTTATTCATTCATTAATTTTCCAAAATGCCCCGTTTATCCACTATGAGGGTCGTGGGTGCATAAGTGGACTCTCCACATCTCCCGATTTTCCACAACCGACTCTAAAACATCAGAGGTTATCCCCATACGGGTAGAGGTGAGATTGCGGACTTGGTCTAACCATCTCATCCAGGGTTTACCCAGGGATTGCCTACCCGATGGCACGGATTCTATAACATGTCTTAAAAGCCGAGTTAGGGACATGCGTCCAAAATCATTTATTTTGTGGAAAACGTTTGGGAAATTTCGTTTGTAGACTTCGTTGTTTTAAGCAAAAAATATTTAAGAATTTTTTTTTTCTATATTTCACTTAGTGTTCGATTTAATATCCTGAAAACTAGGCATTTGTCGCGCATTTGTGACTTAAGCGGGGTTTACATGTTCCGCCGCATGACGAAAATCGTCGTGTGTAAACCTCTCGCTGGCGTTTGTCGTGGTTAAATTTGATGAGTGCGTTTGCAAATGTCTGTTGTCAAAATGTACAGTAATTGGTTTCAATTGGGGAATATTTTAATATCCCCCGGGGGATGGGGGGTTTCGGCCTGAAATGGGGGATTATTCCCCCGATTGAGAGACGGCAGTGTTAACCAAAGACAAAAGCAAGTAATGTGTAGTGAACAAACAAAGGAGAATCAGTCCACGCTAGAAGATTGAATGCAAATAAAATAACAAGATGGTAAAGAATTTCACCTACCTCAATGTTAACAGGGGCTTCACTCTCTCGTGAAGTGTTGAAGACCAGTGGAAACATTGCCAAAAAGCCATTAGAGATGTCGCCTTTGACCTGCTGGGTTCCAGTCGGCTGAAACTCCTGGTTTGAGGACGATGGCGAGTGCCGGTAAGCACATGCAGCGAAATAAAAGCCACACAAAGCGGCGTTACAAAGAAGGACCTGAGCTGCTCGCAACCCCACTAGGGAAAGAGGACAGTTGAATACCGGCTTTTAAGTAGAAAAAAGGAGCATGAGAAGCGCGTGATCGAGGAAATAGAGAGATACTGCAGGAATGAGGTTCAAAAGTTTAACCAAAGGTGTACGGTGAGTGGCGGAGTAGATACAACGACGTATTGTACGGGCTGCAGAGCGACATCGAGCTAGATGGTTAGTGCGTTGGACTGCTATACGAACGGTGTGGGTTCAAGCCCCAACCATGTCCATCGAACATTTTTCGCAGCACAATTTTTTAAAAGTCCGTTCAATTACTCGCATACGCCGACGATATTGATATAATCGGAAGGACGCAGGGTGATGTCACTGGCACGTTTGCGAGTATTGAGACGGAGGCGGCGATGATGAGCTTAGTGATCAATGAGGACAAAATAAAACCCCGACGTATCGGACTGAACGTCACAGTGGACAGCTTTGGGCTAAGAAGGCAATTAAGTAGTAAGGCCCTATCCTGAAAAACTGAGGAAACTCTATATAAGACCTTAATAATCCCAGTCCCGCTTTATGGCGCTGAACCATGGACTCTATCGAAAGCGGATGAAGATATTCTTGGTTGCTTCGACAGAAAGATTCTTAGTGAGATATTCGGTTGACAGGTTCTGGAAGAGAAGATTCAACGATGAACGTGACGAGTTGTACAGCGACATCGCCCAAGTCAAGAAGTGACGTATCCATCGGCTTAGATGGCTGGGGCATGTACAGTCCACGGACACAATTGCTACGGCTCGCAGAGTCTTCGACTCTAACTCAGAGGGACAACGCAGTAGAGGAAAACCTCGCCTAAGGTGGCGCGCACAAGTAGAAAGGGACCTTAATCAACTTGGAGTGCGCAACTGGAAGCTGTTGGCTAAGGACGGGGTTAACGGGAGAGCCTTGTTGGTTGAGGCCCAGGTTCACCCCGAACTGTAGCGCCACCTGAGTAAGTAAGTAAGCTCTCGTCGGAGGTATAATTTGTCATGAAGAAGCTTCTTAACTCATTGTTTGGAGTCTATGTTAGGAGCTCTCAATGCGCAATGCAACCTATGAGGTCTATTATGGTGACCAATATGGTTTAACCAGAGGTTATATTGAGGCTTTTGATAAATATCAGTATAGCTGGAATAACCGGGGCCCGCATCACGTGCAGTAGTTTTTTCATTGCGGCTCCTGGACAAACGCATAGAATATGTTCAGCGGTCTCTTTCTGTTTTCCACAGAGCCGGCAAATATCGGTATCTGATACTTTAATTTTATGCAGATGGTATCTGAGTGGACAATGTCTTGTTAGATAGCCCGTACAGGTTCTTAATTCGTCTTTGCTGAGATCAAGTAAAGTCTTGGCCTTGCATAGGTTGGGGTTGATGAACTTTTTCGCTTGTCTAAGGCCCCGGAGGTTGACCCAGATAATTTGTCATAAAAAAGGTTCTCAATTCGCCGTTCAGAGTGGTAGGGCCCTTCCAATGGAGCTAATCCTAATCTTTTCCCATGTGCTCTATGCTTTTAACGCACCTTCACCTGTCGCTTAATGGTGGACTTGCTTACTCCGACCCATATCTAGGTTATATTTACGAACGTTCAGCTATAAAATGCCAGAATAGGAGTACAATGTTGAGGTAACTCAATACACATAAGCCCTCACGTGCACTTACACTTCAATAAATGAGTTAATGTGTAGATTATCCCACACTCGCTTTACTGTGTTCGAATATCATTGCTGAAGCGTTCACTTAAAGTCTGTTCATCTTTGCACAATCTACTTCAAGAATCGAGTGGTACACATGACGTATATGTAACATTTCTGTAAAATACGAAGTGTATGGTAAACATTGCGTGGGATAAAAATATAAAGATATTTCGAGTTCAGACTGCATTATTTTAAAGAACATAATTCGCAGTCCTTGCAGCCATTTCTGAATTGATACCATCCTGCTAGAATTTACAGATCAATAATTACCTTCATCCCTTTGTTGAAACTCCTTAGTGTGTACATTCATAATCTGTTGCTCCTAAAAATGGTGTGCTCAGACTTGGAAAGAATGAAAGCCTTCTGTCGTCTCATGAATAATGCTACAACATTTTAGCGCCGTTAAATATTTACCCTCTGAGTATAAGGATACCACTTAATCTTTTACACACAATCAGTGTCTTTATTGAAAATGAAATCGATATCATGTCGGAGTGCTGTTAACACCTCATTTCGGTGAATGACGGCTATTTTTCATATCCCTAACTGAATTTTGTCTTCGGTTTCTTCGACAAGGCTACATTAAATATACAAAAAAGGAAGAAGTTAAGAAAATTACATGTCTGACTGATGGCGAGGTTAATTATTACTGACGACACGAAATTTTGTTTGACGTATTGATATTGGTTTTGGGTTCGTGTTTGAAGGTCTCCTTCAGTAGAATTCAATACAAATATATGTAAGTGCTTGTGCGAAATGTTAAATTTGTAGCAGAGGGAAACCCTATTTCGTGCTTCTTTGGAAAGCGTCTGCTTAAGGCATGCACTTCGTTTACTGGCTTACAGCATATTTTTATTTAGGTGAATAAAGTGAAGTTGTTTCTTGTTTTTCACATCAACGAAGAACTGAAACCGCAATATATACAGCAAACATTGAATTGACTCGGAGTTGGCTTTCCAATTATTTTGACAGAATGCCGCGCAAGGGTTACTCTCTTAATTTTGTGTAGTCTATGCAAAATTCTGCAAGTTCTGTTTTTCAAAATTTTACAAAATTCTTGGTCGGCGTTGCTCACTAGTTAGTGTGTTGGACTGTTATTTTTTTTTTTATAATCCACACGCAGATCAAGGGGATATGAATACCCTTTTAATGTTATACACACATCGCGAGCGAGGTTCAGTGGTTTGAAACTCAGGTATTGGTAGGTTTCATTAGCGTCCAAGGGTGGTGTCCTGGCTAGCTAGGGACTCACAGCAATTTTTTTCGAATCTCCTGATGTCTTATCAGTGTCAGTTCAATTAACTCTTCAAGCCATGACACTGTACTACCAGTGTTATGCCTTGGCAGTAGAGTCGCCATCAGCGTGTTGTGAGGGTTCGAACCCAAGCAAGGTTAGGTTAAATTAGGTGGCTGCCCCCGCTCAGCCAGGAACACACTTAGACCAGATTGGCGCATTGTGAACCACGATGAAGAACCGACTTACCAACATCAGAAACCAGACTACATATGTAACACGGAGTGCAATCGAGATCAGACTGCACTCGCAGACTACCGGGGTTTCTGCTTGAAACACACTACATTCATCTGGTAGTCGCGTGGTAATGGCTCAGCCAGGTGCGTTTGGGAAGACTCCTGCCTCCGTACCACATGCTGTCTAAGATCCGTCTGTGAATATTTCTAGCGCGGATTCGCTCAAAACTGTACCAGACTCCCAAGAGCTTCTGCTAGAAATTTGAGTTCTGTACCTGTCGTTAAAGTCAATATGGGGACAATGTAGTCCCTTTTACTAGAAATATTATTGTTGCTCTCGAGAATCTTAGAGTGACTCGTTGCTGTGCTGATCAGCTGGGAGGATTCTCTAAGCCTTAATGCTGTTATAACTGTTATTAGCTAGAAGCAGATAGAGCTCCACTGCAGCAGTTGGGGTTGTTCTCAAAGCACCCGTTGTGCAGATGCATTATAGCATTTTCAAGAAACCTATTGTTGCTTTTTTATCCATTGCTGTCTGGCAGTACATAAGGATCGGCGTCACAACCACCGTATATATCCTGTAATCACTTTAGGCTGCATGGTCAATTTCGGGCCCAGATCTTTCCGTCAGGAATATAAGGCAATTGATGCTTTCCTTGCATGGTCTTGAACATTTAGCCTGCAGCTGAGTTTTCTATCAAGTATGACCTCCAGATCCATGGCGTGGTCTATGAATTGGACTTCCGTGCCTTCCAGTTTGGGAGGGATGATACACGGAGCCTCAGCAATATACATTTTTCGCTGCACCACCTTTTGTCGAGGAATGACAAAAGTCCGTGAGCATAATTGGTCATAAAGGAGCTTCTTAATTCACCGTTTGGGGTCGGCTTTAAATTGTGGGCCCCATTCAGGAAAAATTCAACACGCACAATACGAATGGTTACGAGAAGTTGGGCCTTGTGGTCCGCCATAGACCCCACTTACATTGTATGCGGATGTGTAAAGTGGACTTCTGTGCGATACCTTGCAAGAACTACAGCGGTATGTCCTTACTGATTGTCCCAAGATCTTCTATAGTACACTGAGTGAATGTTTTAAAATATTTAACGGCAGAGGTCATTTTATTAACATTTTGGCACCAAAGCAAATCATCAAAATCTACCATCTCCTCATCGAAAATGTGGATCCCATCAAATGGAGCTCTACATGACGATGGCGGAATTCAAAAAGCCGAAATGCATATTAATGCCGCTTTACGATGGGAAATGTATGGTTAACCGTACAATAAGATTCCACGAAATTATTTCAGACAGGCAGCGGATTTCGGAAAATATGATGCGCTACGCAAACAGTCAACATTGCGGTTAACGTCAACATCTTCCGGGAACTCTTGCCCGATAGACTGTACCAAACTGGGAATTCACTACGACTTTGACTTGGACACATCGAGCGATTGGACCATTTTCGAATCAGAGGTCTCAAGTTGGTTGTCGGCAGATAGCACTAATAGGGGTGTCAATGAGGTACAAAGAAAACGTTTTGTGTCTGCATAGGGCACTTCGCTAACATTGAGCACAATTTACTTATTCACTTAAAGTTCTCAGTAGTGAACCCATCCTGTTGCAGTCCCTCGAGGATAAGACCAATTGCATAAATACGTCTGTCCATTAAAATTGATATCTCTGAAAATTCCTTGTTCGTCATGGAGGAGGAACTGCACATCACTGTTTCTGGAAATTGCAATGTATTGCTTTCGTAACAGCTGAATAATGCTTATTGTACCTTCTCAGACCTTAGACTGAAGTCCATCCAATTAAAAAAGCATATGTACCGTGAGAGTAAGACTAAAAGTACGTTTTCTCAATATCTATGAGTAGGCAAATTGGATAATATCTCGTGGTATGCCTCCATAATTGAGTTTCAAGAACATTCTACGAAAGCGTTGATTTAAGGAATTCCTAGAACTCGTCCATAATATTAAAATAGTACGGTAGATGTGCACTTCATACGTGGAATTGCCGAGAAGGTTCACATGAGCGAACGGGAATTCGTTAACGTTGTTATTATTTTACTTGTTTCACAGAAGTTAGTAATAATACTCAGTAAGATCCTGGTATTTCGATACCAAGACCCAATATATACTATCAAGATTCTGGATTCTGGATGATGTTAGAAAACCCACATCTTTTGAAAAATCGTTCTTTGAATGTCAATGAATATGGAATAGAATTACTTTTACATATCATACTTAACTGAACGATACGGCCGAGCTTATGTATTAAACGTCTACATATTGATACAGGTCTTAAGGATTAAACTTGAATCTTCACCACAATTCTCCTTCCATACACCCTCATCCCCAATAAAATATTCTTTTCTCGAAGGTGGTCAGAATCTCCTCTGTTTTCTTATATATCGGGCAGATCTCGGCTTCATAGCATAAGATCAACGTTCTCCAGACCACCCATTTTGTCCATCCAGTTAAGAGTTTTGAACCTATAGGGTCATTCCAGAAGAGATGTCATTTTACATCAAAAGCACCCAATTAGCGAAAGTACGCAATGTTTACCATACACTTCGTATTTTACAGAAATGTTACATATACGTCATGTGTACCACTCGAGTCCTGAAGTAGATTGTGCAAAGATGAATAGACTTAAAGTGAACGCTTCAGCAATGCTATTGGAAGACAGTACAGCGAGTGTGGGATAATCTACACATTAACTCATTTATTGAAGTGTAAGTGCACGTGAGGGCTTATGTGTATTGAGTTACCTCAACATTGTACTCGTATTATGGCATTTTATAGCTGAACGTTCGTAAATATAACCTAGATATGGGTCGGAGTAAGCAAGTCTACCATTTAGCGACAGGCAAAGGTGCGTTAAAAGCACAGAGCACATGGAAAAGAAGATTAGGATCAGAAAATAATCTTATGAAACCAGAGTTGTTGTTCTTCTTGGTCTTCACTAACAAAAGACTGAGTACGTTCAGCGCTTTAAAATGAGTTTCGATCCCTTCGACACCTAGTCATTGTGGTATACAGGGGATTGTGAGGGCTGATGAATTAAAAGGGAAGGCACCTTCATACTGGGTAAACGAATAAATTAAAGTCGAACCCTATAGGTCCGTTATGGAGCAAGGCGTAAACTTAAACAATCACTTCCAGAACCCAAGGAGATTCATAGGTGTTTCCTCGTGATCGCCGTGACATAGTAATTAGTGCGTTGAACTGCTGTGTGAGTGGGCATAAGTCCGAGCGCACCAATCAACAAAAGTTTTCGCGGAACTTCTCCCAGGTGTCTATTAAATCGATATCTAAATTATTATAAGCTATTCAAATAGATCATTACCGCATCTGCCCAAGTTTGCGAGGGCAATCGGATGGCTGACATGAGAATGGTATAACCATGTAGTAGGAACGTAAAAAGTCATTATTTGATGCCACAAAATGTCTATGACCTTCATTGGCCAGTAAACCTATGGTAACCTAACTTAAAAGCAAAAGCGGAAAAAATGCCCTTAACGTAGGCAAGTATGTATAAGGTCATCCAACAAAAGGAGTTACTTGTTTCTGCGAAAGTATGCCATTGTAAGTGGCTGCTGGCTTAAATTCTTGTGTCAACTGGCTTAAGAATTCGGGTATCCTCCAATGCCATCATCTTCAGTATGTAGTTTACAGTTTGGTGATAAATAATGGTGGTAGTCCTGTCTCTAAGAGGCACGTGTAGTTTGGCGTGTTATGTGTTAGTCGAAAGACCCTTTTTATGTGGAACCGCAACAGTTTTCCACAGTGTCGCACCTTCTTCATTCCCACAGTTGCGCTGCGTAGCACACGATATTTTGCGCTGTTGGAATATATACCTTATACTTTACATCCACTGCATCAAAAAAGTTTTTCCATCCTGGTAGTAGTGTCTTCCTGATGTTCTGTGTCTCAGGTGATACAGGCTTGGGTAGTGGCAGAGGAAGTGAGGAATTTCCTCTTGAACCTCTTCGTCACCGCAGCCCGTACATCGTTGTGTTTAAATTTCATTGTGGGGTTTCTTCGAAGGTTGTGGTCGGTAAGTGCATCCACCAACATTGATAGCAACTTCCTGTCATATTTCAAAAGTTTGTTGGTTCTGACTTTGTCGTATTTTGGCTTAGGTTTTCTTGATATACCCCAGGTGGTAAGCGACTTCCACCTACTGTTGGCTGTCGTCAGGGTCTTAAATTCCACTCGGTCTCTGAGATTACACAGAGGGGGCTTAATCCATTGCAGTGCTCGATTGTGGGGTCCATTTTAGACGCTTTTCTTTCAAGTTCGTCGGCCAACTTGTTTCCGGTTATGTTCTCGTGACCAGGCACCCAGCAGAGAGTAACGCTGTCTTGCGAACCAAGAATCTTAAGCTCTTCGCAACAGCGTTCAACTAGCTTGGACTTTACTTCAGTAGCAGAAATTGCTTTAATAGCCACCTGACTGTCAGTTAAAATGGTGATGTCATCTCGCGGTATTGCTATCATTGATACCATACTGGCTGCCTCTGTCACTGCCAGGACCTCCGCTTGAAAGACACTGGCGTGATCAGGGTGTCTGATTGCGATGTGTATGTTCAGTTCTTTGGAGACTATACCGCCACTTGTTCCTATATCTATATTTAATCCATCTGTATAGACCTATTTCTCGTTGGTTGATTAGATTTCCGTTCTTACCTGCTTGGGAATGTGCAGGAGAATGGTTTTTCGAAGTCGAGGTATGGTGACGGGTAGTCATTGCTCCTACTAGCTTTTTCAGAATTTGTGCATCTCCTTCTGGAATTGAGTTCCAACCATGCATTTGCCCTTTCCTCAAGGCAGTCTTAGCGGCAGACTCTTGCATGTACAAGTCTAGCTGTAGTGCGTTAAGAATTGTTTCATTACGTTCGATTTTTCGGTGCCAACTGTCAAATTCCAGGCATTGAAGTTGTTTCTTAATCCTGTAATCCTGTAATGTTTGTGGCGATTACATAAATGCAATTTTGGGTAGAGTCAAAGGGAGGCCGTCCTAAACTCTGAATAAACCCAGTAATCATTTCTTGAGAACTGAATTTAATTTCACATTTCACTCCTGCTATGCCAAGTTCAGGAAACTCCTTACAATAGGAAAGAATTGACAGAGATTCCTAGAATTAATAAGCAAACAGAAGAAGACTTCATAAATGTAAACACAAAACACGCCTCATCATGATTACATATGAACAAGTTCTAACACATGCTCTGGCGAACGTCCTTGAAAACCTCGTCCCTTCTTAAAGAAAGAAAACATAATCAACCAAAAAAGGAGCAAGTTATGAAATTTGTCTCTGAAACACATATCCCTCGAGGCCGAATTAGTGTGATTGAACTTACCCCACACCTTCCTCTTGAAACAGGCCCTTCAAGGAGTAAGTTTGTCTGAGTGGGTGCATTTCAGTTCGCTTCTAATTACGCTGCTTGCTGACAGATATTGATAGTTCTTGACCGACTATTTAACCAAACAGTGCGCTCCCACACCCGCCCCCACCCCACACAGCGACTAATAAATAAATCAAAAGATAACCTACATCAGGGGACATCTTATGAATTGCTTTTTGGTTCAATAGCCGTCCTTGGGTCAGAGAAAATAATCGTAGCACATCCTTTTAGGCGTAAAGAGACGGAACTTTTGTTTCATGTCGTCCTAGCGTCGTTATTTGTTTCGCAAACTTGTAAGTAGTTCGTCGTTGGTTCTTCTCCGTGCTGCTGTCGAAAACACTTTTTATTACTTTTCTTTTGTTTTGTATTCTTTCCGTTTTAATAAAACAATAAATTACAGTACATATGACAGTAATGCGATAACTCGTAAACGAATTATTAGATATGTTAAACTATTCGAAGGCAATTTGTGAAGAAGAATGCTCATTCCGGATTTATTACGTCCGTTAATTCAATAAAGTTTATTGCAACGGATAGGTATAAAAAAAAAAAATGTTACGTATACGCCCCGTACTGGGAATCAGAGTTATTCCATACAGTTTGTAGAGCCGTGGGAGTATACACGTACTATGCTCAATGGAATTGCGTGTGCTGGATTCCAAGTTGAAATCGAATCTAAGTTTGGAACGTGCACCTGGTCTCGGGTGAGTTAACACAAAAAACGTGCGATGGAAGCGAGTTATAGAAATTCCATAAGTAGGATTTTAATGTCTAAAGTTTTGCTGCAATTCCTATTTTTTATAGTGGGACATCCCCTGGATTGAGTGGTTTCGACTAGCTTTACCATTATAAGAGTAAAGGCTTTCTGTTTTGGGAGAATCCTGACAGGATTTCCTTTATTAACGCGTAGGTGAATACACTTTCCTGCATCGCCTTCTAAAATTTTGAGGGGAAATTGTTTGACGTCGGTGGAATCGTTTCGCATGAACGGCATTCTACTCACTCCGATCGGCGGATTTGAAAGCTTTTAATACCAAATTATACCCTGGGAGGGTTGTCGTTTTCTAATAAGAGAATCTTTTTTTTTTTTTTTTTTACGAGGGTAGGTGAAAATCTTTCATGAGACACCATGAGGATCTACCGCACGTGCCCATGGTAGTGTGAGATTCTTACTCACTAAAAACACCTCCCCTTTTCGTGTTGACTACGACAAAGTACAAAAAAAGCCTTATCAAGTAGTTTAACTTTCGACAATAAAATTTCGCGTTGTGCAGGTAGCTTTCCAATAAAAGCACCTACTAATACCGTCATTATATGCGGCTATTCCTTATTGCGCTAAATCGAACGGTTTCGTTCTTTGTAGTCGGCGCACAAGGTTTGTCACGTCCAGAATTTGGAGTACGGCGTTATTGCAATGTCCCTGAAGGCGAACACGGAGTTTGCGTGCAAAATTTGTTATTTCATCTTCGACGGTAGCTAGACCGAGGTCTCTATGGATATCGTCGTTTCTAATGTACCACGGCGCATTAACGATTGTTCTAAGCACCTTATTTTGAAAGGTTTGTAAAATATTTCTATTGCTGGTTTTGGTACAACCCCAAAGTTGTATACCATACGTCCATACAGGTTTTAAGACTTGCTTATATAAGAGCAATTTGTTATACATGCTTAATTTGGAATATCTTCCAAGCAGCCAATACATTTCTCTAAATCTAATTTCGAGCTCGTCGCGTTTCTTTTTAACGTGCGGCTTCCACTTGAGTTTCGCATCTAGTGTCATTCCTAGATATTTTGCTTCGTTTGCATACGGTATTTGTACCGAGTTAATGAAAACGGGTAAGTTGTTTATTTTCTTGTTAGTAAAGTTAACATGCGTAGATTTAGTTTCGTTGAGAACAATGCGCCAAACCTTTGTCCACACGCAAATTGTATCCAAAGCTCGTTGAAGCTTCACAGTTGCTGACTCGACTGAATTATCTGTTGCCAGAATAGCCGTATCGTCCGCGAACGTAGCAACAACGGTGCCTTCTTCTTGCGGTATATCTCGAGTATAGAGCAAGAACAAGACTGGACCAAGAACACTTCCTTGTGGAACACCGGCAGCGATTTCCTTGAATTCCGAGTATTCGGCTCCGTGCTTGACACGGAAAAGTCTGTTCTCCAAGTACGACTCTAAGATCTTGTACAACTCTTCCGGAAGTACCTGTCTTAGTTTATAATTCAAGCCTTCGTGCCACACCTTGTCGAAGGCTTGGGAAACCTCAAGAAAAGCACTAGAACATATCTTTTTCTCTTCCATGGCCTTCTCAATTTCGTTGGTTATTCTATAAACCTGGTCAATTGTGGAATGCTTGATTCTGAACCCGAATTGATGATCAGGAATCAAACGTCTTTCTTCAATTACCGGTTTTAACCGTTTTCATAAGAGTTTTTCAAAAACTTTTGATATTATCGGTAGGAGCGATATAGGTCTGTACGACTTTTTATCGTTTGGGGGTTTTCCCGGTTTTGAAACCATTATAACTTCGGCGACTTTCCATTGCCTTGGAACGTATAATAGTCTTATCGAAGCATTTATAAGGTAAACAAGTTTTATTAAAGCTTTCTTTGGCAATTCCTTGAGGACCTGTCCGGTTATTATGTCATATCCAGGAGCCTTGTTATTCTTTAGATTTTTTATTACCTCACAAAGTTCGGCTAGTGACACGCTTCTTATTTTAAAGTTGTCTGGAGTCATAATAGTATTATTAATATTTTCTATTAATGCTTGCCCGGGAAATGGCTTAAACGTTTCTTCTAGATGCTCGGCAAATAAGTCGGCTTTTTCTTTATCGCCTTTTGCCCACTCGCCATTACTTTTTCTTATTGGTAGCGATTGTATTTGGGGTTTTTTAATACCTTTTATAGCTTTCCAAAGAGAGTAATTCGAACTTTTTTCAGCAGACAAGCCTTCGAGATATGTAGAAATTTCGTGATTTTTAAAATCCCGTATCGCTTTTTTGAGCTTATTCGATAGGAAGTTCGAATGGGTTTTGTGTTGGGGAGCGCGGGTCTGTTGCCATCTTTTGCGTGCTCTCCTCTTTGCCAGCATCAGCTCTTTTATTTCCGGCGGATATTTAACTTCGCTATTTCCGACTACTTTTCTTTTATATGGAGTGTTGGTCCACGCGGCGCTTTGTAAGACTTCAATAAATCTGCCGACTTCATCCTCTATTTCGCACGGTGTTCTAAGCGACACATTCAGGACTATATTTTCTTCACAAGCTTTCCTAAAGCCATCCCAGTTAGTTTTGTTGCTAGTTAATCTGGGCGCTCCTTGTTTTCTCATTAGACGTTCGCTTATTGTCAATACGACTGGTGAATGAACTGAGGAGAGATCAAAGCTTTCCTCGACGTTCGTAAAGGTTTTCGCTACCCCTTTTCCTATAAAGAAGTCTATGAGGTTAGGCGTTTTTGCTATGTCGGAGGGCCAATAAGTCGGTTTCCCCGTCGAAAAGAAGTCAACAGCAAATTGCATGCCGGTTTCGTAGAGAAGTCTGCCTTTAGGTGAAATGCATCTCGAACCCCAAAAGGTGTGTTTCGCATTGAAATCGCCACCAATAATAAATTTCGGTCCAAGTGAGTTGAATAGACGTATTAAGTCATTCTTTTCTAGCGTGTATCGCGGAGGACAATAAATGGACGCGATGTTGTAATACATATTTTTAGTTTTTACTCGAACTGAAGTTATTTGCATTGCATCGAGTTCTATCGGTGAATTCAAAGAGTGCTCAAAACAGTCTTTAATTAAGAGCGACGATCCGCCCCTAGCCCTTTCGGATGGGTGGTATGCGTGATAAGCATAGTATCCTCTAATTTTAACCCGAGATTCCTTTGTCAGATGGGTTTCAGAAATCAAGCATATGTCAATGTTCTGCTGGCGTAGGAATACTTCCAGTTCGTCGATTCTTTGCAGAAGGCCGTTTGCGTTCCATGTTAAGATTTTAAGTAACTGGTTCATGCTCATGATTTCGTTCGTGGTTTGCGAGCGTTATGCTCAAGGTTACTAAGTTTTTCGAATATGAGCTTATTTGTCTTGCTTTGCTCCTCGAGTTTCGCGAGAATTATAGAGAAAACTTGTTGCATAGGATCTAATACAGGCCCATTTTGCTTAGTTGCTGGCGATGCAGCTTGCGCATACGTTTGCGCATCAGCAGATGGCGGTTTTTCCTGAACTTTTTTGGTTTTCTCCTTTACTGGTTTGCTTTCTTTCAGCAGCGGTTTTTCCGGCTTATTTTTATTTGGTTTCGGTTGCGGACGCATGTTCTTTTTAAGTGTGTCGCGCCTTTTTTGGAGTTCTTTGGCCACTTCGCAACCTCGGTAGTTCGCTGGGTGCTTTCCCTTACAATTTATGCAAGTCGCTGCGGTCTGCTTGTTTAAGGGGCACTCATTCGAGAGATGTGTACCGGCACATTTCACGCAACGTGGCTCTTTTTGGCAGTATGTCTGCGTATGGTTGAAACCTTGACAGCGTTTACACTGAGGGATCGATCTTGTGCTTTTACGCATCGGTTCGATTTTGATAACAATATTTAAAATTGTTTTAATATTGTAAATATCCTTTATATTCTCGGTTTTATCGAAACTGAGCATAAAAAGCGGAAGACCACGCTTAACAAGAATTTCCTGATCTTTTTCCGTTTTTTGCTTTTCCTTCTTGATAATATTTACAGCGTCAAGAATTTTAAAGCCTTTCGCTTGAAGATCGTCCATAACGTCTTCTTTAGTGCACGAAGGATGAAGTCCTCTTGCTATAACGCGCAATGGTCTTTCCGACTTATTTTCATATGTACACCACTGAATTTTCTCGGAATTAAGTTTCTGCGAAAATGCTCGGTAATCGTCCGAGTCATCGACGCTTACTTTCCACACGTTATTGCGAAGTGAGGTAACCTTATATTTCGAAGCCAACGTTCCTTTAAGGAGGCAATACAGCTTATTATAGTCCGTAATCCCGATAACGTTTATTGGAGGCGGGGGACTTAATTTTTTTGTCTCTTGCAGGCGCTTGTTTTCTTTTTGTGGCTCGATTTCGGGTGAAGAACCGGCCCTTCGTTTCTTGCTGGGTCTTTTTTTTGAAACCCAAGCCGTTTCCCGCGTTAGCTCTTCTTCGTCCGTGTGATATTCACGAACAGGTGAGCGAGACGAACTACTTTCACGTTCTTTTGGAGGGTTTAGGTTCCTCAGAGCCTTGTTTTCTTCCCGAAGTAAATCTACCTCTTTCCTAAGCTCTTGGTAGAGTAACGCCATTTCGTTAAGCTTCTTACGGAGTTCGTTGTTTTCCTCCTCGAAGCTTTTATATTTCGCTGAGTCCTGTTTATCGCGCTTTAGCGCTTCCGGCGGACTTCTTTTCCCGGAGACATTCGATCTTGGTGGTGGCGATCGAGATACCCTTGCACTTTTTGTGAAGGGGTTGCATAATTGCAATAAATGGCTCTCCCCAGAATCCATAGAGCCGACCTCCGATTTTCCAGTAAACCTGGAGTGCCACCTGGGGTATTAAATATCTTTGTTTTGTTCATTGCATAATTGTATACTTCTTTATCCTCGGTATACGGAGGGTGGATTTTAGTCGCCTCTTACGACAGGCATGCCTACCTCGGGTATATTCTAACCCCTACCCGAAGGGGTGATCAATGGAATCTGATGCTGAATCATCTCTTTAAATAACCAGTTCATTCTTAATTGTTCACACTGACAGCCTAAGCCATCCCCGGGTGGACCTGGTCCTCAACCAACAAGCGTCGCCAGTCGATCTTTAGTTAGCTGTATAGGTGTGCATCCGCATAACACGACCACCTTAGTCGTTCGAACTTCACTCTTCTGGGTAGGTTGATGTCGCTCTACAGCTCGTATAGTTCGTCATTGTATCTCCTCCTTCACTCACAGTCTATGCAGACTGGACCGCAATCACGCGAACAATTTTCCTCTCGAAACAGCAGAGAGCAATCTCATCCGCTTTTGACAGAGTCCATGCCTCTACGCCGTAGAGTGGGACGGAATGATAAAGGTCTTAGTATTTAGTATTTATAAGTGTTCTAAGCCCACCTTCGCCGCCTCCATCTCAATGCTCACGAACGCGCCAGTGACATCAAGCTGCGTTCTTCCGACTGTGTCAATATCGTCGACCTATGTGAGTTATTGGATGGACTTGCTTGGTTTTGCACATCTCTTTCAAGAACGATGTTAAAGAAGTCGCATGACGGCGCGTCACCTGATATAAAACAATTTTTTGACATCAAAGATCTCGGTGAGGTCTTGACCAACCTTGATGGAGCAGCGTGCATTCTCCATTGTCATCCTGCGTAAACGGACGAGTTTGGCAGGGATGTCAGAACTAGATATGGCTCTGTAAAGCTCGTCTCTGTCTATAGATGCTGTCATACGCGGCGTTAAAGTCGACGAAAGGGTAGTTAGTATCGATTTCAAGTTTCTGGGTTTTCTCCAAGATCTGTCGCAGTGTGAATATTTGGTCAGTGGTTGACCGGACATACTGTTCTCCGACCAAATTTTACTGATGAGATGGTGTATGCTCCTTGCCAAGTCATCGCCTGCTGCTTTGAACAATTCGGCACCTAAGCCGTCAGCTCAACCAGGTTTGTTGGACGTACACTTAGATATGACTATCTTCACTTCGTCCAGGTCGGGTGGACGGAATTGTTGGTCTTCGTCGTCCAGGTGGAATGGTTCATTCTGCCTGACAGCGGGATTTGATTCGTCGTCGCCGTTCAACAATCTGCAGAAGTGGTTGTTCCATATCCTCAGCATGGACTGCGATTATACGCCAATGTTCCCCTGTTCAACCTTGCAGACTACGGTTCGTGCTCTTTAGCCTTGACAGGTTCTTTTTACCCTTTGGTAAAATTTCCGAACCGAGTGGTCGCCGTGGTTCAGTGCAGCGCCGCTTTGTATGCCTCTTGTTTCGCTGCATGTACTTGCGGGCATTCAGATACAGTTTTTAAAACCAGAAAGTATCCCTACGAACATTGCAACGAAGAAACCTACAACTCTTTTCGCGTTATATGTACTTGCTTTACACTTTGCCTGCAGTGGTTGTGGTTTCAGTAGCAGTACTGATATATTTCTTTAAAAAATTCAGAACTCTCCACTGAATTATTCGCGTATCCACATAAGCATGAAATGTTTATCCTTTTATGAGATTCAAAATATTCGGATCATCATGTTGCTTAAGTCACATCAATTACGCGTAATATATGTACTCGTACATATGCAGTTCATACCCACTCATATTACATTCATCCTCCATAACAGCCTGACTCCGAGTGGTAAATTATTATTCATCCCCCCAAAAAAGTCGACTTTATTTTTGCACTCCTGCAGAGATAATATTTATTATCCTGTCACGTCAAAATATGTATTCACTCCCCATGTCACCCCACAGATTCCTTTTGTCACTAGTTACTTAAAAGTGCAAATCACGCACAGCCATTATGACACGTATTCCCTTTGATCCTGTTTCACGGAAAGTGTTTTGACAGTGAACTTTAAAAAAAATCACTATGACGGTTGCTTTGGATATTATTATATAACGGTGACAAAATCACAGTAAAAATTTAATATCGTGTCATGTCTGTTTTAGTGTGAATTTGTTAGAGCAATTATGTAAATTCAATTCGACAGGTCACGAGCACGTGGATGTAGAGAGGCTGCAGGACCAACGCTGCTAAGAGCCGGGAGTCTGACTGTTTAAAATAGGCTCAGTTCTTTCTTGTATAATCCGCTCGTGTTCCAAGGAGTTATGAATGATTTTATTTACACAGCACAAGCTAGGTGCAGTGGTTCGAAACTCTGGTAGTATTAGGTCCGAGGGTGGTGTCTAGACTAGCCGGGGGGCAATTGTGGTGTTTGTCATTGCTATAGTTAGCGGGTAGTTTTGTTAAATTTGCTAATTTAATAATCATGGTCAGCTCAATCAAATCTTCAAGCCATGACACTTTACTGCCTTTTTTTATGCCTTTACAGTAGAGTCGACATCAGCTTCCGAAATCAGGAGTTGAATCCCGACTGTAAGCTTGACAATTGATGATGCTACACCTTATTGATTTTTGTTTGTCATAAAAGATGTTTGCACCTATGCTAATGTCTATCCTGGATCTATTAGTTGTGGTTTAAGTGCTTGGCATTGTGACATTTACCTCCTCCTCTCTCTCTCCTTTAAAAACAACATCGTGGTACCAAGCGCACTATTGCTACAATGCCTGGGTACTTACTGATCCATCATACTCACAACAGGATGTGATTAAGGTTGAGGTTAAATAAAGTTCTTTCGCACCGCGTCTAATTTGATACTTTTGGAGGTCTCGTCAATGTTAAAGAACGCGGCTAGGGCATCTACTTTATGTTTCACAGTTTCTCCGATTGATCCGACATGCAGCGCTGTCTCAAAACTTTTTCTCTACATACGGCTGTGGTAGAAATAAATCCCAGCCCACCCTGCTACGAAAGTAAATATGTCGCATATGTACTTGTAGAACGAAGGTTTTGCAGTGGTATCACTGGTGTAACGTCTGTTACCGTGCTTCCTCGTGAGAGGGAAGCATAAACGAAGGACGGTTCAATTTATGTGATTATAAATATTAATTTACTTTAAAGCTCCGCCGAACGCCTGTTCAATGCATTCTCCATGTTAGTGGAGTCCCATTGAAACAGGTGGAGAAGTTCAAGTATCTCGGGGTCCTATTCACAAGTGATGGAAGGCGGAATACCGAGTTATCCTGTAGGATTGGTCAGGCTGGAGCAATTTATAGACAATTTATAGTCAATCTTTTATCTGGAGGTCCGAGGCATGGGAGCTAAGTTATCGGTCTTTAATTCAATGTTTGTTCGGACCCTCACCTAAAGTCATGAGATTTGAGTAATGACCGAAAGTATTAGCTGGCGAAATGAAATTTCTTTGATATATTCGTTCATTCTATCGAGTTATTAACATCGGAGCACCTTCTTCTTCGAACGGAGCGGTTCATACTTCAATGATTTGGACACGTTAAACGCAACTCGTCTTTTAAGACATGCCATTTAATCCGGGCTATCAGGCAGGCATCCACTGTGTAGGCCCAGGATGAGATGGTTAGACCAGGTCCGAAATGTCACCTCTATAAGTATGGGGGTAGTCCCTGATGATTTTTAGTTGATGGCGAAAAATCGGGAGGTGTGAAGAGTCCACTAAAGCACCATAAACCCGCCACCCTCATAGTGGATAAGCGGGTCATTGGAAAATGATGATGACGATGAGGCGGCAGGTCTTTTTCGTCGCTGCGATCTTGAGTATCGAAACATTTATTTGAGCTCTGATCTCCAACTCTGCCTGTTCCTGCCCCATTGATCCTCTTTTATATCCTTTTTCCTTCGGCTAATTTCTTCCTCCACTCCAAATGCCCCAAATGTCTTACAATCGTGTGAACTGACAATTTTTGTCTGACAACGTTGTAAGAAAAGCAACGTGAATGCAGAGGGGTAATCCAGTCTTTCAAAATTGGAGACGGATGCAGCGTTTTTTAAGCCGAGATAACTGTCATTTTACAGGCCGCGAAGCTATTATAATAAAAAATGACAACATTGTCAGGGAAAACATTACTATCTATGTTGAAAGCCAGGCGGCCATCAAGTTTCTGCAGTAAGCATCGACAAAATCGAAGTTCGTAAAGGTCTGCAGGAAAAATCTCAACGATATATCAACGACCAACAAGGTGATCCTGTGCTGGGTTCCGGGCACAGGGATATATAAGGCAATGAGAGGGCGGATGAACTTGCTAGGGGGGGTACAGAACTAGATCCTGCATATACCACCTTGATGAAAAAGTTCCCGGAATTTATTCAGAAAATTAAAAATACAAGTTTATTCATCTAAATCTATATTGTTCTCTTCAAAGTAATCCTCATCGACTGCAACACACTTATGCCAGCGCTTGATCCAATCCTCGAAACATTTTTTATATTCGGTTTTCGGTATGTCCATCAGTGCCTCCTGCGATTTTTCCATTACTTCCGCTCGGCTGCTGAAACGCGTTCCCCGTAGTGGTTTTTTTTAACTCGATTGAACAGAAAGAAGTTACAGGGAGCCAAAATGCAACATATGCCATCCAACAGCCGACGAATCCAACTGATTTGGTGAACCACTACGGGGAACGCGTTTCGGAGGCGTCATCAGGCCTTATTTTTTCGAAAACGCCGCGTGCCAAAGGACTACTGTGGACGGCGAGCGCTACAGAGCCATGCCTGACGACTTTCTTCTTCCTCAATTGGATGAATTGGGACTGGAGAACATGTGGTTCCAACAGGATGGAGCAACGGCGCATACTGCACGAGCCACAAACAAAATTCTTAGGGCTGCATTTCCGGGTCTCCTAATGTCTCGTTTTGGCGATTTGCACTGGCCGACAAGATCGCCCGATTTAACCATTCCAGACTTCTTTTTGTGGGGTTTTTTGAAGTCACGGGGCTATTTCAACAAGCCTCAGACTCTTGAAGTCCTCAAGGAAAATATCCGTCAAGAATGCGAGGACCTATCGCCGGAAGTTCTGGCAGAAGTGATCGAAAATGCAATAAATCGGGCCCGAATGGTCATAAATTCTGGCGGCGGCCACTAAGCCAATATTATTTTCTCGACTTAATGGAAAAATATTTAAGGAAAATATCAATTTTTTTCTTTGCATTTTATAAAATTAGAATATTTCAAAAGTATTCTCTGAGAATTTTAGACAAATCGGGCCGTTACTTATGGAGATATATAACTTTGAACGGAGCCGTCTCTTATGCTAACTACTCGTACTCAAATCTTTAAACGCGTTTTTCTCGAAACCATGTTTTTGAAGTCGGTGATTACTGTAACTTGAGAATGGCTTTGCCGATCGGTTTGAAATTTTTCTCACTTATTCTATACATAATTGTCATCCGGTTGAACGAAGGATTTTTTTTTTGGACTACTGTTTTTTTTATAGCCGAAAATGCGAGTAAAATTTTCGTCGAATTAAGAATTTTGACTTTCAACATCCGCCATTTTGTGAAAGTTCAAAATCCCTTCAAATCCCTTCGTTCAACCGGAGCGTTATTTTTTTAACTAATGATCCCTTTTGCTTTTTTTTTTGAATTCACATGATCCAGCGACGAGCAGCAGTGATCACCACAAAACACTTTTTTTTTTGGACCCCTCCCAAATTTGCTGTATCTCATCTACTTCTTAATATTTTGCCAAAAAAAAAAAAATTTGGTAGTTTCTGTAAATACCTATCTTTCATGTGAAAAAACATTTGTTACTAGTTATTTTAATGCGAGGCCACAAGAAAATCCCAAAAAAGAGCGATTTTTGGCAGTTCTAACTCCCATAAGACATCAAGTAAACATAATCCAAAACCAGAACCAAAGTTTTTCATTCATAAAAAAAATTACAGCCAAAGAACATCGGGTGACAACTTTTGAGCCACCTTGTATATATCCCAATGGTTCAGTGGTAAGTGCGTTGGCCTGCTCTGCGAGTGGCCTAGGCTCAAGTCCCAGCCATGTTCACCGGATATATTTGGCGGGACCACTTCTCGTCGGGGAATGACAAGCCTCTGGGAGAAAAATTTGTCAAGAATGAGCTTCTCAACTCGCTGTTCGGAATCGCCAATAAATTGCAGGTCCCTTCCACACATCATGAATGGTTGTGAGAAGTTAGGCCTTGGCTCATACCATAGGTACAAAAAGTGGTGCTAAAGGTGTCTGAAGAAAACATGTGTCTTCGAAGTAATTAACTTGCCTCGGATAAGAATTGATCATACATTAACGACTTTTGGCTATTCTAACCGCAAAAAGATTGGTATCCATAATTTGAGAAGCCTGCTTTACTCTAGAAAAGAAGGTCTGCAAAACGCGAGATAACTGAAATTAGAAAGCCAGTTTAAGCCTTATAGGCTTGACATCTTGAGACTCAATAAAAGGCTGTTCGATATGGTTGAGTTCCAAATGCTTACTTACTTTATCCATGAGTTCGGGATGGATTCCTTTTAATTGTCTGGTCTTCTTTAAATTCCAAATGCACGGACAGGCTTCATATCACAGATACCTTTTAGTATCATGATATTGACTGCCAGAATTTGATTTTAACTGAGTTGAAAAGGACTGATTGAGTGTACTGTCTATGGTGCACTTCAAACCATTTGCCTCTATCCACCTAAGAAGCATTTCTAATTGAATCTCATTCTCATTTGTATACAAAATGTCGTCATTTTATTAAAAATCCAGAAATTCACCAAAGGTTCTGAATTCAATTTAAAACCATTTCTTTTCGCCCAAACCAGACAGCATTTATGGAGAAGAAAATATATTAAAGTCAGATGACTTTTAAAAATCAATTTTAAAACAAAGCATGATTGTGTTTTAATTGACTTTCAAGTGAAATAATTAACGTTAATACATTGTAAGGATAATTTGACACACAATTTTGCTGCGTGTGTAGAAAACCACACTAGGTAATCCTTTCAAAAAGGATTACGCAAATGTAAAAAGTATATTCATTTTTAAAAAATGTTGGGAATACTTGTATAACATCTTCATTAAGTTTTATTTCTTAAATGTCTCGATCTAATAGATGTGTGGCATTTAAGGAGGATGCTGATCATTAGAGCTAAATGCGATCTTTGCAGCATAGTATTTCCTTTTTTTTTTTTTATTGAGTTTTGGTCACGTCTTTCTTGATATGCATGACGAAAGTGTGCTTCATTGCTTATCAGCAAACATCCAGAAGTCCGAATCCAAGAACTTCCATAGGGGTTAGAACCGTGTTGTCGACTATTATTCGGTTCGGTTCGGTTCCGATGGCTTTCTTGCTCCAATTATAAGGGTATTTCCAGGTAGAACCACAGGCAACCCGCTTTTCACCACTGAGTTATCCTGTAGAATTGGTCAGGATGGTACAATTTCTATACAACTTTGTCAACCTGTTATCAGGAGGGCCGAGGCATCGGAGCCAAGCTATCGGTCTTTAATTCAGTGTTTGTTCCGACCCTCATCTATGGTCCTGAGAGTTAGGTAATGACCGAAAGAATAAGCTACCGAAATGAGATTTATTTCAGGTATTCGTTCCTTCTATCGAGTAAGGAAGACCAGAATATATAAGAAACTCAATGTCGAGCAACTACAGAAATAGCTGTTTCCACACTATCAAACCAACTAATAAACCCAAGAAAAATCAAGATTTTCGCCTTTATGGTTTTGGTATAAGGAGGACGATATGTTTCGAATATATTTGGATGCTTATCACTCATTAGTTCCGTCTAGGGAATTTGTCCGCTGACATGTTTATAACGCAACTATTTTTTCGACATTTGTAATTATAAATTCAGCAAGTTGATGCCAAGCAGGAATACATCAAACAATCACTTTCCCAATGAGCATTAGTGCTCTTGATTTTACCCGGGTAATACCCGTCTCAACAACTACCCGGGTACCCGGGCAATGCGGGTAATACCCGGGTTCGCGGGTACCCGGCAATGTCAGCAATCGGGTACCCGACTATATCGGGTAACGGGTACCCAAGAGCCACAAATGCTCTAATTTAATATAAAAGTTGGCAAATTACACCGTATGCGTTGAATATATACAACAAGGAGAGAAGGTAAGGCACACCCGGCTGTCTCATTTACCGCCAACAACACACGCCATCAACCAGGTCACGCAAGCCTTGGTAACAAAAAGGCACATCTAAGTGTTAATTGGGTACCCGGGTATGCGGGTATCAAGGGCTCTAATGAGCATCAATTAAATCCGTTTGCATAAAACTCTACACATGTAACTCTTTTGTCCACTGTGGTTGACTCGAATTTGGCAGCACCCTTTCAGATCAAATTGAAGTGAGAAAATATTTCCAATGGGCAATATTTAGTACATGCGACAGCGAATGCGATGATTTAAAGCTTTAGAAACCGTTAGGTTTAAATTTTTTTACATCTCCTTTGTTCTCAATAAAAATTTGCACTTGTTCATCCAGTCGATGTGAGTTTTTCGTGTAAAATGGGTCGTCGTTCGGTCGGTTGTTACATATTCATTTTGATTTTTTTTTTTTTAGTTTTTTCTCTCTTTTCCGCGTGTGAAATGATCGAATAATCTTTGGCATGCGAGTCAAATGAAATGGATATGTTATTTAATATTCGATTAAAGCAAATTTTTTGGGAATGTGTCGTATGTATTTCGATCATACGTACTTTTATCGAAAAGCGATATCGATTTCTTGCCGACATACGGGTGAAATTCATCAAATGCTTTCCTGATACGATATTTTGCTCCAAAATGGTCGCTTGAGTGTGCTCTTCGTTCTTTTAATTTTGTCTCAACTTGTATTTTTTTTAAGTGGAAATATGAGTTTTGTGTGTGTGAAGTGATGAAGAAATGTAAATGTGAAAAAAAGCAGAGCAAATTGAAAAGAGCCAGTGCCAGTAAAATTTCGTGAATCACAATGAAAATGTAAAAAATGTGCAAGTGAAGTTCGGGTTTTCAGTAAAAATCAGGAAAGCTCGGTCGGAAAGTGCGTGATCATCTGTTGCAGGTGAGCTATTGTTTCAGTTTATTCATTGGAAGCAATGATATTAGATGTATACGTTTATCACTTGCCTGAAGCTACCAACTGTAGCCAAATTGGAAGGTTTGACAGAAATGCACAAGCGTTACCATTTACTTTTATACATTTGAAACCCTCCGTATTCAAGACTTCTTGCTGGTCGTCACTGGATGAGTTGTCATTTTTGCCCACTCAGGTAGACTGCATTTTTTTTACATATCTGCTGGCTGTCCTGAACTTTTCTAATCAGTCTGTCAACCTGGTGTCTGGTTTGGTGCTCGCAATATGGGTCGTGCATAGGTTTAGTTTTAAAAATGGTGAACTTGGTTGTTTGGAGTCGCATGGCGAGTGAAACTTTTCACTGCGAATTGATTGATGTCTGATTGATTCATCTAAGGCGAATACATATATGTAAATGGGATCTGAGGAAAAAAGGAACATTTTTAGAGTTGTGTCTGCAAGTTGTTTAGTAAAAGACGTGATCTCAGTGATACCGTCGCGTGATTTTCTGTCGCATTTTCGCTCAGACTTCCTTGCAGTTTCTACAAATCTCTGTGTGATTCCTTCCTATTGACTCTGTGGTTAATCCTACTATCATGCATCTCCTTTCCTTCCGATGCTTTCTTTTGCCATCTTTAGGAGTGTTCTGATCGCGTTGTCCTCCAGGGTGATATTCCTGGAAATCTCTTCTGTTTGCTTTACTTAACTTCCTTGACTAGTGTCAGTGTAATTCCCGAAAGCCTGATTGGCTTGAGTCTTTGAAGTTTTCTTTTCCGCCGTTCCAGCTGAATGGTATCATTTCTGAATTATTTAGAGTCCCATTTGCATATTTTCGCAGAAAGCCTCTTTGAATCTTCGTTTAGCCATAATTTTCAAACTGTTCGAAATCTTTCTATTATTCACATGATTCTCCAACTAGCTGTCATGACCTAGACCCATTGGGTTAGGTAAGGCTAGGCACATATATGGGTGCCCTTGCCAATAGGAATATCAGCGGGTCGTTTAGACCACGTAGATTCCAATTTTCGTATTGTCCAAAATAACTCTTAACCTCTGAACCTGAAATTTTCAACCGCTAGTTAAACCAAACAGTAAAAAGAAAAATATGAATCCCAACAGCTTGCTAGCTCAATGTTTCGGAGGTCTTTTAGCCCTAAAAATAAGCTATTGCCAAAGGCTTTGTTCCTTTTGTGGGCTAGTGCGGGACAATCACATATACGTAATAGATTCGATTTCTTACTCGTCCCTAAAATTTCTATAGTAGTCATTGTATACGAGACGGTGATGGTTCGAACTTTCCCACGACTGAATTTGAATAGACCTCTTCTTATCTAGATCTACTTGTAACTGTTATATCTAATTGACACCAGGACTCTACGTCTTATATTCTGGATCCCTGGTGCCGGTAAGACGGTTTTCTTTACTGTGGTATCTCCATCCGCCAATTTGGTCTAAGTGGTGTGTCCTTGTCTGAGCGGGGATAGCCACCTAACCTAACCTAACTCTATGTTCATTTCACTGAGCGGTGCTTTAGCCTCGACAAGGGCCTGTGAAGAGTTCATAATAAACCCATTTCTGGCCAATTCATGCACATTTTCGTTTCCTGAGACATCCATGTATCCTGGCGCCTACCAAAGGTTCACATTATTTAACATATTTTGACGAGCTTGAAACTTATCGAAGTTGATGTCAATGCTTTTATAGCTGCTTGACTATCAACATAGATACTCACACGTTAGTAAGGAAGCTTGCAGGTTTCCATAATCACGTCATGTCTATCTAGTGCCTAGTTAGTATATTCACGGGAAAGCTCCAACCACCCTAGCAAAATCAGGAAGTTAAATACCTTCACAATGATTGCAGGTCACTCGGTAACAAGGCTTGCTAAGGATTCGATCTCGTATGAAGATCGAAGATCGCTTTAAGAAAACAAAAGCGAAAATCTTGGAGAGTCGTTTGTGAACAAAATAAGAGGGACTTCTGAGGTATCCAGGCTCAGAAACGTCGTTCCATTTAGTCCTAAAATTCTCAGTTCTCTGAAGAAAACCAATGGCTCTTAGACTCTTCCAATAATTTATTCTTTGGTCTTTTATTAGATACTCACTTCGTTGGCTACTGTCAAATCATTGCCAATCAGCTCAAGGCAAAATATTACTTAGAGCAAAAAAAATTCTTTGGATCATACTCAGCTTAGTTTTTCTGGAAATCGATGGAGCTCTTACAAAGGTGGAAGTCTTTCACTCTAATTCTGGGTCTGATAATGAGAACAACCTCTACGGAAACCGGAGGTTGCCAAGTTTATGATCTCATCTATAAAGATATTGCTCAAGGATGATTATTTGATAAAACAAATGTTTCGTATACGCCACCACTCAATCGATGATTTTTGTGAGATCAAGGAGAAGTGTTTTACCCAAAACCTTGGATCATATTTGCATACAAAATTGTACTTATACTAGGACACAGTTGTGGTAGAATTAATTCATAGACACAGTTGTACAGGCCTTGTGGGTTAGGTTAGTTAGTTAGTAAGTTAGTTAGAAGAGGCCCTCCGAGAGGAGGTGCACTTAGGTCAGAAAGTAGGTAGGGTTACGCCTTCCTAACGTAGCTGTTCAGGTCGGCCATGCTGGCGGAGTTCGGATCATTAAGATCTTTAAAGAAGTATTGGCCCAGGGTGACTTTCCTGATATGGGCCAGTGCGAGACACGAACAAAGGAAGTGTGCAGTGGACCCCTCCTCCTCCTCGTCCCTGCAGCTTCTGCAGAAATCATTGCATGTAATCACCAGGCATTGAGCATGCCTTCGTAGGATGCTAGAATGGGTTAGATTAGGTTATTGGGGAAGTGCCCAGTCGATGAGTGTGCGGTCACGGAACCCTACTGGTCCATTGTGTTCCTCTTTGTATTGTGATTCATGTTCTAACCTTAGGTTCTAGATGGGTGGTCTGTGACAAAACCGACCTGTAGTCTTTACAAAGTGGAGTATGTTCGCTATTGGTACTTCTGTTAGGTTTCCCAGTTCTCCAAACAGCCTACTTCCCATATGTCGGAGTCAGCGATTTTGGAGATTAGGACACTCACAGAATATGTGTCTGATGGTTTCCGTTCCGCATCCTGACTGCTCTTGCAGTAGCCTGGGGAGTTGATGCAGAGTCTGGTGGCCATATATAGTGCCTATGGCAAAATGTCCCGTCAGTACACCTATTAGGATGCGAGCATCTTTTTTTATTCATAGCCAGGAGACATTTTGTCTTACTCTGGTCTATTCTCTGCCATAAACTGCGGGACATAATGCAGTCCCCTCTGGCGGACCCAGAGGTGTTGATTAGCTCTCTCATCTGCTGCCGAGCCAGTTCACCTGCTTTTTGGTTACCATCGCTGTGCAGATAGGCCTATAAAAGCAAATTTAAATTGGGATGCGTGAGTAATTTACCAAAAACAACGGACACAAGGCTGAACAAGTTAAAAATTGTTTAAACGTATTTCGTATGGCGTGTATCCTATCAGAACAGGACAGTGATGTGCGAAATGTGATGATCACATTGGTGTCCTTAAAGAAGTCACAACCATCCACTCATCGGTGCAGATGTCGACAGAGTTTATGCTCATTCAACCGTGGTGAAGTGGCAACAACACCGCTTGTGACGCGTACGTCAATGTTTTAAAAAACTTCAAGGCAGCAGCGTTATCCCATTCATTGTGTACAGGAAAGCTGTGTTTCAGAGGGATGTAGTCGTTGCTTTTAACTATGAGTTTTTTTTTTGCATTAACTGAGGATAAAGCGATTAGGTTTATAGCAAGCAACTTCTAAAAGAATGGTGCTTGTAGCCACAACCTGTTTCATAAAAATTTCCAGGGGCATCCTTTGAAACATCATATCATGTGAATGGAGTGGTGTTGAGTCTACCGCTTTTGTACTCGTCCTAGAAGATAAAGGTTTACGCCGCCATTACACAATGGTATCATATAAATAATGAGCTCATGTATAATATATACTTAGCTCATGTACATAAGTACATAAGGAGATATAAAGCCAGAGTGTGGTAGTAGATATTTTCACAGCAGTTGGGAGTTACGCACGTTTCCCTTTCACTGTTTCTATGTTCTGTTAAATCAAATTTACTTTCAATTTTATTGTGCATCCAAAATACATGTTTGATATTTAATAACGGCCTTTGCTGTGGCCGGCATATTGTAAACGCCAGAGTTTCCACAGGATCTCCCGTAGCGTTTGAATATTTTCGCTTTGTTCTAACTTCAGTGAAGGATTATTATATCCTGATTGAACATTGAAATCAAAAAATCCACTCATAAATAGAAATGATGGAATATTCACGTTTATATACAGAAATACAAAATTGCATGCCAGGTTCAGCTTCATACCATGCAAAATTGATTCAAATTTGAACAACTACGCACCAAATTCGCTGCACAAACTATTTTCATTCAGTTTTACTTTCCTGTTTTATTCATTTCGGGAGAATGTGGGAACTTTTGTGCCGTGTATCAAAAGCTGAGTCTAATTTGAAATGTCCACAATGAATTCAGCTCGTGGTCTATGTAAAAAACTTCAAAGGATGCACATCCCACTAGGAAAACAACATTTTAATTGGACCACAACTTTTTGCTATAATAACAATACTTGGTTTTCCAATTATACTCTTTGCCGTCTGATGTTGTTGTGAACGTTTTTGATGAAAAGCATAATAAAGAATTAAAAGCGAATTATTGTAAGAAAGGCGATCGGATTTGCTTAAAACTTAACACAGACATCTCACAAAGTTTGTCGAGTTTTTGGTCAACAAAGATTCCCACCAGAAGTGCTTGGGAATCCGGAGAAATTTTAATCAATTCCACGGTAAAAATATTCACAGACGAATCCAAGAAAGCGTGTGGTACGCGGGCGAAAGTTTTCTCCAACGCACCTGCAATAGCCACTGTCAAAAGACTGCCGGATCACTGTAGTGTGTTTCAAGCGGATATTGCGGCAGTCCACAGAGCTGCGGTTTGGCTTTAATTTATTCCATAGAGTGTAGCAGTATCGTACTATACAGAGATAGTCAGACAGCTATTAAAGCCTTGGAATCGCCGACAATACGATCAAGGTTGGTACAGCAGTGTCGCAGATCTCTTAATGAGATTGGGACAGATGCGACGTTACCCTGTCCTGTATTCCAAGATATAGGGACGTTCCAGGCAACAGCAGAGCGGACGAGCTGACAAATGAAGGCGAAGGACATCGACGAAGGACGGCGACATCCCCGATAATCTGGGAGAACCTTCGGGACCTATCGAATCGTTCAAATTCCTCCTTGATACCGATTTCATGAAACTGGCAAGCAACAGGTAGAACCACATCAGTACTTGTCTCTTGTCAAACCAAATCTGGCGCAAACTGGATTTCAAAAAAACGGAGAGACTTTTATCCAGGGGTTAGCTCTACCCGGCTCACTCGCTGCAAGGGTCCACACCCCGCTAGGAGTGGTTAAGGGACAAATCCACTCACACTTCCTGCAGAAGACCAACCTCCGATGGAGGGGATTAATCAACTGCGCCATACCAAGGAATATATGGCCGACCTACGATGCGACCAGAACAAGGGATCCCCTAAGGAGAACCCGCCCAGATATTGCCGAAATAACAGCAATAATCGCGGGGCATTGGGCAATTGGAGACCATGCGGCCAAACTAGGTATTCCATACAACCCCCACTGCCGCAATTCCGGAAATGAAAATTAGAGGAAAACTCTCGTCCACGTCCTCTGCAAATGTCCGGCGCTTCCAAGAGCCAGACTGGGTGCACTGAACCAACCATTCTTCGACGACCTCAGTGACATCTCGGATGAAAGGATACAAGATCTAATTCGATTTTTAGATTCCACAGGTTGAATGTGAGCACTTCCGGCTGTGTCACGCACTTTCAACAACACGCATCATCAACCAGGTCACAGGAGTCGTGGTCATAAAAAGGCACATCCTAGTGCTTATTGGGTTCAGTCGAACTGCCACCTCTACCTACATACCTACATATCCACTGACCGGGAAAACTTATTATAAGTTCACTAATAGGAGTCCGCACCGGACACTCTTTGATAGCCAGACATATACTCAGATTAGGGGTCCCCTTCAATGATTTCTGTAAAAGCTGTACTGTGAACTTGCCTTGCCCTTGCAGTATTAAGAAGGAGAACGGGGAATACTTCTATCACGATCTAGTCGAACTCGACATCCAAAGGATAACAAACTTCATCTCCAGGTCAAAATGGTTCAATACGTAAGGTTGCTACCGATCTGGTCGCTCATTTCAGCCCACTCGGCTTTATACTCTTGTCTCTAGTGCTGGTAAGCCGGTATTTATCATGGTATTACAATGTACCAATCTGTTCTTAGTGTTTCCCTGCTTGAGCGGGGGTAGCCACTATCTCGATGGTACTTTCGAAGCACATAGGTAGTATAGGTAGGTAGGTCTTTGGAGCTTTTTAAGTTTTGTAAGGTTGTAGCCCTTGCTTAGCGGAGGCCACCATACTAGCGACTCGTAGGTGAGAATCGAACGCACTACAGCTGTGTACATCCACAAGGTCTTTGAAATCCCCACTTCTTTCTAAAGGTTTCACTGCAGGCATAGAAGGCTACACATGCCTTCTTAACTCTGTGTTCAATGTTTTGCTTTCAGTTAAGCTTTGGGTCAAGCATGATAGCCAGTTACCTAAATGAAGTGAAGTGAAGTCAGGTATTTTAGTTTTGGTGGTGAATAGCATCAGTTTAGTTTTGCTCGGGTTTACACCCTGTGGCCTAGGTGTTTACCTTGTCTAGAGCTGCCTCCATGATTTCACTTATCACAGAAGGAAACATCCCGGACACTAGTATCACCACGTCGTCCGCATACGCGACCACCTTGACCATTTCTCTGTCTAGTTTTACGAGAATTTTGTTCATAACCATAAGCCAAAGTAGAGGAGAAATGACCCCACCCTGTGGCGTTCCTCTGTGGGCGAATTTGGTTAAGTGACTGTTACCTAGTGTTGTCTGAACGATTCTTGTTTTGAGTATGGAGGTTATCCATTGACTAATAAATTCCTCTATGCCCAGCTCGATCAGAGATTCATGAATAGCTTCAGTGTGTAAGTTATTAAAGGCTCCCTCTATATATAGGAAGGAGGCTAGTGTATATTCTTTGTAATGTATAGATTTTTCGATTGTTCGCACTACCTCATGGAGGGCCGTTTCCGTGGATCTTTCCTTGAGGTAAGCGTGCTGTGATTTGGATAGCGATGAGTCTTCTAGAATGCTTCGCATGTGGATGTCTAAGACACGCTCCAAGGTTTTAAGTTCGAACCACCGGAGCACGTCTCCAAGAGTGGGGTACATGCTTCAGTATTAAGCAGCTTCCGAAGATTGACGCTAGCCAAGGTGTTGTAAGGTTTTGCGTCCTTTGCAGCATGACGGGTAAAATGCCGTCAGACCCCGAAGATTTGAACGGAGAGAAGCTGTTAATAGCCCAGGAAATCTTTTTCTCAGAAATGATTGATTTAATATTGTCGTAGGATGCAGGTTGTACTAACCGAGAACTTCCGGGTTCCGTACCTCTATCGGTGCATCCTGGGAAGTGTGTGTTCATTAGGAGTTTCAGACTCTTCGCAGAAGATTCTGTCCAACCTCCATCTGACCTTTTTATAAAGGAGGGGTTGGAGTGTTTCTTGGAGAGAACTTTACTTAACCTGGCGGAGTCCTTAAGGGTTTCTATTGATTGGCAGTAGTCCATCCAGGCCTGCTTCTTGGATGTTTTTATGGCTTTCTTGTACAAACATAGACAGTACTTGTAGGGCTGCCAGAAGTCATGTTTGTAACAAATGTTGAAAATCCTTCTAGTCATCTGCCTGAGATTAGAGAGATCTTCGTTCCACCATGGGGAGAGTGTTTTACTACGTTTGGCCGGGCATAAGACTTTGTAGGCAACGTCCATTGCCTTCTCGAAAGTCTAAAGTTTCCAAGGGTTCCAAGCACATACTCAAGCATCTTTAAGGCTGAGGTGTTTGCCATCAATCAGAGCTTAAACACAAGCCGTCATTGGTTCCGAGCAATTCGCACGAGAGAACAGATCTTATTCGATCTGAAAGGAACCCTAGAACAGAAGTATAACTCACTTCTTATCTACTTAAGATGGCGATACAGTCCGGAGTGGACCTGGGCCCCAACCAACAAGCGATCTTTAGTCAGCTGCTCCCAGTGCCGTACGTTAAGTTGGTTAAGGTCTCTTCCATTTGCGTGTGCCACCTGAATCGCGGTCTTCCTCGCCGTCCCCCAAGTGTGATTTTGAAGATTTTCCGGGCCGAAATATTGGTGTCCATCCGTCCTACATGACGCAGCTGGTGCAGGGAAATAACTACACGGGAATTTGCTCCACCTGGGAATTTACTCCACTAGTGGGAAATTGTATCACCTTCTTCTCCACCTCAAAAATGTAAAGTAATTTTCTACTAAGAATGGATAAAAAAATTACTTAATTCTTGGAACCCCCTAATCACAGAGAATAGAATACACAGACGTAGATTCTGGTCGATTTCGAGGTTTACTCTTTTTTTTGCTAGTTGATGGCTATAGTAACCGGATATGTTACTGAATCTTTGCATATACCCAAATTCTACAGTGATCCCAAGGTAAATGCGTTCCATTCAACCAAATTTTCGTGTTAAGCAATTTCCCACTGCCACATTCGAAAAGTGGAGTAATTTCCCACTTGTGGTGAAGCAAATTCGCAGGTGGAGCAAATTCTCGTGGAGTTATTTCCCTGCACCAAGCCAGCCACCTCAGTCGTTGGACCTTCACTCTTCTGGCTAATCGATGTCGCTGTACATACCGTACAGTTCGTTGTTGTATCTCCTTCCCCACTCAACGTCTATATAGACGGGACCGAAAATCACCCCTCATCCGCTATTGAAGGAGTCCATGCCTTTGCGCCGTAGAGCAGGACTGGGACGATTAATGTCTTATAAAGGGTCATCCTAGTTGTTAGAGAGAGGGCTTTGGAATTCAACTGCCTTCTTAGCCCAAACAAACAGCGATTGGCAAGAGTTATTCTTCGTTTGATCTTAGCGCTGGTGTCATACAAAAGTATACCAAATCCTTTTTTCCTGCTCTGTCTCATAAAAAATCCAACTTTCATGTGAATCTTAGCAGAAAGCACCTTAAAATTTTAACCGGATCCTAAGGGCCCACTGCCTAGTAAACATCCGCAGATTCACATAACTTATTGCCGGACTCCACCTGTAGACTATGCGTAGAGAATGACGAAAGCTCTGTTCATATTGCTACAGAATGGCTCCTCATAGATGTGAGTAAACAAACTCTGGACTTGTCTCACCAGCTCCACACCCTGAGAAAGTAATAAACCTTCTGGCCATGGTTGGCAAAAAAGTACTGATCCCGCAAAGGTTTAAGATTAAATTTTAACAATTTTTGATTTTAAAATACATACGCACCACGTGATTGATGAAACGTCGCTAATTTCATCAAAAGAACACAGCGGTGTAGAGAAAGAAAAAAAATACAAACGCTCGTTGCTCTTGCAATGGAACTCCATTGCTACATTTACTTCCGCAAAAATACAATTCGGGAAAAGTAATTTAAAAAAAAATGTTTGCAAGTCGCAGCTCTGCGACCAGGTAGGAATTTCATTCCATCAAAAATAATTATCCTTGAAAGACGTCTTGCTTGAAGGCTAAAACAAATGCCGCCAGTTTTTGCCATCGTACACCTGCACTGCTCAATTCTGTTGTTATTCTCAATTCCTTACCTTTCCCCGTTGGGAGGCTCTTATAAGTTCGCCTTTTGATAAATCGATTTCATAACATCCTGCCACGCACAGGCACACGGAGCCACACTCAAATAAACTCCAGATCCTATTACACGCGAATTGACAATGGCACACAACCGGCAAACAAGCGAGCGAAGAACGACTCAATTCCGCAGTGCCATTCATCATTTCCATTTGGACAAATGAAAACAGCTCCCAACAAGGATATGAGTAGCGAGCTCCAAAAGGATATTATGGCTGTGATGTGTGTGTTCATCGCCAGCCTACATTTTTGAGTGGCTGTAAAAAAAAAATACAAAGTTTTCGTGTTCATATCCAAGCACCACATAGCTGTGGGTTCTACCTCCGGCATGATGTGGGGGTGTGTGTGTGTGGCAATATTATTTGGTGTTCACACAGTTTATTGAAGAAATAAATTTCCTGCGGAATCCTTAATTAAAGTTTAACAAGTCGCTAAGGAGCAGGCACGTGTTTCGGTACACAACACAATGTTGGTGGGAACCCTCCACCTAAGTTTCACTGCCACTGAGACTGAGGGTTATCGAACACGAAACATTGAAAGTTGCCGGGTAATTATCGTTACAGGGTACGTGAGTGCTTTAATTTCTTGATAACTTTTCCAATGGGCCAAACGCATTTTTAATTAATTTCCAGGGTTTCCGGTAGACAATGGTACTGAGGTTTGTGCGAAGCGTGTTTTTGGTCGTGGGCAACATCTCTGGAATGTTGATGTTGAAAATGTAATAATTGGGAACCAAAGAGTTTTTTGTTTGCTCCATTATCTGAAACCTAAATACCTTTTAGTCGAAGGGCGTTGAAACGACCTTTTTTTTTGTAATAGAATACTTGTGGGGGCTGAGAAGGACCTCTGTAAATGCCGGTGGTGGAGTGGGTTATCTTCGGAAAGTGACTTGGAATGAGTAATCGCGGTAACTTTTCAAAGAATCAACTTGATAAAGAAATTTTTTTGTGTTTTCGTTGTGGGAAAGGTAAGCCATCATTGGAAGGAAAAAAAAGCGGAGATGGATGTTTGGAATGAGGGGCTCTTTATCCAAGAAAGAATGATGATGAAAGCAAATAGAGTACCTCGAGATGTTTGTGTTGCAGATCCAATTCCATCAAAAATATTCATTCTCGTAGGTTAAGTTAGGTTAGGGAGGAAGTGCATTTGGGGGCCATTTGGTCTATTGGTTCCCCTGTTCTCGAATCAAGCTGAGCTCTTGACGAAACGTATTATGTTCATTATGGGGATTTGCGCAAGGTTCTCTAGTTCTTTAAAAAGGCTGTTTCTGTTATGTCGGAGGTGACGTTTCTATTTCCTCTGTATCCTGGTAGCTCCTGCAGTAGACCGTTGCCCTCTCAGTACACCTATTAGGATACTAGAATTTTTTTTCCAATGCTTGTAGGCTGTTGGTTTTTTTTTTTATTCAGTGCGAGTATAGGGTGCGAGATATAACATAGTCACCCTAGCGGAACAGGCGGTGTTAGTTAGTTCACTTACCTTGGTTTCAATCAGCCTTTTCAGCGCACCGATAGGAATATTTACCGATGTGTGAATTTTCTCGTATCGTGTTCAAATGTTTGGTAGTTACACAACACAACGAATTTCTGGCAATTCGCGCAGGTGTTCGTGTGGTCGCCGTGGCTCAGTGGTTAAGGTACGTTCAGACGGTCATCCAAACTTGTCATCCGGATGACATCCTGACGTCACTATGACGTGGAATTTGTCCTAAAGTGGTCATCCCGTGTGATCGCCTGTCATCCGGCATGTCATCGAACGTGTCAACCGGATGACATACCAGATGACACGATTACTATGTCATCTAGATGACTGATTTGGTTGACCGTGTGATCGCTTGTCATCGCTACTGGGACTGGATGACCAATTTTTTTTGACAGCGTGTCATCCGGATGACAAGGTCCCATGGATGACACTACTTTATTTTCCACATTGTCATCTAACATCGGATGACACGTTTGCATCTTTGAAAAGTTTAGACGAATTTGCTTTTTGTTTTTATGTTATAAAATGTGTGACAACGACGGTGAAGCCGCACCCACACCCACGGTTTCAGGGAAAAAAAGAAACAGAAAAATATTATTTTCCTGGGACCGTGAAACAGAGTCTGCTTTGATTGCAGCTGTCCAGGTAAATCCTGTGCTTTGGGATAGTGGGCGGCAGGACTACAAACTACCGAACTTCAAAATCGATTCCTGGAAACAAGTTGCGGTCAGTTTAAATATTGAGGGTGTTGAACTAAAACTGATATAACTTCTGAACCAGTTCTCCGATTAAGGAAAATCTTTCACTCTCAAGTTGCAATTTTCTTGTTCTACACAGTGGTGTATTTATATTTTTGATGAGAATCCTATTCTAGAAGTTGGATATCAGGTTTAACATACACTACTTTAACCCAAAAAGAAAAAAGATTCAAAAATTCCTTTTACTTTTCTGCACGAAGAGTATCACTTTTTGTTTTCTTTTTTTTTTTGCAAATATATTAAAAAAACACTTCACTTTTCACTGGTGATTACTTTTTATGTTAATATTTTATTTGAATAAAATTGTTAACTCACATACACTTGCAGAGAGAGAAATGTCAGACGGCAAAGCTGATTTCTTTGTTTGATTTGAATTGCAATATTTTTTTTAATTTGCTTGATTCTTCGCCAAGGAATACGTGAAATAACTAAATTAATGCAAAACGAGTTAAATGCAAGTCGGGAGCTTAATTCGCGTTTTTCATCAAATTATGGGGACTTGGAACTGACTTCAACTAATTACAAATTGTCATCAGTGTCATTGGTGTCATCCGTGCCATTAGTGTCATCTCGTGTGATCGCCTGTCATCCGTCCATGTCATCCATTCATGTCAACCGGATGACAAAGCAAGCGTGTCATCCATTTTGGGACAAAATGACACACGGATGACCAAACGGATGACACTGTGTGATCGGGTGTCATCTAACGGATGACACGTTCACAGATGACATGCAGATGACAACCCAATTACAAAAGTTCTCTGACGTCAGCATGTCATCCGGATGACAAGTTTGGATGACCGTCTGATCGTACCTTTAGTGCGTTGGACTGCTGTGTAAGCGGCGTGGGTTCAAGCCCCAGCCATGTCCACCGAACATTTTTCAGGGCACCACCTCTCATCGGGGAATGACAAGCCTCCGGGAGTATAATTTCTCATGAAAGAGCTTCTCAATTCGCCGTTCGGAGTTGACAATAAATTGTAGGTCCCTACTATTCGTGCGAAAAATGTTGCACGCACAACATGAATGGTTGTGAGAAGCTAGGCATTGGCTCATCCCGAGCTGTCGTGCCAGCTATGTATTTTATTTTTTTGAGTTCCTGCAGTTTCTAGGTGCATATACACATGTAGAGATGTGGAGCCCTTGTTGCATGTCTGGTAGGAGGTTTGAATACTGCACTTTCGGCGATTATTCCCATTCATGGCGAACCACTTGTTTGAAAGCTATGCCGTTAAAGCTCGCTTGGCTATTCCTACGTTTCGTTTTCTTTTTAAAGAAACCTGCCCCTATGGCTGACACTGGGACCTAGCAAGATCTATTGTGTCAACGGTCCACTTAGCCTAACAGGTTTACTACCTTCTTAATGAAGATGAGAATGTCATTAGTAGCCGAGTTTCTAAACTCCGCTAGAGAACAGAATTCCCTATGAAAGATCCATTTACGTAGCCAGTATAGTGCCAGACATTCACAGAGAATGTGCTCAGAAGTTTATTTCTCTTCCAAACAGAACCGACAATCCCAAGAGCGCAGAAGCCGAACCGACTCTAACCAGGTCATCCACAGTTTCATTGCCTACAATGCCGTGGTGGTCGGAAGCCTAACCAAGCTTGACTTTGTTGTGCCTGGCTAGTGATTGTAGGGTATAGTATCAGGATTTGACTGACATATATTTCACGCTGCCTGACTTTCTGGATAGATATGTATTTTTGCGCTCCTTATACCTTTATCGAGGTTTATTCCGGCGCAGATTTCACTAGCATGGATTTCAACCTGGAACACGCTGGGGCATATCTCAATTGTTACCGAGACTTTAGTGTTTGGTCCAAAGACGACAGCACCGACTCCGGAAGACATTTTTGATCCGTCGGTAAACCATACCCAACATCCTGGGTCTGACACGTTGACACGGTCTAGTATTTCTATCTCAAATTGGCTTCCGAATCTGTACTCCCTGGCCATTACGTCTGGGATAGTGCAGAACATGTTCGTACTTACGTTTCGTTAAGGCTTTGGGTATTTTTTGAGCTTAAAGCAGTCGTCTGTCGGTAGCTTGACCGATTTTGTAACCATTAAAGTTTCGGTGTAAATGCCAACATCGACAGCACAGTTCTTCTTGGGTCCATTCGTAGACATCAGAGTTGTGCATTACCCTCCGCTTACCGTTCCATCCTGGTTGGAAACTGTACCGTGAAGGTTTTTTCCAAGTTAAATCTTGGAGTGGGGTAGTCAGTTTGGCCCATTCTGTCCAGCGTTCAGTCTCACGGTAGCAGCACTGCATGTTGGCATGACCTTATGTAACACCTCTGAATACTAGATTCAATTCCCGAAAGGGAGCTTTTATACAGATGTTCCTGATACTGAACTGGAAGTTTGATTTGCTAGGTAAATTTGATCTAATTACGTAAGGTCGTCCTTACTGCTCAGATGGTGATTTATCACTGCATTTTTCTTTTCGGATTTGGAAACGCTATGCTGGACCACTCAGACGCAACTGGTCCATTGTACTACCAGAAAGCAGGACCTAGCATTTACCCATTTTACTGGAATTTTTTTTGCGCGTTTCAATGATGAGGAGCTTACAGTATCAGCACTTACAAAATCAGTATTGAAAATCTGCCTCCTGATCCGAGCAAAGGCAGGACAATCACCAAGGAAATGATCCGAAGCATCGTCGCCCTGGCGTCGCAGACAGTGGTGTCACTTAAGCCTACTAGGATTCTTGGCAAAAGCGAAGTGTCCCATCAGAACGCCAATAAGTTGTATACAGTCTCTTTTGCTGAGTGACAGCAAAAATTCCTCTGACTTCTTACAGACGTTCGGGAGCCTTCGTTTAGTCTACCTGCATCCTGGAGAGCCGTGCCACACAGAGTTGTATTTGTAGGAAACCCAATCGTTAATGGAGGCCCTGATCGAGTACGCGAGAAGACCCAACACTGGTTCTGGTCCTGTGAAAAACATCCTCTAGCAATCCCATCGGAGATCTTATTTCCAGAGATCCCAGTGTAAGCTGGGACCCAGAAAAGAGTCAAAGAGTTCAGCCTTGTGACCGAATCCAGAGTTTAAAGTTTAAAGGGTTGAGCAAGGCCCTTAGCTCATCCTGGCTATCGCTACAGACGTAGATGCTCCGACCCGTTCACCTATTCTTAACAATCTGGTATGACATGCTATATGAGGGTGAGAGGAAAGCTCTTCACTTAGTCCTCTGTCGGGCCCGTTGTGTTTCCCTTCTTTGATCGTCATAACTGGAGCGATAGGTTTGATTTAGGAGGTATGTTAGAAGGGATCTAGGGAAGGTGGAAACAATTATGGAGTTGACACTAGTGTACCTGTGGTCTGGAGAATCTTTCTGTTTCTTTGGTGAAGACCAGGATGCCGCCGGTTCCTTTGTTGTTGAGATGTTTCAGGTTCGGTATCCACATGGGCCCAGGGTCTTCTGTCACATTCTCGCTGGGGCTGGGCAGTAGCATTGGAAGAGTTCGATGTCGTCTTCTTTTTCCTCGCAGTTTCCACATTCTTAACAATATAGTCCGTGGCCATTAGAATAGCAAAGCTTGGAAAACAGAGGCTTTACCAACGAATAAGTGAAGTCTGATGTTGTCAACTTCCTTGAAGACACAAGCACCGAAGATTTGACTGGTTTTGGACCCATTTGTGCAGATTCGACCTCAAACCAGTCCAGGCTCAGACTCTGGCCGAAGCCAGTCCTGAAGGCAAGGAAAGTCGACTTAAAATTTGCACAGCACCCGAAGTTCTGGTGTCATTGTATCAGATGGCATATCACCTCTGTACCCTAAAACCCTGGCAGATACTTAGACGGTTCTGAAACTAGTCCTACAATCTTTGACCCCGATGCCAAAGTCTTAACAACGCTGAATTTGTAATCTTTATTCCTTTGCGTCCTTAAAGCTCATTCTATGGCAACAAGTCATTATCATTTATCAAAGTTATACCAAGATGAAGGCAAGCACTTTCGTATCCCCACACTTTGAAAACATGTTTTCCAGCGATGTCTGACGATGCGAATAATACCATAACTTCGGTTTCGGCTTAGTAATTCTCAGAATCTATAGCCCGGTCGTCGCTTTGCCGTTCCATTATTTATTAGTGAAATTGCCCGCAACCAATTATGTACTTTATCCGATATTCAATCTGTAAAACCTTCCTAACCACCAAAGCTGATTTTCTCTGGAAAAAATACTTCCATTCGCCGCTAACAAAAAAAAAAAAAAAAAAACGCACACGGAAAGATTATATAACAGAAATAAAAAAAAAAAAACAATGCGGGATCGTTTCGCACTGACTGAGGAGCCACCATAATAAGCCGCAGGTCGAACGTGTACATGCGACGAGGATTGTGTAACGCTAAATCATCATCCAAATTCGATTTAAGTCCCGATCCCCCAGAGACAAATTACATTACGTCGACCCGGCAGGAAAAAGCTCCACGTCCGTACCCTCTATGCGTGAAGGATAAATTCAACTTTAGTATGATAAATCCTTCCGAGCTGTGGTTCTCGTTTTAACACCACACTTCAGCCGCCCTCCGAGCGGTGTTCTAATGTCGGAGTTCTAATGTCCTTGTGCAAAGGTCAAATGGCAATACCACGGTGGCTTCATTAAATTATTATATTTCATTCGTGCCCCATAAATTAGTTTACGAGGTAAAGTGGCTGCTGTGTATAATATTTTTTTTAAACTTCGCACATCCGCATGTTAACCATAAACATAAATCATTTCGCATCGTTCCTTCGCGTGACTGTGGCGGCAGGAGTAGTTGTGAGGCAGCTCCTCCGTCGGAAAAGGTGTTAAAATTTATCAAAAGTCATATCCCGCTCCTTGTAATTCTCGCTGCATATTCACATAGCCTGGAGCGTGCACACGCGTGTAATTTGTGAGCGATGTATGCTCTATGTGCTGTTTCCTCCATCTCTGGTAGTTGATGATCTGTGAAAGCGTCTTACAGTCATTTCACGCGAGTTCGGTGTAGCTTTTATGACAAACGTTCAGTGAAATACGCTTCTAGCCACGTCCTTGCTGAAGGGTTAGGCGAGTTCGTAAATATCCCAAGCCAGATGAAGACGCACATAAATATGGCGTCAGATGTATAGTATATGTTCGGTAAATTATCGTGATTTAGGAAAGCGAATCTTGCTTTTATCCCCGGCTTCAGTACCGGAGGCGGGCAATATGTTTTGATTCGTAGTTCGATAGGTGGTGGTTAGGGGAATGGATTCTTGGGAACTCCCGCAACGTATAAAAAACCTCGTAAATACTAATTTTTCCATGAAAGGTTAAAATCCCATGTGAACGAGCTATTACGTATTGTTACAGCCATAAACTCATTCAAGGATGTGGAAAGTATCAGTACATTCTGGGTTGGGTCACTCTACATCAGTGTTCATTGGGTTTCATTTCGAATCAGCAAAGGGATTTCGAATTTTTGACTGAAAATATCTTGGTGATGTTGTAAATTTCCTGAGTAGGTGAACAGAAAAATAGAAGCTACATCCATTTGCGATTTTCCTTGACTTACTTGAGGTACTGCGCCACTGTGCAGTATTGTGACTTTATCAAGGATATAGACGGGACCACTGCGGGGTACCAGACCCCCAACAATTAACCATGGTATGATGAAAAATGCATAAGTTGGATAGGGAGTTCCGTTGAGGTTGTCAACTGGAGGGTCTCCAGCAGAGCGTTCCTATCTGATCACTGCTGGATACTGGATACTGGTAGGGAGGGCGTTTTTAGGAATCCGCGTAAGGCAAACCGGCATAGGTTCAATAGGGAACTGAGGAAATCAGCAGGAATTTGTCCAGCAGAGGACCTCACCTCTATTGAGGCAGTCGATGCATTTACCGGTGGAACACAAGAATTGCCACACTTATTCGCAACTCTGGAGCAAGGTGGAACCTCGCTAAAGAGGGGGTCATAGACTGGTCCACCTACAGGGAAAGCGTAAAACTCGTCAAGAGAGAGATTAGGTCTGCAAAAAGGAACTCTTGGAGGAACTTTTGCGAGACTATCGAATCAACCAACGAAGCGTCCCGTCTAAGGAGAATCTTAGCCAGGTCACCGGCGCCGGCATCCAATATTAGGAAAAGCGACAATACTTGGACGGATTCTCATGAGGAAACGCTAGATACGCTATTGAGCATCCACTTCCCTGGTTGCACTAACGCGACGATCTCCGAAGATAATTTATCTATTCTGGAGACTACGGAAGGTTTGGATGCGGTTGAAACTGGCGGGAGGTACGTGTTATTTTCATTCCCAAAGCAGGGAAGGCAGGCCACACGACCCCGAAGGACTGCAGACCCATTAGTCTGTCGTCCTTTTTGCTGAAGGCACTGGAACGATTGATCGACATATACGTAAGGGATGTGATCGGCGATAGCTATATATCAGAATCACAACATGCGTATGTGAAAGGTTGACACTGCCCTTCATGGGGTAGTATCGACTATTGAGAGATCTCTCCATCAAAAGGAATTTACTCTTGGGGCGTTTCTCGACATCGAAGGCGCATTTAACAACGTAAGCGCCGACGCGATCATCAGCAGCCTACAGAGAGCCCGACTCAGTATCGGACTTGGTAGCTGGATTGGGCTGATGCTTAAACTCGACCTTGGGAAACGCAAACAGTAAGAAAAAGGTCTGCAGGGGAACTCCTCAGGGAGGAGTCCTTTCTCCCCTAATATGGCTTCATGTGGTGGACGAGGTCTTGGAATTACTCAGAGACAATGGCTTCAATGTGACGGCCTTTGCCGACGATGTGGTCATTCTGGTAGCAGGCGCATTCCTTCTAGTTCTAAGCGAAAGGCTCGACTATGCGCTATTACTAGTCAATACTTGGGCCAGCAGCAAAGGGCTGGGTGTCAATCCCACAAAGACAGAGGTTGTGCTTTTCAATAAGAAGAGATCAATCCCTGATTTCAAACCTCCGAGGATCGGGGGTGTTGAACTAAGCCTTGCGGGATCAGCGCGCTACCTAGGCGTTATTCTTGATTCCAAACTAAATTGGAAGGAGAACATCGATGAACGCATCAAGAAGGCATGCGTAGCCTTCTGCTCATGCAAAAAAGCGTTCAGTCATACCTGGGGGTTCAAACCGGCTGTGGTACACTGGCTGTACACGGCGGTTGTGAGACCCATTCTTACATATGGCTCACCAGTCTAGTGGAAGGTGCTTGAGAAGCAATATCAGCTTTCAAACCTAACTAAGATTCAGAGGGCAGCCTGTATAGTCTTAGGATAATTGAGAACAACACCAACAGCGGCAATGGAAACCATGCTAAGTCTCGTTCCGCTGGATCTGTACTGCAGCAACACGGCAGCTAAAACTGCCTTGAGACTAAGGGAGAGCCGACAGTGGAAATCAGCTCCCTACGGTCACGCCTCAGTGCTGTCTCGTTGGGGGAATGCCGACAGACCGACAGAAACAGATCACATGATCCAGACTCTGGCATTTGACAGGCTCCGGGGTCTACTGCAAGGCCGTTGGAATAAGCCAGTCCTTTAGATTAAACGACGATTGCAGCGTCTTCCAAGCCGAAATTACAGCCATCATCGAGGCCCCGAAAACTGGCCAAGACAAGGGCATCACCGCGAGGACAATCACGATCTATATCGACAGCCAGGCAACCGTTAAGGCTCTGGAGTCTGCGATAACTAGGTCAAGGCTTGTAAAAATCTGTAAAGAATATTAAGATGAGATATGGAGAGCCAATACGGTGACCCTATGCTGGGTACCGGGGCATATGGATATCCCAGGTAATGAGAGAGCTGATGAATTGGCACGAAGGGGGGCAGCGCTGCATGCTTCACAGGCTCTCCCCTTTGCCAGGATTCCAATAAGCTTGGTAAAAAGGTATATTGATGACGAGGCCATAAGTCGAGCCAATGCACGGTGGATCCAGCTAGATACATGTGCAACGGCTAGGAACTTATGGACAAGTTATAATAAGAAGAGATCTATCTCTCTGGTCAAACTAAGTCGTCGTGAGGCGAGGATAGTCTCTGGCATCATTACGGGGCACTGTGCAATTGGTATTCATGCGGAACGCCTCGGTATCCCCCACAACGACTATTGCAGAAGCTGCAGGGATGAGGAGGAGATCGAATCTGTCCGACACCTGCTATGTGAATGCCCTCGCCAGTAGAAGAATGAGGACTCTTGGTAGTTACTTCTTCACGGAACTGGAAGACTTGGGCGATGTCGAGCTGAGGGACCTCCTGAGATTCATTTCTTTATCTGGGTGGTTTTAAATCAGCGGTTTCTAACCCCTTTTCTCTTTACAGGTTCCCGGATTTAAATTGGAAGATGGGCACAATGGACCCTTTGTGAGCAGTGACATTGTCACAAGGCACCCATTAACCTAACCTAACCTAACCTGGATAAGGAGGACGGAAATGTCATACCAACAAACCCTGCAGATCAAAGCCACGACAGCGCGGAAAGACTATCAAACCAGAGGAAAAGAGAAGAAGAACATTCTGCGTATGAAGAGGGACTTTCTTGTCGGGTTAGGAGACACTTCACTGAAGCACTCAGATGAAACTGGTACACTACCTGGAAGCCAGACATAGTTTAACCATTTTTTTATTGAGTGGTGGCGTATACGTAACATTTTTTCAAGTGGTAATATTGCCAACCAGCCATCATTGCTGATGAATTTCTCTATCATTGACTGTGACTGTTACTCGGACATTCAGTACTCATAAAAATCATCGATTGAGCGGTGGCGTATACTTAAGTGGGTTAGAAGCCTTTCGGCAGACAGATTATACAGAATTTTCAGTAAAATAATATAATGACAAAACGGACATGTTTTTGTGGAATCACCTCTCGACAGACAATCCACGGAAGTGAACACCTTTAATCATTGCAATAATCTGGGGCTTTTGTTAGCATGTCTTCGAGTCGGACATTTATTTATCAATTTTATTTTTTTTGTCGCTGATTTAACTGGTTAGGACTCTAAGATCCTATCGTGGTTTACTGTGGTTTACCAGGACATTGAATTGTCTGATAAAAAGTCTGGCGATGGGTATCTTCTACTGGTGTCTTCTACAAGTAAAAGGCCACTGCCTGAAATATGGTCGAAGGTTTGTCAAGAATTCGCTTAAGATGGTTATCCAATGTTGGATAGCAGTTTTTCCGGACTTGGTGAAGTATTGATTACTCGATAAATGGTGTAGTTTTCTCTCCAAACATAGGTTAGGTTAAGAAAGAAGTCCTTAGTCGATGACTGTGCGTTCACGGGGGCCTAATGGTCCATTGTGTTCCTCTTTGAGTTGTGGTCCTTGTTTCAACCTTTGGTTCTAGTTCGCTGGTCTATCACAAAACCAATCTGTACTCTTAATAAGGTAGAGTATGTATTGGAACTTCTGCTGAGCTTCCTAGTTCTCCAAACAGCCTTTTTCCCATCCTTCGGAGTCAGCGATTTTTGAGATTAACACATTCACAAAGTAAGTGCCTGATGGTGTCCGTTCCGCATCCTGACTGAGCGTGCAGTAGTCTGTGGAGTTGATGCCGAGCCTGGTGGACATAGTACCTATGGCAAAATGTCCCGTCAGTACACCTATTAGGATCTTTTTTGTTCCTAGCCAGAAGATATTTTATCTTCCTCTGGTCGAATATCTGCCATAAGCTGCAGAATATAATACAGTCGCCTTTGGTGGACCAAGACGAGTACATAAACGTACTTTGAAAAGTCGGAATTGTTATTTGTTATTTAATTTATTTAAAAGTTTAAAAGCCTAGTCTAAACTACGGTAGATAATTGAATGGCACAGTGTATGAGTTTGAAGTCTAAAAGTCTATTAATGAGAGGTAGTTGATTGAAGGGTAGGCCATTGACGCCTGCCGCAGACTGAGGAAAACAGTATTGCCCACTACACTAAACATGGGTTTAATCTCTTTTCAAACGAACACATTTTTTTTTCTCGTAGCTTCACATTGTCTCCTACACCGTCTAAGTTGAATTGCAACCTCAACTTTCGGAAATCCATTGCTCCCGATTGGGAGGTGGTGTTTCCTCCGATATGCTTAACCTAAAGATCCCCTTCCTTCTATCTGACCAGTGCAGCGTTTTTCAGGCGGAAATAATGGCGATCAACAAAGCCTAGCTGATGTATGATGTGATATCCTTCAAAGACCTTACAATTTTTACCGATAGCCAGGTTGCTATAAAATCTCTGGAATCAGCAACATAAACATTGAAAGCTTTTTCGGATTGTAGCTCAGCTTTCATGGAGATGGCAGAACATTTTAACGTTCACCTACGCTGGGTATCCGGTCATAAGGACATTGTCAGAGAACTGTAAGGCCGATGAACTCACGAAACGTGGAACTATTTTCGAGATCCTGTCGGAATGAAAAAATCTGGGTATTTCACTCGCTAAATACCTTGTTAACTCCTCTTAGTGTACAAGTTGATCAGTAAGACGAACCGTTTTGTACCCCCAGGGAGATCAAACATATATATGCTAAATCTCTCTTGATCCAAGAATTTGATTTTCCTCAAAAGGTAGCTCATTAGCAGCGTTATTGGTGTTCTTACCGACCATTGTCCCATTGGCCTTCATGCCAGAAGGATGGGCCGTTTCTCAAATGATTTCTGACAAGAAACGATCCTTCATTTCCTCTGCTCTTGTTCTACCCTATTCTAAAGAAGGAAGCTCTATCTAGGAAGCTTTATCACTTCGTCAACTTGGGCGAATTATTACATACTGACGAGAAAAGTATCTTAAGCTCCAAATAGTTTCAATAAAGTGAATGGCGTTTTCTAGGGTATAGATCCGAGTGCTATCACAAAGGGGCTTTCCTAACTTACGTGGGTCAGACAGCGACCCTACCTACCTACTTGCCTTTATTTTACCTCTGCTTAGTGGTCGGCTTGATTCAGTGGTTAGTCCTGTAGACTACAGAGGAAGCTGATGTAAATTTGAAACACAAGTTCTCCACCAAATATTGTCTTGGCAGGCAATGACAAACTTTTGCGAGCACAATTTGTCAACAAAAAGTTTCTCAACCCCATCATTCATGTAAAGAATATAATACGCGTAGCATTAATGGTTGCGAGAAGCTAGGCTTTGGCAGTAGAACTGTAGTAATCTGTTCTTACTAAACCTCTACTTTTCTTTTTCTTAACCTGCTCATCCATGATTTGCTCTGCTACTTTAAGCAGAAGCAGCTTAGCAGTTAGTGCATTGGACTGCTGTGCAAGCGGCGTGGATTCAAGCCCCACCAATATTCACCGAAAATTTTTTTCTCTTGAAGGAGCAGAGGTTTCTAAAGCGTAATTGTCACGGGAGGACAGAGTGCAGAGTGTTTTTGAAGTCGCTTAAACTGTCTGGAATGTGCGTAGGTTCCTCGACGAATTGCGCGAGATTGCTCCCCGATCTGTTGAAGTATTGTAGTCTGTTTAAGTTGTAAAAATTTAAGTCACCGAGGATAGGGACTTCGCCTTTCATTTGAAGAGTGATAAGGGTGAAAGATAAACTTAATAGACTCACGAGGCAAAAGTGTTAACCCTTTCTTTCATCGGTTCTTCTAATTTATAATTTTAAACAAAATATGTTTTTTTCTACCTACATTATTTAATTTACCATAACTTTTTGTCTTATCTTTACAGGTATGTTCAACACTTTGAAGTTAAGCGTAAGTGACAGTTTACTCATGTAGGAGAGTGTATAGAATTTTAAGAATTTATTATACAAATTACATAACTATTCCACTTAAATTTCTAAATTTAGAATTCTTTTAACTTTTGTGAGTAGTACCTTCAAGTGTCTTAATGGAGGTACACTCCTCTTCAACTGAATAGGTAAAAATAATGAAACGGTCAATGGAATGAATTAAAACATTTTATTGGTTGACTTTAGGAGTGGATACCGCCTCCCTTGTTCATAATTACTTCACAAATTCGGTCCGGCAAGGAATTGTTAAGTGCCTTTAAGAAATCCAGCGAAATTTCTCTCCAGGCTAATTTAATGGCTGCAAAGAGAGATCCTCTATTTTTAAATTGATGGCGTGATGGGTTGCCTGCGCTCCAACCCCACCGCCTCGCTTAACGCCATTGTCGGTCTACCGCAAGTTTGAGTTCACGTTCAGCTTACAAAGGCTCTTCCACCTAAGCAATATCAGCTCCAAACATCTCCCTGACGGTCACCTTAACATGCTTTCCTCCCTACTCCAAATTAGCGAGTTCAGCATGCTATTGGATGACATTCTCCCAAGGTACTGCTGCATACGAAACTACTTATTAGTCATCCCCCCGAGTGACGGCTGGGTAAAATTCAAACCCCGTTCTTCAAAACATGACGAAGTGTGGTGCACGGACGGCTCTAAAATGGACGGTGGATCTGAGGCTGGAATATTCGAAGAGTCGTCTAGCAATAACCTATCGGTCAGTCTAGGCACATACTCATCGATCTTCCAGGCAGAAATATTTGTCATAAATCAGTGCATAAGCTTAGACTTGCTCTCTTACTTCAGTGGCAAAACCTCTTTATCTTCTCTGACAGTCAAGCAGGCCTGAAAGCACTGAACTCAGCTACGATAAAATCTGAAAAAAAAAAAAAACAACTTGGTCATACTACACTGCATCTGCGCTATAAAGGGCCACATCGGCAATGAAACAGCGGACTCACCGGCCAAGATAGGTGCTGGATGGATTTTATTTCGTCTTCGTCCCTGCAACTTCTGCAATAGTCGTTGTAGGGCAATCCAAGAAGCTCTGCTTGGATTCCGGAGACGATTCGTATTTCTCTTCGACTAAGTTGTACGAGATTTTTGGAATTCTTCTTATCGAAGACTGGGCATAGTGATCTGCCTGTTGCACATGTGTCCATGTGTCCATCTATATCCCCGTAAAGAGTGTTAATGGGTATCTTCGCGATCGGAGGGTATATGCAGGATCTTGTTCTGCACCACACCTGGCAAGTTCATCAGCCTTTTCATTACCTGATATATCTTTGTGGCCCGGTACCCAGCATAGGGTCAATTTGTTGGTCGTGGATTTATCGTTCAGATTTTGTCTGCAGACCTTTACGAGCTTCGATTCCGTCGATGCTGACTGCAGAGACTTAATAGCCGCCTAGCTGTCAGTTGTTGTCTTCTCTGACAATGTTGTCTTTTTGATTAGCTTTGCGGTCTGTAGAATGGTAGTTATCTTGGCTTGAAAAACGCTGCATCCGTCTCGAATTTTGAAGGATTGGTTTACCCCTCTGGATTTATAGAAGATACCGGCACCAGTACCAGCGTCCATTTTGGATCCTTGGCTCAGTGCATACTATACCCTCATACCAGTCCTCCCTTGGTATTTTAATATCAAATTTCCTATCTAAGTCTGAGGTTCGAATGATGTAGTCGGTGTCTATGTTCTCCTTCGTGATATCCCATCGGGTTAGAACGGAAGCGTGACCATAGGTGCTATTAGTCCAGGGACCTGCTTCCCTTAGTCTGAGTGCTATTTTTGCCGCTCTGCTACTATAGTAGATGTCCACTGGAAGTAGGTTCAGTATTGTTTCAAGTACCGCTGTGGGTGTTGATCTTATTCATCCTGTTGTCTCTATGCAGCCTGCTCTTTGAATCTTGGTTACACTTGTAAAATTACATTTCTTCTCAAGTGCACTCTACCAAACAATCGAACCGTATGTTAGGATGAGTCGTACCACAGCAGTGTACAGCCAGTGTACCACTTTCGGCTTAAAGCCCCATGTGTTACCGAACATCTCATGTCGAACACGTAAGAGACAATGTAAGCCTTTTTAAAGCGGTTCTCGATATTGGCTTTCCAGCTCAGTTTTGAGTCTTCCAAGTGTCAGATCGATTCCGTCCATACATGGATTCTTGAAGTGTGGAACCGATCTTCTTCTAGTGAAGAGCACAATCTCTGTTTTGGATGGATGACTTCAGTGTTGTATCCTAGTCTCAATTTTTCGTAACACCTTCAACATTTGTTTTACAGTTATTCGGCTCATACATATGTGCTCACGTTTGGCAACTAAGTGCGCAAGTTCCCTCTTTTTAGTCTACTTGTGGTAGACATTGTCACAGTCAAGTATGATGATCTCCAGAGGACTTATCGTTTTCACGTCCTGGAACACCGCTGAGGACTTCTGTCTTGCTCTTGGCCTATTTATATTTATTGACATTTCATCAAATTTTCTTTTATTCAGTAAATGCACATTTTATCATATAATCTCTGATTTATCAGGAAATCATTAAAAAAATTCCGATGCTTCGATGGTGTGCCATGCTTTTCATTTCCCTCGATCCTTGCATAGAAATTAAATTCAAATTGCACATTCTTTAGGTCCTCCATACATTCTAACAGGATATTTCCTAAGAGGCTTTTCCCGTGTAACGTAAAGACGAGAGGAAGTCATGAAATGCACAAAATGATAACAAGGCGGTGGAATCGGTTTCCCTTAACTCACAAGTACAACTACGTATATACATATTTATTCCTGTACTGACTGCGATAATTTATTTTCAAGTAAAATCAGGTACAGGTACATTTCATACAAGTGCTGAGTTATCGATTGCCATTTCAAGAAGGTTGGCAAGAGGGATCTCAGTTGGTGAAGCGTGAGCTCATTCAACGTCCTAGGTACCGATTTAATCAAATAATGAGAACATGGGAAATAGTTCATGCAGAATAGATTGTATAGGATTCCAATACAAGCATCTGTATTGATGTTAATTTATTTGCCAACCGAAGGTTGGGTATATTTTATGAGCTCATGTACTCGTAGTGCAAACGAAAAGTAATCAATGTCAAAGGAGCTTTAGTAAATTTTGCACATGCTTAGACGGTACCGTCATAAAATTAATTTTCGAAATCTTAAACACGCGTAGTAATAAAGACTTGCCGAGGAACTAGGATGGAACCCACTCCAGTGAAATGAGGGTGCTTTTTATGCACCAGTGACTCATGGGTTTCCATTTGGAGCCCTGTATGAAATTTGAACGGTGTGTGATTTGAAAATTGTTTGAGCTTTTTACCTGTTAGTCTTGTCGTGCATTAATTTGATTTTAGATTTAATTTGAGTGCGTTGAGATGAGTGACTGTATTGGTAGCAACCCTATGGTTTGAACGGTTTTGACTAGAAGATAAAGTTTCTTATCTTTTGGATGTCGAGTGCAGCTAGATCGTTGAGATCATCATAGAAGTATTTCTGGAGGGTTTTCCTCCTGCAAGCGCAGGACAAGTTTCAAGTGCACAGTCGGTAGGTACTTCACCACTTCATCTATACAGCTTCTACAGAAATCATTGGAGGGGACCCCCAATCTGAGTGCATGTCTGCCTGTCAAGCAGTGCCCTGTGAGGACTCCTATTAGTGAAGTTTCTCCGGTTAGTGGATGAAAGTCTCTCCGTCTTTCCGTTTTTAAGTCCAGCTTCGGACAGATTTGTTTTGATAAGAGACAAGCACTGAGCCAGTGTCCTGGCATCAGTATCGAGGATAAATCTGACCGATTGATCCATTCGATAGGAACAGACGGTTTCTCCAGGTTTTCAGTGACATGCCGTCCTACGCCTTATTTTGCCAGCTCTGCAGTTGCCTGCCATGTCTCTATGTCCTAGGACTCAGCACAAGGTTACGTCGCATCTGTATGCAATCTCGTTGGGAGATCTGCGGCATTGCTTTACCAACCTTGATCGTAATGTCGGCGATTCCAAGGCTTAAATCATTAGAACAACTGGTGCCATGAGAACAACACTAACAGCGGAGATGGAGGTAATTCTTAACCTTTGGCCTCTAAACCTCCACATGCAGGAGACTGCAGCGAAAAGTGCTCTCAGACTCAGCCAACCTAAACAATGGAGACCAAATCCGTATTGACATTCCGAGATATTTAGCAATCATCTGGGCGCAAATGTCAGCTCGGAATACACTGTCCCGAACTTTGGCATTGAGAAACTCTTCTCATGTGTCTTCTCAAGCAGAGGACAGTGGCAAAATTATGAAGTTTTCAATGAATCCAAATCCATCTACACAGATGGCTCAAAAATGGATATAGACATGGGAGCAGGCATTTTCTCAGAACAGTTAGGACTTAGCAGCTCCATAAGACTCCCGGATCACAGCAACGTTCTCCAAGCGGAGGTTCTAGCAGTGAAAGCCGCCCAACTAGTCTCAATGCTTACAATATCATGGGAGGACATTACGATTTACATTGACAGTCAGGCTGCCATTAAAGCAACAGTTGCTACGCAGATAACATCGAAGCTTGTGAATTGTTGTCGCGAATAGCTTAAGGTTCTTGGTACGCTGCACAATGTTAAGCTCTGCCGGGTCCCTAGTCACAGTGGATTACCAGACAATGAAAAAGCTGACGAACTGGCAAGAATGGGTTCAACCCTAGCCCTCGAGCAAGTGGACTCTACGGTCAGACCGTCACTCTGCAACCTAAGGGAAAAAATTCCACAAAAACTCTAATAGAGGCAAATAACAGGTGGAAATCTCTAACCACTTGTGAAGTATCAAAAAGGTTGTGGCCAGAATATGACAAAGCAAAAACCTACCAGCTTTTACAAAAAGACAGGCGATCACTGTCACTGCTGGTGGGAGTACTTACTGGCCACAAAATGCTAAGATATCACTCAAAGAAACTACACCTGAATGATGATGATATATCCAGGGGATGCGGTGATGAGGAAGTCCATAAGGATACAGCCGTCATCAGCCCACAAACCTAACCTAACCTAAAGGCTTTAATAGCTGGCTGACTATCTATGTTTGATACAATAGGACTACAATCTATCGATTTAATTGAAGGCCACGCCGCAGCTTTGCAAACTGCTGCAATATCCGGATGAAACACAGAACAATGATTCGGCAGGCATTTGGCAGTGGCTATGTTAGGTGCGTTGGAGAAAACTCCCGCCCCTTTACCACACGCTGCTTTGGATCCGTCTGTGAATATTTCTATCGCGGAATCGCTCAAAACTGCACCGGACACCCAAGCACTTCTGCTAGGAATCCGAGTCTTGTATCTGACGTTTAAGCCAGATTGGGGGGCAAAATAGTCCTTTTTGCTAGGAATAGTATTGTAGCTCTCGAGAATTATGGAGTTGCCCGCTGTCATGCTGACTAGTTGGGAGGATTCCCTGAGCTTAAATGTCCCTTTAGCTGCCATAAGCTTCCAGGATATATCAACAGGAGGTTGTTTTCAGGGCACCCGTTATGGAGATGTATTATAGCCTCTGCACTCTTTCAAGTACGCTGATATTAATTTGTTGACTAGTGCTGCCAAAAAACATTTTATTTTCAGGATAAGGAACACATGCTTCGATTTTGAATGCGGTCTAGCAAGTTCTTTTCTAAACATCGAGCTAGTTATTGAGAAGTGTGCTAGTTATGTTCACATATAAAAATCGCTTCAAACCAAAAGAGAGCAAATAAAAAATGTTACAAAACCAATGTACCTGTGTAATAAATTTACCGTCAAAACCCACAAACTGTCCCTCCCAAGCATCCACGATAAATTATAGATTCAAAAGTGATAGATACATATGGATCACATCCAACATTTTTATTTGCCAGTGACACTGGAATTATGATATGTACTACACCTCCATTCTCGCAAAGTCAACAAATATTCCTTTGATACGTTCCTGGGTGCGCATAATAAAAATCTGCTTTCATAAATATTTGATCAACCATTCCCCACTCAGGTGACATTAATCTGTATCTAGAATCCTTGCGCCATCAGTGTGATTTGTACACTTCATCAATATGCAGGTCATTCCTTTCATCATGTCTCTTACGGTAGGCGGATGGGGCTAGTTAAACATAAACACAAGGATACATTACCTTCGGGTAAACGTTTTTTCATCATCGTGACACTTATGGTCTTAAGTTTAGTGTTTAGCAACCGTTATGTGATTAAAGCTGGCAATTTCCACATTTTACCACATGCTTTTGGGAAGGGTGTATAATTAAATTCGCCCTCTTCGTCTTCGGAATGTTTACGTGCAATTAAGCAGTATTCAGAATTCATCTTCTGTTTCTTTGGAAGTCATGTTCAAATGCCAACGTTTTGCAGATGAATTTATTTATATGACAGCAACGGTAACTAATGTTTGCAGGTTTCTATTTCGTTTTTGTTTAAATATTCTGTTTGCCTTGGGTTCAACAGCCTACATTGGTTCAACGAGTGAACGTGGGATGTTCGGCGGCATTTACAACCACAGAAGGTATTATACCGCTTTTCATATTTTTCTAAAAAGATTTAAACAGACTTCATGGAGGAGTGTGGCGAACCTATCACAACTCTGGCTAAGCCGTTATGTAAACAAAAAATACTTCCTTGTCAGAGTAGCCTTTGTATCAAATATTGGTGAAGGAAAATGCTTAGTTGCACTTCTTGAAAGGTCACGTTTGTAAAACTCGCCATTGGATGAAATAAACGTATCTATGCGGAAAATCATGCGTTACAACCCTTCAAAAAAGCACCAGAGTAGTTTCATTGGTGGTGTTCACTGGTCACAAGACGGATTTTGTGTAATACATACCAGGACTGGCCCCGGGAAATGAGGCCCCAGGAAATAAGGTGCAAACAGAAAATGAAATGAGGTCCCAAAAAGGTGCATACAGTACAAGAAAAATAAACATTGTCTAAAATTTGGGGTGCAATTTCATTTTTTTGGGGAATTATTTCAATTTTTCAATCGGGACAAATTTTAATTTTTATTAAAAAAAACATTTTTGAACAGCTTTTGTATAACAAACCGAGGAATATGTATGGGAGGGACGCTGCCCCTGAAACCCCCCTGCTGGGGCTCACTGTAAGATTTGGAGTAGGTGCGAAGTTGGGGTCTAATTTCATTTATTTTTGGGGCCTTATTTCCATTTTAGAATTAGGGCACAATTTCGTGATTTTATTTTTACTTTTGGGGCTTATTTCCTTGGACCTAATTTCGCGTAGCCATCAGGACTACCAATAATTGACATACATAAGTACTGGCTAAGGAATTTCAGAAGACATTTTAAATTAGGAATCTGAAAATTTCTTGGAAAACTTCTTGTGACGTTCCAGCGTACACAACAGGCTTTGGCCAACTTGGACAACCCACTTGCGCACGCCATCAGAGATAAGGTAATCGAAGATTCTTCGAAAAATAAGTTTTTAAAGATTTTACTTGACCTAGCTATCGTTGTACAGGGTGGGCCATTTAAACCTTCGGTATATTTTATTGGTAATATTTAAAAAAAAAAATATTTGTTGTGAAGACTTTTTCGGTTTGTTTTGAACCTTGCACCTTGAACCTAAATTGTCGCCGCCAGAGTGAATGGGGCAATGGGCTCATTTTTCCGCATTTCCCATTACTTTTCGTGTATTTCGGGCTGAATAGCGGACATTTCCTGTCGTATATTGTCTTTCAAGGTTCATGACTTGTTGACATAAACTTTGGACTTCAAATAACCCCACTGGAATAAATCTGGAGGCGTTAAATTAGGTGATCGCGGAGGCCAGTCAAAATCACAATTATTCGAGCAATTGGCGCAATAAATTGATCGTTGTTCGGGCTGTATGAGCTTTGGCGCCTGTTGGAAGCAAAAGGTGTCCATGGCGGCGGAATCAGTCAGAATTGCCATTGAAAAATCCGTTATCAGGGCCCGATAACGCTCTTAATTGATGGTTACGGCTGCTCTAGCATCGTCTTCGAAGACGAACGGTCCAAGGACAAATGTCAGCCCAAGAAGTCATGCGTTGATTGTGGAGAGGTTCTTCGTGAATTAATTGAGGGTTTTCATTGGCGTAGAACCAACAAATGTTCCGTGGACTTAAACCCGCTTGTACAGCAGTACAACGCACTAACCACTGAGCCACGGCGACCACGACTGTCATAAGCCGATCTAAAAACATATGTCAAAGTCAAAGCGTTGCCAGATGCCAAAGGCCCACCCTGTATGCGTCGTTATACAGCTTGTATAGTTTGAGGTTAAATCTTCTCCTCCGTTTACCATCGACGAAAGTGAGACCATACATCAAACTTTTCTCTCGAAAATTTCACACCGGTGTTCATCCGGAAAAATTCACACTTTTTCACGATGCAGCAGGACGGAGATGATGAGGATCGCGTTGGTTCTTGTCTCCTAAGACCATAGTAACAACAATTGGCCAGTGTTATTCTGCCTTATATATTTATTGTAGGTGTCGAAATGTGTAGGTAGTCACTTTAGGCACTTACTCAGCTATAAACGATTTACAGATCAATATTGTCTTAGAATTCTGCCGATTTAAACTATTCTATTGAAACTATGTGTTCGACGTACGAACATATTTAGGAAAACCATAAAAAAAAAAACTAAGTCTTCTCCTTAGATACAATATAAAAAGATTTATAAAAGTTCAAGCAAGGGTGTATCACTCGATTGCAAACACATTCCTTAGAAATTAATTTAGTTCCAATTTCTTAGGAATTCATTTTGTTTAGCAGGCCGAAGCATGTTGAATAACGCAAATATTTTATTATAAATTCAAATAAATGAATACAAAGCTGAAGATTTTTAAAATATTTATAATTGACTTCGTAAAGGGTATAAATTTTAATTTTTTTTTTGTTTTAAAATTTGAAAAACTATAGGCAGTCGAATTTGCATAGGTCTTAGAGACGTCATAACAAAATAAAATAAAATGTATTTGTAAACGCAGCTAGACATAGTTTAAAATCGATTTAGCTTACAGAAGAAAGGTCGCAGCATTTAGGTACTTCAACGGAAATGGATTAGGGAATAAGCGTACCATTAAATTAGTCTCATGATAAAGAATTCTGGGAAATTTATAATGGATTCCTTTGGTATTTCTCTTGATTTCACATGAAGGATAACATAGGATGCGTATGAGCTCAGAGATGCGTCAGAAATGCCACGAAAGGCATATATAGTCGCAAAACGTATGCTGGAAGAAAGGGCACTTTACGATGAAACCAGCAAGCCCAAAAAGTCTTTTTTTTTAGAACGAGTACGAAAGTTTCAAGTATGGGCCCGAAATCGATAAAAAAAAAGGTTTCTTCATTTGCCGTTACAACAACAACATGAGAAGCTAGAGCTCGAGCTCTTGAGACAGCTTTTATTTTTAGTTTTTTAAATAGCGATTATAAATTGGGCCAGTACTGCGCAGCGGAAGACTGCACGAGAAATTCAAGACTTAAAGTCGGATTTTACAAGGTTGCAGTCTTTCACCAATAATATTTTTATTGCTGATTTACTATTAGCTTTGCGCTCCTTGTCAATGGTGAATGAGTCCAACATTTTGACTACTCTGAGGACGTATGAGGGACCCCTACCACGAACGCTTCTTACTTACTTAAGGTGGCGCTACAGTCCGGGGTGGACCTAGTTCTCAACCAGCAAGCGTCTCCAGCCAGCTTGATCTTACGACAGCTGCCTCCACTTTCGCACGCCAAGTTGGTTAAGGCGTTGAATGTATTTTCTTGTTAACAGAATATTCTTGGTATTGCCGTCATTGACCGCTAAACTCATCTTCGCCGCCTTCGTCTCAATACCCACGAACGCACCAATGACATCACACTGCGTTCTTCCGATTATGTCAATATCGTCGGCGTATCCGAGTAATTGGACGGACTTTTGAAAGATTGTGCCTCTGGTCTTGGCGCGTGAGTTTTGCACAACTCTTTCAAGAATGATGTTGAAGAAGTCGCATGACAGCGCGTCGCCTTGTCTAAATCCTTTTCTGACATCAAAGGTCTCGGTGAGGTCTTGACCGACCTTGATGGAGCAGGATGCCAAAACTAGACATGGCTCTATATAGCTCGTCTCTATAGATGCTGTCATACGCGGCCTTAAAATCGATGAAAAAGTGGTGAGTATCGATTTGAAATCCCTGGGTTTTTTCCAAGATTTGCCGCAGTGTGAATATTTCATCGATGGTGGACTCTTCTGGCCTGAGACCACACGGATATGGACCGATCAGGTTGTCGACGAAAGGCTTCATGCGTTCACACAACACGGCAGATAAGAACTTGTAGGCGATGTTAGGAAGACTGATGCCTTTGTAGTTGGCGCAGTTCAAAGGGTCTCCTTTCTTGAGGATCGGGCAAACAATGCTGAGGTTCCATTCATCGGACATTTCCTCCGACTTTACAGATAGATTGGTGTATGCTCCTTACCTAGGCCGTTAGGCTCAGCGGCTTTATTGTACTTAAGCTTAGATATGGCTATTTTTTCTTCGTCCAGGTCGAGTGGACGGAATTGTTGGTCTTCATTGTCGAGGTTGAATGATTCATTCTGCCTGACAGTAGTATTTGATTCGTCGTCGCCATTAAACAGTCTGCAGAAATAGTTCTTCCATAATATTCTCAGCATCGACTGCGATTACCCAAAATGGAAGAAATGTGGGTCAATCGAGGAATACATAGCGCAGAGCAGTTGAGTAGAATTCATTGCAATTGGAAAATATTTAGTTGACAAAAGCTGCCACATTTTATCGGCAACCGTCCCCTAATGCATACTGAAAGCTCAAAAAATCCATAAAAAAAAAAAAAATTAAAAGCTTTCGATTTGGCATCCACAAAGACCCTTTTCCATTTGTGATATATGAAGTATCCTCATCCTGTTTTTAAATTTTTCCGTTTATAGAGGTAAGTGCGTTGTATAAGTAATTAATTTTACCATCAGACTTATGGATGAAATTCCTTCCTGCTTGAATCTAGATCACTGTTAGTAAGAAGGTTTCTTGGTTTATTTGCAAGTGGGATTGTCAACGTACAAAGTTGAGAGCTTTCGCCAGTAGTTCTGGAAATTCCTTTAAATCCTTTCGTTAGTAGCAATCTTAATGAATGTCAGAGTGACTCCCACTTTATTTTCAGCGAGTCACTTTGTCGTGTGCGCTTCCGATAAAATCTTGATCTATGCTTCACGTTTAAGTTTACATGGCGGGACTTTGACTAACTGATCAGCCTGCTCTAGATGGTTTCCTTGTCAATTCATCATCCTTTTCATTGCCTGGTATGCATGTCCAGGGAACCTTCATTGCTTCACCTCATACTGTGTGGTAAGAGTACTGAGCTCTTTTCCCAGTAGGACTTATTTCTTATGGCAGGGGAAGCTAATTAATTGAATTTTGATTTTGAACTTATTGATCAAATTCAACGAAATTACTGGTAATTATTTTGTGTAATATTGTGCAATTACCGAGGTCAGTGGAATCGGCATTATTATAATATGCCCTTTGTTGCATCACGTCCAATTAAGGGCAAATATTCAAATATCAATTCTGAATACAAAACGTTTGTACACAAAAAATCTGCTGTTATAAAAAATTACAAATAAAAAACAAAACATGATATTATATTTTAATATGTTATATTCAAGGGTAAAAATAAATTAATAAATATCCTTCCCTCACTCGAATCGGTTTGAATAATTTTTACGGAAATATTTAATATATTTCATTAATTTGGTTGAAACCCTTTTTTAATAAATTCTAAATATGTATGTCTGTGTACGAAAAAAAAAAACAATAATTTTGGGAATGTAAATTGCCTTCCCTTAGGCTCGCAAATATTTCAATAATTTTCTTTAACTAATTTTCATATCAGCGATAATAGAAAAAAAAAAGGAATCTCTGTCTACTCATCCTCAAGGCAAACGGCTTTTCATGTACATACCTATCATGTTAGTTAATATATTTTAATGCTTCAATTCTACACTACTTTGATGTCATTGAGGAGGTTATCTCTGCTTGAGATGATTGCCTTTCGACAAAGGGCATTATGTTAGTAGGATGTTTGATGGTCATGTGCATTCCATTGCGTTGGGATTAGTCAAAGAATTTCCACTTTGATGTGTCAAGGGATATAATTTAGAACTGAGCGTAATATTTGAAATGTTCTCTTCACAGAGTATCGGAAAGGAAAGGAATTTATGGAAGTAATGTGATAAGAACGCAGATCTTAGCTCTAGTACTCTCCTCAGACAATTAAAAGCATCCAATTTTCATTTGCTTCTATGAAGGAGACCTCAAAGTATGGGTATGTGCAGGCGAATCGTCAGGTGTGTTTTGATTTACATTATAGGACTAGGGAACACATCGTTTCAAATACAATATAGAGAATATTGAGATCTAGTTGTTTGCCAGTAGGTTCGAAATAAATATTTACTACTAGCTGATACCCACGACTACGTCCCCGTGGAAAGACATCACATTATACCCTATATCCTTCTACGGGTTTCAAGCCATTGATGAATTTTTATGAACTTTAAATTTTTTATATTAATTCTATAAGGCGCCCCAGCAAACAACTTTCCTGTTTATTTTTTTTTTTTTCTGGCTCGAGGATGACGAGGCTATCAGGTGAATTGACTCTAAGCGCGCTATGGGACGAACAGTCACTTCTCGGATCCACATTGTTCTTTCAAGCTCCGTCTCCGTACCTTATTGATGTTCATGGCTTATTAAAACTCAACGGAAAATTGCAGACGTTAGAACTCAAAGTGGTAGTCTGATGGGATCAGAAGAATGGAGGTGATGAAGACAGTTTTTCCCTATCTGACACTTGTGAAAATCCTGGCTTCGATTATGTGTTGGTACAAATGGTTTACCTACACCATTTCGGAGGGTTTAGATTGGGCAACAACTGTGAGGTTAAGGATATGAGGTGGGTTTCCCGGTGGATAGAAAGTGTCCAATAACTCTACAGGTTAATAAATGTAGTTTAAGTTGGAGTTTCACCTCCGAGTCCAGAGATTCCTACTTCAGATTCTCAATTGGCAGCTTTTCCAGCAGAAAATTGTTGAGGCTGTTGGCTTAGTCGTTAATTTCAGATCTGAATTACCTCAGCCATGAACTCCAAACCGATGAGTATTTAATTACATTATATTCTGCCAGTCAAACTAATCATGTCTCCCATAACATCGATAGTATCTATGTACATACGGTCAAAAACATATGTAATGACACTGGATTTTGTTTTGTTATTGTAACACCTGTCGAAGAAATTTCAGTAAACGCGCTTAGATAAGGGCCTTGAAAAAGGTCAGGTACTTGATTGGGTTAATAAAGATGAAATAATATCCCCTTGACATCAATAAATTCTACGTAGACCCATTGTGTTGCTCATAATTTTTTCCCTACTCCTTATTCATACAGTTAAACAGTTTTACACTTCAATGTGAGTCATAATTTCAACCACCAAGTCTATCCAGCCATAGAGCCTCTCCACCCTAAGGCACCAGTGCCCGACTGGACTGAAAAGACAACAACTGTAAGCTTTCCCAACAATATTCCAACAAAGACTCTCTACGCTAAGGCACCTTTGAATTTAGCGCTCTAAGGTCAAGCCCACGCAATGAGCGGCAAACGGCAAACGGCAAAGCGGTAAAAATAAAACGTATTGTTACAAAAAGACCGGGGTATTAGCAATCGCAGGCCTCGAAGCAAGTACAACAGAAGCGCGTCAAGCCAAGAGAACGGGCAAAAGAAAAGACGACGAAAAAACTAATTTTTTTTTGGTTGGTTCCCGAGAGGTTTTTTTTGTTGTACAAGTTGAACATTTGTTGTTTCAACTTAAAGTAAACGTTGAACGCTTTTAGTGACCACCCTACCATCGTTGCACCGCCCTTTATATCGGTCTCGGCCTCTTCCAGTATATGGACTGTCGCGCTAGCTGTCCTCTCTAGCCGTCTCTGTCTTTATTGGAAATATTCCAAGTTAGTGGAGACTCGCGGCATAACTTTCCAGGGTTCTGGAATTTTCTGCCACCATATTTGAAAAATTTTGTCTTTCCTTTCTTTAGAGAACCCGCGAAATTTCCTAGAGAATGAGGGGTCACTTGTCGAGAAAAACTTGAAGTTACTCCCGCCACGCCTCCCTTCCAACAGCTTATGACGAATTTCTCAAACGGCACCAATTCCTCGTCCTCATGCTGCCGAGGTAAAAATCCCGTTTATGAAAATATTGCAGCTGTGCAATAATTTCCCACCCATAAATGTGCACTGTGCCATCCCTGAACACGGTCTCCTCTGGGAACATATCCCATCAATTTTCTCCCGAACAGCTGTTCAATCTGTTAAACGATAGGATTTCTGGAAAATCTACTTTTTCTGAGTTTTTCGCAGTTTCCCCCGAGTTTTCCGTCAGTTGGGATGATCGTAGGCTGGATGGGTGATTGCCACATTCAGGCAGGTGTTTCGTGGCCTTTATTGCGCAGTTGTGGCCACGGGAAGTGGCGCATAAGGGAGGACTGATATAGCCGGTGGCTGATGGACTGCGATGAGGGTGAAAACCGGGCTGAACTGCGGGTGTTCGTGCTCCTTCGTCAGAGTCAAGGGGACCGCTTATCCACTATGAGGGTCGCGGGTTTAGGGAGCTTAAGTGAACTCTCCACATTTGCCGATCTTCCGCCATCGACTCTAACTCATCAGGGGCAATCGCCATACGGGTAGAGATTACCTTTCACTTACGAACGCCATCGTGGATAAAGTCCTTCTCTTGCTAATCCATCAGGAGTCAATACAAAGATATGACCGAAGACCTTCGTCGTTGTGACGGACATTTTTGACCAAGTCAACATCGCTGTATAGCTCATAATGTGGTTGGGTAAATGTTACTCACCGTTGACACATCTACAAATCAAATGTAGACCTTTTCCGTCGGGGAAAATTTGAAGACACCCTCAGCAGTATAATCCAAAGAGGATTACGAGTAACTCAAGAATGGTGTGTATCAGTGGGACTCAAAATTAATCCCACAAAAACCACGATAGTACCATTCACTAGGAGAAGGCAACTCAGACACATGCATAACACTGGATAGTAAACTTCTATGGAAGGCCCACATGGAGTCGGTAGTGTGCAAAGCCACCCGAGCACTCATGATATGCAGGCGTATCTCAGGAAAATCCTGGGGATGTAAACCAGCTATGCTGAGGTGGATGTACATCATGATGGTCATCATAACATATGGGGCAGTAGCCTGGGCAGGACGAACCAAGCTAAGCACAGCAAAGAGAGCCCTGGAAAAACTGCAGAGATTGGCATGCATCTGCATCACAGGAGCAATGAGAAGCTGTCCCACCGCTGCAATAGAGGTGATTCTGGGGCTCACCCCCCTTCACATTGTGCTGGAAAGGGTCGCAAAGGAAACAATCCTAAGAATTGTTAATGAAGGAGTGGGGAGGGGCAAAAGCATCGCAAGCAAATAGCGAGACTCCCTCTCCAAAACAGTCCCACTATTAGACTGGCCTAGAGACGACACAATCAAGAAATACTGCTTTGAAAAGAATTTCAACATAGAAATGAGCAGTAAAAGAGAATGGAACGACAGGGTGTACCAATTTGAGCACAACGCCATCAAATGGTACACCGACGGCTTCAAAAAAAACACGGGCACCGGGGCGGGAGTATACGCCCCCGAACCAAGTTCTCGGAGCCAATGGGAACATCGCCCAGCATTTTTCAAGCAGAGGTATACGCGATCGAAAGATGTGTACAAATAAGCCTCAATAGAAGATATCACGAGCAAAATATCGCGATTTTATCAGACAGCCAGGCTGCTATCAAGGTGCTAAGTTCCTACGAATTCAGGTCCAAACTGGTCTATGAGTGTCTAGAAAAGATAAACAGACTTGGACGGAACAATAAAGTCACCCTCTACTGGGTGCCAGGTCATGTAGGAATAGAGGGAAATGAGGCAGCCGATGAACTGGCAAGGAAAGGGTCAGAAACACCATTTGTTGGACCCGAACCATTCTGCGGGCTGGGACCGCATCGAATACAAGAGGAACTGAGAAGAGAGGAAGAGTGCAAAAGAAGGATGCTATGGAAAACACTCCCGGGACTAAGGCAGGCGAAGGAACTCCTGGGGAACTACGACCGAAGGAGGAGCAAGGCCTGCCTAGGTACTAGCAAAAACCAGCTTCGCATTCTAACGAGCTTCCTAACGAGCCATTGCAGACTCAGGGAGCATCTCAGGAAAATAGGAATAGAAGCAAACGGAAACTGCAGATTTTGCAGCGATGCCGAGGAGACTCCGTCACACCTCCTTATGGACTGTGCAGCATTGATCCACAAAAGAAGAGTTCACCTGGGAGCGTACACTTTCCTTGAAATGGACCTCCCTTCGTTGAACCCAATCCAGATACTCCGATTTCTCAAAGCGATTGGATTGGAGGAGGTTCTCTAGGTCGAGATATATCGGCCAATATGAGCATGGGGGAGCACAATAGATCTAAATAGGTCGCAGTGCACACACACAAACACACACCCCAATTTCTAACATCTAACATCTAACATCTTTCCGTCGGCTGTACTTTCATTCGGTTTTGACAAGAACCAAGCCAAGGGTTGAAAAGTGTTTCTTAGAGAATATCCCTTAAACAAAAACTGACAGCGACCGGATGGTGCAATTTTATGCTCTATCTCAGAGCTGTGTAGTTGGTAGAACTGATAGCAGAGGAATTCGTTAACCACCTCAAAGATGCCATTCACCATCGTAACGTTGGAAATACAATGTACTTTGTTTTATCCTCGTTTTGAAGGCGCCCGAGACTGTTTACTTTGTTGGTCATTCACACCTAGTCCGTGTGAAGCCAAGGACTAGCTTTTCACAATTATTCGCGTTGTGAGTATTTTATTTTTTTACACCAATGAAAGGGACCTTCAATTTGGATTGCCAACTTCGAACAGTTAATTTGAGAAGCTATTCACGAAGGTTTGTTGTTGTCTGCCGAGTGGAGGTGCCAACTCCCTTCACACTAAAAAAATTTCTTAGAAAAGGCCAATGGATTTCAAGTTGGGACATCGACCTTAATGGTGCGTATGATAGCACTTATCATCTTGAGCTCTACCAGGCAATGGCGTAACGCTGAAAAACACATGTGCATTGTGGACATGACCCGGATTTTGATAAGGAGATGCGTTTTCTTTAATTTCATGCGGAAACGATTAGTACGCGGAGTAGGTGGGGGCTATCTTTAACAAAGCTGTTCAACAGTTGGGACGCGCAGGTGAAAAAGCTGTCGTTGGTCGGTCCAATGGTTACAACAGACTTCATGGAGCCGAATCTACACAGTGCGTTGTGGTCTATAACACAACGTTGTGGTCTATAACACAACGCACTGTGTAGATTCGGCGAAGCAAGCCAAAGATGAAAGAAGAGCAAGTCGCCTCCTGAAAATGCACGAGGACAAACACTTTTCTGTGAGGGAGTAAGACACATCGTCAGAGTGGTATTAGACAAGAGAAATCTAATAAATTCATAAGATTAGCATTCTGACATTTGAGTTCCTCTTAATGCCACACCAAAAATTCTGTCCTATCTCTTCTCATTTCAATTTATGTGTAATTTGTCATGAGAAGCTCTTCAATCCGATGATAAAAATTATTCCATTCGTGCAGAGAATACAGCACGCACAGCAGGAGCTCCTGCGAAGTCCTTGACCTTCTTTGGGAAGTTGCGTCGAATATTAATATTATTTTAATTTAATTATTTCACATTTCTTTGCGATGCGCTGGCTTTTTTCCCCATACTGCCTTCAAGCAGAGGCATAAGTATGTAAGTAATTAAGATTACCAACAAAACTCTAGTAAAGCTGTCTTAAGCTAGAGACTAACGGAGGTTCCATTAGGAATAAGAAAGTTGTGGGCCGATTTTTATTTTTCTGTCCTGGAAAAAAACCATATTTTCGCAAAACATGTTAAGTCGAAGACATCCAAGGCGCTCTCGGAGATTATCACTGAAAAGGTATCTGGATCTATACGGCTATGATAAGACCGTTTCCAGTTTATGCGTCGGTGCATCGGAACTGGAACATGAGATCTCCGATGAGGTTTCTGGTCAGGCTCCAGAATGGTTTCTCTTGAACTGAACCTGCGTTGGGTCTTCTCGCGTCCTTAGTCAGGGCCTCCATTGAGGATTGTGTTTCCTACAAAGACAATGGTGTATTGCATGGCTCTCCATCATGTAAGCAGACTTAATGAATGCAGACGCATTTTTGCTGTCTCTTAGCAGATTAGACTATAGGCTATGCTTATGGAGACGACAACGATTATTCCGATCAATTCCTTCATGATTGTCCTGCCTCTGTTTTGGATCAAGTGACAGATCTTCGATGCTGATGTGGTGAGTGCTGCTACTGCAAGCTCCTCATCATTGAAGCAACTCCTAGGTTTTGTCTGATAAAATTTCAGAAAAATGGATAAAAGTGGGTTCTGCTTACTGGAAGTACAATGGACCAGTAGTGTCTAAGTGGCTCAGTAAAGTGTAACCTAATCTGACAAAAAAAAAGGAAGATAAAAAAAAAATAGCTGGTTCGACAGCTCGGTATGAGCATGTTGCGCGCATTACGCGACTCTGAACGCCGAATTGAGAAGCCTTTTCATGGCAAATTATGCTCCTGGAGGTTTTTCATTCCCCGACAAGAGGTGATGCCGCGAAAAATGTTTGGTGGACATTGCTGGGGCTGGAACTAACTCACTCAGTACTCCTACGCATTAACCACTGAGCCGCGGCGACCACAATTGGTTATATTACAATCAAAAGAACAGATGTGCGCAACCTTGGGACTCTGGCTCAGACTCAAGCAGCGAAATCTGTAAGCGAAAGTTTACTTACTTATTTACTTAAGGTGGCGCTACAGTCCGGGGTGGACCTGCGCCTCAACCAACAAGCGTCTTGCTAAACGCGAGTGCTGACCGGAAAAAAATACATGACGGCGGACAAATTCCCTAGATGGAATCAACGGTGGCGTCTATAACTTCCGGAACGGGAACTGGACAACTTCGACATATAAGGATTTTCAAGAATCAGTTAGGGTCTTGGAAAAGAAATGGTGGCGGATGAGCCCTAAAGGGGCAAACGGCAGCGCTCACCTCCCCAAAGTGGGTTATTATTATTAGTGGGGGGGGGGGGGGGGTTTGTCCACTCTAGCACTACGGTCTTATATAAAGGCCTATTGTGCTGTTCCATGTATTTTGAGCAGTTTGTCTGCTCCAGAGGATGTCAGGAAGCCAATCAGCCTCTCTGGGTGGAGCGTGGCTATCGCCGTTGGTGTAACGAGTTCACGGCCTAGGCTCCACTTTCTCACATGAATAAGGGTGGGACATTCTGTGATGATGTAAAGAGAGCTTTCATCGCTCTCCAAGCACAGTGTGCAGGTAGGATTCGGTGACAGGCCAAGCTTGTGTAGATACAGTTTTAGTCGGCAGTGACCACTTAGGATGTCGGTTAGAATTCTAAGGTGGTTTCTGCTCAGAAGTGGGTTAATGACGTCGGTTAAACTGGCCCCTCGTCCGAGGGATTTTAACAATGGACCTAAACCTCCAGGTTTGGGGTTTTACGCTGGGTAACTACGATTATGGAAAAAATTAAGAGTTACGAAACGAACACGAGCGAAAGTTTGGTGACTATTAAGATCTCGAACATCAGCCTGATATCTTATTGGCTGGAAAGGCTCGTTGGTTGGGACCCTTTGCTCTAACACCACAAGGACTCAGTACAATTTCGTTCAGAGAGTACAACTTGTAATATTGATTAACTTGGCACATTTGCCACTGTACAACTTCCTAGTTAACCCTCGTCCACGTTTTGACATCGTATCTGCTCGTTTTGTGCCTGAACAATACCGAATGAATGAATTCCGAAATATACAACTGACCATAAATTATCAACACCATTATTGATTACTTTTGACTGGGTGTTTATTCAAGTCCTTTTGTATCATAGTACCTACACCGACTGGTCGAGTCGCGTAACAAGTTCCAGGAAACGTTTTAAAACCTTAAGCTGAAATACCTATCAATCATTGGGTATCGGCGAACCAAAAAAAGAAATTGACCTAAATTGCTCAGCAAATATTGGAATTAACGATTTGACATTGATTTATGATTTCGAATGAATGACTTTTACTACGAGTCCTGCAGACACGAATAACCCTTTCACTGACCGTAAAAGTTCTAGGCAACATGGAAGTCGAATCCGTTGAATCCCTTTTAAAATATATGAATGACTAAGCATTCGGTAAAGGAAATTTTGTAATGGCGTCACCCTTAGTGGTTATCCAAGAAGGAAATTCTCATTTGTATTCCCAAGGATCTGCCTACGCAAGAGTGTTCAAAAGGAACACGGATTGTGCTGGCAAAATGGTTCGAATAGTACATATTTCGTGAATTGTATACTTAATAAAAGACTGTCAATTACAAAGTAACATTGTTTATTGTACCTTATGAGGGTACATGCAAGTGAACCAACGGAAATGTGTGGGAAACGTACATAACTTGGTTTCAGTAACGAGCAGGATGAAAAGGGATTCAGTCGTGTTTACAAATTACAGCGACAATGAAGCCACGTGTGCTTTGAATGTAAAATGCAATTGGAAATCAGATGTTCGATTGTACAGGGTGTGCCATTTTTTATGTCGTTATGTATTAACCCTTATGATACCATACATTTTTATACCCTGTCTCTTCCGTGACGAGTACCTGGGTACTCATGCAAACATTTTTTGCATTTGCGTGAATTTTATTTCCGTTAATTTTCTAATGCGCGTAAATAAGAGTTTTTTTTTTAAATTTGTAACAAACACAAAGTATTCCATTAAAGGGTAAAGGGGTTTTCCAATGGTCGTGGTGGTTAGCAACATTTTATTCCATAACCAATCATAAGAAAAATGAAAATTTTGGTTTAGTAAAACGATTCAGTCGCGGTTATTACTATTTCATTTGAGTTCTCGAAGTGTAAGAGTTAGCAGTTAAAAGTGTCCATAATGGAAGTAAATTTAAATGCATGTGCAGCTGGACCAAGTGGTATTGTTGGACCTAATGTTCGATCAAGTCGATTTGATTTGATTTTTACGAACGAAATGAAACTCAATATAAGCCGGGAAACAAATCGTAAAGCGATGCAGTGTACGTTTGAGTATAATGAGGCCAATCCGGAGAAAAAAAAAATTGGAAGTCTTTATCATTGGAAGATCTCAACGCATATTTCGGAATCTTAATTGTTGCTGGTGTTCACCATTCCAATAAAGAGCATGTTAATGAATTTTTGAAAACCCAAAGCATTACCAATCTATAGAGCTAGTCTGAGTAGGTCAAGGTTTCAGGAGATTAAAAAATACATCCTGTTTGACAATATCAATTAATGTGCGGATAGACATGCAAATAAGAGACCTATGGATAATGCTAAATCACAGTCTTCGGATTTATTATAAGCAGGAGATGACAGTCGACGAACAGCTTTACCCCTATCGAGGTCGAACGAAGTCCACCCAGTATATACCATCAAAACCGGCAAAATATGGAATAAAAGTATTTTGGATAGCAGATTCAAAAACCGCTTATGCATTGCAGGGAATTATTTATCTCTTAGCATTTCTTTATATAAATACAATAAATGCTTGTATGTACATATATTTTTACAGGCACAGAAACAAGTCAGGAGTAGCAAACAAGCATTGGAGAGAATGTTGTAATGAAACTTTGTGAATACTACAAAGGTTCCGGAAGAAATGTTACAAATGACAATTTCTTCATATCTTACCCATTGGCACAACGCCTTAGAGTGAATGGCCTCAGCATAGTTGGAACTTTGCGGAAAAATAAACCGTATATTCCGAAGAACTTCCTGCCTTTCAAAGAAAGAAAGGTTTTGACTTCCATTTTTGCGTTTTGCAATCAAGGGACTCTCTGTTCATATGTACCAAAGAGAAATAAAGCTAAGATACTGCTGTCAAGTATGCACATGTCTCCAGAAATTGGATCAACAGAAGACAAAAAACCGGAAATTATTCAGTTTTATAATGCCACAAAAGCTCGAGTTGACAAAATGGATCAAATGGTTTCGCAATATACAAAAAAGCGAAGAAATAATCGTTGGCCGTTAGCATTTTTACCGAAAATAATTCTGAGATACCTCATAAAACGGATCATCAACACAGGCTGTTTTTGAAAAACTTAGGAAAAGATTAATGTCTTCCATCAGTAACACAACGGAGGAGGAAGTAGCTGTTACTCAGTTTTACTTTATAAAAACGTCTATCGAGAATGTTCTTGGCATAAGAATTAGTTCTCCACCTCTACCTCCGCAAACGTCCAGTCAAGAACGAGATAATACTAGACGAATAAAATGCAAAGATTTTTGCCAAATATGTAAAACTTCGGATCCCAAGCGAAGAAGAAAACACGTAAAAGTTGTGAAAAAATGTAGCAATCCAACTTGTGATGAACAAACAAATCCACCACCTGTTAAATGTTACAACAGCACAAATGTTTGAGCCTTTATTTTTGTTATTTTCTCTTAGAAATAAACGCATTTCATAAAGCAATAATAAAAAAATATCTTCTCAAAAACTAATTTACACACAAAATTAAAGTGAGTATCCGGGTGCTCCGTGCGGGAGACGTAAGGGGCACTTTCTTAAATATTAAAAAAAACAGTTTACTTTAAATTTTTTTCTTTCTTTTTTTGCTATTTATCGTTTGAAATTATTAGTATAAGATGTCAAGAAAGCTCAAGAAAAAAAATTGAGTTTTGTAGAAATGGTGACACTTCAAACATGAAAAAGTACCCGGGTACTCGGTATGGTACCATAAGGGTTAAAAAAAAAATCGATTTCCATATATGAGATATTTTTATTTAATTGGGTCCTTTACAATTTATTTGAACTAGTTTTTGAATACAACATCAATCAAGTGGTCGCCTCTATTGACCAAAGCAAAATGTGAACTTTTTGCTGCGTGCCATTCGAGGAACTTATTTCTTAGATGGCAGAGACTAGGGTAATGGCAAAGGAAGTCGGTTGTATCCTCGTGGGCCTCTTCATCGCCAAACCCCCTCCAAACGCCTTCTTCTGTAATTCAAAGGTTTCTCATATGGAACCGCAGTGTATTATGCCCTGTGATCACTCCTAGAAGGGTACATAGGGATCTTCTGTCGATCTGCAGAAATCTGTCGGTCCTAGCCTTAACGAATTTAGCTCATATCTTCCTTGTGGTTGCACAAGTGTTTAGAGAGGTCCATTTGTTGTAAGCCTCCCTTAAGGCTCTATTCTGCTTCGAGCTTAAGTGTGCAAGGCGGCATGTTCACCGAAGTCTCGACTTTTTCCTGGCTTGTTTCTCGCCAGTTCGTCAGCATTCTCGTTTCCTCGTATTCGCCCATTTTTAGGGACCCAACAAAGCGTCACCGTGTGCTGTGTTCCAAGAACCTTCAGTTTTTCTCGACAATATCTCTCAAGCTTCGATTTTATTTCATTAGCCTCATCGACCTTCCCCCAGGTTTCAGCGCCATTGTGTAGGACTGCTATGCCTAAGGTCTTCTATCACTCAATGAAAAAAAAAAAACAAAGGAAGTGCTTACGTTGAACAGATCACATTTAGCTCTAGTGATCAGCATATTCACAGGCTACAATCTACTGGTGCTAACCAGAATGCGACAAAGCACTACCGACATCTGCATAGGATGTGTCGGTGTAGATGCGGAGGAGGCCACGATTAACTTTCTCTGCGACTACTCAAGCCTCAGCAGAGCCGCAAATACGACCCTAGGCGCTTACTTCTCTAATTACCCAGGTCAATGTTGTATGAATATGTGTGTGTGCGTGTGTAATCATATTTTTGGCCTTCGATTGTTTGAGAATGAAACAACGCACGATCATGCGGTTTCTTGTGTTTTATTTGTCCACGTGAAACTTAGAGTTGATTAGAGTTTGAGCACAATCGGTCCAGCGAATGCTGAGGAAATTTAAGAAATGTTTTCTTTTCGAGTTCGCGCAACAACTCTTTGTGGAACAATTTAACAGTGTGTGATCAAATCTTTCATCTTCGATGAATGTTTTCTTAAATCTTTGAATAAATAATAAAATTTATCTTGACACAATACGAGGTGGGAAGTATAGGATCGAATTTTTTTCCGATGCGTCTATGTAGGCTGTAACTTCTTGTTGGCGCCAAAAACTTGATTCACCGCAAAATTGATGTTGCCCCCTTCGCTCTATAGATAGTATAGAGACCAATTGTAGAAAGTTTAAAGGCATTCACACAACATGACGGATGAAATTGATGCCTCTGTAGTTGGCACACTTGAAGGCCATCTTCCTTCTGTGGAACGAAATGCCGCTGGACCTGGAAATTCACTAAAATTTTTACTGCAGAACCATACTCTTCTTTAATTCAACTTGAGTCTGTGTATCGCTTATAGTTTTCCATACTCATGTGGACCTGGGATGTGCTTCTTTTCCAACTTGAAGGGGTAGTTGTCAGTAATAAGCTTTCGTCCTTACAGGCGAACAGATGCTGTTTTTTTTTCAAGGCCAGCCCATTAAACCTAATGTAGTATCTTACTGCTCCAGATGTGCTTGGATGTCTATCAGTATTTTTCGCAATCGACGTTTGTCCACCCGGAAGAAAAGCACATTCACTTTATTGCGCAGATGCTGTACATCAATTAACTTGTGGTCAAATTGGTCGACAGTCGCAAGATCTCCAAATACCAAGCTGGCTCTTTGGGCTCGATTGTGTGGAATAATTGTGCTACTTGTCATAAACATTTCAGACAATCCCTTATTCTTTATTATAAAATGTAGCCAAAGTGCTGTCAAAAGACAGAAGCCACTTGTATCTTGACGTCGTAACACACTGATAAAACCCCAACCCCAACGCCATCCATCAATCAATTAGGAGTTGTGAGTTCTGACATGTAACACAACTATTAAACATTAGCATCTATCAAAGTTGGGTCTGTTTAGTGGCCTTGAAAATATTATATTTCCGAGGACATAAAAAGCATCTCAACGTTTTAAGGAACACGTTCATTAGCCCGGTGAAAACAAGGATCCTTGCTTGTTAATTAAATTCACCACCGCATAAATCACCTTTTTATCTCACTCCCAGAACCTATGCTCCATGTAGTTCGCCCACCTGAATATTTAAACAAGACCCACGCGCATCCCTCCCCCTTCGTCATATCAAATCGCATTTAGGAGAAGGAAATTATTGTTCGCCCTTGATTTACAGCCTTGGCAAACGTTTTAATTGCCTCGATGGGAAATTCTGTTTCCTTTCGCAAAACAAACGTGCGATTGTATCCTTTTTTATGTTTTCTTATTTCTTCCGAATGGGTTTTTTTTCCTTTCGGCTTTGGCAGGCATGTCTGGCTATAAAGCACCAAATTATGCAATTGTGTTGTGCTGTGGGGTTAATTGGTGTGTGAGTATCTTCCCGGGGCAGAAACTCACAGAAGCGTTTACCCGAGGATTATGGGTTTCTTATGACTTGGTTGTGATGTAATTTATGTGAGTTGTTATTAATTTAATTTCATTAAGGATAACTGCTTGGACGGGCAAGGTGTGAGACGAATTAATTAGGAGATTGCATGCGCTTGTGCTTGAGAGGGGAGAATCGTTGTAATTTGCTTTTCTGATTGTGTCTACCTTGTCAGACAAATCGTTAGGTTTCATATTTTTATATTGGAGATCTATTCCTCATTTTGTTATCTTGATGGCCTGGGTGTTTTCTGAAACTCAAAGTGCTCCAAAGATTCCGAGGGGTTGCGCTCAAATTTGTTGTTACCAATCTTTCGCTTAACTTTTCTTTACCCGCGCCTTGATCTTTCAGACCGTAGTTTTTGTTTTTTTTATCCTTTGGTTCTAATAAAAATTCATTAATCAACACACTCACACACACATATTATTAATTGCAAGGAAGTCCTCCTGCGTTGTTAATAACTCTGCATTTTCTGCCCTTGTTTGCGGAGTGAAGCGGCTTGGTGTGAAACACCATCAGAGGGAAGAAGAAACCCTTCCAGGTGCGGATACACTTGGGGCACTGAGCTTCTCGAAACTGGTACATGGAGGCACGACGAAGTTGCAAGCTTGCTGTTAAAGTAGATAAGAAGCAGTTTTGGAAGGAGTTCGGCGATAAATTGGACCGTGATCACAGATCTGCAAACAAGGTGTTCTGACAGACCATTCGCTGCCTTAGAGGATGAAAGTTTCCGATAAGAAAGATATCTTGGGGCGAGCACTTTTCGGAGCTGCTCAATCCCAAACAAGGCACTAAGGATGACAGACCCATTATTTTGAGTAAGGCGGAGAATAGTCCCACCGTAGAAGAAGTGACTTTGGCGATTAAAATGCTAAAAGTCCACAAATCTTCTGGTGTGGATGAAGGTAGGTAGAAAGAGGTGGCGGTTCGACTGAACCTAATTAGCACTAGGATGTGCCTTTTTGTTACCACGACTCGTGTGACCTGGTTGATGATGCGTGTTGTTGAAAGTGCGTGAGACAGCCGGAAGTGCTCAGATTCAACCTGTGGAATCTAGAAATCGAATAAGATCTTGTATCCTTCTATCCGAGATGTCGCCGAGGTCGTCGAAGAATGGTTGGTTGAGTGTACGCAGTCTGGCTCCTGCAAGTGCCGGACATTTGCAGAGGAAGTGAACCAGAGTTTTCCTCTGATTTTACTCATGAAGAAGTAGCTATCAAGAGTCTTCATTCCTCTGCCGGCAAAGACAGGACATTCACACAGCAGGTAATGGACAGATTCGATTTTTTCTTCGTCCCTACAACTTCTGCAATAGTCGTTGTTATAAACATATACTAAGGAGCTCCGAATGAGTACCAATGGCGCAATAGCCTCCGGCATCATTTCCAGTAATGATGCCGGAGGCTATCCTTGCTTCCCGCTAACTGAGTTTGACAAGAGACAGAGATCTCTTCTTATTATAATCCGTCCATAGGTTTCTAGCTGTTACACATGTATCTAGCTGGATCCAACGTGTATTGGCTCGACAGATGTCCTAGTCATCAATAACGATTTTATTGAAATTCTCGCAAAGGAGCGAGCCTGCGTGTTCCCCTTCGTACCCAAGATAGGGTCACCGTATTGGCTCTCGATATCCCATCCAGATACTTTATGCAGATTTCTTCAAGCCTCGATCTAGTAATCGCGGACTCCAGAGTCCTAACGGCTGCCTGGCTGTCAATGTAGACCGTAATTGGTGATGGCTGTGATTTCGACTTGAAAGACACTGCAGTCGTCGTTCTTGTGGGAAATTACTACACATTTTAGAGGCACAGTAATTTCCCACTAGTGGTGAAGTAAATTCCCAGGTGGAGTAAATTCCCCTGGAGTAATTTCCCTGCACCGACCAAACCTATCTGGACCAAAAGGAGTTATGGAACTCGTGCAAAAGTACTCAAGAAATATTTGGAAAAGATCAGTTTAACGCCCAAGCCCAAGTAAGCCCAAGCGACACCTCTGAACCGAACGCGATAGATTAGATTAGATTGTAGGTGGAGATGGGACCATGTCTCCTTATCACTGCGGCCACTGATGGACCCTTTTTTGATTTCTTCCAATTAGTGCTCGTTCATGATGTCTGAATTCGAGATGAGTAAAGACATGTCTTTGAGTGAGCTGGCGGATATATCCTCCGTTTCAAGGTAGAATTTGCCTAAATGACTATGACGTGTTCTGATTAAAAAGTTACAGTGATACAAAATGTGTTCTTCTGATTCTTCGTCTTTGTTGCACATTTTGCATGTGTTGTCTTGTAATATTCCGATAGTCATTAGGTGTTTTTTTGACTTGACAGAGTCTCGTTAGGAAGCCTGTAACCATTTGAATCTGACTCCTAGGAGTTGTTTCGTTCTGGTATGGGAGATGTTTGGCATGAACATTTTGGCTTTCCAGATTTTAATGGAGCACTTTGCAGTGCTAATTGGTAAACCACAGAATGGTCTTGGCATCATGAGGTTTGATGCGGATCCTTTTTCGGCTAGTAAGTCTGTTATTTCATTGCTTACATGGCCGCTGTGTCCTGGCACTCAAATGAGATGAACTCTGCTAATGATGTAAGCAGTTGTACGCGATAGAAAAACCTTGAAGAAGGTCATGCAGAGATAAAAAAATATATTGGCGGAGTTACATGCCTTTATGTATGTACTTACGTATGTGAAGTATTAGAATTCGCACCCACTCGTGTTTTCTAAAAATATTGCACCACAATGTTAAGCTCTGCTTTGTCCTTGGTCATAGCGGAGTACCAGGCAATGAAAAAGCTGAAGAACTGCCAAGAATGAGTTCAACCCTAGCCCGAGAGCAAGCGGACTGTACGGTCAGACCGACACTCTCCAACCTAAGGGCGAAAATTGCACAAAAAATCCTAATAGAAGCAAATAACAGGTGGAAATCTCTGAAGCGTCAAGAAGGTTGTGGCCAGAATATGACAAGGCAAAACCCTGCCAGATTTTACAGAAAGACAGGAGATAGGCGACCTATGAGGTATATATGGTTTAACCAGAGGTTTTATTGAGGCTTTTGATAAACCTGAGTATAGCCTTAGGTTCAATTTTTCGGTTTTCTGCAAGGTTGACCGAAGCCCGCATCAAGTGGAGTAGTCTTTTCCTCGTGGCTCCTGGACAAGCGCAAAGAATATGTTCAGCGGTCTCTTTCTGCTCTCCACAGAGCCGGCGAATATCGGTATCTGTTACTTTCATTTTATGCAGATGGTATCTGAGTGGACAATGTCCTGTCAGATAGTCCGTTAAGGTTCTTAACTCGTTTTTGGTGGGATCAAGTAAAATCTTGGCCTTGTATAGGTTGGGATTGATAAACTTTTTCGCTTGTCTAAGGCCTCGGAAGTTGGCCCAGTAGTCGGCGTGTTTGCTGATCTCCCATTGTGTTATCTTAGAGTAGTAGCACTGTTGGGTGGTACCCTAAAACAGGGTTCGGGGCCATCGAGTGGGCGGTCAGCGCCTCTTCTCGCTAGACAGTCAGCCCGTTCATTACCCTCGAAGCTTTCATGTCCTGGGATATCACAGCGGGTCTACATGGACCTAAGTGTGATGTGGCAACCCTCATCAGCCCACAAACCTAACATAACCTAAGAATGACGGTGAAAAAAAAAAAATACCAACCAATTTGTGCTATTTAATCACGTCACTAGTTTTGCCTTGTAATTTTGTCGAGATAAGCAACTCGGGGCGAATTCCATTCCTTCTTCCTCTTATCTGCCTTCCACTTCAATTCGCAAAAATAAGAAGAAGAACCAAGTTAATCGCTATAGGTCTTCCTACCACAAATCAAACAGATTAAATTTCCTGGGGCACAGAAATCGTTAATTCGGATACTCCCAGTCCGATTTGAAGTACAAATCAATTGTCAGCAACAGACCTACATGTATACTTGCCAAAAAGGCCATCTTCCAACCACACACACTCAATCTCTCAGATAAAATAGATGATTTTCGCAGACACATGCCAAAGAAATATTTCGATATCTCACACAAAAGAGTGTTTTGTGAAAAATTTCTTCTGTGAACCCATTGGGAAGTTCATCAACAAATTTAACCAACAGATAGACAATTGGAAAATTATCTGTATCCCTGTGGATGATCTAATAAAATTTCCGAATATTTCCTACCATTTACTTATTGCCTAGCTCTGGGTAGGTTCATTGAATAGCTCGAGATACAGATACACAGATACAGCTGTATGCCCAGATGAAAATTAAATATTGCGTTCTAAATTGACTTTCTACGTGGTCTTCCTATTGGGATTAGGGAAGATAGCGACTGTGAATCACGAAAAGAAGAGGCATGACCTCTCAAGTTGAAAGTTCAGTTCAGGTTAATTGCAAACCATTGCGAAGATAGAAGCATTCGTGAAAAATCGAAATATTCCATTCGACCGTATTGTTGGGCTCGAGATCTTGAGGGGTTTGATAAGAAATAAATAAACCACCTGTCGGTCATGAGATCTGATTGACATTCTTATCCTGAAGGGATCGTATAGTAGATGGAAGGAAAGTAAATTAAATTTCAACATTTGTTGAGGGGAGATGGTGCAGTGGTGAGAAAATTCAAAAGGAAATTTCATTACCCGGAGCAGTCACATTTGATAATGAACTCTCTTCACAGACAGGGGACTACAGGATGAGGAGAGTATTATGGTTTCGTTCTGGTTACATGAAATACAGAGAATCGCATTTTGGAGAGATATGATTCTGATTCGGTGAGTTGGGTTATACAGGTGAAGATCCTAATCTTTCTGAACGAAAGAAATCGCCAAACTGAAATTGCTTTGAAAGTGCCCAACTGTAGTAAAGAAAACTTCGAGAAAAGTCATGAAAAGACTTAAAGACAATTTTTCCAGGAAGCCGAAACTTTAGAGGAAAAAATTGACTGATTTCTCAGTAAGGACTGGAATGTAGTTTTACCAGCATTTAGCCATTCCACTTCTCAGAAAAAATAGGAATATTCAGATTACCAGCACCATGTAGTTGTTTTCCTACTTAGCGCTGCAGTCCGGGGTTGACCTAGGCCTCAACCAACAAGCGTCCCCAGCCAGCTCGATCTTTAGCCAGCTGCATCCAGTTTCGCACGCCAAGTTGGTTGAGGTCCCCTTGCGTGCGCCATCTGAGTCGCGGTCTTCATCTACTGCGCCGTTCCTCGAGTGTGGATTCGAAGATTTTCCTGGCCGAAGTTTGGTGTCCATCCGCTCTACATGACATGAGCCACCTCAATCGTTAGACCTTCACTCTTCTGGCTAAGCCGATGTCGCTCTACAGCCCCTACAGTTCATCGTAGTTGCTTTCCTGTACAACTTTAAAGGCTTAACAAGATGTTAAGTATATTCTGGCGGGTATCCCAACCCAATTAAGTTCGTAATAAAGCACTTGAACTGAGGCGAATATAGTTTTTATAGCTAAAGTTGTCCTAGGATCTCAGCCCGACAAGCTTAACCTAGAGAGGATTCTCTGAAGGCCACCGAAGATTGCAATCTTTTATTTAAATTTCAGGACGAATATCAATCTGTTGACCTCGATCCTACAATCCATCGCAGTCATGGAATTTTCAATGATTACTTTCCTAAATATTGAAGGAGCTTCCTATAACATTGAGACACCTTCGATGGTCAAAGCTCTGAAAAGCCTTAATATCTGAAAATCAGACTGCTGTCTCAATAGCAGACTACTCAGCGCCTGTTTTGGTAATAACTCAGCTAGAAAGAACCCTCAGCAAGGTTCACCTAACCTGTCCAATTTCATCTAGCCCTTAGCCTTCCAGTTCCCAAGTTTTCAAATCTTTCAAATAATTTGCACAACCGAATCGCTTCACTTCTCACACCCAATCCTAAGCAAGACTGCTCGAATTTTCGGTCAAAGTTTTTTGCACATATGTTTGGTGACTACATATAATCAAAGGGCCGTAAAAGACAATAAAATGCTTGTACAACACTCTTAAATGGCTGTGAATTTGTTCCGCCTTGAAGCACGCTTGGGTACTAGAGGGTTAACTAACTTCTTCTGGGAAATGAGGATGCAGCGTGCTTGCGTTCGGATAATGGGTCCACGTCTTTGTCGGGTAAGAACCCTCTATTGGTATTGAAATTATCGGAATGACGTAGCGTTTTGTCAGTAGAACGTTTGTGGGTATTGAAACGGAAGCGGTCAAGATGGATTCAACGGTCAGCGAGGGCAAAACAAAGTATGTAGGGCTGTTAATAGAGAATAGAAGGAAACAGCTCTGCCGAAGTTTTACAAACATGAATCGTATTTCGACAAAAAATGCGTTCCTGGTGATTTCTTCAATCTGGAAAAGATAGTGTACAGAGCCCAAGCTGTCTAGCTGTTGGGATACGCAAATAACATCGACAACATCCGTCGTTCACAGCATGTTGTCAACAAACAAAGCATCTGTTCTTCTTCAAGGACAAAGCTTCATTATTGACAATAGTAACTTTGAAGTTGGTAAGAAGTTTAAGTACCTCGAAGGAACCATCAATTCCACCAGTCTACAAACACGCAGCTACTTAGGTTGGGGGAAACGAATGCGTTTAAATGAGAAGACGAATATATCCTCTGCAAAACACTGATCATGCTAGATCTGCTATATGTTGTCAAATGAGGGACGAAAAAAAATCATTTGTCCAACAACGAGGAGGGCAAATTGAGGAGAAGAAATAATCCTTAACTCTATTTGCTTTACCAAGAAGTGAATCCAGCCGTCAGAGCCAAAACACGTCAACTACACTGGTTGGGTCATATCGAGTGAATAGACGGTAACACTCCCGCCAAGGAGATCGAGACGATCAGGAAGACTTATATTTCGTCTTATGGACCTTCATTTTAGCGACAACATTTTTACCTCAATTTAATTATTTAACATGTAGGTTGTGGGTGTTTTTCGTTTGCACTACAAGGCCATGGAATTCTCTGCTCCAAACCATCAGGTGTATGCATTTCCACTGCTACAAACTTTAAACTTTAAAAATGCAGTCCCTTTACATTTCTCTCTACAACCATAAACTCTGCCATCGTTTACCACTTTTTATTATTTTTTTTTCCTTGTTTTTCCATCCCAGTCACAATTACACATTCTGCATCAATTGAATTCCCCTTTTAGTGGAAGACAAAAATCACGCGGTAAAAATCAACGTGTAAACAATGAAACTCCATTCTAATTGACGCAGATGTACATACATATATTGGTTGTGTTTTCGGTCAGTGATTTGTGGAACCAAAATTTAATTTATGTACATATTCCTCAGGAAAGGAGACCCTCTGAATTGTGCCAACTACAGACGCATCAGTCTTCTAAACATCGCCTATAAGATCTTGTCTGCCATGTTGTGTGAACGCCTGAAGCCGTTCGTCAAGAACCTGATCGGTCCAAATCAGTGTGGTTTTAGGCCAGGAAAGTCCGCCATGGACAAACTGTTCACACTGCGGCAGATCTTGGAGAAAACCCAGGAACTTCAAGTCGATACGCACAACCTTTTTATCGATTTTAAAGCCACGTATGACCAAGCAGCGCGGGTTCAAGGCCCAGCCAGGAACACCGAACATTTTTCGCGGCTCCACATCTCGTTGGGGAATGACAAGCCTCCGGGAGTATAATCTGTCATGAAAGAGCTTTTCAATTCGCCGTTCGGAGTGGGAAATAAATTGTAGGTCCCTTCCATTCGTGCGAAAAATGTAACACGCACATCATGAATGGTTGCGAACTTGGCTAGACCTTGGCTCATTCCGAGTTGCCGCGCCAGCTATTTATTTATTTTTGTATGAAAGCATCTATAGAAACGAGCTAAAAGGAGCTAGGTCTTAGTTTGGCATTCCTGCCAAACTCATCCGTTTGTGCAGGATGACGATGGACAATGCAAACTGCTCCATCAAGGGCGATCAAGACCACACCGAGACCTTTGATGTCAAAAAAGGATTTAGACAGGGCGACGCGCTGTCGTGCGACTTTTTCAACATCGTTCTTGAAAGAGTTGTACAAAACTCACGCGCCAACACCAAAGGCACAATCTTTCAAAAGTCCGTCCAATTACTCAGATACGTCGACGATATTGACGTAATCGGAAGAACGCAGCGTGATGTCACTGGCGCGTTCGTAAGTATTGAAACGGTGGCGGCGAATGGGGGCAAGACGAAGTATATGCTCTCAACAAGAAAGAACACTCAACACCGACGTCTCGGACAGAACGTCACCATAGACAGGCTCTACCTAGGCTCTGCTATCAATCAGACAACAACACCAAAGCTGAGGTCAAACGAAGGATAACTCTTGCCGATCGTTGTTTGTTTGGGCTAAGAAGGCCATTAAGTTGCAAAGCCCTCTCTCGAGGGACTAAAGTGACCTTAATCATCCCAGTTCTGCTCTATTGTGCAGAGGTATGGACTCTGCCAAAAGCCGATGAGGTTGCCCTTGGCTGTTTCGAGGGAAAAATCTTGTTCTCGGTCCCGTCTGCATAGACAGTGAATGCAGGAGGAGATAAAACGACGAACTGTACGAGCTGTACAGCGACATCGACTTAGCCAGAAGAGTAAAGGTCCAACGACTGAGGTGGCTGGGTCATGTAGGGCGGATGGACACTAACGCTCAGACCCGGAAAATCTTTGAATCCACACCCGAGGAACGGAGCAATAGAGGAAGACCGCGACTCAGGTGGCGCACACAAGTGGAAGGAGACCTAACCAACTTGACGTGCAAAACAGGAGGCAGCTTCCTAAAAATCGAACTGGCTGGAGACGCTTGTTGGTTGAGGCATAGGTCCACCCCGGAATGTACCGCCACCTTAAGTAAGTAAATATGCTGGCTGGCAGAAAAGTTTACATTTTTGGCCGTCAAGGGATTTAGACGAGAAGTCAGGGTCAGAAAAGCACACGATCAGTTGATTGGTATCGACATTAGACTAATAAATCCGACTTTTGTCTCAAGCACTGAAGGCTAAACGCTTTTTTAAAAATCCGGCCTTAATAAGTTTCGCTTCAAAAATCTGATCGAAACGTAACAAAGTCGCCTTACACTTCTCCTGATGCTCTTATGTATTAACGAAGAAAAATCAGGTCCTTGCCCGATCAAAACAATCCTGCCAATATTAAACTTGCCCTCAATCGAATTTAAATAATATTCGCCAGTGATTTAATATTTTCATATAAAGACAGCTAACGTAGAGGGTATTTTGCATGAACTGCCACAAAATAATATTTCAACTACAGAGTCAGGTTCGTAAGCAGCTTATTGGCTAACAAATTCCAAAGAAGAGAACGTGAAAACACACATTCAGTGTGTGGCTGTTGTCAAAATTTCGACAAAAGGTACCGACCAGCTTTGTATGGGAAGGTACTTACAAATACAGATTTAGTTGCCCGTGCCTTGAATGATTAATGTTGCAGGTACAATATAATCGCCCCTGTTTGGCATTGTTAAAAGTCAACTACGGGGAAGTTTGAAGCGCTTTTCAATTATTAAATTTTTGTAGTATACCCCAGAGTACACAATAAACGTTATTTCTTCTAATCTCCAGGACTTTAACAAAGGAAGGAATCCTGAACTGATACCGCAATAGACATTCCAAAGAATATAAATATAAGCACCAACGGATCAAACACCTGCAATCTATGAAACAATCTCAATACGATCCTCATCAGTGTGTTAAGGATTTCACTTAATTTCGTTGATTTCACGGCGAATTCATTACTAATCCATGTGCACCTCAGCCACCTCAGCAAATGTAATCAGAAAGTTGCCGCGCAAATAAATTCAATTAAAACGAAGAGAATAGCTCGAGCAATACAAAATCCCTTATCTCAACCAGGCACAAGCACATGCATGCATAATGCCAGAGAATAATAATAAGCAGCCGAAATTTAGGTCCTTTTTCGGTTTTTTTTTCTTTTTTTTGTTGTTCCGCTAAATAAAAATCTAATTAGGAGGGCCTACCACACAGAGAGAGAGAGGGAGCCTGGAAAAGGATTTTCTTTTTTTTCTTCTTTCTTTCAGATTTTCGTTGTGTGTGCAGTGTTATTTATTTTTCTGAATATTTCAAGAAAACACTGAGCAGGAACAGAACAGGATGCGGATTTTCGGCAGGATTCGTGTGTGTTTGTTATGTGAAGGACATTGTGTCCTTATTTTATTTAACTTAGGCAGAACTTCGAAGAGAAAAGCAAACAGCCTTTGTTCGGTTGAGAATTCCTGAATTCGTTGTGGTATGCGATTTGGTGGAATTTTTCTTCCTTTTTTTTTTTGCAGCTCAAGTTGATTAAAGAGGATCGCTTATCGCAAAAGATATGTGTATATTGGAGACTGTGTTTGTATTGTTGCCTTTGAATTTATTTGATGTATTAGACACTTTGGTTGTCAGTAATGTGCGTGAATACCCTTGAAGTGGTGAATGAATGTGACAAACCGCAAGAATGCCTCGTTTATATTTTGTTGTGTTATTTTTGGTTTTTATTTCCTTTGGGAAAATAAGGGAAGGCGGCAGTTTGAGAGTGGGTCGCCGGCAAGGAAGGAAGTTTCTCGGATGTAAGTTGTCCTTTAAGTATTTTCTTGGGTTTAGTTTAGTTGAAAATAAATTCACCTGTCATACGAGGACATGAACAATCTATTTTGAGACATCTGTTCAAAGGTAATTGCCATGAAGTCACATTTTTATGGCCTGTCATGGGAATTGGTCAGATCCCTAATCAGGGTATCAAATTAGGCACGTTGCGGTCATATAATTGGGGGCAATGTCACTATAGGAAAAAGGAAAGAGGAAAAAGGAAAAAAAAAAAAAATAAAATAAAAATAGGTAGGTACATACATATGTACATACTGGGATGATAGTTGATTGGTTAGTTATTAAGGAATGGTTGTGGGGGCGAAAATCAAAATTTTGCTTAAAAAGTTCATAACTAGCCCAACACACCGGGAAGGGTTAAAGCTTAGCTGCTCCCTTGACATAGCTCGTCTGAATGAACACTGTCACATAGTTTGGAATTTTGCCAAAGTTTGAAGATTTGGTCGACTATGCATTTTTCTAATCTTAACCTGCACTGATAAAAACCAAATACCTAGGTTGTTGGCTTAAGTTTTAAGACATTCACGCTAAAAACAACAGATAAGATTCTGGATGTGTTGGCGCCTTGTAGAGGTTTTTTTTTTTCTTAAGAACTGAACAAATGATGATAGACTACAGTCACAAAGGTGGACGGCCTTAGAAAAAGCCTTACATCGTAACTTATTGGGGAAAGTGCATAAGCGGAACACTAACAACCACCCCATCCGCTGCACTCGACGTGCTCCTACATCTGCTTCCCTTGGGTATTTTTGACAAAAAGTCAGCTGATAGCTAGCTACCCTCAGATTGAAAGTTTCCTCTCAATGGTTAAACAAATGTATTGGCCACTCCTTGATCCCTAAATATCCATCTCGGAAAAACACCGACTACATATCGTCTAAGTTGAACTTTAACCTCAACTTCCTGACATCAATCCCCAGAGTGGAGCGGGAGACTGATAACGTCAAAGACGCGCGCTGCGTTCACTTCTATACCGACGGTTCTAAAACCGAGAACGGAGTGGGAGGTTGTGTTTTCTACGAAGTGCCAACTTGAGCATCTCTTACCATCTTCCCGACCATTGTAGCATTTTTCGGGCGGAAATTATAGCGATCAACGAAGCTTTATCTTAGCATAGGGTAATGTTACAACCAACAAGGAAGAACTTTCTACCGAAAGCCAGGCTGTTATAAAATATCTGCTCTGAGGTAGCATGTACCTCAAAAGCTACTATAGATTGTCGCTCATCTCCCATGGCCATGGCAGAATATTTTAACATTCAACTTCGCTGGGTGACCTATGTCACCTATGTCATAGGGACATTCAAAGGAGTTGTAAGGTCGATGAACTCGCCAAACGTGGTACCAATCTAGAGATCCTACCAGAACAAAGAAATCTGGGTATTCCATTCGCTACGTGTAAAATTCTCTTAAAGTACGACGCGATCAGCATGATCAACCAAAAATGGAGGAATGCGACCACGTGCCGTACCTCAAGGGTGACATGGCCTTTGTTAAATCTCACTCGATCTAAAAGTCTGATCTTGCTTAAAAGGTCGCTCATCAGCACCGTTATCGGTGTTCTCACTGGTCAATTTCCCATCTGCCTTCATGTCAGAAGGATGGAGAGCCTCTTCTTGACTTTGACTTTTGCAGGAGCTGCGAAGACGAAAAGCAGAAGGAAACAATCCTTCATTTCCTTTGAACTTGTCCTGCTCTATCCAGAGCCTATCACTTCGACAATTTTGGGCGAGTTATCACATACTGATGTCAAAAGTGTCCTCAGCTTTAGTAAGATCTCCAAATGGTTTCATTTGTTGGAGTAGTACCTAGGGTAGAGATCCCATCACAAAAAGCCTTCCTTGACCCACGTGCGTCTGTGGATCGCATGGACAGCCTACTTACCTACCTACCTACAGTCATTGAGCATAGTTTCAACAGAGCAGTATTAAGTGAGGAGTTCATGTACCTAAGGTTTCTCTAACTCTACCAAATCAGGCAGTCCATCGACCTTAATGGCGTAACTAGATTTCAGTCTTTATATGACCGCCTTCGCTTTAGTAGTAGTAAGCAGATGGGATAACATCTTGTCTATCGTTTCCTTATCGGAATGTAGTTTCTGCCTGACAGCTGTACCTTGATCATCGTCGCCGTTTAATACTCACGAAACCTACATCCAAAACAGAAGTTTTTCTATACATTTTTCAGTTTTCTTAAATTTCAGTTTTCGACAGTTTTTGCCGAAACCTACTCGAAACCGTCTCGCAATGATAAGAGAGTGTTAAATCGTCAAAGCAAACACACTTTTCGATCCAATCAGCATATTCAGCACAGCAGCTGAGAGAATTTTAATAGAGAAGCTGAGTAGCTGAGCTGAGAAGCTGAGTAGCTGTTTATTTCCCTTTGCTGTGTTGAAATTAATTTTTATATTTAGATATTCGTACGCCGAAAATATCTGAATTTATTTTATTTCTATATACAACAATATGAGAAATTTACAAAAATTTATCAAAGCTATGGTCTAAGGCCTATGCAAAAAATTCACAGATAGTGACAAAATGATTGAAACGTCAAACGAAACCAAGTCAATGTTCGGTGGGAATGGTTCAATGAGTTTTGGTAAACTTTTTGCCAAAAACTAATTTTTCGTTTCGGTGGAAAAAGGGTATAATAGCCCGCTGAAATGATTTTTTTCCAAACACACCGATGATTCCCTCTTTAATGTGCCAAGCCTCTGTCAGTGCTTTACACTTAGACTTCTGTATTGCTACTGAAAAATACAGTTTTGCCATCTGACTTCAACTAGGTTGTGATAAGAGTCAATGTTGGAGCCTCCAATTGACTAGATATTTATTATATTGGAGGAATCCCATGCGTCGATCGCAGCATGATCAATTTGATTAAAATTTTATTAACCAAGAAACCGCCTGGTATTGAGATGTGGGACATACGTGCTAGCTTCAGTATCCTTTCGATTAACCTATGAAAGTCTGTTATCGAATTCAAAGTGGGAGAGACTGCACTTTTCGACTAGTTAACTTAGCGTCTTAATTGCCAAGGATAATTCTAACATCATATCTAAGATATTGTAGAAGTAACCATACTTACCGTCGTCTTTCTCCTTTTTGTGAATGTCTATTAGCGAAATGTCCTTCAAACCCAAAGTCGCGCTTGGGCACATTTATAGCCAATTCAAGGCTTATTCTCATACCAACATAATTTACCATAACTGTCTCAAACATTTTCACTTTTGAGTTCTGTAATCATTTATTTATTTTTCAATTTTCACCTCGGGCAGCCTTGACTTGCAAAAAAACACCGCGGTAGCTGTACTTTGCTACGAAATCAATCAAAATTCCCCATATAATCTGGACTAAATGACTCGAACCAACATCCAATCATTCAAAACTTTGCCATTATCTTCCATCATCCCGAAGACAATTCAATGCCACGTTTCAGAATATACCCCAGTAATCTTTTGTGAATATTTCCATTGCCTTGGGTCACCTTCGACGGGATATTATTCATCAAAAAATCGATACAACTCCTCCTCTCTAGATCTCTTAGACCGTGGTACACGAGCAGCAAGAAAAAAGGACGAGACCATTAATTTTTTTTTTTAGTTGATTTTGTTAAATGGTCTTCGTAAGGCAAAATCAAGGAGATTTTCCACAAAATTAAAGCATGAAACCTTTCCTTTATGCACTGACGTTGTCCAAAAAAAAATTTAAGTAAATTTAAAATCCTGAAGATAGAAGGTAGACAATGACAAAGAAAAGAAGAAAAAAGGTTCACAATTTGCTATCGACAAATAGATTCTATGAATTCGCCATCTTGCTATCGTTAGTGAAAGTGAAAATTCTGAGGTGTTTCTATTTTTTTTTTTGTATCCTGTCCATGCTGTTATCCCGTATTATGGTCTTTAAGGGAAACAGGTATGACTTACGTATAAAAGGAAATCGAAACCGTGAAAGCGTCCTCGTGTTTGTAAGTGTTGAGGGGCAAAGTAGTCAATTTGTACAAGTCCTGACAAGTACGGTTAGGTTAAGTTATATCGACTGATAGCACGCGCCAGCACTAGACCAAAGGTGGATCTATTGTGATACAACGGATCTTGGGGTTTCTTGAGTCTACTTGGCATACTACTTGGAGCAATGAATGAAGAATGAGGGATTGTTCGCATCTACATTTATGGTCCAATTCAAGAAGATTGTCGAATGAGAAGTGGTGTGTTATCCACCTGCTTTTCGTCTGTACAGCTCCTACAGAAATCATTTGAGGAGTGGATTCGCATGTTTGCATTCTTGCCAGTGCACGGTAATTGCACTTGGTGTTGGAATTGTCTTTTGGAGTCCACCTCGTGCACCTTAGTCCACTGAGCTATCAGATTTTTTCAAAAAGTGAAAAATTCAACCTTTTCTTCGTTCCCTCTCGATGTTGGACGAAAATCCTTCCAGAAATATCTTCCTTAACGTCATAACCAATGCTATTTCCATTCATCAATGGTTGGCGATGCGTACAAATTTCCCATAGAGTAGCTGACTTCTGTCAAAGGTCAAAACAAAACTGAGGATTAATTCGACCAGAAACTTTAAAATTTCGCCGCATAAATGAGCAACAGGCTGTGTGGGAGAGATTAAAAAGATTCGTTAAAGGGAAACTTGTGTTTGGAAAATTGAAAGAGCGAGAAAATTCCTATTTTCAGTGGAATTTGTTTTATGGTAATTTGAGGCGGACAAAAATAGCAGACGGATAAAAGGATAAATATTCGAACACACAGCCAGACGTACAGACGGTCCTGTGGATGGATAGACGAACAGAAATACACAGAATAAATTATATGTTAATCTTCTTGTTGACCTTATTGCTTATGCTTGTGGGGTGTGCTTAAAGATGTCAATCGGAATAACTGAATTCCTACTAATGTTAGTCCCAACTTGTGGGAAGATTTTGTTCAAAGGGAAAAGGGAAAAGTACTGGAGAAAGATTGTTTAGGGGGGCCATTAGAAACTCCTGCATTCTTTACTGTTGTTGGAACAACTCATAGGGTGGTAGTTGACCATTAAATTTTGAAGGACCCGAGCTACTCGTTTGAAAAAATGTTTGCCATAGAAAATCTTCAAGTAGTTTCAGATTAGGTAAAATGAGAGAACTGTCTGCCAAAGAGGAATTCACGAATGACTAGAAAGTTTTACTGCTTTTAGGGCACTTGTTAACCAGAAATCTAAATGGACAATTCAGCGCATTAGCGGGGAATGTGATAAAGGTTTTAACTTCTTCTCCTCGTATAAAATGTCTGTTGAGTTGGGAGCTGGTGAAACTATGCCTATGGAAGTTAGCAAGTAATTTTAAGTTTGTGCTACTGGGAGATACTTGAAATTTTTTTGTAGCTATTGTTGTTTTGTCATTCGTTGTGCTGTCGTGGTTCTGCTTGTATAGGGTTTTGGAATAGGGACGGGTAAATGTTAAAATTAATCAAAATAGATTGTCTATGAGATTTCAACGAATTTTTTGTTTTATCTGAAAGGCATGTCAATGACATTATGTGTGGAATATGACATCGTTCAAAGGGTTGCCGCGGTATCGCTGGGTGGCGCGCATCCGCGAGGTCCAATTTTCGATAACAATAGCACATAGATCAGGTTGAATTTGACCGATGGCACGGGTTTTGTTGTCTTTGAGGCCACTGGTCGTTTGCAGCTTATTGGCATAGATCTAAAAAATAACAAGTCTCCTGGATATGACCTAATAACCGGACAGGTCCTCAAGGAATTGCCAAAGAAAGCTTTAATAAAACTTGTTTACCTTATAAATGCTTCGATAAGACTATTATACGTTCCAAGGCAATGGAAAGTCGCCGAAGTTATAATGGTTTCAAAACCGGGAAAACCCCCAAACGACAAAAAGTCGTACAGACCGATATCGCTCCTACCGATAATGTCAAAGGTATTCGAAAAACTCTTATTAAAACGGTTAAAACCGGTAATTGAAGAAAGACGTTTGATTCCTGATCATCAATTCGGGTTCAGAATCAAGCATTCCACAATTGAATAACCAACGAAATTGAGAAGGCCATAGAAGAGAAAAAGATATGTTTTAGTGCTTTTCTTGACGTTTCTCAAGCCTTCGACAAGGTGTGGCACGAAGGCTTGAATTATAAACTAAGACAGGTACTTCCGGAAGAGTTGTACAAGATCTTAGAGTCGTACTTGGAGAACAGACTTTTCCGTGTCAAGCACGGAGCCGAATACTCGGAATTTAAGGAAATCGCTGCCAGTGTTCCACAAGGAAGTGTTCTTGGTCCAGTCTTGTTCTTGCTCTATACTCGAGATATACCGCAAGAAGAAGGCACCGTTGTTGCTACATTCGCGGACGATACGGCTATTCTGGCAACAGAAAATTCAGTCGAGTCAGCAACTGTGAAGCTTCAACGAGCTTTGGATACAATTTGCGTGTGGACAAAGGTTTGGCGCATTGTTCTCAACGAAACTAAATCTACCCATGTTAACTTTACTAACAAGAAAATAAACAACTTACCCGTTTTCATTAACTCGGTACAAATACCGTATGCAAACGAAGCAAAATATCTAGGAATGACACTAGATGCGAAACTCAAGTGGAAGCCGCACGTTAAAAAGAAACGCGACGAGCTCGAAACTAGATTTAGAGAAATGCTTGGAAGATATTCCAAATTAAGCATGTATAACAAATTGCTCTTATATAAGCAAGTCTTAAAACCTGTATGGACGTATGGTATACAACTTTGGGGTTGTACCAAAACCAGCAATAGAAATATTTTACAAACCTTTCAAAATAAGGTGCTTAGAACAATCGTTAATGCGCCGTGACACATTAGAAACGACGATATCCATAGAGACCTCGGTCTAGCTACCGTTGAAGATGAAATAACAAATTTTGCACGCAAACTCCGTGTTCGCCTTCAGGGACATTGCAATAACGCCGTACTCCAAATTCTGGACGTGACAAACCTTGTGAATTTTATTGTCGAAAGTTAAACTACTTGATAAGGCTTTTTTTGTACTTTGTCGTAGTCAACACGAAAAGGGGAGGTGTTTTTAGTGAGTAAGAATCTCACACTACCATGGGCACGTGCGGTAGATCCTCATGGTGTCTCATGAAAGATTTTCACCCTCGTAAAAAAAAAAAAAAAAAAATAGATCTCCGACTTAAGGAAACCTCACAAGAAAAAGTCTAACGGGGTCAAATCGCACGATCTCGGTGGCCATTTCACATCGTCTCTGCGTAAGATAACCATGCACTTAAATCGCTCGTACAGAATATCCATTTTGTGGCATCAGCTGTTTGGCATATAGCGCAGTCCTGGACCTCGTGTGGATTGGCATCGTCCCAAATCCGGCAATTTTGTTAACGCACCCGTTCAACCAAAAGTGGACCTCGCTCAAGATGATTTTTTTGCTGAAATCTATTGAAGGATTTTGTTAATGAAAAATAGACATTTTCGATCGTTTGATGTTTTTTTTTATTTGGCCTAAAATGAGAACTGTGGTGGCAAAACGTGGTCGCGCCAAGGCTTGCTTAACACGCACGTTAAAATTTGCGGAATCCATCGACACCGCCATACCACTTGAATCATCAGAGGTTCGGTTGTCAAAATTAGACGAAACGTGTTCCGAGTTTAAGTCTTTAGAATACGAATACTATAAATTTGCCGGTGATGATGGATATGACGATTCTGAATTCCAATTTGTCAAATATGAGGCCAAATATTTTAAGGCTTATTCAGTAATTTCAAGCGCAATCCGCGCAAGAAGTTCCTCGAAGCCAGTTGTAGCTGTCGATGAAGAATCATTAATACACAGGCCTGCAAATAATTGGGTCATGTCAGTTGTTGGTAAGCTGAGGGTAATTTTCGAAGTAAATTTTTGCCTAGAATCCGAATCCGATAGAATTGTCCTATCACGTCAGGTTTTTGAGATATTTGAGGTTATATACCCAAAAAATGACGTATGGCTAACTTTGAGGTTATGTACAGGGTGCGCAAATTTTTTCTGTTCTCTATCTCCAGTAACATCATTTAGTACCACTCCTTCTCTTCAATTTAAGAGTTTGAGAGATCGATTTCGATTTTTTTTCTCAAAGTGACTCTCAGCTTTTCAACAACAAAACTATGTTGGTCTGTGTAATCAATCCTATTGCGGGACAATCCGTCAACAAGTCAACAAATCGTATCCAATCTGTTCATCTTCCAAAAATCTCTATTCCAGGCTTCTCAGAAGATTATAAAAATTGGCCGGCATTTAGAGATTTGTTCACGGAAACAATCGATTTAAATGTGTCACTCACGTGCGCGAAAAAGTTAAATTATCCGAAATCATTTCTACGTGGAGAGGCGGCAAATTTGGTTAAACATTTAAGCTGTTCGGAATCAAATTACATCGAGGCCTGGGATAAATTAGAAAGGCGCTACGTTCAAAAGCTTTTTAATGTTCAATCTTTTTTCTCACTACCCTCGTGCACAACTTCAAGTCTTAAACTTCTTCGGAAGATTTCAGGCGGTGTAGACGAAGCAATAAAAGGTCTTAATGCCTTAGGATCTACACAGAGGGAGCCGTGGCTCATTCATGTGTTAGTTCATAAATTAGACCATGAGACGCGTCAAGCGTGGGCAGAGGAAGTGGGATCAAGGGATGACGGTACTATTATGGAATTTCTAGAATTTCTGCAAACCCGATGTAGCTGTTTAGAGTTTTGGTATTCATACTCTCGACCTAATCAAACCCGTTCAAAGCATGCAAGCGCAGTTTGGTCCCATCTAGTAGAAACTCGCCAAGGTTGCGCAAAATGCAAAAAGGATCACAACCTACCACAATGTAAGCATTTCATAGACCTCACCGTTGAGACTCGTCGCGATTTTGTTAAAAATAATTCACTATGTTTTAACTGCCTTCGACACGGTCATGCATTCAAAAGGTTAGGTTAGGTTAGGTTGCTGTTAGGGACACACTTAGGCCAGAATGGCCCATTGTGATACCACAACGAAGTAAACCGGCTTACCGGCACCAGGGAACCAGAAAATGTGGCATAACTACAACAAAAGTGGGCAACCGTAGCGGTGTGAACCCTAAGATTTGAACCATTTCGTCCCAGAGATAAAGTTGCTTATCTTCTGGATGTCGAATTCAGCAAGATCGTTAAGATCATCATAGAAGTATTCCCCGAGGGTTCTTCTTCTAAGCGTCGCAAGAGCAGGACATGTACAAAGTAACATGTCGTGGTTTCCTCTTCCTCCTCGTCCCTACAGCTTCTGCAGAAATCGTTGGAGGGGACCCCCAATCTAAGTGCATGCCTGCCTATCAGGCAATGTCCGGTAAGGACTCCTACTATTGAACCTATATTTTTCCGATTAGTAGATAAAAGTCTCCCCGTCTTTTTTAAATCCAGCTTGGGCCAGATTTGTTTTGACAGAAGACAAGTGCTGATGTTGTTCCACCTGCGGTTTGCCAGTTTCTTGGCATCTCTGTCAAGGAGGAACTTGATCGATTCTATGGGCGCAGGGGGTCCCCCCAGGTTTTCGGGAAGAAGCCGTACTGCACCCTCTCTTGCGAGATCGTCCGCTCTGCAGTTGCCTGGAACGTCCCTGTATCCTGCGACCCAGCACAGGTTTACCTCGCACCTATCTGCAATCTTGTTGAGAGATCTGCGGCATTGCTTTACCAACCTTGATCGTATTGTCGGCGATTCCAAGGCTTTAAAACCTGCCTGACTATCTATGTATAGTACAATAGCGTTACAATCTATCGCATTTATTGAAAGCCAAGTCGCAGCTTCGCAGACTGCCGTAATTTCTGCTTGAAACACACTACAGTGATCCGGCAGTCGCGTGGTGATGGCTTAGTCAGGGGCATTTGAGAAGACTCCAGCCCCCGTACCACCCGCTGTCTTGGATCCATCCGTAAATATTTCTAATGCGGAATCGTTTAAAACTGTACCAGATTCCCAAGAGCTTCTGCTAGGAATCCGAGTCTTGTACCTGACGTTGAAGGTAATATAGGGGACAACGTAGTCCGTTCTGCTAGGAATAGTAATGTTGTCGGTAAGGATCCTAGAGTGGCTCATTGCTGTGCTAATTAGCTGGGAGGATTCCCTGAGCCTTAATGCTGCTTTGACTGCCATTAGCTTCTCAAAGATGTCAACAGGAAGCAGATGGAGCATTACTTCCATTGCAGCCGTGGAGGTTGTTCTTAAAGCACCCGTTATGCAGATGCATGATCCCCTCTGTACCTTTTCAAAGCAAGCTGCTGTTGGTCTTTATGTCCAGTGCTGTCCACCAGACCAATTCACCGTACATGAGGATCGGCCTCACTACCGCCGTATAAATCCAATAGACTACTTTAGGCTGCAGGCCCCATTTCGGGCCCAGAGCCTTCCGGCAGGAGTATAAGGCAATTGAGACTTTCCTAGCACGGTCCTGAATATTCAGCTTCCAGCTAATGCATTCAAAAAGTTTCGCTCATAATTTCATTGCCGATCATGTAACGCTCGGCATCACTCGCTGGTGCATCCAGTGAAAAATCAAACATTTCGTCAGTCAGTAGAACCTGACTCAGATCCGAACTCGAAACATATTTCTTTGCTTTTGCTGAAAAATTCTGAACCAAAAATACTGACCAATCACTTTGGTCTTCGAAACTTTCTTTTTGAAGACCACCCAAGAATGTTTAATTGGGTTTAGCTCTGGTGACTGCAATGGCCAGTTCATCAACTTCCTTTCATTTCCTTGTAATCGTGCTTGCGGTGGTTATCTTGCTGCTATTCACACTTAAGCCTTTAGTACCCAAAGGTGGCTCCAGGCAGACCAAATTTACAGCGATTTAAAAGTGTTGTTCAAGCATTTTAAGAGGCATAATGTCTTCTAGGCGCCCTTCAAACATGTTCACTGTGGAGGTGTGTAGAATACTTTGACCGAAAAGCCGAGCAAAATGAAGTAACTCCGTTGTGGAAATTATTTGAAAGATTTAATAATTTGGGAACTAGAGGGTTAATCGGCATGTGTTTCTCCGCATATTGAAACATGGTATTCTGCATTATAGCTTTGTATACCACCTCGTTAATTTTTTTTATAATACCCTTCTGATGTTTTCACACAGCGCGAGCGAGGTGCAGTGGTTCGAAACTCAGGTACTAGATATAAGGTTTCGATGGCATCCGAGGCTGGTGTTCAGACTAGCTGGGGACATTTGTGGCGTTTATCATTGCCATAACTTACAGAGGACCAACAGATACCACGAAAAGCAACCCCAAATGATGACGCTGCCACCAAAATGCTTCATTGTCTTCCTGGTGTATGTAGGACGTCTCATATAAAATTTGCCATCAGATCCTAAAAGATTTATCATAATTTCACCGGATCATAAAATATTTTTCCAATGCTGGCTGTGCTGATTTTATTCTGCAAAGTATTTCCTCTTTTTGATATTTGCTGTGCTGAAATGAGGAACTTTTCTTGCTACGAAATTCAATATTCAGTAACAGCTGTCACTATTATTTTTTCCAGCCTCAGCAAAGCTTTCGCATTCGCGTATACATACATAGGTGTATGAGTATAGTTTGAACGAACAAATAAGTGCAATTATTTACGTAGTACAGGTTTTCCGAAGTTTTAGTGCAAGGAATTGAAAGGAGAAAATGAAAGAATGTGTTTTGAGACGCCTTGTCCCTATTTTTATTGCCACCACTGAACATGATGAAAGCGAGCGGTTCCAATCCATGCGGACATCCTTCAGTTCCATAAAAATGCGCCCCTATTCGTCTAAGTGTGTCTCATCGGTGATCGCCAAACCTGGCATACTGTGGCGTATGTGGAACATTTCTCCCCGATTTTTGAGGTAATCTCACTTCTGACTTCATTCGCTTCTGCAAATTTATTACTTCGAACGTGGCATTATCCAAAAGATCTTATCAGTTCTAGTAAGTCAAATTGATGCTAGGTCAATTCTTCTTCATTGAAATGGTGTGTTTTCACCAGCTGGTGTTCCTGAGCTCTTGCTTGTAGATAAATTTTCCAGGATTGACCTTTAATCTTATTAAACACAACGTCCTTGTATACTAAATGTGCCATAAAGACGTAATTTAAATTGAAAAGAAAAATCTGCAAGTTAAGTTGGGAAAATCTATTTGAAAAACTTTCCTCCTGTCCTCTTCAAATACACTTGGGAATAATTCCCCAGAGAAGGGTATAGGATAATTTTGAAATTTAAACTTTCCTAACCATCGATTTCACTGATTTCATCTGGGGCCCAAAAAATACGTAGGAGTTGCTTCAACATCACAAGAAAAAAATTAAACCAAGTTATACAAGCAAACAAGCCGACCCATATTGACCCTTACATTCCCGGCATAAAACCTCAACATTATCATCAAAGGAACAACTCTGTGCACATTTGTCCCAAATTTCATTAACAAGTTCCCCAAGAATGTGCACACCCACATGTGCCCACATAAAGCTAGAACTTTTCAAAGTCAAACAATTCATCGGACCCATCCGCATGGCTGTGTGCGTACAAACCAGAGGTTTATCCCGACACGACTTAGCCAAGATCATAAAAGAGAATCAGGAACAATTGTGTTAATCTAACATTCACACAATCTGGTTATCAAAGTGTCAAGCATTTATAATTGAATTTGACGACAGACCATTTTGAGGGGGGGGGACAATTTTTGCCTCTCGTCACTGTCCTTGTTGTGTACAACTAGTGGCTGGCTTCACATAAACACTTTATTTGCAACACCAAACCATGTGCTATTCCGTTCGGGATACAACTAATTTTATTAATTAATTTGTGAAGCATTAGGAAAGTCCTCATTGTCTTTCATGGCATGCCTTCCTCTTTCTCGAAAATTAAGGCTTTAAGTTGCGGTAATTGGAGAAAAATATATAGTGAACCCATTGAAGGTGAAGTGCGACTCTTTATGTGTGGGGTATGTTGTGGGTAAAGGAATTCAAAGCAGCGAGTAAATAATGGTAGGTACTTACTTTGTGGTGTGGAAGGGTTCTTCTATAGACCATGGCTGCGATCGATCGAAAAAGTTCAAAACAATGTGCTTGATTTACCTAATGCCCTTGCAGGCTGAAGTTACAACAGTTGACGGGATAGCCCGGAATAAGACAAGGCCTTGCTTCGCGCAATAATTTGTCTTGTGCATGTTACATTTTTCACTCGAACTGAAGAGACCTACAGTTTATTGCTGACTCCGAACGTTGAATGAGAAGCTTTTTTATCACAAATTATACTCCCCGAGGTTTGTCATTCCCCAACGAAAGGTAGTGCCGCGAAAAATGTTCGGTGGACATGGGTGAGGCTTGAATTCACGCAGCTCGCACAGGAGTCCAACGCACTTGCCATTGAGCCACGTCCACAATTATGCATACCGAAATAAAAATGCTATCGACCTACATATCACCCGACCCCTAATATCTTTAGTAGCCGCCTAAAAGACCTTAATGATCCAAAGAGCTGGGTAAAATATCGACAAACTTGCAACTCTCTTAGTGCCATCAATTAGACTGGAAGACTTGTCTCCAGTGCAGAAAGTTTCATCAGTCAAACGCATCTGGTTGTTCAAAGATACCTAGCAATCTTAGATACCTAGCAACCAAAGATACCTAGGATCGAGGTGTAATAGCAGCTCAGAGTTCACATTGCAACCTCTTATACGGAGTCAGAAGTTAAGTATCGCATTCGCTGTGGCAAAAGAAATATCATAAACGGTCCCGACGCAAGCGGGTTCAACCAGTTCAATAAAGGCAAACACGGCCGACCTGAACTATTGCCTTAGGAAATCCAAATTATTTCAGGAGCCCACATGGGGTTTTCGCTAAAAGCACTCAAGAGTGGAATCATTATCTACCATCTCCCTAGAAGACCACTGTAAATTAACTTCGAAAGGTCACCATAGTTTGAGTCAATACCTAGTCCAGGTCGCTGGTTTCGGATGAGGACCAGCTAAGAGTATGGAGAAAAAATTTCTGCGGATACGCATACGCTTCCAAAGAAAAGCAATTCAACTGAATGCAAGAATACGCTCATCCCATAGTTGCAAAGTTACTAGCCAATACAATTGTTGAACACATCAGAGAACACTTTGAAAGTATTCTTCACAGCAAGCATTCCAGTTTCCGGTTGGGGTCCTCTGGATTCGCCAACAACACTGTGTTGAATATGTACCTTCACTACAACTTTTATTTATCGATCTTATGAAGGTCTTTGATAGTGTTAACAGAGATTCAATTTGACTGAATATGACTTACACAGCCAGAGGTTGCTATCGTCGTTTGAAGCAGACAATCTCATACGAGCAGGTTGTCAGAGATGAATTGAGATTCAAAGAGTTGTCACAAATTTTTCTGGCGGTGATATGTAATGTGATATGAGAACGTTACGAACGACAACTATAACCCTGAGGTAGTGAAAGATTTCACTTACGTATGTACATTCGAAAAATTAAAAAAAAAAAAGGGTGGTTAAATTTTAAGGGCCGATGTTGAATGTAAACCACACCTAAACGTCAAGTTTTTTCTGCATTTCATTTGTCATTTCTCAATTTCAGACTAACTCAATTTGAACCATGGGAAGATACACAATCGAGCAACGCGTTAAAGTTATTCAGGCTTATTATGAAAATGGGCGTTCAAATCAAAATGCATATCGTGCACTTCGTGATTTTTTCGGTCAATTTAATCGTCCAAATGTGCGTACAATCGGAAAACTCGTGCAAAAATTTGAGCAAACCGGGTGCATGCTCCACCAGTGCATGGTCGTACAGCTCGTACTGCAGAAAGTATTGCTGCTGTTCGCGATAGTGTGGCTGAAGAGCCGTCCACCTCAACTCGTCGTCGTGCCCAACAATTGCACCTCTCACGCTCGTCGTTGATGAACATTATGCATAAAGACTTGCATTTACACGCTTACAAGGTGCAATTGACTCAAGAACTAAAGCCTCTTGCCACACAGCTAACGAAACAATGGCTCTTTTGCGCGCAAAATTCAATGGCCGTGTTATCTCACGTGGTGGCGATGTCAATTGGCCGCCAAGATCATGTGATTTGACACCGTTGGATTTTAGGTGGATTTCATAGAAATACCACCTATTGCAGAGGTCCTCATGACGCGACTTTCAAAAATTTTGAATGCCATTCGTCTTCGCTATCATAGTAAACACTAGCCTCATACTCCGTTAAAAATTTTATATATATATATATATATGCAATATACATATATATGCAATATAACGGATTCTTGTGGACACGATTGAGGCCGCAATTATGAACCGATTTGAATAAAATTTGGTATACACGTTCGTATGCCGAATACCTCGGCTAAGTTCGTAGATGGGCATAATTGGTCCAGAGGGGGGCGGGTTACGCCCCTTTTTATGTCTCAAACGGTACAATTCACAACTCAAATAAATCCCAACTTCCGGTTTTGATTTTTTAGTAATATAGTAGATAACAGGGAACAGAATCCGCCTGCTACCAATTTGGGCGCCATCTTGGATCCGCCATCTTGAAATTCTTCAAAATTGATTGGATTTCGTTGAAATTGAAAGTCCTTACAAATCTCGAGGTAATTAGTACAAATTCGTTTTTAAAGTGGAAATTTTTGTCCGCCATTTTGTTCCCACCATCAAAATAGATGACATAAGAAATCCACCTACCTCTTGCGGCGCTTGCCGGAAGGTTCTTTTTTTCTTTGGGGTTATTTGAAAGAAAGGGTGTACGTCGATAAGCCAGCAACAATTCAAGAGCTAAAGGATGAGATAATTCGGCACATTAACGGCATAGAACCTCAATTATGCTTCAGCGTCATCGAAAATTTGGACCATCGGATGGAGGTGTGCCGCCGAGGTCGCGGCGGCCATTTGGCCGATATTTTGTTCCATACATAATTGAACCATACCAATATTATCATAATAAAAAGAAATGACAATAATTTCCTAAATAATTTGTGTTTTATTCAAAATCAACATCGGCCCTTAAAATTTAACCACCCTTTATATAAAATTTTTAACGGAGTATGAGGTTAGTGTTTACTATGATAGCGAAGACGAATGGCATTCAAATTTTTTAAAAGTCGCGTCATGAGGGCCTCTGCAATAGGTGGTATTTCTATGAAATCCACCTAAAAGAACGTCAACGTACGTATCAGCACAGAGCACATTCGCCAGTCACTGTTTCTATAACCTTAGGAGACACAAGAAATGAATCGTCTGACTCAGTCATTTTGACACATAGCATAGCCAATTCGTTCACTAGTTTTTGTGTTAAGAAGAAGCCATTGGACAAACCATTTGTATTTTTGTATTTAGGGTGTAGGAGGTGCATTGGATTGGTGTACGAGTGGCGTGGGTTCATGACCTAGCCATGTCCACCGAACATTTGTCGTGGTACCACCTCTTTTCAGGGAACAACAAGGCTCCGGGATTATAAATTGTCCTGAAAGAGCCTCTCAATTCGTCGTTCAGAGTCGGCAATAAATTCTAGGTCCCTTCTATTTGTGGGAAAAATATAACACGTACAACATGAATGGTTGTGAGAAGCTAGGCCTTGGTTCTTCCCGAGCTGTCGCACCAGCTATTTATTTTATTTTACTACAGAGCGCGCCATCTTTTAGGTCGGTATGTGAATATTGAATAACCAATTTCCATACATGAGTTATTTTTATTTAATTTGGTCTGTTTGGATTAATTTTTAAATAGAACATCAATTAAGTGGCCGCATCTATCGACCAAAGCGAAATGTGGCCTTTTTGGTGCGTTTTCCATCACTTTTTCGAGCATCTTAGGCAAAAATATTTGCCTTCAATGGTCTGAGACTGGGCCTTGCTGGCGTACACTTTGCTTTTCAAGTAACCCCACAAAAAGCAGTCCGGAGGGGTCAAATAAGAAGATCTGGGTGGCCAGTCAATGTAGCCATTTTTTGGCAGCGCACGTCCAGGGAATTTTCGTTGTAGAAACTGCATTGTTTGATGTGCACTGTGGCACGGCGCACCATCTTGTTGAAAACATTAACCGTCCAGACATATTTGTGCGCTGACATAATGAGCCAACATCCACCGATATCGATTCTCATCGACTGTTTCGCCTTCTCTGAGGAAAAATTGCCCAATGATGGTTTTGGCGCAAATGCCGACCCAAACAGTCACTCTTTGGTCATGGAATGGTGTTTCATGGATCTCGTGTGGATTCTCCTTTGTCCAAATGCGGCAATTTTACTTGTCGGTCCTCGTCGGTCATCAAAATTTGCTTCCTAAAAATCAGGTTCAGTGTCAACAATTTGAGCAACGGTTTGGCCGTATTCCAAGCGACGTGGGTGGTCTATCGACAATATTCTTTGAGTCAATTGCACTTTATACGGAAACAAATCAGTGTTGCCTGTTCGTGGGGAATTCCCCTGTGGAATTTCAGCCCAGAATTTGATGAAAGGGGAAAAGGGGAATCTTCTCCAAATGTGGGGAAAATAAAAAAAAAATTAATAACTCTAATAACAAAGCTTGTTATTGCTTGAGCATAACATGTTAATATTTATGCGTAAGTTTAACTTACAGGCATGCTTTCTTCATGCCCACGTAGCAGGTCATATGTATACTCCTATGCGTGATTAGAAAATGAGCCATATGCATGCATGTGTTCATTCTAACTGCATTTGGGTTTTTCCATTAGAAACTTTGGTGGAAAACTCGATTTGTAAGTAGAAGAAATACATACAAAATCATTTTCTTTTTGTTTCTTGGCCTTTGATGAACGACATTTCGACGATCGACGATCTCGGGGTGTTTCGGGGTGACGCAATTCATGGTTAAAATTGTACTGAATAGACGTTTCAAAAACATGTCTACTCAAGTCAATCGGTTGATAAATGTCGAAGTTATTTCCGACATAAAAGATGGTGCACCCTTTAGATCATCACACTGTTCGGTCCAAACGTTAAGCGTATAGCGTATAGTATATGAGGGTCCGACAAATTATTTCCGGTTTTCCAGATGGGGTTCAAGATCAGACATAGAACAGCCAGCTAGCAAGAGATGAAGGAAGAGTTGAGCATTAATTATTAGAGCAGACAGTTGGTCTAACGTGTAAGCTTCTGGTTCGCTTGCGGAACTCTACAATTGAAGAACTACTATGGATTCTACTAACCTAGTAAACAGATTTTGTTTGGGGTTGGTCTTCGCAATGTCTTGGTGCTTGCCAACACAGTCCCCTGTATGTGTCGTTCTTCATTTCTGAGTTGAGCATTAATTATTAGAGCAGACAGTTGGTCTAACGTGTAAGCTTCTGGTTCGCTTGCGGAACTCTACAATTGAAGAACTACTACGGATTCTACTAACCTAGTAAACAGATTTTGTTTGGGGTTGGTCTTCGCAATGTCTTGGTGCTTGCCAACATAGTCCCCTGTATGTGTCGTTCTTCATTCCTGGTTTCTTCTTATCTTCTTTTGGTTTCTCTTAGGTTTCTTTTAGCACATTTTTGTCTTTCTTGCTTCGTCGCTTTGTTTTCTTTGGAAAACTTCAACCATTGAATGGGATATTTATCTACACAGTGCCGGCTCAAAAATTGGCACAGGCTTTTGCCTGTGAGCAGGTCTACTTTTTCTTGAGACTCTAGAACTGCTCAGTTCAATCAGGCTTCACGATCAGATCAGTGTCTTCAAAGTGAGGGTTCTAGGCGCCCAATTAGCCTCAATGGCAACATTATCACAAGATGATAATACGATTTATATTGACCGCTATAAAACAGGTACATGCAACACGAATTACATCGAAGCTTGCGAAATTATGTGAGTTGAGGGTTCTGGCCACGCAACACAACCTTAAACTGTGGCCCCAGTGGCATGTAATGAGGAAGTGAGCCGGGGAGAAGAGGATCTGCCCTTGACAGAGAACAATTTGACAATTTATCCAAGGTCTTACACGCTAGGTGAAAATCTTTAATTTACGAGAACACACTTTGAGAACCACCCTCAATAAAAATGAACCCCTTTGGCAAATACCTCTCCAATGAAATCAAAAAACTTTCAAAACTAGTCAACGAAGAACCTAACCTAAAAGTATGCAAAAAAATAAGTTCAACACAAAGAACCCTCTTAAATCGCAGAGATGTAGAACATATCCGAACACACGTACAATAACTCTTGGCTACTCCAATGAACAAGGTATTTACTTAAAGTCTGGTATGCGTATAGTGTCGGTCAAACCGTAAAAATCAACCCGACGATTTTAAACTTAATGCGCTTTAATTCCTACAACTACAAGAAATATGCATACATGTAGGCGGCAACACGACCTGTGTCACTGTGTAAACACATTCCACAGTCTGACCTTGAATTGTCAGACGTCGTACTCACAGTGTATTACAATACCACCAGTGATATTGCCACAACCTCACTTGTGATTTCAGTAAGCCATAGGTATAAACATTTGTGAGAACATGTTACCATAATAATTAGGATATGCCTACAGCAAAACATGTAAAATATTCATAGAGTCCTTTTCAAGAGCGGACTTAACCCATTCGTTGTGCCTAATAAAATTGAAAACATAACCCGCATTTGCTGTGCTCAAGTTTAGCCCACACACATGTAAGTCTTTAATTCTATCCCACAGGAAAATGTAAGGACGTACCTTGTCCATTAGTGTCCTGTCGTAGATAGTAGAATGTACGGTAACAATTGTTTAATATGTTAATTATAGTTTACAGCCAGAACCAGTTAGGGCGTAAGCAAATTCCAGGTAACTGTACATAAATTCCGTCGACAAGTAGAAGTAACTGACTTTCATTTAAATGTTTGGTTCTGACAGATAACAAACAAAATTGAAAGGAAATTGGACACTTTTTCCTTTTCCGTGTTAGTGAGCACTAATGGGTCAAGAGAATTTTGATAGAATAGAGTTAGTTGAGCCTTGATTTAGGACTTTCCCTGATTCGTGAACAAGGTTGCATTTGGCGATATTAATGCGACGTTTGAGCGGATATAACCGCTCTTCTAAAGTTATATTGTGATGGACCTTGTTTTTGGAAACCATCATCATCATTTTCTACTGACCTGTGGCCGAATTACCGCCATCGATAACGAGTGAGCGAGTGGAACTCGTGATCGAATGCACGATTAACTACATTGGGAGCGGTAATGCCAAATTCTCACATTTCGATGACGAGTCTCTCGTTAACGAGTCTGGTAATTCGGCCCCTGCTTATCCACTATGAGGGTCGCGGGTTTAGCGTGTTAAAGTGGACTCGCTATATCTCCCGATTTTCCGCCATTGATTCTAAATCATTCCCATACGGGTAGAAGTGAGATTTCGGACTTGGTCCAACCTTCTTATTCTGGGCTTACCCAGGGGACGCCTAACTGATGGCACAGATTCCATGGCACGTCTCCTAACTCGATCTCGACGAGTTGCCCCAGCAATACAACGAAGAAATCTCATTTCGGCAGCTTGTATCAGCGATTTTTTTTCCTCGGTTATACGCAAACCTGAACCTCATGATCATAGGTGAGGATCAGAACAAACACTGAATTGAAGATCAACAGCTTATCTCCGATGTGAAGTTCGGAAACCATGTATTTCCGAAATCTACTATGGGGACTCAAACGAAAGAGCTTGAGAAACGTGAGATCGAGGAGATGCAGATATGTTACGATAGGAAGGTGATCCGGAATTTAAATAAAAGTATAAAGAGGGCAATCATTAGGGCTTCGCTACCTAATCCAGAGCCTGTAAGGACGAAAACGGGAATACCAGCGTCTGAAACCATACGTCAAGGAACTAGTGGGGAATTACCAATGTAGAATGTTTAGAATGACGATGGAGAACGATCGCTGCTCCGTCAAGGTCGGAAACACCACGGGAACCTTCAATGCAAATAGAGGTTTTAGACAGGATGACGCACTGCCGTGCATCTTCTTCAACCTAGTACTGGGGAAAATAGTGTGAAATGCCCAGGTCAACTCTTCAGGCACTTTATTTTTCACAAGTCGGTACAACTACTTGTTTACGCGGACGACATTGACATCATTAACAGAAGAAAACGGGCAGTCACTGGGGCCTGGTTTTAAACGAGGATAAAAAGAAATATATGCCGTCAACGAACACCGAGATACAACACCGTCGCGACAGTCGCCTCGGCTAGAAGGCTACGGTAGACAACTATAACCTAGAGGTAGTAATCGAATTCATCTACCTTGGCTCTGCTATGAACTCTGCAAACAACATCAGCGTGAAGATTTGCTCGTCAATCGCTGTTACTACTGGCCTTAGAAGACAAGGATATGCCATACAAGATCCCCATCATCTCCGCCCTGCTATATGGCGCAGAAGCATAAACCTTGTCGAATTCGGATGAAATCGGAAAAAGTTCTACGTCCGATATACAGTCCCATCTGCGTTGACGGTTCATGGAAGAGAAGATTTAACCACGAACTATACGAGCTGTACACCGACACCGACCTGAAAAAGATACACATCAAAGATTAAGATGGCTTGGTCATGTGGATCCAGTCCAAAAAATCTTCGACTTCACCCCTGAGAGACTACGCGCAAGTGGAGGGTGACCTCAACTAACTCGGCATATGCAACTAGAACCAGCTGGCTAACGATAGTGCTAACTTGAGGGAATTGTTAATTGGGGAACTGATTCCCGCCGGAGTATACCGCCATTATAACAACAACAGGAGTTATGGTGACTGTGAGAAGTAGAGACATCGGCTCTTTATATGCGGTCTTGCTGTCAGAGGTAGGCAATCTTGAAATTCCATCACATAAGTGAACGGGTGATGACTGTCCGCATACAATCTCAATTCAACAACATCGTGTTGTGGTGCTGAAAGGACTCCGGCAAAGCCATATGACGAGGCTACATATAAAGCGATGATTCAATAGGACGTACATAAGTCCCATCCCAGCATGCACTTAACAATAAGGCTACGCGCACAGTGATGCGATAAAGTGATGCGATGCGAGAAGCATGCGATACAACTTTTCGCATGAATTCTTATCGTCCCCTCGTGCAGCTGACCTTCTTGCGGTGGGGGGCGGGCAACATGTCTGGGAAGTGCGGGTGGAGTAGCTGAATAGCCGATCTACCCGTACTCCCCAGATATGGCTAACGAAGCGCAAACCCCCGATGATGACGAAACGAACGAAACTAGCCTCGGATATTGCTAAGCCTGCTAAGTCAGGGCGCCCTTCGGAGCCAGACCTAGGGGGTGGCAGCATGCGAGCGTCTGGTGGTCGGTTTGTCCCGCTCGGCAGCCGGCCGGGTTCAACCCGAAACGGCTACGAGCTTCCCGGCAATGGTCTCGCAAACCATTACGGGGGTCAAAGGGGAGATGCGCTATGCTCCGACGGGGGCATAAGTGGACTTTCGGCATTTCGACAACGGCATCGACTTAGGATAGGCACATGGAACATTTCTTCACTCACAGGAAAAGACCTTGAGCTTATTGGGGAGGCTACTAAATATCGACTAGAAATAGTTGGTATCTCCTCAACAAAGCAAAGAGGTTCTAGAACTGTGGACCTTTTGGATGGGTGGAAACTCTTCATGTCAGGAGTAGCACCTTCAATGTCTGCTCAGGCGGGAGTGGGGATACTCACGAGTCCCAGGCTGGCAGGCAGAGTACTGGAGTGGATACCATTGGGAGGGAGAGTTGCGATCTTAAAGCTTAAGCTTGAAAGGTCAACCCTGGCTCTGGTGCAGGTATATGCGCCGAATCTGGAGTCGGGGTATGCATCTTTCTTGGATGAAGTAGATGCCGCCTTAGAACAGGTGGCAGATATGGATTCTTATCTCCTGATGGGGGACTTCAATGCTCACGTGGGTGTGGACGTAATGACATGGGGAAGTGTGATTGGGAGGAACGGTGACCCGGATCAGAATGCGAACGGAGAGAAGTTGTTGGATTTTTGCTGTGCAAATGGCATGTCCATTATGAACACCTTCTTTCCGCACAAAAACCTCCATAAATACACATGGTACCGTCAGAGTCTTCAGCAGAAATCGCTGAAAGAGTTCTTTGTGGTACCATCGTGTGTTAAAAGGATGGTTTGTGACGTTCGTGTTGTGAGAGGGGCTGAACTGTCAACTGATCATCACCTCGTGTTGTGCAAATTGTATCTCAACGATAAAGTACCTGTCCTACCAAAGCGTAAACCAAGGCTGGTGACACGCAAACGGTGGGAGAGTTTACAGAACGATGAGATACGGGAGGAGTTTGCACGACAGGTATCCGAAAGGTTTGAACAAATACCAACTGTTCCGACAAATGTAGAGGAAGAATGGCGGTTGTTTTCAACAGCAGTCATTACCTCTGCAGGAGATGTTTGCGGAGTGAAGCGGCTCGGTGTGGCGGCTGGTGGTGAGAAAAGAACTGCGTGGCTTAAAACACCCGGAGTTCAAGAAGCCATCAGAGAGAAGAAGGAAGCCTTCAAGGTGTGGATACACTTGGGGGATTCAGCTTCTCGGAACCGGTACATGGAGGCGCGGAGAACTTGCAAGCTGGGTGTTAAAGCAGCTAAGGAGCAGTCTTGGAAGGAGTTCGGTGAGAAATTGGACTGTGATCACAGATCTGCAAACAAGGTGTTCTGGCAGACCATCCGCCGTCTCAGAGGAAGGAAGTTTAATATCATCGAAGGAGTCAAATCCAAAGATGGTGTACTTCTTTCCGATGAGAAGGACATCTTGCGCAGATGGAGCGAGCACTTTTCGGAGTTGCTCAATCCCGAACAGGGCACTGAGGATGGCAGACCCATGGTTTTGAGTAGGGTGGAGAATAGTCCCACTGTAGAGGAGGTGACTTTGGCGATTAAAGCGCTAAAAGTCGGCAAATCTGCTGGTGTGGATGAAATCCGGCCAGAAATGCTCAAGGCTTTGGGTAAAGAGGGAGTGGAATGGCTCTCTCGTGTCATTAAAGTGGCCTGGGAATGCGGTGAAACACCTAGTGATTGGCAAACTGGGGTGATTGTTCCTCTTTTTAAAAAAGGGGATAAGAGGGATTGCTCCAATTATAGGGGTATATCTCTTTTAAGTCTCCCCGGAAAAGTCTTTGCAAAGGTGTTGGAAACGCGTTCCAGAGCTGTGGTCGAGTCCCGGTTGGGCGATGAGCAGTGCGGCTTTCGTCCAGGTAGAAGCACAACCGACCAGCTGTTCACTCTCAGAATGGTACTTGAGAAGGCCTGGGAGTATGCCAAACCTATCTACAGTTGTTTTGTGGATTTGGAGAAAGCATATGATCGGGTCCCTCGAGGTAAACTCTGGAGTGTATTGCAGGAGTACGGGATTGACGGTTCTCTTCTGAGGGCCATTCAATCTCTGTACACCAACTGTAAGAGCTGTGTTCGGGTGAACGGCGTAAAGTCGACACCTTTCACTGTGGGCGTTGGACTTCGCCAGGGGTGCGTTCTGTCACCTCTCCTTTTCATAGTGTATATGGATTGGATGTTACAGCGCAGCCTTGGTGAGGAACGTTTCGAATTGGGAGACTTAAGGATAAGTCATCCGCTTTTTGCTGATGACTTGGTCATCCTTACGTCCACCCAGACCGAACTTCAGAGCGCACTAGATAGGTTCGTCGCCGTCTGTGTTGAAACTGGGATGATGGGATGAAGGTAAACGTGAACAAATCAGAGGTAATGGTAATTTCCAGAACACCTGTTCAATGCACTCTGCATGTTAGTGGAGTTCCATTGAAACAGGTGGAGAAGTTTAAGTATCTCGGGGTCCTATTCACGAGTGATGGTAGCAGCAATACTGAGTTATCCTGTAGGATTGGTCAGGCTGGAGCAATTTTGCGACAGCTTGGTCAATCTGTTATCAGGAGGGCCGAACTTGGCATCGAAGCTAAGTTGTCGGTCTTTAATTCAGTGTTTGTTCCGACCCTCACCTATGGTCATGAGGTTTGGGTAATGACCGAAAGAATAAGATCGCGGATACAAGCTGCCGAAATGAGATTTCTTCGTTGTATTGCTGGGGTGACTCGACGAGATCGGGTTAGGAACACCAGAGTACGCGAGGCACTCAATGTCGAGCAGCTACTTCTTCGAACGGAGAGATCCATACTTCGATGGTTTGGGCACGTCAACGGCATGTCCCCAACTCGGTTTCCAAGACGTGCCATGGAATCCGTGCCATCGGGTAGGCGTCCCCTGGGCAGGCCTAGGATGAGATGGCTGGACCAAGTCCGAAATCTCACCTCTACCCGTATGGGGATTGCCCCTGATGAGTTAGAGTCAATGGCGGAAGATCGGCAAATGTGGAGAGTCCACTTGAGCTCCCTAAACCCGCAACCCTCATAGTGGATAAGCGGGCCATTGGAAGATGATGATGATGATGATAGGTACATTATATTCTGCCAGTGAAAATAATCATATCTCATATGCCCTCAAGTCACGTTGAAGAGATGAAGATTCTTATCGCTTCACTGTGCGCACGTACATAAGAATAGAAGTGAACAGTTTTAGTGCACGCTTCTGCTTCTCGCATTGCATCGCTTTATCGCTTCACTGTGTCTGCAGCCTAAGAAGAAGAAGTTCGATGTTCCGCATAAATATTATGGCAGGCGGGTTTTGCAAACCAACTAAAACAGGATGTCGACTTTAGGGGATTGTTGATATAAAGATGAAACAGGATTGGAGAGAGTATAGCTCTTTAAGAAATGCCGACGTTTGCATTAATGGGGTCCGGCGACACACTGCCGACGAGAACTTGCATGCATCTGCCCATAAAAAAACGCATAGTTGTGGTGATAGTCCTTATGCGACTATTTTACTTAAGAGAGCTTGAGGCTAGATCCATTCGAAGACTTTTGAGATGTCTAAGGCGACGACTAGTGACTTCCGATGTTAGTTAATAACCGCGATCGACAGCTGGGCTAAGGAGCAGATCTCTAGTTGAACGCCGAATGGTTTGTCGACGAGCTGCATGAGACTGCGGTAAATGGTGAATGCTTCATGTCGGCTTCCCTGTTTGGTAGTTCTATTTTTGTTGGTTGGTTGGTTAAGGAGAGTGAGGTTCGGAAAAACCTTGTCACGTAGGTCACCGTTTGGGCCAATTGTGTTCCCCTCTGTACCATCTGTTAGAGAAGAAATGAATTAAAGGGGAGTGTACATAAGTGAAGGGTTAAAGGTTAGCGGATAGAGACTCGAATGGGGTTTACAGATCCGAGAAACATCCTCTACCTTCAGCGAACTCCAGGATATTTTCAAAATTAAAGAACTTAGCCCAGGCAGAACAAGTCTTCCCAGGTTTTTGTGCCTTAGCGCCCATGTCGAGGGGCAATCGCAAAAGGAAGTATTCAAGGCTCTCCTTCTCTTCTTCACATCCCGGGAAAGTACTTGGTTGCATCAGTCTTTCTGTCGGCATGTCTATTCAGGTTGATGTGACCTGTGTACAGGCTCACTATCTGTCTTAGTTGGCTCCTGCCCAGATTAAGCATTCTCCTTGCTAGACGACAGCAGGGGCACAAACTCATTGATTTGGCCACTTTTCAGGTTTGCAAGTCTTTCTACAAAGCCTCGTGATGTTTAGCAAACGAGCTGCTAAAAGCGGCACCCCCACAACTGTAATTGTGGTGATGTCCTCGTTTTTTACCCCCTTCCTAGTTAGTTCATCCGCAGATTCGACCCGGTATACAGATCAGGTTGAGAGGTTGCCAGAGTATTTTTCATTGCATTCCATTACCAATTCGAGTTGGTTCTTGGATTTACTAGTCACCGAGGGTTACCGTATAAAGTAGGAATTCTGTTTTAGAGTGTTTTATCCAGTTTGAGTTGTGAATATTAAAATCATCGAGGATTGTAGTTTCATCATCGTTTGAAGATCCATCGATTCTTCCCTCTGACAGCCGAGTTCTAATCTTGTAAACACATGGAGAACAATCAGAGTCGGGTATGAAGTTCATATCTGTGAGATTTGAAATCAATACCATAATAGTATTCGAAGCGTAACACCGGACCTTCATTATTTCCAATCATCAGGAGTACTTAGGGAGTTACTTCCACAAGACACGTATATAAATCCCCAGTAATAAAATTTTCTCTAGAGGAAAAAACTTCTCTCTAATCCATTTTTATGGAGGGTTGCTACCTTACAACAACTGCAACCCCTCCTAAGTCCGAAATTTAATAAGGTCAACAACAAAACTTTCGTTAGTATCCTTCCAGATGTATTCACATTATCACATAGGTCACCGATTTCGAAGGCTTCTTCCACTTTTAGTTTTAGCAAGTGTGAGCCCAAAATATTCCCAACATTAAACTTAACAGTCCGTTTGAAACTTTTTTAAGAAGTAATAGTCCAAAAAGTTTCTCCACTAAAATCGTCCAAGTTGACATTAAGTCGAGGTGGCACGAAAGGAAACTCGCAACGACAAATACTCGGGTCCACTTTAATTCGTCCACTGTAATGAGTGCCTCTTGTTTCTCATCCTTCTACCCTCACGTAGAGCAAATACAATTTACGTGCGAAGCTCGTGTATACTCCGTGCTGCTTGGAAACTGTTTCAGCAATCAAATGCCGGAAATAAACGCATTGTAAAAGTTTTTTTCCCCTTTTGACCCGATTTAAGAGAATTATGCTCGCTGTACGTGTGTAGAGGATGAGAGGAAGATGACTCTTAAAGCCACGATACACACTCGTATAATGTTCATGTTCATGGAAAAGAAGGAGTTAAAAGAATTTCAACGTGGACGGGAATCTGTGTGCTTTCCGATGGAACCTTAGCTCAATACTTGCGGTAGACGGGGCAGACAATTCCTATGTACATATGTGGGTGTAAATATTTTAGATAATTAAAAGTGAGCTAAGGTTTGAGAAGGAATTTAAGTGAAACTGTTGGACTTGCAGGATATTCCAACGACTATCAACTGTCGGATCTGCTCAGGAAATAAACGTTCAGTGTGTCTTTTTGCAGTAAATTTCTTGCAACAATTTGAACGTTCTTTGATATTGCGATACAGGGTTTATGCATTGTTAACTGCGATTCTATATTAGGAAAGTAAAGGCCTTGTCAAAACTTTTCGTGCCAAGTGCATTCTGACGGCAAAGATATTGCTTTTTCCACCTTAATGATGTAACAGAATACCACACCGCGCGGTGCGCCTGAAGCGACGACTGTTATGCTCGTATGTACCAATAAAGGAAAAGGAAATAGATGGGGAAGCGATGAATGCCCACAAACTACCAAGAAGCGTATCCATACAGCTCGATCTATAGCCAGCTGCCTCCAGTTTTGCACGCAAAGTTCGCTAAGGTCCCCTTTTACTGCGCCGCCGTCCCTCGAGTGTGGATTCGAAGATTTGACTGGCCGGAGCAATGTTGTCCATCTGCTCTACATGACCCAACCACCTCAGTCATTGTACCTTCACTCTTGTCGTTAGGTCGAAGCCGCCGTACAGCCCGTACAGTTCGTCATTTTATCTCCTCCTCCACTCACCGTCTATGCACACGGTATCGAAAATCAGCCGAATAATTTTCCTCTCAAAACAGCCAAGAGCAACCTCATCCGCTTTTGACAGAGTCCATGCCTCTCTCTGCGCCGTACTCTTCTTTCAAGAACCATATTGAAGAAGTCGCATGACAGTGCGTCCCCACGTCTAAATCCTTTTTTAACATTAAAGGTTTCAGTGGGGTCTTAACCGACCTTGATGGAGCAGTGTGGATTCTCCATTGTCATCCTGCACAGACGGACGGACGGCAGTTATGCCAAAACTAGACATTCCTCTATATAGCTCGTCTCTTTAAATGCAGTCATAGGCGGCCTTAAAATGGTGAAAAGGTCATGGGTATCCGGTGGACGAACGAACGGTTTCGCACATCACGGCAGTAAAGATCTCGTATTCTATGTTAATAAGACTGATGCCTCCTTACAGACGGTCTACTTTCTTGAGAGTCGGGCAAACGATGCTGAGCTTCCATTCATCCGACGATATTCTTTGAAGACTGCATTAGATCCTAAGAACCAGGTAGTGGAATTCAGGACACCGATTTATTGATTTCATATACGTCAGCCAAGAAGGATTACCTACTCGTTACCACCATTATAACTTCGAAAGTGTGTGCTGATGCTACTGGTCATCACAACCCTGTAAATATCAGTCCGAATCCTGTTTAGGAGTTCAAATATTTTGGTTTGGCTGTGAAAGGGTAAGATCTTCCTGGATAAGGCGCAAGGATCGAAACTCTTACACTTAACATTTGCAAATGGTAAAAAGTGTACCCATAGGATTGTTGTTCGCACCTCATAAGAGGTTAATCCTCGCCCGAGCAGTTTGTCAGTCCGCTCATTCCTCTCTATATGTTTGCACATAATAACTCAGAGAAGCGTAATCTTTAACCGACCACTCAACGGAGCGAGGTCTTTCAAAGTAGTTAAGAGGATGAGAAAGCAGATCATTGTTAGTGGTTTGGTACCACTAAAGATGACCATGTAAACATTGATTATCTCTAAAAAACCAAAATCCTTCCTTGATGTTCGTACAATCACTTCCACCGATCCTCTACTGGTCAAATTGTGTTAGCTATGTCGACAGCCTATCTAACCTAACCTAACCTGCCCTGGTGATGAATTTAGAATGTTTCTGTGCCCATAGCATTTGGCAGACCACCACAAGCTATGGTTTGAATTCGACAAGAGACCATTACCGGCCAGCACATTTCACAACATTTCTTAGCCAAATGAATGACAACATGATATTGTCAAACTTCGAATGAATTCGCCCTCGACAAAAAATGTCCTGAAGATTGTCGGAGCGGTTGGTATTGACGACATCTCTGATAAGCTCTTCCAGACAGGATAGCGCGATGACTATCCAATTACGAAGTATGCCATTCAATTGAATATACTCACCCAGTCGGTCTCAAGAGTGGATCGAATAGGCAAACGTGCAGAACAGTTGATGAGAAACCAAGATTACTGGGAATGAGTTGGAGGGAGTTGAAACTCACTGTAGAACTCCGCAATGCTCCGTTTATAAAAAAGGATTTGTCTATATAGGGTCTGTAACCAACGACGATGCCATGAAGTACCAAGGCCTTGCCGAAAAGAACAACAAGGCACTGCATGGCCTTGTTTTCGTTGCTGGTAAATGACAGAGAAAATTCGATCACTTAGTAGGTACATTGTTACACAGTGCCATCGAACGAACGCATTCAGCACTTGGATTGTCTAAGTCATTTAGAGGAGAGTCATCAAATGTAGTTTTGAAATGACAGACCTAATCTTTGAAGGCAAGACAAATTTACAGGGAACTTCAATTATATGCTTGTATACGTTTATGTCGGAACAGAGTGCATGCCGAACTTCAGTTTCACGTTAAAATTAAGACTTAAGCTACGTTCAGACGATATTAACAGGTCTCCCAATGAAAAATGCGTCCCAAATATTTTACATTGCAAGGCCGCCATTTGTAAGATGTAGGTAGACGAAGTGGTTACCTGGATTCTCTATCCAGAGACTCAAGTAGGGCTAATGTGCCGTTTTTATACCACAACTCACGTTAGTGTCGATCTTAATTTCTAGAAAGGGGGTGAATTAATGATGTTACGGAATTTTATGAGGGAAGTTTCTAATAGGTCCTCAAAGAAAGCTTTTCCGAGATACCTGGCTTTAGCTAGCGACGGGCAGCCACAGAGGAAGTGAAACAGAGTGTGTACTGAAGTACTGCACGTTGTTTTTTTTTGCGGGGTAATGTATTCCGTTTGTTTAGAAATACTGCCTGCAGTAAGCGTAGTATCAACACAAAACGCTCACCCGCCGAAATGCTCGTGCGCATTTCCGTTTGTTCCTTTTGGATGCGCGGAGTTACGAAAGTACGGAGATTTGCGAATTGTTTAAAATTCTACGAGAAAATTTGCGATACAATTCTGGTACCTCAGTTCGCAAATCGACCAGCAATTGGTAATTCTTCTTCACCATCGCGACTTTCCAATAGCTATGCGGCCAAAATCGTCACAAGTGCCTGTATTTTTCTATTGAAAAATGAAAACAAATTCTATCAAATGCTCTGACAATTTATCTGGCGATTTTTCGTGAACATAAACATACCAATCGTGTGAACTTAATTTTTTTGTCTGACAACGTTGTAAGAAAAATCATTGTCAGGTACAGGTTATTATAAGACCAGCCCCCTGACAATGAAATTGTCAGAAATTGGGACAGCCACTTACAACCGTGTGAACTGACAATTTTACGCTAGATGGTAATATGTCATTGTCAACAAATCGGGAGCTAATTGTTAGCACATTGGAAGACCTGAAAATATTGTAAGACCTTACAATCGTCTGAACGTACACTGAACCAAAAAGGTTCATAAAATCAATGAAAAAATTCATTAAATTTGAGCTAAACACCGAGTTCATATGGATTATGAATAGTTCATAATAAGTAAGAATCTGTACATAAAATTAATGAACCTACATATGGCGTTGATAAATGTTTGTGAGTGTGTATTATAATTTTGACACATAAAAGGATATGCGTACTATGTGTGAATATGGTTATTTTACATATGTGTGTGCGCTTCTTTCTATAGCCCCGCAACGTATAAAAATCGTCATCGACATGTGACGGGCATGAATAGTTCATACGTCTTATGAAAAATTCATTAAAATAAAGAGCAGCGGTTCATTGATTTTCATGCAAAAATTCATAAATTTCATGTACAAATTCATAAATTTTATGAAATAAATGAATTTTTGTTCTAGAAATTTATGAATTTTTTCATGAAAATCAATGAATTTTGATTTATGAATGGCGTTCAGTAATATTATGTATAATCATTTTTTCTGTGTAGCTTTATTTTTTGTTATCGACACAGTGGCATGCTTGTGGTTGCTCGGCTCAACTTGTAACTAGTACGCGATTACTCCCTGTTAGACCGACTATCACGGGCAAATAATTCTGAGAACAATAAGCACATAACGCGAATATTAGAATACCTTACCGATTTGGAAATTATTCAATTAAAATTATTATTATTATTAAACTTTATTAATTCAATTAAAATTATGTGATCCAATTAATATTACTCGGAATTTGGAAAATCATTTTAATTTACAAACATGAATACACAAGTTCATTAAATAATATTCATACCCAAATTGTGTGCTTTTCAAATGCATAAAACGGATTGAATAACCATGACATACCTGGAATTAAAGGAAAAACAAATTAAATAAATTGATAGACCATTTCAATTATCCTAGAATTTAGAATGTTTTTTGATTACTTTTACAGATTTTGAAATTTCTAAGAAAACCGAAATATGTTTACAGTTTACGGATAAGAGTTTGAATAGTTAGAGTGCATGTGTTACCGGCAATCTCTACTTGACCCAATTTTGCAGGACAAACTAAGAGAGACCAAACTTAAGGAAATTCCATGAATACGTTCCTGGGTCCAAGTGTGTTAAATTGAAAAATATAAACACTAACGTACTCGCATGTATCAGCTTCAACAGTGCAATTCGAGTGCTATGACAACAATGAGTGAAGAATTCTAATTTCTGCCTGAAATACATAAGTACATACATATACTGGTATGTGATTAAGTTTAGCTAGAAGACGGTTTGTCGAAAATTGTAGACTTAAGATAAATCGGTATATCGTACTTTAACATGCTCCAAGGGACGGGATATTGATTCAAGTGACGTTTATAGTCTGTGTTCGCCAAGGCGTATATCTGAAGCATTCATTTTGAGACTTGGTTCCCAGTTTGGTGAACTTAAGGATACCAGGACAATTTAAGAAAATTGAAATTGTCCCTACTGGTAAAAAAAAGCAATAGTTGACATTTCGGGGTATACGAGGAAGACTTTTTTGGTACATTATCTCTGTATGCGATAGTTGGGATGAAGGAGGTATTTTTTGAAAGAGCCACATTCTGTTTCTACCTCACTTAATACGATTTATTATTTTGCCCTCTCATAAGGAAGTGATTATTTGTCTATTTCTTTGGAAAATACATATTCATCATCATTCATCACCATTTTATCCACCATTAGAGTCGCGTGTATAGTGTGCTTAAGTGGACCCTCCTCATCTCCCGATCTGCTGCCACCGACTCTTAATCATCAGAAGCTATCCCCATACGGGTAGAGTTGGGATTTCGGACTTGGTCCAACCATCTCATTCTGGGCCTACCCAGTGGACGCCTACCTGATGGCACGGATTCCACAGCAAGCTATGGAAGCCGAATTGGGAGCATGCATTGAACGTACCAAAGCATCGCACTATTTCCGTTCAAAGAAGTAGCTGCTCAACATTGAGTGGCTCGCATATTCTGGTGTTCCTAACCCGATCTCGGCGAGTCATCCCAGCAATAAAAATAGCTGCCGCGACAACATGGGATGAGCTAAGGGGTAGGTTCGCCGAACTATTCATGTTGTGCGTGGTACATACTTCGCAAGAATGGAAAAGACCTAGAATTTATTGCCGACTCTGAATGGCGAATTGAGAAGCTCTTTCATGACAGATTATACTCCCGAAGGCTTGTCATTCCCCGACGAGAGGTGGTGCCGCGAAAAATGTTTGGTGTTTTCTTCCAACGCACTTACCACTGAGTCACGGCGCCAATAAATATACACAATGAAAATATGAGATGACAGAACGCCCCCTGGTGAAGTTCCACGCCCACATTGAAAGATGTGAATTTAACGCCGTTCACCTAAAATACTAAGTCAGCTATACATGTTTATAAGACTCAGATTTCGAATCGCACTATCTAGCTGATCAATTGTAGTCAGTCCCAACTGTCTGTCAAGACACTCTGAGCTGCTATAACCACACATAGGAGAACATGGAGGAAAAAGTCAATCTGATGTACCAGACATTACAAATTTTTCTCGCCCTTTTCCAGTCTTCCCTTGTCGTCCCATTGGATTAGGGTGATGATGTTACTGAGGGCGGATCTACTATGATTAATTCTGGGATGTGAGTCTTAAATAAGAGTTCGAGAGTCTTTTTGTTAGTCTGGGTGTGATTTCTATCTGCATTTGTAAGTAAATCTAAAGAGAGGCCTATCAGATGTCAGAAGCACACGTCACCCTATGGTTGTGTCGAAAATGTTGCAAAAGCTATCTTCTACCGTAATCGAGTCAGTTAAAGACTACATTTAAAGGACTGAAGACTCTTTGTTGCTCTGAAATTGTTTGGCGGACAAAATTAGCACTAAACCGATTAATGCCACGAAAGTGGACGGAAATCGAACCGGCAATAACCAACTCATCCGCAGTTTCACTGCCTACAATGTCCTGGTGGCCGGGCATCCAACCAGATTTGATGTTGTTATGCCTGGCAAGTGATTAAAGGGTATCGTAGCAGCACTTGACTGACCTAGATTCCGCGAAGTGGGGTACCAATGCTTTTAGCGCTGCCTGACTATCTGAAAAGATATTTATTTTTGCGCCCCTATTACCTTTATCGAGGGTCATCCTGGCGTAGATATCAACTTTGAACCTGGTGGGGCACACCCCAATTTTAACCGAGACTTTAGTGTTGTACCCAAAAATGAGAGCAAGTTCGTTCAATTACTTTTGGCCACCGAACTATCGCCGCATATGTTTTTATGAGTCTAACTATTGAAATGTATTATACAACGAATTTATTATTTTGGGGTTAAGACTGGGATTGTCTAAGACAACGCTGAGGTACTTCACCTCGTTGGAATAGCCTGCAGTGGTGCCTTTGGCGATGATAGCTCCGAGATTGGCCAATCTTCTTTTTGTTAAAAACACTAGAACAATCTTGCAAGGGTTAATGGAGAGTCCTTCAATGTTGCACCATTCTAAAATATGTAGTAAAGCACTCTGCATGACGTTGGAGATCGTCATGTCATGTTTACCACTTATAATAATCGCTAGCATAACCAAAAGCTTTGTAGCTTATTTAGTGGAGATTGACTTAAAGAGTGTCAATGACTACATAATTACTACAGAAAAGGAGAGAGAACCGTCCTTTTATTGCGGTTACAGACACTGACACTCTAACATGGCCCTTATTCATTGATTGGTCAAGTCTGCGATTCCTCTACTACTAGTTGCCCTTGCTATCGAGTCGTAGCCAGTATTATCGAAAGCGTCCTCGATGTCTAGGAAGGCACTTAGACTAGATGGTGAAGGGCACCTTCCGTTGATTTGTCTTTCGACTTGGAACACCAACTTCGCTTTGCCCATTGGAAAAATATCCCCGGGCTGAGGAAATCCAAGGGACTTTATAAGCCCTTTTCCTCCAAAAAAATTCTTCACCTTGACAGGAAGGAAAATAGTGCACGTCCTTACCGGTCATTGCGGCCTAAAATATTATCTCAACAAACTAAACCATTGTTCAGATACAGAGTATCGGTTCTATTTGGAAGAGGAAGAAACCTCTGAGCACATTCTCTGTGAAAGTTTAGCACTATACTGGCTACGCAGACGGATCTTTCATAGGGAATTCGGTTCGTTAGTGGAGTTTAGAAACTCGACATACTGACCTTCATTAGGATGGTAGTAAATCTAGTCGCAGTTTCAGCCATAAGGGCAGATTCTTAAAAGAAAGAAGAGAAAATGGCACTAAACCGGAATGTGATGTGTTTGTATGAACAGAGCTAATAGAACTTAAATATATTCAGCAAGCGGCGTCAAACTGATGCACGAACCTTAACTTAGTTTCGTTCTCTGTAACTTCCTAAAAGAAGGTAGCATCTTAAAAAAAATGTCAAAAAACTTTTATGGAACTCACTTCCAAAAGGACCTTTCGCCCATCCTAAAATTACATTTGCATTGCTAGGGAAAAACAAGTTAAACTATTTGACAAACTTTTTAAGAGAACAATCCCTGGGTCCGTGACAGGAAATTTATTTTACGTCTTAGCGTGGGAAAGTCCTGTTTGACCTTGCCTGTTTGGCTAAACAAAATTTACTTCTTCGCAGAATTTATTCTCAATTTAATTTGCGACCGTAAATGAGGAAAAAGACGAGAAATAAATTTCAAAATGAGCTCCATTCCGAAGGCGATAAACTTTAATAAAACCATGATTGTCCTAAATTATTTACATATCACATATCGTTCCGGCAAGGCCAGCATTCAGTGTAGCCATTTCATTTGCCAAATCGTAAATTCATGGTGATTCATGGTTTTGAAAGCCGACAATCCTCCATTCGATAGCCATTATCGGTAGAGTCTCCCCGGAAAACGCAAAACAATTTTCTTCCCGTAGGCGAGAAAAACCGATAACTTTTTCCTCCCGGATACGTTACTTTTATTTTTTGCTCGCAAATTTCAATTCCATTGTTAGGTTATATTCGTCCCTTTGGCAGGAGACGAAAATAGCAGAAGACGTATGTGTTCTGTGCCAGAAGAAACCTGATGCCTGTCGGGGAGGCAGGGCTGGTGTCAGTTTACAGATATTTCCATATTTTTGCTATCAGAATGAAACGGAAGATACGAGTCATCAGTGTTCCTTCTTCGCCAAATATGAAGAAAAATGATTGATGGGTTAAATTTATCAAGTAGAATTAAATTTCCAAGTAAAGCTTCAAACCACAGAGGAATATAGAATGGTAACAAGGACGCCCCCATAGGCCGATTAGTCAGGTCATGAATACATTATTGTTTATTCAGATCGTAATCAGCTGTCTGGGAAGGATATATGATTTAATTCTCGTAATGGATACCTTATCGGTTTTTCACGCCCACAGTTGTGGTGGGCTGATGGGGATTATGTAAAATAATTTTAAGCAATCGGAAGAGAGAAGGTGGGTGTTTTGATTGACAGGATGAGAGTTGACTGGTGATGTGAAGCGCTGCATCAATTTATTCTGGAAGTAAGAAAGGTTCAGTGGCTTAGCTATTCTAATGGACAGTGAATGAGTTATGTATTTTTGGAGTTTAACGTTGGACGTTTCATTGAATTAAGGGTTACGAAGACCGTCGGGCCGTTTTGATAGGATGTCATAACCTCTGGTTGATGTAACGTCTTTTTGGGAAATAACTTTTGGGGGTGAATATTTCTGAAAAGGAGTCAGAAATAGTTTCTATTGCATTTAGTTTTTAGTTTTAGTTTTAAGATTTCTGTTTAACTTTAGATTAAGAATGAATAGCTTGTATTAAGCCAAATAAATGGGGTCTCTCGTCCCCACCAAAATTAAGTGTTCCTGAAACGTTTTCGAAATCCAGAAGAATCGAAACAAATGTTGACTCTGTGTAAGGTTCTTATCAGCAGGGGTTTAGATATTTTTCGGGTGATTTTCGGTTCTGTCTGCATAAATGGTTAGTGGAGGAGGAGGACGAACTGTATGGGATATACAGCGACATCGACTTACTTGAAGGTTCGAGGACTAAAGTGGCTGGGTCATGTAGAGCGTATGGACACCAATGCTCCGACTTGGAAAACCTTCGAATCCACACCCGAAGGACGGCACATTAGAGGAAGACCGCGATTTAGGAAGCGCACGTAAGTTTAAGATGACCTTAATCTCCTTGGCATGCGAAACTGGAGGCAGCTGGCTGGAGACTCTTGTTGGTTAAGGCCAGGTGCACCCCGGACTGTAGCGCCACCTTATGTAAGGAGCTTAGATAACAATATTTCTGCAACGGGTTCATGTAGTGCACGTACATCATGTATTGTACCCGGCAATTTAGTTTGAAACCATCCAGGTGAAAGGACTTTACTTAACTGAATATGATTTTCTCTCAGAAATCATCGTCCTCCTCTTAATTCTCAGAATACTGCAGGTAAATGGTCGGCGATTAGAATGATGTCATGGCTTGAGTTCCTAAGTCGTCTAAATTAAGTAAGCCTGGATTTGCAAGTCATTTATGACAAATCGCTGGAGGAGGCTTTTTAATTGGTCGATGAGAGACGGATGGTTTTTTCACTAGTTACTTGTAATCGATTTCTTGAAGCCAAATTTCCACCACTCTTCCACACAGAGATTCCCAATTCCTGTGAACGGCGACTGATTTGGCTCGTTTTTGACTTAAGTACTTACGGCTGCGACCGGTGTGTAGTCTCACTGGCACAAGAACATTCAATAGTGAATATGTTGACTCGAAATTGTAAGAAATTGTAGTAAGCGCTCTTAAAGTTGCGACCACCGACTTAGAAATTAGGTAGCAATTTTCAATAATTTCCGAACGTTGGTCGTCTATGAACTTTGAACCTTGACTGACGTTTAGACATTAACAGATCATATAAAAGTTTTAGGGTGCGTTTGTATTAAAATACAAAAGCGTTATGTCCCTATTGATAAACGCTTTAGTTGCTATCCAGCTATCTCGAGGTACCTCGAGAAAGAGCCAATTTTCAAACTATTATTGCAGCTGTTTACGTCTCTGTCATAAAGCTGGTTATGTCTTTTAACTCTGAAGACAAGTCTGTCAAAACTTCTTCTTCACTCAGAACGAGGCGAAAGGTTAAGGATGCTGCTCGAAAACTGACTAGTATTCTCAGGAAATGTTTTGAAATGACGTGTCCGGTTACGAAAACCTCCTGCAGTTCGCCAGTCCCCTGATGAAACCTAGAACTGCTTCATATAAAGATTTTGTAAAGAGATCGAAACACTCGGTGAAACCAGTAGGCTGGTCAAAGTTCTCAAAAGAGCCAAACCAGTCAATCTGGAGTCATTTAGAAAACCTGATGGTACCTTCACTGACACGTAAGCGGAAACTTTCAGTCTTCGGCTGAAATCAAACTTTCCAGGTAATCAGGTAACGATTGGATCACAGCTTGGCCTGCCTACACAGGCTGTGATTGATATAAGCCGAACAACTTGGCGTAGCTGGGATACTGCATCGGACGTGGTACTAGACGATGCAATTAAATATCTCGTGGCATCATTTGATAGGTCCGAAACGCCTGGTATACCCAGCCTTGCTGCAACAAAGACTAAACCAGTTGCCTCTTCAGTGGTTCAAGTTTAGCACTTGTATGTATTCCTTCATCCTGGTGAATGGTCAGAGTGGCCTTCATACCAAAAATTGGATAATATAACTACTCTCTCGCTAAGAGTTTCAGACCTGTCTTCCTTGCCTTGAGGGTGCATCCTCTATCGGAGATTCAGTATGCACACCAGCGTGGAAAATCCTGCAAGACTGCAGGACTTCAAAATCTAGTTATTGGAATTGAATGGGCGCTTAATAGAAAATAATGCACCATAGGCATCTTCATCGTCATAGACTCTCTTCGGTCAATCCTCTGAAAACTGATGTTATCCTCTGACTCTGACACAGCTAGTAGTTAAGATCGTCAATATCCAGATATCCGATGAAGCCAACTATCTAGGAGTTATCTTGGATAAAAAAAAACTTCTTTAGGCAAAACATGTCAACTTGACGACATTCAAGGCGCTGTCGGTTTTCTGGCATAGTAAGCGCACTTTTGGCTAGACCTGGGGTTTACCATTGAAAAAGGTCCTTTGGATCTATACGTTCTTTGGCACTAAATTTTAAAGAACAGCTTGTCTTGTCTGCACGGTAGCTTTCCGATCTACCTCCTCCCTATGTATATCATGGGCTGTACTATCAAAGCAATCTATCGTCTCAAACGGGGCGGCCTTGGTTTCACCGCACTAGAGTTCCTGAGAGACCTTGCGCGACACTTATATGTATCCTACGACCCTAGTTCTATGGATATGCAGTCTGATGCAATGACACTAGAACTTCAGTTCCTGTGCAAATTTAAAGTCGACTTTCCTTGCCTTCAGGACTGGCATCGCCCAGAGTCTGAGCCTGGACGGGGCTGTAGTTGAATCTTCACGGATGGCTCCAAAAAACCAGTCATGGGTACGGTGCTGGTGTCTTCGTGGAGGTCGATAACACCAGACTTCACTACTCATTGGACAAGCATGCGTCTGTTTCTCAAGCAGAGCCGCGAACTATATTGTTACGAATAGGTGGAAGGGCCTTGCTCAACCCTTTAATCAGTTCCAAAATAATGCGAGAATGTAAGAACTCTCTGAATTCCGTCGCAAGGCTGAACTCTTTGACTCTTATCTGGGTCCCAAATCATACTATTCTGGTCATACAGTCTGGTCATACTGAAATTTCTGATGAGACTGCTAGACAAGGCTGAGAGGATGTATTCTCAGGACCTGAACCTGCTTTGGGTCTTCCCGCGTCCTCAGTCAGGGCCTCCATTGACGGTTGGGTTTCCTACAAACACAATTTTGTGTGGTACGACTCTACAGAATGCGGACTAAACGAATGCTCCCGAACGTCTGTAAGAAATCAGCGGCATTCTCGTTATCACTCAGCAGAAGATACTGTAGACAACTTATTGGCATTATAACGGGACGCTTCGTCCTTGCTAAGTAACTTAGTCTGTTAGGCTTAAGTGAGTGTCTACGGCGCCTGTGGAGAGGGCGACGATACATCGGATCATTTTTTTTCCGATTATCCTGCCTTTGCCCGGATCAAGTGGCAGATTTTTGGTCCTGATTTGGTGAGTGCTGATACTGTAAGGTCTTCATCATTGAAGTGCCTTTCGGTTTTCTTCGAAAGACGAGAAAGTTTCAGTAAAATTGGTAAATATTGGGTCCTGCTTTCTAGTAGTACAATAGACCAGTTGGGTCTGAGTGCTCCAGTACAGCGTTTCTAAATCCGCAAAAAATCACCGCAGACACATATCTAAGCAGGAGTTGCCAGGCAAAAGCCGAACATCAATATTAATATCAAAGAGGTGTGTTTTCTTAATTCTCCTAGTTTATCTCTTTAACCCTCAACTAGTTTAAATTATTAAGGCCAATGAATTCGATTTTGTCAACTTAATCAGGCAAGAGATACTGCACTTATCCTAAGCTAGTTCTGATGTCTGCAACCTTGTATCTTTCTCCAACGTTTCAAATGAAGACTAACTTTTAACAAAGCGATCACGAGACTTAAAGGGAAAGCAATGGAAATCCTTTTTTGTGAAAGTAAGGAGGATGTAAGAGCTTCAAACAACACCACCTGTAACTTTGCTAATATCCACAGAGAAAAAACTACGTCTGCTTTTGCAAACTCACTGCGTTCCGCAAACTTCAAAATTAAAAATTAACACAATCCACTCCCTAACAGCCTTTCAAGACATCTTTTTAAATATCCGGGTGAGCATGAAATATTCGCTGTCCTAGTGCAACGCGGGTAAACTTTTGAAGTGATTTCCATAAACTTAACTCTTTCTCTTATAGCAGCAGTCTTCTTAAGCGTTGCAAATGCATCGTCATTCCTCTATGTCTAGAAAGAGAAATGGTTTCAGACCCTACCGACACTACCACCTGAAGACAAACTGCTGCGTGATATCTATTAGTTGTTCGTGCTTCTGCACACCATCACGTTCATCAAAGACGACTCTCCCGGTGCTTACGTAGTTCATGCGATAAAGGGTGAGTGCATGTACGAATTTCTGTCATAAAATCTATGTACATCTTTGCTTAAGGATATATGGGCACTCATAAACTGTCAAAAGGCTCCATAGGCTAGTATAGTCGTTCATACTAATATTAATTAACAAGGGATTCCTTGTTAATACCTCTTGGGTGGATGAATACACGAAAAATTTTCTGATCTTGGTTTTGTCCTGGAGAATGGAAACCCTTGTACTATTCATGATATTTTTTTACATGCTACTACAATTGGGAATGTGAAAGGACTTCCATTGAATAATCAATGAATGGAAGGATTATTTCCGACATACCCCTCGACAGGGATATTTATTTTCATTACTCGTACAAAAGCCTTCCGATTGTAGCTCCCATCATCAAAGGAACGACTTGATGATTACCAAAATATTTCCGTGTACTTTGGGTTCCAATTGATCAAAGGATAACGTTGAAATCCTTTTCCGCAAGTCGTTTATCTAATTGCCTCATATTTAGGTGGTTCGCTGCTGTCTTCAGTCGTTTTGCGCAAAAGGGAATACCAAATGAAAGACTGATTGAAGTGATTGCATGTTAAATGGTTTTTTTGGGGGATTCCATGACTTTGAGTTCTGATTAGCGTATGAGTTCTTTAACATAGTGTGACTGAGATTATGTACAACCTGATTTGAGGGAATTATAAAGCGATTAAGGGTGACGTGCAGGTACTCATCTGGTTGCTTGCGTGGTTTGGCTTTCGTTATGAAGGGTTTGAAGCGTGTGCGCGATTATATCTATTTTGTTTTGAATCTTAATTCAAGAAATCTTTAATTTTCGAAATTGTAGGGGATAACAACATTTACTTTCGTTTGTGCATTTGACATTAAAAGCCGAGTCGTTAATGGCGAAATTTTTTCTAAATGTTCGTGATTTTGTTGGACTTGTCTGTGCTATTTTTGTATTTTGGGATGACCTACGCCATTTAGCAGCTCATTTCACATTCTGTCCTCAATTATACCGAATAAGAGGCGAATTATAATATTTTCAAAGTAAATTTAGGCAACGCTAATGGGTTGCAAGCTGTTGAGTTTTGAAAGGTCTCATGCGTCGCTTGATCGTCTATTTATATATTTAAAAACGACAGCATGCCCACTTTTCAATAATTCTGTCAAAAGTCTTGTCGCAGAATGGACTTTCTTTGACACAAAAATGCTTGACACCCTTTCAGACAACTATTATGAATAATGTATAGAGAAATTTAAAATAAACTCCTTCGGGCAATATTAGGAAAACAAAAAGGCGGTGAAGCCTATGCTGACATGGTCATGTTTTATGCAGGAAACGATTATGTTCTGAGAGCTCAGTTGAATGTTTGAGAGCCATTAACACCTGGGTTTGGGCTGCGATGGTTGGGGCAACTATTTGACTATTGAACCAGAAACCCATCAATCGAGTCGAGAAACGAGAAATACTTAATTTTTAAAATAAATAAAAAGGAATAAATAGAAAGACAATCTAAGTACGAGAACTAGAGGGCTAGTATATGCCTGCTTTCCGCAGTTCTGAAAATAGTAGATCTAGTTCTTAGTTGCATTGAAAAACAGCTTTTACAATAACAGGGTTTAAAATAACTCTCGAGTTTACTTTCAGTCGATGTATTAGGTGCGCAAGTAATTTCTCGCTGTTTGTCAATAGATGGCTCCAGCAGTAAGTGTTGGTCGATTTTGACATATCCAAAACGTCATGAACCTACATATGGTTAACAAACCGTTTTGACACATAAGTGATTTTGGTTTGCCGTCATATACTTTTGGTTTTGTGAAAATGTCTGATTTTGTGCCAAATAATTGTCATTTGCGGTAAGCGTTGATTTGTTTCTTTCATTCGAAGAAAACGGCGGCTGAACCGCATTGAGAGCTCCAAAAAGATTACGGAGATGCTGCCCTAAGTAAAACAACGTGCCATGATTGGTTCGGTCGCTTCAAAGACGGTGATTTCGATGTTGACGACCGTCTACGTGAAGGAAGGCCAAAATCTTTCGAAGACGCTGAATTGGAGGCATTGCTCGATGAGGATCCGTGCGAAACAGCTGGCTTCAGCATTAGGAGTTACCAAGCCATTTTCAAACAAGGAACTTAGGTTCCTTATGAATTGAAGCCCAGGGACGTTAAGTGTCGTTTTTTCGTCTGTGAACAACTGCTCCAGCGGCAAAAAAGGAAGGGTTTTCTTCATCGCATCGGGACGGGTGATGAAAAATGGATTCATTACAGCAACCCAAAGAAAAGAAAGTCATGGGAAGTGCCCGGTCATGCTTTTACGTCATCGGCTCGGCCGAATATTCACGCTGCGAAGGTTATGCTGTGTATTTGGTGGGACCAGGTTGGTGTTATTTATTACAAACTGTTGAAATCCAACGAAACCATCACTGGGGAACGGTATCGACTTCAATTGATGCGATTGACTGCGCGAAAAAATACCACAATACGAGCAGAGGCACGAAAAAGTGAAAAGCCAAACCCGTTAAAACCTACATGGAAACGCTCAAATGGGAAGTCCTACCCCACCCGTCATATTCCCCAGATATTGCGCCGTCCGCTTATTACTTGTTTCGTTCGATGGCACTTGGTCTGAGCAGTTCCGCTCATACGAAGACATCCAAGAATGGCTTGATTCGTGGATAGCCTCAAAAAATGAGCACTTTTACCGTAACGGTATTCGAGCTCTGCCAGAAATATGAGAAAAAAGTTGTAGCTTGTGATGGGCAATACAATTTTGAATGATTCATTTGTAACCATTTTTTCAGAACAAATTAGCATTTTCATCAAAAAAAAAAAAAACAGCGAGAACTTAATTGCGCACCTAATACATACGTCTGAGCTTCCAAGTATCGAACTGTACCTGCTTCGCATGAAAAACACTCAGAGAACTTATCATTTGATGATATGAAAAAGGCGTTAATCTACTTTTGTTGCAAATGCTTCGGACAATGTGCTTTTGAGCTATTAACAGCATTTCAAGGGTATTAATTATAATACGCTTCTCCTCCCTCAGTTTGCTATACTATATTCCATCTTCGAACTTACAAGTCCATAATATACATATACGTATAGAGAGATGTATCTCCGGTACGTGCATTCCAATTCAAGGACCAGACAATAAACATCCCTGAATTCCTAGAATTGTCTACAGTTCGTAGAAGCAATTAATTTTACAGGAAACCTCTCCATTGTAGTTCCATGTATCATAAGAGTGAACAGATTCATTAAGTTTAGTACATGCACTGGAGTGAAAAATTACTTTGCAGTCAATCGGATGAAGTGCTTTCATATTGCAGAACATGATTTTCAGTTTCTCGTTAGTAATAAGCTCGAGTTTTGAGAGCAAATAACTTTATATTGTATTTTAGCAAAGATCGTTTAATTATATTATATTTAGTTTTACACACCAGAGAACTGCATAAATTCTCTCATTTGGATTTGTGAATCATTCGCTTAAATATGAGCCTTTCACAGTCTACAACCAAGTAAGTGTGAATCATGCGATAAATGCAAACAAAGCTCGTTTTGTATAGTAATGAAGATTCGAATGCTCGTGGTATTCACACTCGAAGTATTCAGTCATTCAGAGTAGCCACAATGATTCACGAGTCTTCGAATGGATTCAAGTAGCTCATATTGAATTTTCAGGATACTTACTGTAGTCGACATATTTGTTAAGACAAACTTTTGACGGTCTCCGTAAAAAACCTTATTGCAGACGAATTTCCCTCCGTCAAAATGTCATTAGTTTGTTTTATACAGAGCCCACTGCAGGTATAGAGTTTTACAATAGGGACGGGTAGATGTTAAAATTTAATAAAAAAAAGTTGTATGTGAGATATCAACGAATTTTTTGTTTTATTTAAAAGGCCTATCAATGACATTATGTGTGGAATACAATGTTCAAAGGGCCGCCGTGGCTTCGCTGGGTGGCGCACATCCGGCTGAAGTCGAGCAATGGCAAGGGTTATGTTGACTTTGAGGGCACTTGTCGTTTGCGGCTTATTGGCATAGGCCTGCGACTTAAGGAAACCCTACAAGAAAAAGTCTATCGGGGTCAAATTGCACGATCTCTGTGGCCAATTTACGTCGCCTCTGCGTGAGATACCAATGCTCGTGCAGAATGTCCATTGTGGAATCAGCTATGTGGAATGTAGCGCCGTCCTGTTGGAACCACAAATCATTCACATTCATATCATCCAATTTGAGCCAAAATAAATTGATTATCATCGATCGGTAGCGCTCTCCGTTGATGGTGATGGCAATGCCATCGTCGTTTTCGAAGAAGTACGGACCGATGATGCCGCCGGCCCACAATCCACACTAAACAGTGACTTTATGCGGATGCATTGTCACTTGGTGGACCTCCTGTGGATTGGCATCGTCCCAAATCCAGCAATTTTGCTTTTCGACGTAACCGTTCATCCAAAAATAGGCCTAGTCGCGGAGGATAATTTTTTTTTTTTGCTGAAATCGGGGTCCGCTTCCAACTAATCCAGTTTCGTTATTTCCATGTGTTGCTCGACGCTGTAACTTGCCATAGTGATTTGTTTTTAGTTTCTTAAATATAAAAATTGGGAAAACCAACAATAGATAAAACAACATGGCCGCCATGAACTGTCAAAATCAACCCGTCCCTATTGGCACGAACGAGCTACTCGAAATATTCACTGCCTTTTAAAGGATTCACACTCATTCACATTCACAATCTGCATTTAAGTACAGGCTACGCGCACATTGATGCGACAAAGCGATACGATGCGAGAAGCGGCTCGAGAAGCGGCGCGAGATGCGATATCGTGCGTACAGTAAGAGCTTCTCTGTGCTGTTCTGATGCTTGTCGCGATGTATTCATCATCAGAGGAAGAGATTTTAAATGATAGTTTATATTTTAAATCGTTACGAAGTAGAAAAAGAAAAAAGTTCATAAAATGTTCCACTTCCCAATTCTTCTCCACAACAGTTCTGTTGTGATAATTTTTATTTCTTTGGTCGTTAAATGGAGGAATTTCAAAAATTGCTCATTTTAGTTGTTCTGAAAGAAATTCACTACAAAAATTATCACGGAAATATAGCGCTTTCATATTTCTTTTATAACAATTAGCACTAAATTACAGTACAAAGTACAGTTGCCAATAACTTAAAGAATTTTTTTTCCTCTCGTTTGTTTCGATTTTCTTTCAAAACAAATGAAATTGCATTAGAAGAAACAATAACAACAATGAAGACTACTCGCACAGAATCGCTTGAAAAAGTGGTCGGAAGAGTTTATGTGCGAGAATCTTGCGAGAGGTTTGCGAGAAGCTCGCAATTATCGCACAGAATCGCATGAAACATCGCTTCACTGTGCGCACGTACATAAGCTCATATGTGAATAGTTTTATCGCAAACAAACGCTTCTCGCATCGAATCGCTTTGTTGCCTAAGTTGTTGCGGAGTTGAGTTTTTTGGTAAATACTTAAATTACCAATTAGGTTAAAGCGCGCTTCTAATGTTGATGAAAAGTTCGCGGAGTTGATTGTTCCTTCTAATGGGCCTTGAACTTCTTTCCGAAATCTTTAAACAAATATTACTGTCTTTGCTTTCTCCGGATATAATAAGAGACATTTTAAGGAAACTCTTTCACGACGAATTGTGCTCCTGGAGTTTTGTCATTCTCCGACGAGAGGTAATGCTGCGAAAAAATGTTCGGTGGACATGGCTGGAACTTGCACTAACCACTGAGCCAAAGCGACCACCAATGAAAAAAATTAAATAAATTGTCCATTTTGTTAAAATTGTAATGAATGCAGATAATTTTTTTCGATAATTTTGGCGGCAAAATTTGCCAATTTTTTTAAATGGCAGGCGTTGCACTGCACCTTTGAAGAGGATTGGTAAAATGCCTTGCAACACCTAGTGTTTATTTTGTACGCCACACATGACACAATATCATCATTTTCAATGACTCACTTATTCACTATGAGGGTCGTGGGTTAAAGGAACTTATATTTCTCTAGGGCCTCAACATTTCCCGATCTTCCACCATCGACTCCAAATCATCAGGGGCTATCCCCATTCGGGAAAAGGTGAGATATCGGTCTTTGTCCAACCAGGGGACGTCCACCTGACAGAATGGATTCCATGGCATGTCTTGGAAACCGAGTTGGGGACATGCGTTTAACGTGTCCAAACCATCGAAGTATGGAGCTCTCCGTTCGAAAAAGTATCTGTATGACACAAGATGCTCTTTTTAAAGTTGTACAAGGCCAAGTTATTAAAGAGAAACTTCCTTTCAGATTACACCGTCCAGCTCATTTTATTTTTACGAAAACTTAACCTGCGAATGAATACGGATCGAAGCATTGTGGTGGTTCTGCGTATTTTAGAGATACAACACAAGGGAAGTGGTTTAAAAAAATTACTCCAGAAAGCCATTAACAAAAAAAAAAATACGGTAATAGGTTCCGATCATTTCCATGTAAGGTGAAATGGTTGGAAAGTGTGACAATAGGTATAAAATTTACTAGGACCACCTCTTTAGTCTCCACGATACGACAGCCGTTGAGTATTTCGTCATGGCCCTCCTTCACTGCCTGACGTCTTTCTAAATAACAAAACCGTTTTTTTCCGACATTGACAGAGTAAAAATACAAATTTCTGTATATGGCTGGTTCTAACTAAAGGATAATAGTGTTTGACGTATACAGTCGCTCACAAGCGGACACTGACGGTTCCGAGAAAATTGTTCGCTTATGAGAGGTGTCCGTAAGGAGGGGGCACTCTGTATTTCCCTTTTGTCGGAATGTCAACCGAATGATTACTTTCAACTTTATTACCAAACATCACTATGGAAAATTCTTGTTACAGATTGTGTTGAATGTCATCGAAGGTAGCTTCTCTATTTCGTTTGAAAAATCGACATATCTTCTTGAGAGTGAAAGTGCGGTGGTTGATGACCATTTTACTATAACAAAAGAAAATCTGTCAATCCAAAACCCATAAAATTTTCAGCAAGTAATCACAAGAAAAAAAAAAATGTTAACCTAGTCAACCGTCGCGTCAGTGGACAAGATCCCACCTAAGCACAATATTCGACCATAATCCCGAGTCTAGAATGAACAAACGAAGAAAAATATCAGTCAAAGAACATGGAAATCCTAACCAATTGACAGAGAATAAATGATAACGAAAATCGTAAAAAAGAAATTTCTTCCCCTTTGCCTGCATCTACCACTGTGGCGACTTGTCAAATTGTCAGATTCTAAATCAGCATAATGTAATTTGTCTTGTAATTAAAACAAGACCAAAAAAAATTGTTTGTTGCTCTAATTGGCATGCAAATATTTATAGGTTGTTTCCAGTTTTAATTATCCTCGAAATAATTTATCCAGAGGATATAATTAGATTAAATAGCTTAATGCTGTGAACCATGGCGGTTGACCATAAAACCAAATTCGGTTGCTTTGATGGTCATTAATGAGGTTGTAAGTTGGAGTGTAAAATTTATGTGGAAGCAATCATCTCCTCAATGTGGGTAGTTAACCACCAATCTCTGTGCACAAGAGAGGGGATAACTAGCTGCTTTCAAGTGATTTGATAAAAAAAATAAATTCCAGGCGAATAATTTCATTTTGTAAAGGCGAAAGATGTCCCATTGCGAACGCATTTTTTCTTGTACTAGCGATGATATTTTTTATCGGGCTGATAAACATGCACCATCATCTCTCTGCTGGATAAGCATATTTGAAATCTGACTACATATGTACGTGATTCTGAGTCATATGTATGTATAACAAATCCGACGGAGTATGGGGTCTTACATATCAGAGTGCTCAAGTGTGTCTCTGGTGTAGAAGTGAACAAAAAATGACGGTGAGGTGAAACGACATCTCTTGTTGTCCTGATCTGCCCAAATGGATCTCATTTGTCCTTGCAAGTAATTCTCAAAAGGAATACCCAAGAACGGTTAATACTATTTCGGTATGATCCCACAACCCCCACATCCAACAACGAGACACAATCCCTTGTGGAAGAGAGTCCGTGACTATTCGTAAAAAAAAAATGCAGTTTAGGATGATTTAACGATCATGAAGGCAGGATGACTATCAGATATATTTGCGGAATGTTCGAGCTCTTAACAGTCCGCGTATAGCTGAACAGCTGTAGAAAGCACTCATCTGGGCTGCGCAAAAAGAGGAGCATCTGACCGTAATGGTCATCAAAGTGTCGTATGTGAATATGCCCCCATAGACAAGAAAGACGATGGTGCCCAGCTTTCGTATCTCGGTGATTAAATGGGCATATTACAGACATTGTTCGTAATTTTACGAGCTCCTCGACAAGACCCTCGAGTCGTAGATATAAGATCGATCAACAAGAGGTGTCATTTTAAAGTTCGTGCCATTATTGAACATTTATCTATCATTGCCATGACTTCTGATAAGAAAAAACTAGGAGGTCACCAAATATAGATCGATACCCACTCGGACGATGTGTTGAAATAGTGAAAGTTCACTGTGAAAATATCGCGTTTCGTAAAGTTCGTACAGCTTTTGGTCATCATCCAGCTTCTTCTCGCTTAGCTATCATCATCATCATCATTTTCAATGACTCGCTTATTTACTATGAGGGTCACGGGGTTATGGGGCTTAAATGGACTTTTAACATCATTCGATCTTCCGTCATCGACTCTGAATCATCAGGACCTATCCCCATACGAGTAGAGGTGAGATTTCGGACTTGGTCCAGCCATCTCATCCTAGGCCTACCCAGGGGAGGCCTACCCAAAGGCACTGATACCATGACACGTCTTGGAAACCGAGTTGGGGACATGCATTAAATGTGCCCAAACCAAGTATGGACCTTTCCGCTCAAAAAAGTAGCTGCTCGACATTGAGTGCATCGCGTAGTCTGGTGTTCCTAACTCGATCTCGACAAGTTACCCCATTAATACAGCGAAGAAATCTCATTTCAGCAGCTTGTATCCGGGATCTTATTCTTTCGGTCATTACTCAAACCTTATGACCATAGGTGAGGGTCGGAACAAACACTGAATTAAAGGCCGATAGCTTAGCTCCGATGCCAAGTTCAGCCCTCCTGATAACAGATTGACCAAGTTGTCTCAAAATTGCTCCAGCCTGACCAATCCTACAGGATAACTCAGTATTACCCCTACATTCACTCGCTCAGCTAAAGTGAATTTAGTCGATAAATTTGAACATCTTGGACAGATTCGAAACAGCTGAAAATTATAGCCACCGTACCTGAGAGTGTGCCTAAGAACCCAGGTGTGTACGTTTCGAAGCGATCACAGGAATTGGATCTATCCGCAACCACTTTGCACCTGTATGCTTATAAGGTCCAGTTGAAACAAGAACTCAAGCCAGAAGAGCACGCACAACGACGTACGTGATGTCGACGACGTTGATGTCGGCTGTTTACAAGAAGTGTTGGGAATCGATGATCGCAGAGTAAAGTCGGGCATGGGCGATCACTCGTGAATGAGATTCCGGGAATGAGTGCAAAATTGAAAAATGTTTGAATTCATACGCGCATGAATGTGCACTCTTGCATGCAGCCTCCTCCACCGGCATTCATGAGTGCACTCATGCCGGGAATGACATTCATGAGTGATCGTAGATGCCCAGCTTTATGCTCAACTTAGCACTTCTGGACAGGAGGCCAAGATAGTGTTGGACAGAATAGAAGAGTAAAAGCCGCCTTAAAGCTGCTCGCTAAAATCTGTAGAAAAACTGTTTTAGCTTTAAAACCAAGCTGAGAGTCAAAACTTGAAAATCAGTTCTCCGTTGCGAGTGGAAGATGACCAATGCTGTGAGAAGTGTTGCAAATCTTCGAAAATATGTTTTATACTGACGTTTTATTCTAACAATTTCCGGCCAAACTACATCGTGAACAAACAGTTCTACATAAGTATAAAGGTGGCAGAAACCATTAGACATCACAAGATAATTCCATTGTGAAGTATGCCAAGAGAGTAGTTTGAGGGAAAACAGCATTTGTGTATATAAAGAAATCTAGAAACCTGTATTCCCTTGGCATACAGATAAATAGACAGACACTTGCTTTGTCTCACAAGACTTCAATTTTGTACAAACTATTCAGTACAATGTATGTATGTATGTAAGTACCTCCCAGGTAACGATGAATATGGCAATCCAGGAGCTAAATCAATCAATTACTTTGATTAAGGAGTTTTAAATTGAATCACGTGTGCATCAGCAGAAAACACTTAAAAGATACCAACTGCCACAGCTTAGATATGTAATACTCAAAAGGATAGTCATTTATTTTCAGAAGAACTAAGACTCTTTTGGGTGTTAGGGTTTATTGGTATTTTATTTTGCAGTGCATCCAACTTACTTTGAAAGGGATTTCAGTCAAGCACAATATCAGGATAAGCTTTTGTGTGGATGCAACTACTTTCTGAAGCACTTTCAAGGAAAAACTTCGTAGTAAAACAAAGTTCGTCCACCACCATAAGTCTGATAATGCTCATCAGTTATTCTCAGAAATGAATTATTCTTATGATGAGGATGTACTCTAATTTATCAAGCATTGTCGGTAGTTCCCGGAAATCTACCTTGAGAACATCAACATCAGTATGCACTGGCATATGTATATCTCCGGGAGCGAAGAAGAATTGCACGCGGAAACCAATGAAGTAGATTAACACTACATTGAAAGACTGCAATTCAAAATGACGTAGATACGTGAATTGAAGAAAATGAAAAGGCTGGCAACTTGACAAAGCAGTGCTTAGCATCTGAGCTTGATTAAAAAATGGAATAACTGACCTGCTGACTTCACCAAGTCAAACATGACAGGAGGCGCTCCCAAATGTATATCTGCATGAGGATCAAGTGGGCAATTTCGAATGAGTCAGACTGTAATGACGTTGAGCCTTTGTAAGGAACTTGATTTAAAAATGGGCCACGGGTAACAAGGAGTGGCTGCTAATTGAGGCAAAATGGGAAAAATCATAAATTATGATAATATGTGGTGTCCGCCGGCTGCTTTAAACGAGAGGACTCATGCAGGTTACTCTGAAATGAACTGCAGCGCTATCCACTGCGCATAGAAACTTCAGAGGTCACTTAAGGAAAATGTGGCTTATGAAAGATGATAGCTGCAAACTTTGCCTTTTGGACGTGGAGTCTAGATTTGGCCAGCAAAAGACGTAAAACTTTGGACTGTCGTTAGATGTAAGCACAAAGGACAACCGAAACGAGGAATCGACATCGAATAACGTACTCTGGGTTAAGATTCTGAGTGGAATGTACATAGAAGAAAGGGGACCCAATAATTATGGCTTAGTTTGAAATATCTCTACACAAGCGCTTTTACCTCCCATATTTAAGTGTGGTATGCTGTTGGACTGGAAGCAGAGTATTATGACCTGTAATCAGTCCTCCAAGGATGGAAAGAGTTTTCCTGTACTTTGGCCATAGTTTTCTTGTTATCTTTTAAGAGTCTAAAGTACTCCATCTTCTGTTTGCTTCCATAAGAGACCTAATCGCTGCTTCATGGCGGTATTTTTACTAAGTGATCAGCTTGCTCATTCGTTTCCTTGCCAATTCATTAGCTTTCTCATTCCCTGGTATGCCTTCATGTCTATAGATCTAGCATGCTGTGTAGCAAATGCACAAAGCTCTTCACAAGTTTCGATTTTATTTACACAGCAGAAATCCTTTTTAGCGTTGCCTGGCTGTCGATGAAAAAGGTGATATAATCACGATAAGCGATTGTCACTGCTACGACCTCCACCTGGAAAACGCTGTTATGGTCCGGAAGTATAACTGATTTAAATACAAGTTTGACAGAAAACATACGTGGGCTTAGGACGATATCCATTTTGGGCTCATAAGTTAAGAGGCTTTGGTTTGCGTGCTGTGTGTTGTTCCATTTATCCATTCCTCTCTGGTTAGGAATGAACAAGAATATGGTCTTCTGAGGTCTAGGCACGGCACCGCATCTTTATATTCTCTATAATGTGGACTTTAAAATTTTCTCACCTCTATAATGTGAACCTTTTCCTTAAAAGTTCCCATTCTTCGTTTGTTATTTTCTTGATATTGGCAGTTATTTGTCGAGACATGCTTTCCCTGTTGTACCAACTGCTACTTACTAGTCCTGCTGTTGGCGTGGTCCTCATGGAATTTGTAGCTGCTGTGCATGCCAATCTCTTTTCTTCTTTTTATGTGATGGCCTTGGAGTTCGTGGTTTTGCTAACTGCTTTCCAGCATACAACGCTGCCATGGCTAAGTATAGGCCTTACGATAGTCGTGTACATCCATAGCATGCTTTTAGGACTTGGTCTCCAGGTTCTCCCAAATATTCTCCTGCACGAGTAGAGCGCCATCGTGGTCTTCTTAATTCTTTCGCTAATAATCTGTTCCCAAGCCTTAAGTATCTTGTACTGTCGGAGATTCTGAGGGGGACGAGAGGGATGCCCCCAGCATAGGGTGTTTTGAATTGCAGTATTTTTCTCTTATTTGTAAACAGTCCCAACTCAGTTTTCTGGGGATTTACAGCAACATTTTAAGTACTCCTTCTATTTGCTCACTGAGAGTTGGAAGCAATTTTTCTGTCGCTTAATACCAGAACCCATAACAGAGGAGATATGATCCCTTCCTATGGTATGCCACTAAAGCCTTTAGTTTTCTTCCAATTGAGCCGACCAGTCATTGCTGTGCAGTACTGTCTCCACACTTTTACCTTTTGTTTCGGCATGCTGTGTCCAAAATAAGTCTCTGGGGCTCAGCTCGCTACGAATGCATTTAGCTTCTAGCCTCTCAAAAGCTTTAAGCACGGAAGAAGTAAGACTGCTTGGTCTAAAGTCCTTAGCGGTGGTATGGCTGATCTTCTCTGCTCTGGGAATAAAGACGACCATAAATTCGGAAATGTTAAACTTTCGGATGAAGTCCTTGTCAAGTAAAGGATTTTCGTTTTTGGTAACCCCAGACCAGAGATTAGTTAATAAAGAGATGTTCAACTTCCGTCCCTCTACCCCGCGACACCCATTTGCTTACATTGTTATAGTTGTAGCGCCATATTGCTTTTCCTCGCTGACAGATCTTCTCTGTGAATACGTGTGAGGACGGTTCAACGGTTCCTTTAAAAACTATGCAGTGGATTTCCCTTATACCACAATCTTGTGAATAATTTCTGACATCTGCAAAGCGCATCAATGGACACAGTTTTAGGAATATATACCTGGCTGTACCCCTAACAGCTTAAGACAGATTTATCCTTCCATTAATTGCTAGTAGTTAATCTGTCGAATTCATTAAACTCTTTAAATTACCAATGTTAAATTGGCGGTTGAAATTTTTCACATTTTTAATTCCCCACATCGAAATGCAAGCAACAAATCAGCTGTTGTGTTCGTAGAGTATAGCAGTTGGTGAGTTGAGTTATTACCTTTTTGTATAAATTTTGTTGTCGAGGAAAGTTTCAATATTAAAAAAATATGACTGTGGATATTGAACCAATATGCATAACTTTCCAATAATTCGGGGATTTGCTGTCATCTTCGGGGTGAATTCGTGGATTTGCTGCCATCTTAGAGGTGAATTCGTGTGGATTTCCTGTCATCTTGGGGGAATTCGCGGATTCATGCATATTTATAAAGAAAATGAGACGGTATTGCAGAATATTGGAATTTTATTTTATTTTTTTTTCTTGGAAGGCAGCTTGTGGGCCCTGGTAGAATGGCTGGAAAGACGAATATTTCTTTATAGCTTATCTCTGCTCAGACACCAGGTACAGTTAACGGTGAACAGTTAGCAGTTCTATCATTATTTTGAAAATTTCTTCACCTGTCAGTCCAATTCTCGGTGTGTGTTCAACACCTGAACTACGTTGTATTGCTCCAATGACCGCATTTATGCATTTTCTTATGTCGAATAATAAGCATTCGTGTCGTTGTGTGTAAGATTCATTTAATATCTACCAAACAGAGCTAAATTTTCCGATTAATTTTTAACGAGCAGACCAACACCCTATGTCCCCGAGTTTTAAAATTTAAATTTGTTTATAATCAAATTGGTAATTCTACATTTATCACCTTAAATGGAAATGTTTCCCGATTACGAGATCCCATGGCGGCCGGCACAGTGTTCATTTGCTGCAAACGTTATCTGACCTCAATTAAATTTTAACGATCAGTAAAAAGATATGCATGTTGCTCATCGTTGGTGTGTCTCCAAATTCGGCGCTCAAACGTCCTTAGCGATGGTGTCTTGTTCCATTTTTTTTTTATAGTATATCCCACATTGCGTTACATTTTAACACTTTACGACCTTTAGCATGTCAATTTGTGCGCCTTTTTTTGAAATTACACTCGAAGTTGGATTTACGACTTCCGCGCGATGTTTAGTCCTTCGAGCGAATGTCATTTAATGCCGAATGTGAGTGTCTGTGTGGCCCTTTTATTGTTGTCCTCACTGTCAGCGTTGTCGTTTGGTAGTAGAAATACATTTTTTTTAACGGAGTGCTGTTGAAATTAGAATTTTTGGCAAATATTCGGAAAACACGTTTCGTTTTTACAACGCACTCGGTGCGTTTCGTTTCCTTCACGGTTTTTACAGCGTCGTTTTGGGAAAATTACTTGGAATTAGCGATAGCAATGCTTGATGTGGATTATTAATTTAACCCTTTTTTTTTTTATAGATTTTGTTGAATTTATAGCGGCTGATGATATTCTGGAATACGCTATTGTGCTCGAGGTCGTAACTGTCAAGCAATTTGGATAAAAAGTACTAACAGCACTTTACTAGAGCTAGGTATAGCTGAGAGTTTACAAATTTATAAGAGTGACGTGGAATAGAAGTGCTCTACGAAAATGACACTTAAATCCTTCGATCTATTCATTTCAGTGTCGCTATTTGACTGGAAGGAATAAATCAAACACGCCGCCTTGGGAGATCAAGTTCTTTTTATGGCGGAGAAGTGATGTTTGATGAATGTCATCGTGACAGTCTCACACATAAAACTGGGGCTTTAAAAAACGATTTGAGGATTTGTAGGTTGTACAGAGTGGAAGGTCACTGATAGACGTGAGTAAGCGAATTGTGCGGTGGAGGCAGGACTCGTGAAGTGAATTGAATGAGGCACTTCTGCCTGATCATTCTTCTACATATATTTATTTAATAAGCTTAATACAAGCTGCAATACGTGTCAGAAGTCACAAGAAGGGTCACAAAAAGTCACTAACATAGAGGAGGAACAAGTTCTTCAGATCCAATCGAACGGTATCTCCAGCCTTTATTCGTGATTGGAGCTCAATCCTATAGCAATTTTGTGAGGAAGAGATATTGCAGAGGGAATCCTTAATAGGCAGTTCCTGAGTTTTCAAATGTGGTTACTGGTCAAGTGCAGACGACTCCAAGTTGTTAAAGTAATAACTGGCAGTCAGTTTCGATACTGTGAGAAAGGGGTAATAAGAATTGGAAAGTGGAACTTCTCATTTATTAACATTTTCTTGAAATCAAAGCAAATGATAGCCTTCGACATTACAAGGTGTTTACTACAGTGTTATAGTGGATGGGCTATGGTTGACAGGATAAGGTATTTTGAAGAAAGCACGCAGCTGTTTTTTTTAACAACTGTCACGAAATTCCTTTTGGAATAGAGATGGGTCTCGAACATATCATTGTCAACTACAAAAGTCAGTGACCAATGGATAAAGTGAAGCACTGTGATAAGAACCCATTTGAACTACATCGACGAGCCTCAAACTCAACGAGACCCAACAAGGCTCCAAAGGACACCAATGTGGATCGAGTAATAGCGACTATTAGGTTTAAAGCCTAGTAAACTGACAACAATGTGCTATAGGAACTTATCGCCTATCAAAAATTCGTCAGAAAAAAATGTAATTAAGACGTCGATGGGGTTTGCTTCTGGATTTTAGAAACTGTTCGATATCTAAAGTGGTTTGGTTGTGCTAACTCATGTCCCGTTTCCACTTGTGAGTCCAAAGGGCTCTACTAAATCTAGGCGCCATCGCGTGTGAGGTTTCTGGCCTCAGTTCTCTCCAACTCTTCCCCAAATGCTGAGACTCCTCCTCAAATATTCTACGCCATGTATTTCTAAGTCGACCCACTTTTCTGCCATCTTGTTAAGTGGATTCCATTGAGTTGTCACCTTCTCGAAATGTTTGACCAATTTAATGCCATTTTCGTTGTTGGATGGTTGTGCCTATCAGTTCCTGAACCGTTCTCTGGTAAAGATGTTCGTTGGAGGCCAGAAAATCCTCAGAATGTTTCTACTAACGAGCGTTTGTAGTTTTTTTGTGACAGTAGAGGCCACTTTCCAAATGCTGGACCCATACAACCGCACGCATTCTACATTGAAACGGAACAGTCATAGTTTGATGTTAAAGCTGATAGCATTGCTTCGCCATTTTTTTGACATCATTCCAAACGCAGACTTCGTTTTGCCGACTCGTCTGTTAATATCTTCTTCGGTTCAACCATCGGTCGAGCCAATACTCCCAAGATATTGAAAGCTCTCAATTTTCTCTACCAGTTGTCCAGCGATGCTAACTTGAGATGATCAGTTCGTTCTGAGGCTGATAATCTTGGGTTTGGCTGTGTAAACCCCACGACGATTGTCTCTCTCTCAATACCCGCTGTTATTTGATGGAGTTCCATGATCCTACGTGGTCAACGTAGTCAAGATGTTTGAGTTGAAATGTAAGAGTCTATCGAATTCCTACATTTTCGAACGACAGGTCAGCGCGAAGTACATCGCTAATCACCAGTAAAAACAATATTGGTGAAAGAACGCAGCCTTGTCGAACCCCACTGTGGATCTGGATTTGGATTTCCTCTGAAAGCCTTTCCCTGTGAAGAACGTGGTACTTTGACACTTCATAACAGGCCTTAATAAAAGCTATTACTTTCTCTTGTTATGACCAGTTACAACCAGCACATCAGCATAGAAAGACCACTTCTTCTGACCTTCATGCAAATCCGGAAGTAATCTAGACAACATCAGTCGCGTAACCTTCCTGCGACGTTGCTTAATATTTTAAAAATTTCATTTTTTTAATATATTTTTCTTTTCGTAAAAGCACAGAAAGACTACATGTTTAATTTGCTTTATATCGTAATAAACATCAAACCCCATCGTAATGAAATGTGAGTAAAACATGAAAAATGTTACAACTTAAATAGTCTTAAATAGTAAAAGTTCTATAACGGCCGCTCTAATAAAGGCAGAGAAAAATTGTCAGAAAAGGACATAAAATGAATAACCAAAAAAATTGCTCATAACTTTTATTGCACAGTTGAACTAAATTCCTCCAATTTGTAAAATAATCATTGAGAGAGTAGAATCACGGGCTGTAGCTTTATTATTTGATATGCTTTTCTGGAAACAATGAATATATTTTGGGTTTAATAGTAGGCACTGTAAACTATCTACCTGCCTTTCCAGTGGCCAGGAATCAAGGACTTAATTTGAACGGACTTAATTTGAATTTAAACGATTGCAAACGATCTGATTTAGACACCCAGACTTACTTACTTACTTAAGTTGCGCTACAGTTTGGGGTGAACCTGGATCTCAATCAACATGGTCTTCCTGTTAGATAAGAAGATTCTGCGTGCCGGAGCGTTGGTGTTCATTCGTTCTACATATCCTAGCCATCTCCAACATTCAATGCGCAATTTTTTGACTAGGTTGATTTCGCTGTACAGCTCTCCGCTACGAACGGTTAAGGGACAAATCCACTCACACTTTCTGCAGAATGGAGGGGATTAACCAACTGCGACATCTCGGATAAAAGGATACGCTTTCTTAACTGGATCTTGGCATACCCGGCTGTCTCACCAATTTTCAACAACACACAGGCACATCCTAGTGCTAATTGGGTTTAGTTGAACCGCCACCTATACCTACTTACCTACCTAGCTCGGTATACAGCTCGTATAGTACGTGATTAAATATTCTCCTCCAAAACCCGTCAACGCATTCGGGACAGAATATTTTCCCAAGAAATGTTCGCTCGAAACGACTTAGAATATGTTCATTCGCTTTTGATAGTCCATGCTTTAGCATCATAAAGTAGAACGGGGATGATTAAGGTCTGCTTAGTGATTCGGGATAGGGCCTTTTTACTCAATTGTCTTCTCAACTCGAAGATACAGCGATTGGCAAGAATTATTCTACTTTTGATTTCCGATGAGATGTCAATATCGGAGGTAATAGCAAAGCCAAAGACAAAGACTTTTCTGGCCTAAAACCGCACTAATAGGGGCCAATCAGGTTGTTGGTGAAAGGTTTCAAAGTAGGGCAGATAATATCTTGTGCGCGATGTTGAGGAGGCTGGCACCCCTCTAGTTGGCGCAGTTGAGAGGGTCTGCTTTTTGTGGATCCCAGACAACCAGACTAGGTCTATCAAATAAAACTGTCTTCTCTTGGTACAGGAGCTGAGAAAGGAGAGATTGGTTTTTATTAAATTAGTCATGTTAGTGCCTTTGGCTGCTGTGCGAGCGACGTGAGTTCAAGACCCATCCATGTCCACCGAACATTGTTCGCGGTACCACCTGTAGTCGGGGAATGACGTGCCTCCGGGAGTATTGTTTGTCATAAAAGAGCTTCTCATTTCGCCGTTTGGAAATTCTAGGTCCCTTCCATTCGTTCGAAAAATGTTATACGCACAACATGAATGGTTGCAAGTAGCTTGGCTCTGACTCATCCCGAGCTGGTGCGTCAGCTATTCATTTTTAATCACGTGTGGTCGCCGTGGCTGAGTGATTAGTGCATTGAACTGCTGCGCGAGCAGCGTGAGTTCAAAAAATCCAGCAATGAAATAAGCGGTTCAAGTCCTGATGCAGAGAACGAATCGAATTGCAAGCCGAAAAAGAACCCTTGAAAAAATCATTTAACTTCAAAACCACGGAAGAACGCAGAAACTCTTAAAGAATACAAGAAACTCATCAATGAACGAATCAAGTCTGTGATCAAGAAACTCCAAAAGAGCACACAAAAGCACTTAACGCTCGAGGACTACCTTTGCACTTTTTTTTAATTAAGAACCAAGAAATCAACTTGTTTGGCTTGCTGATAATTTCAAAAATGTCAGGACGAACAATAGTGATCAAGTCGCCAGTTTTGGACTGTTCCCCAAAAAATTGTACCGAGAACAGAACAAAAACATCCCCAACAACATCGAATAGGCAAAGATCGGACGATAATCACGACAAACGTCAGTGTGAAATCCCAAAGTACACATCCTCCCTCGCAAAAGGGAAATTTCTTGAAATACAAGAATTGTATTTCAAAAAATGTATGTTAACAGACATTAAAACACTCGCGTTGCGAAAATTGTTTTCGTTTTACGCCAGTTGATCTCCGTTGGCTCACCCTGCACTAGTTGGCTAAAGTAGTGACTAAAAGACATTTCTCTTATCCATTAAAAAAAATAAACTCAGCACGAAATGGATGGATATATGTATGTTGAACTGGTAAACCACACCCAGTGTTTTTTTTTTTTAAAACATTTTTAAAACGATTTCTTTTTTGAGAGATAAGAACACATCCTGTTCTTGCCATATTAAAATGCCAACCGAATGGATATCAATTTACCCAAACACCATAATACCGCATGAGTTTTTCATGCATGTGTACATCTTTTATCACAAACTCTTCAGAAGAATCCTCTTCCGATGACACTTCAAGTTTCATTCGTCCTTTTTTCCCTGTTATTCCGTCAAATTGAGTGAAATACACATCGTTAGAGAGTCAGAGAGCACATGAGAGGGAGAATACAAAGCAGATTGAAATTGTGTTCCTTTTCTTTGCAAGCCAAACGCGATTAGGATCCTTTGTACGGGATATTTAAGAGACTTCGCAAATCCATAAAATCGCCAATTCCATTGGAAAAATACGGAAGCCGTTCCGCTTGAGATGCCAAAACATGTGAGAGTGAAAGTTTCCCTTCCCTTTTTTATTCAAGAAACATTCATAGGGCAATAGAATCGCAATAAAATCAAAGTAAGGAAGGGTAGTTCGTATAAATAATTGGAAACAAGAATAAGGAAGTTGATATTATTTAAAAGTCGTACAAACCAATGAAAGTTTTTATTTTTACTTTTACGAGTAAACTATTTAAGACGTTAACATTTTAAGGTTTGTTTTTATTATACACAATCATTGTATATAAGAAGTTAAATGAAGAGGCGGGCGCCTTGCTGATTTTATACCAGTTACAGAGAAGGGAAAGTTCTGAGATAACACATAAAATCCTCTTGCTACTCTTAAAGGAAAATCGAGAGCAAGGATTCACAATAGGATACCAAATGTTTCGTCGATAACCTGATTAATTAAAGGCAAACTGAATACTGTCTAAACAATCGTATGCCAAATGCCTTTTGAAAGATAAAGGAATACGAAAATTAGCAGAAAGTTGTTATTTTTTTGCGGAATGTCAATCAACTTCCCAAACAAAATAAGATATCTAGGAGTACTTTTAGAAATATGACTTAGTCCGATCCCGCATTGCGAAAATATCCCTTCCAAATCCACCACAGCTTTATGGAACAAGAGCATTGCGCAACAAGTTTGGTCTAAATCAATCCAAAAATACTTTTCGTGCAACTTTATAATAGGGGATCCGGTTTAGCTTTTAAGTATCCTAGGCCCTATGCCACTAACTGAACGTCACCTCGTATCAAGACAATTATTTGCTGAACATTTATTTTTCAACCTTTTTTTGCACTTGCCCAGCTCTCTAACACAGAAGAACACTTCCCTAAGGAACTTTCTATTACAGCGATCTATACAAATGTAGGAAGCTTTTCATGAGCTCCACACAATAGGCCTACCATTAGTCTAAATATGTTGGCTTTTACTGACAACCTTAACTATATTATATCACATTTCCCTTCTGGAGTTTGTCCATCAGCCACATAAGGTTAAAACTTGAAAATGGAACTCAACATCAGGACTTCATGCCCTGTAGCAAAAATTAATCAAAAAATATTTGTTCCTGTAAGTGGAAAACACCCCTATTGATTTGTCCAGCGAAGCAAAGTATCTTGGAGTAATACTTGACAAAACGCTTACCTGGAACTCGCACCTAAACATGGTTGCCAACAAGGCGACTAGGGCAATGTTCATGTGCCAACGCCTGTACGGCAAAACTTGGGGACTGAGCCCCAAAATGGTTTATTAGTCGTACAACGCCATAATCAAACCAATGATCACCTACGCGTCATTAGTGGCCAAAAACCCTGCAATCCACAACGCAGGAAAAGCTGGTTAAACTCTATCGCTTAGCCTGCGTGGATATCACCGGCGCTATGAGAACGTGCCCAACCGCAGCTATAGGAGCAATGCTTAACCTCACGCCGCTACATCTGGCAATACAAAAAGAAGCTATGCTTAGTGCTCTAAGGTTGCCTCAGATACTGGAATTAAAAGTCGGCGACTTTATAGGTCATCTGAGAATACTAGCATACATTCAGCGTGACCCAATTCTTAAGATTCCAGATACCATGCTCAAGAGATATCGTTTCTACAGAAGTTTCGAAGTTGTTATAGGCGCTCGCAGCGAATGGAGAAATGAAGGCCCTACTACACTACCAAATTCCCAAATCTGGTATACAGATGGTTCAAAATTGGAAAACGGCAGCACAGGTGCTGGAGTTTACGGTCAAAGCTTCCAACGCGCGACAGCGCTTGGAAAATCACCTACAGTATTTCAGGCGGAAGTCCACGCTATTGAATTATGTGCAAGAGAATGCCTGCGGATAAGAACTCAAGAAACCCGCATCTACATCTTTTCAGACAGTCAAGCAGCACTGTTAGCCCTTAAATCCTATACGGTAGGGTCAAAGCTTGTCTGGGACTGTCTCAACCTCCTCGAAAGCCTTGCATCGGTAAATAAGGTCACCTTAGCCTGGATCCCAGGACATAAAGGCTTCGAGGGTAATGAACGGGCTGACTGCCTGGCGAGAAGAGGCGCTTGCCGCCCACTCGTTGGTCCCGAACCCTGTTTTGGGGTACCACCCAACAGTGCCTACTCCAAGATAACACAATGGGAGATCAAAAAACACGCTGACTACTGGGCCAACCTCCGGGGCCTTAGGCAAGCGAAAAAGTTTATCAACCCCAACCTATATAAGGCTAAGACTTTACTTGATCTCACCAAAAACGAGTTAAGAACCTTAACGGGCTATCTGACAGGACATTGTCCACTCAAACATGTCCATTAATGCGAATACATCTCACGACCAAAAATGCCACCAAATCCACTCCATAAAAAAAAGACTTAGACAAAATCTTATGCTAAAGCGCAGAAAACCACGAAATACCACGCTTAACCATGTGATGAGAAGAAATTGCCTCGGAGACTGAATGGACAATTCAAATCGTTCGTCATTAATCATTGCATATTATAAAGGGTTTTTCAATAGGGACGCTACAAAAGTAGAGCGACAGGGACAGCAAACGACGCCATATTTTTCTTGCGGTTTTTTGACATTTCTCTTCAGTTAGGTTTGCCATTTCATGATAGAAAGATATACGAGCCAACAACGAGTCCAAATTATTAAAATTTACTACCGAAATTCGGAGTCAGTGGCCTCAACGTTAAGAGCGCTACGTCCAATTTATGGTCGTCATAATCGTCCTAGCAGATCAACAATTGAGCGTCTAGTGGAAAAATTTGAATTCACAGGCACAGTACAAAATGTTCCCGTGCCAGTAAGACAAAGAAGTGCCCGTAGTGTCGAGAATATTGCTGCCGCTGAGGCTTCAGTTGCAGAAAGCCCAAATGTGTCTCTCACACGTCGTTCTCAAGTGTTGGGCATCTCTGTGACGTCGTTGTGGCGAATTTTGCGAAAAGATCTTGGCCTACATCCTTACAAGATTAAATTGACGCAAGAACTGAAGCCGCTTGACCACCAGAAGCGTCGTATGTTCGTGAATTGGGCTGAGCAACAACTTGAAAATGATTCGGATTTTCATCGAAAAATCATCTTCAGCGATGAGGCTCATTTCTGGCTGGATGGCTTCGTCAATAAACAAAATATGCGGTATTGGTCAGGCAGCAATCCACACGTACTCCATGAGTCATCATTGCATCCCGAAAAAATTACGGTTTGGTGTGGTTTATGGGCCGGCGGCGTCATTGGGCCGTACTTCTTCCGTGATGAACGTGTTATCTCACGAAATGGTCCAGTCGCTTGGCCGCCTCGGTCGTGCGATTTGACGCCGTTAGACTATTTTCTGTGGGGCTACGTCAAGTCTATGGTCTATGCCAACAAGCCAGCGACGATTGTTGAACTTCGTACGAATATCGAACGTGAAATTGCAGCAGTATCGGCCGATTTATGCTTGAAAACCGTCGAAAATTAGGTTCAGCGTCTGGACTTCTGCAAGCGTGCCCGTGGTGGCCATGCAAAAGAAATCGAGTTCCATGTCACATAATGGCATCGAACGTACTTTCACAGGAATAAAGAATTTCATTGATATCCAAAACCGTTTTTGTTTTATTTAAAAAAACTTTTGTAGCGCTCTTATTGCAAAACCCTGTATATGTACGTATGATAGCCAAAAATAAGACGAATTTTAAAGTCAAAAAGTATCAGCCAATTTGTGACCAGCTAAGTTCTGAATACAGTCCCGTCAGATGGAGGTCTCTAAATGATAGTACTGGCCAAAACACCAACCACTGAGCCATGGCGACTACGAATGTAGCAATTAATGACTAAAAATTAAAACAACAGTGAACGGGAATGAAAAATCCCGCCATGCAATTTAAATTGAGTGCTCGTAGTAATGGGACGCCTTTAAGTAAATATGTATAAGCCTTTTTAAATCCTTTTAAAGGTGCTTTACGTGCCTTCTCTAAATCGAACTTTCTTTGGGACCTGCTTGTTGTTATTATTTTTAATTTTTTTTTTTTACCACCGAGTATAATTTGTACATGTCGTAGACAATAAGCTAATTAGTGTACACTTTTTTTTATTATCCCTGCTTTCCTTTTTATATTGTAGATCAGTGCCGTAGTACTTTGTTTTTATTGTTTTGGGGATTTGTCGTGCTCGTTTTAATAAAATTGAAAGAGGAGTGTTCGTTGAATGTTTTGGCTTTGTTAGTATCTCTTTGTACATAAATACTCGTCAGAGCTGCCAAGTCTTTAGTTTAGGTGTACCAGTGCACAAGTAAAAATATAAAAACCTTGAGTAAGTTTCCGGTGATTTTAAACAACTATGTATGTTGGTGTCACTGTCATATTCGTGTTGATTGCTTTATTTGAAGTTTACAATTCCATAGTTGACACTGAAGACAGATATTGCCTTGAGATAGTTAAAAACTTGAATTGAATTCGTAGACCACGCCAGAAATCTGGGGCAACAAGATTAGTTAGAGGCTGAATATACAAGACCGCGTAAGGAAAGTCTCAATCACTCTATAATCCTGCCGAAAAGCTCTGGATCGGAAAAGGGGCCTAAAGTAGTCCACTGGATTTATACGCCGGTAAAGAGATTGATCCTGATCTACGGGGTAATGGTTTGGTGGACAAAAAACTTAATACTAGCCTACTTGGAAGAATACAGAGGCTATTATGCATCTAAATAACGGGTGCCCTAAAAACAACACCTACGTCTGCATTGCAGGCAATGTTTTACCTGATTCCTGTTCATATCTTCGGGAAGCTAATGGCAGCCAAAGCGGCGCTTAGTCTCAGGGAATTATCTCAATTGGATAGCACGACAACGGGACACTCTAGTATACTGAATGACAAAAATACTATCCCTAGTAGAACGGACTATATTGTCCTTCATCTTAACTTTAAAGCCAGATACGGAACTCAGATTCCTAGTGGAAGAGCTTGGGAATCAGCTGCAGTTTTGAGCGATTCCGCGAAGCTGTTAACTCTTTAGATTGTAGTGCTATTGTACTATACATAGATAGTCAGGCAGCTATTAAAGCCTTGGAATCGCCGACATTAGGATCAAGGTTGGTTAAACAATGCCCGAGATCTCCTAACGAGATTGTAGACAGATACGACGTAAACCTGTGCTGGGTTCCAGGACATGCAGATGTTTCCGACAACTGCAGGACGGACGCGCTGGAAAAAGAAGGCGCAGGACGGCTTCTTCCCTAAAACCTGCCAGAACCTTCTGCTTCTGTCTACTCGATCGAATTCCTTCTTGATACCGATGCCAGGAAATTTGCAAACAAAAGGTGGAACAACATCAGTATTTGTCTCTTTTCAAAACAAATCTGGCCGAAGCTGCATTTAAAAAAGGCGGAGAGACTTTTAACTACAAACCGGAAAAATCTAGGTTCACTGGTAGGAGTTGTCACCGGACACTGCTTGATAGAAAGACATGCGTTCAGATTAGGGGTCCCCTCCAATGTTTTCTGTAGAAGCTGTAGAAATGAAGAGGAGGAGGAAACTACTACCCATCTATTGTGCACTTTTCCTGCCCTTGTGAAATTAAGAAGGAAAACCCTCGAGGAATACTTTTACGATGATCTTATCGATCTAGCCGAACTCGATATAAGAAACTTTATCTCCGGGTCAGACTGGTTCAACTTATAAGGTTAATACCTCTATGGCTACCCACCGTGATGCACTTGTAGCACATTGTCTAGTCTCTGGTGCTGGTAAGCCGATTTTCTTCATCGTCGTATTACAATGGGTTAATCTGGTTTAAGTGCGTCTGAAAGGGGGCAGCCACCTCACCTAACCCAACCAAGCCTTCGGTTCATTTTCTGCATGGATTGTGAGTGGGGGAGGAGATACAACGACGACATGTACGGGGTGCACAGGGACATCGATTTAACCAGAAGAGTGAACTAACTGACTAAAGTGGCTGGGTCAGGTAGAACTAATGTACACCAATGCTCGGGCCCGGCATCTTCCAATGAGCCTTCTAGCTTACACGATTTTTCGAAGTGCGGTTTTCTTGTGAAATCTCAGGTTTAAACCAGCAAACCATGAATAATTTGTGATTCGAAAACCCTATCAAAAGATCATAGGGATATAACCAGAAAGGTGTAATGTCGTGTAAACAAGTTTTTCTTGTCGAAATGGGTACATGTATTAAGTAAAATTATAACAGGTATGTAAGACATATGTAACACTGACATGAAGGTCTAGAAGAAGCTTCGGTTTCACTGTAGTGCTCTCCTTTCCTAATTTCGAATTCGCTGGTTTTTTGGGCTCTCCCCTTCACATTCGTTTTAATCTCGTCATCATTTCTTGTATCATTCTGACTCATAAGTGAAAATAAAATTTCACTAGTTGCGGTGGCATTTTTGAGCTCCACCTAATTTTGTGGTCGCAGCGATAATCTTATAAAACTAAAATCAGTGAGCAGCTTGTTTACTTTATAATAAAAAAAATATCGTCTCTCAAATGAAAATGCATTGTATGTATAGTATGATATTTCGAAACTGTATAGTACAATTCCGACAGTACATCCTCTTCATAAAGTGAACAACAGAAAACCAGAAAGTTTACCATACGAACACTTTGAGTTTACGACGTAATTGAATTATTTTATTATTGTATAAAGGATTAATGGAGATAGAAGCCTAATTGACTATGTAGCTGACATTTAAACCCACATACTCTGAACTAATAGCTTCATTAAGAACTCTTCTGTCCATTTTTATTCTTTTGAAAATGTCAAACACATTTTGTGCTCATAATTAAATTACATTTGGCACGGACTTGAAATGTCATTTTGTATTCATACACGTAGCGACTTACATTAACTTAAATAAAACAAATTCTACTCGTATGTAGGTGGTTCGACCTAAGGCAAAACTGAATCAACATTTAAAATATACAACCTCTTTGCATACGCTGCAAAGTTTGTTTAATTTTTTTAATGGTTTTTGATGACTGGTTAAGTTTTAAAAATGGTGGCCATAATCCCACAAATTGAATTTTATATAAGGAACCAACTGTTTGCGGAAATCTTTATGTCAATTTAAGGACAATTCCAAAGATGTTATTCGATTATATATATTCTAGACATCTAACTTTAGATGATACATGGTCAATGTACAAATGTTTTACCAAGCTGTGCTTTTCAGAAAAAATAAAAAAATATTCAATGTTTCAACACAAAGTCTGTATATACAGCTCAAGGTTAGCTGATTGACCTCCTCTTGAACTGCTTAATTGTGTATCTTCTTCAAACGAGTTTGTCGTCATTCTTATTTTGCTCTGCTGTGCTCTCTTTCACTCATCACTCGCACTCATCACTTCTCCGAAAGTTGCCGAGAAGTTTAACGCGAGTTCAGGCAATTCCTTGACATTCACCTAATATGTGTGTTATGTCCTCAGCGGCGCATAGGTCGTTGCAGTATCTGCAGACATCTGCAGCTGAGAGCTCTAATCTTTTAGCATGCTTCCTGGGAAGACAATGACCGGACAGGATGCCAGTGACTAATTGTAGTTGTGTCCTGCTTAAGTTGATAATATCTCTTGTTTTCCTGTGATCCAGAGCAGGCCATAGATCCTTGGATACCCTATGCCCACTTATGTTGGACCATCTCTGATTTGCCTTACTTACATAGGAAGGAGGATCCACGGTAGTTTTTCCCTCCTTGTGTTGCCGCTCTCCACCTAGTCTGGCCAGTTCGTCGGCCCTTGCGTTTCCCTCAATGTCGTAATGGCCCTGCACCCAACAAAGTCTTACTCGATTCTGCACGCACAATCCCTTCAACATTACGCGACATTTCATATCTGAGGACATTTGATTCTAGAGCTTTAAGTGCGGCCTGACTATCAATGTAAATGGCGATATTCCTTCCAGATATCGATTTCATCACTAGTGATTGCGTAGCTATAAGCACAGCCAGAACCTCTGCTTGGAATACGCTAGAAGTATCCGGAAGTCTTATGGAAACGAGGTCTGCCTCTTTGGAGTAAATCCCGGAACCGTTGGCGGTTTTTGAACCATTCGTGAAAACCGCAATCTCATCCTCTGAGTTGACAGTTGCCAGTCTTTCCTGTCAGGATACGAAATGATCCTAACCTAAGTCGATGTTGCTGTATAGCCCGTACAGTTCGTCGTTGTATTTCGTCCTCCATTCGCCGTCTATGCAGACGGGATCGAAAATCATCCGAAGAATTTTCCTCTCGAAACAGTTAAGAGCAACCTCATCCACTTTTGACAGAGTCCATGCCACTGCGCCGTAGAGCTGGACTGGGATGATTAAGGTCTTATACAAGGTCACTTTAGTCGTTCGGTATAGGGGTTTGTTACTCAATAACCTTCTTAGCCCAAAGAAGCAGCGATTGGCAAGAGATATTTTTCGTTTGATCTCAGTGCTGGTGTCGTTGTCTGAGTTTATAGCGGATCCTAGGTAGACGAAGTTATAGCTGTCGATAGTGACGTTCTGTCCGAGACGTCGGTGTTGAGTATTCTTTTCTTGTTGAGAGCATATACTCGTTCTTGTCCTCATTGACCGCTAAACCCATCTTCGCCGCCTCCGTCTCGATACTCACGAACGCACCAGTGACATCACACTGCGTTCTTCCGATTATGTCAATATCGTCAGCTTATGCTAGTAACTGGACGGACTTTCGAAAGATTGTGCATCTGGTGTTGGAGCGTGAGTTTTACACAACTCTTTCAAGAAAGATGTTGAAGAAGTCGCATGCTAGCGCGTCGCCTTGCCTAAATCCCTCTTTGACATCAAAGGTCTCGGTGAGGTCTTGACCGACCTTGATGGAGCAACGTGCATTCTCCATCGTTATCCTGCACAGACCGATGAGTTTGGCAGGGATGCCAAAGCTAGACATGGCTCTGTATAGATCGTCTCTATAGATGCTGTCATATGCGGCCTTAAAATCAATGAATAAGTGGTGGGTATCGATCGTAAGTTCTTGGGTTTTCTCCAAGATCTGCCGCAGAGTGAACATTTGGGCCATGGTGGACTTTCTTGGCCTAAGGCCACACTGATATGGAACAATCAGGTCGACTTTGGGCGTTCACACAACATGGCAGATAAGATCTTGTAGGCGATGTTAAGAAGACTGTTGCTTTTGTTGTTGGCGCCGTTCAATGGGTATCCTTTCGGGCAAACAATGCTGAGGTTCCATTCATCGGGCATACTTTGCTCCTATTTCACAGATGAGTTGGTGCATGCTTCTTACCAAAGGTCTGCTAGTATAAAATGAAAATGATAGCTTAGAGGCATTTGAGTGAAGCTTACTCAAAGCATCAGGTTACCCTTTCAAGTAAACGAAGTATGTAGTATACATATACTGTTAACGAAATTCGAATGCTCAGAATTGATTTAACAAATATAATACGTATACACGCGTTTGATTAATCAAAGAAGATTTTCCAAAATGGACAGCAAAATCATTGTTCCTTACAAAATCTTCCATCATTACTACATATGTGTATATATGTCCATTCAGGATATCACATTTGTCAGAAAGTAGGTCATCTGTGAGTCCACAAAACCATCTTTCATTGATTTTCATAACACAAATCAATCTTGATCCTTACGAAGTCATCCGTATGAATGCTCTGGGGATACATGTAACCTGTCCTCCGATAATTTTCTTCTCCGTTTGAAAACTTCTATGATATAGAGGTGTGTGGTGAGTTCAGAATATATTCGCACATTTAATTGAATTAATCAACCCAAAGCCACATCAAATGGAAACAAATGGAATCAATATGCGTGTGCCATGTCATGTCTAAAGAGTTTTGCCATTATTACCATGGTATTAAACTTCTTGCCGTGTGTTTTTCAGTAATTGCATTACAGCTTACAATTGTCAAACAATTTTGGTCATGCTATTAAGCTGAGCTTGGGTACACTTTATTGGTTAAAACCTCATTTCACTTCTGACCTAGGTCCAGCGGGCAAAGCAAAGCAATAACTGAAATTGGCAATCGAGGAAAATATCGAATAATCCCATCAGGATGTCAGGGGATAATAAGTGCCACGTGCCGTCTCTCCTGTCCTGTGTCCTGAGTCCTGTGTAACCCATTTATTTTGTTAGCTTTTGCGTGGAACATGATTCAATGTCCAACAATGTTGAATGGAAGTTGTTGTTGTGTTAGTCCAACACCTACCCGAAAAAAAACAAGTGAACTCCAAAGTTATCTGCGACATCGACTTGAACAGTAAAGGGTACCATTTAAGAAGAAACAAAATGTAATAATCGATCTGCGTATGGCGGTTGTATTTGGATTGCGGGGGGAGGAAAATTTGCGAAAAAAACAAACCATGTGCAATCAATGCTTGAAAGCGATTTTATGGAATCTTGTGGATTTCAAGAATGTGTGGGCTAAAAATAAATAAATTCTTCTGAGGGTTCACGACGGTAAATAAGTAAATAATATTCAAATAACACTGGTGAGTACCTTAGGCTATGTAGGTTTACTTGATTTACTTGGAGTATGCGGAAATATTAGATTGTAATGGAAGCGCTTTTCTTTGTTCGAATATTTAAATTTTAAGTCGCCATAACGCTTTGAGCTAAAGCTACCTGTGGGAATCAATGTTCATTTTGTTGTGACAACGAGGTGTATCATAGGTTTCATTACAAAGAAATGCATCGCCCTATTTTCGATCGTTATTGGCCTAAGGTGGATTTCCTGATGTTGGCAAGGGCTGGACACGTGCAGAGGAAATGTGCAGTAGAGTTCTCTTCCTCGTCTCTGCAGCTCCTGCAAAATTCGTTACCTACTATGTCAAGGCGTTGAACATGCCTGCCTAAGATGCAGTGTCCCGTGAAGTCGTATTTTAAGTCGTTTTAATGCTTTTGATCTTCTTAGCTGCCGAAATGAGATTTCTTCGTTGTATTCCTGGGGTAACTCGTCCAAATCGTGTTAGGAACACCAGAATACGCGAGGCACTCAATGTCAAGCAGCTACTTCTTCGTACGGAGAGGTCCATACTTCGATGGACCGGGCACGTTCAACGCATGTCCCCAACTCGACTTCTAAGACGTGTCATGGAATCCGTGTCATCAGGTAGGCTTCCACTTGGTAGGCCTAGGATGAGATGAATCGACCAAGTCCGAAATCTCATCTTTACTCATATGGGGATAGTTCCTGATGATTTATAGTCGATGGGGGAAGATCGGTAGATGTGGAGATGTGGAGAGTCCACTTAAGCACCCAAACCCCGCGACCGTCATTACGAGTCATTGAAAATGATGATGATGATCTTTGTAGATCCAGGATAGGCTAGATTAGCCTGGCTTTTTTGCAATAATCTACGATTTTCTTTCGACAGAGCCTCGGTGGAAGCCAGATGTATAACAAACAACATAGGCACTTTGGCTTAATCGATCTTACTGTCGTCCGTACATTGAGAGCATTGTCTGGCTTATTCCTCAGCCGCACAGTTCCCGTGAATGTCGCAGTGACCTGGGACCCAATAAAGTGTAACGTTATACTGGTTAGCGATATCGTTTAGAGACACACGGCAGTGTGTCACTGCCCTAGATTTTATGGCGGATGATAGGTCCGATGTTTGATCACAGTACATACATATATATGTATGTAGAATAGACCTGGATGAGGTATTGCAACAAGAAAAGCAACCACTTTGACATTGTTTCAGAAAAATTTTCAATATCTTCTTCTTTTATCTTCTTCTTCTTCTATATATATAAAAATGAGTTTCATATGTTTGTCCTTTTATATCTCGAGTTTGGCAACACCAAATTTTATGGTTCTTTTTTTGTTGGAAAGGTATTCTTTTGTAGCAGGTTTGTATGTAAAAAAACAATACCTTTCCAAAGAAAAACTCATCGAAATCGGAATTGCAAAACTGGAGATAAAAATCGATATTTTTGTCAGCCATTTTAACAGAGATGTCGCGTCGCGTATACCAAATACACGGCAAGCAGGTCTGTTAAGCCAACGAAGTGAGTGAACAGAGAACAAACATCGTTTCTCCGTTTCTACCACTCATACCACAGATTAGTTAATATAGAGATATTCGATTTCCGTCCCCCTATCCGCGCGACGCCCAAAATCAACTGTTATTATGTTCGCAGAGATCAGCCAGTTTACAAATCATGGAATGTTATATCAAGTACTGGAATGTTTAAAATAATAATCAATTTTATTGTGAATATGTGCAAATTCACGTTTTTAAAACAATTATTCTGACTGAAAAGTGAGATTGCGGAGTCGAAATACAATAAATATATGAAATTGGCTTAGAAAAACACAAACTCATGTTTTCGTGAGCTAAATTGTTTTTGTTAAAGTTCATCATCAGTGTTTCTATTACAAAAGATGGAGAAAAACATTCAACACAAAAAAAAGTTTCCTGCGTAGATACGCCCTGGACTGGTTCTAGAATGTAAAATTAGATTAGATATTCGAAAATATTCGAAATTTTTTCAAACTTTCTTTACATAATACAAAAATTTTAACAATTTCGTATTTGGTATTTCGTATAAAGATTCCGTTAAATTCAAATATTTTTAAAAAGGCAATAGTTGCTGAACAAGCTCCCCCACACTGTCGTCGATATGCCGCCATTGTGTAGTGAATGACTGGATTTTGCTACATATGTGTTGTTTTTCGAGTAGCCCAGAATTTTGCGAACATATGTTCGACGATTTCCCGCCTTTTTGGGTTTCCGGTGTTTTCTTATGGTCAACTGTATGTTGGGTAGGCAAATCGACCGCACTTTTTATTTACGTAAAAGATGGAAAAACCAAAAATGTTGTTTATAAGAAAGCATTAGAATAAAATGTAAAATATTTTAAAAACGAATTTTATTCAAAGTTTTCTTTCCGCTCTCTTAAGCTTTAGCATTTCTCAAGCCTGACGAATTGAAAGAATTCTATGCCTCTTAACTAAACTGAATTTTTTTTAGAGGGAACAGCTTCTTGGAAATGTGCTCAGCGAAGCGGGCATGGGTTTGCTAGTAAATTATAAATACTTGCTCTATATTGAATTAGATGCATTGCAGGCCTTAATTATTCATCAGTGTTCATCAGGTGGGGAACAAACTGTGAACACAATTATTATTTACATACACATGTCTAGCTATATAATTTAAGGTGTTGCTCGGGTTAGGTTATGCGAAAACGATTGGTAGAAATCGCTTCCTGGTTCAAAGTATCATCATAGAAAAATAAAAATACATATAATAGTGCATTTGAATTTTAAGAAGCCCCTGAACGAAGTGTGATCTGTATTAATGAACCTGACAAATACTTGTATAAACGATTTCTGAAAATATTTCATTTGAAGTTATAGATCCGCAGATATTGACAGCACTAAGGGGTACAAGGGCATTTTGTTCCTGAGTTGATCCTGTCTTTAAAGCTACTTTTAGGATATTGCTAACACTATTGTACCGATCGAAACGCCGCTTTTAAGTTTATAAGAGAGTAGGTACTTTCCACATCCATCCACATACCGACTACATCATTCCAAACTCAGACTTCGATAAAAGATTAAATAACAAAACACCGAGAAGAGAAGAATGTACCCTCAGTGTGAACAAAAGGGTCTATGTACACAGACGGATCAAAAATAAATGATGGCACTGATGCCTGCATCTTGTGCGAATCAAGGGGGGAAAACTCGGAGATGGCTAAAGCGTCCGTGATAACTGCTAAACTAATCAACAATGACGACAACATTCTCAAAAAACTGTTCCCATCTATGTTGACAGTCAGGCGTCCATCACGACCCTGCAGTCCCATATTCTCAAAGTTATATTAAATCAACGGCAAAAAAGGTAACCTTTTGTTGGGTATCAGGCCACAAAGATTTATCTGGAAATTAAGTGGCGTATGAATTTCCCAGGAAGGGTGCAGAACTATATCCTGCCAGTTTCAAGGACTCTTAACAGAGAAATAAATTACCAGGGTTTATACGGGATAGTGTGATACGGCAACATGTGCAGTAGTCAATCTTGTCGAAAGGTTATATGAATCTTTTCAAGTGTCCGTACAGGGTATTGTGCGATAAGAATCCACGTGAAACGACTGGGGTTACTCCACAACGACTACTGTAGAAGCTGCAGGAACGAAGAAAAAATAAAATCCAACTGACAATTGCTGTGCGTAGGTCCCATGTTAGGCAGTAGAAGAAGGTAGGATCTTCTTCTAGGGGCTCAAGGAGCTTTATATTGCCGAACTTAGACTTCCATAAGGGAAAGTTGTTTCATGAATACAATGGTCCCGTTTGAGATTCAAGTGAGTCACGGTGATCAAAGATTCAATATCCCCTTTTTTCTTATGTTATACTTTTAGTCCTACCAGCATATCTATAATCGGGGACCTCCCTTGTTGGATTACGTATTTGCGAAGCAAGTTTTTGTACCCTGGGTAACTAAACGTTAGTTACTTTTAAGTTTTATTTTAGCTCGTTCTTGTTTTTCAAAATCGATTCACAAGTTTTGCATAGGCAGATATAACTGATTTCAATGGCAGTTTGGCAAACTCGGTGGGACAAGACAACAAAAAGCAAATGGACCTACAAGTTAATTCTGACTATCAAGTTTTAGACAAACCGTGTACACGGGAATTGTAACAATTATCTTACGCAGTTTCTCTCCAGCTACTGTGGCTATCGCAAATTTCCACACCGATTTGGATTTCTACACAGACTGTCTAGATCAGGAGATAGTCACGGACAACGCACTATTTCATTGTTGACGACTAACTTGCCAAGTCCGTAGTTCCTAACAGCTCAAATTATGCGATCAGAGGACAATGGATTGGTAATATGTAACAAATACACCTAGCCTAGCATAAATTGCCAGTGATATAATACCTAACGGCAGTCCCGCGGGATTATTGTAATTATTAGTGGGGAGCGGTTTGTCCACTCTAGCACTGCGGTCTCATATTGTGCTTTCCCATGAATTTAGAGCAGTTTGCCTACTCCAGAGGATGTCAGGAAGCTAATCAGCCTCTCAGGGTGGAGCGTGGCAAGCGCCGTTGATGAAACGAGTTCACTGCCTAGGGTCCGTTTTCTCACATGGATAAGGGCGGGACATCCTGTGACGATGTGGAGAGAGCTTTCATCGCTCTCCAAGCACAGTCTGCAGGTAGGGTCCGGTGACAGGCCAATCTTGTGAAGATGCCCTTTTAGGCGGCAGTGGCCACTTAGAATGCCGGTTAGCATTTTCGGGTGGTTCCTGCTCAGGTTTAAGATAAATTTGGATTTCTTTTGCGATATATATGGGGAAAGAAGTGTTTGGTACATTTCTGTCCTACACTTTCCATCCAAACTGTATTGGATTTGAGCAGGGATTGCTCCCTCATGAAGTTATTAAAAATAGCTTTGTTTACTCCACAGGCTGGTTCAGGACCAGTGAGAGGGGTGGTCGCATCTATCTTGGCCAGTGAATTCGCTGTTTCATTGCCGGCGTGGCCTTTGTGAGCAGGGATCCAGTGTAGTATGACCAAGTTGTTTTTTTCCAGTTCTAGAAGCAATTTGACTGTCTCTAGAATTAGTTTTGCTTATATTGTGGCTGAAATCAGTGCTTTCACGGCAGCTTGACTGTCAGAGAAGATAAAAATGGGTTTGCCACGGGGTTTAGAGAGCAAGCTTAAACTTGTGCACTGGTTTATGGCAAATATTTCTGCCTGGAAGATCGATGAGTACGTGCCTAGACTCACCGATGGGTTAGTGCTAGATGACTCTCCGAATATTCCAGCCCCAGATCCACTGTCCATTTTAGAGCCGTCTGTATACCATACTTGGTCATACTCTGAGGGACGGGGTTTGAATTTTTTCCAGTCATCACTGGGGAGGATGACTACTGAGTAATTTCGTTTGAAGCAATACCTTGGGAGAAAGTCATCCAACGGCATGCTGAACTCTCTGCTTTGGAGCAGAAAGGAAAGCATGTTAAGGTGGCCATCAGGGGGATGTTCGGAACTGATAATGTTTAGATGGAAAAGCCTGTGCAGGCTGAATTTAGCCTGGGTTTGGACATGGACTGGTAGGCAGACAATGGCATTAAGCGAGGCGGTGGGAGTGGAGCGCATGCAGATCATGCAGATTTAAGCTAGGCGCTGCACCCGTTCCAATTTCTTGGCTGTGGTGGCCGTTGTCCTGCGGGATAATGGTTAAAGTGATGTCTGCCCGGCTGTCTGAGAGTATTGCAATACATGGGGTTGAATTAAGCGTATCTCTGAAATATTGCTGAAATATCCTGGCAAATGCTCCTAGGGATTCCGAGTGTTTTGTCCTCGGTCTGTATACCCCTATCCCAGTTGGCGTGGATATTTTACACCATCCGTCTACCACTTGATGCAATTTGGTTCAATAAAAACACGTCGAATTCATTGCTCCATTCTTTTTTGCTGCCTGTTTTGGAATTGAACTTCCTTTTGAAGCAGTAGCTCCCAATTATATTGTCCCTAGGTAGGTTGAACAGGAGGATTGTGTAGCGCCTTTTATTTCCGCAATACATTTCTCGCTCTTTTACTGATTCGGAATAGTGCTTCCTTTGATAATCTTTCTAGCAAGATGGGTAGTGGGGATAAAAACGGAATAATTTCCAGTGCTGCCGTAGGCTATGTGCGCATGGGACCTATCATAGCCAAGCCATCATGGTGTATATTCAAAGTAGCGTCTTCGGTTTACAGCCCCAAGTTTTCCCTGATAGATTTCTAGAAATTATTACGGCTCGGGTAGCCTGGGAAGCTATGGTTTCCAGATCCTTGTTCCACAGCAGCTTGGTGTCTAGTGTTAGCCGTAGATATTTAACTTGCTGTTGTGGTTCAATTCTTGTGTTATCCAGCATTACTGTGTGCATGCGCTTTAGTTTTTTCCTAGTGAATGACACCATTGTGATTTTTGTCGGATGGAATGTCCGACACCATTCCTTTGTTACTCTACTCTTGTTAGTGTTTCTTCGAACTTACCCCTTGCAATTATGTATAACGATTTCACAAGACTCTTATCGCTGTTTCTGCTTTCCTAGTTTTTAACATTTCCCCTATCCATCTAGATATTATGCTATTTCCTTCCTTCTTTACAAACTTATCGCTTCATGATTCTTGCACTTGGGTTGTTAGTTCGTAAAGCGCCTTTTCTGTCGTCCTGCTAGCGATATGCATGTTGCTTCTCATGGAGAGTAATTCTCTCAAGGACAGTTGCTCTTATCTGATTATCTATGATCTTAGGTAGGTTGTAATCCTTACATTCTATTTTTGGAATAACGATTATCTTTGCCCTCCATAAGGGTTTCGTCATATAGCTGAATGCTAGCCCGCTTCTTATTACATTGATCTACCTCTCTCAAGTAGAGCAGGAAAGTTTTTGTCCACTTCTGTGGCTGCCATCCAGTCATCTCTGCTGGATCTTCTCTGAGCTACTGACCCATCCTCACGGTAGTGGGCTCGGCATCCCGGGAAATAAGTATTTAGTAAGAGGAGCACTATTTGTTCTTCATTTTCGGTGTACCTGGCGCCTTCTTTTTCAGGCATTTATTGCTTCTGCTTTGCTTTTATACAGGGCCTCATATAGTCTGGCCGCTGCTGGCATAAATGATATCTCTTCCAGAATATTCTGAAACTGTTGCGCATAGCATTTTGGTTTGCCCCAGACCAGCCGTCTTGTTGAGAATATCGCAGCTGTGGCTGAAAATGTCTCAGAGGACCCCGGAGTATCGACCAGACGACGTGCCACGCAATTGGGCATCAATCGGCGGTCTTTACGGAGAATTTCGGTAAAAGACTGTAAGATATTCCCTTACAAAGTGCAGATAGTGCTACAGCTGTTAGCTGTTCACCGCCAAGCGCGTGTAGCCATCCTGAATCCTGACCACGAGGGAGACAACTTTTCATCGAAAATCATCATGAATGACGAGGCCCACTTCTATCTCTGTGGATACGTGAGCACAATTATCATTCCCGGGGCATTACACCCGTTCAAAGTTACTGCATGGTGTGCTGTTTACGCTAGAGGCGTCCTTTTTTCGAAAACGCTGCGAGCCAAACGACAAATAAGCGCTACAAAGCCATGCGCGACGACTTTCTCCTTCCTCAATTGGATGAATTGGGACTGGAGAACATGTGGTTCCAACAGGATGGGGCAACGGCACATACTGCACGAGCCACAACTGAAATTCTGAGGACTGCATTTCTGGGTTGCATAATCTCTCGTTTTGGTGATTTACACTGGGCGGTAGGATCCGTTCTAGAGTTCTTTTTGTGGGTTTTTTTTTAAGTCACGAGTCTATGTCATCAAGCCTCAGACTCTTGAAGCCCTCAAAAAGAATATCCATCGAGAATGCGAGGACTTATCGTCGGAAGTTCTGGCAAGAGTGATGAATATAATTTTCTCGACTTAATGGAGAAAAATTTAAGACATCAAATAAACATAATCCAAAATCAGAACCAAATTTTGTCATTCATAAAAAAAGTACAGCCAAAAAAACATTGGGTAACAACTTTTGCGCCACCTTGTAGCATTTACCACGGTAGTATTTTTTTTTATATGTCTGCTACCAGTCTAACAGTAAAAAATGAAAATTTCTGCAATTACATTTTTTTTAATTCGAAATTCTCTATAATGAAGAACAACATTTCATCTGAATTAACAAACCCAATTACGATTCCTATTACACATATTAAAACTCCACAGATACATACGTACGATACGATATGAAAGGTGAGGTTGTTAGGTTAATGATAAAACGATTTTGTATTTTTTCTTCGCTTCACGCTACTTGCCAATTAACGGTGAAGAATGATTTTATGGCCATTTAAGTACATATAGCTCCATTTAAGAAGTTGCTTTGCTAATTGTTTTATTGGCTGTGCACAGCAATGGCAAATAATTAAAAATGTAAGGTCTTAATTGAAATTTAGAATGCAAGTGCCCACAACTGTTTTGTGTGTGTATTGAGACGTAATCTTTAATAAAAAAAGTAAGGGTCAAAAAGTCAGTATAAACATACATACAAATGTACAATTTTTTACTACGAACAAATAAAAATAATCTGCGATTACTTTGTCTGTCTATTGTTTTGTTTTGTTTTTGGTTCCACCAATAGATGTGGAATCTGCTAAGGAATCTGCCCAATTCGCAAACCTGAGTTTTCGATGTCAGGAATACGCTTTCTTTTTAACACACTTTAACCTTCGCACTCATAGTATCTCCCCGGGTGGATAATTCGATTTTCATTTGCTAATAATCCAGCAAATCTGATGAAAACTCGTTTTTTTATGTACGTAAGTTACCGGGTAGATATAGGAATCTATGTGAATGTTACCTACTTTTCCTAATACAGTTGCGACGGAAATCATCGGTATTTTTGAAGGGAGCAACTAGGTCCTTCATAATCTCTACTTTTCCGGTGTAAATTTGACCATTCAGCGTATAAAAGGTTGAAGCGCATCGCCAGCCCTCCAGATCTTTTTGCTGGTTTTGATGGCCTATATTGAATGAACTGAGTACGGCTTCTTTATCTGTTCGTCCACAGTAGTGGTCTCATGAGGCCTGAAATGGGCCTTAAAATTTGAGTTGATAATCTCGAAACATCCCTCATCGGTTCTGTCTTATCTTCAGACTGGCGAATGGTTCTTGTAAACCATTCAAAACGAATATAGCGTAAGATGTTTTTGCATCGGTTGACAGACATGGTTGCACGAAAAAGAGATAAAGAACTTTGTTTCAAAAGCTCGCTTGCTCTTTGTTAGCTGGATTTCTGGGAACCCATCACAGGCGAAACTGCAAAAAAAAATTGTTCAACAGTAATTGGAGTAACAGCCGTTTTTCTAGGATTAGAGGTGATCGCTTGTTTATCATGCTCACTCTTGTCATATTCACAGACACTATTCAAATCTGGATTAATCTCTTCGCCTATTTCAGCATCCAAATTCGCATCTTCCTGATCAGGAAAATATTCTTCATCGCTATTAGTGCTTTCACTAGGGTCAGGGCCGGCTTCATCCGAATCAGCTTCGGCAGCCGACATATTCCGAAAATATTCTTACTTTCCTTCATAAGTCAACTTAATCCAGAATACTTACTATATTTACTATACACTAAGCACACAGCAGTAGAGTAATATATTCTCGTGAGTCTCATATCCTCTATGTATGTAAGTATCATGGCAAAAACCTACCTGTAAACAGCTGCCGCAGAACAATGTTCAAAATGATTACCTCTACACATATTTAAGTTAAGCGCAGCCTTCAACAACATATTCTAAAACCAAACTAACATCGTTTAGGTATATAAATTCAGTCTAAGGTACATAATTTATTGCATACGCACATTTTTTGCAGTAAAAATGTATGGAATATTTTTTATCTACCCGGGAAGATATTATGCGTTTAGGTAAAAGAAAATTTGCATGAATGCAAAGATTAACCACTATCCCCGCGGGACTACCGTTGGGTATTTTACCACTGGCAATTTATGTAATTTACGAACTACGGACTTGGTTTTATGCTCATTTTGTGAGCCGTCAGCAATGAAATAAAATAATAGTGTGTTCTCCCTGACTGTCTCCTAATCTGGACAGTCTGGATAGAAAGGTGTCCAAATCGGTGTAGGGACTATGCTCTCATGAATCAAATCAAAGATGATATCGAACTGCCTTGAGAAAATCAACTAGGCTGACCCAGAGCCATAAAGTTACCCTTCACTGGCTACCTGACTACGCTGGAATCGGGGGTAACGAAAAAGCAGATGAACTAGCAAGAAAAAGGGTCGGACAGAGACAGAGGACTAGTTCCCTTCTGTCGGCTAGGGCCCCACAACTTGAGAGAAAAGCTGAAAGAAAAGGAGGAGCATGAAAGAACAAGGTTATGGACTGAGCTCCCTGCCCTCCGTCAGGCTTAGAAACTCCTCGGGAACTACAACCGAAATGAATATTCCACTTGCATTAACATGCAAGCGATGAAAATGCAGAAAATCCAATAAATTTTCTTAAGAATTGTGCGGCACTTTCTTAACGCAGAAGGACTCACCTAGGGACATATCTGCTATCTGAGAAAGATGTCTTCTCGTTAGGTCCACCTTAGATACCCCAATTTGTCAGAGCCATTGGATTGGAGGATGGGCTCTAACTCCCGAACTTTTAGGAAAGGGACCACAAGAGATTTATCTCAGTGGCAGTACTATCTACACCCCTAGTTTACAATCTACAATCTACAACGAATGAAATTTAAATTGTGACTCGTTTATTTATTTTACTTCACTGTAGCCGCTAATACATGTGAAAAAAATACTCTTTTGTATGTATTTTGACCAGTTTTCATCAAAACTAAGAGTAGCAAGAGGTTGCACTAAAAACCACCAATGGAAATTCCACTCATCTGCCATCGTCAGTTCGTTAAAATTCAAACTGAAAATCGTTTATATACAGTATGTATGCATGTATCTATGTGTATCTATATGTAACTAGCGAATACCCGGCGGGCGTTGCTAAATTTTTTTTGAGAGCGGTGGCTGCAACATTTTTCCCCGACTTACTAATCCCATTAATACTTATCTCATATAAGTGATGTGGAAATTTTTAATACACCTAAACCTGCCCCGAGATGCAAATCATAGCAGTAGATAGACAGCCAGACGCGCTCCATTTAGGATAATATCTCACCCACTCACCAAGTGGTTAAGCCATATAGTTGGAATTTTCTCTAAAATTCCTGCCTTCATTTTCCACCTGACCAATTTCGAATACGGTGCTTCGTTCGCCGGCACATAAAATTCGTCTAAACGCGAACAGATTCTAGGAAATTTAATTTTCTCGTCTCTTACGTTTAAGCGTTGAGTAGTCAACCACCCAGGGCGGTTTTTTAGAGAAACAATGGATAAGCGACGAACATTGTTTGTGTTTCAGCTGAAATAACCTTTTCTTGGATAAATGGAAACCTGTGGTGATAGTAGGGTTAAATGTGAAGTAGTAAGTTTCAAGTAACTATTTTTGTTTGTATAATACTTAGTCCTTGGTAGTTTAATTATGTTGTACAAAACAGGTTGCATTTTGTGTTGGATGCCGTATTCCTGTTCATTTTATGGGAACGCATGGCGTATACGTAACATTTTTTATGAAAAAATCAATTGTGTCGACAGTGGAGTGGAGTAGAGTGTTAAAAATGTACATCAAAATCATAACATACGTTCATAAAACGTATTGGGGGGATTTCTCGAATTTGACTGTCTGAGGGAAGCCTAACCCAACATTCATCATCATCATCATTTGTCATTCGTCCAATGGCCCGCTTTTCCACTACAAGGGCCGCGGGCTTAGGGTGCCTAAGGTCAAGGCCACCCAAGAGCGACAAGCGGCAAAGCAGCGGAACGGCAGAAAATTTGATCAGAAATGACACTTGCCGCTCAGCGACTGCGTGCCCACAACCATACGATTTCATACGTTTTAATTTTGCCGTTCTGCCGCTTTGCCGCTTGTCGCTCATTGCGTGGCGGGGGTCTAGGTGGACTTTCCACATTTTCCGATCTTCCACGATCGACACATCAGGAGCTGTCTCCATGCGGCTAGAGGTGAGATTTCGGACTTGATAAAACCATCTCATACTGGACCTACCCAGGGGACACCTACCTGATGGCACAGATTCCATGGCTCGGCTGAGTTAGGGGCATCCGTTAACGTGTCCAAATCATTGAATTGTGGACCTTTGTGTTCGAAGAAGTAGTTGCACTACATTGAGTCTCTCGCGTATTCTTATGTTCCTAAATCGATCTGGGCGAGTTACCCCAGCAATACAACGAAGAAATTTCATTTTGGCAGCTTGTATCCGCGATCTTATTCTTTCGGTTATCACTCAAACCTCATGACCCTACGTGAGGATTGAAAGAAACCCTAAATTAAAGACCGATAGCTAAGCTCCGATGCCTCTGTACCGCCTCGTTAGAGTATTGCAAACTGGCCTACTAAAACTAAACTCATGACTCCGAGCATCCTCAAGTTTTCTTACACCAACCTCTGTCTACCAACTGACACTCTCACCTCCACCTGGTGAAATCTGGGTGCCTAGTACTACGACTGCAGATTACCCGGCCCCTTAAGACCATGGGGTCCAACAAAGAGCCTAGCCCTCCAGGTTAGGGGTTTACGGCTTCACCACGGAAAACAACAAATTATTATGAAATAGAAACGGATCCTGAGGATTTAACTGTATGGGCTGTACAGAGACATCGACTTAGCCAGAAGAGTGAAAGTCCAATGACTAAGGTGGCTGGGTCATGCAGAGCGGATGGATACCAATGCTCCGGTCCAGAAAATCTTCGAATCCACGCCCGAGGGACGGCGCAGTAGAGGAAGACCGCGACTCAGATGGCGCGCGCATGTGGAAGGGGATCTTAACCAACTGGCTGGAGACGCTTGTTGGTTGAAGCCTAGGTCCACCCCGGACCGTAGTACCACCTTAAGTAAGTAAGTAAGTAAGTAAGTGAACATAAGATTGCCCTGCACGATGAAATATTTTCGGACAAATTTGTTCTCTAACATTCTGCACAAGTTAAGAAGGCTCCAAACTAAAGCCCTCCTTTGGTGGTACATTTCTGTAAACACATAAAACGACTCAATATTTTTCCAAAACTTACTATCAATAATGCTTGTTCGCCTGGATCTTAATAAGCCAATAAGTGCGTAAACATAAGTTTTGTCTTTATTCAGATTTGTCTCTAGCTGTTGGTTTAACAACGCTTGTGCGCTAACAACGAAACAGAAATGAGCAAATATAAACATAAGATACCAAAAGCTAGAAATCAATTCAGCCGTTTTTATTTAGACAAGATTCGGGTGTTATTTGACAACCTACATGGTACACGTTTATTTGAACATCTGTCTTTTCAATACGAACTTATCTTGTTGAGGAGACAAGTAAGTTGTGTTGAACAAAACAATGTTATTCTACTTGTACTCCAAAACAATGGAACAATTGAAAATCGTCTGCTCCAGTAGAGCAGTTTTTTCCCTAAGAAATCATGTCTCAATGATTAATTTAACTCTGCTAACATACTTGAGAACAATATATCCAAGAAACAATTGCGACAATTCTACATTCTATGTTTGTTAACTCTAATCTGGTTGTGACTGCCAGAGTAGTACCTACAAATAACTTTTGTAAAGATTCATGCATATAAACATTATAAGAGCAATCACTCTAAATGCTTGGTTATTTTGAAATTGCGGAAGTTACTAACTTGCGGCAACCTGGTCATACCCTATGTTGTAACACCAATTGTGGTAAGCGATAGCCATCGAATACTGGTTGTTGGTCACCTGGACTCAATTTGCTTAATTCGATAAGAAAGACAAAAATTGAAGCACTTTAGGCAACGGTGGCATAATAAACTTCCGCAGCGAATAAGCACCTCAGCTGGGCTACTTCCAAATATTTGGAGCGGAGGCCGACGACGATTTTCAGTTGGGGTAACGGAAGGAAAAAATTGGTGGATGACTCACAGTCACAAATTCGCCAGCAATGATGTGTTACGGGCAATATTAATACTTCTTTTGCATTCGGTAAAAAATGGTACGTATACGCCACCGCTCAATCGATGATTTTCGTTGGTACTGCATATACTGAATGTGGTTGCCGTGAGTTCAAACCCCAGCCATGTCCGCCGAACATTTTTTGCGGCGCCACCTGTCGTTGGAAAATGACAAGCTTTCTGGAGTCTAATCTGTCAAGAAAGTGCTTCTCATTTGGTCGTTCGGAGTCGGCAATAAATTGTAGGTCCCTTCCATTCGTGGGAAAAATTTAACATGCAAAGCATGAATGGTTGCGAGAAGCTAGGCCTTGGCTCATCCCGAATTGTCGCCCCAGCTCCTTTTTTTTTTTTAATGTCCGAGTCAAAGTCAATAATAGAGAAATTCTGCAGGAATGATGCCTTCTTGGCAATATAACCACTTCCTCTGCATTCGAAAAAAAAAGTTACGTATACGCCACCTCTCCATGTTGCCCGGAAAAACAAGCAATAATTCCGAAGCAAAACAAGCCTCGTAGAGGGACGGATTAACTGCATATGGCTCCTTTCAATGAAACATTGATAACGACTTCCGAATATACACGTGGAATATAAGGTCAATGAGCGGAGTTCCTAGACTGCTGCAAGCAGATATCACCTCCATCCAAGAAGTTCAACACGATGGGCCAGGCAAAAAGAGAATAAAGACAAACTGCGACATTTGCATTTACCTACAACGAAACAGCGCTTATGCAGTTTCGTTATGGAAGTCAGACTAAGGCAAGGAGTCTTCCGTTTCCGGTATACGAACGAGCGCCTCATTACGATTCGTATCAAGGCTAAATTCACAAACGTAAGCACACACTGCGGATGAGATGGCTACGGCCGGTTCGGCTCTTGCGATTGGAACCCTTCTGTGACGTTAATTGCTTTACCGCCACAGCTTTGTTAAATGACTGGGAACACTAACTTTGCCTAGCCCATTGGGAAAATGTCCCTAGGCTAAGGCAATCCAGGAGGCTTATCAAGCCATTTTCCTACAAGGAAATTCTAAACCTTGTCAAGAACAACATGAGAAAGAAGATCTCATCTCAACAAACTAAACCTTTTTTTAGATACAGAATGTCGGTTCTGTTTGGAAGAAGAAGAAACCTCTGAAGAAGAAATCTCTGAGCACATTCTCTGTGAATAGCCGACACTATACTAATGACGGCTACTAATGACCTAAGCAGACCGGAGACACAATAGATCTTGCTAGGACGCAGTGTCAGCCATAATGTTCTCAAAAAATAATTGAGCTCACGTCCCCATGAAGGAGAAAGATGATGAAACCAAACACAGTTCCTACGAGGACTTACTCACAAGCGGTTCTCTAACTCTAATGTTAAAATGCAAAGCTAAGAATAGAGAGCATAGCATAGCCTCGAAAGAGGATTCAGGCTAATCGTCTTCAATGCGGGACGAAATATTGTCGTTGCAAACATGAGATGGTCACAAGCGGTCTCCAGCTTATTCAACCGTCAATCAGACCCTCGAACGATTCGAGGGTCTTACATTGACTGGGACCACTACCTTGCTGTATCCGATCACCACGAATACAAGGCAATACTGTGAAACGTCGGTTGGCTACAAATCGCCAGAACCTTTACCGACCAAGACTCTCTGAATCTAAGTATGTGAGCCATCAGTATCTGAGGACCTACTAGTACTACCAAAAGCTGTCGTAGTGGCTCAGAATCAAAAGATGAAAAACAATGTGCTCGGCCTTTGTGCTACCGGATTGGATCTTATGCTGATTTAAATGAAAATGTCATTCTGAGTCCCTGGGGCAACATAATACAGCGAATTTTCATTTCGGTGACATAAAAACATAAAAATCACATGTTCTCTATTCGACAAAGTGAAAATCGATTGAGAACGTGAAACGAAATTCATGTGTAGATAACCAGACCCCTGGATCCCATTTGGGTTTGACATGTTTAATAAACTGCTCCCACTTTAAACTGAAACTCTGTCGACGTTATAAAGCTCAAAATCTGAAAATGTGCACGACGCTTCCTTTGTCATTTTCCTGAAATGTTTTCGCATCAGACATCCGCCCCGGATCTTCTGCTTTCTCAAAAATTTCCATAAATATTGCCACATTGTATGAAAAATAAACATAACCTACCATTCCCAGGATTTGATGCCAGACGTCACCTCCCTACAGATGAGAGTGAGTCAATATTGCTCCAGAAATATCAACGCCATAAAGTGTTTGCATATTTTTTGAACCAATTTTCTGAACAATGACAAGATATGTATATGCCGCAATTTCGGGCTCGAAGAGAACAACACTTTCAGTATTACACAATTTGATTTATCAAAACACTTACCTGTGGGAGACTGAGTAGAAAAGACAGAACGTAGGTTCCGCCCAGGAGACGGTAGCACCTCTTCGCCATGTTCAATGACTTCATTGGATACTTGACAGCAATCCAGCGGTCCACGCCGATCAGCACCAGCACATACGTCGACAGATACAAGCTAAACATCTGAAATAGTTTCACCATTTTACAAGTAAAGTCGTCGGCAACCCACTGCACGGTGTAGCTCCAGGCAGCTTCGCCGATAATACAGAATCCCGTCACAAGGACATCGGCAATCGAGAGATGAAATATTAGCGAGTAAATTGCACTCCAACTGTGGCGCGAAGACCTGCGGTTCATGCGGGTCTTGTAAATATTCCACATCGTTGCAATGTTGCCAAAGAGCGATATCACGGCCATCACCGAGAGCACTATGACCTTGATCACGGATGACTTGGAGAGCTTTGGCGCTTGCTCTAGGCGCACTGTGAATGTATCGTTGGAGAATACCGACGTATCAAAGAAAGCCGATTGTTCGATTGGGGAAGACGACGCCGGTAGGTCTAGTATCGACGAGTCATTACTCGCAAGAGCAACTTCTCGCATGATCATGCTGCCGTAGTCCAGCATGTTTGTCAGATTATCGTTGAGCAACATAAAAGTATCGTTGCGGATGTCCTGGGACTCCATAGTAATGACTTATCAAATGATTTTCTGAATTTATTCGAATTAATTCGCGATTGGAGGATTTTTTTCACATTTTCATAACACTACACTGCACCGCACTGAAATGACATGGAAATTTTTCACCCGTCTTACATCACGCACGCTGGAGGTTGCTCTGGCACACAGGTACTACTTAATATTGTTGCCGGCACAATAATATCGCAATTACTTGACCTCTTAACCGCGGCTTCGAATTGCAAACACTTTTCCTCGGCGAGGTTCTTTCCCGTTTAATTTGTACAAGTCGGCTGACTCTACTTCGACGAGTTGTCTGCTGCGCGTCGGTTCAAGCTTCAGACTGACAGCTCTAAGTAGACTCGCGTTAATCACTGCACCAAGGGAACTGTAGCAGGGAATAATTAGGCTGGACGTGTTTTTATTTATTGTTATTCCTTATGCTGATTGTGTTGTTGGTTACAGGTGACGATTTCATTAATTGTTTTTAATGCATTCGCATGGAACTGCAAATGTGCATGTGCCTTGGAGCCATAATCAATTTGCAACTGTAATGAGAAAGCAAAAATTAGAAAAATATTATGAGAGAACCCTTTAAAGTAAACAAAAGCGCAGAAGCGGCAACATGTGTGGCAGTACCCATATTGCTGATTCGCACTCTGTAAACACTATTTATATATTCACATAAATTACATGATTAGGATGATGAAGAATTGCTTTTATTATTATTTGCATTTTTATAATTTTTTTTTTAAATTTATTTTGCTGGCCTGAATAACAATTTTACACGGACATTCTGGAACATAGGTTCGAAAATGGGATGTCCCTTCCCCCTTTATAAAGGAGAACTGAGAAAGTAGGGAACTAAGCCCATGATGAACCGATCCAATTTATGATGTGCGACGAGCTGAAAACATAAACCGATTACTTAAGGCCATACCCTGACTTCGAAGTCAACTTTTAAACTCTCTTTCCATCAAGAGAAAGCTGAGATGAATGAAGGGTTATTAAACCCGGCAATGCATTCGTTTTCACCGGTGGCGGCTCAAAAATGGATGAAGGGCTAGGCTTCGGAATCTACTCCGCCATTACCCAAATAAAAGTTCTGGGGATAACCGAGGCCTCGAGAGAACTATCATCAATGCCGTGTCATCCACAATTGGTTGGTTGGTTTTGTGGTAGACCTCAAAACCCATAAAATGCATACTCATGGGAGTCAAAGCAAGGGGTAGAGTTGGCTAATCTTTAAATAGAAATATCAGGAGTTTCCACAAATCAGCGATATGAATGTCCTTTAGGCCATGGAAGAAGCTATCACCAAGAGTACGCAATCTTCTGGTGGCTAGTGCGGGACATTTGTATATAGCAGGCGCTGGACGGATTCTATTTTCAGCTTCTGCAGAAGTCATTTTAGGGTAATCCAAGGCGCTCCGCATGGATTCCAATTCCGCAATGCCCTGTGCCCTGTAGGGATACCGGAGACGATTCGTATTTCCCTACGACTAAGTTGTACGAGATTTTTGGAATTCTTCTGATCGAAGGCTGGCTATTGCATACGTGTCCATGTGATACCATCGCGTATTAGCCCTGATCATGGTTTCCTCATTTATATCCCCGTAAAGAGTCTTAATGGGTGTCCTTGCAACCAAAAGGGTGTATGCGTATGCTAGTTCTGGACCAAATTCCGGCAAATTCGTCCGCCCTCTCATTACCTGATATTTCTTTGTGGCCTGGTACCCAGCATAGGGTCACCTGGCATCTATCGTTGAGAGTTTGTGTGTTGTACACGAAGCTGACTGTAGAGGCTTGATAGCCAGTTGGCTTTGAATATAGATAGTGATAGTTTCCAAGACAATGTTGTCATGCGACCTGTAGAATGGCAGTTTTCTCGGCTTAAAAACTCTGCATCTGCCTTTAATTTTGAAGGATTGGTTTACCCTTCTGGATTCACAGAAGAACGGGCACCAGTACCAGTGTTCATTTTGGATCCATTGGTGTAGAAGGCTAGCTCTTCTTTAGTGCAGACTCATCCGAGTCCTGTCTTGGTATTTTGATATCAACTCTCCTATCGAAATCTGAGGTTGGAATGATGTAGTTGGTATCTATGTTCTCCTTCGTGGTAGTCCATCGGGTTAGAACGGATGCCCGACCATAAGTGTTAGTTATCCATAGACGTACTTTCCTTACCCCGAGTGCTGTTTTTAGCGCTTTATTACTACAGTGGATGTCTACTGGCACTAGGTTCAGCATTGTTTCAAGTGCGGCTGTGGGTGTTGAAATTATCGATTCTTATCTTCTAGGCAAGTGTTGCCGCAGTAAGCTTAAAATCCTAAGCTTCAAGTACAAAGTACCATTTTGTAAAGTCCCGTGTCCTAAAGGCATCTATGGTAACCAAAAGAACAGGTGTCAAGTTTGAACCAAAAAATTGTCAATCGCTTGATTCTGACCCCTATAGACGCTTTAAAACAAGAGATACACTTAGACTTCTGGACACTTGCCGATGAGAGATGGACCACACTCCAGTCATGCCGCATATCAAAAAATATGTGACCACAATACAGTTAAAGAAAAACTTATGCTAATCGGATCGTGATCATCTAAGGAGAATGCGACTAAGCACGATGACACTGCACAGGATGTGGCGATAAACACGAGGACTGGGACACGACACACTTTTTATACAACTGCCTAAATCCCGCAGGACCAGGAAATGACACTAGGCCCTTACTTCTTTAGCCACCCAGACAAATTGTCAACCTTTCCACCAAAGGGCATCCTAAAATTCACACTGGCTTCGGGTTGGTTGAGGAAGGCGAACAACAGGTCACAACCAACCTCTTCTCACTTTCCAACAGATACATTCATGTAGGATCCCACAACGGCGATCACAATGGATCCATCAAGATTTGAGTAAGATGATGCCTAACATCAATCCACCACCCCTTTAAACCAAACAATGAAGTAAGCGGGCGTCACTTGTCGGCCATGAAAAAAAATTAATGATGAAAACAACACATACTCCTCTGCTGGGTACCAGGACACAGGGACATTCCAGGGAACTGCAAGGCCAATGAACTCGTCAAGAATATGAACTGCAATACAAATTCTTCGTGATAAAGAGAATCTCATAGTGCCACTAGCTGCATGCAAACTTAAAGCTGGATGCAATCAGTAAAACAAATCTTATTGGCACCAGCTGCTTAACCACCAGACAAATTTGGAGTGCAACAGTCTGAATCAAGAAGTAAGACGGAAGCCTGATGCATCGTCACGGGTCAGCAAGTTCCCCTGATATGTCGGATTTACACCAACTAAATCTCTCCATCTTCAGGCAGAAGCAACACTGGGACTGGTTTTTTCATAACTTCAGTGTAAGGTGTACTTTTCTAAGCCTGTATGGAGTTCCAGACTTTTATGGCCATCCAGTTCTCACTTTTCCATCTTCAGCACTTGTTTTATCTATTCGTGCGCATTACCGTCACGATTGAATTGATTTCACCAACCTCCGATTCCAGTCTTTGCCTTTTTCTAGCCATCTAGTGCATTCAACGATCATATGGTATGCATCGTCTTGGGTCGGGTTACCATATTCCTACTTTAGCCACCCGCGTCCGTGAAATTATTGTGTGACGTAGAAATTCACTTCTCCATATTTTCGCCTCGTCCAAGGAAAAGGAATTTCTCTTAGATCCCAATGTAAGGCGAGGAGCTTCTACTGGTCTTAGTGCGTCAGCGGCTATACGCTGAAAGGTATGACAAAGTCCTGTAAAGCAAATGACCACCGAAAAAATATTCAATTTCACTGTAGAGGGACTACACAGAAGACGCAACTGACTAAAGATCACCCCAACTGTAACGCCATCGTTTGTAACTCAGTAATTTGTAGGCTTTGATGCCAAAAATAGTGAACCAACTACGAAACCACATCGTGAATCAGACAAATTATATTTTATCTTCTACAAAAGTAGCTTCAATCAACAAATACTTAGGTCCATTCCAGAACGTCAGGTAGTTCTCCACCATATTTTCAGAATTAATTTTGATTATCACTTGATTCCCGTACTACCTCTGGAGTAAGGAAACCACTCTAAACTCTTTATAGAATGTCTCAAAAGGATTTAAGCACAACCGGAGTCCAAAGCGAAGAATTCCTGCATTCAATCCTCTTAGCTTAATCACAAAATATAAATGATTTTTGCCTCTTACAGGATCCAATCAATTAAAACAATTCAATTTAAATTAGAAATCAAATCTAGAAAGTTCTTCGAAAACGATTGCTATGCAGAGTATTGGACCGTAAAACATGTGGTATTCCTACAAGCTTCTCCAATTATTGTTATTTGTCGAGTATTTCGTTACCTAAATTGCCAAGAAGTAGGTTACTTCAACTCACATATCGATTGGTTGAAAGATAAAAAAAAAAACAAAACAAAACCGAAACGATTTCATGAAGTGCAAATGAGAAAAGTTTCCTGTCCCACACAGAGTGCGGAAGGACATTTCCTCTCCTCAAATGTACCATGAACTAATTCCTTTTAAACTTCCGAAATGTGTATCACAGTCATCAGGATGTAAAAGTTTACTCACAACTTTGATATCTAGGTCAAAAGCGTCGTCCAGCCATGACATCAGCGTGGAGGCCGTATTAGATGACCCCTCTAGCGAAAGATGTCATATAGAGTGGTATGAAGTGGCGAGCTATAATTAATGAACCAACAAAATGAAAGAATAATGAGAAAATTTAATACTCGCAATCATTAAGACTTCGCCTATCGACAATGTTCGCCGCACATTTCGTCTTCCGCCTATGTCAAATGGTCTAAATCGTTGTTGGGTGTATGTGTAGCTACGCCTTAAAATAATCGTTCAGCTGTCTATAGTAATTTGACTCAACCTCATTTTTGGTTGTGATCTTCAGTTCAATGGCAATTAACGAGAAACGAATTAAGCTTTTCGTCTTAAATTAGAGCACATCACTTGGGATCTTCTTTAAAATGCATTCGTCCATTTAATGTCGAGTTCTCGGGCAATTTGAAATGATTCCGAGAATTTTGTTTTTCTTGGTATTCAGTCAAAATATAAATCGAAGTGTATTTCTTCGGATAGTGGTAGATATCGCATTTATTTTTGGAGATTCCTAGTGCTAGACGCCCAGGTGAATGTCAAAAATACTCTCAAAGTGTGGCGACTATCGACGAAGCATTTGCGTTAGAAAAATAAAAAAAAAAAATTATTATTTCCACGTGAACGCATTTTCATTAATCTATTTTCGTTCTTTTTTTTTTGTTATAAAAATTCTTTTCCGATTTTTATCTAATAAATCAATTCCGTAGGTTTTTTTTTTTTTTTTTCTTTTGATTAAGAATGTTCATCCAAATGTAACGAAGTAAAATAATCGTTCTCTCGGGCAAGTGAGAGGAGTACTCATACATTAATTGAAATTTATTTCGTTTACGCCCCGTTGCTACTTTGTTTTTTAAATTTACTTCTCCAACTTCTTTGTTTTCTGGAAGTTTAAATTATTTTAATCTAGTACTGGACTGGATGTGGGCGTAATTGATGGAATATTTGACTCAGGAGTAATCCCAGTAAATTCCGATCGGATCTAACAGAATAAAATGCTTGTAAGGCAGCAGACTCTTTCAAAAACTATTTCCGTATGATTACGTGCAATTTTAATCCTAGCTGAGGACGTATAAATCATTTCATACCGTTTTACGTAATCCTCTTTCATATATCGAAGGCGATAAGAGTGATCGACTGATGAAGGAATTAAGATTGCTCAACTGATTGCATAGAACACGAGTTTTTGTATTTTAGTGTCCATTTTAATTGTTCCCAAAAGCTTGCAGTATTCATGGTTCATTTGACGCATTAAATGAAATTCTACAGATTTTCTTGGAAAAGTATTCTATCGGATATTCGTTATAATAAAAATGATTTTCGATGAACAATTATAATTTTATCTGTGTTTTCAACTGAATTTTAATTGGCAGAGATACCCACGTGTGTAAGGACATAATTATAGTTCAACGTTTAAATGTTGAATTATTAAATGAGAACTGAGCTAGAACTGCACCAAAAATTCACTTGTTACTCTATTGACCCTTAAAACCAGACCAGAAGCATTTCGGTGAAAACAAGCGTAATAATGGTCGAATACTTCCTGTGAAGATAGATTGTGAGAAGATCTTGCCGCTGCCATTGGTCCTCATTTTTTCCATACGCAGAAAGCATAGTGATCGCCGTGGGTCAGTGGTTAGTGCGTTGGACTTCTGACCAAGCAGCGTGGGTTCAAGCCCCAGCCAGGTACACCGACATTTTTCGCGGCAACACCTCTCGTCGGGGAATGATAAGCCTCCGGGAGTATAATCTGTCATGAAAGAGCTTCTCAATTCGCCCTTCGGAGTCGGCATTAAATTGTAGGTCCCTTCCATTCGTGCGAAAAATGTAGCAAGCACAACATGAATGGTTGTGAGAAGTTAGGCCTTGGCTCGTCCCGAGCTGTCGCGCCAGCTATTTATTTAGAAAGCATAGTCGCTTTCTTTGTTCTACTCACATAGTGTAATGTAGTGTAGGTTGTCTGTATTCCCGAAGCGGGGAGATCCAACCACATCACTGCTAAGGTCTAAATATCCATAAGCCTTACGTCTTTTAATTTAAACATCCTTGAAGAGCTTACGCATACATATACATGTACGGAGTTAGCTAACCTTTGAAATTTGGAATCGATTGTCTTCTAGTAAAGAGCGCAATCTCTGTTCTGGATGGGTTAATTCCCAGACCTCGCTTTTGGCCCAGCCGCTCACCAATGACAGCGTGTGATTGTATCCTTCGCTTAGTAATGGGGTGGATATCCATGAAACTAAACTGGCGACGTCGTCAGAATAGAGCGTCACGTTGAAGCCGTTGTTTTCCAGTGTCTTAATAATTGTGTCTATTATTAGCAGCCTAGTCACCGAGGAGAGAACGACTTCTTGAGGAGAACCTCGAGTGACGCTCTTACCGTTGTTGGCGCGCTCTAGGGACGAGCTTATAGTACCGGATTTTAGCATATGACCAATACAGTCCCGTACTTAGTCGGACTCTATGCAGTACGATTACTTCAGTGCTCACGTTATTGAAGGTTCCTTCAATGTCGAAGAAGGCACTCAGTGTGAATTCTTAGACTTGAAGTGATTTCTCGTGTATAGCACTCTTTGGGGCGGTGCCCACTGATCTTCCCTTCATAGAAGAATTATGGGACCTGAATAAGTATATGTATCCCCAATCGCATCTATTATGCGTACTTCTATTAGGCGTTTCAGGGTCTCTAGAAGGAAGGAGAATAGGCTAATAAGCCTGTAAACCTTAGCGGTCGTGTGACTGAGCTTCCCCGCTTTAAGAATTAATACTACCATTACTTCTCTACATGATTTAGGAGCATGCGGAAAATGCCAGTCGTAGATCTGTCGTTACCACGGAATTATAGTTTCCTCAGACTCATGCGGCACGACTAGATGAATACCATCAATACCAGGGGCCTTATAAGGGGCAAAGGATGCATGATGCATGTTGATTTTAAATGCTTACGAGTTGTAGTGATGGGGAAATACAGACCTGTGCAGATTGCTGCTCATTCTTGTTGTAAGGCGATATTTAACTGTACGTCGGGACGAAATGCAACTGGTTATTTCGCTGGAGCACTGTTTGTGGAAAAAACGATAAACAGAGAGAGATAGGAAACACTTCATCGGTGTTGAAGTGAGTCTATTGACTTCGCAACGTCCGTTTGGATTCTATTCACAATGTGCAAAACGATTTTGGGCGCACCACACCAAATATGAGCGTTATGCTCGAGCTTTGGGCGAATGAATTATAGATTGAGGCTAGTTCCGAAGAGGTAAAGTATTTTTGCACTGTTTGACAAAACTGATACATTTCGCAGTATTTCTGACGATTTCGAATATATGGTCATTCCAACGAATGCAAGTACCATTAATGGACAGTGGTTGAAGATTGAGGTTTCGCTTGAGTGACAGAACACAGCATTGAGTTTTGGACGCATTCAATTCCACTCTATTGGTTGAACCTTCTTTTATGCTCTCAAGGTCCGAATTGAATGAGTTTAACATTCATTGCCGTCCCTCTTTTACGTCCGAAGAGCAGAAACGTGAGTTAGGGAACGAATAATAGGGTATTATCATCAGCAAGCAAATTGGATTAGAAGCTGTCGACAAGATTCTTGCATAGATTTCGGGCTCTTGTAAAGATAGAAGGTGGGCAGATCTTATCGCCGCCATTGATCCCGCGGAGAAAGCAAAGTGGCTTCCTTTGTTCTAGGGATAGTAACTGAAAAAAGAACTTTGTGAGCAATTGATTTAAATCAACCTCAGAGGCCGATTCTTTAAAAAAAGTAATTAACATCAAATAAACTGTAATGTAGTGAAGGTTGTCTCTATTCTCGAAGCTGAGATACCCAACCACATCACTGCTGAGGTCTAAATACCCTACAGATGTACGCCTATATTGTCAGAGCGTTACTGGCGGTGGTGGTATGTTATCACCGAAACTTTTAACTTCAAAACTATGACAAAAATCCAAGGGTAGCATGGCCTGGATCTGCTTTACTTCCGATCACAGCAGTGTTTTCTAGGCGGAGGCCAAGTCAGAGTCAACAGCTGCCGAACTAGCATCAATGCTTACGTGTTATATCTGAGGAGTATTTTACATTGAAAATCCGGTGGCGGGAAGTTCTTGGCACACAGCTATACTTTAATCTCTACTAGGTGCCGGAAGGGGGTGTCGACCTTTGAAGTTGCCGATGAAATAGCAACGAAGCGAGATGTTCTAGGCCGAGAGCAAAAGCCTATTGTACACAGTGGGAACTCCATAGCTCTACGCAGTATCAAAGAAGTTTGGTCTAAAACTAATAAGCTTTGCAAAAAAAAAAATCGACTGGGGAACCAGTTCAATACTTCCCACCTTATTTTGTGTTATATCAAAAACATTATTATTTATTTTATAATTAAAGGAAGCATTCATCAATCGTTCCACAAAGAGTTGTGGCACGAACTTGATAGAAAACATTTCTTCAATTTCCTTAGCATCTGCTGGGCCGATTATGCTCAAAATCTAATCAACTCTAAGTTTCGCGCTGACAAAAAAAGGAAACAAAAAAAAACCGCATGGTCCTACGCTGTTTCGTTCTCCAGATATCGAAGGTGAAAAATGTGATCCCACACACATACACACACAGAGAGACATCATTTCGAAAATGGGTGGAAACGATTTCTAGTGTATCGTAATGCTCATATCTTCAAACATTTTGTTAGGACCGATTGGAATACTTCCCCTACCTAGGTGGGAAATAAAAATGTTTATCAATGCAGCAGATGTGGTGACAAAGAACACAACCAATTTTTTTTGGACAAATAAAGGGTGGTTAAATTTTAAGGGCCGATGTTGATTTTGAATAAAACACAAATTATTTAGGAAATTATTGTCATTTCTTTTTATTATGATAATATTGGTATGGTTAATGTGCCTTTTCTTTCAAATAACCCCAAAGAAAAAAATCCAACGGTGTCAAATCACATGATCTTGGCGGCCAGTTGACATCGCCACCACATGAGGTGAAAATGTGCCTCATCACTGAAGATGATTTTCTTCGAAAATTGATCATCCACTGTTGCCATTTCTTGCCACCATTCTGACCATTGACGACGCTTGAAATGGTCAAGAGGCTTTAGTTCTTGAGTCAATTGCACCTTGTAAGCGTGTAAATGCAAGTCTTTATGCATAATGTTCATCAACGACGAGCGTGAGAGGTGCAATTGTTGGGCACGACGACGAGTTGAGGTGGACGGCTCTTCAGCCACACTATCGCGAACAGCAGCAATATTTTCTGCAGTACGAGCTGTACGAGCATGCACTGGTGTTTTCACATCTCCTACAGACCCGGTTTGCTCAAATTTTTGCACGATTTTTCCGATTGTACGCACATTTGGACGATTAAATTGACCGAAAAAATCACGAAGTGCACGATATGCATTTTTATTTGAACGCCCATTTTCATAATAAGCCTGAATAACTTTAACGCGTTGCTCGATTATGTATCTTTCCATGGTTCAAATTGAGTTAGTCTGAAATTGAGAAATGACAAATGAAATGCAGAAAAAAACTTGACGTTTAGGTGTGGTTCACATTCAACATCGGCCCTTAAAATTTAACCACCCTTTAACAGATCTACTTGATTTGCAATGGCGACAGGATTTTTGGTACCAAATAAATAAATTATCTTGTAATTGGCACAAAGAACAGAGGAAAAGTTTACTCGGAAAAGGATAAGTCAGAATCATCATATACGGGCCAAATATCTGAAGCCGACGACGAGCTCGTACCCATGCGACCGTCGCAGGAGACTGGCAGAACGTTCGCTCGAAACCTGTCAATAAATCCTATGCCAATGCAAAGATCACCACGAAACAAAATTCGTCAACAACCTGATTGGACTCTATTAGTGCGGTTTCAGTCCACAAATATCTTCAAGCGACAGATCCTGAAGAAAATCAATTCCAAGTTGATTACCTCCATGTGTTTATCGATTTTTGGGGCATTTTAAACAACACACATATTGTTCCCTTTCTCTGAAGAGACTGCGGCTAAATTCCCATTTTCATTGGTAACCTAACCATGAACAGAAGGGAAATCTAGGAGATTGTCAGAAAAGCCACCAAAATCCTTTCGAACATTCACCCCGATTCCAGGCGCCCATACACAATAATCACACTGAAACTCATCCACCTTTCATATCATCCCCCTTTTTATTTTCCTTTCTGTTTGAAACTTCCCACAACAGGGAGTAAAGGATTTATAGAGATTTGAATGATGTAACGTGATTATTGTGCAGCCACCCCAAAAGAAAAGGGAAGAACACCAAATTCTTCGTTATTTTCAAACAATATTAATCCGACTTAAAAGTTATTCCTCTTGATGCACTTGATCAATCTTGTTGCATCATGCAAACTTTAAGAATTTAAATTCGTTTAATTATTCTACTCTTACCTAAAGTTACAACAGCAAAGCCAAAACTCAACACAAAATTATTTCTTCTTCCTTTCCATAAACCACAAAAACAAAACTCGGCGTTGAAAAGAGAAATATTATCTTAACCAGAGTCTGTTAGGGAATAGAACTGTTCCTGGAATTACTTGACAGGTTTTTCAATTCTATTTACGGAAAGTCATGTCTGAGAAATAATTAAAAACCGAAAACGGAAATGGCGAATTACGTAGAATGGACAGAAAGTTTGAAATTGGATTTGCTTGTGAAGGCAGAGAATGAATTGAGAAACCCATTTGTTAAAATAATAGTTATAGTTACGACTTGCGACGAAGGGCCACCTCCAATTTTACAATAAATGCGGACCTAAAAGGCATTTTATTGTAAAGGATAGAAATGACAGTTCAAACACGTTATGGGAGTTCACAGCTTCGGAGACCGACGCAACAATGGCGAAAACTTCGTAGATTTCTACAACTTTCACCGTCCAGTCATTGAAGGTACAGCGTTTGAACACAAGGTCTGCAGCGTTATCAGTTGCATCTCCTCTGATCTATCACATCGTGTAAAGCCTACATTTTAAAAGTTGTCCCTTCGACGTCTAAAATAAACGCCTCTTTCGGACGTCGATAGGGCAAGTTTAACCATCCGACATCGGAATGGCACTCAACCATCATCTTTTGATGGCTCAGATTCGTCTTCATATCAGCATTTATCACAGCATCCAGATATAACATCCACAAGGTTTGTGATCCGGAAGAACGCAGCGTGATGTCACTGGTGCGTTTGTGAGTATTGAGACGGAGGCGGCGAAGATGGGTTTAGCGGTCAATGAGGGCAAGACGAAGTATATGCTGTCAACAAGAAAGGACGACCAAAACCGTCGCCTCGGACAGAACGTCACTATAGACAGCTATAACTTTGAGGTAGTTAAGGATTTTGTCTACCTAGGCTCCGCTATAAACTCAGGCAACGACACCAGCGCTGAGATTAAACGAAGAATAACTCTTGCCAATCGCTGTTTCTTTGGGCAAAGAAGGCAATTGAGTAGCAAAGCCCTCTCTCGAACAACTAAGGTGACCCTTTATAAGTTCTTAATCGTCCCAGTCCTGCTCTATGGCGCAGAGGCATGGACTTTGTCAAATGCGGATGAGGTTGCTCTTGGCTTTTTCGAGAGGAGTGGAGGAGGAGATACAACGTCAAACTGTATGGGCTGTACGGCGGCATCGACCTAGCCAGAAGAGGTGGCTGGGTCATGTAGAGCGGATGGACACCAATGCTCCGTCCCGGAAATTCTTCGAATTCACACCCGAGGGACGGCGCAGCAGAGGAAGTCCGCGACTCAGGCGGCGCACGCAAATGAAAGGGGACCTCAACCAACTTGGCGTGCGAAACTGGAGGCAGCTGGCTAAAGATCAAGATCGCTGGCGACGCTTGTTGGTTGAGGCCCAGGACCACCCCGGTCTGTAGCGCCACCTTAGGTAAGTAAGTAAGCTTTGTGATTCGGTAGGGAGCCAACAGTTTAGCCACCATAGGAACCTATGCAGCTCTGTGCAGGCAAATGTAGATGTCAAATGAGAAGTTGGGAAAAAATTTTCTTTTATCGATAGACACCTGGACATGGATCAAAGTGCGTATTTAAATTTTACTTCGGACTGCAGATCAACTGCATGATTAAAAGCCCGAACTCGAAGCCCAGTAATTTGTAAAAAGAAAGAAAGATGCCACATCAGTGTTTTAACGACAAAAGTCGGAGATGCAGCAAACAAATGTACAGCAGTACCATCAGTTGGACTCAGTATTAAATACCTAGTCAAGAGTCGATATGGTTTCCTTCTTCGGGTCGGCTCATGCAATGCAGAGAGCTTTTTTAATGGTTTTAAACTATTTAGCTGACACTCTGATGTTTTTTTAAAATCTAGGTAGAATCAGAGAACATTTGAATTCACCTTTTCGAAGTGGAACTGACGGCTTTCTGCGGAGGATCTTCTCTGTCGACTTTATAAGTATAGTAGATCACTATAAAACAACTCTGCGAATAAAGCTCTTCTCGTCATTTACTTTTTATCCGACTTTAAAAAGGCTTTGGACAGCGTTAATCGAAAATTAATTTGGTCGATTTTTTGCAGAACTACGCTGCTGATATCTGCCTGCTTTTACACACGATTATGAACACACTAACGTCAAATGAGTTATGACCTAAAAGTCAGAAAAGAATAGTAAGATAGTTAGTTAAAGTGGTCCTTCAAGAAGAATTACACTTAGACCAGAAAAGTAGATCCATTATGATAGTAAGGTTTGACCCCTGCTTTCTCCTGAGACCATTTAAATTTCCTAACGTAACTGTTTCCGCCGTCCGCCGTCCCGGCGGAGTTCAGATTATTTAGTTCATTAAAGAAAAATTAGCCTAAATGGTTTTCCTGATGTTGGCAAGGGCGGGACACGTGCAGAGGAAGTGTGCAGTAGACCCTTCCTCCTTCTCGTCTCTGCAGCTCCTGCAGAAATCGTGACATGTTATACCTAGGCGTTGAACATGCCTGCCTAGGATGGAGTAAGTTTCGAAATTTGGTCTCTTTTAAATCGTTTTAATGCTTTTGATCTTTTCAGAGCCAGGACAGACCACATCAGCCCGCCCTTGTTGCAATAATCGAAGTTTTGCCATCCACGATGTGCTTTTCGGTGTAAATCAGGTGTTTAACAAACGTCATATGCGCTCTAACATGATCGAGCATCTTGTAGTCCGTACATTGAGTACCAAGTCTGGCTAATTCGTTAGCCGCACATTTCCCGTGAATATCGCAATGACCAGGGTCGATCTCGTTCAAAGACACGCGGCAGTACTTCACTGCCCTAGATATCTGTGCGTGACATTGAGTTAGCCTTCAGCCAAGCGGCGGCATGATTGATAGCTGTGATTCGGCTTGAAAGTCACCACAGTGGTTGAGGAGACTAAAGGAGTATTGGATGTTCAAGTCTTTTGAAAGACACCGGCACCGGCTCATTCGGGTTTTTTAGAGCCGTCCGTAAAGGTAGAGATAGACTCATTGAGGAGGACATTGCGCTCTCTCCAGGCTCAATTTTCGATGGGCGGCGTGGCTGTTGATTTGGGAAGACTGCGGTAAATTAAAAGGATTCTGGCACGTCCCAAATTTTGAGTTTTTCTCAGTCTAAGGGTTGCGGTAGTGACCTGTTGCATTCCACAAATATTTTCTGGCAGTAAGTGGAGCCTGGTTTGAAGGTCAGTAATGCCACACGTTGGATGTCCTCGAGAACTTTAATGCCGGTTTGCTTTTCTTCAAGTATAAATCGGTAAGAATAAGTCTTACTACTAAAATGTAGAGCCAGTGCATGATTTTCGGCTGTAGGCCCCCAATTGGTACTTACTTCTCTTTTGCATGTGTAGAGTGCTAGCAGAGATACCCTGACGCGTTTGGCAATATTCCACAGATGATTTCTAGATATTTGCCACTGTCTGAAAAGCTCAGAGGAGAACCAATGAACTTGGGTAAAATAATGATTGGAATTTTTGAATTTCCTAGTGAAAAGGATCAGGTCCATTTTAGATAGATTGCCAATAAGACCGCAGCTGGTTGTCTACGTAGTGATCTTGTTAAGAGCATGTTAAAGAATATCTCCCAGTGGTTGAGGGTACTTGTCCGTCACGGTGATGGCGGCGTTATCTGCATATGCAACCACGCCACACCCCGCATCCTCTAGCTTCCGAAGCATTTCCTTGAGAATAAGATTCCATGGAAAGAGTAATGTTGAGAGCAAATAGGATGAAATGCCTTTCGAATTCAACTGCACAGCTAAAAGTGGTTGGACACTGTTAAATGTTAAATTCTTTTGGGACGTGAGACTTCAGTGCATCAATTGATATAACAAAGCAGAAGACGTCCTAGATTAAGATCTGAATGGAAACATACAATGGCCTATGCGTAAGCCCTGCCACTACACGAACTTCAAAATCGTATTAAAATTCCAAAAACTCGAGAAAAAGAGATGGAGCGTCTTCACGACGATGCTTTAGGAAGAATTCTTAGCACTCAACCTTTTTTTTTCTTACGCAATTATGACAGTGGGGAACTTGCTGGCGGTAAATACACAAAAACTTATTTTCTTTCTTGGAAATGGTTCGCTTATTAAATTGCTTTGCATTTTTATACATGTCAAAGGATCAAAGGTTCAAAGGATGTTTATTCTATCATTTCTTTTTACTTTTTAAATACTAAATAAATTTACAATGTACCTACATACATACATATACATATGTGCACATGTTGAGAACTTTCAAAATCTGCTTTCAAAAGAAATCAAATACATTTCTGTTGTATATCATATGGACATGTAAACATTTGTTCAGAAAAACTACGGTAAAAAAAATTGTACACATCATCAAAAACTAAATTAAGGTATAGGGGTTTTTTATTTTATAAATTCTAAAGTAAATAATTTGAAAAGGAAAAGCCAAACGTTTTCATTTTCATAGATAAACGACAAATGCATTCGCTTGCACTTTTTATAAATGACAGGAAAAAAACTTTTATAAAAATGAATGAATATTGCAGGATATGTATGTTCCGATGTCACAGAAAAAACAAACACAAGAAAGAAAACCCTTTTTTCATATTTTTGATTCAGTTAGTCAAAGTAACATCAGTTGTGCATGTTATTTTTATTATTATTTTTTTTTTTTTTACAAAAAAGAGAAGGAAATAGTTTTTATGTTTGTTCAGTTACAGTAGTACTGTGCTGTATAGCAGGTCATAGAGTCTCCAAGTTTTCTCTTTGCACACCGACAAATTGATTTTTCCTGGAAGGAATTTAATATCTGTTCTGTCTTCTTACTTATGGTCCAGTGCTTGTTGCCGTACAATAAGACTGATATCATAGTTCTGTAAGGCTTTTTTTTTATCCGTCGAACAAGAGTTGCATACCCAATTATTTTGCCAAACCGACAAAGCAGCTCATAGTTGAAGTTATAGTTGTCAACAGTGACGTTCCGTCCAATGCTGTGACTTGCTTTTTAACAAAATATTCTTGGTTTTGTCTTGATTCATTCTTAGACTAACTCAATTCAATTCATTTTTAATTGCCTTTGTTTAGGCATATTTAGGCATATAGACCCGTCAAACTTACGCTGTTCAAGCGCTTTACTTCGGGAATGCCACAAGCTAACATCGGGTCTCAACTAACCAATACACGAAGACAATCCAGTTTAACAGCGAAGTATTCACAACTCCGATCCATAAAAAGAGCGCGCGAAGTTTAACATCAATGAGGAATGGTCGAGGACATGGGAAACTGGAGTACAACCTGACGATATAACCCTCTCAATTCCAACTAACATCTCCTCAGGTTCCGACCTCACACGCCACTTATGGTCAAAACTAAACAGGATCAGAATGAACTACGGCATGTATGCTGAATCACTACACAGATTGAGAGTTATAACATCTCAATGATGTGATTGCGATGCTCAGCGTTAGACCATCAGACACATAGTCAAAGATTGCGGCTTACGCGCATACGGAGGTAATCCTGAATATTTTGACCAAATTATTCCAGCAGCCCTAGATTGGCTGAGCAACTTAGACATCAAAATAAACAAATTAACACACTTGTGCTAGCAAAAATGTTGCAGTATGTTATGTTAATTATTTGTAATAGGTTGGGTTAGATTAGGTTAAGGGGGTGGCGGCTTGATGTCAGAATCCCCTGAATTCAGTATTAATTTTACAATGGCTTTCGGTTGCATGGTTAATAGTTGCCCTGGGTCACTAAAGAAGTAAGCGCCTAGCGTCTTCTTTCTGGTTCCGCTGAGGCTTGGGCAGTCGCAGAGAAAGTGCGTCGTGTCCTCCTTCGCGTCTATATCGCCACATCCTATGCAGAGCCATGTTTAAGTGCATTCTCCTTAGATGGACCGCAAGCAGGTTATGTGCTGTGAGAATGCTGATCACTAGAGCTTAATGCGATCTGTTCAGTATAAGTATTTCCTCAGTTTTTCTTTTATGGAGTTTTGGCCACATCTTTCATGATATGCATGACGAAAGTGTGCTCCATCGCTCGTCGGCAAGCCTCCAGAAGTTCAAGTGTATCTCTTGTTTTATTACTTCTATGGGGGTCAGAACCGTGTGATCGACCATTATTTGGTTCAGTTCCCATCATTTTCTTGCCAGTTCATCTGCCTTTTCATTGCCATCGATGCCTCGTTGCTCCGGAACCCAGCGGAGTGATACATTATGTCCTGAGCTTAGAATCCCAAGCTCTCTGCGACAACTCTTAACTACAAGTGACTTGAGTGTTGTGGATGACACGGGTTTGATGCCGGCCTGGCTATCGATGTATATATCGATGTTTCTTCTCGGGGTTACCGAGGATAGTTCTCTTGCGGCCTCGATTATCGCTAGAACTTCAGTTTGGAACACACTGGCGTGGTTTGGAAATTTTATCGACCGGGCAATAGCAATAAGTATATTCCGGAGCCTACCTCTTCATTCATTTTTGAACCGTCGGTAAAAATATGGATGTATTGCCGTCCCAACTTTCCACTGCTGGAAAGAGCGTTTGGAAATTGAGTTCGAAGTCAGGGTATGACGTCATGAAATCAGTTTTTGTTTCTAAAATATGTATTGTTTATATATAACTAGCTGAATAATACCCGGCGTTGCTCGGGGTTATTACATTTCAATCCAGAAATCGACATCTTCTTCAAACAATTTATGAAAGATCCTGATTATATAATATATCATAATCTCATCTTAAATCTGAATCGGAATTTTATATTCAACCCAATCGACTGTATTTTATTCTGCCACTTTTGCAAATGTAATCAAATTCTTTAAGTCGAACCGAACCTCCTTTAACTCTAATTTCCCTCTAACTCTATTTTCCCTCTAACTCGAGTTTGTTCACCTAGTGCCCCTGTCAGTTTTCTTTCGAAAAGTCATCCTCCAAGTCAAATTCATTCTAAATCAGAAGTCCTTGGAATTTGAATCCATTCGTTAAATAGATACATACATACATACATACATACATCCTTTACAAAAAATAAAATCGAAACAAAAAATTCCCCTCCCGCAACTGGCAATGTTATACCTACATCAAGCACACACAATCCCATACCCAGCCTGTCGCGTCGCGTCGGCGCTCTATTCCTTTATCTACCGAAAAAGAGAATCCATAAAAAAAATTGCCAGGAAAAATGTGTAGACAATTACGCATATGGGTAAAAAAGTGAATAATTCGGCTGGCTCGAAAAAAAGATTATGTGTCATCACAACAATACCAAAGTTCCCTCGCCCACAAATGGAACGGGCAAACTGATCTAACTGGGCTATGACCTTTTCCCTCATTAACTCAATTCTCCAGAGTTAATTGAATTTGATAACCTGTGTATGCACATATGTACGTACATATGTTAATACATATGTAATGTAATAAATATATAAATACAAATGTACAGATGTATATCCAATGTTTGTATGTATATATAGGTATCTACCGTACCAACCACCAAATCATTACCCTGTACACACGAATAGATAGAACCAAAGAACGAACAAAAAAAAAAACAACAACAACACAGCAGAAAAGAAAATGAAAAACTACTGGGCAAAACAAAAACAACACGTACGCTCATCAACCGATGTGGCTCACGATCGAGAAAATATCTTTTCGTGTGCGGCAAGGAATTTCTTCTGACTTGCTCCACGTTTTTATTAACTGCTCGGCTCTTGAATAAGATAGCGTTATAAAACATAGCCTATTATATGACCCGATGTACAACCATTCTGTGTGCAAAATTTGAGGTTGATTGGTTTAGTAGTTTTCGCATAGGTAAAATCCAAACAAACAAACAAACAAACAAACAAACAAACAAACGGACAACGTTTCACTTTTATAATATTAGTAGTGATAGTGATTATATTTGTATTAACTAGCCTGCATTGTATTTTCGTATTTGTAAATTGTTTAATGTATTGTCAAACCATACGATAAATCACTGACCTTACATAAATCAACACTTCCTTACTGTCAGAAGACTGATAACAACTTAAGCTAAAATACTTGTAAGTGCTAGCACTTAATATTAAAGCTGGCTGTTACTTAAAGTATCAATACAGACGACACAACTTTTGGCATTCACTTATCGAAAGGAAAGGATTCAAAAAAGAACCGAAATCATCTGTCAACCCCTATCAACCAAGTGAAACTAAGCCAAGGGAGAACAACCACCTAGATAACGAATGAAATATTTAACGAAGCGTAATAACTGGAACAATAATAGAAACTGAACAAGAAACCTATTAATAACAGTTACAGGCCCACCAGAATAAAACCCCACTTTGGCTCAGAAGGAATGGTAAGAGAATCACTGGAGATAGAATTTTGGTTATGGCACGCATCGAGTGTAATCAGCTAAAAGGACACAGAAAGCAAAATTGTCCCCAAAAATACTCGCATCCAACTCAGTGAGGTGTGTGTTACTTGATGAATGAGAACAATCAAAGGTCCTGGCAAATTCCAAACCAAAACTCTTCAACAAAGGGTGTATCTTGAACTTACCTCACCACTAATAGTTGGTTTGGCACATTACAACACTTGAACACTCAATGGTGTCCTCCTGACACATGAATTACATTTGAATGGTCATCAACAGTTTCTTACATAACACTAAGCTATTCGATTATAAACTAAAAGGAATATTTAAACGCCACTTGTCATCACAATTGAACTGACGGGGAAAACAAATGAGCCGTCTGTCATTTATTTTCAAAATGTACTCTGCTTGCCAAAGAGTATGATGCCGTACTAAACCGAAAAACCGAATTTATCTTCATTAACCTGTCAATAATGAGTTTGGCGCAGGGAAAACAAAAAATCGAAAAATATCTCACTTCATTTACATACCTCTTGGTGATCTTTTTTTAAATAAAATCAACACTCAAACGTTCACACATGACGCCTGGGTATGAGTGTTTTAAAATTTGTTTTTTGTTTACTTCATTTCACATATTATATTGAAATTTTTATTTTATTTGTTTGAGCACAAGTATTCAAATACAACGCAGAAGGCAGACACATTTTTTTTGTTCGCTTCAGCTTAGGTCGTGTTGTGGGTTCTTAGGAGGAAACATTACACTCTCTGTGAGAAAATGATTAATAAATAGATTCAATCAAAATAATGATGACTTAAGAACAAGAAAGGACTTAAGTAGACAAAGAAACTGTTTGTTGTGAAGATCCATGTCAATGACTTTACGACCACGAGATAGTCTTTGAAAATGAGTAATGAGTTGATGGTTTCCATTTCTTTTGAAGATTGTCTGGGAATATACAAAACAAAATGCCCATCATGGAACTGGAGACTAATTGAGTGGTTCAAGAGCAAAGCCGGCGAATTCATGAACAAAGTCAGTGTACGTACGTAAGTGTATTGTTCAAAAGTCTGCCTAACGGTTACAGGTGCTTTAATGATACATCTGTCTGTTACCAGTGGCTTATAGACAAATTTATTTTGCTTCCTTTCAACCGGAAAGTCGCGACAAATATTGTTCAATTATATAAGCAACCCGCCTCACAAAGACCGACTAGTTCTTGGTGCGATTCCAGTTGATGTTCAAACCTACCTACCTGCCTACCAACTCTTGTTGGACAAAACAAAAATAGCTGGCTCGGAAAAAGCCAAGGCCTAGCAACGATTCATGTCGTGCGTGTTACATTTTTCGCACGAATGATAGGGACCTACAATTTACTACGAACGGCGAATTGAGAAGCTCTTTCATGACAGATTATATTCCCGGAAGCTTGTCATTCCCCAGAGAGAGGTGGTACCGCAAAAAATTGTCGGCGGACATGGCTGGGGCTTGAACCCAAGCCACTCACACAGCAGTCCAATGCACTAACCACTGAGCCACGGTAACCACTTTTGTTAGATGTTAAAAAGTTGAGATGTGTATGCGACCTGTAGAGATCTATTGCACTCCCCCGAACTCGCGTTGTCGATGAGTCTCGACTTATAGCACCTTCTCCGATCCAATTGCTCTAAGGAATTGTAGTATCTGTATTGGATCCAACGATAGGAGACCTATTTTGGAAAAATTGTACGGTCGCAGGTGTGCTCCTCTTTTGTGGATCAGTGATGGAGTCTCTTCGTCATCGCTGCAGAATCTTAAATTTCTATCCGCTTCTATTTTAATTTTTCTAAGATGCTACCTGAGTCTGCAATGGCCCATAAGGAAGCCGGTTTTTATTGGTGCCTAGACAGGCCTTGCTCCTTCCTTCAGTCGTAGTTCCAAAGAAGTTCCTTTGCCTCCCTTAGTCCTGGGAGTGCTTCCGGCAGCCTTCTTCTTTGACATTCTTAATCTCTTCGCAGTTCCGATACAATGCCGACCCAGCCCGCAGAATGCCTCGGGTGCAACGAATGTGGTATCTGCTAACTCTAATTCTCACGACCGTATGGTGATCGGCGGGTGGTCACTATTTCAATTTAAGATTGGTGATCAATTTCTTTGGAAACTTGTATATGGGAGAAAGCAGAGGATGAGAGTTTCCACTTAGGAAATTTTCAAATGATTCAGAAGGCAGGTGAAGATTTCTCCAGATGTAATCAACTGTGGGGTCTGTAGTTCCAGTTGAGTCGAGCTTCATAATGAAACTCTTTTCTGTATGGACTGACTCGAATCAGAGCTCAGGCCAATAAGAACTGGTATATCCAGGTACTCGTAAAAGGATTCTTGGAAAACAACGATTACACCCCGTCCGAATCGAACATCAACTTCAAATTTTGAACATTAATTCCATCCTGAGAGGAGTGAAAGAAAGATGACGTCAGAGATGACTACTCCACTGACTTCCACACCAATGTACGATTCCAAAACCTAGTATTTTCTCCCAAATGCTCAAGCTGAGCATCTCCTTCTGACTATCTTACCACTGTAGCGTAGGCAGGTAGGTCGGCGAAAACTCGTTTAAACATATTTGTGTGAGTGTTGATTGATTGTTTCGGATAAAGCGGTTTAATCGAGTCAGTTTAGTTCCGGTACAGGATCAGTTCTCCAAACCTTTTTTTCAGCTTTCTCGCTAGAATGCACGAAGAAGGGCTTGTCCAAGGTACGCTGTCTGCTCCTCCCTAGTGCCGAACATCTGCCTGAAGTAGACATTTCCACTGTAGTCAAGGTTAGGGTTAGGTGGAAATCAGGGCGATCAAAGAAGCCTTATCCTAGCTAAATTCCTAGGCAAGGGTAAATTCGTCCAAGTTAAACTGATAGGCGCTCACGGCACCACATAAGACGAAGACAATGCCACTCTACAAAACACATGAGAAAAGATCATGTCGGGCGCCTTTTAAGCCCATTGTAGTAAAAGGGAACTTCAACCGTGCAGAAATGAATAACTAAAGGCAGAACTTTTGGAAATGATTTTTGGTTTAGCCGGAGGTTCACCTCGAAGTGATACAGAATCGCCAACTTATCCACTGTACTCTACAATGAATTAAAAAATTAAATTGAGAGTTGGCCTACAATTCACATCATACCTGTATAAGTACAAATACAAAAGTAGCCCTTATGGCTAAAAATAACCATCGAGTAATGCCCAAGTTTCTTCGAAAACGCTGACGAGAAGACTCGTCGAGCCACGACGTGGGCATATAAGTGGTGAAATACTTAAAAGTCAAAAGGCACGAGATTCTGAGAACGCAACCGTTAGAATGAAGAAACAACAAGCTCTACCACGTACCCTTACTATGACATGCAAGATGGTGGCACCGCCATAGAGCTGAAATGAGTCTGAGTGGAAATTCTACATTGTTTCTTTTGAAAAAAAGTAAGTAACTGTGAAAAAGGGAAGTAACTGGTTTTCAAGGAAGTACTTAATCTTCTTCTAGTTTCATACTCTCAAGAAGAAAAATTAAAATAACTTTTCTAAGAATGCTCTCGTAGGATACTGTTTAACAGACAGCTTAATAAATTGGCACCGCCGCCGCCTGGCGAATTGTGTATAGAAGGTATAAAAACACAAAAGAAAAGGCGACAATTACTACCTTCCTGTGCACATGTACTGTTCTATCGACATCAGCAAGATTAGCAGGTTTATTTCTCCTAAAAGGCTTCACTAACAATAGACGAATTCAACATAAAAACCAAATAATAACTTAAAAAGGGTTACAAGTCTTTTAAAAGACTTTCCTTTTAAATACACTGAACCGCATTTGATAATGGTTATGAGTTCCCGGGGATTCGGTTTATACATGAGAATGGCATCCCTATGGGCCTACTCTTTGATGTAAGAATGTCGTTGTTGGAAGTTCAGACGCCAATCCAACCTTACCTAAGTATTTACATTATGGCATATTTTAAAATGCAAGTAGACCTAAATGTTTTGTAGGTTATCCCACGAATATCCTTTCAGCGACATATTTAGACACATATTTTAGAAAAACATAGTCAACCTTTGAAATTTTGTGGTTTGGGACTCTCTACATCATCAAAAGTTGTAAATTCTGATATGAAGGAAGAAGAAACAGATTTATATATAGCAGGTACATATGTAGTCGTATGCAAATAGACTTTACTAAAAAAAAATGGTCATCGTTGCTCAGTGCGGTGTACATGGCTGCGGCTTGAACACACGTTGCTTGCACAGCAGTCCAACGCCCTAACCACTGAGCCATTGCGACCACAAAAAAAAAATCAGAGAATTAGTCATGGATAAAAAAAAGAACTGCAAAGAAATTTAGGAACTGCCTGTTGCAGTCTTGCAGCTTTTTTTTTTTTGTTAAATCAATCAAAAACCAGCCATTTTTGAAAACACTATTGAATTTTCCATGAGCTGGAATCGCAATTCACATTGACCTTTTTATTTGTTGCTATAGGCGTACGCTATATGTGGGTACAAATGTGTGTTTTGTTAGTTGTTGACTCTCCTTGTTTTCCTTTCTTAAGCGATTTAGAGTACCTTTTCCAGCAGTATACTTTTTTGTATTATTTTTTAATTTTCCTTTTCACTCAGTATACGGTGGAAACATAAAAAAGGTTTCAAAACGAACCAAATAGTTGGAAGGTTTCTGCCGTTAAGCTTGAAAATACGAATCTAACAAAATATAATTGCCTATATCCTAAACATCAGATGGTGGGTACCAAACGGTCCTACATCAATGCACTATATATAAATATGTGTGTAATATACGACTAATTTTCTTTGGTAGTGGAAATTCTGGATTAAGTATTGAATGCTTTTTTGTTTATAAAGTACGCAAGACTATAGAGAAATAAATATTTAAACACAACAAACAAGGCCAAAGTTAAATTTAAATTTTGTTATCGATTAGTTGCAATCCCTGTCAAACCATATTTCCGCATATTTTCGGAATAAATATGTGCATATTGGTTTCAAATACAATACAACAAAATAAAAATGGACACCTGACTGCATTTAATTAAAAACAATTCTGTTTTGAGATCCGTTACCATTGCTGAAATAAAGGGTGGTTAAATTTTAACGGCCGATGTTGATTTTGAATAAAACACAAATTATTTAAGAAATTATTGTCATTTCTTTTTATTATGACAATATTGGTATGGTTCAATTATGTATAGAACAAAATATCGGCCAAATGGCCGCCGCTACCTCGGCGGCACACCTCCATCCGATGGTCCAAATTTTCGATGACGCTGAAGCATAATTGAGGTTCTATGCCGTTAATGTGCCGAATTATCTCATCCTTTAGCTCTTGAATTGTACCTGGCTTATCGACGTACACCTTTTCTTTCAAATAACCCCAAAGAAAAAAATCCAACGGTGTCAAATCACATGATCTTGGCGGCCAATTGACATCGCCACCTCGTGAGATAACACGGCCATGGAATTTTGCGCGCAAAAGAGCCATTGTTTCGTTAGCTGTGTGGCAAGTGGCACCGTCCTGTTGAAACCACATATCGTCCACATTCATATCTTCCAATTCCGGCCATAAAAAGTTCGTTATCATTTCACGATAGCGAACACCATTTACAGTAACTGCCTAATTTTGGAAAAAATACGGCCCGATGATGCCGCCAGCCCATAAACCGCACCAAACAGTCACTCTTTGTGGGTGCATTGGTTTTTCGACAATCACTCTTGGATTATCATTCGCCCAAATGCGGCAATTCTGCTTATTGACGAATCCACTGAGGTGAAAATGTGCCTCATCACTGAAGATGATTTTCTTCGAAAATTTATCATCCACTGTTGCCATTTCTTGCCACCATTCTGACCATTGACGACGCTTTAAATGGTCAAGAGGCTTTAGTTTTTGAGTCAATTGCACCTTGTAAGCGTGTAAATGCAAGTCTTTATGCATAATGTTCATCAACGACGAGCGTGAGAGGTGCAATTGTTGGGCACGACGACGAGTTGAGGTGGACGGCTCTTCAGCCACACTATCGCGAACAGCAGCAATATTTTCTGCAGTACGAGCTGTACGAGCATGCACATCTCCTACAGACCCGGTTTGCTCAAATTTTTGCACGATTTTCCTGATTGTACGCACATTTGGACGATTAAATTGACCGAAAAAATCACGAAGTGCACGATATGCATTTTGATTTGAACGCCCATTTTCATAATAAGTCTGAATAACTTTAACGCGTTGCTCGATTATGTATCTTTCCATGGTTCAAATTGAGTTAGTCTGAAATTGAGAAATGACAAATGAAATGCAGAAAAAACTTGACGTTTAGGTGTGGTTCACATTCAACATCGGCCCTTAAAATTTAACCACCCTTTACATATATTCAACTCTTTTCTTCACTTTTATTTTGTATAATTCTTTCCAGTTTCGTGATTTGCTTTTTTGAAGTTTTTTATTTACTTTATTCTGTTAGTTATTTTTTTTTGTAAATTTGGACGTTCTATTAAGGCTTTATACTGATTGCTAATTTTTACCGACATACCAACAAAGCCCGGCCATTGGTAGCCAAGATAGTGATTCTTTTGCAACACTCTAAGGTCATTCTTGGATAGTTGACCTTGCAGCATGTACGATTAAATAATTCGGGTTGGGGTTAAAATCTCTTGTATCAAAATCACTCATTTTGAGATACCTTGTATTTAAATCCCTCGTTTCAAAATCTCTCGTTTTTAGAGTTTTTTTTTTTTTATTCTGGCGCCAGAATTTAAATCTGGCCTGATATTTGTAAAAACATCAAAAATTCATTCATTCATTCATTTTTAATAGCCCGCTTATCCACTATGAGGGTGGCGGGTTTAGGGAGCTTTTGTGGGCTTCTCCATACTTCCCGATTTTCCGCCATCGACTTTAAATCATACACGTGGAGGTGAGATTTCGGACTTGGTCCAGCCATTTACTCCTGGGCCTACGCAGAGGACGCCTACCTGACGCCTACCAGGCACGTCTTGGAAATCGCGTTGAGGACATGCGTTTAACGTGCCCAAACCATCGAAGTATAACCAAATTCGACCCTCCTGATAACAGACAGTTTGGTCAATTTGTTATCAGGAAATAAATATGTGTAATGGCGTCATTAGTACCCTTATCAAGGAATCTCAATAGCGAAGATTTTAGACTGAAACGCACTGTTGCACATACCCGGTGGTATTGAGACTTGTTGGAGCCAAAGGCGCCAGCACCTACTCTGGGACGCACTTCCTTTGAGTAATTTCAGTTCATTCCATTAAAGGTTCAATAACATTGTCGATCAAGTTTTACTTGGAGTAAAAAAAGAGTAAGCAAAATCTCATCACGTCCACGTCGTTGGTTATGGGTAACGCTAAGAACTAGTCAATATCTACGATAGATTTTCGAGGGATTTTTTTCGAGAGATTCACAAGATTTTTTAAAACGAGGGATTTCAAAACGAGGTATTTTAATACGAGGGAATGGGTAAAATATCAATATTTTGTAGGGATCCCAAATAATTCTTTGCAAAACTCGTTACGTGGTACTATTAAATTATCACCGCGGATAAGTTGTGTATAGCATTTTCGACAGAATTCCCTAATCGTATCGGTCGTGCTTTGTTATTAACAACACCTCCATCGAACATTTTGTGTGGCCTTAACCCACCCCTCAGTGGTAAGTGCGTTGGACAGCTGTGCAAGACTGCGTGGGTTTAAGCCCCAGCCATGTCCACCAAAAATTTTTTTAAACTATGTGACTTTTTAAACTAAGTCTTCCTTTTGTAATGAAAGAATAAGATTGCGTTTTTATCTAAGCGCATCCACATAGCGCGATGCGATGGCTAGCGACATCGCTACTCCCGAAATCGTTAAACCAACGGATCAAATCTACTGAGTCAATGACTTAGTAACTACAGTTGAAACCTCGATCAACGGAAAGGAGATAAATGATGCTTTTATGGGCTTTAGGTCAGCAAATTAAAGAGGGTGGCCTTGGTCCAGTGGTTATCATCATCGCTTGTCACGCTGAAAGTCCGGGTTCAACTCCTGATGTCGGAAAATCATTTATTTCTTAAATAAATAAAAATCAATCAACTGTGAAAGTTGATGGCGACTCTACTGCGAAGGCATAACACTGGCAGTAGAGTGTCTTTGCTTGAAGAGTTGATTGAGCGAACACTGAATATGACATCAGGGGATTCGAAAAAATTTCTGTGAATTAAGCAATAACAAAAGAAAAACACCACAAATGTCCCCAGCTAGCCTGGACACCACCCTTGGACGCCAATAAAAAACTTAACGAAACCTGAGTTTCAAACCACTGTACCTCGCTCGCGGTGTGTGTATAACATTATAAGGGTATTCATACTCCCTTGATCCGCGCGTGGATTATTAAAAATATTTTTTAATATTAATATTTTTTGTTTTTCTTATATTTATGTGATGTTTACTTGACAATTTCCATAGGCATGGACGAAACGTCGTATGTAAATGTAAATATTTGTTTAGTTTCATTTGCTGAACTAAAGCCCACAAAAACAACATTTTACCTTTCGAAGAGGTCACACAACTTCATATCTACAGAAAGGAGATAAGTATTCCTTGTCGTCTTTCTAGATATCAAAGGGATTGATATCAAGTATAGTTGAAAGAAACACTTCATATGAATCCACTAAATGTGCACTCAGCAATATGAACCTCTCACCAAGTATAAGCATGTGGATTATGTCCATGCTGAAGGGTAGAGTGATTGAAATATCGGCTCTCACAACTCGAGGGTATTGTCAGGGCGGAGTCTTACCACCACTTATATGGTCGCGCGTCATTGACAGCCCAATGCGGTCGCCTAGGATTGAGGTCATTGGTTATGCAGACGACGTACCGGTCATCTTCAACTGCAAATATGAACGCGCCGTTTCGACGCTTCTGCAACACGCACTATCTGAGAAACAGTGATGGTGCACCGAAGAAGGCCTCTCTGTAAAGTCAGAGAAGACGTCTACCGATTTTTTCATTTGAATTTTCTCATTTGCCCATCCATTTATGGCGAAACAATTCGATTTTCGTATGCAGCAAAGTATCTTGGATTAATCCTGGAATTCCCACATCGATCGAACCGTAGAAAAAGCCACACAAGCACTATGGATCTGTCACCGCATCTGTGAGAACAACTGGGGATGTAATCCCAAAATCATGCCCAAAGTCGTCAGGCCTACTCTGACTTAAATGAGTGCAAAAAATCAAAAGATTCCATTAACATTGGTTTTCATGCACAAGTTCAATGCATTTGTCTATAACATACGAGCGATTCCAACCCATATATGTCCATTGGTGCGTTAACGGAACAAAGAATGGATTGGAAAGAACGGATTCAAAACACAGTGAATTCCGCTTTATTGGGACACTGAATAATCGGGACAGCCGCTTAACTAGGACAAATAAAAAAAAAACAGGGATAGGACGGAAAACATTTTTCACGTGATCGTCACTTTGAATTATTGGGACAGCCGCTTAATTGGGACAAATCTATGTAGCCCAATGTGTCCCAATTAAGCGAAGTCCACTGTATTTTGATTGTAGATGCTCGTCGCTCGAAGTCACTCGCAGTCGCTTACTTTTCGCTAAATCGCTGCATTGTAAACACATCCATATGTAGGCATGTAATTAATCGCTAGTAGCGAATCGCATCGCATCGCGCAACGATAGTTTGCTTAGCCATAAACACAGCCAAAGTGTGAACTAATAGATCAAAACTGGAAAATTGATTTGTGAGTACGTCTCCTAGTAACTAAATATCAAGCTCTCAATTTGAGCCAACTTGTGAAGGCAGGTGTAAAATCAGCAATAATCTGCAAAAGTTCATTCTATCCTTTAGATCACGAAGCTGAAAATCTTCCGAGATTATTTCAGAAGCAGGTTCACGTATCCCGAAAAAGCTTCTTATCTCAATCCATGCAAGCTAAACACCTACAAAATCAAGATCGGCAAGATATGAAGTCCTTATGGCCTGTTGACGCGATTTACCCTGATATAATTTTTTTGCTTTGTTGACGACAGCAAAAATGTCACCATCTTCTCAATTTGAGGCTTTTTGCTTTTCCCTAGACACATTTCAAATTCTCCAAAAAGTCCAGTTTAATAGAAGCCAATTTTAAAGGTCAATCAAAAAGACTGTTATTGAAAAGTCAGCTCAAGAATTTTCTTTTCCCAAGACACAAATCTTCCAAAATTAATTTAGAAAGTTGAAAAGAAAATCCCACATCCCAGAGCTTTAATTAAAATTTAACTGACACGTTTCAACGCCCTATTACCTTTTGCCAAAGCCTTTCTCACACTCATTACAACTAAATTGAGGAAAGAACATTTTTTACACAAAATGAAATGTTCTCTACATACCTTTGTTTGTAATCCAAAGGCTTTCGACATAATCCGCAAAAAATGGAGTCAAATTAATGCGCTTATTTCACCGCACAAAAACAATACACATCACCACGTGTCTCTAATCCCATTGTGATTTAAAACGAAAAAGGACATCTCGAGATACTTTTCCTTCAAAACCGCACAAACTCACATATCACTACTTCATCAAACGTCCCACAATCGATAGGGGATAAGCTTAGCAATTTATGACATACATATGTATTCATGCGATCACCTGTTACAAGAAAACTTATTTCCGGGGGCTTTATGTCATTGCAAATAATTATACAGACTTCACCTTAGCCCACTCAATCCACTGGATAAAAACCGATTAATAACCGACCACCCCACAAGGAATTTAAATGCAAACTGCTTCAGAATACCGAACCGGAATGTTACCGACAGCGAGATGTAATTAACCGTGTTAGCACCACCGGTCATGTGCTCATAATACTATAAGAAAGCATAAATTTTGCCACGAAAAACAAGCACTGAACAAACACAGACAAAGGCCTTCGGCTAAAGTGTTAACCGAAAATAAACTAATAGATAAATATTTACTCATGTGTTATTAGCCCAAGTGTATCACTTCTTGATATCTATGTATGATACGTTTATCTTTTAGGATAAAAACTTGAGTGTAAGCCAAAAAATACGCCTCAATCTGAGGTGGAGAGGATAACCGCGACGACACGTCTTTAAAGAATCAGATCCAAACTCGAATAACTAGCCTCCTTTGACCGCGAAATCAAGGGAACACTGTTTACGCGGGAATACACTCGTATTTCACTAGATCGACTCGTAAATAAATCTCATTCAAAACGTATTTATCCGAGATTTCCCGTGCACCACCGACGAATGCAAAGCATTTTCAATAACTGCTGCAAGAAGAAGCGAATTTTCATTCATGCTTTTCGGCGAACGTACACACTCAGAGTGGATTGTGTCTTGTGGATTATGTTCATGCGCTTTACATCTACGACATTGCGAGTGCCGGAGTATACGATATTTGTTGAGTGTTGTTTTGCTAACAGGTAGAGACGTAAGGCCGGCCAGCATGGGGTGGCTGAGGATGTAGTACATGAATGGTGTTGAATTGAGTTGCATCCGAGGTGAATGACACCGGCAGTGCATAGTTACATTGACCTATTGTGCAGTAGTCCTTAAGCATCAGGTGGTCAGGATACGCCATAGGGGTGGGGTTTGCTGGTTTAGTGAAATGTGTGCACACGTATAATTAAATCGGCAGTTTCAAGTACTACTAGGATGTTATTGCTATTTCTTAAATAAAACAATTAATAAACGGCGGTCATTTTGTGCGTGTTGCTTTTTTCACGCGACTAGAAGTGACCTAGGGTTCCCAGGAACTTCAAATCGATACCCACCACTTTTTCATCGATTATCTTTAGAGACGAGTTATTTAAAGCCATGTCCCTTCCAAACTCGTCCGACTGTGCAGGATGACGATGGAGAATGCACGCTGCTCCATCAAGGTCGGTCAAGATCTCACCGAGACCTTTGATGTCAAAAAAGGATTTAGGCAAGACGACGCGGTGTCATGCGACTTCTTTAACATCGTTCTTGAAAGAGTTGTGCAAAACTCACGAGCCAACATCAGAGGCACAATCTTTCAAAAGTCCGTCCAATTACTCCCATACGCAGACGATATTGGCATAATCAGAAGAACACAACGTGATGTCACTGGCCCATTCGTGAGTATTGAGATGAAGGCGGCGAAGATGGGTTTAGCGCCCAGTGAGGGCAAGACGAAGTATATGCTCTCAACAAGAAAGGACACTCAACACCGACGTCTCGGACAGAAGGTCACTATAGACAGTTATAACTTTGAGGTAGTTAAGGACTTCGTCTACCTAGGCTCTGCTAACAATTCAGACAACGACATCAGCGCTGAGATCAAACGAAGAATAACTCTTGCCAATCGCTGTTTCTTTGGGCTAAGAAGGTAATTGAGTAGCAAAGCCCTCTCTCGAACGACTAAAGTGACCCTGTATAAGACCTTAATCATCCTAGTTCAGCTCTACGGCGCAGATGCATGGACTCTATCAAAAGCGTATGAGGTTTCTCTCGGCTGTTTCGAGAGGAAAATTCTTCGGATGATTTTCGGTCTCGTCTGCATAGACGGTGAGTGGAGGAGGAGGAGATACAACGACAAACTGTGAGGGCTGTACAGCAACATCGACTTAGGCAGAAGAGTAAAGCTCCAACGACTGAGGTGGCTGGGTCATGTAGAGCGGATGGACACCAATGCTCCGGCCCGGAAAATCTTCGAATCCACACCTGAGGGACGGCGCAGCAGAGGAAGACCGCAACTCAGGTGGCACACACAAGTTGAAGAGGACCTCAACCAGCCTGGCGTGCGAAACTGGAGGCAGCTGGCTTGATATCGAGCTGGCTGGAGACGCTTGTTGGTTGAGGCCCAGGTCCACCCCGGACTGTAGCGCCACCTTAAGTAAGTAAGAAAGAAGGGACCTACAAATGATAACCGAATCCGATTGGTGAACTGAGAATTATTTAGTTACAAACGAACGAACACCACTTCACCTTACCTTATAGGAAAAAGATATACTAAGTCCTCTTAGGTTGCCCCAGATATTAGAACTCAAAGCCGGACCTTCCAAGTCATCTGAGGATCCTGGACCACGTCCAAAGCCAACCAATTTTTAAGTTCCCAGTTAAGAACTTGAAAAGGTCGTTCGGTATTTCCCATTCCCATATGGGAATGTTTCTTCATGACAACGGCCCTCGCAATACTATCGAACATCAAACGAATGGCCTGCCTGGGAACAACTGGATCACAAGCCAGCACACCCACAGCAGCCATGAAGGCAATCTTGAACTTACTCCCTATGTCCGAGTCACAGTCAATGATAGGGAAATTCGTCAGCAATGATGGCTTGTTGGCAATATTACCACTTATTCTGCTTTCCATACATAAAAATGTTACGTATACGCCACCGCTCAATTGATGACGTTTGTTTGTGCTGAGTGTCCGAGGCATAGTCCAGTCAAAACATCTTAAAAACATCCTATTTATGTAAACGACTATCGTTAGACCGTAACTTACCTATGACGGCGTTGTGTGGTTGCAAGCTGCTAGAAAAATATAGAGAAAGGCGTGCCCATCAGACACGCAAATAAAAGTAATTTATACTGAGTGAGTGGAGATTGCCTCACGGGCAAAGGATACCTTCCCCCCCACTTTGGCACCACAATGGGTCTTTACTGAAATGAGTGTGGTGCAGAACGTTCTCTCTTCCCTAACCAACCCATCTTTCCAACCTAACTTACTCCCTACCGGGCTAGAGGTGACATGAACGGACTTAGCACCTTAGCTTATTTCAATGATCGGACATTAATCAAACATAAGGCTATCTGGAAGGAGGTTCAGGCGGCATCTGGACATGTACAGTCCTCAAGCGCCCATTTAAGCAAGGAATATCATTTTGACAGAGGTTTAGTTCGATACCCCAAACTAGAGGCATGGCAACAGCATTCCAGATATAGGGAGGAGGGGGGAAGCTATTATTGACTTTTTTTGAACGATTCAGTCCAGTGGTAAAAAATTGAATAGATTGTTTAGCTCTAGTCATACCTCCAAGAGTTTTTTTTTAAAAGTGACACCTTTTACAAAAGTTACTTCGATAATAGCTTATGCAACAAAAAATCACAGCCCCTTAGGCTTTGAGAAAATAAGACAGTTTTTGAATGGAGACGGTGAAAGTTAGTTATTATCTACTCCTTCTTACGTTAAGATTAGAAATTACTAAGCAGAGGAGCATAGTTCGAAATAGTCCTTGCGTCCGCGAAGCACATTCCTCTATGACTTTATCTTCCTCCTTGGACAAGAAAATTATCCAAAACAAAGCTTGGTTCAAAAGATCCTTTAGGTCGAAATGGTCTTCTGAGAAGGAAGGAACCGAAAATCACCGGCAATTGTTTTCTTTGATCGATTTTCCATCTGGGTTTAAGCGATGAACAATTATATATGTAACACGTGCATATACATATGTAAATGGTTCCAAGAAGTCTTTCATTAATCAAATTTTTTGTATACATAAATAATTGACATAAAAATTGATAGACATGAATACAAACTTCTATAACTGAAGAAAAGTTTGTAAAACCACATCAAATTTGATGAGTAGATGTGTTGGCAATGTCGTACCGGGGTGATAGAAAAGTGTCTAATTACGTGGTGTAAGTTTTATCAATCTGTGTTCAATCAATCACCGCCGTCTATAATTTAATTTTTGCATAAAATAATTGTATTGCTTAAATAAATGCTGACCCTGAAACAACCTGACGCGATTCGTTAACTTTTTAAGCTCAAAGGGTCAATTTCATTTAAATTGTAAGTAACACCCTGATGGCACTTCCACGAAACTGGGTCCAGTTATAGCGACATTTCACTGAGGTGTGATTTTTGCTAAGGTAACTTGTACCCTTTTTTAGAAGCATTTCTTTTTAATCGGGTAATTAATGTTTAAAAAGATCGGGGGTCTGTATTGTGCGGTTATTAGGCCGACTGTTTAGAATTCACCCTAACCATACAAATTGTGAAAGTTGATTATTTAAATAAAGTGATTTTTAAATAGAATTACGATTGTAATTTTGCTGGCGAAATCTACCTGAGATTGCAGGAACAGGATACTAAAATGATTAGGGTACATCCTTTAATAATGTACAGATTTATAAACGGATCATGCTTATAAATAGACTATCTGAAACCCGCGATTGCGTCCGCGTGGATGTCACATTATACCCTATGTAAGGATGTCCAGGCTCGAAAAAGAACATAATTCATAATCCATAATGTCCTCCAGAAAAGTGATTCTCTGGAAGCCCTATCCTACGTCCTTTGCTGGATTTCAAAACATTGATGAGTAGATTGCAATTTCTCGTACACATTTTTCAAGACTTCCATGTAAACAATATTTCTGGTTTTTCTTCTGGCTGGAGAATGACCAGGCTATCAGTTGAATTGACACTAGAGCACAGCACTTAATATAGAACTCGCTATGGGAGAAACAGTCACTTCTCAGATCCACACGACCCCTTTTCCAACTGTGTTCCTGTGCAATCGCAGACGCTTGAACTCTGATGGTATCAGAGAAATCAGTGGGATAAAAACGATTTCCCCGTGATTGACGCCTGTGAAAATGTTGGCTTCGATTACGTTTTTGTTTAAGGTCTTCATTCGTAGCCTGGTGCCATTGCATAGTTGAAGAGTTTAGCGGCGCATTTTTATATGCAAACTAGCTGATACCCGCGACTACGTTCGCGTGGAAAGACGTCCCATTATACCCTATGCACTTTCCGGGTTTCAAGACATTGATGAGTTATGATAGACTTTTAATTCCTCACATTAACTTTGCAAGACCTCCCTGTAAACAACATTCCTGGTTTCTCTTTCTAGCTCGAGGATGACCAGGCTATCAGGTCAATTGACTCTGAGCCCGCTAAGGGACAAAAAGTCATTACTCAGATTCACACCGTCCGCTTCTTCAGCAGAAAATTTTTGGTGCTGTTGGCTGAATCGTGTATTTTTTTTCATCACCCATTAAACCTGTTCCCCTATAGCTTGATGAATAATTAGGTATATTACATCGCATGGGTTACTTGGTCCATTTGTTCTTTCTTCCTCTTTCCATCACCAATATCAAGAAATACTTCCCTCAAGTCACAGCGAAGATGAATACGCATGTTAAATTTCGAGGAGAGGACTTCGACATAAGGCTATCAGATTGATGACTTGAGACTGGCCTCACTTTTCATTTGCTGTAATCCCCGTGGCACAACAGGCTTGGTCTGTCTGAAGCCACCACCCACTGCACTTTCGGAGCGTCCTATTTCGATACTCAATAACTTTCTATGAGCCATGGAAGACTCATCCCATAATATAATTGAGCCAAGTCACTCTCCTTATAGATGTTACAAAGTGTAGACTGAGAATGACTTAGGTTAAGATGCTTTGAGAAGGTAGAGTGACCCATCATGTCTTCTTTAACCAAGGTAGCTGTAGTACCTGAGGAAGCAATGACAACGGCAATGCCGCTGACTACAGTTGCGCATTATTACTGCAAATGGGCAAACTTTAACGCCCTGTAGTTTGGCCCACAGTTATAATTTTGGAAAACTGTAAAACTCTGTTCTTGAATATACTCACCAAATTTCAACTTCAAAATCCGATTTAATTTTTTTTTTTCATACAAACTTCAACGCCCTGTAACACCCTGTAGAAGCTGAATTTCTAAATGTTCATCCTTATTCCTTGTATACATCATAAAATGAACCTCTGTGCAAAATTTCAGCTTTCTAGGTCCAAGGGTTTCGGCTGGGCGTTGATGAGTCAGTGAGTGAGTCAGGACTTTTTTTTTTATATATTGAGATAAAGGATAAAGATAAAGATAAAAGAATCCACCGGCAAATGCCATGTTTGAATGAAGTTTAAAACTTTGGAGGTGCGAGTAAACTTACAGCTAAGATCACCTCAAAAATCGGTTAAAATGTTCCACATACGCCACAGTATTTCAGGTTTAGCGATTCTTGATAAGATATACTTAGACGAAATGGGGCGCATTTTTATGCAAAAAAACGGCTTGGAGCTTTAACTATGGGGTACAGAGCTTGAGGTTACCACCTGGCGGATCAAAGGTGTACAAGAACTGTGCAAGGTAATGTACGTACAGGATCCTCCACTTTAATTACCGAGTTCACAGATTTATACTTTATATGCTCAGTTGACAGCTTCCTCAGCAGAAAGTTGTTGATGCTGTTGGCCCAGTAGATTGTAAGAATGATAATAGCTCTTCCCCTCAGCCATGAAACCCAATTCACTTCAAAAATGAAAGTTGGGGCATATTCTGTGAGTCACATAACACCGCATGGATTACTCGGAATATTCACTGTTACCTGTTCCATAACCAATATTAGGTTAGTTAGGTGAAGGACATAAGATAAATGACTTGAGGCCTGAAAATCATCGCCAAATCAAACAAAATTTTCCCAACATAAAACCATGAGGTGCAATAACAAGTTGGTACACAGCAACCCATTGCAAGGAGTAGGAGGAGCTGAAAAGAGAACTGGGATCAAAGTGGACATCAGAGCTAATGCTTTGAGATTACAAAGTATTCGTTGACATCTTGGAGTCTGCCGAACACACATAAAGATTTTTTCCATCTAACATAGAAACAATAGGCACACCATCCATAGTCTCCCAATCAACATGGATTTGAATAATCTTTAAAGGACTTTGTCTTAAGTGCTCCCGAATATTAAAAAAAATTGATAAATGTAGTTTCAACATCGTCTGACGGATCAACAAGAAAATAAACTCTCTCAACTGTCCCAACTTTTGCTATATTGAGTGAGCGCTCGAACCCTTTCCTCGACAACCGCCCACGAAGTCCAAATCGATATCCAACATCTCTTTGTGCTATTAAAGCTGCCTATCACAGGATTTATATCGGCAACCTATACACGGCCGTGCCTAATTTTTGGAGTCCTGGCAAATTCGCCCATCTGTACACGATGACTTCGGTGTTTGAATCTAACTCGGAGAACCAAGTGCGCATTTGAAGGCATTAAGCAAAGGAGGAGGAGAATTAAGCCCAAACTATAGGACCACCTAACCTAAACAAGTTAAAGTTAAGTTCAATCAGCAACTTTGGAAATTGTATTCATCCCATTCTTACCAGCAATGTAAAGGTTAAGCGCTCTTAGGTAAACAAATGATTGATCACTGGTAAAGTCGTTTCGGAAATAAGAAAAACCGTAGAACTGCTGCACGCACCTTATCTCGTCACGTATGACTTATACGACATCCACTGACCTTCGTCGACTTAATCAAAAAAGGAAGCAGTCTCTTCCTTACGACATGTTTCTACTTAAGATCCATTGAGTTAGGATAAGAAACTATTTCTGACCCAATACGTCATTTCCACTACGATGCAAAATAGTAATCGACACGAACTTCTATGCCCCAGGCGAATGAGTGATTCAAAGTCCACATCGAATGAAAAACAAAACTATTCATCACGCATGCTATAAACTGCCTTAACTCATTTCGAGTTACATGCGTGCCTCTAACAGAACCACCTTTGACCATAAATCCTCAAAACTATAGCAGAATGGCGATGATGGAAATCATTAAACTTTCAACAGCACATTATCCTATCAAGAGAAGGTAAACGCTGTCATGGTGTCCTTGACCTAAATAGCACATATCACGTTTTGCCACTTAACAGGAAAAAAATGGGAATGAGAATGGTGCAGCTTCTTCCTCAAAGCCTGATCACACTTAATGGAAAGGACAATTGCGTAGGCTATGTAAACAAATGAGCCACCTGTTGCTGCTACAGTCATTTCAGGAAGGCCGTACCCGCAAGACACTTGCCAACAAAGAGAAGTCCCACCGAGTGTGTTTTGTATCCTCAGCAACGAAGTTCAACTTTATTCTCTGGAATTGTTTACAATTAAAGGTGGACAGCAACAATGATACGTGTGTGGGTCTGTGATGATATAATTCTTTGTTTTATTCCTTCCAAGTGAATTAATTTACATTGTTCTAAATTCTAACAAGAGCTGCTAAGTAAATTTGTTACTTTATTCGGTCATTTAACATTTTTGATGCATGAACTTAACTATAAACAAAAAACGGGATTAGAACTAAGGATTGGAACGTGTGATAACCTACTTCGTGTCCTTAAATACTTAGCAATTAAATTAAAAAATAAAATAAACACAAACAGATAGACAGAGAGTGGGGCAGAATGTATGTACTGTGTATGAACTACGAGTAGAATGTCAGGACACTCGTCTGGTTGCCACGCACGAACAGGAAGGGTGGCATGTCCCGACTGAGACTCTCCAGCCACGCCATGTAGAGAGGTGCAGACACAATGTTCTTCCTTGGCATCGGCAAAGTCATCACGACCAAATCGGATTTCATCGATTTCTCGCACAGATACTCCCGCAGTCGCAGGTAACGATTAGTTTTGTCCTGTACAGCCATTAAGTCGTCTTCCGTTGTAAGTGCTGCAATTAAAGGAGACATGAGTGTTTATACTCAAATGGTGAACAATCCAATTAATTACCTTCGTCTTCATTTACTGGTGCCGTTGGGTTGACATTATTTTCAGTCACAACGAAATCCTTGATCAAGTCATTGAAAAATTGTGTTGAGCTCTCCTGTGGCTTCTTGGTGATATCCGGAATGAGTTGGAGGTCAGAATAATCGATGCGGAACTTTGACAATAAACTGGCCATGGAACGTTGCTCGAATTCCAGTTCGGCTTTCTTGTTCGCCAGTGCGTAGACCCTGGTAAATAAAATGGAGTTATTAGCACTTGACGTCAATGGAAAAAGGATAACGGGAAGAAAGCGCTTTTAATTTAAGTAAAATTATGCTGAACAATGCTGGAAAGCGTTTCTGTACATTACAATCCCAAATAACCCTAAGAAGGAATATTCTAACCACGTTTGACCTTATGAATCTACAAACTGTTGTTTTTCATTTACTTTTTGGAAAGTAAAAGACGTGCCCAGGTCGACATTGGAGTAAAAGGGGTGAAGAGACAAGTAAACAGGTTGGTTGTTTCAAAAGAGATTCAAGTCAATTAACCCCTTGTGCTCTCGAAATAACGATGAATGAAATATTTTATAAGACAGTGGAACTGCAGGTAGGATGCCTAAGCGAAAGATAATGGTGGGGAAACAGCTCAAACGTCACTGACATGACTACACGTCAATTCAAGAAAGATGGAACAAGAAGTTGAGAGAAGTTCGAAGTCCCAGACGACGAACTCCATCACTTAATACCAGAACTTGAAAAGACAGGAGCCTATACTTCTTCTGTAAAGTAGACAACCTACATACGTAACCCACGTAGAATTAAGAACTACCAGCTTTGTTCGCTCAGTATAAGGTTGTAGGGAACAAGATTGAAAAAATCAGGAATGTGGAAAGAAGTAAGCTGCAACACTTATTAAATCTGCCACAACGCGTTGCATTAGTGGGGATACGCATTCGATATGTCAAATCGTTTGTATGTAGTAAAAATTTATTCACCTAAAGTCGATAAGTCGTCGCAAACAGATGTCTGTACCAAGGAGGAGTTTTGTGTTTATTACTCGGAACATGATTCTGTCAAGAATGTCTGTAAAGAATGCCTGAAGCATTCATATTAATCCTTAAAAAACAAACGTAGTCTTCGAACTAATGGAGCTTATGGACCTGTGGGCGAAAATTCGGCAAAAATTGCGGAATTATGCTCAAAATTACTTCCTATAGATATCCTTTTGGAAGATCATACAATTTCGATCATGAAGCTTATCCTGGCTCGAAACACTGAAGCTAAAATCTGGTTATCACCATTCACAACATGTGGGGAGTTTCTGCCGGTATAGGGATGTCGTCTGCATACAAAAGTTTGATGATCAACTCGACCAACGTGCTCCCACCTGACAAAGATGTTGTGAGGCCATCCAAAAAGAGCAAGAAAAGTAGAGGACTAGGCCAGAAACCTTATTTTACTGTTTACGATTACTCTCAGATCATAAGCATCCAGTGATTTAAATTTTTTTTTCTTTGCCAGGTTTGGAAGCGCTACACTGGAGCAGTCAGACGTAACTCGTTCATTGTACAACCAGAATGCAGGACCCGGTATATATAACTATTTTAGTGGAATTTCGGAGAAAGCCTAGAAGGGGCTTCAATGATGAGGAGCTTACACTATCAGCACCGAAAATCTGCCACTTGATCTGAGCAAAGGCAGGACAATCGTAAAGGAACTGATCCAAAGTATCGTCGCCCTCTCCCCAGACGTCGCAGACAGTGCTGTCACTTAAGCCTTACACACTAATATGCTTGGCAAAGGCGAAGTGTCCCGTTAGAATGTCAATAAGTTCTCTACAGCCTCTTCAGCTGAGTGACAGCAAGAATGCCCCTGGTTTCTTACAGAAGTTCGGGAGCATTCGTTTAGCCTGCCTGCATCCTGGAGAGTTGTGCCACACACAATTGTGTTTACAGAAACCCCAATCGTTAATCAATGGAGGCTCTAACCGAGGAAACGGGAATACCCAACGCAGGTCCAGGTCCTGAGAAAACATCCTCTTAGTCTTGTCTAGCAATCTCATCGGAGATCTCATTCCAAGATATCCCAGTGTGACCTGGGATGCAGACAAGAGTCAAAGAGTTCGGCCTTGCTATCGAATTCAGAGAGTTCTTGCGCTCTTGCACTATTTTGGAACTAGTTAAAAATTTGTGCAAGGCCTTAAGCGCAGCCTGGCTATAGCTACAGACGCAGATGCTCCGACCCTTCCACATATTCTTAACGATATAGTCCATGGCCATTAGGATAGCAAAGCTCTCTGTTTGAAAAACAGACGCATGCTTGCCCAACGAGTAGTGAGGTCTAGTGTTATCGACCTCCACGAAGACAAGAGCACCGGACGGAGTTTTGGAGCCATCCATGAAGATGCGACTACAGCCCAGCCCGGCTCAGACTCTAGCCGAAGCCAGTCCTGAATTTAAATTATGTACTGACAACCATATCGGTGTACATATAAATTAATACCAACTAAGTAAACGAAATGTGTCGCCGTTGCCCAGTGGTTACTACTGTGCAATTCGCGTGGGTTCAAACGCCAGCCATATCCACCGAAAATTTTTCACCGTAACACCTCTCGTTGGGGAATGACAAACCTCCGAAAGTATAATTTGTCATGAAAAATCATCTCAATCATGCATTTGGAATCCACAATATATTCTTCCTATTTGTGCGAAAAGTGTAACGCGCACACCATGGATGGTTGCGAGTAGCTAGACCTTGGCTCATCCCGAGCTGTCGCGCCAACTATTTATTTATTAAGTTAACGAAGTGAACGAGTCCTTATCGCACTGTATGTAAAAGAAAAACATATCGATCACTGACGAATGACGTCGTCCTCACAAATTGAGCTTTAATTACATTTGGTATGAAAATTAAATATTTTCACGCTGGTAAAATGTGAAAAAGTCAAGGCTTCATTATCGTACACACATACGTAATCAATGTGTACCACCCGTCGAAATGGAATATTAAATAACATCCATTCGAGGAGCAGTCCTGCCGTTGTTAAATGATTTATTAAAAAAATAATCGAAAAATCGTCGAATGATGCTTTTGCTGATTCGATCATATTTCAATTAGTGCCGTGCAATATGAATAACAACATTGAGAAATACATATGTATCTCGTTAACTCGCCAACACATGTTACTTTTTTTTATTTGACCGGTTGTGAAAATTTTAATGAACATACTGACATCCTAGAGATGGTTCTATATGTAGGTCGGTTAAGCTACATTCCGTTAACCATTAAATAAACTGGTTCAGTACAAACCTTTTCGTAAAAGAGACAGTAACATGTTGGTTACTTACCTCAGCTTGCATGACTGCCATGTCCTTCGGGTGCTTATAATGTAAGGCAACAGCAATGTAAGACCACCATCATCATACAACCAAAATACATCGATCACTGCATGACCACGTTTTCTAGTGAATTGTGTTAAATCATTGAGCACCTCCTTTGGTAGTTCCGCCCCACCTGGTCCTTTATACAAAGAAGCAGGATCATCACGAGTTTTCTTCGATTTTCTTAGCGAATTCGTCTAAAAACAAAACCATGCATATGTACATTTGTTATATTTGAAACGAAAAACTTACCAATAATTGTGGTGCTTTGGGATCAGCTGGATCCGGTAAACCAGACACATCCTGTGGCTTTACATGAGTATTTACTGTAAACGATAAATCACTGGTACTGGAAGCTGAAATAGAATAAAATAAGATTTAATTGGATTTAAAAAAATGTTGTCAGCGAGAACTGAAGATTTATGAAAATAGCTCTTTACGTTCTACAACTACATTTATGACGCTTTGTCAACGTGTTTTAATGCAATGAATAGAAACATAAACGGCAAACTACAAACAAATTACAATTATTATCTTTTGAAAATGTTATTTTATTTGTATATGCATATATGCGTATCTCTTGTAAGAAATCACTGTTAAATATAACTAAAATTTTATTTTTTTCTTACGACACTAGATATTTATGAAAAAATGCGTTTTATGCTGTCGATACTTTATAGTCTTCATATCAACGGCAAACAGCAAGAGGCACAACGAAAAATTTAGCAGCCCGTTGGAGTATTTTTCTTCGTGTTTTAGACATTTGGAAGGGTCCTCAAAATTTACATAAGACTTATACGTAAGGATCAGCGCTATCCAATTCTAGCAAGCGTGACTTAAATACAGGTTCTAATTTCTGAGATACGCCCAACACAGACGTCACTTTATTACAAGTAATATACACTGCCGACCATCCCAGGCATAGAGTGGAAATCGAAGACGTCCAAGTCGCACCTGCCACCTATGGGTCTTTTAATTTAATCTATTGCATTCATATAAGAATTTGAATAATCACCATCTTGGACCTCCAAAACAACGTTAAAACACAATACCAGAATATTTGGGTGCACATTCTATAGACCAACTTCATCACCCTGACGGAAGGGTATCAGGTATCCTACAAGTGAGGAGTGAAATAAAAAAATCAACGATAGGGCAACTAAAGCAACTGTGGCATACGCAATAGTTGTTTGGTTGGGATGGGAGAGGCAATGTATAGAAAAGTTGTGTGGGCTGGTTCCCCTTCGTGTCAGTAGCCTCCTTCGCTTCATAAGAAGCTCAAATTGGTTCAATGAGCAGGCAGGAGATCTTGCCGAGATCTATATGGTATCACAACATTCACGGGTCTAAGTGGGTTGGCTTTAGCTGGCAGCCACTTCAACCTTATCTAAACTATGTCCCCTCCTCATAAGGAAAACAAGCAGCAAGAACGAACAAAGTCACAGACTGAACTTACAGGTTTCTGACAGGCTCAAAAACTTCTCCTGAACTACAGCTAAAAGAGACACACTAGACTATGTAGGTAGGTAGAGGTGGCGGTTCTAAGAAATTTGCGTTTCGATGCGCCGCCGTTTTGAAACCACAACTGATTTGACCTGGCTGTTTGACGGTGTTTTAGGATGATAGATGTGGTGATAGACCTGTGGATGTAAGAAAAAGAGTTAGTTCAACAACTTTTTTCTTGGAAATATCTTTGAGGTTGTCGAAGAAGGGTTTGCCTAGAGTGCGCTGGCTGACCCTCGCTAGTGCTGAACACTTGAACAGGAAATGATACTGAGATTCCTTTTCGGTTTTATATTTGCAATTACGGCGGAAGGTGTTGTGAAAGATGCCCAACTTGGTATCCTATTGGCCAGTGATCTGTGCTAACGCCTACGATTCCTGCGATATCTGGTCTTGATCTGCCTAGTAGCTAGTTTGTCCTTTGTTTGTTGTAACTGGGCCAGATCTACCTTGATATGACGCAGTTGTTTAGCCTATTCCACCCTTGGTTGGCCATCTTTAAAAAGTGGTGTTTAATTTTGCCCTTAATGGCTCCTAACGGGATATTAACATTTTCCGCTAGTGAAAATAAAAGGCTGATGCCCGCCTGGCCAGGTCATCGGGTTTTTCGTTGCTGTCAATTTGACCTGGGAACCAGGTAAGAATGACCCTGTTCAAGACCTCCCAGTTGGTTTAATTCTCCCTGCTTTACCAGTTTTGAAGATGTAGTCCCCGAATCAATAGTTTTGATGGCAGCTTGGATGTCAATGAAGATAGCAGTGTTGTAAATGGGTGCTGCCCAAAAAGCAAGGAGCTCCGCTTGGAAGACACTAACAAAATTCGGTAGGCGAAATGATTTCCACAATTTAGTTTTTCGGAGAAGATGCCAGCGCTAACTCCGCAGTCCATTTTCGAATCGTCAGTAAAGATAATCATATAAAAATCCTTGATTACTTTACCGTTTTTCCAGTTTGACCTGGTTGGAAACCTAACCGAAAAGTATTTCCTGAAGTTGAACTTTAGTCAGTCGAGGCCGCAACCAACTCATATGATACCGTTTCCAGGACTTAACTATGACCATAGGTCTTTGCGGTTCAGAACCCAGATTCTCTGAGCCAGACTGCGCTGCATAATACCATTTTTTTATATATAGGTCAAGTGGTAGTATTGACTATTAGGTCGTCAGTTGGGAATGATCTCAATGCACCTTTGATACCTGTACTTGCCATTCTTTTGATTTTTTTTAATTCTGTCTGTGTTATATTTCTTTTTTAGTGTGAACCACCAGACTATGGCGCCGTTAGTGAGATTTGGACGTAAAACGGCTGTGTATATCCATAGGGTCATTTTTGGCTGAAGTCCTCATTTTTACCGAAAGTCCTGTTGCAGGCGTAGAAGGCTAGGTTTCGCTTCCTTATGCACTGCTCAATATTCAATTTCCAGCAAAGTTTTGAGTCAAGAATCGTGCCTTAGTACTTCGCACTGGAAGATTATGAAAATTGTTGAGTATTCAGTTTTGGAGGGAGGGGCTTGTACTTTGGTCTTTGTAAAGGGTGGTTAAATTTTAAGGGCCGATGTTGATTTTGAATAAAACACAAATTATTTAGGAAATTATTGTCATTTCTTTTTATTATGATAATATTGGTATGGTTCAATTATGTATGGAACAAAATATCGGCCAAATTGCCGCCGCGACCTCGGCGGCACACCTCCATCCGATGGTCAAAATTTTCGATGATGCTGAAGCATAATTGAGGTTCTATGCCGTTAATGTGCCGAATTATCTCATCCTTTAGCTCTTGAATTGTTGCTGGCTTATCGACGTACACCTTTTCTTTCAAATAACCCCAAAGAAAAAAATCCAACGGTATCAAATCACATGATCTTGGCGGCCAATTGACATCGCCACCACGTGAGATAACACGGCCATTGAATTTTGCGCGCAAAAGAGCCATTGTTTCGTTAGCTGTGTGGCAAGTGGCACCGTCCTGTTGAAACCACATATCGTCCAAACTCATATCTTCCAATTCGGGCCATAAAAAGTTCGTTATCATTTCACGATAGCGAACACCGACGACGAGTTGAGGTGGACGGCTCTTCAGCCACACTATCGCGAACAGCAGCAATATTTTCTGCAGTACGAGCTGTACGAGCATGCACTGGTGTTTTCACATCTCCTACAGACCCGGTTTGCTCAAATTTTTGCACGATTTTTCCGATTGTACGCACATTTGGACGATTAAATTGACCGAAAAAATCACGAAGTGCACGATATGCATTTTGATTTGAACGCCCATTTTCATAATAAGCCTGAATAACTTTAACGCGTTGCTCGATTGCGTATCTTTTCATGGTTCAAATTGAGTTAGTCTGAAATTGAGAAATGACAAATGAAATGCAGAAAAAAATTTGACGTTTAGGTGTGGTTCACATTCAACATCGGCCCTTAAAATGTAACCACCCTTTAGTAAAGAGCATCTTTTCGGATTTGTTCGGATTCAGCCCTACGCTACAGCTGATGGTCCAAGAGTTTACCTTTTCCACTACTTGCATCAACATGTTACGTGTAGTCACAGGATTTCTAACGGGCTTCTGTGGACTAAATAAGCATATGAGCAGCTTAGGCATAGAAGCAGCTATAGATCGTGCGACAAAGATAAAGAAACTCCAAAAAATCTTATTCCGGACTGTGCTGCACTAACTTAGAACAGTAGGACTCATTAAGGGACGTATCTACCAACTGGCGAAGATTTACTTTCCCTAAGTTTACTAAAGATCTGTAGAGGCTCTTGTATTGGAGAATAGGTTCTATGTCAAGCAATTAACCAGAGCCCTCAAGAAAGCGGGGAACACTATATGTATGTAAATATCTTGGTTGCAATTTTACTTAGACAACTCGAACACAATCTATACAAACTAGATCGAAAGACCTTTCCTTGCGCACCTGCATTAGTTCGTATAAGTTGGTGTCATTTTTGTCTCTAATTAGGTCATCAGCATAACCGAAAACTTTAAAGTCAAGATTGGATAGCTTTTTGAAAAAACAGCCTCTTGCTCCGATATAATCACAGAGATCTGAGCAGAGGTGAATTTGATGCTCAAGCCTTCGGGCATCACTCTAATCTACCTGGTATGCAATCATCAGTCAATCTGATGTATGGATTCGCTTTTGAAAATACCTAGAACTGCTCCAAAACAAACATTAGGTAAGGAAATAATCCTGCAGACAAAACATACTTTCAACCCACAAATGCCAGGATACAACAAGGATTGTATCTCACGAATATAGAAAACATAACATTGAAATGCCAACACCTTTGCGTTAGTATGCATATATCCTATGTGACAATGTGAACTTGAAAAAAACTCACAAATTACATTCCAGGCATGATGCTGTCTAAACCAAACTCGACCTCAATCCACTTCCGAGGAAAAGAAAAATCGTCTCATGAATGTCAAATATTTTAAATGGAATTGAATAACCCCATATCCTTGCGGTGACACAAATGTACATTAAGTACTCGTACGTGTACGCGTTAGGCAAACGTAAAACAAATGACTTTAGCCGACAAAAGTTCGAGTGATGTTTCATGCCATCGCACAATCCTTTTTCATTTTTTGCCTTAGAAGGCATTTTCTTATTTTACTTTTTCCTATTTCAACCACCCACCACATTACCAGTGGATGCTAACGGCTGCATTAAGGTGAAAGTTCTGGATGATAATTCCTGAAGAAAATCTTGTTTTGATTTTAAAACCCAACTGGAAGGGCCGGGAGACTACAGTCCATAGTCCTTGAAATTTTTCTCAGAAAAACCGGTGGATTGTGTTTTTTAATCTTTTCACAGCTGTAAGCTGTGTTGGTCTTGTTTATAATTGGTCACCTTTGCCCTTAACAAAAGGTGCAGTGGACACTAAAGGATTCTAGCATCGTTTCATTGGGATTAAGAAATTCTAAGAATTTTGTAAAAAGAGTAACCTTTGATTCGGTTGAGGTCACAGGATGGTTTTAACTTACTTGTCAACACCGAAGGCTTAAAAGCGTCTGTTACAATAACAATAGAATGTATTCAACTTTATCCCTGTGTGTGCATCCCAAGGCAGCATTGGAAAAGGTAAAGCATTACGTCTTGGATTTTAAGCTCACCAGAATCGAAGATAGGTAGGAGGATGCGTCACTCTGCTTTTAAAAAGCATGAAAACATATTGTTTAACTCTACACATGTCTTCGGTGCTAAATATTTGTTCACCGGGTGAATGCGATTGATGTTTATAAAACCGTAAGCTGCATGTCAATGTAAGTAGGAGTTTTTTCTTCTTGAATGATCTCAAATCGACCATAAATGGTGTACGAAATACAATAACATTCCGCAGAAAAGTTAAGCTTAAAAGAAATGAAACCCTGAGGGCGACGAACAGACATAGTGGGCGAAATGGCGCCCGACTTTTACCCCGTGTTTAGACAAAAAGTTGAAACAATCTGACAATTGCATTAAAGAATTGATAAATATGATTATGGTCAATAAAACAAAAAGGAAGGACAACCCGGCATAGGCTTGGGATTTTAAGGAACATAAAACACAATGTCACACAGATGAACAGAGGATACCTAAGGTAACTAGAACAAGAGCATTTGAGACTTAAGCCAAGTTCGGTCAACGTTCAAAATAACGTGTGATATTCAATTGCTTAAAAACTTAAGGAAGGTCTATATTTCGATGGTATGGATCGGTTTTAAATAGAATTTCGTTACCACTGTCCACGTAGCGCAGTGGTTAGTTCGTCGAACTGCTGTGCGAGTTAGGTAAATTCGAGCCCCTCCAATACCCACCGAACGTTTTTCCCGGCACTAGCTCTCGTTGAGAAATGACAAAGGTTCGAAGGGTTTAATTTGTCATGGAGAAACTTCTTTATGCGCTGTTTGGCGTCGAAAATAAATGTAGCTTGAGAAGCGCCCGATTGAGAGATGCTACTCCAGGAATGAGGTTCGAAAGTTTTACCAAAGGGTAACAAGAACCTGTCAAGGCAACAGAGCCCGAACCGAAACCTGCAAGGATGAACAAGGGAATGTCGTAGTAGAATCGCAGTCGATGCTGAGGATGTGGAAGAACTACTTCTGCAGACTGTTAACGGTGACGACGAATCAAGTAGCGCTGTCAGGCAGAATGAACCATTCAACCTGGACGACGAAGACCAACAATTCCGTCCACCCGACCTGGACGAGGTGAAGAAAGCCATTTCGAAGCTTAAGTCCAACAAAGCTGCTTGAGCTGACGGCCTAGCTGCCGAGCTGTTCAAAGCAGCAGGTGATGACTTGGTAAGGAGCATGCACCAACTCATATGTAAAATACGGTCGGAGGAAAGTATGCCCGATGAATGGGACCTCAGCATTGTTTGCCCGATCCTCAAGAAAAGAGACCCTCTGAACTGCACCAACTACAGTCTTCTTAACATCAAGTACAAGATCTGCCGTGTTGTTTGAGCGCCTGAAGCCGTTCGTTAACAACCTGATTGGCCCCTACCAGTGCGATTTTAGGCCAGGAAAGTCAACCACATATTCACACAGCGGCAGATTTTGGAGAAAACTCAGGAACTTCCAATCGATACCCACGACTTTTTCATCGATTTTAAGGTAACGTATGACAACATCTATAGAGACGAGCTATACAGAGCCATGACTGCCAAACTTGTCAGTTTGTGAAAGATGACGATGGAGAATGCACGCATCAAGGTCGGTCAAGGTCTCACTGAGACTTTTGATGTCAAAAAAGGATTAAGGCAAGGCGACGCGCTGTCATGCGACTTCTTTAACATCATTCTTGAAAGAGTTGTGCAAAACTCACGCGCCAACACCATAGGCACAATTTTTCAAAAGTCCGTCCAGTTACTAGTATAAGTTGACCATATTTACATAATCGGAAGAACGCACCTTGATGTCACTGGTGCTTTCGTGAGTATCTAGACAGAGGCGGCGAAGATGGGTTTAGTGGTCAATGAGGGCAAGAACAAGTATATGCTGACAACAAGAAAGGGTACCCAACGTCTTAGACAGACAGTCACTATAGGCAGAGATAGCTTTCAGGTAGATAAGGACTTTGATTACCTAGGCTCCGCTATAAATTAAGACAACTACACCAGCGCTGAGATTAAATGAAGAATTACTCTTGCCAATCGCTACTTCTTTGGGCTACGAAGGCAATGGAGTAGCAAAGCCCTCTCTCGAGCAAGTACATAAGATGACCCTGCATAAGACCGTAATCGTCCTAGTCCTGCTTTCAAAAGGAAAACTCTTCGGGTGATTTTCGGCCTTGTCTACATAAACGGTGAGTGGAGGAGGACATACAATGACGAACTGTACAGGCTGTTCGGCGACATTGACTTAGCTAGAAGAGTGACGCTCCAACGACTGAAGTAGCTGAGTCATATAAAACGGATGGTCACCAATACTCCTGCCCGGAAAATCTTCGAACCCACACACGACTCAGGTCGCGTACGCAAGTGGAAGGGGACCTCAACCAACTTGGCGTGCGAAGCTGGAGGCTTGTTTGTTGAGGCCCAGGTCCACCCCGAACTGTAGCGCCACTTTTAATAAGTAAGTAATCGCATACCCCCAAATCGGCTTTCAAGACGTGGCATCAGATAGGCGTCCCCTGGATAAGCTCAGGATAAAGTAGTTGGACCAAGTCCGAAATCTGATGGTTTAGATTTGATCGTGGAAGATCGCAAGAAATGGAGTGTCCTGCCACCCTTATAATGGATAAGCGGGCCATTGAGAAAAATGATGATGAAGAAGTATGAGGAATGAGGTCAAATTAAATAAAAGCGGTCGGTACATAAGCAGCCTTAAAGACATTTGGAAAATTCAGGTGTTTCCCATACGCGAACAGATTTCGACAGTCGTTCATCTCTTGGAAAATGATCAGCGATATTATTTCAATCCAAATCGCCGTGGCTCAGTGGTTAGTGCGTTGGACTGCTGACCGAGCGGCGTGGGTTCAAGCCCCAGCCAGGAATAGAACATTTTTCACGGTATCACCTATTGTCGTGGAATGACAAACCTCCTGGAGTATAATCTGTCATGAAAGAGCTTCTCACTTCGCCGTTCGGAGTCGGCAATAAATTGTAGGACCCTTCCATTCCTGCGAAAAATATAGCACGCACAACATGAATTGTTGAGCCCAACCACTTGACTGATAAGGTTTACAATGAAATCTTTTAACGGAGCTGACTACCAAAATGTTACACTGTATCGCATAAATTAAGACGAAACCCATAAGTAGGTTATGCAAGTGTGTGTGAAAGGGCAGCTGCCATATATGTACTTTTGTTGAAGTCGCTCAAGCCATTGGAATTTTTAAACACCCTCAACCCAGTGGGTCTATCTATTTGCCGCACCAAATATGAAAAAACCTTCGAGTTTATTGCCGAAGGCCTGGCTTCGAACATCGATTTTTAAGAAATAAAAAAAACTCTTTCCTTTGGTTAACTGGGTTACAGACGGTTTCACGTGCGTAGATTCCTGTCCCAATGTCCTCAAACTAGAGAATACCCTTTTTATCTATTATTCATCTCCATTGCTGACTTTTTAACAAACAACATAACTTTTCTATGCGAGTGTTGGTAGATTTTCTCACCAAAAGATTCTAAAATTTACTAATAGCCACATGTGTCCCAATTTTGAAAGAGTTAAACTTGACAAGTAAATGACTTAGAAAGCATGTACCCATGTGTGTATGAGTACGTGCGACCCAGTTGTGCACAATATTTTGAGAAAAAAAGTACTAATGACAATACACATATTTTTTGTTGGCATTTCAGACACATATCCCTCCGTCAGTCAAACAATTTAAATTTTCCAATCAGTCGGGCTCTCCTTGCTGATACCGAATCCAATTGATTCTTCTTCAAATGTCCTTGGGGAAAGAATGTGCTCGAACGTGGTTTGAAGAAAAAAAAAGGTTTCCCTTTTCGAAAAGGGAAGTAAATTACTTCCAATTACGACGGAAAGGAGGATACAAAACCTAAAATTAAATTCAAAATCTAATATACCCTCAGCATCTATCGGCTTGTTTCGCTCATCCGAAGGATATACTGTCAAAAATATATTCATACACCTAGGAAACGAACAGGAACTTAATTGCCTTACAATTATTTTTCTTCGAGAACTCATGTTCCTGTTGAGTTGTTATGTGTGTCAAGGTTGAAAAGGATATCAGCGCACGTTCTCTGCTACCATTCGTTCGTCGCTTGACAATGCAGAAGGAGAGCAAAGCAAAAACAAAAAACCAGCACACTAACCAGTAAGACAAAAGGGGATCAAAGTCCCTTGAAAGTCCTTTAGCTTCCTTTCAGATCGTTTCCAATTTTTTTTTTGTTGCTGTTTATGCTGCTCGTCAAGTTAATTTGATTCGACACTGTACGTGGGTTACGATACAAAATAAGCCAGCGAAGTGGTTTATCCTTTTGTTCCTGTCATTCTGTCAATTTTTCTCAAAGTCCTTCAATATAATAAATTGGCAAATCATTTTGATAAGTACCTCAGGAGTGGCGCACGCACATACACACACACAACAGCATGTGGAAGCAGCCAAAGTGATTGAATGCCGAACAACTTTCGACAATTCCCATACCATACGTACGAGTACATATCCTTCTCGGATCTAATTTTCACTCCCATCCCTTCGATTTTGTATTTGTCATCGTGTTAAGCCATCACGTGTGTAAAATTTGAATTCCAATGCCACAGCCGTTGCCTCAAGGAGGGTGGCAAAAACTGCTGCTTGTTGCCGCAGTATGTGGTATGGCAATTGGGAACACATACTCTTACATGTGTTGTCAATCAAATCCATTTCGTGGCTGATATCCTTCCGCAAATTCCAGTCTCTCTCTTTGAACACTTCTTTCGTGGTGTAGAAGGTAAATTGTAAACTCACGCGTGCGAAGGAGTAATTTTTATTTTTTCGTTTCAAATCGATGCGGTATTCTGGTTTTGGACACAGTCTGCTAAGGTCACTCGGGTTTGACGAACTATCGATTTGATTGCAGGACAGGTACACCCTCGAGCTTAAAGGCGCCAATCAATAGCCAGAAACAAAGTTGAAGATGAATATTTGCTTATTTTTCCGCTATGCTTTGCTTGATATTCAATGAATAATGGATGAAGGCATGCAAAGTTGAGGAATATATTTGTATTTTTCTAACTTATGTACATTTGGCAAGTTAAAGAAGTACTCAGACATGAAGAAGAATTTTGAATCGGACCAACGAGAAAAGAATTTAAATACGAAAGTGTAAATGTCCTTGGTCTTGGAGATGTCCTTCATGTTTGTATTAAACTATTAAATATTCAAGTCAGAGAAATACAATTTCCAAACGAAAACAATTTCGACGAGAAAGGCACGACTAATGGGTCAGGTTTTATCCGACCGCCACTATGAATCCTCTTATTCGACGACGAATGCCGGTGAGTGCATGCGATAATATAGGAACCATATTCGCGAAGATAGGCAAGACATCGACTTCTTGAGAAGAAGAACACACTATCGAAGACGTTACCTCAGAAACAATGTAGGGACATGCACGGATGAGGTCGCTTTTGGCTGCTTTAATAGAAAAATTCTTCTAGTGATTTTGGCTCCCGTCTGCATAGACGATGAGTGGAGGAGGAGATATAACGACGAACTGTACGCGATGTACAGCTAAATCGACTTAGCCAGAAGAGTAAAGGTCCAACGACTGACAATGTTCAGGCTAGGAAAATATTCTAAACAACCCCCGAGGAACCGCGACTCAGGTGGCATACGCAAGTTGACCGGGACCCTAACAAAATTGGCGTGCTGTACTGGCGGCAGATAGCTAAAGATCGAGCTGGCTGGAGACGCTTTTTAGCTGAGGCCAAGGTGCACCCCGGACAACCTTTTAGTGCAGATATAAACCAGAAAAGCCCACAATCCACGCAAATTTTTCCACTGGCAAATCCTGGAAAAAGTCCAATTCTATCCCCACTATATCTTTATTAATTTAAGGACTACCTACGATAGGGACAAGCTTAACAGAGTTATGCTAAGTTTTGGCATCCCTGCCAAAATCATCCGCCAGTCTCCTCGAGACCTTTCATGTCAAAAAAAAGATGTAGGTGAGACTTGAACAAAATTTTAGAACCAACAAATGAGGCGCAATCTTTCAAATTTCTGTCCAACATCTTACGTACGCCGACTATTTTGATATCATTCACAGAACTCAGAATGCGTTCGCGAGTATGCACACAAAACTAGGTATTTGCTGCCAACAACAAAGGAGGAACTATGTATACTGTAGTATTTCACACTCCATGCACCACCCAAATTACCATCCCTCATCTCTATACCATGGTTTTCATACCTCAGCTGCGCGCAGGCGTCGCGACGTTGATCACCAATGCACAAAACCCAAAACCATAAAACGTTTATACCCATCCGATTACACACACACCGTATCTGCATATATCCAGATGGAACTGATTAACAGTATCCTGGATGCATAGCACTCGCTATGTAATATGATAAATCAGACAAGGGTTGCTTGGGTTCAAGTGTAATAAAACGGATTAGGGTAGCGTTGGTTTAGGAGCATTAGGTAGAATGCTGAGATGCAATGCATTGGTAAATGTTTACCAATGAGATGTAGAGAGTGGGGATGAGTATAGTCAAAATAATTAGTATAAAAGGGAGTGGATCGGAAGGTTCGCAAGAGAGAACATAACATAACACTTAACTATAAAGGTCGCAGCCAAGCGAAGACAGCGGGCCTAATTATAATAAAACATTTTTTACGCAACAACTAGAAAGTCGCAGCATTGCTAAGGACAGCGGGCTAACTAGTTTTGTAATAATAAATATACATTTTCTTAATAAATAAATACTTTGTTTTACTCTCCGCTTCTGAACTCTTCTCTCGATCACGAGAAAGCACGGGCAGTTGGCGTCATTACAATACGAACCGTACAGCTACACCTTGGACATGTAGAGAGAATGAAGGTGCGACCCGCAGAACCTTCGAGTGTTACCTTAAAGGACAACGCAGGTAGGCCTGCCCTTAGAAGGCACACGCAGGTTGAAGGGGACATCAACCTAGTTGGAGTGTGCATCTGGAGAAAGATAGCTAAAGATCATTTGAGGCCGTGTTTAACCTCGAACTGTAGCACAACCTTAGTAAGTTAGTAAGAATATAGTAAAATTAGGAAAGGTTACGTTAGGTGGCTGTCTGCTTAGGCAGTGACGCACTTAGATGAATGTAGGTCACGTGTGATGCCACATAAAGCACCGGGAACCTTCATTATATGTGGTGAATTCTTTAATTTCAAGGAGTGGGTTTTAATTGGTGTGTGACAACAGCTACTGATCTGCACTATGTGGAACGAAGCTTTTTATTTCATGAATATCGATCTTGGCTAGGCTTTCTAAGGTCTTCGTAGAAATACTCTATTTAAGGGCAGGGGCTCAATTCCACAACCGTGAGTTTTACTGCGTACCCAAAAAAAATTTATACACAGACTCGTTTCAAATCCGCAAGCGTGAAATTTATTCACTCTGTTTTTGACCGTGAGTTTTTATTCTCTTTTTTTCAACCGTGAGTTTTCAAATATCGCAAGACACAAGGCAAACGAAGAGTAAAGCGAATCGCATCCGCGCAGAAAAAATAAAAACCTCTACGAACTCAATTCAGCTCTCTGGGCTGACAAAACGAATTCACTCAGCACATCCACCAACTCAGAGAGTGTTGCGGAATCGCATTTAGATGTGTACACAGGCAAAAAACTCACGCTTGCGGATTTGAGCCCCAGGGCAGGTACATAGAAGGTGAATTGTTATTTTCTCCTCCTCCCTGTTTCTCCAGAAATCGTAGGAATGGACACGCATTTTCACAGTATTTCTACCTATTAAGCAATAGTTCCTCATCATCATCATCTTTTTTCCAATGGCCCGCTTATCCACTATGAGGGTCGCGGGTTAAGGGAGCTTTAGTGGACTCTCCACATTTCCCGATCTTCCCCCAACGACTCTAAATCATCAGGGGATAGCCCATACGGGTAGAGATGAGATTTCGGACTTGGTCCGGTTATCTCATCCTGGGCCTACTCAGGGGACGCCGACCCGATGACACGGATTCTATGGCAAGTCTTGGAAACCGACTTGAGGACATGCGTTTAACGTATCCAAACCATCGAAGTATGGACCTCTACGTACGAAGAAGTAGCTGCTTGACATTGAGTGCCTCGCGTATTCTGGTGCTCATAACTCGATCTCGACGAGTAACCCTAGAAATACAACCAAGAAATGTAATTTTGGCTGCTTCTATCCCCGATCTTATTCTTTCTGTCATTACCCAAACCTCATGACCATAGGTGAGGTTCGGAACAAACACAAAATTAAAGACCGACAACTTAGCTTCGATGCCATGTTCGGCCTTCCTGATAACAGATTGACCAAGCTGTCTCAAATTTGCTCCAGCTTGACCAATTCTACAGTATAACTCAGTATTGCTCCTACCATCAGTCGTGAATAGAACCCTGAGATACTTAAACTTTTCCACCTGCTTCAATGTAACTCCACTTACATGCAGAGTGCATTGAACAGGTGTTCGGGAAATGACCATTACCTCTGATTTGTTTACGTTCATCTTCATCCCAGCTTCAAAACAGACGCCGACGAACCTATCTAGTGCGCGCTGAAGTTCGGTCTGGGCAGACGTAAGGATGACCAAATCATCAGCGAAAAACAGATGACTTATCCTTAAGTCTCCCAATTCAAATCGTTCCTCACCAAGGATGCGCTGCAACATCCAATCCATATACACTATGAAAAAGAGAGGTGACAGAATGCACCCCTAGCGAAGTCTAACGCCCACAGTGAAAGGTGTCGAATTAATGCCGTTCACCCGTACATAGCTCTTACAATTAGTGTATAGGGATTGAATGGCCCTCAGAAGAGAACCGACGACAATCCCATACTCCTGCAATACACTCCAGAGTTTACCTCGAGGGACTCGATCATACGCTTTCTCCAAATCCACAAAACAACTGTAGATTGGTTTGTCATACTCCCAGGCCTTCTCAAGTACCATTCTGAGAGTGAACAGCAATGGTTCATACTACAGATTTTTATGTTGTGTTGTTTATTAATAGACAGAAGTCTGCCCTCTTTTTAAATCCCAGATTGGGCTAGATCTGGCTGGATAAAAGGGAAGTGCCTATATTGTTCCACTTGTTATTCGCTGTTTTTTTGACATCACTGTTAAGGCGAAAATTAGTGTAAGAGTGTAGAGTGAAGTAGCAGACGACATAGGATTGTCCCTCCGTTGCTTGCTTGTCCACTCTCCCGTTGCCCTAAACGTCCCTGTGACGTTGCAGCTGTCAGCGATTTCATTTTGAGACCATTGATGTACCATCTTGCATATCTTGTATTGTTGGTGATTCCAAGACTTTTATCGCTGCCGGTCCATCTATGTATAGGACAATAGTTCTTCCGTGAGAATTGAAAGTCAAAGTAAAAAAAATGGAATGTTTCGAAGACGATATTGTTGTTCCCTTTTGAAAACTATTTACGATGCCCATTTTCCGAAAATGGGAAACACTCCGGAGGAGACATTATTAAAAATTGGGATGATAGTCTCCTCGTATCATCGTTTGTCCAAATCTGCTTTAATCAATAAATTACTTAATTTTTAAAAGTTAATTGCTGTCACTTTAAAACCCTTTCTGAAAATATTATTTTTGTAATTTATAAATAAGTAATCAATAAATTGGAACTCGGCGTCAATTGTGTACAAATGGAGCCAATGGATAAAAATATTATGCAAGCGTTTAAAACTTCAAACAACATAATCGTATTTAATTCCTATGAATTCTACTGAATCAATATTTATACATATTTTCGCTTTTACCTTCATTATGTAGTGTGATCCTGATTAATGGAATCTTGAATACTTAATTTGTAAATATATAATTGAATAAAAAAAAAATTACTGAGAATTGTTTGTGAAACTTTGTGCGTCTTTCATTTTGCAAACAAATTTTAAATTTTTCAAAAAAAAAAAAAAAATACATGCTACTTACATTTGATTAACTTCAGGCCATTGTCAATATTGTTTTGCATTCGTACGTCATTGGCATCTACTTGTATTTGCATTTTTTTTGTTTTTTTAATATTTATACAGATTTAATTGTTTGTGGTAAAGGAAAACATGCAAATAAATAAGTGAATGAAAAATTAATAAAATGGATAGACAGTAAAATATATAAAGTTTTATTAAAAATAAATTTAACTAGTTGTAGTAATGGTATGTGACTTTTGAAAGTGTGTGTACTTTTCTGAAAGCATTCATGCACAAGTGTATAGTGAAGTGTTTTGTGTAAAAAAAAACTACTTAGTTTATTTAGATCAATTGTGTCTAATGGCTGATTTTTAAGCAAAAATATTAACGTGAACTCTTAACTCTTAAAAAAAAAATTAAGGAGACTTATTCCATCGCTCAACAGCGCTCCTATTGCATTCAATACTATTTCTGAGTCTGTGTATGTACATTTTTGATGTTTATTTCATAAGTCACCAGTTTAAAAATTAAAATTAAAAAAAAGCCTGACACGATACCCCGGGATGGATCAAGGCTTCTCGGTTCTACTCATGCTATGCGTTGTAAATTTTTTGCATAGATGGAAAGGGCCAAGAATTTATTGCCGAATCCGAACGTAAAAGAAAATCCTCTGGACTTAATTACTTTCTCCACCAGCAAAGGTAGGGTAGGTAGGTTGCTAGATTCAACCTGTGGAATTTAGGAACCGAATTAGGTCTTGTATCCTTTTGCCCGAGATGTCGCTGAGGTCGTCGAAGAATGATGAACGAGAGTTTCCCTCTCATTTCTATTTCCGCAACTGCGGCAGTAGGGGTTGTATGGAATACCCAGTTTGGCCGCATGGTCTCCAATTGGCCAATGCCCCGTGATAGCTGCTGTTATTCTTGCGATATCAAGGCGGGTTCTGCGTAGAGCTGACCCCTGCCTGGCCAACTCATCCGCACGCTCGTTACGTGTTATGTCGCTGTGCCCCGGAACCCAGAACAGTGTTACCCTGAACCGTTCGCCTAAGCGGGCAAGCTCGTTCCGGCACTCTAGCACTAGTTTGGATTATATGGTGACCGAGTCAATGGCCTTGATAGCGGTCTGCCTATCTATGAGGATAGCAATGTTTTGTTTGTGTGATCTGTCACGACCGAGTTGCGTGCAAGCCTCCCGGATTGCCACTATTTCCGCCTGGAAAACGCTGGCGAAATCCGGCAGGCGATATGATATGGCTATTTTCAGTGATTCCGGGTAGACACCGGCCCCTACACCGCAGTTCATCTTTGATCCGTCGGTATAGATGACCGTGTCGAAGTTCTTTACCACTTCACAAGTTAAGTTTGGGTGTGATGTAGTCGGTTGGAAACGTGACCATGCCGTTTGGTAATGAGTCCAGGATATTGCTGTGGGCGTAGGGCCGTGCATTCCAGCACCCAGATTCTTTGAGTCTGACAGCGCTGCATAGTGCGGTGTTTTTTGTGTGTAAGTCTAGAGGCAAAAGATGCAGGAGCACAGCGAGGGCATCCATTGGGGCCGACCTCAATGCTCCCGTAGTGCCTATACTCGCTGTTCTTTGGAGCCTTTTAAGTTTTGTAAGGTTGTAGCCCTTGCTCAGCGCAGGCCACCACCACCAGCAAAGGAATGAAGAAGAATTATTTTCTTGCAATAGCAGAAGGACAATATTGACACCAAGATTCTGGCCTAGAGTACGACATTTCACTTTATAGCTCGAGGCAAGCTCCAGCTTCTCGGAAGCATTTTCCTAGAACTTGTAATTCCGCGAAGAAAGGTGGTGCCGCGACAAATGTTGGGGGGATAGGGCTAAGGCTTAAACTCACGCAGCTCGCTCAGTAGTCTAACGTAGTAACCACTGAGCCACGGCAACTATGTCTATCGAAGGGTAAAATCTGTTAAAACGATTTTCTACTCGATCATTACAATAAATTTTTAAATATTGAAGAACCGTTCAATAACGTTAAGACCTTCTCATCAATCAAGACGTCTTAAAGGATGAGGTCTGTACAGGACGAAAATGATGCTGCACCAGTTGTAGAATATAGGTACCAAAACGCTTTGGCATATCGACGAAAGGTTACGCCAATTTCCACTTGCCTAGAGAGTCTACGAATTGACTGTAACGTGTGCAGTTGAAAAGTAGCTTTGACTATACACGTAGGGTGTTCCAATAAGAGGACTTCAATTCTTGTGTCAACTGGACCTTATAAGCATGTAGGCCAAGATCTTTATGCAAAGTGCGGTGCAAAGTGGTAACGGATAGGTGCAATTCCTGTGATCGTCTCGAAATGGACACATCTGAGTTTCCAGTCACACTGATAGCTACGGTATTTTTGGCTGACCTTGCCGGAGGAACACGAGCTGGAGTCTTGATATCACTAACCCATCCGAGACCTTCAAATTTATCGATTAAATTCACTATAGCTGTGCGATAAGGCACTTGATGATGACCAAAAGCAGTACGAACTTTACGAAACGTTTCCCTGATATTTTTACCATTTGTAGTGAATTTTTTGTACTTCGGCACGTTGCGTGAGTGTTTGTTGATCCATATTTATAAATCTAATAGTTTTTACTAATCAAAAGTCATTGTAATGATAGTTGAATGTTGACAGTTCAACAATGGCGCGGCATTTAAAATGGCACCTCTTGTTGGATGACCCTGGATCAAGCTGACTATACAAGAATATTGGTTAAAAGCTGTGTAAACCCAACGATCCCTCCTGTCAAAATCGATGGTTGATAAGCAAGTTGATGTTTTTTTTTTTAGAAACTCACTGCCTGCCTGATTTTATCAGAAAATTGAATTAAATTTGTGTTTCTTAGGCACACACACACAGAAAAACAACTTCACAGAACAATGCTAATGACATTTCACTTGTTCTACCCAATATCATACACGAATTCCTTTGAAGGAGGCATTTTGATTAATGACTTCACGTATCGAGCTTTTGCGATCTGTTTTTACTTTTTCAAAGGAAAAGTAACGATTTCGCATGTCATACTCTCACTCCAAAAAGTGAGTAGAAGGACGATTACGAGTTTGTGTTTCCGACACACTGCCTGCACGCAATTAAGAAACGTGAACCTAATTATTGGTTTTTGTGTCTGGAATTCGATAATCTGTGTTATTATGTCGTTTATTTTGGGCGGGCCGGGCACGCTGAAAGTAAATCAATTAGTTTCGACACAAAAGCAAAAGTGAGATGTGTGTTTGCTTTAGTCCTTGAAATGTACTCAAATTAATAAGCTTTAAGTGCCTTCGATGGTGTAGTTCGAGTTAAGAGCCAGACGACAGCTTTGAAAAAGGAGTAAACACTACAATTTGAGTGTGGGTTATATAAGACCAATACCAATCCAAAACTAATTAATGGAAAATAAATCAACAGTCGAATAAAGAGGGACACAGACTTTCACTTGCGAAATGGTTTTCAAGGCAAGGAGAGGTTAATGCCCCTAGATTAGGTATATATGTGGGTTGACAATTCGGAAATGAAGGCTAGTGAGTGAATTAGTCGAATACTACCTACGCATGAGCTATAAATGAGGAAAGATAATCCTCAATAGAGGATGAGGCGAGGACAATCACTCACCTCGCCTTAAAACGTTTGGTTAAAGATACATACATTCCTCATGGATTCGTGGTATTAGAAGTGTTTCCTAGCACTAGATTTGACTACTTTGCAAGTTCTACCGAATGCATTCCTTCTGTAAGTCGTGTTTGGTGATTTTAACTTTGTGTTATTTATACGACAGAAGAGGACGGATTATGCACTCAAACAAATGACATTCCGCTTCGTAATAATAATAAATAGCTGGCGCGACAGATCGGAATGAGCCAAGGCCTAGCTTCTCGCAACCATTCACGTTGTGCGTGTTGTATTGTCCGCTTCGTAATGATTCTAGGAATCAATAAACCCTCATCAGCCATTAGACATTTCAGAGTCAGGACTACATACATACGTACACATTAAAGATAAACCAACCAAAAGTTGCCTACCTTGTGAAACATTTCTGCTCAGCGAATCCATACTTCCGCTGAGTCCATTTTGAGCATTTTTATCTACTGCATTCAAATCCGCTGAGCTTTCATTCGGTTGCAACGTCCTTGGTACTTCGAGCAAATTCCTCTGTGCCGAACTTTCATCTCCCAGAATCTGGGAACAATCCAGGCCCTTGGAAACTCTCAGAATCGCCACCGACAAATACATATCAAGTGCCTGGAGAGAAACTGAATAAATATCTTCATCCCAGAGGCTTCTGCCACTCCCACTTACCTTGTGCATAATATTAAAATACTGATTCAGGTCCTTTCTATCACAGGATTGCCAGTCGGACTTGTAACCCATAAGTAAAATGTTTGGTTTCAGCTTTCCAATGCCCGATGCCTGGTAAAGGAAAAAAAAAAAACCTTCGTTAAGGCGAATCCACGTGTTTACCATCACTGACCACCTACCTGCATCAGAGCCCGGGAACCCGCTTCAAAGTCCTCGCCATCGACCAGGGAATAAAAACCCTTCACCCGATGTTTTCGGAACCATGTGGTTGCACGTTCCTGCAAGTAGTTCCGGTACCTCTGAGATGAGGATCCACGCAGTACGTGACCACAAACCAACAGAGAAAGATTCTTCGTCAGCATATAGGCAAAGTCCACCAGGACCGGACGTGTATTCGGCAGACCGGAAAGAACCAAAATCTGGAAAATATTATAATCCAATTCAAAAATTCTCAGCATGAGCACGAGCGGCAGGTGGCCATCTCACCTGTGGGCGATAGTTCTTCACATGTTCCTCCACATTATTCAACTGTTGTACGGATAACAAGGCGTTTTTGTACGTTTGAGCCTGTGTGGTCGAACCCCAATTAACGTCTGGCTTGCGATACGACACTATTAAGTACAGTGCAAGAACGACAGCAAAAGTTATCAGCGCCGTCCACCAGGATATAAGGAACATAACGGCCACACACAAAATCGCCCCCACTAAACTCAACCACATGTTGTAATACTGCAACAAGAAAAAGAAATTGATGTCTGATGAACTCCTACGTTCTGCACTCCTCCCACTCACCTTGAAGGTTGGCCTCCAACCGACTGGCTTGGCCAAACTGGCATGGAATGTACTGAAATTAATCAACATGTAGGCAGCCAAGAAGAAATTCGAGATTAATGGGGCTATCAAGTTGAGTTCGCCAATTAGGATGAATCTGTAGCACAAAGGAATGCGAATAAGAATTAGTGTATCTAATTAGAGATTCCCGGCAACTTACCCGATGGCTATGAAGAAGGTTAGAACGTAGCCTCGCACTGGTTCATTGTTTTTGCCAAATCCTTTGGCAAACCATACGATTTTCGGATAAAGTTCGTCCTTGCAGAGAGCCTGTGTGCGAGTAAAAATTGAGATGGTGTGAGATTATTACACTACAACTACATGTTATCGTTTGGCAGTTACACGAAACGGGATGTATTGATTGCCACAATTAGACTAAAAGCTTCATTTTCCTTTTGCGGGATTTTTCCCCTTCCGCAGGACTCGCTTCAACTGGTGGATGGTGCCTACTTGGGTCATTTTCTTTATTGTTCTAATCAAATGTGATTTTTATTGCGAGGGTTTGATGGGGAAGAATTACTTTATTGGCAATTGGAAAACGTTTTCCGGTTATTGAATGACTTTTGCAGATACACGAGGGACTTAAGGGTTCAGAAGCACATCATATCTCACACCAGGGGGAGTAATTGGAGCAAAATTGGGTCCCTTTACAAAGTCGAGTGTGTTCATTCGATAGACACGGGGAGAAAATTTAATTGAAGAGGAGACGGTTGCATTGGAACTTGAAGTACCTTAATTGGCTGTCCACTCCTTTCTTTTTATGTTTAAACAATAGTGGGTGATAAAATTCTATGACTGTTGACCAATTCCAAGGGTACTTGAAGCACGCGCATGTTAGAGGTATTGGACCGAGAATTCTACACTTTCACAAAGCAACTTGTGTTGCCCGACTTTGTCGAAAAATATTTGTATGAGGAACACAAAAATATAGCCCTGCGGCGCTTAAAGCATTGACATCCCACTTCGTGGAATCTAGGTCAGTTAAATGCTGCTATGATACCTTACAATTGCCAGGCACAACAAGGTCAGGCTTGGGTGGATGCCCGGCCATCAGGGCAGTGTAGGCAATGAAACTGCGGAATAGCTGGCTACGGCCGGATTGACTTCCGCACTCTTGGGACTAGAACCCTTCTGTGGCGTTAATTGGGTTACCGCAACAGGTTTGTCAAACAACTGGGAACACCAACTTTGCCTAGCCCATTTGGGAAAAGGTCCCCGGGCTTAGACAATCCAAGAGACTTAATAAGCTCACCTTCATTAGGAACGTAGTAGACCTTTTAGGCTAAGTTGACCGAAAACGCAATAGATCACGATGTCAGGGCAGGTTCAAAAAATAATATGTTGACATAGAATTTCTCCGCGGCTACCTAAACTTCAGTAAATAGATTTAGAAAGACGCGCAGACCTGGGAATGATGCGCAGACCTAGGAGAATTATCAAGCTTTGAGGTAGTTCAACGAGACGAATTAGAGATAAGATGTACTAAACTTATTTCTTTCTTCTTTGAACGGACATCCAAGTAAATCGAAAGGGGAACACAATGGATCCATGAAGATCCAAATGAGGCGGCACGTTAGTCTCTGCTACCACCTCCTCAAAAAGCAAATGAATTGAACTTCAGTACATTTCAGTCCACTGAAAATTCTCTTACTGTCTCGCCAGTCGCCTAAGCAAGGAATGTCCAGACAAGAAAATCATCTGCTCTTATGGGTGAGATGGTTAGCAGAGCTCTTGGTAAAAATAAAGTACCAGGTGAAGTTCATGGCTTTTCTTTAGATGTGATATCTTCCAATAGCAGATTGAGAAGTTTAATGTAGAGCCTAAGGTTGTCGAAGGACCAACGATGTGGCTGATGTGTCTACTTAAATTCATGTGGTTCTGCACCTCCCTAGGATTAGGATCGGTTTCGATGGTGAAAACGGCTAATCTGGGCAGTCGGGATTTAGCAGACAACAGGGAAGAGACTGGTAAGCAATTTTAAACAATTGGTGCCAACATCTAACTTTGGCTAGCAGAGGGTGTGAGATTTTGGGTTATCCTTACGATAATCCATCTGCTGCTTACGATGACACGAGGAATCGAGATCAGGAAGGAACTGCGAAGATATTCAGAGGGCATTTTAAACTGCGATTCTAGGTGGATGAGAATGAGTTGTAAAGAATTTGTTTTTGTTTATCTAGTACTTAAAAAAAATTGTCGATCGATCTAAAGGAAGACAAAGCGCTTGACTTTCAGAGAATAAGGATCACCAATAAAGAAGCGATAGAGTCCCTATCGCATAGGTCAGTAACATAAATGTACTAGCCACTGAAACTAATGAAGGAGCAGGCAGGATAGGACAACCGTCGACAGAATCGCTTAAAAAGTTGTGGAATGTCAAATATCCAGTGGAAGACGGGAATGACAGTCAAGCGATGTAGAAAGTAAATCGTACGTATTGCGAAAAGCCGAGAAGTATGCATGTGTTTCCTGGTGTAGCTAAAGTAGGTTTAACTGGAAAACACATTCGATGTCCACTAGGCAAGTTTCCGCTCTGCGTGCTTTTTCTCGCCAATATCAACTTTGGGCACTTTACCTGCTATGCAGTGATTTTAAAGACTCCAACTCTTTAACAAACGTTTTTACCAGAACCAAAAGGCACAAACGCCCTGTTTGATCTTCCTCCCCTTGATACTTTATCATGAGCTGTATTATCAAAGCAATATATCGTCTTAGATGGGACGGCTTTTGGTATAAACCGCACTGAAGTTTTGATGACCTTGCGCGGCACTTATCGTACGACCATAGTTCCATGGATATGCCGTCTGATGCAATGTCACCAGAAAATCAGTTTCTGTGCAAATTTAAAGTCGGCTTGCCTTGCCTTCAGGATTGGCTTTGGCCAAAGTCTGAGCCTGAACGGCGCTGTAGTCGAATCTTCACGGATGGCCCCAAACCTAGTCATGAGTCCAGTGCTGGTGTTTTCGTGGAGATCGACAACACCAGACTTCACTACTCGTTGGGCAAGCATGCCTCTGTTTTTCAAGCAGAGCCGCGAACTATATTGTTAGGAATCGCTGGAAGAACTTTTCTCAACCCTTTAACCAAAATAATGCGAGAATGCTCTGAATTCGGTCGAAAAGCTCAACTCTTTGACTCTTGTCTGGGTCCCAGGTCATACTGAAATTTCTGGAAATGAGATCTCCAATGAGATTGGTAGACAAGGCTAAGAGGGTGTTTTCTCTGGACCTGAACCTGCATTGGGTCTTCCCAAGTCTTCGGTCAGGGCTTCGATTGACGATTGGATTTCCTACAAACACGATTGTGAGTGGCACGGCTCTCCGGGATGCAGGATACCAGCCCCGTAAGATACCAGACCCGTACTTGCTATCACTCAGCAGAAAAGGCTGTAGACAACTTATTGGCATTCTAAAGGGACACTTGGCTTTTGACAAGCATCTTAGTGTATAAGGTTTAAGTGACACCACTGTCTGCGACGCCTATGGAGAAGACGACGATACTTCGAATCATTTCCTTTGCAATTGTCCGGTGTTTGCTCGGATCAGTTGGCTGATTTTCGGTAGTAAAATGGACCAGTTGGTTCTGAGTGCCTCAGTATAGCGTTTCCAAACCCTAAGAAAAGGCACAACTACCTAACGATGAAAGTGGCAGTGGTTGCTCTTACATTTCAAAAGGGCGACGGATCAACTGTTAATTAGGCGATGCAATGGAATTTGCTTACCCAAGATGGCAGAAGGCCGAGAATTGGTTGGTTGGTTGGTTTTGGAGGTTGAGAATTTCTCTTTACCTAGACCTCAGCTGGACGCATTGTAAATCCCTCAAGTGACTGTTCGAAAAGTTTGTAAATGTGGTGAAGGGGAGTCTGGGAAGAGAGGTTGCTAATGGGGCCTATGAAGTGTCTCTTGATTGTGTATGGGTTCGGGAAAATCTTCCTGTAGTTTTTGCGAACTCCAGGATTTTGAGATCTACTTGCTTTAGGTCCCAGTACCCGTTGGTGTAGTCTCGCAGTGACTAGACAGTGACAGAGGAAGAGTTCTAGGTCATTCTCCTCCTCCTCGCAGTTTTTGCAGATTGCGGTGTCAACTGTCAACTTATCCCATTCTGTCTGCGTGCTTATTAAGATTTATGTGCCTGTCAGTAGGCCGTGCGAGAATAACATGGTGCTAAACAGTTGAGAAAAAGTGACAACAATCGGTGAAGTATTGGTTTCAGTAACTTATTGCAAGGAACCATCCGTGACGGGCTGTAGGCGTAGTAGAGGTCATTGGACTCACAAGTTAGTAATTGCGTTAAACTCACTCCCATCAAACACGAACTAGGGAACCAAAAGGGAGAGAGACCAATGCATGGGCGCGATGGCAATACGATGTGCTAGTCCATGCAGATTAGTTTAAGATGAAATTCTGCATAAGGATGGCCACTCTTTTTTTGTATTTCACATACTCTTAAGAAGTTATGAAGACCCTTGTGGGAGAGTATTATGCACTACGACCTCGTGGTCTATTGTGTCCCTTAAACTGTCATTCAGACAACGCGTGCATTTTCTCTTCGGGATTTGCAGACAGGTTTTCTTTTGCACCGTCTCTTTACCTTCAGTAAAAAAATACATATTTCCTTTCTTGCAACAAATGATTGAAAACTTTGTGGACCAGCAATAGAGATAAACACCAAACTCTTGACTTGATTTATAAATACGAATAAAATTGAAAACGAATTAATTTAGAAAAAAACGATTCCTATGCTTTTCAATCAACATCAATCAATCATCCTAAATTGATCAATTTTCTTATGAAAATTAAACTTCAATTAATGCTCCTTCAAAGAATAACAAACATTTCGATGAAATTAGTGTTCACCCGGAAGAAGTTATCCTTTCCTATAAATTACGAAAATACTTCGATCAAGTGGTGGCTGATTAACCTTTCGACAGCTTATTCACTAGAATGTGGGCGAGCTATCCACTCAAAGGATTTTTAAGCTTTAACCCACTTTTTTTCTTTTTTTCTTTTATTGAACAGAATTTGACTTTGCAACCTGTTGACCTTTGTATTTGACAAATTAATTGCACATTTGACCTTGAATCACACCTAAACACACAAAGAGGGTAGTATCTACCTCCAGCTATCAAACAATATTATTTACTCGTCTCGCCAAATACACACACCCTCCGGTATTACTTTGTCATCCGTCGAGATGACTTGTATGCGTCCATCACAAAGGAAATGAACTGAGGCGCTTTAACCTCTAGGATAAGTCATTAAATCTATTTTAGCCAGGCATCAGACATTGGACACATTGACTTTGCACGGTGTCTCTTTGCATGTGGTGTTCTGTAATTCTTGGCCTTGGGTGAGGGTGGGTGTGGCGATGGAAGTTACATCCCAGCAAATCGACTGTGAACCCTAAATAAGTGGAGTAATTTAATCGGGAGTTAATAGACAACACATCATGTCACTGTTGTTACACAGTCGGGAGTAGAATATCCCTTTGAATGCAAATTGGGCGCCAACGACGAGAGTTCGTCGAAAATTTCCATTCAAAGGACTCAGGCTTTATGATCGTAATTGATGATGATGAATATGAAAATATGAATAAAATAAATTGACCTAGATGTGTCGCGGTGAATGGCTTAGGTGCTGTAGACTCTGAAAAGTGGTTCTTCACCCCTTGTGCGTGTGAATGGATTAAAGTACATGAAACATGTATATATGTAGTACTCGTACAGAGATTGATCATTTTATACAAGTCAAAATCCTTTAAACTCAAGAGGCTTTTATCCTGTGTGAAGGTGGAGAAGAAGCAATTAGGAGTTATGACAACCGTACACGATAGGAAAAATCCAGAGTTATGGAACGACTGCCAACCTCGTATAGATGGATCAACCTTCCTACAGAAAGTCTTGGTAAATATGGTTCATAGAGCGAGGAGAAGGTGTGCTATAAATTTGCAAGGTAATTCTGGTAATACGTATGGTTAAACTGACTTCGGTGTCAGAGGACAAGCAAAGTAAAAGGTACTTCAATAGGGACATAACAATTTTGTATTTTAATACAAATGCACCCTTAAACTTTTTTTATAATCTGTTAATGTCAAAACATCAGTCAATGTTCACATTTTTATCATGGTGAAGTTTATGAATGAGCAACGTTTGGAAATTATTAAAAATTACTACCGAAATTCCGAATCGGTAGTCGCAACTTTAAGAGCGCTTACTCCAATATTCGGTTGTAATAAATGTCCCACCAGACTTGCTGGGCGTGCTAACTGATTAAATTCGAGTCAACATATTCACTATTGAATGTTCCTGTGCCAGTGAGACAACGCACCGATCGAAGTACAGAAAATATCACAGCCGGTAGTGCTTCAGTTCAAAATGAATTAAATCAGTCAATTCCACGCCGTTCACAGGAATTGGGCAACTCTCAGTCCACATTGTGGCGAATTTCGCATAAAGATCTTGGCCTACACCCTTACAAGAATCTGAAACATATTGATTATTTGAAGCGCCGAAACTTCTCCGATTGGGATCCGCAAAAGTTTGAAGAAACTCCTGAATTTCATCAAAAAATCATCTTCAGCGATGAAGCTCATATTTGGCTTAATGGCTTTGTGAATAAGCAAGTATGCATTATACCACGCACCACCCATACTCATGTATTGTGTGATCGTCTGGTGGACGGCCTTAGACAGAGCCTTACACCGCAATCTATTGGGGAAAGTGCAAAGATCAGCATGCATATGCATTAGCGGAGCACTAAGAACCACCCCATCCGCGCCACTCGACGTGCTCCTACATCTACTTCCTCTAGATATTTTTGGCAAACCGTCAGCTGCTAGCACAGCCATTAGACTAAAAGCCTTCTCCCAAGGATCAAACAACCATAATGGCCATTCTTCGATCTTAGATCCCCTAACTTTCATTCTGGAAAACACCAAACATACACCAAGTTGAATTTCAACCTCAACAACAGCCGTAGGCGACCATTCCATTCATCTTTACACCGATGGTTCCAAAACCAAGAACGGAGTGGGAGGTGGTGTCTCTCCGATATGCTAAACCTGAGCGTCCCCTTCCGTCTGCCGGACCACTGTAGCGTTTTTCAGGCGGAAATCATGGCGATCAACGAAACTTTATCCTGCCTTAAGCACAATGTGATATCCTTAAGGCATCTTACAATTTTTACCGACAGCCAGTTTGCTATAAAATCACTGGAGTCGGTAAGATGTACATCAGAGGCTACTTCAGACTATCGCTCATCTCTCATAGAGATGGCAGAACATTTTAACATTCACCTATGCTGGATACCCAGCAAGTGGTACTACTCTAGACATTTTTCCGAAACGAAGGATTCTGGGTATTCCACTCGCTACATGCAAATTTCTATTAGAGCACGATGCCATCAACAAGACTAACCAAAGATGGATCAACGGCACCAAGTGCCGCACCTCCAGGAAGAACTGGCCTACGCTAAATCTCACCCGATCTAAAAGTTTGGTCTTGCTCAATAGGTCGCTCATTACCACCGTTATTGGTGTTCTCATTGGCCATTGTCGCATTGGCCTTCATGCCAGAGGGATGGGCCTCTTTTCAAATAACTTTTGCAGGAGCTGTAGAGACGAGGAGGAGGAGGAAATGATCCTCCATTTTCTCCGCACTTGTCCTGCCCTATCCCAAAGAAGGAAGCTCCATCTAGGAGTCTATCATTTCGACAACTTGGGTTAAATTTCACATACTAACGTCAAAAAAATCCTCAGCTTCATCAAGAGCTCCAAATGGTTCCAATAAAGTGGCGCGACGTGTGGTACGTCAAAGGGCCTCCTTGGCCTACGTGTGTGCCACCCCACCTACCTACCTACATAAATATGTATTATTGGACACCAACAAACTAATATGTGCTTTAAGGGACTCATTCCATCCACAAAAAGTGACCGTTTGATGTGGATTTCATGGCGGAGGTGTGATTGGACTGTATTTTTTCGTCGATTAAAATAATCGCCATATAACGGACTATTTTTGGCCAGAATTTGATGGTTTTCACATCAGTGACATGAGGTTCCAACAAGATGATGCCGCATGCCACACAGTTGGTCAAACAATTAATCCATCGAGAAATGGTCCGGTCCGGTCGAATGGGCACCTCGCTTATGCGATTTAACGCTGTTGGATTTATTTTTTATGGTATAAGGTTAAGCCGTTGGCTTATGGCAAGAGACCAACAACGTTAGAGGAGATCAGGAACAATATCGAACGCTAAATATGTGTGTCAAACGTACTCGCGGTGGTCATATGTACGAGATCACATTCCATACTTAAATCTAACATGTGTACTACACTTGAAATAATTTTATTTAAATACATACTAAATTTGTATGTCTTTATTGAAAAAACCTTTACTTTGATTCGATAATACGAACTCTGTGGCACTGTACAGAGGGTGTTTTGTGTCCAAGAAAAGAAACAACAATTTCAGCACCATTCTAGAACAAAAGTATCATAGCAGTTCAATTGCTTGGATCCTTTTAAGCACATTAAAGCTTTAAACCAATTTTCCTAAAGCAGTTTTCTACACTTTGAAACAAAGAGCCCAATTTGCAGTTCAGTGTCCCTTCCCTCCCTAGATTCTTATCAAACATTTTTATCAACAACCAACATCTACGTTTACCTGTGTTCTTACTTTGTTCCCGTAGAGCAAACTCTTTCCTGCGTCATTCACCGATTCATGGATTAAACGCCACTACCATATCTCTTTGTTAAGTCTACTTTAAAACTTAACAGACCGACAGTGTTGATCCGTGATAAGCGGTGGTACCCTTTTGAACTCCCCCAATCCATACGCATACTGCCGGGACGGATTTCAAAATAGTACATAAATTACCATAATTTCCTAATCCCATGCCAGAGTCCCTCCCATCCCAGGAAACTTTTCCAATTTATTCTTCTCCCGTTTCGAAGATTTCCACTGCTGATTATACATAATAGTAATCTAATCCGCCCCATCCCACCCCATATGCCAAAGAATGAACGAAACACAAAACGACTTTTACCTGAAAAACTTTAGGTGCTGACACCAAACTGGCAAGTGCCGAGGATAAAGTTGCTGCAAAGCATCCAGCGTAGATCAATGGACCGAATCCGGACACTAGTTCAATGACTTGGAAAGAATTCTCGATACCATAACTGCAGGCACCTGGAAAAAAGAAAAACAGAATTTTAAATTTTTCGTTGAGATATTGTCTCCTTTTTATGGGCTTACCTGGCACGCAGTCCATGAAGGCAAAGGAACCATTGACAGCGTCCGTTGCATTACCAGTGGCATCACGTACAACCGTGCCCCCAACCATTAGAACCATTAGCAAGTATGTACCAGTTGTAATGACGATGGCCAAAATGGTGCCCTTGGGAATTGACTTTTGCGGATCCTGAAAGGGAAAGGGTGTACGCATTTTAGTATATGGTCGGTCGGTGGTCGTTGTCATCGACGAGTTCAGCATTGTTTTGGAAACGTATTTAGTTTTGTGTTCTGGTCACGGAACATTAATGAAATGGACTCTGGGTGATAAATTTAATATTTTCGGTCAAAATGTGTGTTTTTCAGGGAAGTGCGTCGTCAAGGGAAGGGTGTTTCTTCTCATTTAAAATACGCAAGCCATTACGACTTCAGAAAGTCGTTATCCTTGCTGGTAATAAAAATTAAAGTCAACGGCCACGCCAGCATGCTTGTAGAGCATTGCGCCAGTCGACCCATTTGCTCAGCAGAACTTGAGAAAAATCGCTTGTACGTTATGATGATTCCATCAATTACGCGGATATAGTGTGGTGGTCGGCGTGGCTCAGTGGTTAGTGCGTTGGACTGCTGAGCGAGCGGCGTGCGTTCAAGCCCCAGTCATGTCCACCGAGCATTTTTTGCGGCACCACCTCTCGTCGGGGAATGACAAGCTTTCGGGAGTCTAGTCTGTCATGAAAGAGCTTCTCATTTAGCCATTCGGAGTCGGCAATGAATTGTAGGTCTCTTCCATTCGTGCGAAAAATGTAACACGCACAACATGAATGGTTCCGAGAAGCTAGGCCTTGGCTCATCCCGAGCTGTCGCGCCAGTTATTTATTTATTTTAGTGTGGTAGCCAAATGTTTATAAACGGACAACGGCAATGAAGCCTAGATAGTTAGGTAGATATGGGGGCTATCTGTGCGACGCACAGACACACGTAGACCCTTTGTGATACCACATGGATCTATACCGTGAAAAACGCCACTCACTGTATTTAAACAATTTGGAACTCCTGATGAAGCTGAGGATACTTTTGACGTCAGTAAGTAATAGTTCGCCCAAGTTTTCGAAGTTATCGGCTCCCAGATAGAGCTTCCTTCTTTGGGATAGGGCAGGACAAGTGCAGATGAAATAGAAAATCGTTCCTTCCTCCTCTTCATCCCTGGAGCTCCTGCAGAAGTCATTTGAAGAGAGGCCCATCCTTCTGGCATGAAGGCCAATCAGACAATGGCCGGTAAGAACACCAATAAGGGTGCTCATGAGTGACCTTTTGAGCAGAATCGTTCCAGCAGGACGTCCAGAGTAGTAGTACGTTTAGTGAGTTCATCGACCTTACATAGGTGGAAGCTAAAATGTTCTAGCTTCTCCGTGAGAGGTGAGCCACAGTCTGAAGAAGCTTTTGATGTACATGTTACCGATTCCAGAGATTTTATAGAAGGATATCATATTGTGCTTAAGCCAGTATAAGGCTTCGATGATCGCCGTAATTTCCGCCTCAAAAACGCTACATTTGTCAAGCAGATGGAAGGGGATGCTCAGGTTAAGCAGACAACACCACCTCCCAGTCCGTTTTCGGTTTTGAAACCGTAGATATAGAGATGAACAGAATGATCGTCTCTGGCGTCACCACTCTCCCAGTCCTCTCAGGAAGGAAGAGACGTCCGGAAGTTGAGGTTTAAATTCGATTTGGACAGTGTGTAATCGGTGTTTTCCGGAATAAAAGTTAGGAAGTCTAAGATCGATTAGTTGTTTGAGCATTGGGAGGAGACTTTTAGTCTGATGGCCGATAGCTGACGGATGGCTGACTGCCAAAAATATCTAGCTCTGTCTTAGGCCATACACCATACGATCACACTGTAAATGAGTATAGGTCTAACAACGGACACCTAGAGCCGGTGCGTATTATGAGGTTTTAATAGTATTGGCTTTTCAGTCTAATTGACTGTCCAGAACGAGACTCTGAAATTTGGCTTTGTTAGCAGGGTCTATTGAAGGAATTTTGTACTTCCTGGTGAAGAGGACTAGAACGGTCTTTCCGAGGTTAAGACCCAGACCGCTTTTAGCTGCCCATCTTGAGAGGATAGAAAGGGCGTTTTAATGAAGTTCACTAAGTGTGCTTGGATATTTACCGGATCGCAACATCAGCTGCATAAGCAATCACTTCGCATCCAGTCTTTTCCAAGTCGAGCAGCAGCATATTGACCGCCATAGTCCAGATTAAGGTGAACAGAAGACCACCCTATGGCGTACCGCAGCTCACGGATCTGCGGGCTAAGGCATTAGCCAGCTTGGTACTAATTGTTCTGCCCGTGACCAGTTTACTAAATAAAAGTCTGAGTTTGGTAGCTTCGGCGTAGGTGGGAGTCTAGTAGCCTTTATAGTGTTTTTAATAGGAAGGATGATAGACTAATGGGACGCAGATCCTTAAGGTGCTCAAGAAGCTTAAAAAATTGACATTCTTTGAGTCGCAGCTACTAAAAGCTGTCTGCGGATTTTCATCCCCACAAGTCGTCATATGAAAAGAAAAAACTACATATATCGCTTAGCTTTGCGATATCCTGGAAGAAGTATCTTCCAAGGAATCGATGACCGGGATGGTAGATTTTCTTTGTGCAAAAATATCCCAAAACTCACCTTTAAGTCTCCAGAAATGTTAGCTCCAGCTAAAATACCCGTAGCAGCTGGGAAAAATATGGCAAAGACTGAAAAAAAATCGTGTTTTGTTCCTTTCTCCGTGCGGTAATCCGCCCAAAAGTTTTCCATGAACAAAGTCGCTAAAAAAACACAAAAATAACCATCAGTCTTATATGCAGTCTCCTACTCACCATTATATCCAATGAACCCCTTGGACCTCTCCTCATCCGTCTTCGGTCCAATCACAGACCCAATCATGAAGTCAGCAATGGCAATCAAAAGGATTATCAGCAGACCAATTTGCGCCTGAAAAGAAATTGATTAGTCGAAAATTGATTAGTCGTTGACCTGGTCCACCTTGGCCTCCCATTCCATGCCGACAACGACAATCACCAACAGTATAAGTATGGTAATGCTGCCAATGATCCTCACATCTTGTATTCCTCCGTCCACAATACTCGCCCCGAAGGACCCCAGTAAATCCATCATCGATTCACAGAAGCCGACAACATACATAGCACATGCAACCGCATTCGCCAGCGAAAATATCAAGCCGATGGACCCTCCGAACTCAGGTCCCAAGGAACGTGATATCATGTAATACGTCCCACCTTAGAAATAAACCGATATTCAATGATTAGCTCCACCAAAAACGGGGCTTTGTGGTATCCCTTACCCCCTTTAATCACTCCATTCGTGCTAATGGCAGACATTGACAAAGCAGTAATAGAGGTGACAGCTGTTGTCGTCAGTATCAATATGAAACCCTCTAGGATGCCCGCCTGCCCGACGACCCAGCTCAGTCGAAGGAACAGCATAACACCCCAAATGTTGAGCAGACATCGTATAAGAACACCTTTTATCCAACCGAATTTGAGCACTCCATTCAGGACACCAGCCTCTGGATCCTGATTTCGGTTCAAACTGTGAGTCATCTGGAACGAAAGAATCAAAGAAATTGAATTTTATTTGATGTGACTTGGATAATGGGTTCCAAAAAGCCATTTACTTTGGACAAAGTGTCATTCACTGACAGAGGAATGCGCATTTAGTCCCGATTATTCCTCGATAATTGCATTGAATTCAAGGAGTACGATGGTTGACATGCAAATTGAAATACCAAAAGCTACCACTGACATTGTCGCCTTCCAAAGGATCATAGTTCATTGGTCGATGATTTGAAATGTGTTTGAGGATAGATGAAGCAACTCACAAACTTTTGGGGTACCAAAACAACAGTTGAGATTAAATACAAAGTCCAGTGTTTTGAGAAGGAAAACTTTATCCGTTGAATGACAAAGAAGATTGCTCTTGACAATCCGTCGGCATTAATGTCTCGAATGGTCTTAGAAATGAAGAGGTTTTGTGTCTGTGACAGGGACAGCTTTTGCTGTTCATTGCACTGTTCCTGTGTCCACGCTCTTGTGTAGGAGTCAATTGATTTATTCGGTTTTTCTTCAACGACATGTAGTTGTCCATTACGAGTCATCGAACTGATACAAAGCGACACAAGCATTAGTTTCATGAAATACTTTTGAGTGAATTATGTAGAAAGCTTAGGTAATTGTATTGTGTTCTCTTTTTGAGTGTATACGGTGGTATTGAATGGCTACCAATGATCGTGTATGACTTCTGGAGGAGTTGGAGCAAGGCTACAGGAATTAGGATGATTCAAGACTGGCTTACATACATGTGTCTTCAAATGATTTTCATGAGTCTGCATCTCGGAAACGAAAGTATTACTCATCAGTAGCACGAAAGTTAAGGAGACTAGAAGCGAAACTATCAGCGATTACGATAATGCCCTATTTAAGTCATCAAAATGAAGAACTAAAGAAGGCAGATGGAAGCAGGCTATTGAAACAATGCGTTGCGTGCCATAAGTGCCTTCTAGGTAGCATCCTATAAAGCGGCATATGTGGTAGTTTACTTCCTGTCTTCCTTCCGTTCGGGGTGAGCCTGGGCTTCAAACATCAAGCCACTCCAGTTAGCCCGGTGTTTAGCTAACTGCCTCCACTTGCGCATGCCAAATTGACTGAGGTCTCCTTTTAAATACATGTACGCCCCATCTTAAGCGAGACCTTTCCCTACTGGATTGTCGCGCAGTTTTAGATTTGAAGGCTGTACGTGCCGGAGCGTTGGTGTCCATTCGCGCTACGTGTCACGCTATCTCGATGTCGCTTTGCAGCTCGTATAGTTCGTGATTAAATCTTCTCCTCCAAAGCCCGTCAACGCAAACGGAACTGAATATCTTTCGAAGAATTTTTCGCTCGAAGCAACCAAGGATATCTTCATCCGCTTTCGACAGCGTCCATGCTTAAGCGCCATAACGCATGACTTGGATGATTAAGGTCTTATAGAATTTCCATAGTTGTTCGAGATAGGGCCTTACTACTTAAATCCCTTCTAACCCCGAAGAAAGCGAAAGAAAGTCTTCTTTTTTGTGAATAGGGCAAACGATGCTGAGATTCTATTCATCAGGCGTACACTCATCTGACTAAATCTTAGAAATGAGTTGGTGTACGCTCTCTACAGTTTCATCTCCAGCTGGTTTAAATAACTCAGCCGGAAGGCCGTCGGGTTCAGCAACCTTGTTGGATTTTTGTTTGGATATTGCTATCCGCACTTCGTTTTGGTGGATGGAAATGTTGGCTATCATCGTCCAGGTTGAATGGTCTATTCTGCCTGATAGCGGGATGTTGGTCTTCGTCGCCGTTATACAGACTATAGAAGTAGTTTTTCCAATTACTTGATAGCTGGTGTGGTGGAAATGGATTTTTTTTCAATAAAACCTTCAGCATAACAACAGAAACAGCAACGACGTTACCAAGCAGAACATAGATACCACTAAGGGTACAAAATTCACATGGATAACAGCAGTAATGGGATCACTCTGTCAGAGGATACACAGAGTCCTCTACAGGTAGCGTTGCCATCAGGCTGCGAATTAAGTGATAGGTTTAATGCTGAATGCGTGCAGGCAAAATGGCTGCTTTTGAAATGGAACGAGAGTACTTCGACAGCTCCACGAGGAAAAAAGAAGAGGCATACTAAGACAAAAGGACTAAGACTAATAGCCCTAGATTGCCTATCGTCTCTTATAGAGATGGCAAACCAGTTTTATATTCACCTTTGTTGGATCTCAGAGCACAGTAACATTCCAGGGAATTGTAAGGCTGATGAACTGGCCAGATATGGGACAACAGTACATATTTGGCCTGATACGGGCACGTTAGGTATACCAAACGTTACTTGTAAACTAAAGCTAGATGCTATCATAGTAACAAATCTTAGGTAGACAAATGGAACAATATGTCTCAGATTTGGCCAAAGCTAGATCTGAAACGCTCCAAGCATTTGATTTCTCTTAATAGATCGCATATTAGCACTATAATTGGCGTATACACAAACGACTTCTGCAGAAGCTGTTTAGATGAAGAAAAGAAGGAGGCTATTCTCCATCTTCTTTGCACCTTTCCAGCTCGCTGTCAAGCCTCGATAGGATATTATTTATAATCACTGGACATATTATTATCTTTTTCTTCCGGTTCCTGCACATACGCACAAAATATGTTTAGCGGTCTCTTTCTGTTCTCCACAGAGCCGGCAAATATCGGTATCTGATAATTGTATTTTATACAGATGGTATCTGAGTGGACAATGTCCCGTTACATAGCCCATTAAGTTTCATAACTCGTCTTTGTTAAGATCAAGCAAAGTCTTGTCCTTGTATAGGTTGGGGTTGATGAACTTTTTCGCTTGTCTAAGACCCTGGAGGTTGGCCCAGTAGTCAGCGTGTTTGTTGATCTCTCATTGTGTTATCTTGGAGTAGACACTGTTGGGTTGTGCCTTAAAACAGGGTTCAGTACCCACGAGTAGGCGGCCAGCGCCTCTTCTCGCCAGGTGGTCAGGGCGTTCGTTACCCTCATGGGATCCAGGATGCCGTTGAGAAGGTTGAGACAGTCCTAGAAAAGCTTGGACCCTACCATATAGGCTTTAAGGGCTAATAGTGCTGCATGGCTGTCTGAAAAGATGTAGATGCGGGTTCTTTGGGTTCTTCTCTAGAAGCATTTTCTTACACACAATTCAATAGAGTGGACTTGTGCTTCTTGAAATTCTGTAGGGAACTATCCAAGCGATATCGCGCGGTGGAAACTGGGACCATAAACCTCAGGACCTGTGCTCCCGTTTTCCAATTTTGAACCATCTATATACCAGTTTAGGAATTTCATAGTGTAATGGAGCCTTCATTTCTCCATTGGATGCGGTCACCTTTAACAATTTCTAAACTTCTGTAGAGAGCAGAAATATGTGTTCAAGTAGAATACGGCCTAGAGATTAGTTGAAGCTAATTGGTCTGAAATGCTACGTGGATTTGAGACCTCCCCACGATCGACAGTCTTTTCTCTTCTTTGACTCTTAATTTTTCCCTGCTTTATTAGAAAATGCCCATGCAGAAGACTCTCCTCTCATCAGCTTGCATTCTTCATACAGTCTTGCTAGCGATTTTCAATGCGAACAGGCGTTGCTCAAAAATGCTTAAAATCTCATAATAACAATTATTTCCCAATAATTGAAACCAAGGAAATAAAATAAATATATCACACGAGTTATAAAAATAATATACCATTCACGTGGCAGGCAAACTCCTACGGAACAGCATTTTGCCAACCAATAAATAAAACTTCCATCAATTGCCAAATGAAAATCAATCATTCTGAGCTCATTATTCGCGCAATAAATGGCACAACTCACAGGACCGAGGCAGAGGAAAAACCGTTTTATTTCACATGTTTACGCCAATATAATCCCACATTACGCTCAGCAATGCGGATGCCAACAATTTATGATTATGTCCATGGCCGGCTACTACTACCACAACGACGACGCAACGATTCCAAGCGAATAAAACAGAGCCAAGCACTGCTAGCAAGGAAACAATAAAAGGATTTCGATTTTCGCTTACGATATATTTCACTCCGCATCATTCAGATTCGTAACGGCATTATAAAAATCACATTGTTTCCACTCATACGATTTACCGAAATGGCCATAAGGACCCAACTTCCATAAAAAGGAAATCACTTAGAAGGACGACAACGCATACCTGCCAAGGAGGCTTGAAATAAATTTTGATTTTATAGATTTTCAAAAACCTCCCAACAGCCATACGAGGATAAATCATTTACGCACACACAATGAACCACCAGGAGGCTTGTCATAAATCGTTAATTGCACAGAAAGGACCGCCGAAAGGAACACAACTACATAGGTGTATCCCTTGCGTGAGGAAATTTATTACAACAACCCCCCAGTGAATTGATTTCAAATCGCATTAACTCTCGGTGATTTGCTTGCAAACCCTTCCATTGTGCCAAATACCACCTTAGGGATTTCACTTCCGACCTTTAAGTTCTGTAAGAGCGTCCCCAGCCTAGGGGGAAACCGATACACAAGTCGAAAAGTGTTGAAGTGTTACCTGTTGCCTGTGCTCGAATTAATTTCAATTTAATTTCTCGAATATCACAGTTTGTCAACCCTTGTCTCGGAGGTAACAGAGGTAAAATCCCACGCCCACCGAGGCGATGAATGGTCCCAGAAAATACAAACTATTCCAGCTGACCTTGCCGGCGGTGACGCGTGTGTACACAATTTCTATGGCATGAGGATTAGCATACTCCCGACAACACACTCATATGCTTATTCCTTCTGTTGCCATTGTCGGGAGACGAGCTCTGCATGGATTAAGAGATTGCGAGTAACGTTTATATTGGCAATTGCGATTTGTTATTGCAGAGCAGTGCCGGGGGCGTGCAATTAATTAATTTGTCGTCCTGTCTCCTCGAGGGAATGTCGATACGGAAGTAAGTGGTGTTCTGTCTGTGTAAACGGAGTTGTCATTAAAATGCTATTAAAACATCGTTAGATCGAATACAATCAGGAGGAGTATGGTGCGATGGGGGCACAATTCGATTTGTGGTCCTCAGGAAACAAAACCAAACAACATTTGATTCAATTAGGGGGCTTTAAACAACGAAAAGATGTGATTTACATTTGAGGGCAGGTAGAGATTTCGTTTCCGAAAGCCTATTTCTGTCGGAAGCCTGTAACGTTGACAAAATAAATGCAAAATCATATTTTCCACGAAGCATTCGGATTGAACGTGTGGAAGTAAGCCGACTTAGCCTAGGCACGTAGTGAATACTGAAAGGGAAACGGTGTCTATGTGCGATGATGAGTGGCGGGTAAACAACGTTCTCGTGGGGTGAAAGCTTTCATTGAAAATTGGTTTTAACTGGAATATTGTCGTTGGGTGTTTGATCAGACTTTACTAGTTATTACCTAACGCACATGTAATGGAGTTGATGATAAATCTGTTTTCCTAGAAGTAAAAGGTTTGCTTACTCAACGACTCAAGCTAGGATAATGCCTCGGGAATTAATCCTTTTGAGCCTGAAAGATATATGAACGAAATAATCAATATCACAGCTATTGTCGTTGTTCTATAAAATGTTTTCTTTAGCTGGAACAGGGATACATTTTCAAGGCCGAAAACAAAAGAGGGAATGTAAGGAAAGTTATATTTTGTGACACATCCGCAGGTGCTGGAATTAAACCTGGCAGTGGGTGTATTCGATAAACCTTTACCCATGGGCGCAAATCCGATTTGGATGGAAGTAATTGAAGTGAAACTTCTTTAGCCGCGACGGGAGTAGGTACATTTTCATGGTCAAAAAAGAGGAAAAACCTCCTAGTACTAACGACGAAGAAGTTGTTGCCACGTGCACTGCATTATTGCCCCTTAGACCAGGCCAAGTCCGCAGCAGCAATAAAAATCAAGAGAACTGAGTAACTTTCGGAGGAAATTGATGGCAATTTTCATCTCGGGAAGAATTGTTTAAATTAAGTCATAATGTTTGCTTGGAGACCCACAGCTCTTGAATGAAGGAAATATTGGCCTTTTGCTCTTACAAGTGGCAAATAAATTCGAACTTGCACTGACTGTCAAGAGATTCAGTTAAAGTTAAAGTAATTGTTTGTTTCTTATTATTTTTTGGTTTCTTCTTTTTTGTTCACCTGTGTCAGCTATCATTTTTCGTAACAATTTACCTCATATCCACTGATCCTCCATTAATCACTCATAAATCCAACCCCTCAATGCTGATAAGAGATTTTCCCAATTATTCTTGTAAGTCAATCGTGAATCGCTTTTATTTGGACAGAAAAACGATTCATGCGTTAGGTCTTCGGATAAGTTGACGTTGCTGGTATTCCACAGGGTTCTGTCATCTCTACGACACTTTTTCCAATATTTATCAATGACCTTCTCTCACTTACTGCGATCGACACCACACTTGTCCTTGCATATATTTTTAATGACTTCGAGACAAAAAAGGTCGTTCGGTCACAGAGAAAGTAAATCTTAGCTAAACCTTCCCCATCTAGGATCACCATTCTGGTTGGCAGCTATCAAGGCAATACACAATGTTAGCACCAAATCCAAAGCAATGTTCACCTATAGCAAAATTCTGAACATAATAGGTGACATATAAGAGGTCAGCATCACAATGATGTCAAGACAACGAAAAAGTAGACGAACTGGATCTACAAGGATCTGCTTTAGGAAGGGAACATACTCACACATCAATAGAAATCCCTTGAAGTTTTCTACAAGGCAACGTAGAGCACAATATGAGAGAATTAATCAACAACCTCTTAGTCCACAAATTGCCTTTGGCAATGGACAAACCAGAACAAATGCATAGGATATATGGACAGGACATTGCGCCATAAGCACCATGGCCACTAAACTCGGCATCAACTCCACGAACTACTGCAGACGCTCTCAAGATACGAAAGAAACAGAAACAATTCGACACTTACTCTCCGAGTGTCGAAATCTACAAAATCGCCGACTTCGAAACATAGGAAGCAGAATTTTTGGTGAACTAACTAACGAAAGTACCAGTAATGAACATGCTCCGCTTTATAAGGAGTACAGGTTATTTCGACCAGAAGCTTTCCATTTAAAACCCAAAATTTAAAAAATGACGCAACAAAGACAGAGGGAAACACAAGGGGCTTATAGGCCTCCCACACTGATAAGAGCCACTAACGAACCGCTTTAGACGTTAACACAATATGGGAGATGAGATTATGTACGCAATACTAATGAGATTGGTGCCTTTTGAGATGGCGGGGTCTATTTTCTTAGTAATCGGACAAACGAGACCTGAGATTCCATTCGTCAGACATACACATGTCTAATAAAATCTTAAAAATTATTGGCGTATACTCTTCCCGTGGCAAATAAGTCGTCAGGTCTAGCAGCCTTTTTGGATCTTAGGATAGACATTGTTATCCTCAGTTTTGATCAGGTGGAAAGGATTATCACCATCGTCTAAATAGAATAGTTCCTTCTGCCTGACAGATGGACGTAAGACTTCGTCCTAGTTATACAGGCTGCAGAAGTATTTTAACCAAATTATCAACACCGATTTTGACTCTACACGACAAGTTTAAAAAAGTACAGAGATCGACGTGTCTAGGTGTTGCGGAAGCATTGAGATCTTGTCCTACGGATGCTCTAAGTGTGATCCTGCACCTGATCCCGCTGAAACTTCACATCAGAGACAAAGCTACATACAGCGTGTTTTAATTCAGGAAATCTGGGTGCTGGAAGCCATACAATCACTGCAAGATTCTGGAAACACCTCCAAGTGATTTGGTCGTGTCTTCGACCGACTACATTATATCCACCCTAAATTTTAGGAAATGGTTCCTTGTTGATTAAGTTCGGTAGACTATGATATTGGTTCGAAGATGGACTGCGAAGTTGGCGTAGACATATTTTCTGACCAACTAAATATATCGAAGTCTTATCGTCTCCCAGACTCTGCTAGTGTTTTTCAGGCGGAGCTTCTCGCAATTCAGGAAGCCTGCTGCTTGCTGAACAATCTCCAAACATCCCATTATAGCAACATTATTTTTTCGGATAGCCAATCCGCTATCAAAGCCATTGATCCGGTTACCACATCCTCAAAACTGGTAAAGCAATGCATGCTTGTAACCAATCAACTAAGGACCCACTCCATAATTACACTCATCTGAATCTCAGGTCAAAGCAATAAGTATGCCGACGAGCTGTCTAGGAGAGGATAGGTCCTTAATATCTCCCTAGCGGAAAGTGTTGATATTCCTCTGGGCACTGTTAAGGTCTGTATACATATTCACTTCCTCCAACTCTCCAATCAAATGTGGAACGGCCTGACCAGCTGCCCCATTTCTACCAAGACATGCCCTAAATACAACAAACCTAAGTTAAAAGATCTACTTGGCAAATCAAGAACAGATATTGCCAGAATTGTAGCCATTATCACAGGCCACTAGCCGGTTGGAGACCATGTGATCAAGCTTGGTATTCCTACCTTGGTATACCCTCTGCAGAAGCTGCAAGGACATTTATGAGAAGCAATTTCCACTTCATGTCCTCTGCAATTGTCCGGCCCTAACGAGGACCAGACAGCGCACCATAGGTAAACTCTTCCTCGTGGATCTCAGCGAGATAGCTGAAAAAATAATCGGAGTACTGATCCAGTATTTGAACTCCACTGGCTGGATTTGACCACTTAATCCCAACTCAACCAATCAACACTCACACACAAATGTGTTTGAACGAGTATTTGTAGTAACAAAACGGCGAAGCCTTTGCGCTAATTGGGTTCTCAGGAACCGCCACTCTACCTTTCTACCTGTGACTCTACAACATACATTTGGACCTTGTTCCTGGGACACATCCCATTTACCTTTCCGTAAAAATTGTGTAAATTGTTTTTGAATTATAACCTCTGATCGCACACTTTTTGTGGTATTTCTTCTTCTTTTCTAGGATGCTTGCTAGATGTTCTTTCGATCTAGCAAGCATCCTTCATTATGTGTTTCAAGATGCAAAAGAAATTGAAACCAATTAAGCTCAACGTCTTGTTAAAACCAGTAACCGTCCAGACCTTTTTCACACATTTTTGGGCAGACGTTATGAGCCAACATCCACCGATATCGATTCCCATAGACTGTTTCGCCTTCTCTGAAGAAAAATGGCTCAATGATGGTTTTGACGCAAACGCTGGGCAAATCAGTTACTTTTTGGTCATGCAATGGTGTTTCATGAATCTCGTGTGGGTTCTCCGTTCCCCAAATGTGGCAATTTTGCTTGTTAACGGCGACAGAAAGTATGAAATGGGCCTCGTCGGTTATCAAAATTTGCATCCAAAAATCAAGGTCAGTGTAAACCATTCGAGCGACGGTTTGGAAGTATTCCAAGCGACGCGGACCGTCTGTCGTCAATATTCTTTGACTCAATTGCACTTTATACGAAAACAAATGCAAATCATCCTTCAAAATACGCCGCAAGGTGGTTCCACTGACGCCAAAATGCTGAGCGCGGTGACGATATGACACACGTGGATTCTCGCCACCACTCTCTCTTAATGCTTTAACCAGTTCATTGGAACGTCTTGGGCGTTGCATGTCGACGATCTCCCATTATTCTGTGGTCAACAAAATTCGACACAAAACGGCGAATAGTGTTGTCAGACGGTGTTTGTTGGCCACGATATTTTCGACGATATGCACGTTGAGTTAACACAACCGAACGATGTACAGCGTCACTATTTCGGGTCATTGTTTCAGTGTGAAGCGATTCATGGTCTGCTCAAGTCAATCGGTTGATACATGTCAAAGTTATTCAATGTTTACATACCGACATAGAAGATGGCGCACCCTTTATATATGTACATACATGAAAAATTAGGTGACCATATGACTTGTCACAAACTTAGAGGTCATGTCAAAAAGGAATGCTAAAGGATGAATAGGCAATCTAGCCAAACGGAATTCTGAGACCAATGACTAATGCAAATTCAACAAGCAAAACTTATTTCACTCGAAAAACTTTGTTTGTGTACTGAATTCCCATAAACCCCGACGTGGCACAAACTGCATCAAGATCGAATTCGGGGTATTAAAAGCCTAATTGATACTTTCACAAATTTATTCACTTAAGCGTTTCAATCAAGTTTTGACATTCAGCAGATAGTAATAAACATGAAAAGCATGTTGTCACAATTTCATATCCATAACCAAAAATTTTTGATCTTATCTTATCACGCTGTCTTCAACAGCGCGTACACATTCCTTCAATCGACCTCTGCTGTTCCATATGTGTAGTGTGCACCCATTAGAAACGTCGCAATTATTCGTAGAATTTAATTTCTTTAAATTTACTAATCGAATTTATTACGAAATAAGAGCGCACACAGTGCCCACCCCAATTAAAAGGGGTGAAGCAATTTTACAAACACTTGACCCTGCATTCCAACAGCACTCTTTTAAGCCTGTTTTCTATCTTTTTCTGGTCGTTCGTAATTGATGACGCGAAAGTCTCCCAATACACCCGCTCTCTTACTTCGAAGAATTACAGGAATAAGAATGAAAACCGAAAAGAAAAGAGAAAAAAAAAATATTTTTCCTCCAAACAACTCGTTTGCTTTTACAATTGCCAGCCCACCCTCGTACGGTCCGATAGAAGGCGTAACGAAATGACAAATTACCACATATTGTATCGAATTAATTGTCACCTCTTGGCTCTTAATTGGGATTTAATTAAGTTCATTAGTGGATTGAAATTTTATTTCTCCTTCCTCATTGATCAATTGTGGTCTGCTCTAGTTTCACAGAGCAGCAATCAGGTTGCGGAGTTTGAATAATTTGACGGCAATTAAGGGTGAGATTTTGAAAGCACAAAATTTATATCACATCGAGGCGACTATTGCCCTTTTATTGATTCTATTTATTATTAAATGAGAATAGATAGAATAGAATGTGTCCTGCGCAATACTTTCGGACCTCAAAGCAATTACATACTTATGTCATGTTTCCCCTTGTGGGTCCTATGCCTCAGTTCCCTTCAACTCTCTCAGAGCAATTGACCTGCCCACAAAAATAAATTTTTACTTTCACAGCTGGAAAATGAGAAGTTTGGGTGAAGCTTTAGGAGAAATCAAATCATATAATGGTTTCCAAACCAGGAAACCGGAAGCATTTCAGCTTTTCATCCTCTTCAAAGTCCTACGGGCCCTTCTGCAACCCCGGAGACAACAGGGTGAGTGGTTCGAGAAATATGTAGGCCAATGTGTTTAAGGTCGGCACCAACGGATGCCCTTACTGTGCTCCCGCATCTTCTGCCTCTCGACTTACACTCAAAAAATACCGGACTATGCAGCCCAGTCAGACTCAAAGAATCTGGGTGTTGGACTGCACGGTTTTACGGCCATAGTAAAATGCTAGAGTCGGTACCAAATGACATGGTCACTTTACCAACCGACTGGCGCGACAGCTCGGTATGAGCCAAGGCCTAGCTTATCGCAACCAGCTATTTCTTTGTTTATTTATTAAAAAGAAAGAAGCAATTCCTTATATTTAGCTCTAAAAAAGATCTACTATCCACTCGAAGCTGTGGAATCATCTGTGGAGAAGTGTAGAACCATCGTTGCCAGCGTTAATGGCAGCAGCTCCTCGTTGCGGGCGGGGATGGCTGCATAGAAATGTTTGTCTAAATTGTAATTCAGGTTAATCTAGTCAGTGCTTTCATTAGTATTGCACACCCCACAGGTGTGTCTCTATTTTCACGCAATTTTTCAGACTCGGTAGAAAAAGAAAACAGCATGACAGTCATGGTTTTCGATCGGGTGTGCTTGACGTGTGCATGTTAAGCTACGATCAGACGATTTGCAGATGTGCGCAAATTTTTTCGAGAAAAACGTATCCCAAAACATATGAAAAGCGTGCGGTCACCCTTTAAGGACCATTTGCACACATTTGCAGATTTTTGAATATTTGCGCACACGCATTGGCGGACTTATGGCATTTGCAGGTGTTGCTTTGAAGAAACATGCGAAATTGGCAAAATTGCGCAAATGCTTTGATGCAGTGTGGGCTCTGCTTCGTCGTTATTCGGTAATTCGCTTCCACTGTCCTCTTCGCTTCCATCGTTGTCTTCGCTCACATCGTCCTCTTCGCTGCTGACATTTGCGCACACCCGAAAAATTGCAGCTCTGGGACAAACTCCGCAAATCTTGTGATGACATTTCTGCGGATCATTTGTAGATATGCATTTCCTTACGTGCGAATTTTTCGCACATCTGCAAATCTTCCAAAAGCCCGCTTTTTCAATTTGAGGGTCGAGGGTTTAGGGAGCTTAAGTGGACTCTCCACATTTCTCGATCTTACACCATCGACTCTAAATCATCAGGGGCTATCCCCATACGAGTAGAGGTGAGATTTTGGACTTTGTCCAGCCATCTCATCCTTAGCCTTCCCAGGGGCCACCTACCCGATGGCACGGATTCTATGACACGTTCGAAGAAGTAGCTGCTCGACATTGAGTGCCTGATTAAAGCTTTTGTGTAATTTTTAAGAGAGGTTGCTTGTCTGAATGATTTTTACATACTAGTTGGTTGCTGGCACTGTGAAACAGGCATGAAGGAGATTTAAAAGTAGAGGGGAGAAATTAGAGTAAGAGGAGGTTCGACTAAGGGATTCCACGCGGATGTGTGCTTTATCATCGACTAGCGCGGATTTTAACTATGAAAGTAATGCAATGTCTCGGGTAGTTTTGCATTTCCCTCTCCATCATGGGACCACTTGCAATCTTCGATATCGTGATGAACCTTTTACCTTATAACTTCAGTACGATTGGTTGGATTTGGAAAACTCTTTCAGTGGTGGATGGGATTGACATTGGATCGCTGGACGAAAACAAATTTGCATGCAACTAATTTGAAGATGTTGCATGTGTGTCGGCAGATTAGAGGAATTTTACCTACATACAGTTAAATACTCATAAAGTGAAGTCACTTCGGGGTATGCACTTTTGGTTATACCAACAAGTAGAATTGCCAGGATTTACAGGAATACAGTCCGAAAATCTTAATCAGGTCATCCTCATTGGGATGTGGTTAGTCTAAGAAAGCAATCTGATAATTTCCTAGCAACCCATTAGGTCGACAACATCAACTTACAACAAGAAAACGCAATAAGTATTCGTTGAGATATGTACAGTTCGTGGAAACGCCAAAGCAATTAAGAGTTTCTGAAAGAAAAATATTTGCTTCCTGCGAAAAATTCTTGGATTCAACTCGTTGCACGTGGAATACCCCTCAGCAAGGTTCAGAAACTATTCGCATCTGGATGCTTTTTTCTGAGAATAGAACAAACAATTACAGTTACTGACAGCTATAGTGAAGTAAAAGAGAAATTGCATGGCTTACGTCCTTACGGAGATTTTATTCAATTTACCCTAAAGACCAACAAATGAAAATTGAAAAAAAAAAAATAGCAATTTAATTATTCCCGGAATTCAAAAACTAAGCCTGTCATATTTTGGCCAAAGGCCACTGTAACACGAGATCAGAACTGTATATGAAACACCGGAACTATTCTTTTGTATGGCAATTGGAAAGAGCATCTAAAAATCAAATTAAAAAAGCCCCGAGGCTTTGGAAAAATTGTTTGGAAATGTCACATCCTTTGATACCACTAAATTTTTTCAAATGGATTACTAGGTTAACTTTGTATTGTGTGTATGGGTGTTAATTGTATTGATATGGGAGGTGGTACCGCGAAAAATGTGGGCTCGTTCAAAAGCTTAGAATCACAGATTTTAGCTGTAATGTCCATATGACATCAAAAACGCTTTGAGGTGCCAATTTGTGGTAATGGTGAGGTTCCCGCGAGTAACGTAGACATTTTACAACTAAAAAAAACTGTTCACCATACTATGAAGGAAATTATAGTGAAATGGTATTTTACGTCTACCACTAGGGTCTGGGTCCTTCTTTCCTAAAAAAAAAAAAACCTTTAAGTTTTATGGAAGTGAAAAATTGTATTCTTTAGCACATCAACCGCTCTATTTTATCCACTTTCTTTCACTTCACCCATTTATTATGTCCGGACTTACTCTCTTAAGCGCTGTGTTTTGTGTTAACTTTTCCCCATCAACTACATACTTCATGGAAACATTTATTTGAATCCTTTCTCAATGACCTTCAGCTTCTACACTTTCGTCGCACACAAGTATACACTCCCAACCGAATTTGGCCTTCAAAATAACAAACTTCAGTTACACCAATGCCTAAGTCATAAATAAAAGGATTAACTTCGAGGGTCAACCAGTCGGAACGGATTAAAATGTAATTTAAACCAATTTCAGATTTAATTTGATCTCAAGAATGAGAAACAATAAATTAGCCTTTGACCTTGAGAGTAATTTGCCTTCTGGAGAACAAGGAAACGTCCATAGAGCGAGACATTAATCATTTTGAACTTTCAGTGGAATTTCGTTAAATCAGTCATCACATCCTTAGGGTGTCACTTGACTCGCTCTGACAGTTGAAAACTTTTTTGCCGGAAATAGAAAATATGAATATTCGCGAGCATAACAATTTTCTGAAACGTCTGTTGACGGCAACGGATTTTGATTACCAACTGCACTCACTCCATATTACTCTGCGTGGGTTACTATCGTCCTTCGGGCTACGAAGTTCTATTCTTAGTCTGAGGAAGTTATTTTCGATAAATTGGCGAAAGCAATTCAGACTTGGAGAATGTTCAAGCATTATAATTGGCCAGAAATACACTCAATGAAATGTTTTATTTTTGTTTGTGATCTCGTCTTATCTTTACTTTTCACAACCGGAGTGGGCCACCCGCCGTCGAATAAAGCTCACAAAAAGGTCAAGGGTCAAGAGACGTCACTAAGACATGACGTAAATGACATGCCTCATCGGCTTAACAACCTCTATACTGAATTCTATGTAGGAGACTATGGAAGTGAATCGGAACAAAGAGCACTTTAGCCAGCAGATCCAATTAGAATGCGTTACGTTACAAGGACTGCGTGATTTAATACCCCCGGAGTTCAAAAAGCGATCAGAGAGAAAACGAAAGCCTTCAAGGTGTGGATACAACCGCAACATGAAGGCGCAAAGAACTTGCAAGTTGGCTGCAGTCCTGGAAGGAGTTCGGCGAGAAATTGGAGCGTGATCACAGATCTGCAAACAAGGTTCTCTGGCAGACCATTCGCTGCCTCAGAGGAACGAAGTTTTATATCATCAAAGGAGTGTACTTCTTGGTTTACTTCTTTCCAATGAGAAGGACATCTTGCGCAAGATGGGGCGAGCACTTTTCGGAGCTGTTCAATTCCGAACAGCGCACTGAGGATGGCAGATCCGTAGTTTTGAGTAAGACGGAGAATAGTCCCATCGTGGAGGATGTGACTTTAGTGATTAAAGCGCTAAAAGTCGACAAATTTGCTGGTGTGGATAAAATGCGGCCGGAAATGCTCAAGGCTTTGGGTAAAAAGGGAATGAAAAGGCTCTCTTGTGTCATTAAAGTGGCTTAGAAATGCGGTGAAATACCTAGCAACTGGTAAACTGGGTTGATTGCTCCTCTTTTTAAGAAAGGGAATAAGAGAGATTGCTCCAAATACAGGGGAATATATTTCTTAAGATTCCCCGGAAAAGTCTTTGCAAAAGTGTTGGAACTGCGTTCCAGAGCTGTGGTCTAGTCCCTGTTGGGTGATGAGCAGTGCGGCTTTCCTCCAGGTAGAAGCACAACCGACCAGCTATTCACTCTCAAAACTTAAGAAGGCCTGGGAATATGCCAAACCTATGTACAGTTGTTTTGTGGATTTGGAGAAAGCATATGATCGAGTCCCTCGAGGTAAACTCTGGAGTGTACTGCAGAAGTATGGAATTGACAATGGTTCCCTTCTCAGGGCCATTCAATCTCCATACACAAACTGTAAGAGCTGTGTGCGGGTGATGGGCGTTAAATCGACACCGTTCACTGTCACCTCTCCTTTTCATAGTGTATATGGATTGGATGTTACAGCGCAGAATACGCGAGACACTCAATGTCGAGCAGCGAAGTATGGACCGAAAGGGTCATTGAAAATGAGGATAATGATGATTTGAGGACTCCCAGTTAAATTCCATGGACCACGACGATGGTGTCCATTCGCTTCCCTTTGTCAACGCAAATGTGAACAAATACCTTAAAGAGATATCTTCATTCTACTAAGGCAGAGTACAGCTTCAGCGCCGTAAAGTAGGACTGGAATGATTTAGGTCTCATAAAGGGCCTCCTAAGTTTTCAGAGATAGAGGCCTACCATTACCTTCTTAGCCCAATCTGCGAATGGCAAACGTTAGTCTTCTGAAGGAATGTCGTTAAAGTAATAGCAGAACCGAGATAGACAAATTCCCTTAACACACCGAAGTTGAAACTGTCCATTGCGACTTGCTGTTCGATTCATCGACACTCAGAACATGTCTGAGCACTGAGGCCTTCGTTTTCATTGCCTACTTTGTTCACACTTTTCATTTTGTTGAAGAGGGTCTTCTTCTCCAACGGACGAGAGTCCGCAATCCGTCCGAGAGACAAGCAGTCTGTTCATCCATAGGACTTTGCTATCTAGGGTGATTCCAAACTATTTGACCACTCATGCACATAATATCTGCCAGGTAGAGAATGCTGCAAAACTTTTCCGTTTATCAGTTTATGGACTAACGAAAAAGAAAATCATAACAACAAAGATTCTTGGAAAAATAGTGGAAAATATTATTGAAATTCCTGAGCTATTCCATCAGCGTTGGGGTTGCGGATATTTACCTGACTTCAGTTTCCACATCTTATGAAAATTTCAAAAGTTGTTGTGTTTACTTTAAGAGGAAGAAGAGAAAGACTAGGGAAAGTTGGTGGTCGATTGATTCAAATCACATAAAACTTTGAAAGTTTCTACGGTTTTTCGAAGTTTCCCAAAACCTCTCGAACTCATCCCAACATCGTTCGTTGATAGTGGAAGACATCCTTCTCTGAAGTTTCAAATAATTTGTTCGTTTGTGATTTTAAAATTCAATAAGTTGTGTCCTGTTATCGTTCGAGGAATGTTCAAAATTGGTTAAGAGATATCAAACGTTTTTGATTCTTGACTTTATTGTTTTCGTAGTAACAGAAATTTTAGTGTTTTCCAAAGTGCGTTTTTGCTGAACGAGGCCAATTGATGGTTATTATGGTTTCAGGGTGCGAGTTATTTCATTAACAGTGCATCAATAACCCGGATCGAATTTAATTTCTCGTAAAAACATCACTCACGAGGCTCGGTGTAAGGCAGACGCTGTGTCACTACTGAGTGTAATAGCAAATCAGCTATAAAGGTCACCGAGGTTATTTCGTTGGTTGGTTTGGTTTGGGAGGATGAGGCTTTACTGAGGCCTCAGCTATGACCATTGTTATTCCCCTCAATTGACTGTTAGAGAAGTTTGTAAATGTGGTAAAGGCGGTGTGGAGGGAGAAGGGTTAGTGATGAGGCGTCTATGGAGTGTCTGTTGTTCGTGTATGGGGTCGGGAAAACCCTCCTGTGGTCTCCAGGATTTCAGCGAACACTTTGCTGGCTAGTTGCTTTAGGTTCCAGTACACGTTGGCGTAATCACGCAGTGGCTGGACAGTGACAGAGGAAGTATTTCAGGTCCTCCCCCTCCTCCCAGTTTTTGCAAATTGGGGTGTCAGCTAGTCCCCTTCTGTGCGCGTGCTTGCTGAGTCCCACCATTAATCAGTTTTTCTCTGTTGAAGTTCATCGCAACCCTGCATGTCATCAGATCTGTCCAATGTTTGCGGAAATCTCGGTTGATACTTTGATCGATTGTTGTCTTGATGAACTTTGATGCAACTCCTTTTTTATCGTTGGTGATACGTACCATTGTACCTGCTCCTTCTCACGCCCGTTCGTCTGTTTTATCGTTTTCCGTCATATGTGCACATTGTTTCGGTTGCCAAAGAGGTTTAGTAAATTTTTGCATTCCTGCACGAGGGATTTGAATACAGAGTTTGTTAGCGCTTAAATTGCTGCTTTGCTATCTGAGTAGATGTCTATGCTTTTTCCTTGGGTGTGGTGTCCCATGAGAGACTCCACATACCCCTGGATCGCCAGGTCTTCTTCATTGCGGTCGAGATGTATGGCAAGTTCGATTTGAAGTTAAATACGATATACTCCCGCTCCCGAATCTTTCGCGATATTGGATTTGGCACCTTCGTGGTGCCCTTTGTTGCTGTTGTGTATCCATGACCACCTCAAGGGAAAAGTCGGTGGAAAGTTATTGACAAAGTTTCTTGGTTGATTTATCAGTGGTGTTTTTTCTCGTACGATCCTGATGATTTCACGATGACCTATATAAGATTTTTAATCGAAGTGGCCTAGGGTTCTTAGTCTGACGGCCGAGGTTGTAGCTACTCTCTTCGCTTCTAGATGCATTGGTAGGATGTTCAGTGTCACTTCTTTGGTTGCCGTTGATGTTGGAGGTTATTCCGTTTATAAAAATAAGGATTGTATGGTATTACCCACACCGATGAATTCATGACCCTGCGTGACATTTACCCTGGTCGCATGGATAATGGATATGCTGTCTGATACAAAGGCCTCTAGTCTAGTGATACTGTCTTCGTGCAGACCGACGACACTTGACCTCACAAAAAAAAGGGAGAAACAAAACGAATTAGGCTTACTTGCTTACACTCACATATGTATGTACCATGCCACCATCATTTGGGCTGAGAGAGATCCGCGCGCTAGGATTCTTCTCTCCTTTAATCGAAAATTCATAGAAACACCCAGATAGCATAACCTGATCTGCCTGGGTACAACCATCGAAATAACCCAGTATATAACAAGTTTTGAAAAATCAAACCAAAGGGCCCATTAGACTTGTCAGCCATAAGAACGGCGTTGACGTTGGCGTCGAATGCATAGTGATAAATCTGAAGCTTAAGTATTGTGTCGTTCGATCTCTTATTCACTATCTACAGCTACCACAACCCTCTTTTGTTCGAATTTTCTTCCACGTGGTAATCCAACGAAAACTTTTCTGAAACTTCACACAAAAAAATATAGGAATTGCCACTTGAATAATGGCCAAAGAGTATCTAACAAAACCCGAGTAACCAATTCAAGAAAGAACTCAATTTACTATTTACGAAGCGGGGTGAAAGTGTTTTTTGGAATTCTCTCAGCCATCCACCTCCTGTCACGAAACTTAGAATTTCAATTCTAACTGATGACCTTCAACAACTCAGTTCAGGTGTAAACACCTTTTAATAACAAAATCCCTCTGCTTATTAGCCCGCTTTATCATCTGTGTGCCATGCTGCTCAGTGCTCATATTTCGTGTAGCCGGGCCAAACTTATCGAGTTTAGCGAGTTAGGCACGCCCACTTCCCATGCAGATAAGCAAGTCATCATGAGTTCCAGGACAATGTCTCAGATAAATCGCACAAATCTGCCATTTCAATTGAAAAGTGAAAACTTAATTCGGTCAGGAGGAGCAAGAATAAAAAAAAATACATGCACAAGGACCAGAGCAACAAATCCTTATTTATGCGAAAATGCCTTTACGCACAAATAAATTCTATTACGGATTAATCGCAAATCCTTCGAGAAGAGCAGTTAGAAGAAAAAAAAAAAGTAAATTCTTCCTCTTGTCCACAGGAAAACTTCTGTTCAGGTGGCCGATTGTCCTTCGCCTGGAAAACGTAGAACTTTAGGTAAATAATTTATGAGATTAAGATAAATTTGTTTATATATCTCAGCTGTGTGTGTGAGTTGTGTTTGGAACTCGTCCGGTGTAGTGTGTATGCTCCCAAAGAATCCTGTTTACACTGAACGAGATTACGAATCCCAAGAGATGGAGACTGAAGGGTCCTTGGCAAAGGTTTTTGCTTAGATGAACTTTTTCACTCACCCACGACGAGGAAAACTTTTGTTGACACAGACCTGGGGCAGTCGGTGTCATAAGTTTTGTTGTATGAAATCGCTCTCGAGAAGGATTATTGACACCGACAGGGAGTGTTGGTGAGTTTAAAGGGGTATCCGGTTCAAGGTTTTTGCTGTATTTAATCTGTTTGATGAGCCAGATACACTGCCGTTGGATTTCGAACTTAAATTTGGGCACAGTCATCAATAAATTTAATTTCGAAGTTGTTCATGCTACAAAGGATGAAATCTAATGATGGAGTAGTTGATACTGCAAACCGGTTCGAGATCCATTTATCATAGGCATTCCATTTAGCAAGGCCATTAACCTTAGCACTGATTTAATCGCTGATTAATTGTCTAATTAATGAGGCTTTAATTGAGGATATAATTATCAAAAGCTTGCAATAAGCAACTGAGTGTGTTGACATTAAGGTTAACCAACGGCTTAGGGTTCAAGTGTCTCAAAAATCGTGACACCTGAGCGATTTTTTCATTTAGTGGTGCACTGACCAAAGTGTTATTTACAAACAAAAGAAAAATACCACAATTCACTTTCTTTTGCAGGTATCCCCCTCTGGACCTCCGAGAGTGCCAAATACTTGGGACTCGTGCTCGATAAAAAAAACTTAGTTGCAAGCTGAATATCAACGAAAGAAGGGCACAATAGCCTTCTACTCGTGCAGCAGGATATTTGTGAAAACCTGGGGACCTAACCCGAAGATTATCCTGTGGATGTATGGAGTCCATACTATGGAAACTGTTGTAGGGGCAGGTATCTTTTTCGAAACGCTGAGCATCTTTAAGTCCGCCCGCCTTCCGGACCACAGCAGTGTTTTCCCAGCGGAAGTCCTAGCAGTGATACTAGCCGCCCGTGAGACTGCGATGAAGGCATCACCGAGAAGTTATCACCTTTTTCATTGACAGCCGGACAGCAATAGAAGCAACTTCTGCTAACGAAATAAAATCGAAGATTGTGAGGTGCTGTTAAGAAGAGCTTAAGATTCTTGGAACACAGCACAAGGGTCCCTGGACATGAGGGAATACCAGGAAACGAGCATGTTGACGAACTGGTGAGAAACGGCTCGGCAACAAGCCCGGAACAAGCCGAGACTTCGATGAACATCCCGCCTTGCACACTTAAGCTCGAAGCAGGGAATAGAGCCTTAATGGAGGCTAACAACAGAACGACCTCTCTAAACACTTGTGCAACCACAAGGAAGCTATGGCCAAAATTCGTTAAGGCCAGGACCGACAGCCCTCTGCAGATCGACAGAAGATCCCTATGTACCCTTATAGGAGTGATCACAGGGCATAATACGCTGCGCGGTACCATATAAAGGCCCACGAGGATACAACCTACTTCCTTTGCCATTGCCCTAGTCTCTGCCATCTAAGAAATAAGTTCCTCAGACGGCACTTTTTCGAGGACATTGAATAATTATCCGATACACCCGTGGACCAAATAATGAGATTCATCAAATCCACGGGGTGGTTTGTATCACAGACGCAGTAAGTTGGTCATACTCTACTGATATCCATATACATAGATGTATGCAACTGTAAGTATTGGGTAGCGTGCTTACGGGTAGGGGACACTCTCTTCCCCCAAAGGGTATCACAATGGGTCTGAACTGACCTAAATGTGGCGACTTGGTTCTTTCTTTCGCCTGCCCCCTAACCTAACCTAACCTAACCGATCGGCGCCACCGATCGTTCACTAGAGGAAAAACATCTAGTGATGACAGGAACACGGGCCGGGGTTAGAAGGACTGAAACGGTAACAGAAAACGGAAAACGTATAGAGGACGACGATGTCCTGTTGTTAATGTTAATGAAATAACAGAGATTCTCAAACAAAGCAGATATAACCGCTCTTCAGGAAGTGCATTAGGATAGACCGGGTGACCGGCTGTTTAAATACCGTGTTGTTGTCAGAGATAGACTCATGCACATTCGCCACAAATGTATTTGATCGAGTTCTGACGGTTTACATCACAGCTCAAGAAGTCAGTTACTTTTAGATTCACGATCCTAAAGGGAAAAGAAGACAAAACCACCAGAAATTGTTTCCTCAAGATCGTTGAGAAAAAAATACGAACAATGTTTCAATGGCAAGATCGGAGGGAGGAGAGCATATTTTGGTGAGATCATTGAAAGACATACACCGGATCTGGACGACGGAAACGAATTCAGGCTCTTCGACATTGGTATGATGCAAAGCGTAGCACGAATTTCCCACATGTCAATATTTGTAAAGCAACTTAGAAATCACCTGATGAGCAAATGACACTTCTTCGCTTTATTGGACGTTCGAACGATCCGAAGTTCAAAATTCGACTCGGACCATCACTTAATTGTAAAAAAGGTACTGATGCAAGTCTTCAGTAATGCGAAAGGAATTCGACATTGAAAGGCTGTAGTCGCAATCGACCGCAAGAGACTTTGCTGATCGAATTGCCCTGATCGTATGGAAAATTTCAATACAAGACAACCAAAGCATTCATTACCCTCACCAGCGCTTGCAAGGAGCTAAAATCTCGGAATCAAGCAGGCTTATAGTCTCAAGCGAAATGACAACCAATCAACGGACAAGAACAGAGATAAATCATCCACAGGCGACCTATGGAACAAGCTGTTCAAGGCTGCAGGATATGTCTTGATAGGGAACAGCCAAATTATCTTTAGATAAGATTGAAGTTTAAGTTCCATTTGCCCGATCCCTAAGACAGGAGAGATGATACATCACATGCAAAATTCTGGTGAAGCATTTGAAACCATACTGATGCGGAATTACCAATGTAGTCTAAGGCCTGAAAAATGGGCAATTGACCGAATCAATTTATGCCAAGTTCTACAGAAACCCTAAGAGTTCCTCATGTATTTGTTGATTTCAAGGATGCAGATGACAGTGTGAAAAGATGTGAGTTATTGTACGCCATGTCTTGTTTTGGTATTCATGCAAAATGCATTCAATTGTGTAGGACGACGATGGAGAACACCTGCTACTCGAAAAGATACTACGAGAGCTTCAGTGCCAATACAGGCTTCAGACGAAGTCAAGTAGTGTCTTACTGTTTCTTCTACAAGGTACCAGGTTCCTTCTTTTTTTGAACCGATTTCTAAAGGCCTCTCGAACATAAAATACTGCCTTTGGTCGATTAAGGGTGGCCATGGTGTAGTAGTTAGCATCATCGCTTGTGACGCTGAAAGTCCGGGTTCAACTGTAAAAGCTGGTGTCGTCTCTATAGCAAAAGCATAACACTGGCAGTGGAGTGTCACGGCTTGAAAAGTTGATTGAGCTGACCATCATTATAACTAGGAGATTCGAAAAAATTCCCGTGAATTATAGTAACAACAAACACCACAAATGTCCCCAGTTAGTCTGGACATCAACCTCTAACACTACCTGAGTTTCAAACCACTGCACCCAGCTCGCGCTCTGTGATTAACATCGTAAAGGTATGCATAACCACTTAAACAAAAAAAGTTGAAAGAACACGTCTCTGAGTATGCCGACTTCCCCTTGAGTTGAAGAAAGATCTCATCGATATTATTTGCAAACAACCCACCCGCAGTCACTCAGACAATTATTTAATTGAACAACAATCATTAACAGTTGACATCATTGTTAACTCATCCACTCACCTTTCCGGTAAGAGTTGCATTATGCAACTCATCCAATGTGGGACGGTATGCAGCCTGTATTGACATAATATTGCGATAGTTATCCAACCGGGGAAGCGCCTCCCTAGTGAAGTGACTGCAATGAAATGAAACGTATTTTTTTTTGTTTACTTTGTCGCAAATGCATCCTTTTACTGTGTGAAGTGGCAACTTACCGAAAACTTTTTCCATACTTCGTGTCATACTCATTGTCGAGTAGTTCACGATCTTCATTCGAGTCATTCGAATCGTCTGAGTCCTCTGAACGCGGATCCACTTGGAAACGTGTCGTCTGTAAATCTTTAAAACGGGAAGGCTTGTCTTTATCACGAAAACTACTCTTTATGGACTGTATTCTGGAGAAGAAAAAAAATTTAAGTGTGAATTGTTAGATGATAGTGTAAATAGCAGATTGTAATCAGGTCAAAGAACTGTCAAAGGAATGGAATGCCGAGGCGGTTGAATTGTCAAGACATGTTGGTATAAAGGCAATAAAAGGGCCATGTTTCTTTCACTACTGTCCAAGCTTACCCTCAGCCCTGTGAAGGACACCGTGGATTGCCACCCTTTTTTTCTAAATCACAGCACGCCTATCAAAGACCGTCTATAGAAAGATCCATCGCCCTCAAGCAATTCACATTGGTTGCATTCCTAGATATTGAGGGAGTATTCAATAACGTTGAAACCACATCCTTAATAGCAGAGTCATAAACGAATCTTTTGGTAACAGCACAGCCAGGAAGAAGCCACACAGGGGTACATCCCAAGGAGGTGTGTTATCTTCTCTTCTATGAAATTGTGTTCTCAACGATCTTCTTCTGAAGATAGAGGACGCGGGGTGTGGCGTGGTAGCATATGCAGACAACGTCGATATCCTCGTGATGGGCATGTACCCTCAAACACTGGTAGATATTCTTCAACATGCTCTTAACAAGCTAACTACGTGGACAAATAGTTGTAGCCTTAGTGTCAATCCATATAAAACGGATCTGGTATTTTAATTAGGAAAATCAAAACATCGATCCTTATCCCACCCAAGCTTAATGGTACTCCTCTTAACTTCTCAGGCAGGCAATATTTAGGACTCATTCTAGAGAGGAAGTTTCTGTGGACTGGTAGCACTCTAAAAATAAATAAATAGCTGGCGCGACAGCTCGGGATGAGTCAAGGCCTAGCTTCTCGCAACCATTCATGCTAGGCGTGTTACATTTTTCGCATGAATGGTAGCACTCTACTCATGCAAAAGAACGGTAGCTACCAGATGGGGCCTACAAAATCATGCGCTGCCTCTATATTGTAGTTGTGAGACCAATTCTAACGTATGTCATAATGGTTTGCTGGCCGGTTTTAGAAAAACAAACCGAATTTAAAGTTTTCGAGGAAGTCCAACGTGTGGCATTACTTGTGCGCTGAGAACTTCTCCTACAGCTGCCCTTCAAACCATGCACCACTTACTGGCAAAAAATATTTGTGGCATACAGCAGGTCACTAACGCGGCCCTAAGACTGAGAAAAACTCACCAATGGTGTGAAAAAAATGCGGGACTTGCTAAAATCCTATCAACTCACCGCAACCTTCCCAAATCAACAGGCAACATGGGATATAAGCACAAAATACGCCTGGAATCAGCGCGAAGTCCACTTTAAGGATTCTATCTCTAGCGTTACATATGGCTCTAAAACAACTGAAGGAGTCGGTGCCGGGGTATTTTCAGAACACCTGGACATCCACCACTCCCTCAGTCTCCCTAACCACTGTATTGTCTTCCAAGCCGAAGTCACAACTATTAATCAACCCGTCGCTTGGATGAAAGGTTACCCAATATCACGCACAGATATTGCGATCTACCTCGATAGCCAGGCTGCGATCAGGTCCCTCGTATTCAACAAAATTAAATCTAGGGCAGTGAAGTACTGATTCATACTGTGTTAGGTCCCTGACCACCGCGACATTCGCGGGAACTAGACTAGGTTCTCAATGTACAGAAGGCAGGAAGCTCGACCATATCAAAGCGCCTATGTCGTCAAACACCTGACTTACACCGACGCTCTGTTGAAAGCAAATCGTAGATGGCAACACCTCGATTATTGCAACAATGCCAGGCTAATCTGGCCTGTCCTTGATTTGAAAAGATCAAAAACATTAACACGACTTAAATGAGACCAACTTTCAAGAATAATCAACGTCCTCACGGGGCACTGCATCAAAGGCAGACATGCTTAACGCCTGTGTATAGCACGTAACGATTTCTCTAGGAGCTGGAGAGACAAGGAGGAGGAAGAGTCTACTGCACACTTCCTCTGCACGTGTCTCACCTTTGCCAAAATCAGGAAAACAACAATGACAATGATCTGAACGTCACCAGCACGGCAGATATTAACAGCTACGTTAGGAAATTTAAATTGTTTCAGGTGTAAGCAGGGGTCATGAAACGAAACGCCAACTCTCCCTTGACCTAACCTCACATAAGCGGGTGTCATTCGCCAATGGAATCACAGTGGTCCTACTTCTCCTATCTAAGGGTACCTCTTCTTGAAGGACCAATCCAACCAAATAGCTAACTACACTCAACCCTTTGCTAAAATATTCTTAAAATGACTCTGTTGCGGTTGTCATGCCTAGGCTGTAAACAAGGTCACTTGTCCTGTATCAGCACCAACTGTTTAAAGGGACGCTTGAGTGGAGAGAGAGAGAGAGAGGACGGAAACGTGGAGCTAAACTATAGCTTACCTGGACTTAAGCCTGACTTAAAAATTCTCTACTTAAGGGTTTTTGTCAGAATGCAAACAAGGGTTGTTATGGGCTACCAAACAAAGTCGGTGGAGCGTATCCCCAGTGCTGTTTGACATCAATAATTTATGTTTACCCCTACTTTGTCCAATAAATAATGTGAATCTTCAATGCAGACTCCTGCCGGGCAGTAATCGCCACCGCAACAGTCCAACGTATACGCATCACAATTTACAAAAGCCATCAACAGACCAAAAACAGGATGTACATAGTAACATCCGACGATCGGCCAGAATGCCGGAAGAATATCACAAAGCAAAATGAGCACATTCGCAAACGAAAGAAAATCCTTTACCGATAGATACCCCAAGCGACGTCAGAAAAATAACAACCTGTTGTTTATATTCACCACCACCACTAGCTGCTCTGTAAGATTCCCTTAAATTTCAGAAGTTAAAAAGTAATTCAGTAAAACACTCGCAATATCCACAAACCACTTCAAACAGCCGAAGGGGAGATACACAAACTCCCTATTCCACCGAGAGACCTTTTATGACCTACTTTCGCAAGAAATCCACAAATAGAGAAAACTAATCCAATAATGCCCACGGGTGCTTGGCTTCCCCATTCTCCAGTTCAGCTCGTGTCTAAAGTGAGAATTCTTAAGCTACAGGTAACCATATCGCCACCCACCCGGAAACGTTCACAGCAATTTACCGCCTCTAAATCATTACTCCAGCGCTCCTCCTCGCATTAAAATAATTTTTATGTTTTCCAATACTGTCACCATTCCTCGAAAATACTGATTAAACAGTAAGGGCCATTGACAGACACTGTGAGTGGGGGGCACAACCTTCGCACCAAAAAAAAAATAATAACAACCTTCAAAGGACATAGTCCCAGTTTTGGGAGAAATTTGCCCGAAAGAACAAAACTAATTAGCCTACACAAGAAGTACGAGGAAACCATAACGAAGAAGGAGAAAAGAAAAAAATAAATCGAAGCAGGAGAGGTAAAAGGAGAAGAAACTTCGATAATCCTTTTAGGACGCTCGAGTATAATTTTCTTTCTTTTTTGTTGTGTTTCGCTTTGGTTTTTTTCGTTTCGTTGTTTTGTGTGGGATTTATTACACCATCTTGGATTTGTGTATCTAGGACGAAATCTGTGTGTTAAAAAGTGCGGAGACAATGGAAAGGCTTTTCATGTTCTCGAGGTAATCTCCCACTTCCACACTGTGCACGAACATCCTCTTGCCAAATATAAACATCTTAAAGGATTCTGTCTCAATGGAACTTGGGATAAATTTGATGTCTCCAAGGAGTTTGCATCACTGCTAAGTAGATCCATTACGATTCCTCGAGACCTTCTCCTTCCCCTTGGATCAATAATTGTCCTGATTAGTGAGCCAGGAGTAATAATTGATGAAAATTTGTTTCTTTTTCACGGTTTCTAGGTCGAACACGCAGCTGAACGAAACGACAGTCAAATGTCAAGAAGGTATTATATCTATGAAGCCGATGAACGAGGCAAATGGCAATTGATTGATTCTTAGGAATTTATTTAGGACATAAGTTGCAGGGTGGCAATCGGCGACACTAGGAAAGATTATCATTATTTTTCATTTCCTGGCAAACGGATAGGATTGGATTTTCTATCCTTTAGGAGCGTTGAGATGGTTGTTTTTTCTTACAGCGGGGATAAACGGATTATGTGGGCGGTTGTATCATAGATAACTAAGCTGTTTACTCGCACGTAATGGAGATATGACCCCAATTCGTTTATAATTGCGTGTGGTGTTGACATTTTGGTTTTGACAAAGGTGCTTTTGTATCTTACGACTTTGGGAAAATCTTAAAAAAAATCCTTTGTTCAAGAATATCTGTAGTTTTACTTTTGCCCGCCGTGAGTCAGTGCTTTGACCGCGGCGGGAACTAAGTAGGTTCGACCCCTTTTTTTTGATGGGGTGGCTGTGGTATATTGGTTAGCACCATCGCTTGTCCCGCTAAAAGTCCGGGTTCAACTCTTGGGCCGAATTACCGCAATAGATAACGAGTGAGTGAGTAGGACTCGTTATCGAATGATCGATTAACATGATTGGGATGATGGCACTCGAAAGCCCACGTATCGAATGAAAATCAAATTGTCCTAGAGTTACTTGTTATCGATTTCGGTAACTCGGCCCCTGATCTCGATTCTGCTGCGATGCCATAACGATGACAGTATAGTTTCACTGCTTGAAGATTTGATTGAGAAAAGATTCGAAAAAATTCCTGTGAATTATAGCAATGACAAACACCACAAATGTCTCCAGCTAGTCTCGAACGCCAATGAAACCTAATACTTCCTGAGGTTCAAATCACTGCACCTCGTCGCGCTGTATGAATAACATCAAAAGGATATTCATATCAGCTTGATCCGCGTGTGGTTAAAAAAAAAAGGCCTGCCCTTATGCCTGACACTGCAACCTAGCAAAATGTGTGCCCCGGTCTACTTGGCCTAATAGGTCTACGACCTTCCTAATAAACGTGAGTATGTCATTAGTAGCCGAGATTCCAAAGTCGACTCAAAATCAATCAATCAATCAATTGGCTCGGAATGGGTTAACGCCTAGCTTCTCGCAAGGATTCGTGTTGTGCGTGTTACATGTTTCGCACGAATGGAAGAGACAACAATTTATTGCCAATTCCGAATGGCGAATTGAGAAGCTCTTTCATGACAAATTATACTCCCGGAGGCTTGTTATTCCCGACGAATGGTGGTACCGCGAAAAATGTTCGGTAGACATGGCTGGGGCTTGAACCCACGCCGCTTGGTCAGCAGTCCAACGCACTAACCACTGAGCCACGACCACCACGAAAGTCGACAACGAACCGAATTTCCTTTGAAAGATCCGTCTACCAAGCCTGTATAGTGCCGGACACTCACAGAGAATGTGCTCTTTCTCTTTCAAACATAGCCGACACTCTATATCTGGCTTGATATCTCTCTAGGATTGCCTAAGGCTGAGGACATTTTCCCAACGAAGTTGGAGCACCCAGTTGTTTAACAGAGGTGTGGCGGTAGCCCAATTAACGCCATAGAAGGGTTCCGGTCCTAAGAGTGCGGAAGCCGAACTGACCCTAGCCAGCTCATCCACAGTTCCATTGCCTACAATGGTGGTGGTCGGGCACGCAACCAAGCTTAATCGTGTAGATTCGGGAACACTGAACATTTTTCGCGGTACTACTTCTCGTTAGGGAATGACAAATCTACGGGTAGAATGTAGATCTCTTCGATTCGTATAACAGCCGCAAGTAGGTAGGTAGGTAGTGAAGGTTCAAGGGAACACAATAAACACTGAGATGTGCCTTTCTGTCACAACGACTCACGTGACCTTGTTGACTATGTGTATGGTTGAAAGAGAGTGAAGCGCAGAGCATGAATAGTTGGGAGAAGCTGGACCTTGGCCCATCCCGGGTTGTCAGCCCATTTTTTTTTATTTATTTAATCAAACTCAAGATGCCATAAACTGTCAAGATTGCGGATGCAAGACTCTTTGATCTTAAATTTGGGGATGCAAGGTGCCTGCAATCGATGAGAAACTGAAGAAGACTGAAGTTGACAGTGACTCCTTCCATTAAGCATTCACACAAATCCGCCCTTTCTATAACTCGGAGCTCATGCAAAATAACGAGAGCTGAAGAACAATGACATGAACAAGAACTTCCTGTGCAAATGTAACTTGTTTCTCCTTCTCGCACCCTAAAACACTCGTTAACCGTTCCACACTCACGTTTCATCTTAAACTCAAAACTTTTCAACCTTGAAGAAACTCTTTCTTGTTTTTATTTTTTTTTTTATAATTAACATATTTGGAGTTTAGAATTTCTTAGATTTATTTCTCAAAAAAAAAAAAAGTAGGTTCGTAAAATTCCCTAAAACACGCCTACAGGAGAAATAATTTACAAAAAACAAAAAACTTTTTATCTGTTTCAAAATATTTGCTAATTACGTTGATAGGCTCAACCTACCGCCTTCAAAGTCTACCCTCAATATTCATTTCTTTGACTTTAATTCAAATATGCCGGCAGGAAAGGAAGAGAATAACGTAAAATAAGTACGCGTCTGAGGATTTCCTTCCAGGAACAGACAGAGGCGGGCACTCCCTTTCATATTGTTCTTTTTTCTCAAATTACCTACGACAAGGTCAACTTAAAAAGACCAGAAATTCCAATTAAATTGTCTTATACATATGTATGTATATTGTATGCTTCAACCGGCAGATTCTCCCTATTTATAGAAACCTTTGTTCTAGGAGTCGCAACTGAACAAAGGAACATTCATCCTTTTTAATTAGTTTCCTGCCAACAATGATGAACAATATACACTCCGTAACCATCAGGAATATTTTTCAACAAAATCGGTACCAAGGATTCCTTTCGTTTTCGAAAAATTCGTATGAGATGTGAGAATGTGTACTTTGCACCCTTTGCAAAGGGAGATACCAGCGAGCTGATGGAGTTCTAATTCTGTGCATTTACACTTTTAGAAGGAATGCAACACTCGCTGGGTTGGCAAATTGTCACGAATATGTAGATTTCTAGTTCCAATTCGGTATTTTGAATTTGAAAACACATCATGCGGTGGTCTTTCACACTCGAAGAGCACTAGTGTCGCTCATATTTCGAGACCAGCTGTATGGGGTAATTGACTTTCAGGGAATTCTGTCCTAATGTGTCTGATATCTGCTTGAATTTTCTTTTTCGAAATTCTCAATGAGCCACAGTTGGATACCACAGACGTGATAGCGAAATGAAACCCAATTCGCACGAAGTGCCTGTTTACGATTGTGAAGGAAAAATCGTTGGGGATCTTTGGAAAATGCGATTAATTATTTTCGTTTTATTGAGTTTTATAGCGGAGGTCTTTTGTGACTGATCACGAGCCAAAACTGCTCCATCACGTTCCCATGAGGTGAATCTAATTATACGAGATGCGTACGTTGCGTAGGCATCGAAGGGCTACCAACTACATTTACACATGTCGATTATTTCCATCGAAGATTAGAAATGAAAATCACCTACACAACGCTCGTGTTGCTCCTGATCCCTTGGAATACAAAAGAGTGATTGTTTCTAGTTCTTTTATGCGAATAAAGCGATGTGTATAAATCAATATACGGGCCTAGAAAGATTCTGCCATGCATAAATAATTCCACTCCTCTAAATGAATCCCACACGAAGTTATAATGAAGATAGACAGTGGCAAACCGACGAAATGATGAACTTTCATTTAATAATTTAAAGTTAACTGAAGGTGACCCACCTACCTTTGCCCGTGCGTGCTTTTTGTTTTATTACCATCTCACATGTTAAACGTAACCGCAAGGCAAATTCTCACCATGACCTTTTGCCTTTATCGATTTCTACCTTCATCCCTTAATCCTTAAGATGCCTTCACACAATTTTGGGGTTTTCAGGAAATGAAATATTATACTCTAAAGCTGATATTTGATATTAATTTCAATTTGCTTATACATATTCGTAATATTAACAAGAAAAAGTGTTTCTTTATATAGGGACTGTGCTGTTGGAGTGTGATGAATGTGGGATGACTACAATTATGGGACAGATATATTTATCACAAGCTTCGTTAAAATGAAGGACTGCCGGCCGCTAAGGACCTCTGAGTGAGGAACTGCGACCTTGAATTCTTGAAATCCACTAATATCCACGGCCTCAAACTTATCCGTCCATAAGAAATGATTTATTATTCATTTGCGGTTACGTTCATCCAACAACCATCTGAGTAAATACTTTAGACCAGGAAGTTCATCATCGAAAAAATATCTACACCACACTCATAGTCACCACAACTTACTTAATTTTAAAGGTAAGTATGACAGCATTTACATTTCTTTTTAAAAATATTTTGTCGTGTTTTCTTAAAGACAGATCATTGGCCGCTAGACACATAATAGTCGCATAGCGCCCTTATAAACCACTTTCAAGCAGATTATGTCTTTTCAAAATGGTTTGCGTGCTTTTTAATCGATAAATCGATCAGCATAGGTAAAGGAAGAAACTAGGTTAGGTTAGGTTAATGAGTGCCGTATGACATTCATCATTGCTCACATAGACGAGCAATAGGGTCGATTGTTCCCATTTTAGAATTCTACCCCGAGAACAGGTAAAGACATTTAAAACCACCCAAAAAAGGATATGAATCTGAAGACGTCCCTCAACTCGATGTTATGCAAATCCTCCAGCTCCGTGAAAAAGTAACTGCCAAGAGTCCTCATTCTTCTACTGGCAAGGGCAAGACATTCACCCAGCAGGTGACGAACAGATTCGATTTCTTCCTCGGCCCTTTAACTTCCGCAATTGTCGTTGTGACATATGCGGAAGTCCTCCGCGTGAGTACCAATGGCGCAGTCCCCACTTATTATGCCGGAGACTATGCTTTCTCCGTTCCGACTAAGTTTGACCAGAGACAGAGATCTCCTAACCCGTCCATAAGTTTCTAGCCGTTTCACTTGTGTTTAGCTGAATTCAACGTGTATTGGCTCGATGACCTCGACTTCAATTAATCAATAAAATGCGAAACCTCGCATAGGGCAGAGCCTGTGAGGCATGCAGCACTACTCCCATTCGTGCATGTTCTTCAGCCCTTTCGTTACCTGGGATATCCATATGCCCTGGTACCCAACATAGGGCCACCTTATTGACTCTCGATATCCCATCCATATACTTTTTGCAGATTCCTACAAGCCTCGATTTAGTTATCGCGGACTACAGAGCCTTAACAGGTGCTTTGCTGTCGATGTAGACAGTAATTGTCCTTTCGGTAATATCCTTCTCACGAATAGTTTTCGAGGCCTCGATGATGGCCGTGATTTCGGCTTGGAACACACTGCAGTTGGCATATACTCGTATTTTGAAAGAGTGGTTTATTCCTAGGCCTTGCAGTAGACCCCGGCAACTGTACCAATGTCCATCTTAGAACCATCGGTGTAGAAAGCCAGCTCCTTTTTATTTGTAACTTTGGTGTTCCTCCAGTAATATCTGTCAAGAATCCTGATACTAAACCTCCTGTCAAATGCCAGAGTCTGGATCAAATGATCTGTTTCGGCCGATCTGTGGACGTTCTCCCATCGAGACAGTACGGAGGCGTGACCGTGGGGAGCTGGTGTCCACTGTTATTTTTCCCTGGGTCTCAAGGCAGTTTTAACTGCCGTGTTGCTGCGGTACAGATACAGCGGAACGAAACTTTACATGGTTTCTATTGCCGTTGCTGATGTTATTCTCATTTATCCCAGAATTCCTATATAGACTGCCCTCTGAATCATAGAAAAGTTTGAAAGTTGATGTTGCTTCTCAAGCACTTTCCACCAGAGTTCAATGCATCAAAACCAACTGCTATCTCAATATAAACAAATAATGAATGGAGTTGCAATTGAGGAAACGCATAATTTGTCTCCGCTTGGCATGCATGCAAGCCTAGACCTTTGTTGGAACCATCAAGTTATAGTGCTAAATGCTTTCCCTAAACGATATGAACGGCATATAAAGCTTTCATATCTGCGACACCACAATACAATTCTCATGTTTTACGCCCACACCCAGCATTTTTCTTACCGCATGGTCGTTTCGTCTACGCATAACATGCCCATACCAGCATACCTTGGAACTTTTCGCAGATCAGCAGCCGTTTATATGATTGTTGATAACTTGATCAAGTATCGTCACTCCAATGGCCCACCTCAGAGATCAGATCAGAGATCATTGCAGCTCTCATAACCGTTTTACATACATATTTTGTCTTTCAGCTTTTGTTGGATCTTTCCGTCGCATAGTCCGCCTGACGCAGACAGCCAGCTTTGCCAATATGGATTTCAAGACGACTGGGTTACACTGAAAAATCATGACACTGGTATTTCGACGAGGAATCAAAGCCAAATTTGGGAAAATGATGGAGACAATTGGGGTACGTTGATGGCGACGGAAGCGTGGTTAATGCCCTTAGACAAATGAGTGAACATAGAAGCTTTGTACGCCATTTTAAATCTCCGTGGATACAGACATAAACCATTCAGGTGACGTTTAGAAAGAGTTTAGTTCTATACAAGTATGTGCTGTATACGCTTATCTGAGGATCATAGTTTAGGTTAGGTGACCAAATTGTCTGCGGCTTACTTAGACCATATAGAGTCCATTTACCTAATTGTCCACAAACCCTGGGAACCTGAAATTCGCCAACCAAATAGACGGAAATACTTTCTTTATCAAAAGCAGTTCATAGCGATCTGGTTGTAGGGCATGTATTTAATTGACGCCAGCGATTGTCCGCTTTTCCTGTAGACCTCTACAAGAGCCCGTGAGAAGTTTATAGTAGACCTATATCTGGCCAAAATCAAAAGTTGATTCCACTGCTTATTTTGCCTTAAGTGATTAAATGGGTTTCGAGGGATAAAAAATCGCGTATTTCTACTGATTTTTTTTTTAAATATATCAAATGAAATATGTATGTCATTCAAACAATTTATCATATCAAAGATACAGATTTAACAAGTACTTTGTGAAATTTCTATTTAAAAATTTGGAAAATTCAGCCATTGGGAGCTCATTTTTCTTGACCTTGAAAAAAAGATGTTCTCCCGGCGTAGTCAGGATAACTCATGACAGGTTCATCCGAAATTAAAAAACTAATTTTTTTCTGTTAGTAGAACTTGAACGAAGGAAAAAAAAACTTGGAATTAGAATTTTTGGCGGAGTTGTGAACAAAAAAAACTAATTTTTTGGTCAAATTTTCACCACGTATTGCCTCATAAACCAAGTTGTGACAAAAAGATGTTGTATCGTGTTAGAATAGAGGGATGCCCATAGGGACTAAATGTCCAGAGACTGCCTTCCCTGCCGAGCTTGTGCAGTATATATCTAATGGAAGTAGTTTCTGTATCGTCTCGTCGACCTCGTCACCCCTATACAGCCTGCCCGTTGGACCTTTTCTGACACTCGCAGGATAAGACGTCTTTTAGACTGTTTTACACCAGACAATTGAGCCGTGGGTAAGAACGGGCCTCACAACCACTTTGTATAACCAGTATACAACTTCTGGTTTAAATCGGCTTGATTTCCCGAATAAGATCTTTTTCTTATGAAAAGTATTACCTCATTTTTCGATCGGTTAACTCCCAGACCTCGTTCTTTGACCCAGTTATTCACTTGCAGCAATGGATAGTTTAGTTGTTTACTGAGGACCTCATCCGGTCATGCAAGAATGACTCTCCAAACATATCAGTGTTTCCCATCTTAAATTTTAATAAACCACTTTCAGGTCATTATTGGATAATTGCATGCTGCTGCGTCAACAACTGTGAAACTGTGTCTAATGAAAAAATCAGGAAACAAAGTTATAAATACAATCTTCCTTTGGATTGATTGAATCGAATTGAATTCGTTGTCGTCGTTAAATTATGATAGAATATCTAATTGGTGACAAAACTCTATTTATACTCTTCGCATTGAATGTGCCACCACATTTCCGACTGGGCATGAAAGACGTGCTATTTTCGGGTATTTATTCAAGCCATTAGACGATATGATATCACGATAAGTGCCCAATTTAACTATGATACAAATAAATTCGCCATAATGAGTTTGAGATGTACATACGTATTTCATCTGACAGTTCTCTGAAAGGCAAGGGTCCGCACATGAATACTAAATTAGAATAAAAGAAATTTGATGCTGTAAAAATATTTTATTTCTTCAACCCTACTGAAGAGGAAATGAGAACAAAAAAATCCCTAAAAGGACAACGTCTTCATTAGCAACAAGTTACATAAGAATTCCATTTATGCTCTTACCAAACTGTGATACTATGCGCACCAGAGCAACACTAATTCTGTTCGTTAAAACATGTATGAGATATAAATTGCTACTTGATAGCACATAATTAAAGTGATTATAGCAGAACATATATTTTGTATTTACGGGCCATGCACTGTGAACCCTTTCAATTGAAAAAAAAAATTCTTTTAATGAGTTCATTTAGTCTTAAATGGTTAGTGACCGAAAAAAAATAGAAAAGTACCTAACAGGAAGGTATTAAATAAATAAACAGCTCGGAATGAGCGAAGGCCTAGCTTCTCGCAACCATACATTTTGTGCGTGTTACATTTTTCGCACGAATGGGAGAAGCCTACAATTTATTGTGGACTTCGAGGGGCGAATTGAGAAGCTTTTTCATGACAAATTATACCCCGGAGGTTTATCATTCCCCGACGAAACGTGGTGCCGCTGAATATGTTCGGTAAATATGACTGAGGCTTGAACCCACGCAGCTCGTAGCAGTCCAACGCAATGACTTCTAAGCCCCGGCGACCACAGGAAGATACTGTCTACCAATTTTAATAATTCAGTCCACAAAACCTTTATAAAATGGCGAAACATGAAATAAGCAGCTCAAAGCAAGGGAACAGAGCAAGACTGAACGGTCACCTAAAAGTGTTTGAAAGATGTCCAAATTTCATCATGTCTACCCTTAGGAAGAGACACAAAAAGTGGTAGGTATACCAAAATGGAATGTCAACAACAGAGTGAAATCTAATGATTCAAAAACCTTAAGCTGTCTTCTGTCATTTAAGCTCAGCTATTAATGGCAGTTGTTCTTGGTATATATGGTTTCCTGAAACGCTACAAAGAATTCTTAATCCCGTCTGATCTGCACAAGGCGTACATTCACACTTAACTGAAGTACAATGCTCATAGCTTTTGAACTTCACTGTACCTTCTAAGCCGTGAAAAGGAGACCCCTGAACTGGGCCAGCTACAGGGGTATCAGCCTTCTCAACATGGCGTACAAGATTTTATCTGTCATACTGTGTGAACTCCTGACACCTTTTGTCAACAACCTGATTGGCCCCTATCAGTACGGTTTTAGGCCAGGATAGTCCACAATTGGCCAAATTTTCACACTTCGGCAGATCCTGGAAAAAACCCAAGAAGTCCAAATCGATATCCACCACCTCTTTGTCTCTTTTAAGGCCGCCTATGACAGCATTTATAGAGACGAGCCATATAAAGCCATTTCTAGTTTTGGCATCCCTGCCAAGCTCGTCCGCCTGTGCAGGATGACGATAGAGAATTCTCGGTGCCTAATCAAGGTCGGTAACGATCTAACTGAAACCTTGGATGTCCAAAAAGGTTTCAGACAAGGGGACGCGCTGTCATGTGAATTCTTCAACATCATACTTGAACAAATTGTGCTAAACTCTCAAGCCAAGTTTATTTATTTTATTTATTTATTTACTGAGCTTAATACAAGCATCAGAAAGAGAAGACTTAAAGCTAGACATAACAAAATCTTAAAAACTAATAAACTAATTCCAGAGGCACAATCTTTCATAAATCTGTTCAACTGCTTGCGAACACCGGCGATATTGACATTATAGGCACAGTGCAGCGAGTATTCAGCAGTGTTTTTGCGAGTATAGAGGCAGAACCGACCAAATGGGTTTAGCGGTAAACGAGGACAAAACTAAGTTTTTACTGTCAACAAGAAGAGACATCCAACATCGGCGAATTGGACAGAACGTCACAGTTGACAGCTATAACTTCGAGGTAGTAAGGGACTTTGTCTACCTTGGCTCTGCTATTAAATCTGATAACGACACCACGTCGGAAATCAAACGGAGAATAACTCTTGCCAATTGCTGTTTCTTCGGGCTAAGAAGGCAAATGAGTAGTAAGATCCTATCTCGAACACCTAAGGATACTCTATATAAGCCCTAAATCATCCGAGTCCTGCTTTATGGCACTGAAGCATGGACGCTATCGAAGGCGGATGAAGATATCCTTGATTGCTTCGAGCAAAAAATTCTTCGAAAGATATTCGGTCCCGTTTGCATTGACGAGCTTTGGAGGAAAAGATTTAATCAAGAACTATACGAGCTGTACAGCGACATCGACGTAGCCAAAAAAGGTTTAAGATGGCTAGGACATGTAGACCAAATGGACACTAACGCTCCGGCACGCAGAGTCTTCGAATCTAACCCATCGCAGTAGGTAAAGACCTCACTTAAGGTCATGCGCACAAGTAGAAGGGGACCTTAACCAACTTGGCGTGCGCAACTGGAGGCAGTTAGCTAAGGACCGGGCTAAAACCTTCGCAATGGTACTTGCTTTATCGCCCATTGTATTCTTCAAAAATTTCCCCTTTATACTCGCCACGTAAGAGCTGCTGCATCCTTGGATGCCAAAAAAACCTAATTCAACCTGAGTTTCGAACCACTGCACCTCTGTCGCGCTGTGTGAAAAACATCATAAAGGTATTCATAACCCCTTGAAGCACGAATGGATTGTAAAAACAAAACAGGTTGATGGAGACGATCGGTACCCTCTTTATAATGTCTAGGTACATAGATACCTTCCCTGCTGGCTCATCAGCTGCTGCACATAGTTGGAATCGGAGACCCAAAAGAGTTTCACATTGTGCTGTGTGCCAAGAATCTTCAACTCGCTTTGATGTGATTTGCAAAGAACTAATTGCTTTTGTAGCCACCTAGCTACATACGATCTTTCCGTCATGCTAACACTGGGTGGACGCTAGTTGCTTATGGTATTCCCTTGAAATAAACTTTTTGAATTGCTCAATTGCAGATGAGTACGGACTCATAAGAAAGAAGAGTATTGTATTTTAGGGTACCCTAAGATACGTAAGTGGACACTTTTACCACACTCGGTCTTCCACCCCCGTAACAACCCACATGCATTCAAAACCAACGTGCATTGGAACTTTCTTTTGCCTCACCCTTGATGTTTCCCTATATTTTCACAACGTTACGACATCATAGGTTAAGCCATACTCCCTCTAGCCGTATGCATTATTAGCACCACAGGCTATCCACGAACATATCCTAGCATGATGACAAACTTTGAAAATGTCATATCGTAAAACACTTACAGCAACGTACTTTGGTTGCATACACAACCAATCACGTTATCCCCAAAGGCGTTCGGGGTGATGTCACTTACATGGGTGGCGTTGAATCTTTCAAAGGGCTTTTGGATAATATGTCTTTATTTGAGTGTTACATCATCTTTTGTGACCTAAGGCATCAAAACGCAACACCCGATATCATTGTCACATCATCCAAATGTCCGTACCTTTTTTGACCTTAAACTCGTAAGCATTTATGGGCTTTATAATAATTTTGGATTCGGGCATTTTGACCTTTAGCGTAAGGACCTATTAGTTTTACTTTCGGCTACGTAAAAAGAAATAAATGGAAAAGCCAGGGAGTAATGAAAAATTACAACACCGCGGGAGGCCTTTTCCTTTTCACGTAAGCAACAGGAAGTTGCGAGAAATCATATGCAGACTGGTGTCAGTTCCATAACTGTTCCCACTTTTCTTCGATCCCTCCCGACCTACATATGTCTCAAACCTGCCTCAACCCTGCAGTTCTGTACAAGACGGAGGGGCACAACGGCGCCAACTGAGATTCTAGTAAAGAGGAAGTGGGTTGCCCCTACATACTACACCAGGAACACCGCTCAGTTATACAAAATGCAAGATGAACCCACAAGCAGGGCGTGGCGCTATTCGGGTATAGATCCAAGTAGTGTCACACAAGGCCTACCTTGGCCTAGGTATGCCTGTGCTCAGAATGGACGGCCACTCTATCTACCGTCGGAGTGAAGCACAAGTTATTTTACCATTCACGTCTATGCGAAGAGATTTTAGGTTTTGAATAATGACTAAGGCAGAAGTTGCATACACGAGGAGAAAGTCGAATCACCATGTTCTTCCTCCAGGTTTTTCTTTTTGAACGCATTGAACCCGGACTTTCAGCTTGACAAGCGATGTTGTTAACCACTAATCATGGCAACCCCTAAATAGCATTCGTTTTGGACCCCTGATAGTAGTTTTTTTTTCTTTTTGACGATAACTCAAGTCTCAATCTGTGTTGCTCTAGCGGTCCTTTGTTTATCATTTCAGGCTCCCACAGGTAGTATAAGATGGGCAGAATAGACTCAACTAAGCCTACGTATCGTCTGATGCAATGACACCAGAACTTCGGTTGCTATAGAAACTGAAAGTCGACTTTTCTTGCCTTCGTTGTCGCAATGGCACAGTGGTTAGTCCGTTGGATGGCTGTGTGGGCGGCGCGGGTTCAAGCCCCAGCCATGTCCACCGAAAATTTATCAAGCGCCACCTCTCGTCGGGAAATGACAAGCCACCAGGACTATAATTTGTCAAGAAAAAGCTTCTCAATTCGCCGTTCAGAGTCGACAATAAATTGTAGGCCCCTTCCATTCCTGCGAAAAATTTAGCACGCACAACATGGATAGTTGCGAGAGGCTAGGTCTTGGCTCAACTCGAGCTGTCGTGCCAGCTATTTATTTTTATTAATTTTTTCTTGCCTTCAGAACTGGCTTCGGTTAGAGTCTGAGCCTGGAAGGCGTTGTAGTCGAATGGCTACGTTGAGATCGACAACACAAGACTTCTGTTTTTAAAGCAGAGACATTCGCTATGCTTATAGCCACGGACTGTATTGTTAAGACAATGTAGAAAGGTCAGAGCATCTGCGTCTGTAGCGATAGCCAGGCTACACTTAAGGCGGGAATGCAAGAACTCCTTGAATTCGGTTGCAAGGCTGAACTCTTTGTCTCTTGTCTGGGTCGCAGGTCACACTGGGATCCCTGGAAAAGAGATCTACGCTGAGATAGCTAGATAAGACTAAGAGGATGTTTTCTCAGGACCTGAACCTACGTTGGGTCTTTCCACGTTCTCCATTGATGATTGGACTTCCTACAGGCACAACTGTATGAGGCACGGTTCTCCAGGGTGCAGGCACACTGAAAGAATGCTCCCGAAATTCAGGGACATTCTTGCTGTCACTCAGCAGAAGAGACTGTAGAGAACTTATTGGCGTTTGCTTTAAGCAAGCATCTTAGTGTTTAAGGCTTAAGTGACACCACCATCTGCGACGCCTATGATCATTTCCTTTGCGATTGTCCTATCTTTGCTCGGATCAGATGACAGATTTTCGGTACTGATGTGGTGAGTGCCGATACTGTAAGCTCCTCATTATTAAAGTGCCATCCTGGCTTTCTTTGTAAGTCGAGGAAATTCCACTTAAATGGGTAAATACTGTGTCCTGCTTTCTAGTAGTACCATGGGCCAGTTGCGTTTTAGTCCTCCAGTAAAGTGTTTCCAAACCCGAAAAAACATAGTCTATGTATCAAGGTTACCAAAAGTCTGAAAGCAGTACTCTTTCTTAAATACATTTGTATGAATCGACTTAATAGACTTCTGTTCGGATGGTATCCAAAGCTAATGAACAAGCCACGTATCTATAGCCACTAATATCCTGGATTCCAGAGGATGCCAAAAAGTCTTGAGTATTCTCTTTACCTTCTACGCTATAATATCCTGGGACTTATACAGTTAAAGATTATTCATGTACATCAGATTGTTTGCTCCCAGATTGTTTGCTCCCCTTTTTGCCAAATAGACTTAACCGCATTTCCTCAAGAATGCCGCAACTCACGTTAGCCGAACGAACAAACTTTTCTGTGTAATTATCTAAACTCATTATAAACAACGATTCATCAGAATACACCCCTCTTACGTAAGTCCCATTCGTGTAGCGGGACTCTGTCGGGAATAAAATCAAATGTTGCAAGTAATCTGAGCTAATCCCGTAAAAAAGCAACAAAGTCATTCCCAAAAAGTGATTCTATCAGCTGTGAAATTAAGGACGAGAATGGGGGGAAGGCAGACTCAACTGTCTTCTTGAGAGAATTGTTTCAAAATTTTGTCAATTTTTTCTCCCTGCCTCCGAGCAGCCATAACTCACTCGAGCTTCGAGCTTCGAGCTCCTCGCCGGGATAATGTAAAATGAGGCTTCTTCATGAGTTAACTGCAATAACATTGAGATGGAAATCTGTTTCTACAATAAAACTCACAGAAGTGCCTTATAAATTGAAATCTTGCAACTTAAAGTCTTCCGCGCGACAAATTAGTCCCCATAGTGTCGTAAAAACGCCCCTAAGTCTTTGTACATAATCAGTCGTACGTATGTAGATACAACGGGCCCCCCACCGCAATTAAGATTTATCTCAACGAAGTTATGCCAACTTAAAGCAATTAATGCCCCATAAAAACTAGCACGTGAAGACCCATCTGCGAAAAGAGTTTACGACCTCGATGCTGTAGTTGATTCCTAGAATTGCAATTACTCAGCTATTCTAATGTAATTTGTGATAATTTATCAGATTTTAGCGCACCCCAAGCGTAAGATTGCTTCCCTCCTCCTCTGTCCAAAAAAAAAAAAAAAAACCAAAGTGTCGGCAGTGAAAATGAGGTTTTCAAAGTTTCTTTCAAAAGTTCTTGAGTTTTTCTCTTCTTTTCTTTTTGTGGCACAAAATTGACACCATCGCATCGGCGCTCGGAGTAAAAGGTAACCACCTGATGGAAAGGGATGGATTCGCGTGTGCTCTTCCGGACAGGAAAACAGACTCAAGATTTACTTCGCCAGAAACCGTACGAATTTATTGGCAATGTCGAAGAATATAATGGTCATTCGATGGGTGTCGTACACATCTCAACTATGGCAGGCGTAGGAGGGCAGTAATAAAATAAATAAATAAAATGACACCGCACATCATAGAGAATGATGCGTGTGCAAGCGGCAATGAGGAAGGAAGCCTAAATTTGATTCGGGCCACAGGACGATATTTTATTATTTGTTGGTTTATTGGTGTTTAGGGATCTCCGGCTGGCGTTAAATTATGCTGAGAGCGGCTATGTGTGTACTGCTGAGGTGGTGCCGTCGTCGGTCGGTGGCTCTGTGTCGGTGTTGATTTGAGGAAGAAACTTTCTCGAGCGCATAATTTATGGGATTTATTGTGAGGAAGATAATTTTGTTTTGGAAAAGAAAAATGTGCCTTGGGAGGTTCTTTTTTGTCGCACTGAGTTGGTTTCGAATTATTTAATTTAACACACGAGGCTAGAAGTGTTTGAGTGGGGTTAATTGATGTGGTGTTGTAATTGGAATTAAGACAAGTGACTTGGTTTGCAATTAGGATCCTTCGAGTCCTACAATCAGCGATAAGGTGCGACATACACAAAGGAGTTCGTATAAAATGCTGAGTATCATCGTGGAAGATGGAAAGTACTTGCAGCCGCGATGCGTAGCTCATAGACCAAATTAATTTTTTTAAATAACTAAATGGTTGTTCTCACAAACGGCGTTCATTCAAAGGAAACACAAGCGTTCACAGATTTCGCCAAACCAATTTTAGTGTAACAACTCCTCGAGCAATTGAGTAATAAGGCCCTATTCCGAGCTATAATGTCTATATAAGACTTTAGTCATCCTAGTCGTCAATATCAAGTCAAAAAACCCGCAGAAAATGAGAAAAGGGACACCAATTTATTATTATTATTAGTGGGGAGCGGTTTGTCCACTCAAGGACTGCGGTCTCAAATAGAGGCCTATTGTGCTTTCCAATGAGTTTAGAGCAGTTTGTCTACTCCAGAGGATGTCAGGAAGCTAATCAGCCTCTCTGGGTGGAGCGTGGCAAGCGCCGTTGGTGAAAGAGTTCACTGCCTAGGGTCCGCTTTCTCGCATGGATAAGGGTGGGACATTCTGTGACGATGTGAAGAGAGCTTTCATCGCTCTCCAAGCACAGTATGCAGGTAAGGCCCGGTGACAGGCCAATCTTGTGAAGATGCTGTTTTAGTCAGCAGTGACCACTTAGAATGTCGGTCAGGATTCTCAGGTGGTTCCTGCTCAGATTTAAGAGAAACTTGGATTTCTTTTGCGATATATTGGGAAAGAAGTGTTTGGTACATTTCTGTCCTACACTTTCCATCCAAACTGCATTGGATTTGAGCAGGGATTGCTCCCTCATGAAGTTTTTAAAAATGACTTTGTTTACTCCACAGGCTGGTTCAGGACCAGTGAGAGGGGTGGTCGCACCTATCTTGGCCAGTGAATCCACTGTTTTATTGCCGGCATGGCTTTTATAAGCAGGGGTCCAGTATAGAAGGACCCCAATGCTCCAGCTCGAAAATTCTTTGCATCTAACCCGGGAATTATCAAGATCATTCATACCCCCGGACTTCGCTAGTATATTTCAGGCTGGAATACTTGCAAATCTACGAGGCCTGATGTACGCTCAACGACGACACCATCCCCCATCAGCCATCAAAAACTCTTATCTCCACGACCACCTCATCAAAGCTAGTTGCACAATGCAGAACCGAGATTGCCCGCCTGTGGAATTTATCCTCCCTAACTCTAGGTCATAGAGGCATTGAAGGGAACATAATGGCTGATGAGCTTGCCAGGCAAGGGTCAGCCTTTGACATCTCACTCTCAAGAGAAGTTCTGATCCCATTAGGAGCTGTCAACCACAGGAAAACAAATGACTTCATAAAAAGAACCCGAACCGACAGCGCGCGTAGACGCCATCTGTATGGATTACGGGACAGTAGGTAGCCAAGCTTGGCATCCCTTTTGATTCCTACTGCCGTAGCTGAAAAGACACCACCGAGAAGGAAACACTAGAACACTTCCTCTGCAAGTGCCAGGCACTTACCAAAGCAAGACTCAAAGCAAAGGGGAAACCCTCCCTCGACAGCCTCAGCGAACTTTCGGATAAGAAAATTCCTGACATTCTACTCTTGCTTAACTCCACTGGTTGGATTCAAGATCAACAGCCATGTCTACATCCATCCATCTAGCAAACCGGTGGTGGTGTGGTATAAAAACGGTGCATTTCAGAACTTTTCCCCTGATACAACCCGGAAGTATTTTTTTTTTTTAAGTCTGCGGTCTACTTAGATTAATAGGTGTACTACCTTCCTAATGATGACGAGTATGTCATTCGTAGCCGAGTTTTTAAACTCCCCTTACGAACAGAATTACCTATGAAAGAATCGTCTAAGTAGCTAGTGTAGTGCCGCCCATTCACAGAGAATGTGCTCAGAGGTTTCTTCCTCTTCCAAACAGAACCGAACTTCTGTATCTGAACAGAGGTGTATGGCCGGTAAGGTAATCCACTAGCTTCCACATGTTGTTTCGGTCAAGGTTCAGTGAAGGGCTTGATAAGTCTCTTAGATTGCCTAATCCCGAGGACATTTTCCCAATATGCTAGGCGAAGTTGGTGTTCCCAGTTGTTTAACAAAGGTGTGGCGGTAGCCCAATTAACGTCACAAAAGGGTTTCGATCCCAAAAGCGTAGAAGCCGGACCGGCCCCAGCCAGCTCATCCGCAGTTCCATTGTCTAAAATGCCCTGATGACCGGACACCCAACCAAGCTTGAGCTTGTTGTGCCTGGCTAGTGATTGTAGAGTATCGTAGCAGCACTTGACTGGACTAGATTCCACGAAGTGGGATGTCAATGCTTTAACAGCAGCCTGACTATCGGAATAGATATGTGTTTTTGCGCCCCTGATACCTTCATCGAGGTTTATCCTGGCGCACATCTCAATAGCATGGATTTCAGCCTGGAACACCCCATTGTTACCGAGACTTTGGTGTTGGGTCCAAAAACGCCAGCACCTACTTCGGAAGCCATTTCTGATTCCTCGGTAAACCATACCAAAGATCCTGGGTGTGATGAGGGTTCTCCATTAGACCAGTCGACACGGTCTAATGTTTCTACTTTAAATAGCCATTTGCGACTGTACCTCCTGCTCATAACGTCGGAGACAGTGCAGAACATGTTCGTACTTGGAATTGAGTGAAGTATTTTCAGATGACCCACAAGATTACCCGATTTATACTTGTGTTCTAGATGCACAAGTATGATAGAGTACACAATTGGAGGCAAACTGCAGAAGTTTTTTTGTCAAGGCACAGGCTCATCCCCTTTTAGCTCAACTGGTGAATGTACCAATTTTATAGGATTTTCTACAGATGACTACACTTACTGCAACTACATTGTTGTTGCGTGCTGTGCAACAAAATCTTCCATCCAAAATGTGAGTTTAACGTGCGTCTCCATCATCGACACTCTCCACTGTAACAACGTAACTTATTGACAAATCAAAAGGGCTTCACCCTTTGGGACTACCTTGTCACCTTGGTCAACCCATAAAACGTACAGCAACCTAACATATGATACATTCACCATATTTCAGGAAAACTCAACTCAACTAACATCTGTTTCCATAACAAAATCACAGTTATCCCCTGTGGATTTGCTTTAATTCAATTTGATACCCGGCACACCCATCACACACGTCAAAAGACCCAAAGTTAAATTTTCATAGCTCTCACACCCACCCACACCCATTGGCCCTTTACCAACAAAATTCAACTCCCACATGGGAAAGCAGTCCATAACATTACAGCTTTGACACTCATCAACCACGTGCTCAACCACCCCATCGGGGTTTGTCCATACAATACAACAATATGATACCAGCAACTTACCTCTGTTGTCGTTCTTTCTGAGGCATTTGCGAGGCGTCCTCATTAAATTGATCATCCTCGAGGGGTTCTCCATCGATGTTTGTCAATCGTCTGTAGATTTCATGCGGCACATCCTCCTTTCCATTGTCCTTATCGCCTTTCTTATGATTGACCGGATTTACTTGAAAACGATTAGGCCGATCGACCGAACCCAGTTCGAAGGTCGAAAAGTCTGACATAATTCCGACGACAAAAACCTTTTTCTTGAGAACAAATCAAAAGTACTCAGTACACAGTTCCGAACACAGTTTACCCGGCACCGATATCATTCGAATGAGTTGAGCATTTGTTAAGCGATTGGGTCACCTAAAATGAGATAAGAATGGAAAATTTCATTATTTTTTGTTTTGTATCTAGATACGAGTATAGGTTCATATAAACACACAGAAGAGTAGAGGTGATTCCAGGTGCGAGTGCAATTACGATGACCGGATTATTCATCGATTACAATGTGAGGTGTTTAAAGAAGCGTCAGCTGGATGGGACGAGAAGGGTGCAACAGCAGTAAATTAAAGTAACGTGCTGAACGTGCCAATCGCCTGCGACCGATTCTGCGATAAACTAAAACTAAAACTTTCACCACAAACATTTTCCGATTAAATCTATATTCACCACAGTGGATTGGTGTGATTATTAAAGGGGTGGCCTTTGGAACAGAGTGGTTGTCTCCGGGGGAGAATGTGTAAGCAAATATATCTACATATATAGCAGTGAAAGTCCCAGTAGACGCAACAGTCAGAGTGTGTGTCATCGCGGGTTAAAAAAAAAATCCCTCAACGAACTTGAAGGAGAACGAAGGGTGTGCTTTCGGGAAAATGGTTGCATGGTGAGAACAATCAAAGTGATGATGTTTGCATAGTAAATGCCTTAAGCGGTTTGAACTTAGGGGTTGAGAGGCAAAAGATAGTGAAACTGTTACCCGACAAGCGTAAGTGTAATGTAACAGCTCGATAGTGTTATTGATTTGTAAAAAGATAAGTGATGTGTATTAAGGGCACGTTTTGGCGTTAGACCGTTTTAGATGATTTAGTAAGGGTTGCTTGGCCGTAGGTTAGCAGCACGCTGTTATCATCTGATGTTTTTGTGTGACAAGGACAAACGACCCTATTTATGGAAGCGGCTTTTTGTAAAGTGGAGCACGTAAAATATGGTTCAGGTAGAGTGTGGTCATGCAGAAAATGGGAGTTTGGAGAGTTTGCGGAAGGCAGCATCGTTTAAAAATAAACCAGAGGCTTTTAAGGTCAATCTTCGTCAATTTGGAAATCCACTAGCGTTTGGCATCTCCAAATGAAATTCTAGACGATGAGTGGAGGAGGAGATAGAAGCAATATCAACCTATAGGTAGTCAGCAGACTCCACATTCCAAAGTAAACAGGAGTTTTTAAGAAAAATAAGCACTTCTAGTGACGCCCTCTATTGGCAATTACAATACATACGAAAAGGCAGATAGGACTGTCAAAATTTCATAACATTTAGACGAATTTGAGCGGATTTATTGCGTCTGAAGTGTGTCATCGATACAAAAATGACTGATGACCAAAAATTACTCAGAATTCAATATTCGCTGGACACCATCAAGGAGACTAAAAAGGACAAAAACTTTCTTAACAACATTGTGAGTGGTAGTGTTTTCAATATGATCCCGAAACCAAGCACCAAAGTGCCGAGTGAAAGCTGCCAGACGAGCCAAAACCCAAAAAATCTCGTTTGCAGAAACCAAAAGTGAAGACAATGTTGATTTGCTTTTACGATTCCAAGGGAATTGTCCACAAAGAGTTCATTCCCACGGGCCAAATCATTAATGCACAATTCTATCCTGATGTTTATAATCGATCTTCGAGTGATTTTCGGTCCCGTCTGCATAGATGGTGAGTGGAGGAGGAGGAGATACAACGACGAACTGTGAGGGCTGTACAGCGACATCGACTTAGCCAGAAGAGTGAAGGTCCAACGACTGAGGTGGTTGGGTCATGTAGAGCGGATGGACATCAATGCTTCGGCTCGGAAAATCTTCGAATCCACGCCCGAGGGACGGCGTTTGTTCACTTGATCGACACTTGTGTCCGATTTTTTGACTAAAAATCGCATTTTAATTGTCAACCACTCCCGTATTCGCGGAATTTGGCACCGTGCGACTTTTATGTGCTGTCGCATGAAATTCTTCGAATTTATCCCGGAAGAAAGACCCAGTAGAGGACGACTGCGACGCAGGTGACACACGGAAGTGGAAAGAGACCGCAACGAAACTGGAGGCAGCTATGTAGCTACCGTTCGGGTTGGCTGGATATGCTTTCTGGTTGAGGCCCAGGTCTACTTCGGACTGTAGTGCCATCATAAGTAAGTGAATCAGATATATGTGTTATAAAGTAGTCAGTTTCTTACCACGTGCATTACATAGTGTACTGATGATGATTTTGATAAGAGATTACGCTGTACTATACTCAGGGCTTTATCAACTAACGCTTCCCTTGAAATTGTTTCTTATGCGGCTGTTAGGTCAACAAACAAGGTCAGTATCACATAGTGATTAGGATATGAAAATATGTACCACCAATCTTTAGGCCATCACGAAAATACAGAGACTGGCATGTATAGCAGCTACTAGTGCCATGAGAACCACGGCAACAGCAGGACTAGAGGGAAGAAGACCTTTGTTGGGGGTGTGATGATGAGGAGGCCCACAAGAATACAACCCACTTCCTTTGCCTTTGCCCTAGTCTCTACCATCTAAGAAATAAGTTTCTCGGACGGCACTTTTTCAAGGACATTGAAGAATTATATATACACCGGTGGACCAAATAATGAGATTCATCGAATCCACAGGGTGGTTTGTATCACAGACGCAGTAAGTTGATCATGGTCTACTGATATCCATATACATGTATGCAACTGTAACTATTGGGTAGCGTTCTCACGCGTAGGGGATACTCTCTTCCCTTAACGAGTATCAAAATGGGTCTGAACTGACCTGAGTGTGGCGATATAGTTCTACCTTTCACCTGGCCACTAACCTAACCTAACCTATCTACGCTAGACCTGGAGCAGGCTGATCAATCAGTGAAAGTTCCGCCATGTAAACTCAAACATGAAGCATGGATCAGGACTCTAGCGGAAGGACAGGAAAACCCTCTCCATCCATGTAGAAGTAATTACATCTCATAATACTCTGTGTTATCATATGAAAAAGCTAAGGCTAAGTGAGGACGACCTGTGCAGGGGTTGCGGAGACGAGGAAGTCAATGAGGATGCAACCCACCTCTTCTGCCATTGCCCAGGTCTTTACCACCTCAGACACAAATCCCTTGAAAGGCAATTCTTCCAGGATACCGAAGAACTAATGACGTCCCTATCGGGGACATATGGAGGTTCATTTAGGCTTCAAAATGGTTCGGAAGCCTGGGACAATAGGAGAATGCTTTGGGTACTGCTCCACGAGCAAAGGGTACCTCCATCAAATTGGGCATCACAATGGGTCTCTACTGACCTGAGTGTGGCGGAGAGAACTTCTTTCCCCTCGCCAATCCATCTACATAACCTAACCTATCACTAAGTTCGTCGGTTCGTCGAAGCTGAGAGGAAAGACCGTCAACTGTGAAAGCAGTCATTCTTATAGCTTATGTTTACTGCTCTCTGTTTTCCAGTGAAAATCTTGTCTTCTTCTTGTATCTTCTTAAAGTAGCATCACACATATTTCCACCTTCACCCTCTTTGCTTTAAGAAGACCCCCAGAACGAAAAAAATCGTTTCCCCTCATTTAAAACTCATGATCAAGATGTATGTATGTACGCGTGCATTTGCATCTACAAGTTCTACAAGTGGTACAAGTACAAGTTCTTAAAGTTTAAATAGCCAAATAAATTCTTAAGCAACTATGGTTCACCGTCACAAAATGTCTCCTGGGAATCTGAATGTTTCATAAAACATAAACAAAGTTCTAGGTGAAAATCTCATTAGATATTTTTTTTTACGACCCTCATAAAATATTCGATTGTTTTTGTGGTAATAAGGTGGGTAAGAGACTTCACCAGGAAAGAAAGAAAAATCTGTAGGGGGAAGAGCAACCATTATTCTGACAAACACCATGAAATTAAAGTAGCTTACATTGCCGTTAAAGTACAGCAAATAAAATGTTCAAATAACTCTTAAGTGCGGTTCCTGATGTTGAGCCAGTTTCTTCCGCTGTAGTACACACCGGCTGAGTAACAAGAAACTTTTTTTTCTTTTTTGCTTTCATTTCGTCAAGTAAATTTCCGCTTATTATTTTTCCATAACGACTACCAGCAGAAAAGATACAAAAGGAAGAAAAACATTTAACAATTTAATAAACTCGAGGCTTAGGGCAGGGTATCCTCAAACTAGAGAAGACTATTTGACTGGTGTGTATCCGTGAAAGGCAACAGGATTCGCCTACTACCGAATCTGATGTATCTCCTGTATCTTACATCTGCTACTTGGAAATTTACATGTACAACGCTTCATCAGAAATTACATAATAAATTAACTTGGCGGAGTTACCTAGTGTCGCGTCAGTGCCGCTTTACAATAGCTGTGTATCTAAATCGTGACTTAAGTTTCGTTGTCCCCGCCTCCACACCTCGGGCGAAGACAAATTTATTTCATTCAAAGTCGTGTCTTGTGTCGGCGGCGGCGGAGAGACATGCCATCGCGTCGATTACTTTTACGCTGTATACGGATATTTGAGATACATTTTGATTAATCGTATGCATCCGAGAGGTGTGGGGCTGCGGTAATAGACTTTAGATTTTATATGTTTGAATTTCGGTCGACTTTTTATGTGTGACCCAGTCTTTCTGCTCTGACCAGAGGGAGGAAGTACAAAAAAGTTTAATTTATGAAGTAGATAAGCGAAATGGAATAGAGAGGTCTCAAGCTAATTTGTGAAGCAAACAATTTGTATGGGGCGCTTTTCAAGAAATGGAGAGGGAAATTATTTTCAGGCAACGTGTTAGATGACGGAAAGTGAGTTTGTTGTCTGTTGTTTTTGTGAAATTTGATATCTGATTAATTTGAATATCTGATGAGTTTGAATTTTGGAACTTTACGAACAAATCAGGCGGGGCTCAGTTCTCACTTCTGGAAAGAGTAAAGCTTCCGAGATTCCAGATCACGTCAAGTCACGATCAAGTCACGTGGTATTTAATATCAAATTATCCTTAGTTCTAGAAACTACGAATTTTATCCACCAACGGACCTTTTTATATTCGTACTGACTTGGCGCACAGAGCTTTGACAAGAATGTTATAAATGGGTGCCTTCGTTGGTGCAGCAAGTCTTGGGCCATTGAGCCTTCAGACTAGTTACGAACTTTGGAGTGATTGTATGTTTTTCTGTCAATACATCTTAATAGAGTTGGTGGTTCATTCTTTGTATGACTAAGAGAATTTACTTGGTGATCGTACTGAACACATCCCAAAAAGTCGTTAAACTACAACCATCGACAGCCAGGCCATCCAAGCTGGTGAAACAGTGCAAAGAGAAAATTTCTTCAATAGGACAACAATTCAAGGTCAGTTCTTTCTGAGTGCCGGGCCACAGGTGAGGTTCGGTCCTGCTTTTTTTTTTTTGAACCTGCTCTTATCACTGACACTGTGACCTAGCAAGATCTATTGTGTCTTCGGTCTACTTACCCTAATAGGTCTACTACCTTCCTAAGGAATGTGAGTATGTCTCCGCTAACGAACAGAATGCCCTATGAAAGATCCCTCTGCGTAGCCAGTATAGGGCCAGGCATTCACAGAGAATGTGCTCAGAGGTTTCTTTCTCTTCCAACAGAACCGACACTCTGTACCTGACCAAAAGGATTAGTTTGTTGAAGTTATATCTTATGCCGCTCTTGTCAAGGTTTAGAATTTTCTTGTGGGAAAATAAGTCTCTTGGATTGCCTAAGCCCGAAAATATTTTTCCGATTGGCTAGGCGAAGCCCGATTAACGCCACTGAAGTGTTAAGGTCCCAAGAGTGAGGAAGCCGAACCATCCCCAGCCAGCTCATCTGCAGTTTCATTGCCTATAACGCCTTGACGGCCGGGCACTTAACTCACTCCTAGATAGATCTCTCGCAAAGTGCTTTCACATCCCGTTGGGAGCTGTCAAGGGAAGAATCCTCTCAAACTTTGTATCAGATGCTAGTATCAGGTGGCAGAATTGTATCATATCAAAGCAGATGTGGCCCAACAATTGATGCAAGACACAAAATCTGGAAAACAGGACTCACTTAGACATTGCGAGGATCGTGGTAATGAGTGCAGCTCACTGGCATATAGAAACACATGCGGGTAAAAAAGTAGGTGCCCTAGTCCTAGCCGTAACAATGAGAGCGGGAAGGAAATAGTGTTCCATATCCTTCGTAGGTGTCTGGCTCAAAGCAGGGTCAGATATCGCACACTAGGTAAAATCTCTTTTGACAACTTTAGTGAAATCTCAGCGAATTAATCAGCTTATTTAACGCCTCGGGATGGATAAATGGACTTTCGTCCCCTTTTCTTAGGTTATTTAAAACAACACTAACAATGAAGCCAAGAGAGTTGCGGTTCTAAGCTAAGCTTCAGGAATGGTGAAGCGACCACTTCTAATTACCTTCCTACCATATCTAAATACCAGTACTGAGGACCCCCTTCGGGAAGGGGTTACAATTTACCCGAGGTAGGCATGCCCGTCGTAAGAGGCGACTAAAATGCCCGACAGTAACGTTAAAACTGTCGAACTAAATAGCAGATACCACAAATAAGGCTAATCCCATCAATGGATTACTTTTATTAAGTAACTGCCAAGAACAAAGCTTTGCTTATGCGACTGCTATTGAGTTAATTCTTCTCAATAGCGCGTTTCACTGGGGGAATACTCGTACTCCCCTGCGGCGCCGGCTAGCGCTTTTCCTGGGCCCTGATATTGTGGGTAGGCCCACCGTCAAATTAAGCCTCTTTAGGCAGGTGTTCACGTAAAGCCACTCTTGTTATATTTGATCCATGGAGAAGAAAACTGAGCCCTTACTGATAGATAAGGAAAAAACATAGGCTCAGAAAGGGAAATATATTTAAGGAATTCTAATAGTTAACGTAGGCATAGGTTTAATTGGCCTTGGAGTTGTCGCAACATCAAAAAAGGACTCGAATGGTCGCAAATACCAATATTTCTTGAAGTTCATCAAGACGAGAAAACAATTGTCTCCCAATTTTTTCCATTTTCCATATGACTCCTGCAGAGTCGAGCTAAGAGGCTACACTATCGACAACCCTTCAACATAATAAAAGATGCATAACTTTAAATTAGAAATCACTGCAGGAGCAGCGCAGGATGCAATCCTGCCACCTGATCTGCCGAATATCTCCTACGATATTACTCTTCGTATGGAAATGTCCGTAAATACCTTCCTGGTGGGATACGCAGATGTCATCGGCACGGTGATTACAGCAAGAGACACCGAAGATGCACAGCAAGGAATTAACTAAGTGATGAGACGCGTGCATGCCTGGATGGAAGACCATGGCCTTAGGTTAGGTTAGGTTAGGGGGTACCATCTCACTCGGATCTTCAAGGATCCATTGTGTTGCCCGTTGTGGGAGCATGGCCTTAGTCTGGCGGTGGGGAAAACTGAAATATTGCTTCTGACTAGGGGACAGATCTCGGCGGTTGTGGAGTTTCAAACAGGCTCGGAGATAATAGCCAGTAAAAGTGCAGCGAAGAAGTTGGGAATGACCCTCGACTCAAAACTGCCATCACTCAAAACTGCCATCAGATAAAGTCCTTATCGGAGCGAGCTGCGAAGGTCACCACATTACTCGACTCATGGAAAATATAGGTGGCCGATCACGCATGCATGACCGCGAGATCTGGGCCTTAGAAAAGAGAAATATAGGAAACAGACGGGTAGCAAGCTCTTACCGCACGTTGTCGCAACCAACCGTTCTCATAGTGGCATGACTGACTCCCATCGATCTTCTTGTGGCAGAGATGGAATTCGTCCACGAGCATAAAGCCAAAACAGGCGTGAAAGTTGTGACAGCAGAGACGAAAGAGCTCTCCAAACAGCAATGGCAAGGACGGTGGATATCTAAAACTGGAGGGAGGTGGACGACAAAACTTATTTAGGACGTTGCTGACTCCAGTTTCTAACTGGATAAGATAAGAAAAGTAGGGAGCCCAACTTGCCGATACGGCACTAGTAAATGACCCAAACCACACCTTTTCACCTAAGATAATGAGAAGCAGCAAAAACCAGCCTGAAACAAGAGACTGGCAATATCAGCCCAGAAAACGTCGTGAGAATGATGATCTCGAGTAACGACAGGTGGAACCAAATAAACAACTTTATCAAGTTCGTGCTCCAAGGAAAAAAGACAAACGAAAACGAAAACATAACCTCATAAGAATCATATCTGAAACCCAATTGGGCATAACGAAGAAACCCAAAGGCTCCCATGAGGAGTTAGTCAGAAGGAGTTTGACACACCTGGTGAGGGTAACAACTCCCATGAAGGTGCATGATGGATTCTACCCTTCTCCTAAAGGGGGCAAAAAAAGATAACTTTCAGTTTGGTTTGCAAGAAAAAAAAAGTCTAGCCTCATCATTTCTAAAATATCACTTTTCTACCCAATTTGACATCACAGTGTTCGTCTAGCAAATAGTCGTAACCACATGAGTAAATCTTATTCGATCGAATGAATGGTTTCCTTAAGTGGGCCAACAAATACGTAACTGCCGGTGGCGTTTTTTTGCCACTCAATGAATACGCAATGAATTCCGGTCAGCAGTGCTTCCCCTACTTTGCCTTATTTGTCACTTCATTTCCAATAAGCTTCACGTCATTCATAACTCATATCCACCCACGCACACTGAATCACAGTTTCCCCAATTGATGGTTGTTTGCGCCCACGTTTCCTTCCTCACCCCAAACATTATCTTACAAAAAAAATCGAAATTCAAGGCCAACGAAATGAAATGGCCATCCCTCCCATTTACATTCATCCCTTGGATACTTTTACAGATTTCGTTGCTAAGAAGTATTTCACATCCGAAGGAATTTTACTTCGAGAAATACTAAATAAACTGCCGTCGTCGGTCGGTCTATTCAGCCATGAATTCCAACACTGCTGGTCCGGAATTTGATTCTTTACCGCATTTCCATAATCTGAGCATTTGTGTCCGATGAACTGGGGGTTAACCAGCACCTTTGCCAAAGGTCTGCACGAGTAACTCCCAGCAAGGCATCTTCACGAATCCCAAAAAACGGGGAAAATTCCTCAGTTTACACCATGTTCCACATGACTTGGCATTTTGATTCATTTACACACCAACTGATAGGCTGGCATCCTAAACTACTGAGAGTCTGTGGAATAATTAGCATTTCAGTTTTAATTTTGTGTTGTTGCCATTTTTAGTTACGCGACAGAAATTCTATTTTTAAAACGGTCAGCAGAAATGCTACCCATTATGACAATCTCGCTTGGACGGCGTGTCTGTGTATCCAGTGGATACAAACATGGTCTTTCTGCTGAGCTTGCTTCTTGATAACCCAATGCGCATTTCACGGCTCCAGTACACAACTAAGCCAATCGATTAAAACAGCGGACTCGAGAGACAATCCGGCATTCAGTGTGCCACTAGGGCAGTGGATACAATTATAAAACACATTAGTCGCTCTGGTAATGATAATGAAATGGCCGTAGGCACACGTCAAAGTCATGGCTTCGCCGAGGATGACGGTTCCCATGTCAATTTCCTGCTCGTACACGCTAATGAGTGAAGGGGAACGGGCCCCCGCTGTTTTTATCTCCTAATTGCCATCCGTAGTTCCGAGAGTTTAAAATTAAAACCCACCAGCGAGGGTTGTCGCCGCCAAGTGGTGACACCTAGTTTGGAACTTTTCACGTAGAATTAGCGACCTATATCCGTGACGGTAACACGCACATTTCGCACATTTACTCTGGCGGAACAGTGTTTGCAACAAACGGATAAACAAATGAATTAATGTTTCCAAGAAGAGAAACTATAATTAAACGCCAGGAAAATAGTTGTTCTCAGCAGTTTTGTCTAAATATTTAGGTGCAAGTTGAAATCACGTGGAATAAAGTATTTTTTTCTGTTTTTTAATTGTGTGAGGCTTCATGTTGCTAATTATTTTTTAATGATGTTTGAGCAGAAGAAAAGAATTAAAACAAATAAATTAGAAAAACTCGTAAAGCGTGGAAAGAGTAATTGGAAATATTTGAGACTTGATGTGTCGATGTTTTGATGTACATATAAGGTGTTGCCTTTGAAAATTCGAAATTATCGTACAGCATGCGTAAAATACAAATTAATGTACTTATGTCATGCGTTAGGTTTGTCTAAAAAGACGACACAGAGATAAAGTTGTAAGCCTTAGGCGTGTGACAGGTGGATAATACTGGCTTGAGGTAGGTGGGAAATATGTTGACTGCCAATCAGAAGTATTAGAGAGTCAAGCGCTGAACGAGAATAAAAATTAAAAGACAAATTTCTTCAGCTACATAGACGACGCCGCCCACAATTCAAGACCCCATTTTCATAATTATAAATTAATTCAATGCTTGAAAATACGGCCTCGTACACCAGTGATTCGTAAACTTCTATAACGTCGATCGCCATATAATCGAAGACACATTGTTCGACCACAACGCTGGCTGAGTATCAACTGACAGGCAATGAACGTCCAAGCAGATTAACGAGAAGTTCGAGAGTTGACAATATGACAAAAAGCCGTTCCCACATGCTTATAATAACCAAATCCAGTACCTGCTTCGAATTCTGTACCTGCACAAGTACCAGTATCCATTCTGGATCGGTCAGTGTAGAAGTTCTTCTTCCTTCCAAACTGTACCCTCGCTCCAGTCCTCTCTATTTGACATTTTGATATTAAATCTCCTATCGAAGTCTGAGATTGAAATGATGTAGTCAGTATCTGTACTCTACTTCGTGGTAGTGCAACGAATTAGAATGGAGGCGTGAGCATGGATGTCAGTTGTCCATAGATTTACTTCCCTTTAATCTGTTTAGTCCTAACCTTACAGAGAATAGACCAACTCCAACGTCTATGCCAATTTTTAAGTCAACAGTTTAGATGGTTCGGTTTTCTGTAGGTTAACTCCTAGGCCACATTGTTTTGCCCAAACTGTATGCAAATGCTTTTTGCAACAATTTGCCAGTGGTAAATACCCTACCGGTTGCATGTAGCACAATGTCATCAGTGTGTGTCGACCCGGTTGTAGGAGACACTGGCTACACACCGTCTAAGTTAAACTTTAACTTTAAATTCGGCACATCAATTTCTTCTAGCGAGGAGTGGGAGTGTGATGTCGCCAAGGACGAGTAATCCATTTGCTTCTATACCGACGGTTTCAAAACCGAAAGCGAAGTGGATGGAGGTGTTTTCTTCAAAATGCTCTACCTGAGCATCTCCTTCTAACTACCTGTACCACTGAAGCGTTTTTTCAGGCGTCTTTCTATGACGATCAACGAAGCTTTATCCTGGTTAAAGCACAATGTGGTACCGATAGACGGGTTGCTATAAAATCTCAGGAATCAGTAACATAAACATTCAGAGCTACTGCAGATTGTAGCTCAACTCTCACGGATATGGCAAAACATTTTAACTTTCACATATGCTGAGTACCCAGTCATAGGGACATTCCAGGGAATTAAAAATCTGATGAGCTTGCCAAACGTGGCACTATTCTAGAATCCTACTAACGAAGGAATCTAGGTATTCGACCCGCTATATGGAAATTACTCTTAGAGAACGACGCGATTACCAAGGCAAACCAAACGTTTATGGAAATGGAAACACATGCCAGCCAGAGAGATTTAGCCAAAGCTTAACTTCTTACTAAAATACCGCCCATTGTTCTCCGTTATCGCAGTTCTCACCAGTCATTACCCTATTGGCCTTCATGCCAAAAATTGGCCCCTTCTCAAAAGACTTATGCAGGAATTTTAGAGACAAAGAAGAGCGAGAAACAATCCTTCACCTTTTCTGTACCTATAGAGCCCTATTCTAAAGAAAGAAGCTCTTTTTAGGACCCTTTCACTTCAACAATTTAGGGTGTATAAAAAAAAGTGTATAGCTGGCGCGACACCGTTCCGATAACCATTCGAAGGGACCTAAATGAGCGACTCCGAATGGCGAATTGAGAAGCTTTTTCATAACAAATTATACTCCCGAAGGTTTGTCATACCCCGGAGAGAGGTGGTGCCACGAAAAATGTTCAATGGGGCTTCAACGCACTCTCCACTGAACCATGGCGACCACTGTTACATATTGAGGTTAAAAGTACCCTCAGCTTCATTAAAAGCTCCAAATTGTTCCAATACATTGGAGTGAAACTTTTCGGGTACATGTAGACCTAAATGGTATCACAAAGGGCCTACCCTGGCCTACGTGTGTCTGTGCTTCGTTTACTATGTACCTACCTAGGAATAGGACTAAGCACCTTCGAAGACATATGATAGAAACAGCAAATCAAAAGACTATACAAGCAGAACAAACCAAACTGAAAACGCCTAATAGGTATCATTACAGGTCACAAGTTTTTGGCGGACCACTAGAAAGTAATGAACCTAATTTAGGCCTTAACAGAGACTCTAGCTATGTGGACGCAAAATAAGACACGACACACTGTCAACAAAGCCACCAAAAGCCATCCTACAAATCATTTTGAATTCCAGACTATTCAGAGAGGCTTATTCGCAAATTTCTGTTTCTGTTTTTTCAGACACTAACCCTATACGCTAACCCTACAACCCAACCTAACTAAACCCGGGCACAGATTTTCTTTTTTTGAGCTGCTTAAACTTTGAAAACCCATTAGGCTTCCATGAGTAGCCTGTCAACAAAGTGATTTTTACAGAAGAGCTAATATGGAAGCATGTAGATTATTGTCGCGAAGAGCTAAAGCTTCTTGGCTCCTTGCACAGTGTAAGAGTCTGTTGACTACTCAGTCACAGGCTGACAAATCGGCAAATATCCCATCTCAAGTGAGAAATGAGCAAAAAAAAAATATTCTAGGCAGTACATTGGTTAGAAAACTCTGACATCTTTTTGAGAAAATGTGACCAAAAGAATCCCTTTCTTCCAGGTAGGCATCTATAGAAGACTTGAGAAAGAATTAATGCGTAAGAAACCCCCAACTTTCTCTGCTATTGAAGCGCTCTTCAGCAAATAAGATACAAAACCTTCGACCGATACTTCTTCACAGAAATTAAAAAAAAAAAATTACAGGACGGTCTTTGAAGATTTGCGCAAATTTATAAAAAAATTCACAGAAATTTTAAAACTCGGTTTATGTGGCCCAAATTAATTTCACGAGTAAAACATACCTGTTCGGGCAATACAATGGACCTACATTAAACTATTTATGTGGAATGGAGACCGAATTGGAAGGTAGCGTCAACCCACTAACCTATGAAGGTTTTCTGCTGTCCCGCTCAACATTTAAGATTCTGCAATGTCCTTTAAGTTATGCCTTTTTAGTCAGTTTTCTCCGGTTTTCGATTAGGGTGTCGTTTATGTAAGTTATATTTCTGACATAAATACTTTGACAATAATGTGAATGGAGATAACATGACGACAAAACCTTTGTCTGCTTTTCAAGACCCATGAACAATACAAAAATTATTCGATTGAGTCTTGTGATTCCTCGACGTCTTTGCTAAGTTCTGATTAAAATTCTTTTAACCCTTCTATTACCAAAGGGTTAGTTTTTTCCATAGTGGACAACGAAAAGATAAGCTGTCTAAAACCGTATCCTAGAACGGAGGCTTAAGTCTGAAGGATCGTAATGAAACTGAAACCTATATCTATATAGCAATGATACCGCCACTTTTGTACATCAAACCTCAGACTGTACTTAAAGTCTGAAAATCAAACATTGTTGAAACTGAAATAGATGAAAACTACCTCACAATTGGCAAAAAACGATGGCCTTGCAGTATATCCTATGAAACACCCTCATATTTAACGCCTGTTTCCCTTAAAATCCCCCCGCATACATATAACTTTCCATTTAAAATTCATTTGTTTCTTAAACAATTTCGAACGTTTAATCCCGCGTCCAAAACAAAAGCAGCCATATCCGAAAGACCACGGTTTTGACAAATACAATGCAAATTAATTTACCACAAACCATTCATTCAGAGGTCCCTTTTCCAAACAAATGGTTATTCATCCCAGCAAAAACCGCCACCCAATTCAAATAAAACCCAAAAGGACAAAACATTTCTATTTCACACTTAATTTCTTCCTTTGAAGGGACAAACAATGAGTCCCGCGAGCTGAATTGTTTCGGTGCTTAGTAGTTAAACCCATTCAGGTGCCTTTTTCTCCCAAGAAATAGGCGCCAACGTAAGTATTTCATAATAAAAGCAACATTAAAACCTTATAAGACCCACTTTGCTACAGAAGGCCAAACCCCGCAACACTCAGCCACAACTCCTCCCTTATCTGACCTTCGTGTGGCTGCAATAAATCCGTGCAGCTCCAGCTGAAGCTTTCATAAAACCTGATGGCAGCATGACGAAACGGGGAGTAAAAACCAAAAGAAATTTACGACCAGGACAAACGTTTTACGATTATCGAAAGGAGTTCCGCCACCAACCCAGGGGTTGATTATAACAATGCGAACAATGCGACGAGAACGACACAAAAAGGACTTTTCACCGGCACGTCGCCGCTGAATATCCCCGGTTCGCACTTAACCCGAAATTGCTGGCCAGGGCATTAAAAGTCATAAGTAAGACACAAAAAACGTTAATTAATTGCTTTTAGCTTGACAGGACGAATCAAACAACGCACGGGCCAGCTCCCCTTTTTCTGATGCTCGTAAATAATTTATGTGTAAGCATCCTTGCGGCGGCGGCGCCACGCGTCATGGGAGTAAAGGGTGTAAAATTGTTGCCACTGTCGTCGCCGAGCATCAAAATCAATTTTACAGGTGTTCCGCCAGCGCGGCGTGTGGAAGGTCGTTACATTTTACAGCCCAAACGCGTAATGAAGAAATATGACGTCAAATTTGCTGTTAAGATTTATAACTGTTTCGTAGGGTTAATAACCGACGAGTGATATGCCGTGATGACTACGATCTAGAAGCATCTATTGTATCATCAGCATAATAGATCTACTGCTTCCCTTATGAAGGTGCGCATGTCAGTAGTAGACGAGTTCCCAAACTCCCACTCTAACGAACAGATTTTCCTATAAAAGATCCGTCTTGGTAGCGAGTGCAGAGTAGATGACTTGAAGTAAATTGGAAAAAAGAGCCACTCCTTCGGTGTATTTTTTGTACTAAAGACAGTTGCATTGAAGGCACGGGAACGAATATTTAAATATGCCACGCCAATAACCACCACTGTGAGGGAGATTGAACCCATCGGTTGAAACTAGACAATGAATCTGGCAGCACGAAGATTTCATTGTCTTCCCTAATCAGCTGCTAATAGGACACAGCCATTTCGAAATGATTGACATGATGACTTTACCATCTGTCTAAACGACGAGACCTTTGACGTAGAGGAGAGTGAAATATTTGATATGGGTGAAGACGTTTCAAAAGAACTTTGGGATTAGCAGCAAGGACGTCCAAAACCAAACCAATTTAGTAGAATAGAAATGTAAATTTTGTACGGAAACGAGATAGTGAAAGAAACAGGGAGTTGAATTTTGTGAGTACAAATTTTACATCCTGTCAAGCACTATCGACTAAAAGAATAAGCCATTCGATTGTTAAGAACCTGAGAGATCAAGACCGTTTAAAATTTGAATGCAGTGTCCTTCGGTTATCTGTAGTTTTGTTATCTGTAGTCTCAGGCTTAGGCAGAAAGCATTTGATTTTTTTATGACACCACCTCGGAGCAGGTAACGACAAAACTCCGAGAGTATACTTGTCATGGAAAAGCTTCGCAATTTGCCATTTGAAATCGCCAATGAAGACTGTAGGTGTCCTCTATTCGTACGAAAACTATAGCACGCACAACATGAAGGGTTGCGAATGGTAAGGCCTTGACCATCTTCAGCTGTCGCGCCAGCTATTTCTTTATTTATTTTTACATACGATTTTGAAAAGCAACCGCCTTGTATGTTTGTACAAAGGTTCTATTACCATTAAACATGAATTCCAAGGGCACATCAACTTTTCCTCCGTTATCTGTAAATATCTTATCCAATAGCTGCTTTACGTTCTTCCGACAAAAACCTCTGCAGTTGAAGCAAATAAATTTCTCACAGCCCTTCAATGCCCTTCTTTGTTACTTCCTAAAACAATTTGAATACTGCCTGTCGGTTCTGAACCAAATGACTCAAAATATCTCATTTGTCTTGAGGCTGCAGTCCTGAATATAAGCTACCATAGGGCCGTAGTCAGACTGTATTCAGCCACCTCTTTGTCTGCCCCATTTTGAACTGCCCCATTTTGAACCTGATGCACTGGGACTGTGTTAAACACTCATTTCCTGGAGGTACCGAACTGATATCATATACGTAAGCAGCAACAGGAGCATTGAGTCCGATCCTGATCGAGATGATTACAAAAAAATCCTAGGTGCTAAACAGGCTTGGATTTCTGAAGACCTAAATGCGCGATATGTCTAGTTTTGGCATCCCTGACAAACTCGTCCGTCTATGCAGTATGACGTTGAAGAATGTACACTGCTCCGTCAAGGTCGGTCAAGACCTCACCGAGACCTTTAATGTCAAAAAAGGATTAAGACAAGGCCACGCCCTATCACGCGAATTCTTTAACATCATTCACTAAACAATAGCGCAAAACTCAGTGCAATTCAGTTTAATTGGTCGCATACGCCGATGATATTGACATAACCGAAAGAACTCAGCGTGATGTCACTGGCCCGTTCGTAGTATTGAGTATTGAGACGAAGGCGGCGAAGATGGGTTTTTTTTTTTTTATAATCCACGCGCGGATCAAGGGGATATGAATACCCTTATAATGTTATACACACACCGCGAGCAACTTACAGTGGTTTGAAATTCAGGTATCGTTAAGTTTAATTAGCGTCCAAGGTGTCCAGGCTAGCTGGGGACACTTTTGTGGTGTTTTGTCATTGCTATATAATTCACAGGAATTTTTTCGAATCTCCTGATGTCATAATCAGTGTCAGCTCAATCCACTCTTCAAGCCAAGGCACTCTACTGCCAGTGTAATGCCTTCGCAGTAGAGTCGCCATCAGCTTTCACAGTTGATCGGTTTTTTTTATTTATTTTAAGAAATAAATGTTTTTCCGACATCAGGAGTTGAACCCGGACTTTCAGCGTGACAAGCGATGATGCTAACCACTGCACCATGGCCACCCTTAATGAGGACAAGACCAAGTATGTGTTGTCAACAGGAAAGGACACTTTACACGGACGTCTTGGACAGAACATCACTATAAACAGTTATAACTTTGAGTTAATAAAGGATTTTGTCTACCTAGGCTCTGCTTTAAATTCAGACAACGACATCGCTACTGAGATCAAACGAAGAATTACTTTTGCCAATTCGATGTGTCTTTGAGCTAAGAAGGCAATTGGATAGCAAAGCCCTGTTTCGAACGACAAAAGTAACCCTTTGTAGGACGTCTTGGATGATTTGAGAGAAAAATTTTTCGGGTTAATTTCGGTCCCGTCTGCATAGACTGTGAGTGGAGGAGGAGATAGAACGAAGAATTGTACGGGCTGTACAGCGACATCGACTTAGCCAAAAGAGTGAAAGATGGACACCAATGCTCCGGCCCGGAAGATCTTCGCATTCATACACGAGGCACGGCGCAGTAGAGGAAGACCGCGACTCAGGTGGCGCACGCAGGTGGAAGGGGACCTCAACCAATATAGCATGCGAATCTGGAGGCAACTGGCTAAAGATCGAGCTGGGTGGAGATGCTTGTTGATTGAGGCCCAGATCCACCCCGGACTGTAGTAAGTAAACGTCAATCTCCCTTTGCATGTCATCAGTTTTAATTGCACACTTCTCTTTTGCTAGGAATCTCTACGTGCTGGGCTTAAGTAACACTACTGTCCGCAAATCGGATCATTTACTTTGTATTTATACTGCCGGATCAAGTGGCAAATCTTCAGTGCTTATATGATGAGCGCTGATACTGTAGCGCCTCATCATTAATGCGCCTTCAAGGTTTGCTCTAAAAATCGAGAAAATTCCAGTAAAATGAGTAAAACTGAGTCCTGCTTCTTGGAAATAAAATGGATTACTTGCGGCTGAATGGTTCTAACCCGCCAAAAAATGTGGCATAAGGTAAGTCTCTTCTAGGTGACTGCTCGTATGCGAATGCAGAGGAAATGTGAAGACTACAGAATTAACAAGGAGATCCCCGACGCTAAACCCGAGCATGCTGACTTAGGCTTAAAGCTTTAAAATTTTAATTAAGGCAAACAACATATGAAATTCGCTAAGAGCTTCCACTTTGGAAAAGCAAGATCATTGGCTTCAGTTTCTAACGTAGCAAGTGCAGTCGATCAAACAATTTCACTGCTTGAAGTCTATTTTCCAATACGTACAAGGGCAAAGCATTTATTGAGAAAAGTGGAAAGAGAGAAAATTTTTTTTAGACTCGACAGGACAAGTACGGAGGAAGTGGAGCATAGTTTCTTCCTGCTTAACGTCCCTGCAACACCTATAGAAGTCGGTTAAGAAAAAGCCCATCCTTTTGACATGAAGACTAATGGGACAGTAGCCGTTAAAAAAACGAATTACAAAGCTGATAAATGACCTTTTAGGTTAGGTTAGGTTAAGTGGCTGCCCCCGTTCAAGCAGGAACACAGGTTGGTCCATTGTGATACCACGATAGAAACCAGCTTACTAGCACCAGAGACCAAGAGTATAACTTCGAGTGCGTTGAAATGAATGACCGTATCGGTAGTAACTCTATTTATTGAACTATTTTACCCCGGAGATAAAGTTCCTCATCTTTTGGATGTAGAGTTCCACTAAATCATTAAGGTCACCATAGAAGTATGCCCCGAGGTTTTTTCTTCTTAAAGTTGGAAGGGCAAGACAATTGCACAGTAGGTAGGTAGGGTTACGTCACATCTATCTGCAGTATCATTAAAAGATCTGCGGCATTGTTTTACCAACCTTGATCGTAATGTCGGCGATTCCAAGGCTTTTATAGCTGTATGACTATCTACATATGAAGAGGACAATAGCGCTACAATCTTAGTTGAAAGCCAAGTCGCAGCTTTGGGGACTGCCGTAATTTCACTTAAAACACACAATCATTTGACAATGGCTATGTCAGGTGTATTGGAGAAAATTCCTGCCCCCATACCACATACTGTCTGGGATCCGTCTGCGGAGTCGCTCAGAACTGCATTGGACTCCCAAGTGCTTCTACTAGAAAACCGAGTTCTGTATCTGACGTTAAAGTCAATATGAGGGACAACATAGTCCGGGATAGTATTGTTGCCAATACTGGTCAGTTATCGTAATGACCAGTTGGGAGGATTCTCTGAGCGACCTTTTAAGTAAGATCAGACTTTTTATTCGAATGAAATTTAGTATGGGCCACATTTCTCTGGAAGCGCGGCATGCGGTTGATCTTTCTGTTCGCATCGTACACTCACAGTAACTTACACAGAGCGAGTGGTGCTCCAAGATTCCGCGGTTCTGACAAGATGCCAAGAGTAGCGCCGCAATTGGTGAATTCATCGGCTAAACAACTGGCTAAACACTCCAGAGCGAAATTCACTTGCTCGTGTTTCAAAGGACAGGGTGTGCATTTTTTTTTTTGTTGATTGCTGTAACATTTGGTTTGAAGCTGCAGTCCGGAAACACATCGTCCAATGATTTAATTCTCTGCTTTTTGCAGAAATTTAGCATATAGAGACGAAAGTTAAGCGTTTAGAGCTTAATGATATTAAACTGAGCCTTTCCAGGTTAAATTTCGCTTTCTTCTCACTGAGCTTATACTGAGGATAAGTCTTTTATGACGTTGAGAGATGCAGCGTTTTCGAAGAGAAAGCACAAGAGAAGAAAACCCATATGGTTTGCCATTGTCAAAGTTTCTACCAGTTAGGGCATAAATTGGTTGGAAAGAACTTCTTAAACGATATTAAAAAAATATCAGCAAACGACATCTGCAATCCAGATGGATTTTAAGTTCAACACAGTACCTCTCCAATCAGAATCACAATTGATGCATACTGACATGAACGCGATGTGAACCTTATTGATACCTCTCCTCCTTGTCAAACTTTTCGACTTAACCTTTCCTAATGTACCACTAATTGTTCCCGAACCGTAGAAGAAATATCTCAGCTTCTAAAGAAAAGCTAGAATGACTTCAGAAATCATTTTTGTCATCATGACGGGTAGCAAAGTGGTGAGTAACTCTGACTTTCGATGAGTCGACTTCTTACATTTCCACGATATCTCCTTGTGCATGTGTACTGCTAAATACACAGATAAACAGCATTCATAGTCATCGCCAATTAAAATTTGATACTCTCTCTCTTTGTTAATGGCAGCTACTTTTATTCAATTACCTCCCTTCGTAGACCTCGCCCGCTGGTAGATTAAATCCCTTATAGCTCCGTTTCCGTATATAAACGTAAAAATCCACATAGAACGCAATGAATTGATTGAAAAATTATTTACCAATCTGGATCCTAATTAAAATAAATCTTTATTCCCAAATAGGCATTTATTTGCCGTTACTTTTCCATTCAGCTCCCTTAAAATTTAACGTTCAATAAACCGTCCTTCCGTTGACCACACCACCCTCGATTTTATTTAATTCCGGGCAACTTTTTCTATATTTCCCATTCCAATAAAGAAACAACTGCAGTTCATTAATTTCATCGATAAATGAGAGCCGTCCGTACATCCTTAGACTCCCATTATGCTCCTACAATGGGGAAATAAACGATTTTCCACTCGGGCGGCACCTTCCACCGCACACTGAGGACATCGGGGGTCGAGTCGGCCCCAGTGTTGGTTTTTTTTTTTTACTGCCCCGATATTTCGATTTGGAAATTTTGATTTTATAGCAAAATGGAAACTCGTAAAATTGATATTTTCATCTGTCATAAAATCGCACGAAGAAAAACGAACACAGGACAAAAACGACCATCCCCCACCTCCCCCACAGAAAAAAAAAAACCAACGAAAAACAAAATTAAGGACTCTGTTGCTTTTGAATTCGAATGTTTTTATTGGGTGAGACGTGTGATGGATTTCTTATCCCGAACTTTTTGGTTTTATTGCCATTTCGTGACGTTTCCCATCACCGGGGGACCATCTAAGTTCGAAAGAACTTAACTTCCTTCTCCCCCTATTTAAACTGTTTTAATGGACCATTAAAGCCAGCCTGTAATTGAAAAGACACTAAAAAAGTAAAAAAAAAAAAAAAAGGAAAAAAAAAACACGACAGGAAACTCCAAAACCTTGACAAGATGATGAATCAAACGTCTAACTCCTGACGTACGTCGAATGAATAGGAAGAGAAGGTGGCTGCCAAACTCGTGACAGGAATTTAATGACAGGCTTTGTATGCCTGTAGCATATGAACCGGCAAATCTCAGTTTCGCTACAGATTTCACATCGATTCGACCGCTCAACGGCCATAAACTATTCTCGGATGACACCGTTCAGCGTCATTATTATGCAAATTTCGAAATGGCCGACTTCCATTTTCTTTCAGGTGTTAGTTCTGTCACCGGATGACAGTCGGCATTCTTTGTGTCTCGCTGATTTGTGCATCCGATTGTTGCTCATTCGTCTGGTTCCCATTGATTTAACATGCATTCATGTAAACCGTATCCCATTGTATGAATGAGTGGACGCTTAGCTGTCATTTGGACTGTCAGTCGCACTATGAATTCAGATCAGCACGGGATGTTAATTTCTCATGGGAGATAGCAAATTTATTGACCCAAAAACCTTACCTCATCGATGCCATAATGTGGCTGGTGGTCGTAAAGTGTGTGAATCATCGTTGTGTGCATGACAAATTCGTCATTATCGCAGAGCGTAAAAATTCTCAATTCCCAGTTCAATGGAGTCTTTTATGGAAAATTTTAGATTTTTCGACAACCCCCTGTGTTGTCGGTAGTTACAATTCGAGTTTCCGTGTCAATCGCGTTCAGTGACTAATGAAGCGGTTGGTTTCTTTTGTTTTAGTTGACAGTTCGGAAATGGGGATACGTGGTGTGGTCAATTGGAGTTGATGGTGGACTTTAATTGGATTTGCTCGGTTGCGTGTTCTGTGACTTCTGGCATGAAATCGCCTGTCTACTCTTTTTATTCTGTAACTTGTCGTGACAATTTTCATTATTTCATTCAAAAGAATTTGAAAATTCTATTCAAGATGAAGATTGTGCACTTGAGTGTTGGCTTTACCGTAAATCTCAGTACTTCATCTGACTTATGCCTTGGATGCATGAAGTAGAGTAATTATGAGCTTTGAATAAAATCAGTTACAGTTCTGTTTTTAGGCATTACAATTCGTTGCGGAGAATAAATCGCAAAAAAAAACGGAGCTTGGCAGGAAACGAGAAAAGAAAAGGAAAAACCATGTTTCTCATTTGTTGAGTTCTGTGAACGAAAATTACAGCAAAAGTGAGCTATATCTAGACACTTACGTACGAGAAGACCTCTTCAACGTATTTCGCACATGTCTCACTTTTGATGTACCTTAGATTTTTTTCATTTTGCACTCGCGCTAAAAGGATTATTTCACGACGCGATTGAGGTGTTGTGGTTCGAATCCCAGGTGGAATAAGGTTTCATTAGCGTTAGAGGTTGGTGTCGAGACTAACTGCTCGTGTGAATAAACTACGTGAAGCTTACAAAAGGAATTTCTTTGTCACTTCCTCTGGGATTATGAAAAATCTGTTCAATTGAATTTTAAATTTTTAATCATTTCATTTAAGTGAGTTCAACTATACTAGAATTGATTCATTGTTTATCTTATGACAGAAGATCGTCGAAATGTATGCTGCCATTGGTCTAGTTCATTGTCTGTAATATCATCCATAATTCAAACGTTATAGTGCAGCCATCTTGAAATGTACAACCTCAAAAGTATATTTCGTGTGATTTATACTATGATATTATAAAGAAGTGTCAAAGATTTGAAAGCATGTTATTGTATTGGGCCGAGATTATTTCGTCTTAACTATTTACCATATCAATTAATTATTCAAATCAAAAGAAACACTTCTACGAATTCTAAGTTAGATTAAAATTAAATAAATAATTTATACTCTCATTATAACAAAGCGTTTGACTGTCATTAGGTTCTTTAGCAACACTCACTCATTCTGACATTCCGACTAACAATAAGCGCATTGTGTTTTGTTTTATACACATTTGAATAAATATATTTACTTACATACAATTTCAATCTCAAAAACACTTATTTTTAAAAGACGGAAATGGTTTAGAATTATTAGAGCATCAACAGTTCACCAACCTCTCGATCAATTCTAATTCAAAGATTCTATTTTCGCGATATTTGAATTTAACAGTGACTCGCGTGATTTTGGGGCACAAGAAAATGCTTCACGTTAGAAGGTATCAAAACGACTGGGGCAAATCTAGTTTTTTTTTTTATACGTTTTGAGGGACATCAACGTAAATTTTATTCAGAATCACGAATTTAGTCGAGATGTAGAATAGAAAAGTTGAACTAGAGTTTTTGTATGCATAAACATCACCTTATGTTGTCTGTAGGTATGTGATTCTGTTCTCAAGCGACGTGATCCTCACCATTTTATGGTATTTATTAAGTAACAAACTAACAGTAAATGGTGAAAGAAATTCATAGTGACAAATTCAGAGGTAAATTTAAGGGAACAACCCCGTATCACCTTCACAGCGCCATTACTGACTGGGGCAAAAAATAGGTCTCAACATCAAGAAGATCACGGGACCAACTCATAAAATCACCACTCTGTGGCAGACCAATAGAATTCTTAACAAAACAAAAAGAGAGAATCACACTTCATCAAGACACAGTGCACCACGAAAAATTGAACTTGAAAAAAAAGTGGGTCTTACCATTAGAATGGCACTGCATACAGCAGGAATAGGGCCCGTCGTCACTAAAGCAGGATTTAGTGTACAAATTATCCCAGTGAAATGGAAGGTTATGGCTCGAGAATCAAATAAAACCATGCTGCGGACTTTAAACTTTCCGCGTGACTCTGAGAAGTTTGTTATGGAAGCAAATATATCCCCTTGGTTTGATATTGGACATTTTATTGATATGAATGAAAGAAAGAAGAGCGAACGACGAAACCCAAGGGAGCATATTGGTATGTCATGGGGCCTAAAACCAAAACAAATTCACTGGATATACAACACTATCATTACACATTTGCTCTACCATTGTTAACTATTATTGTTTGTTGGCCTATTGCACAAAAGAAGTATGCATCGAATAGCATCCCTGCGAGTAACAGGTGCACAAGTATCTACACAAATGGCAGTCATGAACATTCTAACGATACATTGAGATACGAATAGATTACGTATAGCTGCAACTTTAGTTATTAGGCTGTGAACTTTGGGCTGCTACATCGACAGTTTACACAGGATCTTTTGCGAAAAGACACCGCTGATGGGCCAACTAAGCGCTGTTTTCGACAAGACCTACAAGTACATATAATACAACTTTGTCGACCACTTCCCAGCCAATTTTCCTTCAGAAAATCTTGGATTTTAGGAATAGTCCTACACGCCGACGACGTAACGAACAAAACGAAGCGAACAATTTACTACTTACAACCGCAAGTCGAGCTCGCCATGCATCTGAAACCTCGTGATACAGTCTTTTAGACGGAATTCTCGATCTAGAAGGTGAAGAACGTTCTTACTAGAGTCTGACAACAAAGCAGCAAGCTAAGCGTTTACTAATACTGTATCGAACTCACTAAATAAATAAATAGCTGGCGCGACAGCTTGGAATGAGCCACGGCCTAGCTTGTCGTAACCATTCATGTTATGCGTGTTACATTTTCCGCACGAATGGAAGGGACCTACCATTTATTGCCGACTCCGAAGGGCGAATTGAGAAGCTCTTTCATAACAGATTATCCTCCCGGAGGCTTGTCATTCCCCGACGAGAGATGGTGCCGCGAAAAATGTTCGGTAGATATGGTTGGCCACACCGCTCGGTCATCAGTCCAACACACTAACCACTGAGCCACGGCGACAACTCGTAAGAATATGTTTAACCTTTTCAGCAGCAAAAAAAAATCAACAAGGCGAATAAATCCCAAAAAGTACGAACGCAGGTTTGGGCTAACCACCACCATACTTTGCAAAACTGTGGCCAGGAAAAGGAAGACCTTGGACACTTTCCCTATCGCTGTACAGCCACTGCAAGGCTTCGTCAAAGAGTACTGTAATCTATGCAGATACCCGACCTTCCTGGAGTTTATCGAGAACATGGGAAGATTATTCGGACTTCCAAAGTTTCTTAATAAACAGCCTTTTCCCCGCACACCTTCCTCAGCGTCATTCAGAACTTCGCCAACAGTCCTTTAAAAGGTATTACAATGGGCTTAACTGAGGCCTAAGTTCGGGGCGACATCTCAACCTCCAACCAACCTCCAAAGAATGATGGACGCACTCGGTTCTTCTCACACGGTTGAACCTATCAACGCTGGATTTACATGCGGCAAACGTGGAAACTTAGAGAGCCTTCAGAGTCAAAGAATATGAATATTGAAATTACAAGCTGTAGCAAAATTCTAAAACCGCTTCCAACCAGCTGACTCATCCCTACACCGACTTTTACGAAAATGTTTGCTGTGAGTTGCTGTCAGTTTAGAACAGAAGAGCGGAGAGATGATGACTGCAAGACGGACTTCCTACACTTTAAACCTGTTGTATGCTTAGTGCCAGCCCGACGCTTAAATGAAACGTACACACAGACAGACACAGAATCTCTCCCTCTTCGGCAGACATATCCTTAAATTTTTTCCATCGAAAAACACTCTTCCATTCGCCAACAAAAAGACCTTGACCACTTCCTCTGTAGATGCCTCACTGTCGGGAGTCTGGAGTAACAATGACTTTTAAATACCCTAGACACCTGCAATGTAAAATAAAAAAAAAACTTAGAGTCCTGTCACAGGATATTTCAAGTAGAAATATGGCCAGATACGTGTAAAGAGTGTTTCACATCATAATCCCTCATCATGTCCCACAAATACAGTTCCACGTTTAAAGACACTTAGCCATATATCCTTGACCGGTCGCGTTTGGAACGTTGGCCGTGCTCTCATTTGATTGTACATGTTTCCGAATTTTACTCGTATTTCCAACTTTTTGTCATGGAATTGAAATCCTAAACACATGTGTCCTTGCACAGTGAAGGACGTTCATCCGCTGTATTTGTTTATTGGATTAAAAGGCTTTTTTTCTCCCAAATTTAATGCAGAGATTCCCATTTTTCTTTCTTCACCCCTTACTGTAACCAAAACAATTTTCTGAAATAATTTCCTTAGCTGCCGCTAAAACCAAAATCCCATTGTAATACCTAATGGGTGCGGTGTTATGTTGTGTTCGGTTCTATCATTTCCTCGTTCCCTTTCTGTTGTTTTCATCAGAATTTCACTGAAGCACTTAAAGTTACTATTGTACGCTCAAGATCCACGTGCCTGGTCTATTATTTCCATGACACACCCCCACAAATGAGACGAAAATAACAAAAACAAAAACAGAAAAAGTTTCCACAGATTTTGGTCATGTAATGGCTCCATATCAACATTAAACATTAAACGCTCTCGACGCTCGTGGAACTCCTAGATCCCTTGTGCACACTGGTGAGGCCAAACGCAGTCCATCAAACAAGTCGATGTTGTTTTCTGGTTCCAGCATTATAATCTTGTTTTTCTTATTTTTGTATTCATCAGATACTCCGCATCGTTGTTGTCCGATTAGAGGCGGCATTTTGGGCCACTTTGCCGCTCTGAATACAATCGCAGCGTCGGTCGTCGTCGCACAATGTCATAGACCTACGATAATGAAAATGTTGGTCAACAGTGCTCTTGTCGAGAGGAATCTTTCTTCGTCTTGTGTTGGCATTGTTATGATGCGGTTGGCATGAGAGGCTACAGATACTAGATACGTTTGGTGGAGTGCTCTCCTCATACAATTTTTTTCTGCTGATGGCCACAGTGACTGAGGTGGTAATGGCTAGAGGGTGGGTGGATACCATTGTGTTGACCACTTTGGATTTATTTTCTTCATGTTCATACCTAATACAATTGAAAAGGCAGCCGTGACCCCAGCATGTGGATTGAAGTTGTTTGCCGGCAGTTGCTATGACCGACGCTCTCACCATTAGAGTGGTTAACGATTGAGGGGAACTCCATCATGATGGGAATTTGTTCATTGGGTTCAGAAGTCGGAGAAAGTTAATAAACGTGGTGAGGCTCTTGAACAGTTGCACGTGCGTAAATAAACGTCTCGCAACTTGAAAATTGGTTCAGTGAGTATTGTTATCTCGACTTAGAAAGCGTTGGTGGGGAAATCCCTTAAGGCAAATTGTCAAAGTGATTCATCGAGGTTAGACCAGAGATCTTAAGTTCAGTATCAGTCATTTGAACTAATTTTAATGAGGTTTTTCATTTGTCTTTTTATGGCGAAGATTTCTGTGCATCTCTTCTTAGAAGATGGCCTCGTATCTATTGTTGCTTTTTCGTTTTAATATGTGTCTTCAATACCGAATTTTAATTCTAAGGGGAACTGGGCTTTCTTCGAATTTACAGCGAACATTTAAGACAAATTTACAATCGATTGACTTCAGAATTCGGAATGAGATTGTCTCTGGAAAAAAGTTTGATATATTGATTGGAGCGACTCCTCCTCAAAGAGATGTGCCATAGCCTCGAATCTTGTTCTCAATGAACTGTAGACAATCAATGAACTGTAGTCAATCCTTTTAAAATGGTTCACCAGAAAAATCAAATATCAAGTCTTTATCTCACCCAAGCTCAACAGTACTCCTCTGAGTTTTTCAGACAGTGCCAAATATCTTCGACTCATTCTAGACCTTCTTTAGAGAGACAGTATTGTCGAACGCCCCAGGAAACCCCTGGTAGCACTATACCTATGTAACAGAGCAGTAGGTACCATATAGGGTCTACAGCCGAAAATCATGCACTGGCTCTACTCTGTAGTTCCAAGACTAGAAAAACAAACCAGCATTAAAGTTCTCGATAAAGTTCAACGTGTGGTTTGCCTCAGCACTACAAGTGCGCTCGGAACTTCTCCTACAGCTGGACTTTAAATCTAGCTTCACATACTGCCAATAGATATTTGTGGCATGCAGCAGGCCAGGAAAAAAAAATTATGACATGCGAGAATACTACGAACCTTCCAAAATCAACGGACAAGCTGCTCACTGAAAATTAATTCAACATAGGCTGTATACATTGGTGTCCAACCGCTCTACATGACTCAGCCACCTTAGTTGTTGGACCTTCACTCTTCTGGCTAAATTGGGTTCGCTGTACTGCTAGTCGTTGTATTTCCTCATTCATTCACTGTCTATGTAGACGGGACCGAAAATTATATTAAGAATTTTCCTCTCGAAACACTCGCCCTTGCTTACATCAGAAAAACCACTTTAGGCAAATAAACAGCTACGTTAGGAACTCTAAATGGTTTCAGGAGTAAGCTGGGTCAACTCCAGTACACAGTGGTATCGTTATGGGCCTTCTTTTTTCTTTTTTCTTTTTTTTTGTCTAAGTTTACCTTTTCTGGAGGACCACACAAACTAATGTATGTATGTAAGTTCGTCTTATTTTATGTGGAAAGAATATAAAACCTCTTAAATTACCCAGACAAGAATTCCAAGACCAAACCGTTCTACAACCTGATGGGCATATGAGGTTATTTTCTAAAGTACCCTCTTCGTTTGAGTTCATATCACCCCACAACATACAACATAGCTGATACCTTACTCTGGCAGTTCTAGACACTTTTCTGCATTTGATACTTTAAAACACCAAGCAGGCAACAGTGCGATGGGGCTCACTAATTCGGATTTCTTGAAGAATAACAGTATAAGACACTGCTCCATCCTGAGTGATATTCACTCAGCTTCGGCGTTCTAAAAAGAAGACGGCTTCTGTCATGGACTTCGATACACTATAGATCACGTTGTATCTCTACCAGAACGCCATCATCTTATTAGATGAGATTATGGTCTTGTTCAAAAACCACCAAGAAGCGGACCTCAAAGTATGCATAAGACTCCCGGATACTTCTAGCGTATTCTAAGCAAAGGTTCCGGCTGTGCTATCGCCCTTTACATTTATATTCAAGCCGCACTTAAAGCGCTTGAATCAATTTTCACAGAATCAAGTAAGACTTTGTTGGGTACAGGATCACTATGAAAAATTTGACGAACTGACCAGGCTAGGTGGAGACCGGCAAAACATAGAGGGGTGAACCACTGTGGATCCTCCTTCCTGTGTAGCTAAGGCAGAACTGCTACCGGAAATGAGATGGCGGACGAGCTTGCAAGAACAGGGTTTACAATGGACCAAAATCGAGCACTGCAATGGGTTACGCGCCCACTCAGAGAGCGAGTGGAATGCTGGACCCTGATGACAGCCAACAGAAGGTGGGAGTCGCTCACTACCTGTGATATATCAAGGAAACTTTGGCCAAAGTACGACAAAGCCAGAGCCAACAAGCTTTTGAAACAAACCACAACCTTCTAAAAAACCACACAATTAAATTTAAACTCAACGCTGACAATATATGTAGGGGCTGCGGTGACGAAAAGGTTCAAGAGGATACTCCTCATTTCCTCTGCCACTGCCCAAGCCTATGTCACTTGAGAAACAGAACATTAGGAAGCCATTAATACCAGGACATACAAGAAATATCTGATGTTTCAATAAACGATCTTTCCATGTTTCTGAGGACATCACGATGGCTAGAGACCCACATCAACAACGAGCAGTTAGGTAGAAGCCCAGTAAGAGCCGGGATCAACCCCGATGGGCATCACAATGGGTCCACAAGGACCTAAGTGTGATGAGGTCGAGTGCTTTCTCTTTCATCAACCCAGATACCTAGCCTAACCTAAGGCAGAACTACTAAGAATAACTGTAAGTAGGGCAAATCAGAGATGGTCCAATATAAGTGGGCACAAGGTATCCAAGACCCTAGAGATAAAGAAATATCCAAGAAGAACAAGAGATATTCTTGACTTAAGCAGGGCACAGCTACAACTTGTCATTGGTATTCTGTCCGACCAGGGAGCACGCTAAAAAATAAGGGCACTTACCCTCAGATGTGTCCAAGTACTGCAAGGACCTATGCGCCGCTGAGGACATAACGCACATATTATGTGAATGTCAGGGAATTGCCAAGACACGCATGAAACTTCTCGGCAACTATTTCTTTAGTAATCTAGCGGAGCTAGGCTTCGATTACTATAAAAATGTGGTAAAATTCTGTAGGAAAATTTAGGTTCTACCATTTTGGTGTCACAGGTATCTTATGCAAACCCTGGCTGCATAAACCTACTCTACCTAACCTAACCTAGCTGATTCAAGTGAAACTAAAAAACGTTGGTATACACAAGTTGATCAACTTTTAAATTATCTTCAAAATCTTCTTCTTCTCACAAAACTCCACTTTTCTTCAGTAAATTTCAAAGCGTTCTTCATCGAGATTTAAAATCAATTACAGAAAATGTCTTTTTATGTTTATGAGTTGCATAGTCCCGTCCTTCACTTTTTTTTGCTAACATGTGCAGTCTTATAACAAACAACGCGTGTCAAACTAAAAGCAAAGTGTTCCACGTTACATTAACCCCGTTCTTTCCCAATCGTATCACAAAGTTCAATTTATTTACCTCATGTCTTCTCTGCGATAACTTCCAAACAATAAGTGAACTCTTTACGACTCGACAAATCAATTAATTTAATTTCCAAAAGTACTTCCGTTTCATTACAATCGAACAAAATCGCTAAAAGAATTCGTTCCGCCCAAGAGAACTGTATGAACTGCTTCAGTGCCTGATATACATGTCCATTAGTCCTATCAGTGTGATAGATTTCTGACTCAAATTGACAAAACCCTTAGTTTTCATTCAAATTTAATTTTCACGGCCATTGAATGTTAACATCTCACAACAAAACTAAACATTGAAGGCCGTATCCAGTATCACACAAGGGATTTCAAGGATAAAGCTGAACATCATTTTGACAGAAGGAGCTTCAAATTCATTGAAATTGGTTAAATTGAATATGTATGTATGGCTTCGAACTATATCTACCTTTTTAGGAATTGGATTTTGAAGGTTAAAATACCATTATGTTCCCTGTCTGCCATTCCAGACGGATTTAATGAAAAATGGCCAACGAATTTCCGTCGAAAAATTGCCTAGGAGAAAACTACCCTTTATTTGGTAGACTCAAAATGCCATCTATGAAAACTTTCGTCCTTGAACATAAGAGGGATATTAGAGTGAAGACCTGGGTTTTGTTTTCATTCATCGAAATCAATTTATTTAATCAAACAAAACAATGTCGTAAACAAAAAGTGCTTGAATTCAATTTACAATGAAAAGGAGACCCTCGACTAGTGTTTGTTGAATTGATTAAATAGATGGCTTGGAGTTTTGTTTTTCCAGCAGATCATTCTGATAGGCAAATACATGTCAATAAATACATATTCATGTGGGTAATTCTTGGTAATGAAAATGATGAATTTAACTATGTCATGGATAGATAGAGTGTTTTTGTTTGCGATGGCCTTGTAGGTTATATTTTTATTTGCAAGCATATAAATCCTTGGTATGGACTAGACAAGAGCCCGTGGGGTATTAGGCGAAGGGTTTTGAAATGGATTTCTCGAACCACTAAAAGTTGTTTTTTTCTCGTTTGACTCTCTCATAAAATATGTAGAACTATGTAGAGCATTTATACATCTCAGGGAAAGGTAACTCAGTATAGAAAAAATTCCCAAAGCCTCGTCGGACATGCTCTACTGGGTTCAGAACATTTTCAAAAACTATAGCATCATTTACTTCAAATTTTGTATAGTTCTTTCGATTACCAAAGGAGTTAACCAATATTTCGGATGCAAAACTTCCTATAACTTCCGATGTGACGTGCCTTAGAAACAAAATTGTAGGTCAAGTGCCCAAGTAATCTAAGTATTCGCTAGGAAGAGGCAACTAGATGGAACCACAATTGACCTTAAACATCAGGTCAAATATCTAAGCATAACACAAGACAGTAAACTTCTATGGAAGGCCCACATGGAGTCGGTAGTGAGCCACCCAAGCACTCATGTTATGCAGGCGTATTTAGGAAAATTCTGGGGATGTAAAGCAGGAGTGTTGAAGTGGATATACATCATGATGGTTAGACCCGTGATAATCTACGGGGCAGTAACCTGGGCAAGACGAGCCAAGCTAAGAAAGCTCTGAAAAAACTGCACAGACGGGCGTGCATCTGTCTCACAGGAGCATTGAGAACCTGGCCTACCGCTGCAATAGAAGTAATCTTGAAAGGGTGGTAAGGGTGAGCAGTAACAGTGAATGGAACGACAAAGCATGTACATATATATATCAATTTGACTACAACACCATCAAATGGTACACCGACGGCTCCAAAACACACACGGGTACTGGGGAGGGAGTATATGGGCCCCAAACTTAGTTCTCAGAGTCCCTGAGAACATCGCCCAGTATTTTTCAAGCTGAGGTATATGCGATCGAAATATCAGTACAATTCAGCCTCAATAAAAGGTATCGCAAGCAAAACTGCACGATACTTTCAGAGAGTCAGGCTGCCATCAAGACACTAAATTCCTTTAAAATCAGATCTAAACTGGTTTACGAGTTTCTGGAAAATATAAACAGACTGGTCCAGAACAATAAAGTCGTCCTTTCCTGGCAGCCGATGAACTGGCAAGGAAAGGGTCAGAGACCCCATTCGTTAGACCTGCGTCATTCTGCGGGCTCGGACCACATCGAATTCAAGAGGAACTGCGAAGAGAGGAAGAATGCAAAAGAATAAGGCTTTGGTAAGCACTCCCAGGACTAAGGCAGGCAAAGGAACTTCTCGCGAACTACGGGCAAAATAGGAGCAAGGCCTGCTCAGGCACCAACAAAAACTAACTTCGCATTATAACGGGCTGTTGGAGACTCGCCGTTGGAGATGCAGGGAGCATCTTAGAAAAATAGAATAGATGCGAATGGAAACGGCAGTTTCTGCAGCGATCCCGAGGAGACCCCATCACACCTCCTTATGGACTGTGTAGCACTGATCCACAAAAGAAAGGCACACCTGAGAGCGTATACTTTCTCTGAAACGGATCGCTCATCGTTGGACCCAATGCAGATACTCCGATTCATCCGAGCTATAGGTCGAGACTCATCGACTTACATGAGTTCGGAGGAGCACAATAGACGTCGCAGTGCATACATACAGCCCAATTTCTAATATCTAACAACATCTACAAAATGCAAGCAATCAGAATTTAAGCCTTGAATACGGACTCTTCTAAATAACGAACGAAACCTGATCCAAAATGTAGGAAGAAGTCGAGGTTTTTTAGGAAGAGCTTCCACCAAAATAGACAGCACCAAATGTTGTTCACCTTGTTTTTATCAACTTTACAGCTGCACTCATCACTTGAAGCCCATAGAACTATAACTTAATTCAAAATTTCTTTAAAAATTACATTAAGCCGCGCTGTTTACGCTGCTAGACGCTTGTAGTACTAATCTAATATATGAAAGTAGCATGACAGGGTCGCCGTGGCTCAGTGGTTAGTCCGTTGAACTGCTGAACAAGCGGCATGGGTTCAAGCCCCAGTTAGGAACAGCGAACATTTTTCGCAGCACCACCTCTCGTCGGGGAATGACAAGCCTCCGGGAGTATAATCCGTCATGAAAGAGCTTCTCAATTCGCCTTTCGGATTCGGCAATAAATTGTACGTCTCTTCCATTTGTGCGAAATATGCAACACGCATAACATGAATGGTTGCAAGAAGCTAGGCCTTGGCTCATTCCGAGCTGTCGCGCCAGCTATTTATTTATTTTAGCATGACATTCCGGGCATGAGTGCGAAATTTAATTTTTTTTAAATTCCTTCCAACATTAATGCGTAACCTGGCACGCAGTCCCATCCACCCGACATTCATGAGTGCACTCACGCCGGGAATGTCATTCACGAGTGATCGTGGATGCCTAGCTTTATATGAACAATGAACTGACTTTTGATCTAATTTTCAACACACCATCAGTACACTTGTGAACTGGCAGATCTACTTTAAGATCGCGTCTCTATGTTATGCCTGAAACACAATACTGCGTTGGTGCTAGCGTTCTTCCACTTCATTGGAAGCGCTTCACAGATGCGTTGAACTGACGTTCTCAATTGACATTCAAAAATTTGCGATGCGGTGTCAGAACGCACACAAAAGTTCAAACCAGTCAAATTTTTCCTCACAGAGAGTGCGTTGTTGCGTGGCATACGTAACACCACTTTACTCTCTTTGGCTCTCAAACTTAGAACGGTAGCACGACGCACGAATGCACGATTGTGGCTGGTGCCATTGAAATCATTTGGTTGAACCAACGCAGTATTGTGTTTCAGGCATAACTCCTTGTATATTTTCTGTAAGGAAAACGACAGCAACATGAAATCAGGGCGAGACTGCGCAAAGTCTGAAACCCTACAAATGTCTTACAAATTTAAATGATCCTTGAATGGCTTCAGAAAGAATGACTAAATCTGTTAACGGGTCCCTTCCAGCCCATGTCCGTGTCTCCGTGTCTTCATCGATTATATCCGTGAGAGTGAACTAAAATTGGAAATACTAAAGCTGAACCTATTTTTATTTTGAAAAATGGTCACCACATGGACACAACCCTTTTGGTTTTGGACAACCAATCCTCTGATTTAATACCATTCACATCGTCATGACCACAGGATGTTTCACCTCTTTCTGCAGAGGTTTTTGAAGTTCGGTAATACCTGAGGCATTGGCTGAGGATGAACTGTTTTTGATTACAAAATCTAAGAAAAATCTCGCACACTCCTCAAGAATATCAGGCCAATGGCCTTAACTTCCATCCTTTAAAAATTACGTCGATATTGATAAAAAAAATCCATCAGCTAGCTACCAGCTAGCGGTCTGCTGCATGTTGAATATGAGTATTCGATACCAATGCATTTTCAACGATCTACTTTAACCTACCGACCAAGTGTCCGCCATCTGGTTGTCGAGCAATACTAGTATTGCAATCTACTTTGACGGGCATGGGAAAACCAGATGACATTCAGGGTAAGGACGCTAAAAAGCATTCAACAATTTCATAGGAAGGCTAAGCAACTCACAGATGAATTTAATTTCGGAATACTCTTTGAAGTAGTGAAGGAAATTTAGTCACCGATACACAAGGAATCGTAGATGTGTTTCACCAGTACTTCGAGGGACGAAACCATCTCCTCCGTGACCAATCGTCATGTTTTTACATCACGAAAGAGACGATTTGGCCTCAGTATTATGTATGTTGAGAGATTTATACGTCAAGAAGAGCGTTCACCTGTAGTCAACGATGAAGTAATTGACCCAGTGGCTTAATGGTTTTGGGAATAGATAGGCTTCGTAATCCCTACCAGAAAATGGTTACAAAACTAACCCAAATCAGTCTATTGAGAGCTTATACAAACAAGCTTGACAAGGAGCGTCACGTCGTCAGTTGCATAACGGCGAAGATAAACGAGGAATAGAAATGAACAAACAAAGAAGCACCTATGTATATGCCTTCAACATCTCGTCACTATCAGCATCTTCAGCAGGACAATTGAAGTCCATCTCGAAAGAAAATTTCCTTGTCTTTACCGATTTAGGTATCAGGAACTTGTATAAAATATTCGTGATCACAGTGCAATTTGCAAAAACACATGTGTCAAGCATGACTAATCGCAAGGTTGTCATTTTAGTCCTCACGACACCTTAAAACAGTGGGTGTATGTACAATTTTCTGCAGACTTACTTCACCCAAACCAAATAAGATTCAATGTGAATGTCAAACCATGAAACGTCAACCAACTCTGATTAAGTCATAAATTCACAGTCAACGTCAAGGCGTACCGTTTTAATTACTTTCCTGTGATTAGGCAGAGGCGTAAAATTGATGTCTAGCCACCATACCCCAAGCAATGTACTTTCAAAGTCTGCAAAAAGCAATGAAAAGCCCAAACCGGGGTCTTAGCCCACATTTACAGCGCGCACTTCAAGTCATAAAATATTCATCAGCCACAGACACACACACAAACACTTGCAAAAAGCGCTGCAACACGTAACGTTTATGTTCTTTTTGTGGCTAAATGATTTTTATCCTTTCATTTCTTCAAATTTAATGTAGTTCATCGGCGATGTATTCACGCGTTTCCATCCATCTGGAATGGATCATAAAATTCCAGATTTTTGGCAGACACCTTGAAGCAAGTGCAAGTGAACACATAAATTTTTAAAAATTGAAATACATACGTTGACAAGACGCAACATGCCTTTGAATAAACAGCATAATGTCCCAGAAAAGAGTCAACAACCTTGAGACGGTCAAACGCATTTTTCTAAGTTCCAATTGCATCTTAATTGGGTGCACACAACTATTTGAGTGGCAGATACTTTAGGCCTCTACCGAAAAAAACTAGACACTAAATGTGTTTTGTACGCAACTTGAATGTCAAAGCTCCGTCCAGCTGTGCAGTGACAGTGTCACCTAACTCGGTACATCGATCCAATAAATGCGCAACGAGTGGCCTGGAGCAAGGTGTTATGCAGTAGCCATACAGCGCACAACTTGACAGGCATGCAATTAATTAAATGTGAAAATCACTATCTATGAGCATGTTAATCGTATCTAAGCAGTTGTTTATGGTATTTTCGATTTTGCTTCATCGATTATTATGCTGCTCGTTGCACACACATCGACAAATTTATTCAAAGCCAATGAACCCAATAGCCATCCGTTGAGACAGGTACTCCTCTCATGCAAGTTTCATGTAACCATGAGTCGTTAAATTAAGTTGCTTGCAATTTTTACTCTATGCATTCGCTATAGCTTACAGCGTTTGTACGATGAGGTCAGGGATATTCTATACAACTGCCTAAGCACGTTTTTTTCATGACAATTGACTCTGTGCTTAGTCGGCGACGGGAGGGTGGTATCTGAAAGGTGTTATGCTGTGATAATTGGATAAAATAACAAATTATGACACTTGTTGAGGAATTTTTAAAATATTTGATGAACAAGACAAATATGCGGACGTAGGAGAACGTTCGATAACGAATCAGTGTCATCAAAATAAAATGACACTACTTGCTGACAAATGCCAATGATTCAGCTAAACAGCAGAATCGGCGCCTGTTGCCCTTCAGCAAGTCATTAATTACGTACATACACACGTATGCATGGATTCAAAGTTATTTTCCATTGAGGAATTAATGACAGCACCATCACGATCGTGACATATCCACACCTTCCATTGGAACCAAGCTCAGATTATCATATTCCTTTTAAAGTCCCATTATAAATTCTACATGATTGTTTTCTATTTCTAACAGATAGAGTCATGGTTTTTAAAGTGCTTGGCGTGTAGGCCGGTTTACCCATCAAACATTCATACAGTAGTAAGTATATGTCTTATGAAAATTGAAGAGCAAACAAACATGGCTTCACGAAGACTGCATCAACTGCGTCAACTATATTACACTCAAAATAATGGACAAAACACTGATAGAATGTCATAAGTATAATTTTTAAGTAGTTGGACACCTTGCCCACCTAAGCTTCACAAATAATTTCGACACAGGCATCAGCACTGAAATTTAACGAGGAACAACTATTGCAGCTTCATCATCATCATTTTCTAATGGTCCGCTTAGCCACTATGAGGCTTTAGGGTGCTTGAGTGGATCTCCCGATCTTCGGCCATCGATTCTGAATCATCAGGGGCTATCCACATACAGGTAAGTGTGAGATTTCGGACTTGGTCCAACCATCTCATCCTGGGCCCACCCAGGGTATGGATCTCATGCCATGTCTTGCTGCTTTTTCTGGCCAAAAATGATTAAGATGCCTGTGATACCAGTGCTCTAGTGGATCCTCACGGCACAAATAAGTAAGACCTTGCCTGTTAAGAATTGATGGAAGAGTCGAAGCATCTCCGTCTGTAGCGATAGCCAGGCTGCGCTTAAGGCCTTGCTCAACCCTTTAACCAATTCCAAAATAGTTCGTGAATGGAAGACTCTTTGAATTCTGTCGCAAGGTTGAAGTCTATGTCCCTTGTCTGGGTCCCAGGTCACACTGGAAGGAAATGAGATCTCCGATGAGATTACTAGACAAGGCTCAGAGAACGTTTTTTTTTTCAGGATCTGAATTTGCTTTGGATCTTCCCGTGTGCTGAATAAGGGCCTCCATTAACGATTGGGTTTCCTACAAATACAATTGTGAGTGGTACGGCTCACCAGGATGCAGGCAGACTAAACGATTGTTCGCAAACGTATGCAAGAAATCAGCGGCATTCTTGCTGTCACTCAGCAGAAGAGACTGTAGACTACTTATTTGCCTTCTAACGGGACACTTCGCTTTTGCCAAGCATCTTCACTTTTACCAAGCATCTTATTGACGAACTGTACAGACTGTAAAGCGACATCAACTTAGCCACCTCAGTCGTTGAACCTTCACTCTTCTGGCTGAGTCATGTAGAGCGGATGGCCACGAAAGCTCCGGCGCAGTAGAGGAAGACCGCGACTTAGGAGGCGCACGCAAGTGAAAGGGGACCTTAGCCAACGTGGCGTGCGAAACTGGAGGCAGCTGGCTAAAGATCGGGCTAGCTGGAGACGCTTGTTGGTTGAGGCCGGTCCACCCCGGACGGTAGCGCCGCCTTGTGATTGTCCTGCCTTTTCTCGGATCAGGTGGCAGATGTTCGGTGCTGATGTGGTAAGCGCTGATACTGTAAGCTCCTCACCATTGAAGCGCCTTGTTGGTTGGTTGGTTTTAGTGGTTATATCAGGCAGAGAGCGCGCCATACTCAAATAGTGCTGAAATACTGTTTTGTTGCCACAGTTATCGTGATCGGTTTGTTGGATGAGTGTGGACGGGTGTCGACATATCATGGCTGTTGGTCTTAAATCCAACCTGTAGAGTTAAGGTAGAGTAGAATGTTAGGGATTTTCTTCTCTGAAAGTTCGCCGAGGTTGTCGAGGAAGGGTTTCCCTAGAGCATTGAGTCTTGCTATAGCAAGTTTCCTTCTCATTTATGATTTTGCAGCTGTGGCAGTAGGGATTAAAAGGGATGCCAAGCTTGGCCCCAAGGGTACCCAGTGACCGCAATGTCTGTTCGGGTTATTTTAAGGAGGTCGCTTGTTTTCCTATTGTCGTATGTTGGCTAAGTCTTTCTGGACGTGGCGCAGCTAGCAAAGTTCCAGCTCCTAATGCGATGAGAACTTCTCTTGCGAGTGAGCTGTCAAGCTGTCATCAGCCATTTCGTTCTCTTCGATACCTCTGTGACCTGGGACCAATACGAAGGTTAGGGAAGATAAGCTCTCCAGGCGCGCGAGCTCGGTTCTGCATTGTGCTACCAGCTTTGATGAGATGGTTGTGGGACAAGAGTTTTGATTGCTGCCTGGCATCCACAGAAAACTGCACCTTCTCGACTTTCGGATAAATACCAGTTAAAAAGGTAAAGACTGTTTTCTGGAAGTACAATGAACCTATTGCGTCTTAGTACTCCAATAGAGCGTTTCAAACCTGACAAAACGAATGCAATACCTTGCCTCAAGGGGACACTAAAGACTATCTACATTTTAAAAGACTTGGTTGAGGCGGAGTTTTACCCCAACCTATAGCTGCGGCCAAAGCCAAGTTGGTCGCAACCATTCATTTTTGTGTTACATTTTTCGGACGAATAGTAGGGACCTGAAATTTATTGCCAAATCTGAATAGTGAATTTAAAAGCTTCTTGATTAAAAATAATACTCTAGGAGGTTTGCCATTCTTATTCGGTGGACATGACTAGGGCTTGAACCTACGCAGTTCGCACAGTCCAACACGCAAACCACTGAGCCACGGTAATATCACCTTTATCTACCATTCAATGATTTAGAGATCAAAAATTCCTAATATATTGATAAATAATTTCAAATTCAATGTTTATTCACGTTTTCAATATAAAAGTAGCTACGCTACCAGATAAAATAATAATCGATGAATGCCATTGACCGGAAATTGAATATTTTTTTATTCAACAAAACATTTTTTATAAATAAAAAGCTTATTATAACCAGACATTCCGGTAGCGGTTTTGTTAACAAAACAAATGTCTCAATTCAAAAACGTAAATTTCCCCAAAATGTGTCATTAGGCATGCTCGGCAAAACAATGCCACAAGTTGAAAAACAAGCTTAGTTGGGGTTCGACAATTCCCATTGTAAAATAAATCATGTGTGTTAAGAAATGTGCCATCAACCGCCAAATCAATGCAGCCCAACCCAATCATGTTCGCAATCAAATTAATAAAAACGTGCCAATGTGCGCTCCAATTGTTAGACCGCATTCCATGTTAAAGCACCTTTCTGCGGCATTAGGACGAATTATTACTGGGAATTTGTTCATTCATTGACGCATGGCGTTAAGATTGGGTTTGACAATCGATGACGGAAGACGTGACACATGCCATGGATAATGGTAATATAACGTGTTTTTGTTTGTTTGCCAACAAAATTGTTTCCATGTGAACCGACTTCACAAATCACATCTGTGCAGGGTAGCAAAACGAGAAACTGATTGATTTGAATAGGCACTTGGCAGTTGCTTGTAGGCCAAATGCAGTGTATGACGATGTGTGGACAGTGGCTCATCTCGTATATTACTGAGAACGATTTACTATTCGTTTTTTTCCTCTCCACCTAAGTAATTTGGGGAAGTATTGCAATCGGTCCGAATAAAATGTTTTGGAGATTTTAACATGGCGCGTTTGCATATGTGTCTGTGCGCGTTTGATCAATATTTTTGCCTTCAATATCTGGAGAACGAAACAACGTACGATCATGCGGTTTTTTTTTTTGTTTTATTTATTAGCGTGAAACTTAAAACTGATTAGATTTCCTACGTAACCGTACATAAGTACAGGGTTTTTCAATAAGAGCGCTACAAAAGTTTTTTTTAAATAAAACAAAAACGGTTTTGGATATCAATGAAATTCTTTATTCCTGTGAAAGTACGTTCGATGCCATTATGTATGGAACTCGATTTCTTTTGCATGGCCACCACGGGCACGCTTGCAGAAGTCCAGACGCTGAACCCAATTTTCGACGGGTTTCAAGCATAAATCGGCCGATACTGCTGCAATTTCACGTTCGATATTCGTACGAAGTTCATCAATCGTCGCTGGCTTGTTGGCATAGACCATGAGCCTCATCGCTGAAGATGATTTTTCGATGAAAATCCGAATCATTTTCAAGTTGTTGCTCAGCCCAATTCACGAACATACGACGCTTCTGGTGGTCAAGCGGCTTCAGTTCTTGCGTCAATTTAATCTTGTAAGGATGTAGGCCAAGATCTTTTCGCAAAATTCGCCATAACGACGTCACAGAGATGCCCAACGCTTGAGAACGACGTGTGAGAGACACATCTGGGCTTTCTGCAACTGAAGCCTCAGCGGCAGCAATATTCTCGACACTACGGGCACTTCTTTGTCTCACTGGCACGGGAACATTTTGTACTGTGCCTGTGGATTCAAATTTTTCCACTAGACGCTCAATTGTTGATCTGCTAGGACGATTATGACGACCATAAATTGGATGTAGCGCTCTTAACGTTGAGGCCACTGACTCCGAATTTCGGTAGTAAATTTTAATAATTTCGACTCGTTGTTGGCTCGTATATCTTTCCATCATGAAATGGCAAACCTTGCTGTCCCTGTCGCTCTACTTTTGTAGCGTCCCTATTGAAAAACCCTTTACTTACATAGATAAGCACCCTTTTCCTGGATATCGCTGGAATCGTGCTTGTTCACTTCAAAGGACGTCCTAGACTGATGCTTGTCTCTTTCTGAGATTGAAGCAATTCAACATTCACTTATGCTGGATGCCAGCTCAACGAGATATTCTGGGTAATTGCAAGGCCAATGAACTCCCGTATTTTCGGCCTGAACCACTAGAAATGCTTAAGGAAAAGTTTACGCCCGCGTTCTTAAGCTAGTGCCGGGCAGTTGTACAAAAATGAAACAGCGTCGATCACGTTGTTTAACGGCCACCGATCACGTTGTTTAACGGCCACTGGAAGAGAAAACTCTGTTTCATTTTTGTACAACACACATCGTAAATTTCAGCATATGACAGCATCTATAGACACGAGTTATACAGAGCCATGTCTAGTTTTGGTATCCCTGTCAAACTCGTCCGTCTGTACAGGATGACGATGGAGAATACTCGCTGCGATCATGGTGGGTCAAGACCTCACCGAGACTTTTGATCTCAAAAAGGCATTTAGACAAGGTAACGATCTGTCATGTGACTTCAACATCGTTCTTGAAAGAGTTGTGCAAAGCTCACGCGCCAACACCAGAGGCACATTTTTTCAAAAGTCTGTCCAATTACTCGCATATGCCGACGGTCTTGACATAATCGGAAGAACGCAGCGTGAAGTCACTGGTGTGTTCGCGAGTATTGAGATGGAAGTGGCGAAGATGGGTTTAGCGGTCAATGAGGGCAAGACCAAGTATATGCTTCATCAAGAAGGGACACCCAACATCGACGTATCGGACAGAAAGTCACAGTGGATAGTTATAACCTCGAAGTAGTAAGGGACTTCGTATACCTCGGCTCCGCTATCACATCCGATAACATCGCCAGCGCAGAAATCAGGCGAAAAATAACTCTTGCCAATCGCTGCTTCTTCAGGTTAAGAAGGCAATTGAGTAGTAAGGCCCTATCCCCAAAAACTAAGGAAACTCTACATAAGACCTTGATTATCCCAGTCCTGCTTTATGGCTCTGAGGCATGGACTCTATCGAAACCGGATGAAGATACCTTTGCTTGCTTCGAGAGAAAAATTCTTCGTAGGATATTCGGTACCGTTTGCATTGACGGGTTCTGGAGGAGAAGATTTAACGATGAACTTTACGAGTTGTACAGCGACATAGCCCTAGTCAAGAAGATACGTATCCATCAGCTCAGATAGCTGGGGCATGTAGAGCGACCGGACACAAATGCTCCGGCTCGCAGAGTCTTCGAGTCTAACCCGGAGAGACAATGCAGTAGAGGAAGACCTCACCTATGTAAGTTAGCGCGCACAAGTGGAAGGGGACCTCAACCAACTTGGGGTGCGCAACTGGAGGCAGTTAACTAAAGACCAGGGTTACTGGAGAGGCTTATTGGTTGAGGCCCTGATTCACCCCGAACTGTAGCACCACCTAAGTAAACAAGTAAGCCAGTGGCCAGTGCTAACTACAACAGTGACACAGATTTCTTAACTGTCACAGAGTTTTTAATTGCTGGAAGATATTGCCCTTGATGAGTCCCATTGAAGAGTTCACTACCTCTGCGAGGGAACCTTAAAGGCCTGAACGAACTATGGTCGAGACCAGAGCTCTTGGCAGCAAATCCAGGGTTATGATCATACAATTTCGCGGAAATGAAGCTTCGGTCGGGCTTAATCACAGGGCGTCTGTCGTTTCGATTCGCACCTTAGGACGAACTTCTGTGGTGTACATCCAAAGGACCACCTTCTTGTGATTTTGCCTAGTTTTAAGTTGTACATAGAAGGAGTAGAGTTTTGTTGTACTTTTGACGGTGGTCCTTGTTATTATTGTATGCAGGAAAGAAGTTTATAACAGTTTTCAGGGATACATTCGAACAGTAACGCATAGCACCCGTAATGCCGCAACAAGTAGTTTGCTGTAAAATAGTTATTTTGGGCTGAGATTTTCTTAATCTTTTTTCAGCTACGTATACTAATGATGCATTAGCTATAGCTGAAAACACCATTACAAAATGGATTCAATATACTATTTCTGGTTTCAGGCACCATTTCTTCTTTATTGAAATCTTAAGCATACCCAAAGGACTTAAATCGCCTTGTTAATGATTTTGTCAAAATGGGTGTTCCAGTCCAAGATGATTCCCCTGTACTTCCTGCAACTGACACCTAACAATATAAATTAATATTTTCTTCATCATCCAACCAGTTCTGACGCATCATCAAAAGTTATATCATACCATACTCGTATCATACAAGTAGCAGGCGCCCTGCTGTGCGCTAATGAACTAATGAATTTTTTATGTTAACATAACGTTTATAGAGCCATAAATAGTTAAGATCGAAACGGAACCGCCAACCTGCGTGTCATGTTACAAATAATTGAGGCCAGAAGCAGATATTGTCGAACGGAGTAAAGAAGGGAAGTTTATGTACAAATGTAGATACATATACACTGCGTCTCAAGCGTTTAAATCCACTTTTTTTTGACAAACTTTGCACGATTTCTCCCTAACTGTGGGTAATTCGGAAAGACCATATTAAGTAATTCATTGAGGATAATATGAGGTTAAAGCTCCAAGAAAAATTTTGAATCCACGAAGAAAATGGTTAGTTTTATGGCACTTCAACCAATTTGGGTCCTAAAATCGGCTCTATTTTTTGTCTCACTTGTTTAAATCCATCTTAAAAAACAATCTAGTAGCTCATAAAAAAATGAATTAGAGGATGCAAAAAGGTAAATAATTAACAGTTCAAGACATTTGCTCACCAATAACAGAATTTTGCCAAAAGCAAGTTGCCTAAATGAAGAGAAAAAGGCTCAATCTCGAGGCTATAAGGACGATGGTCATATCAGCTGCTGTATAACAGAAAAGATTGGAGAAAGTCACATAGTCGTGAACGACTACCCCTAAAATATAGAAAACTATGAAAAAAATTACAAAACAACAAAACGGTGGGCCATGCTTCAAGAAGCCTCCAATTCAACACTACAGGTGAACAAAATCAGTGCTAAAACCGGGGTAAAAGCTATCAAAACAGCTGTTTACCACATAATTCACCAAGCCATTCATTTAAAACACCTGAAAATGAAGAAATAACCTCCACTAAATGAAGCACGCCGAAATCAGCGGCTTAGTTTTTCGAAGCAACATACCCTATGAGACAGAGAATAGCATAACATCCTCTTTTCTCATGAAAAAAGTTTAATTTGGATGGACCTGACAGCTATAACTTATTTTTTCATAATTTGAGAAAAGATGAAGTAACATTGGATAAACGACACACCAAAAGAGGCGGTGTAATGGTATGAGGAGGAATATCATTTTACTGTACAGTGGAACTGAATTTTCAAAGCTCACGAATAAACGCAGCAACCTTCAATTGCGTACTGGTGCGAGCTTTTCCTAGGTTCTTTGAATTGTTAGTGGACATCGATGGACTTTTCCAACAGGACAATGGTCCCATACGCACCTCAAGGTTAACCAAAGCCTGGGCTGAGGGTCAAAATGTAGAACTTTTGGCATGGCTGGCATACTCACCTGACTTGAATATTATGGAAAATGTTTGGGGATGGCTATCACGAAAAATTCACGTAACATGAAGACAGTTTGAAATCAAAGAAGACGTAGTTGAAGCTATAAAGTCATGTTGGACAGAGATTTCACTGTACTGTGACCATCATCCTTATAGGCCCGAATTTGAACCTTTTGCTCTTCATTTAGGCAACTTGCTTTTGGCATAATTCTGTTATTGGTGAGCAAATGTCTTGAACTGTTAATAATTTACCTTTTTGCATCCTCTAATTCATTTTTTTATGAGCTACTAGATTGTTTTTTAAGATGGATTTAAACAAGTGAGACAAAAAATAGAGCCGATTTTAGGACCCAAATTGGTTGAAGTGCCATAAAACTACCAATTTTGAACGTGGATTCAAAATTCTTTTTGGAGCTTTATCCTCATATTACCCTCAATTAATATCTTAATAAAGTTTTTCCAAATTACCCAAATTTGGGGAGAAATCGTACAAAGTTTGTCGAAAAAAATGTAGATTTAAACCCATGAGACGCAGTGTATGTACATACATCAGTTTTGAAGAGCGGAATTCATAGATATGTTTATCATCATATTTACAACTTAATCAAAAAAGTTAGTCATAACTAAAGGGTCAACACTGACATTTCAGAAAACTATGCAGAGTTGAGTGGTATTATCAGAAAACATGTACATTCATATTTATGTACACACGTTAATATTCAATTTATTATGAATTCATCTCACTTCAGACCGTAAAGATCTCTTCACTTCGTCGATAAATTCCTCCAGCCACTTTTATGTAAACAGTGCCAACAACTGTGAGTTATAAAAGTGAATAGAATTTAATTCCATCCACTTTGGCTTGCAAGCAAAAATTTCCAATTAAATATTTTTAGTTTTTATTTTCATTAAAAAGAACAAACACTGGGGAAACTTTTAAATTTTTCTGTAGATGGAATCTATTATACAAATGTTTCTCATTTATAAACATTTTCGCTGTATACATATACACTGTCTATAGCTGATTGATTAATTTCGTTGATTTATTAACAATTTCCGAACAATGGTTTATTTGAATTGATTTAATGTCTCGTCATAAATTACAAAATAATTCAAAAATACTGTTTGAGGGGTAATAGGTTGCGGTTTATAAATCGTACATTTGTGTGCACTGATTCATGTTAATCGATGCAGTAAGATTATAATGGATAATTAGACTTTTCGAACCACCATCACAATTAATTTTTAATTTGTAGTCGAATTTTCCGTCATTTACATCAGTTAACTAGTCAATTAATTATTTAAAGGGTTATCCACGCTCGATTTAATTTTGAAATAAAACGAAACTTCTGTTAAGTGAGTCATGATTTTTTTCGATAGAAATCCCAGATTATACAAAATGTCCACAGGCTCTGATTGCATAGAGATCTGACATAGTATCATCAATCACACCACGGATCTCAAACTTGATTTGGGAATTATTTGTGAACGAAAAAACCCCACAAAACTACTTTTTTGCTGACCAATTGACGCGAATACATTACCGATACGTACCCGAAAACCGAAAATTTCCTCTCATCATGAAGTTTTTAAGCTGAGAGTGCGCCTCATCACACAACATGATTATCATCGCAAAGTCGTAATCCTCTTCTTGGATATCTGATGAAGCATCGACGCTTAAAACTCTCAACTCGCTGGATTTCCTGAGTCAACTGAATTTCGGTAGTCTTTTATCAGAATTCGCTGCAGTGAGCTCGTCGAAGTTCCTACTATATATTTATTCGTCGGTCACAACACGATGCCAGGTAGATTTGTTCATCCACCGCGACGATGTTCTTTATACACCGAAAGTGACGAATACCTCAACTAGTTCCTTCGTTTTACACTTCTACTAAAGGTTGAGTGTCAACCTGTTTGGCAGCTGGCAAAAAGGAAAAATTCCACCACGAAAAGATTTAGACAGATATGGAAGAAGTCTCTAAGTGGAATCAATGGTGGCGTTCACAGTTCAATTTATAACAAATTATATAGTGAATACTGTGCCTACATCTGTACTTCGAAAGTCAGAGCTATAGGCACATCTTTATCCGCTTTCTTAACCTTGGTGTTCAACTAAACGAACTGACTTTCCAGGGTCGGATTCAAAGACTACTACTTAATACAATTTTTGAGAAGTAAAGATGAGACTAGGATTCAACAATTCCACATTAGCTACGGAAAATGACAATCATCCTGATAAAGGATATATCTCTCATCAAGACCTCAAATATGCCTTAGGAGACTCTAGAAGGTCGGGCAAAAGCAAGATGAAAAATCGTGATATATTCTATGGCAATTGGTACCGGCATTAGAAATGGTTTGGATAATAGAATTGAAGTGCTGAACCGTCATAAGAAGCAGCCTTAAAAGAAATAGCTGGGGCAACAGCTCGGAATAAGCCAAAGTCTAGCTTCTCACAACGAAGCGTGGACGATTTTTGGCACGAATGGAAGTGATCTACAATTTACTGCCGATTCCGAACGACGGCGATTTGAAAAGCTTCTTCATTACAAATTTTACTCCCGAGGGTTTCTCAAACAGGATGGCGATGTTCAATGGACATGGCTAGGACTTGAACTTGTGCGAACTGCGTGGGTTCAAGTCCCAGACGTCATTCCCAACACGATGCCGGATTTGGTTGTTAGGTTGGTTTAGTGGGTGTCCGTAAGACTTACTTTGACTTCAAGCGGGTCCATAAAAAATATACTCATGGGAGTCAAACCAATGGATAGGGTTGACTAATCCGGAAACCACCCAGAAAGGGAAAGAAATCTCAGGAGTTTTCTAAAATCAAGCTCATGGAAGAACCTACTACCAAGAGTACGCAATCTTCTGGTGGCCAGTGCGGGACATTCGCATAGTAGGTTCCGGACGGAGTCTATTTCCTCTTCGTACCCGCAGCTTCTGCAATAGTCGTTGTAGGGCAATCCAAGACGCTCCGCATGGATTCCTATTCCGCAGTGCCCTGTGAGGACACCGAAGACGATTCGTATTTCCCTTCCACTAAGTTGTACGAGATTTTTGGAATTCTTCTTTTCGAAGACTGTTCATAGTGATCTGGCTATTGCACAAGTGTCCATGTGACACCATCGTGGTAATGGGAGTCTTCGCGATTGAAAGGTATATGCAGGATCTAGCTCTGAACCACCCCTAGCAAGTTCATCCGCCCTCTCATTACCTGATATATCCCTGTGGCCTGCAGACCTTTACGAGCTTCGATTTTGTCGATACTGACTGCAGAGACTTTATAGCCGCCTGGCTGTCAACATAGATAGTAATGTTTTCTCCGACAATGTTGTCATTGTTTATTAGCTTCGCGGCCTGTAAAATGGCAGTTATCTCGGCTTGAAAGTTGCCGGATTTACTTGTTCGGGCTGCTAGCGACTCATTCATTCACAACGACGATATTCTTTATAAACTGGATGTGACGAATACTGAAACTATTCCTTCGTCTTTTAGTTTTTTCAATCACCACGACCAAAGAAGCAGCCTTGGGCAAGAAAATTCTAGTTATTGGGAAGTGAATGAGCGCTTCATGACTAAATTTTAGCCAGACGAAATCTGTCAACATTAGCCTTATACGCTCTCGTAAATCAATCAACTTTCAGATTCATCCAGATGGTATCAGGTGGAGTTGTCTGTTATGCAGGAGGCGTGTCGGTCCAATAGTCTTTACCCTACATTCCAATAAAACATGACTTTTTTAAAAGTAGTTTAGCCGCTATCAAGGCCCTTATCCTTTAAATTAGTGAAACACCGTGGGAAGGAGCTCGCCTGTCCAGGTCATCACTTTCAAATCCCTGGTCACAGCAACATAGAGGCGAATGAACTGCCCAGGCAAGGATCACTACTTCACAGATTAATTGTGAAAGCGGTTCACACTCCGATTCGTACTTTAAAGGATACAAGACAATTTAAGGTGGAACTATAACTTTAAACCTTCAAAACTACGACTATGGCAACATGACCAGGATTGTGGTGATTTGCCCGCGTGTATGCACTCGCTAACACCTAAAGACACGCTGCTGTAGTTGTGAACATTCCCTACCACTTTCTGTGCAGATGTACGACACTAGCCAGAGCAAGGTATAGCAAATTAAACAAACTCGAGGAAGGTTTTGTCCATTTCTAAATGTCAATTGCCTTTTCATTAGATCACGTTCCTTAAACATACCTACACGTAAGACCTGCCACATCCTTCTCATACCCAGAAAACACTAACCTACATTTCAACTAAATGAGAACCGGTCCTTAGATTGAACAATTGATGAAGAACACGTTTTGATTCATTCAGTTATCCCAAAACACCATCTTAAGCATCGTAGCCATCAACTAAGCGCTTCCTAATTCATTCTTGCACTTTACGCCTCATTAAATCTGACGGTTTACATAAATTAACGCTTGAGATTAAATTTACGACCCAAGAGATAATCTGGGATAGTAACAGCAAAGTGCCTCTTAAATTGAAATACTTACATAATATTTAACAAACTTTCTTGTATGAATAAATGAACTCCAATTAGGACTTGTTATGTAAATAGTTCACAAAAATCAGACGACCCAAACTTGTTATCCTTTTTCGGTGTTTTTAGGATACACGCAACAAGTTAGTTGCACATGCAAAGTAGTGTAACCATATAGTGAAGGAAACATGTCGGTGGAACCCCGATCAGGGGCAATTTATATGCACAAGACGTTAACCGGTTTAGTTGGAAACGAGCTAAACAAGTTGCAAAAGGATTGGTCGTGTACGAGTATTGCAAATGCCATACCATGAGGACTCTTGGTTTTTCTTAAATCACATGCGTGAATGCTCCAAGGTGTGGTGGAATGTGTAAAGGTACTTTTCTGTTTATTTTGTGTCTATGAGAACTAAACAAGAAAACTGCAGACTATGTTCACCAGTAAACCCTTTCACGTTCCCTGGCATTAAGATGTAGTTTTGGTTGAGTACAGTGGTTTGCACAATTATTGCGACAATCTTTGTAGGAAAAATGCAATTACATGGGCATAACTTTTACTATTTTTAATTTAATTTCTATATGTGTATCTGTCCGAACGGGGGCCCTCACCTAACCTAACCTTACCTTGGAACAAAATTATTGCCCATACATTTTGTGCAACGCGGGGTTCAGTTCCATATTTTCTTCTTTTTTTTTCGGTTATAAATTTCATATGTTTCGATGTAAAATAATAGAAATTGTAAAAGAGTCACTCATTTACATTTCAAATTTGGTATAAAGATTGCTTTGTCACAATAATTGTGAAGGGCAATGTATGTGAGACTAACATTTGTAGTAGGCTTACTGTCAAGAGAAGGTTAGATTAGGTTAGGTTTGCGGGCTGATGAGGGTCACCTCATCACACTTAGGTTGTTATACCTATGATATTTCCTACTGCTGCGGTTTTAATTGATTTGTTCCAACCATCCGGTCGCCCTTGCAAATTTGAGAAGTTCTGACGGTGAACCATCAGATAGTTCGTCGATATGATCGAAGAAAAATGTGCCTGGGGTTCTATTTCTTAACTGGCAGAGGTATATGCAGTGACAGAGAAAATGGCTTGAGTCCTCCTGGACCTCTTCGACACCGCATCCCCTGCATATATTATCACCATTCAGGCGTAATTTCTTTGTGTGATGTCGTAGCATGTTAAGGCCAGTAAGTACATACTCCCACCAGCTTCGATAGTGATTTACCGTCTTTTTGTAAAATCCGGCAGGTTTTTGCTTTGTTATATTCTGGCCACAACATTCTTGGCACTTCGCAGTGGATAGCGATTTCCACCTGTTATTTGCTTCTATTAAAGTTTTTTTTATGTAATTTTGGCCCTTAGATTGCAGAGTGGTGGTTTGACCGTACAGTCTGGTTTCTCTCGGACTAGAGCTGAACCCATTCTTGCCAGTTCGTCAGCTTTTTCACTACCCAATACCCCTGTATAGACCCAATACAAGCTGTATAGACCCATGTCTAGTTTTGGCATCTCTGCTAAACTCGTCCGTCTGTGCAGGATGACGATGGAGAATGCTCGCTGCTCCATCAAGGTCGGTAACGATCTTACCGAAACCTTAAACCATGTGACTTTTTCAACATCATACTTGAGCGAATTGTGCGAAACTCTCAAGCCAACACCGGAGGCACAATCTTTCATAAATCTGTCCAACTGCTTGCGTACGCCGACGATATTGACATTATAGATAGAACGCAGCGAGTTCTGAGCAGTGCTTTCGCGAGTATAGAGACAGAAGCGGTCAAAATGGGTTTAGCGGTATACGAGGGCAAAAGTAAGTATTTGCTGTCAACAAGAAGGGACACCCAACGCCGTCGAATTGGACAGAATGTCACAGTTGATAGCTATAACTTCGAGGTAGTAAGGGACTTTGTCTACCTTGGCTCTGCTATTACCTCCGATAATGACACCTCGTCGGAAATCAAACGAAGAATAACTCTTGCCAATCGCTGTTTCTTCGGGCTAAGAAGGCAATTGAGTAGTAAGGCCCTATCCCGAAGAACTAAGGAGATTCTGTATAAGACCTTAGTCGTCCCAGTCCTGCTTTATGGCGCTGAAGCATGGACACTGTCGAAAGCGGATGAAGATATCCTTGGTTGCTTCGAGCGAAAAATTCTTCGGAAGATATTCGGTCCCGTATGCGTTGACGGGCTTTGGAAGAGAAGATTTAATCACGAACTATACGAGCTGTACAGCGACATCGCTTTAGTCAAGAAGATACGTATCCATCGGCTAAGATGGCTGGGACATGTTGAGCGAATGGACACTAACGCTCCGACACGCAGAGTCTTCGAATCTAAGCAGGAGGGACAACGCAGTAGAGGAAGACCTCGCCTAAGGTGGCGCGCACAAGTGGAAGAGGACCTCAACCAACTTAGAGTGCGCAACTGGAGGCAGTTGGCTAAGGACGGGGTTAACGGGAGAGGCTTGTTGGTTGAGGCCCAGGTTCACCCCGAACTGTAGCGCCACCTAAGTAAGTAAGTAAATACCCTTGGTATTGCAGCCTGGCTGTCAATGTAAATCGTAATATCCTCCCGCGATATTGTTAACATTGACACTAGTAAGGCGCCTCTTGTCACTGCTAGGACTTCCGCTTGGAAAACGCTGCTGTGATCCGAGAGACACATCGTTGTCTTTCCATTGTTCTCTGCTTGGAAAGACCCATAAAAAGAGTTTCTCGAAGTCCAAGTCCGGGACAATGTTATTCGAGTTGACATTGACGCCAGTGTTTAGACTGGCTGATTCTGAAAGCACTCTTCACTGCAGCCTCCTGCATGTAAAGGTCTAGAGGCAGAACATTAAGAATTACTTTCATCCCCGCTGTTGGTGTTGTACTCATCGCACTGGTTGTTCCAGTGCATGCTACTTTCTGTATTTTGGTCATATCTTTGAGGTTGGCGGTTTAGGTAGCAGCGTGCCACCAGACCAGTCCTTCGTATGTGAGTGTAGGTCTAACGATACCTGAGTACATCCATAGGGTTATTCTGAGTCTGGATCCCCAGTTTTTACCGAAGAATCTACTACAGGTATAGAAGGCAACAGATGCCTTTCTTACCCTTTCTTTGATATTCAGCTTCCAGTTTAGCTTTCTGTCGAAAATGAAGGCTAAGTATTTGTTTACTCCCAAGAGAAGGAAAACCCTGAGTTTCTGGCAACGACAATAGTTTGTTTGCTTGATCATCAAGAATGAAACCCTCCTCATTGCCGCAAGATCGCTTTCAAAATCTAACACCCTAACTGTGTAAGCACCTAAAGCGTTTTGTCGTCCACCTTACTGAGGTTGACAACGACGTGAATTCGGTGCATAAAGTAACTACAATGACTCAATGAGTCGAATGAACTTAATCTACCTTGATCCAGGCAAGGAATTTAAGATAAACTTTGTTGATGCTTTCATTTTAAATCCATTCTCTCTTAAAGCACCAATCAAAAATTATATTTCAGGGACAAGCCTTTATAATTAATTCGCGCTCAAGGGGTTATGAATACCCTCATGATGACTACAGACAATAACTCAACCTAACCGCCAGACAGTCCCTTTCCCTTCCGTTAAGTAAACCCTAAGCACTTGAATTTGTTTATACAGCATTCACCCAATGAAATCTTTAGTAGTTGAAACAGTTGCCACCGCCGGAAGGCATCCGGAACCCCTCATAAATAAACAGAACGATGGAAAAAAAAAAGTAAAAGCAATGAACAACTTGTTTTCCCCCCACAACCAGTCTAAATGACTCCAGACAAGGTGCTTCTTATCACCCACAAAATATTCAAATGAAAAATTCATAATTCACAGATCCGCAAATACCCGCTCGTTCTAGCCTATAAACGATTATCTACTATGCCCGGTACAAGTGACACTGTGCTTACTTTGTTCTATCTGTCCGCGCGACACTGGCTGATTAGCAAAAACAAAAGTAAAGGCAGAGGAGAAAACAAGAAAAAATACTACAACCGTACACACATCTAATCAAGAGACAAGGGCAATAGATCATTAGGCCACTTACATATTGCATGGCCCGTAAATAGCCGGTCCAGCGATCCAAGATGCTTTACATTAAAACAAAAGCGCTGTGCAAAACCAAACTGAGACTGTGAACCTAGAGGAAGCTATCCATCTGTGTATCTGTATAGCCGTGTGCCGTGGCATGAAATTGGACGCACACTCGCCAACACTGTGCACAACGCTGTTGTCGCCGTGCTTGTCATTTTTTCTGGTTTGTTTGAGCGGAATTGGTTTCTAGTTTTCAACTCAGACGAGCATGCGAATCCTAAATTATTCCCCTCAATGTTACCTAATACCGAAGAGCAGCAAGACAGGGCAAAATATCGTGTTACTATCAAAATGCTGACAACCTGAAAATATGAAAACATTTGTTGCTTCCTAAACAAAAGGTACGAGTATGTACACACCTACATCATGCACGTATTTATCTCTTCCGTTGAAACTAACTTAAGAGCTATGATTTGTGTTCACATTTACGTTCTGACAGTTTGTTTTGACGTACAGATTGGTATATGTAATAGGAAACAAGGGCTTTGATGGCATTGTGTCTAAATACCAAATCGGTCATCATGGCCATTACAACCTTTACCGAAATTGACTTCTTGTGAAGAGAAATTGGGGCTATAATGGCCATTTACATTGCGTGTATCTGACAGCAGCTTTGACCTGGTTATTTTGACAGAAAACAAAGCTGAAGTAATTGAGAAGCTAGCGCAACAAATATCGCTTCAAAAACGCAGACAGCAAATCATTACCGATACTGAGCCCTTGAGATCCTCGTGACAAATTATACTCTCGTTGGGTTACTCATTGACTACCGAAGGTGAACAATTTTTTTGTGGTTAGAATCCGAGCCTATATAGATAGGTTAGCACACGCAGTATTGCCCCTTGATAGAAGATAGGTAGAACTTTTCATCAGAGAAAATATAAACAGATCAATATCAAACAAGAACATCTATATTCTCTCTGACAGCAAAACCGCTCTTCTAGCCATAAAGGCCTATGAAATAACATCAAAACTAGTATGGGACTGCGTACAACTGCTTACAGCATTAGCCAGCTCAAACAGAGTTAATCTCATTTGGGTTCCAGGGCACAGCGGCCACGTAGGCAATGAAATAGCAGACTTACTAGCCAGAAAAGGATCCGCTTCAAAATTCATGATGCCAAGACCATTCTGTGGTTTACCAATTAGCACTGCAAAGTGCTCCATTAAAACCTGGCTGAAAAACAAAGTTTACCATTATTGGACGAATACTGAAGGTAACAGGCAAGCCAAAATGTTCATGCCAAACATCTCCCATACCAGAACGAAACAACTCCTATAACTAACCAGGAGTCAGGTTCGAATGGTTACAGGCTTCCTTACGGGACACTGTCTAGTCAAAAAACACCTAATGACTATGGGAATTGTACAAGACAACACATGCAGAATGTGCAACGAAGACGAAGAAACAGCAGAACACATCTTGTGTCACTGTAACTGTCTAATCAGAACACGTCATCGTCATTTAGGCAAATTCTACCTGGAAACGGAGGATATATCTGCCAGCTCACTCAAAGACATCTCTGGATTCATCTCGAATTCAGGCATCATGAGCGAGCTCTAAATGGAGGAAATCACAATAGGCCCATAGGCGGCCGCAGTGATAAGGCGACTCGATCCCACCTCTACTTACAATCTAATCTAATCTAATTGCCCCTTGAGCCACGACGACCACTGAAAAAAATATCTAAACCTAGATTTTGCAATTTAGAACTTTAAAACTTCCGAGCTCAAATCATCAGACTTCTCCGTCGATGGCTTCAGCGATCCCCTCACAGATTATACTTCCATAGTTGCAAAGATGCAAAAATTCAGCATGTAGGCAAACCCCCACTAAATGAGATATGTTATAGATACAAATAGACGAGAATTGATCTTTTCCCTAAGCTCCAGGGAAAGGCTTCGGTTTTTGTATAACACAACGTCCTATCAAAAGGGATGCTTCGATTCTATGAACTTTCTACCAAGTTTCCCAAAGACGTGAACATATCGATTAAAATTATACCGTTTCTCAGAAGCAAATGCTGTAGACTACTAACTCAAACTTCAAGAACGTGGCGTCTTCTTTAGAGAGCACTAGACGCCCTCATTACGGCGTCATAATCAACGATTCGATAAAAGGTAGTCTACTACAGGGTTTTTCAATAAAAATTCAGGATTTTCTTCATACTTTTGCAGAGCCCAATCGGAGCCATTTCAAACGATCAAGAGGCTTCAGTTCTTGAGTTAATTTGATCTTGTTAGAGTAAAGGCCAAAATCTTTACGCAAATTTAGACACAATGTGGACTGAAAGATTCCCAATTTCTGTGAACGTCGTTGAAGCGACTGATTTGTCTCATTTTGAACTGAAGTACTTAAGGCTTTGATATTTTCGGTACTTCATTGTCTCACTGGCACAGAAGGATTCAATAGTGAATATGTTTACTCAAATTCATCCACTATAACACGCACAGATTGTCTGGGGGGACGATTATTACGATCGAAAATTTGAGTAAGCGGTCTTAAAGCTGCGACCACCGACTCAAAATAAATTTTTAATAATTTGCTAACATTGCTCGTTCGTGAAATTCATCATGATAAAAATGTTTAGACATTGACAGATCATAAAAAAAGTTTAAGGGTGCATTTGTATTAAACTACAAAATTGTTGTGTCCCTATTTAAAAACCCTGCACAAAATAGAGTCTACTCATCAAACAACTTCGATTTTATAAATGTAACATTGCGGGTACCCTTATCCGGGTCCAATAATTTCAATGACCACACCAAAAGTAACACAAGAGAAGATCCTTATCGAGGAAGGGCATAGATCTTGCAACCCTCGATCCATACACAACCTAAAGAATTCCAATAGGTCAATATTGGAGGCATACGAAACAAGCTGTCCTGTGCACGGAGGTATACACCACGGTGGAATAAAACCCTAATCATGCTAAGATTCAAATCACGCAGACCCTTTAATACGGCTAAAATTGTGGTAAAACTGGTAAAAGTGCAAATAAACGCTAACCGAGTCAACTTTAAATCAATTTGTGGCACCATTGCATCAGGTGCCAAGCTTCCCAAGCTCTATCTAAGAATAAGTGAGTTGCGATATTGTCATTGAATAAGCAGAATGGCAACTATACCACGAACGAGGAACAAAGACCCCAACTTTTTTCCTAAAACACTTTCCTGGTAGGGATAGGTTAACATCCTACTGTTGCAAGCACAACAGAAACCGCTCGAAGACTCAACAAGGAGGCCTAGGAGTAGTTTGCAGCAAAAACTGAACTGTGTTGAACTTAAAATTGCATATTTTCGGTCTGTTAAGGCACTAAAAGTAGAAGGTATGCTCCCCACTTAGAGGGGAAGCAACAGAAGATTATGCCGTACTTCCTTGAAACGGGTATATACCAAGAACTTCGAAAAGAGCTTAAGTAATCTTCTTACCCAAGGTGAGAAAGAACAGCACTACCTCATTGAAATTCCTTAGACCAATGAACCTGACCTCATTCCCACAGAAAACAATGGAAAGAGGCATTGTACTGGAGAGAATATATACAGTACATCGAAACTGCACTATACCTGCTGATGACCTTAATCCAGGATGCGCTGAACTACAGTCATCTTTGCTTTCTTAGACATCGAAGAAACCGTCTGTAATACCAAGCATAAGGCAGTTAGGAAAGCCCTTGAAAAGAAAATAGTGAACCGCACAACATCCAGGCAATGTACGTACGAGATGCCAAAAACCAGGACAGCTGAATCTGTGATGGAGCAAATAACTGTTATATTAAACATATTCACAAGGAGGATTCCTCCCACCACTATTGTGGAGAGCCTGGTAAGAAGCCGACATAAACTGCCAAGGATACGCTGACGGTATAGTCATCATTGCTAAAAGAAAATCAGGAGTATCTGGAGATGCAAACCAGCAATGTTGAAATGGATTGAAATCATAATGGTTAAACCCGTCATCACTTACGAGACGATGGCCTGGGCAAAAAGAGACAACCTGATTACAGCAAAGAAAGCACTGGAAAAGGTAGCGATGCAAATACTCGTAAAAACTGTTTCACAACTTCAAGGGAGGTATTTCTGCTAACAACCCCCATTACAGATCCAAAACAGTCGCAAAAGGGACCATATTTAAAATCATAAAATACGCAGTTGAGAACGAGAAAAGCATTGCAGACAAAGAGCGAGACATCTTCTCTAAATCAGTTTCACTATTGGTTTGGCGTAGAGATAATCTAATCACGAGAAACTGCCTTGAAACGAAAGGCGGTAGAAAACTGTGCAGTAAAAGAGACCAAATCGATGACATATACCATTCTAAGCACAGCGCTATCAAACGGAATGAGTGCCTGGAAGAGATAACCAGACATGGCCAAAAAAATTAATTCACTATTTACTGGGTGCCAGGTTATGTGGGTGTAGAGGGAAATGAGAAAGCCAATGAAAGGAAAGATTTGAAGACTCCATTCGCTAGATCAGAACTTTTCTGCGCACTCAGACCGCAAGGAATTCAAGAGGAAAAGGATGAAAAATGCAAAATTTAAAGTTTATGGGTAGAATACTCTGGCGAAAAAACTTATCGGAAACTACGTCCAGATGTGCTCGGCGTGCGTAGGAATCAAGAGCAACTGGCTAGGCATTCTAATAATATTTCTTAACCTCATCATCATTTTCCAATGGCCCGTTTATCCACTATGAGGGTCGCGGCTTAAGGGAGCTTAAATGGACTCTGCACATTTCCCGATCTTCCGCCATCGACTCTAAATCGTGAAGGGATATCCCCATACAGGTAGAGGTGAGATTTCGAACTGGTCCAGCCATCTCATCCTTGGCCTAACCAGAAGACGCCAACCTAATGGCACGTCTTGGAAATCGAGTTGAGGACATGCGTTTATTTCACTTTTTAGTCATTGCAGAGCAGACTTAGGGAACTAGGAATAGAGAAGAACGGAAACTGCAGATTCTGCAGCGATGCCAAGGAGACACCATCACATCTCATTAGGAACTATGGAGCATTTATCCATGACTATATTCCCATGCCACTCCTGCTATCCTACTACGTATTGGGACGATTTAGAGGTTAATAATTTAGCTATACAAATTTTTCATGTCTGAATATTCTTGCTAACGTTGTTCAAATTATGAAATACGCGGCAAGTTTGTATTCTTTCCTTCAAGAAAATGACGGTTTCTAGTGACAAAGTTATGAAGAAAAATAATGTCAATACAAAAAAAATTAAAGCGGAAAAAAAAAACATTTATCATGTACATATGTACAACCACACTTTGCTAAGAAAAACAAGTATTCGCAATAAAAAAACAGATCTAAACACAAATGTCCAACAAAAAACGATCAAAATGTATTCCCGTACGTGCCAAACACGACAGAAAAGGAGAAGTAACGAGTAATTAATATTTCGCAGGCTAACTTGAATTTTTTAGGAGAACTTTCCCTGATAAATGGTTAAAAATCGAAGCTGTAGAATGTAAAATGGGTCTATCGACTCCTTGATATTGTCGCTTTCGGTGCAAATCTCTGTTGACTTTATCACATTGCTGGTACGCTTCCAATCCATCAGGAAGAATACTATCTTCTTATCTTATTTTGTTTCGTATGACTTCTTCTACCCGTAAGTAGACTTAAGGGTATAATCTCCACAATATCCTGAAGTTGCAAAAACCCTCTATTACCAACCATCCATCGAAATAATCCTTCCATGGTTAAAAACCATTTTGACGGATTGTCTGGAACTTATCCACATTGTGGACCGATGTGGAAAAATTTCACATGAAAATCCAAAGAATCGCCGAGCTATGTATATTTCAGCCTTTCTTGGTTCCTATAAGGAACTTTGAAGAGATCAATTAATATCTATCTGCGATCCCGCATAAACCCGATATTGCTTTCACTGTCCGTACATGCGTACTGAAGTAGCTTTAAACGATGTCCAACCAGAATCAATTACTGACGTACTCTGAAATCTTCTTTATAATCGACTCATTATAAAGAAGTCTAATAAGGCAGCCTTTCGTCCCGAACATCCCAAGCAAAAATTTAGAAGAAATGTTTAAGTAAACCTCTCAACAAGTGCCGCGTTAAAGAACGGGAGAGTGATTAAAAGCAATTGATACGCTTACTTTTACGGTTGGCTCGTAAATGGAATGCATAGTTGGCACAAGCATCCTCTCAGACAAGCTGAAAATATCGAAAACCTTTTTCCTATCTTTCACGTAAAGCTCTTTGCATTCCGCGAAGCTTGCTTCTATTATCTTGATCGATAACCAAGTCGCCATTAAAGCGTATTTATCAACCAATCAGGCATTCGTACTAGAGCCACTCTAACCTGAGTCCCAGAACACAGTAAAATCAAGCGTAACGAAAGCGCTGACGAACTGGCTAGTGGGTGTGGGGTGTCTGTCCTTAATGGCTCACTATCACTTTTTAGCGTTGGTCAACTAGTGGTGGAATAAGCTTACTAACTGCGTGACATCAAGAAAGACGTGGCCTGGTTATATAATATCAAACCGAAAACAAACGAGCTACTAACCAGATCAAGACCAGATATTGCAAAAATCGTAGCCTCTAGCACAGGCCACTTGCCAATAGGAGACCAAGCTCACAACGCCTTCCGCCGTAGTTACAAGTATAACAGCGATCCCTATACACAAAGCCTGCTTCCTGGCTATGTCTCTTATTCCAAAAAAAAAAACCATGAAACTTCTTGCGATTGAAGACCACGTCCCCAAGGTCAGAAATGTTTACTCATATTGGAAATTCCTTGACATGCCGACAAACTTGCACGCCTTATCTCACAACCGCCAAACAGAAAATATTTCCCAACAAATCCGTGAAATAAAAACTATAAACCAATAAACTCAGAAAAACTTTATCGTCCCCTTGACAGTAACACTAAAACGACTATTACATCACCGAAAAAAAAAACTGGAACAGCAGGCACCCTCAGAAAAGGAATGACATCTGCATAAGACGACCACCACCTGCAAGATCACATAACCATAGCAGCTGAGATCTCAAATTCATGCAAATTCGTTCATTCCACCCTAAACCCTATCATACATTCGCACGATGCGATGTATTGGTTGAACTACTCAGCCTTCAAACTGTCAAACAGAACGTTTTTACACGTTTTTTTATTTATTTATTTTTTTTTTATAAATATTTACAACAAAAGGCTGACAACATCATTTCGTAGTTAAAAAAAAAAACCGAACCCCTTCTCAGTCGATCACTGGGTAAATTTATCAGAGTGCATGCCTTAGCTATGCAAATATTTATTCATCTTAAGTGTTCAGCAGTTGGTCTTACGAAATCTAAAGCTTACGGAAATAAATGATTAAAACGATCATCAGATACGAGTAGTCCTGTGGTCTCTGCTGGAGCCAATATCCAAGTGAACTCCGGTGATTTACTCAGTGGAAAAATATTTACTTTACGTGTACGGTGTACACCATTTACTCACTCACTTTTTTATTTCTTTTATGATTCTTCACGCTATTTTTGTACTTTTTTTTCCGAAAATTGTTTTTTACTTGAGGAAAAAAAACACACAACACTTTTCCAACGATCGAATGCTTTCACTCAACGAAAACTCGAGTAAATTCCCGGAAACACTATGGCGAAGACTAAAACGCGTCGGCACACCCGTTTCTTTTTGGTGCAACAATTAAATTCAAAGTATTTCCACGAATATTTTGGAAATCTAAAATCAAAACAAATCCAAAAATAAAACAAACGATCGAGATACCCCGTACGCGATAGAGTAAACAACCTCACCCAATCGGAGGCTTCTGAAAGACTGTCATCAACCGCACCAGCAACGACGGCTATCTTTTAGATTCATTTTTTTTTATTCGCCAAAGAATGGAAAAAAACGGGGAAAAAATTACTCAACTCAAACTAGAAATAGTTGTATTTTAGAGAAGCCGCAGCTAAATGTAAAAAAAACCGATTGCGTGGACCTCGTTGCAACGCTGGCTGTCATTTAATCAGTGAGCAGTTGGCAAACATGGACTCGTGTATCTTATGTGAGAACGACTGTCTATAAAGCGTCTGCAAAGATTCTGCTGATAAGTGCTGTCACGAACAGCGGGGCTCAAGGGGTGCCAATTATGCTTTTTTGCTTCAACTGTCAACCGCCAAAAGGCCATGCACGAAGCAAGCGCCCAGAAAATGTTTGAGTGGATTGGGTGTGAATAATACTCAAACCAATCGCAACCGATCGCAGTGGTTGCGATGGAGCTTGTAGCGATAAGAATACACAAATTTGCATTTTCTCGTTTGGACGGTGTGCAAGCGACAGACCCCGGAGAAGCGGTGTAAGAGTGTAGTGTGGGTGCCGTGCACACTTGACTCAATCGCGAAGCCGGGTGGACGAGAAAGCATGGAAAAAATACTCAAAACGAGCACAGTGCACAGCTTCGGTGGGCTCTTTGTTTTGTGGTTGATGATAGGTGGGATTTGGGTGAGGAAGCGAAGGCACTTTTGAGAAAGTTATGGAAAACCGATCGCGTTGGCGCGTTATCGCCAATATGTCATCATTTTGAACACGTTCCTTCTGTTCTATAAATACACAGAATGATTGAGACGAAAAATCTATAATTAGCTAGAAATTTGTTTTGTTTATCAACGGAGTAGAATTTTTTTATAAGTGGTCATCGTGACTTTAGTGATTAGTATGTTTGAATGCTGAGCGTGGTGCGAACCTCGTGTTAGAATTTTTCCTTTTGAAAACTCTAGAAAGACTACTAGATACATATGAACGTGTGTATGAATGTGGATAACTACATATCCAAATTAAGTAATGCGTACATGAAGGATAAACCCGTAGTTAGGATCCTTTACAGAGTGATCTACACGATCGAGAAATCGTAGCACGTTGCTTTTCTCCACATCAAAGAGACCTCAACAATACGAGCACTGAAGCGATCTTAAACAGTAAGATTGGTCACATGCTTAAATCACATGTCACCAATTCGACACTAGGTAATGAAAAGAGTAGGAAGAGAATCATTCGAAGCATCCACTCGATCACTGATCTGCCTTATATAACTAGAAAAAATCGTCATGCTGATGACGTCGCCATTCCAGGTAAATACCGGGTAAAATTCAAACCCAAACTTGGCTAAATACCCAACTACCTACTATAACTAGTTATCGGTTGGGCCAAAGAACAGGATTTGGGTGTTTCCGCCTCCAAAACAGGAGCGCTATTTACAAGAAGAAATTCGAACGTTTGATGGTTGGATGTAGACAATGTGGTGGCAGGAATCCGCACAGATATTAGTGTCCTAAAAAATGGTTAAAAATCCAGACGATAGTATCTTATATCCGATCTTGCGAGTGTTCCCTTTTAGGTACTACATACAGACTAATATTGCAATCGTCAGACTAAGGATGTGACACTTACTTATGGTTTTAGCCATCTCGGGGATATTCCCCCACAGGCTAAGTGATCTGATGAAGCTTTAGATACACTAACCAGATAAACTGACAACTCCGTCTGTTCATGGAAGCTATAAAAAAACTAAAGATCCAACATAAACACTTGCAGATCCACACTAGATTGACCCGTGCTAGATTGAATAAAATCATGAAGACTTATTTCCATAAATAGAAAGAACTTGAGCTTCGGCATAGAAGTAATAACGGCCCACTACTTGCTAGGAAGGCATGCCACTTGAAGGGAAGTCCCTTCGGAATCTGCTGAGACGAAGAAGAAGAAAAAAATCAATTTACACCTTTAAGATACCTTTCCCAGTACTAGCTTTATTAAGATAAACACCGCGGTCATAAAACCGATGGAATGCGCTAAATAAATCCATAAACCGTGATAAGCTGTATAAAATCCATCGATAAGCTCTGAAGCAGTGGAAATTCTGTTTCATTTGACACCAATTGACATCTTTGGCGGGCAAATGGCTGCCGTTCGTCTCAAAGCAATCTCACAGTGGTCCAGTAAAACCATACCCATACCCAAGATAAATTTTGACAAAACCTTCGAAGTTATTATCCCCACCAGATTATTCTGGGAGGAGGAAGCATACCCAAAAGACAAGTCGATTCAATTCGACATTGAAAGATCAAAGACCAACAAAGGGTCAGGTGGAGGATTTTTTTCTGATGGGCTTAATCTTAGCCTCTCTTCCCATCTCCAAAATCATTGTAGTGTGTTCCAAGCGGAAATAATGGCGATTGGTGAAACATTATCTTGGCTAAAGAAAACGTGATATCCGCATGTTTTCGAACACCCAAATAACAATCAAGTCCTTGAAATCACTCTCTACATATTCACTAGTAGCCCCAGATTATCATTCGTCTCTTGTAGAAATTGCAGAGCAGTTCAAAATTCACCTATGTTGGGTGCCGGGGCATAGGGACATTCCAGAGAACTGTAAGGCTGATGAACTCGCCAGATATGAAGCAAATATGCCCATTCTACTAGAATACGGTTAAAAATTAAGCAAAATGCTCACGAAAAGGGACATCTTAGGTGATACAGCGTTTTTAGCGACAGAACAGATTTGGCCAAAGCTGCATCTCTAAGCTCTAAGTATTTGATTTCTCTTAATAGATCGCATATTAGCACTCAATTGACACTGTTAAATACTCTAGCATGCCACAAGGCTTGATGTTTACTTTAATTACTGTATGGACAAATAAGAGGTTGAGACTGTTCTCCACATTCTTTGCACCTGCCCTGCTCTCTCAATAAAAACTCACTTATTTGCCTTCTTCTACAATGATCTAGGTGATCTAACCAATACCCTTCTTCTAACCCCAACCCTTCTCACCACACATCCCTTCGACACAGTAATCTTCTCCAATAGCCACTTGAGGGGAATTAAAACGGAGAGAGATTCTGACCCTTCCAAACCAACCAAATCTGTGCCATCAGGTTGGACTAAGTCTGAAATCTCACCTTTATTCGTAGGGAGATCACTCCTGGTGATTTATGTAGAATCGATGGCGTAAGATCGGGAGATGTGGAGAGTTCACTTAAGCACCCTAAGCTCGCAATCCTCCTAGTGGATAGGCGGGCCATTGGAACCAAGCACTGTCAGGTCTCTCATACGCCCACCTCGTTCATAAACGTTCTAATATTTCTCACAGTAGACACGGCACTCTGGCACGGTCAAATGGTGTCACAAAAGACCAATCTGCTTAGTCACCTTATCTTACCTCAACTGCTGTCCAACCACAATTTTTAGACTCCAAACGTTATTCAAAACTTCTTGAGAAATAGAAATGTTGGATAGTTTAAGAAGACAGAACCTTTTTTCAAAAGTAAGGGATCCCAGTATTAACAATAAGGATAACAATGGATCAAGCTCGATTCCAGTTTGATGGGGAGGCTAAGAATTTTTCCATATGTCAACGCAAACTCTCACACAGAAATTCGTTCATCTAGCTATTAGGTCTTTTTTCAACGCGTCGTTGACACGCTCTAAGCACATGCCTACTTCAAAGCACAATTCCCATCATGCAGACAAGCAACTCAAACATTAACTGGCGAAAAGTAAATATTCCGCCATCAAGCATCGCTGCATGTGCTGTGCACCCTTAAGGTATTTCCTGTGCAAAAAGTAAACACTGTTCGGCAGTTCCGACAATTCCGACAATTTCTAACAATTTCGCAAAGTACTAGTTGAATGAGTGTAACTAAGCAGAATGAATGATGCATAGTTCAAATCTCGGCGCCAATTTTTGTTTCTTTAAACGTTTTGCTTTTATTTCAATCACATCAACTCAAACACAACCCCTCTTCGCTCTCGAATGTGTTTGCTACCCCCTTTGTGTACTTTCACCCCACACACAGAACACATTCCTCCTGTTACTCGCCCACCCTACTACGAGAAATTATGTCCCAAACAGTGGACTATACATGCATCTTTTTCTCCTTTACTATTTACCTTTGATAAGGGTCCTCATAAAACAATTAACTGATGCGATTACACCCGATAAACTGCTTCCAGTCGAGTGCTATAAATAGCAGAGTTCGTCAAATAGACAAAAATGTAGAACGACTATCAGCAGAGAAGACGCAATTAGACCCGCGCGTCCCGATAAAGAGCGGACGCACTCACATATTCGTAGATTAACAAGCTCCCCCAATGCCAGGCCTGATAATGAGTTTCAATTGAAGCGCATGTGAACGCAAGGTAATTTGTCAATTTGTTTGAAATTATATTTATTTTCGCACAATGACCGAACTCAATAAACTATAAAAAGCAAATAACTGATTAATGATGTCGATAAGATATATTTTGTGGTCGGCCATGTGACCGACTGGGCGAAAGACAGTAATTAATCAAGGAGAGGGCGACCAATGTGCATTTTAATAGCTGATTGCGAATTTTCGATTAAAAGTTGTATGAACTGATTTGGAGTTATCTGAAAATAAATTTGCGGTGATAGCGGTTTTCTATCTTTCACTCCATCGGTGGCAAAGTCCTTACGTAGCTCCCCAGCCTACGAACATTTATGATTGTTTGATTATAGCCAGTATGCTGGATAACTGTCCGTTGAAAGAAGAATGCACATCACTTTAAGCTGACTACATATATTTGCTTGACCTACATATATTTGTCAGTAAAACTATACAGGAAACAGGTCCTGACGATGCCTTAGCGAAATAAGTGAGAAGGACCTACCTCATACCACCAAGCACCATAATTCTATACTTCTTGTCCTGTCCTGCAACCTTAAAGGTTTTATTAGTATATCCTGAAACCCTTAATCTTTAGACTTATACCAGAACATCATGAGCTGTTAAAATATCACTCAGGTCTTAAAGCCTCCAGATCTTGAAACATCTCTTCATTCCTTCTTAAGGTGATGGCAAAGATGTAAAACCACCATATTCGTGATTTCATTTTGAGAACGAATCAACCTCCATAGGTTTACTAGGTGTCAATATAGACTCACTTAGGCAGAAGATCCATTGTGATACCCAAAAAATTCCCCGTGATCGGACCTCTAACTGTGGAACCACTTCCAAAGATTTGCTGATAAAGGAGAGGAGATTTCGAAAAGGGTACTGACCTAAGTCATGATAAAAATAAATAAATAAATAGCTGGCGCGACAGCTCGGGATGAGCCAAGACTTAACTTCTCGCAACTATTCATTGTGCGTGGAGGATTTTTCGCACGAATAGAAGGGACCTGCAATTCTTCAGTGACTCCGAACAACGAATTGAGGAGCTTTTTCATTGCAAATTATATTCCCGGAAGTTTGTCATTCTCCGACGAGAGGTGGTGCCCCGAAAAATATTCAAATGAAGATGTCTCGATCTTTCACCATCGATGAGGGAGATATCACCATACGGGTAGAGATGAAATTTCGGACTTGGTCCAACCATCTCATCCTGGCCCTATTCAGGGGACGACTACCTGATGACACGGATTCCATGCAAGCCGAGTTGCAGGCATGCGTTTAACTTGCCCAAACCTTCGAAATATGGACATTTCCGTTCGAAGACGTAGCTTTTCGATATTGAGTACCTCGCGTATTATGGTGTTCCCAACACGATCTCGGCGAGTCAACCCAGCAATACAACGAAGAAATCTCATTTAGGCAGTTTGTATCCTCATATTCACCTGAACACAGCTTTTACAGTTTGTCCATAGAGATTGAATGGCCCTCAGAAGAGCGTCGTCAATCCCATACTCCTGCAGTACCCTTCAGAGTTTACCTCGAGGAACCCAATCATATGCTTTCCCCAGATCCATAAAACCACTGTAGATAGTTTTGACATACTCTCAGCCTTCTCAAGCACTATTCTAAGAGTGAATAGCTGATCGATTGTGCTTCTAAGCGGACGAGAGCCGCACTGCTCATCGCCTAAGCTGGACTCAACTACAGCTCTGTTTGCTAGGTGTTTTACCGCTTTCCTAGGCCAATTTAATGGCCCGAGGGAGCCATTTCACTTCCTCTTCCCACACCAGTAGATTTGCCGACTTTTAGCGCTTTAATCGCCAAAGTGACCTCCGCTACGGTGGGAGTATTCTCCGCCCTACTCAAAACCATGGATGGGTCTGCCATCCTCAGTGCCCTGTTCGGGATTGAGTAGCTCCGAAAAGTGCACGCCCCATCTGCGCAAGATCTCCTTCTCATTGGAAAGAAGTACACCATCTTTGGATTTAACTCCTTCAATGATATTAAACTTTCTTCCTCTGAAGCGGATGGTCTGCCAGAACACCTTGTTTGCAGATTTGTGATCATGGTCCAATTTCTCGACGAACTCCTTCCAAGACTGCTCCTTAGCTGCTTTAACAGCTCGGTAGTAGGTTCCTCGCGCCTCCATGTACCGAGAAGCTGAGTCCCCCAAGTGTATCCACACCTCGAAGGGTCTGAACTCTGGGTGTTTTAAACCACGCAGTTCTTTTCTCACCACCAGCTGCCCCACCAAGCCGCTTCACTCCTCAAACATCTCTCACAGGGGCAATGACTGCTTTTGAAAACAACTGCCATTCTTCCGCCACATTGGTCGGAATATTTGGAATTTGTTCAAACCTTTCGGATACCTGCTGGGAAAAACTCCTCCCGTATCTCATCGTTCGGCAAACTTTACCACCGTATCTGTGTCAAAAGCCTTGGTTATCGCTTTGGTAGGACAAGTACTGTGTCGTTGAGATACAATTTGCACAACACGAGCTTAGACAGTAACAAGAAAAGCGAGCTCTCCATACCTCTCGACCTTCCACCACCGGCTCTAAAACATCAGGAAATATCCCCATATGGGTAGAAGCCAGATTTCGGACTTAGTCCAACCATCTCCTCCTGGGCCTACCGAGAGGACGCCTTCCTGATGAGACGGATTATATGGCAGTCTTGGAAGCTGAGGTAGGGGCATGAGTTTAATGTGCCAAACCATCAAAGCATATACCTTTTCGTTTGAAGAAGTACCGAAGAAGTGTTCCTTACTCAATCCCGGCGAGTTAGCCAAGCAGCACAACTAAAAAATTTCATTCCGGCGGCTTGTATTCGCGACCTTATTGTAGATCGTCATGAATAAAAAAAAACCCCGGACTTTGGGTCCACTGTGCATACTGGATTCGTGGGTTATTTTTCTGCGGAAGATTCCGCATTGCTGGTGTTCACTGCGCTCAGCAGCAAACAAATACGAGCGAGAACTGTCAAACCTAATACACTTCGCGTGCTTCTACTTCGTGACCTGATGTATGCAGGAATATTTTCAATAAATAATAATAAAATCGCAACTTCTTAAGAAGCCCAGATACATTTGAAAAATCCCCCCGGACGTCCCGGGTACCCATCAAAGGAGAAAAGTGTCCGGATAAGACGGATGGCAAGCCTAGCTTTAAGTCGCATGACTTGGCGGAGTCTTTCCGAACAAGTTAGTTGAGAGCGTTTAATTTTTTGAGTACACTCACACCTCAATATACGGCCTGATTTTGTGAAACATATTTAGACCGTTAATCGAGGTATGAGTGTATGGGGAAAATATTTTGAGAAATGGGTTTGGCAGTATTGGTCATCATCATCGTGGTTGAATGGTTCGTTCTATCTGACAATGAAAATATTCTTAAACTCCCAGTTTTGGCATTCAAAACGGTCAGTGTCCATTTTTATTCCTAACGCCAATTCAACAGAAAGTCATGACATGCATAAGAATTAATCACCTAATTTAGCTTTCATTTGAATTATATCATAAAATATACACGTAGTCAAAACTTATATCATGATCTTGTGATGTTTTATTACTAAAGCCTTTTCCAAACTTCGAAGAGCGTCCAAGGATTTTCAAAGACTAGTGTAGGATTGTGTGGATATGATTTTCTTCTTAATTCGCAAGAAAATGTCAAAAACGTGTAGGATTTAGTTAATTACTTTTTCAGTTTGCTCCTGGTGGGTGTGCAAAGGTTATGACATACATCCTCAAAGGAATACCTTACAAAAAGATTAGACATATATCTAACAGACAGCTCTTTGATTGAATTTAATTATTATTAAACAAGATTCCTCACATTTGACATTACTCTTGTGAAAATCACAGGGAATTACAGAGAACTATTAAATGTTGAGTACAAATCCTTGAAGTGGTTCTTATAAAGAAAATTTAAAAATAAATGTTAGACAAAGTTAAATTTAACCAAAAAAACAATCTAATAAAAGTACTTCATGTATTATTGCTTTTTTCACATGATCCTTTTGTAAATTATTTTTTATCCCATATCTACGCCGTGGCGCAGTAGTTAGTAAACTGCCGTGTAAACTGTAATATCCACTGAAAATTCGTCCCGACACCATCGTTCGTCAGGAAATGACAAATGACGGCACAGCAAAGGCAAAAAAGGTATCTCCAGCGATACTATGAATACCCTCTCAAGTGACTCGATACAGAAATTAACAAGACGAAAACGGAGACACCACCATTCGTCGCAAGAAAAGATTCATATCCTAATCCTTCCTTTACCAAACGACAAGCTAAAGCATTTCCTTCACAATCTGAACCCGAAATTTTCGGGTGACGACTGGAAGATACTTCAGTGTATTATACAGTTAATAAGATAGGAAAGCCAACCGCACCACTGACAAAAATTAGTGTTAACATTGGCTGCTTAGGGAACGAAAAAGCTGACGAATTGGCAAGATTGGGGTCGGCTATGAACATTAGCAAAGCGGATACATCTGTAATGCCATCGATAGGGAGATTGCATGGGATAATAGACAACATAGTCGCCGTGGCTCAGTGTTTAGTGCGTTGGACTGCTGACCGAACGGCACACAGTGGTTCAAGTCATATGAGAGCGCGGAAATAATTCATTATCTCTGAAAGTACTGGACCGATTTTGATGACATTTTCGCCAAAGCACATGTATTTGACTGTAATTCATATTACTAAAACAATAAAAAAAAAATTTTTTTTTTAACAATAATTTTTATTTTTTCCCTAAGGGGTAGTAGAAGAACGCCAAGAAAAATAGTCTCGCTCTGCTTCCAGTGGTATGGGATTATCCTCCGTCCTTTCCTAGTCACTAGAAAGCCACTTTAATTTACCCAAATAACAGTTAAATAGCGCGGCACCAATTAAATTAATCGCAAAAGTAAATAAGTAGAACCGAAAGTGATTATTTGATCTTAAAGCCGAACCCGCAGGTCTCTGCAGCTGGAACCTGCTTGCTAATATAACTAATAATAAAGTGCATCAATGGAGCCATGAATCAGCTAACCACTCCCCGCCGCACGTTTTGTACAGTTAACAAAAGACAGGGCTTGTGTTAAAAAGGTACGCCTATGTTTATCTCTCGCAGAGCAGAAAATGGTTCATGGTATTATTGAATTCTTGCCTAAAATAATTTATTTATTATCTGCTTAATAAAATATGATCAACTTTTTTTTTCTTTAATAACTTTAACTACAAAAAATTTTTCTTCATACATCATGCAATTATTTCTTGAAATCGAACGAATTTTTTTCTTTTGACTTCAGACCCAGTTTTTTCTGCAATGTAACGGTACTTTCAAAAAATGCCAGTCGATTTTAATTCCCTGACTATTTTATCATGAAATTATAATAACAAATATTTCAATATACAACATTCGAAATGTTGATTTTTTTCCGTTTCTGCACCACTGTGCGGCGTGGGTTGAAACTCCAGCCATATCCACCGAACATTTTTCGCAGCACCAGCCCAGCCATCGGGGAATGACAAGCCTCCGGGAGTATAATCTGTCATGAAAGAGCTTCTCAATTCGCCGCTCAGAGTCGGCTATAAATTGTAGGTCCCTTCCAATCATGTGAAGTATGTAATACGCACAACATGAATGGTTGCGAGAAGCTAGGCCTTGGCTCATCCCGAGCTGTCGCGCCAGCCATTTATTTATTTATTTTCAATAGAGAAAGAAGTTAATTCCTCCTGGTTATCCAGAGAGGATTGGCCCATCACTCGGACGTTATGGCGGAAATTAAATAAAACAAAAACAAAGTGCTTTCTGGCACTGGACAGATTCTCCAACCGCACAGTCACTGCAGTTATCACAAGACACTGCGCTATCGGAGTCATGCTCCACAAGTAAAAAATCGAATCCAACGATTTATGCAGAAGCTGCGGAGATGAGGAAGAAATAAAATCAATCCAACATCTACTGTGTCACTGCTCCGCCCTGCAAGAACGACGTCTACACGCACTATGTTCTTTGCAAGCATAGCAGAGGTAACAGACTTATAGTTAATGGACCTACTCAGATTCATAAACAGCACGAACTGGTTCAGCAAACAGCCAACAATAGGATAGGTCCTTAGGTTATCACGGGAACCATATTGCAATTCCTATAACATAAAGAGGGTACTTACAATGGACCTCCATGCCTCCGAGTGAACATGATGAGGTCTATCTATCTCACACTCTACGTAATCTAACCTAACTTTCACTGCCTATTGAGAATACCAAGGTTAATGCAGAAGGCAATTTCCATAGTCCAAGGTAAATTGGCATAACATATGTAAGATATGGAACACCTAATGCTTCATCGGAATATGAAGAAAAGCTACTTCTGATAGAAAAACAACGGGTGCGGACTTAGTCCCAGACAACACAGTCGACACTAAAGAAATTTTCGACACAATACTATTGCAACAATAAAAAATAATCAGCGCCAACGAAAGAGAAAATGCAAGGCAGTGCTGCATTTTACAAACGTCCATATGGCTGAGGTCGATGAAACTCTCAAGGAGAAGCGTACCTTCAAAAAATTTACCTACTGAGGTGTGGACTGGGATCAACTCCTCGACATGCCCAACCACTTGTGGAACTGCTGCACAATCCTGCTCACAGGCTTTTCTAACGCGGTCTAAAGCGTAAGCCAATGACACTCATCAAAAAATTTAGGAAGGCCAATAAAAAGGCCCACCAAATGAGAAGTCAGAAATTGTCAAGACACACTTGAGGAACATGATTATTGTTGCAGAGATGACTGGATCCATCATTGCTGTCTACAATGACAAGGACTTCAGTCAGGTTGAAATCAAACCAGAAATGATTGGACACTACTTGGGAGAGTACTCGTTCACATACAAACCTGCCCACCACGGTAGGCCCGGTATTGGTGCCCCCCACAGCTCTGATGATGAGGTTCGTTCAAAAACTGTAAAAACTAAAGAAACAAGCACCTGAGGGTTGGGTGGGGTCTACCCCTTTTTATCTTTAAACATTGATAAGAATAAGAATGAGGAAATGTAGGAGCCAAATACCGCCTCCCTTCTGCAGTTTTCGAAAGATTTGAGGGAACGTAATTTCTGGGATAAATCGTTAAATCTCAATAAATTTGGCTACTTTATTCTGAAATACACATTTATCTGGATCATCTCCTATTAATTGTGAAGTCAACGCACGGATGCATAAAACAATGTTCTAATGAATCGACAAATCTTTTCGAATCCTTAGATGTCTAATCATGTCATCAGATCTTACTCTAGAGGGCAAGTGAAATTGAAAAAACCCTTTGAAAAGAAAGGTTTCCACACCAGTCGACTGAAAATCAATAAATTTAACTTCCATTCAAGGTCAGGATAAAAATCGTTCACTTAAAATGTTCACGAGTGACTGCAGGAAGATTCCAATTGATTGGGCACATGACTAAAAGGAATTTATTCTTTTAATAATTTCTTGTGAACATAACATCCTTCATTAAATATGATACGGTCCAGTTTGTTTGGAATTAACAACTTCCATTTGATTATGTTAGCAAACTTAATTCGAAGGACTTTTCGACGCATATTTACGAACCGCATTTCAATACCTTTGAACTAAAATATAATATATTGGGTTATTCATCATAAACTTTGAAGTTTAAAAATTACTTTATAGGAAACAGAAAAAAAAAGGATTACACCGGACAAATTGCTAATCAGGGAAAATATGTATTACGTATACGTAACCTTTTCAGATTACCATGCGAAAGGCTTAATTTTTGGGCGAGTTGATAGCATTTACGTACGTAGCCAATCCCATGGATTTATTTAAATTTACATATACCCTGGCACATATTTCATTAAACTAAGAGTAGTGTGAGCAGTGAGTTCATTTAATAATTTATCGGAGTGTAAAAACGGAGTTCTTATATAAGGCAATTAAACTTAGGTGATTGTCCTGTGTGTTAGATATTTCAAAAACTCGGATATAACTTTATACAATGTATATAATTATAATTTTTTTATTTAAACTTGGACGCCTGCTACTGGCTAAAGCTGTGACCTCAAAGATTTATCCGAACATATATGATCTTGGTAGAGCCTTTTCTGATATATTCGGAGTTGAGAACTTCTTTGTAATGAATGCACTGTCAGTGCCGAACTTTCACTGAAAATATGCCCGGTAGTTTCATCCTCTTCTTAACAGATACGGAACGCTGTCTCAGTAGATATTGACATAATCAGAAGTACGCAACGTGATGTCACTGGCGCGTTCGTGGGTATTTAGACGGAGGCGGCGAAGATGGGTTTAGCGGTTAATGAGGGCAAGTCAAAGTATATGCTGTCAACAAGAAAAGACACTCTATACCGACGTCTTGGACTGAACGTCACTCTAGACAGATATAACTTTGAGTTAGGTAAGGACTTCATCTACCTAGGCTCCACTATCAATTCGGACTAAGACACCAGCGCCGAGATCAAACGAAGAATAAATCTTGTCAATCACTGTTTCTTTGGGGTAAGAAGGCAATTGAGTAGCAAAGCCCTCTCTCGAACGACTAAAGTGACCCAGTATGAGACCTTAATCATCCTAGTTCAGCTCTACGGCGCAGAGGCATGGACTCTGTCAAAAGTGGATGAGGTTGCTCTTGGCTGTTTCGAGAGAAAAATTCTTAAGGTGATTTTCGGTCGTGTCTGCATAGACGGCAATTGGAGAAGGAGACACAACGAAGAACTGTACAGCAACATCGACTTAGCTAAAAGAGTGAAGGTCCAACGACTTAGGTGGCTGTAAAGAGGATGGGCACCAATGTTCCGGCGCGAATCCACACCCGAGGGACAGTAGAGGAAGACCGCGACTCAGGTGGCGCATGCAAGTGGAAGGGGATCTTAACCAACTTTTCTTGCGAAACTGGAGGCAGTTGGCTTATTAGTTGAGGCCCAAGTCCACCCCGGACTGTAGCGTCACCTTAAGTAAGTAATTAAGCTTTCAGGCTTCAATTTATTTACATTTACCGGATAGGTAAAAACCACATCATCCGTCTAAAGTTTCCACCATTAAGACCACAACAATCTTAACACTCCAGCGACTTTATTCAGTCATTGCGGAAATATTTCCATGAGCATCGATTATTCGTACCCCCACCAAACGAATTGTCAGTAAAGTGATCATACGTCAAACTTTTAATGGAAATTTCCAAAAGGCTTATTACTCCAACGTGCCGAGGCGCATTCATCACCAAAATCCATCAATAAATTGCCCGACAGTTATAGAACATACCTAGACGGCCAAATGTTTGCCTACCTATAAATAAAAATTGGATTTTCTCACTTCGGGGGTGGAGAATGCAGAGATAGCGTTAGCGCCACCACTCTAACCGGTATTTGACCACGGAATCCAGACTATCTGCGAATGGAGGCGTTAATTGAAGTCTTGTTTGCTCTCATTAAAGCCTCGTCGAGTGATAATTTGTATGGTTTTACTTGTGCGTTGATTACCACTATTGTGGTTAAATGAAATTATCGCATTCGAGATACAAATTTACTTAGCTAAACACGTAATTAATGACGGGTGAATAATCGTCATGCAAACAGGCAATTACTCCACGGAAGCTACTTTATTTGCATAAAGACTCTGGCAAGTGGCTCGAGGCGATAAGGTGAAGTTGGCCTATAAAAGTGATTTTTCTTTTCTTATTTATGTTAACGTTTCTAGTGTTAGTTCTTAAACAAGAAATCAAGTCAGAAGGATTTTGCAGAATACTAACGATTTTCTTACGGGATTTCGCAGAATGAAATCAATTTCGTTCAGAGTTCGACATATGTGTAATGACAGATAAGGCTCCCCAGTCCTCACAGGTAAAGCGAACAAACAACCGAGATGAAATCGCAGCGATCTCGTACGCGGAATATGTTTCAAACTAGTGTCATGTTAGTTCCCCTGATCATGGAAAGAGGCTTATGCATTTAGGCTACCAGCAGTGGCCTGGAAGCTAATTCACACTCGCCGGCATGATTGAAGCCACCATTGCACTAAAACCTGACGACCTACTAAGAATGGATTCAGCCCTAGACCGAGCGAAAGCGGACGGTACGGCCAAATCTCCACTCTGCAATCTAAGACCGAAAACTGCACAAAAAAGCTTAATAGGAGCAAATAACAGTTGGAAATCGCTAACCACCTGAGAAATATAAGAAAAGTTATGGCCAAAATATGGCAAACCAAAACGATTTTACAAAAAGACAGGGAATCTCTGTCGAGCCTGGTGGAAGTGCTTACTGGCCACAACATGCTAAGAAATTAATAATCACACAAAGAAATTACACCTGAATGATGACGATACATGCAGGGGATACGGTGACGAAGAGGTCCATAAGGACACAGACCATTTTTTCTGTCACTGCCCATACCTCTGTCAGATAAGAGGTATAGTTGCCTAGTTGCCTAGGGTTCTATTCCTCCGATTATGTCGACGAACTTTCTTAAAACCGCAGAAGGAAATATCATGGATATCACAATGAGTCTACATAGACCTAAGTGTGATGAGGTAATCTTCATCAGCCCACAAACCTAGGTAGGGAAGGTGGCTATCCATGCGAGCCACAGACACACGTATGCCAAGGCAGGCCCTTTCTGATGCCACTGGGATCCATACCCTAGGTGCCACTCCATCTGTTGAAAACATTTGGACCTCTTGATACAGCTGAGGATACTTTTGGCATGAGTATGAGATAATTTTCCCAAATTGTCGAAGTGATAGACTTCTAGATAGCGCTCCCTTCTTTGGTATAGGGCAGGACAGGTACAGAGAAAATAGAGGATTGTTTCTTCCTCCTCTTCGTCCCTGAAGCTCTTGCAAAAGTCCTTTGAGACAAGGCCCATCCTTCTGGCATGATGGCCGATACCGGTGCTGATGAGCGACCTTTTAAGCAAGATCAGACTTTTAGGTCAAGTGAGGACAAATCTAACCTAACCTAACCACTAAGCCACGGCGATCACATTGACTTCTAGACAATATCACCTGGACGACTAAGGAGTTGAAGAAGACTTACTTCATGAACTTGTCAAGAACGTCGTTAAGAGATAAATAATAGCCGGGAATACAAGCAGTGAATTAACAATTTACTCTGTAAAGTTTTGTTGGCTATTAAAATAAACTCTTGGTGAGCCATTAATTGTTCTGTGGAGTGAACGTTACACCGGCACTGGTTTATCACCGGCATAAATACAGAAAGGACCTGAATTCAACCTAACAGATGAAGAAAAAACATTTGCACAATCTTCCACCAACATTCTAAGCACCATACCAGGAAAGACTTCCTAATTAGAGTGGTGGTCAAATCAAGACCAAACAGTACTGATTACTTCGATACCAACAGGTCCAAATGGTCTGTGAGGCTAATGCAGGTATTTACTTATGGAGCTATGTACATATTACATATATGTGTATATTTGTATGTTACAGGCAAAGTCCGCAGGATGTTAAGATGTCAAAGTCTGCATGTAGGGCAAAAAAAAAAGTCTGCTCAAGGGAACGATAAAAGAAACCTTGTTATCCGAACGGACAGACAAGCCGCCATTAAGCTCTAACATTTCACAACCTATAGGCTAGAAACATGCATACATTATGTAGGTAACATTAGTTCCAAAAGATCGTGGGATGCATGCGCCAAAATTAGGCATACTAGGACCAAGTATGTTCCTACATTGTGGAAGTTTTGAAGGTAAAGCTAGATTGGAGCTTATAGAAACATAAAACTGGCACCACACTTAAAAAATTCAAAAACCATTACCTGTTCTGGTAAAAATTCAATGCTCCGGGGATGATGTCGAGTCCCCTGGTGTTGCTGATGGAAAAACCAAGTTACCCAACGGCACAACCTTCAACCTGAAGGGCCGGCTTTTTGATAATTAATTTAAGGACTCATTCTCCATCATCTATTTTTTCCAGGCCCACTTCTCTCTAGGCTCTAGAAATTATTGTTTCTAAACTTTAGGTGGTCGCTATGGCAGCAGTGTGTTGAACTGCTGAGAGACCTGCGTGGATACAAGCCCCGGCTATGTCCACCAAACATTTTTCGCAGCACCACCTCTTGTCGGGGAATGACAAACCTCTTAGAGTACCATTTGCCATGAAAAAGCTTCTCAATTCGCCGTTCGGAGTCAGCAATAAATTGTACATCTCTTCCATACGTGTAAAAAATGTATCACGTACCACATGAATGGTTGCGAGAAGCTAGGCCTTGGCTCATCCGGAGTGGGTTTCTCCAGCTAAGTTGTCCTCAGATATGTTTAGGAAATAAACGATCTATAGCAGTGAAAAGATGCTGCATAAAACTATGTATTCTGACGATCATGCTAAGGGACATGTTTAACGCATTAAAATTCCGAATAACTAAACTAGAGGCATGGTTGGAAAAGGAGTCCCGAAAATAGGGGGCAAATTGAAGATAATTCACATTAGTGCTCAAAGCAATAAAGATGACAACTAAACTTTGTAGGACTCTCAGGCGTAGCAGCAGTTAAATAAGTTCTCGAGAAATTGATGAAAGATGTGTAATTCCATCTGTTGCAATATCCTTCTCCATAGTTTACCTTCACTCACTTTAATATTTCCAAACAAAAGCCTACACTCCGCTCTAAGTGTTCTCACCCACTTCTTTGACATTAAAAAAGACAAATTTACTTCTTCGGGGTTGTCAGGTGTAGAACTCTTACATTCCTCCGAAGATTTATTAACCAAAGCATGAGATGTTGTAGGCGTTCATCACAGGATATAGATATATAAACTCAAACAATGAACTAACGCCCCTCACGCACCAACACCTTATTGTCTGCTATTATGAGGCCAAATTGGGAGAAGATGGATTTGTCTTGCTTGCGAGAAGTACCTAACAGTGGGAGCGTGGGTGACACCAAACATTGCTTTTCCTTCTACTTTTTTTTGTTGTGTTGTATGGTTTCCTTTTTAATCGGTGTAAACAGCGTGACACGTTTTCTTCATTTCATTTCCCTGAAGGTGATCCTTCTAGACTGATTAAGGCTCACCAGAATGTTAACATCGCGCAGAAGGTAGATAATCAGTTGAAGCACAACTGGAGTGTGGGTGAACATGATCCAAGTGCCGCTACTCATAAATGACATGTAAATCTGGAAATAATTCCCAACGACACAGAGAAGGAATAAATCTTTTCCCAGTGCGGGGTTACGTGTTGTAGTTATGAGAACTGTCTTGTAGTTGCGGCGCGTGTTCGGTTGTAACACATTTTCACTATCGATTTCCTGCTCTCAACCCCTAATCCATTTTGTATTGTGATAATTTTTGAATTGATTTTCACCAACTGGGCCACAGTGGAGTATGCTGCGGGCGGAACTAAATTAAGACGATTTTCTTGTTGAGTGTCTTAATCATAGAATAAACTAATTAATTATGTATTTTCCTTTTACTCTTCCAATAGGAATTATTGTATTGCCAATGTGAAACAATTGCTTTGCGATTAGTTCCTACCACGGCACTGAAACCATATTTACGTGGATATCTGTGGACGAGGCGTAACAATAAAATCAACGTTACTTCTGAGAAATTCGTCACGATGGAGAAGCAAAGAAAAATCCGAATCCACAACCGAGGGACGCAACAGTAGAGGAAAACCGCGACTCAAGTGAAGGGGGACCTTAATCTACTTGGCGTGCAAAACTGGAGGCAACTGGCTAAAGATCGAGCTGGATGGAGACGCTTGTTGGTTAAGTAAGTAAGTAAGTAAGTAAGTAAAGCAAAGACACAGGGCATTCTAGAATCCAAAGCTTAAATATAAAGAACAGGACTATTGGAAGGCTGTCAGTGGTAGCTAACGAAGGAGGTGTTAGGAGTGTTTCCACTAAAGCACTTTTCCTTGGAAGTGACTTGGCAGAAGGGTAAAACATTTTTGTAGCAGCACGCTGTTGCCGGATCTCAATATTCACAAAGGGACCCAGGAGGTGTCCTGATCAATCAACCATAAACCATGGTCGACACAAGACACTCCATATTCCATGTCCAAGGGTTCCGAGGTGTGAACATCGACTTGAACCATTGCTATTGTACGGCTGCTGGTATTCCAAACATTAGAAAGACGTCGAGGGGTTGCAATACTGTCAAAAACCCATCAACCGCTTCTAATGTGCTAGGTTTCGCTCGCCCAGCACGACGAATGCCAGCAAGCACGTGCCACGAAACAGAGGGCATACAGAGGGACGCTGGATAGAAGGACCAGAGCTGCTTGTGACCTCCAAGAAAATCGACTTCTCAGATGGAAAAAGAAGGACCACCAGAAGCATTTGTTTGAGGAAATAGAAAGATGCTACCGCGAGCATTGGGGATAAGAGTTTAACAAAAACGAGCATACTTCACTTTATTAAGAGTACAGGGTGGATTGATAGACCTAGAACCCAAGGTTGGATCATGGACCACAGCATAAAGGGGAACACAATGGACCAGTAGGCCCCCGTGGACGCGCAGTCATAAGACTGGGCACTTCCCCCATAACCTAACCTAACCTTAACAAAAACATGACAAGGTCACAAACCCGGACCCCCCCCCCCCCCCCCACCCCCCAAAGTCAACATAATAACAGAGTCGTAGTTGTGCTGATGAAGGGACCAGTGTAAGACAGTAAAACGACGGTGACGGTTTAAATCCCGCTGTTAAGTCAAATAAACCATTCGATCTAGGTGAAGTTAGAAAATAATTCCGTCCACGCGACCTGGACGAAGGGAAGATTCTTTATGCCTAAATCCAACAAAGCTGCTAAAACTTATAGCCGAGGTATTTAAAGGAGCGGGAGATGACTTTAATATTTCATATGGATTCACAAGGAAAAGACTACTCCACTTGACGCGGGCCTCTGTCAAACCAGCGGAAAATCGGAAAATTGAACTTAAGGCTGTACTGAGGTTTATCAACAGCCTCAATGTAACCTCCGTTTAAACCATATGGGCCACCACAATAGACCTCATGAGTCGCAGTGCGCATTTAGGGCCCCAATACAGAATACAGAATGTATTCATATTTATTTATTTATTTATTTGTAAAGATAATGAAGCTTTAAATTAAAATAATATGCACCAATGCGTTTGCAAAATGTGGTGAGACCAGAGCATGCAATCTTTGAATCTACTACAGAGTGACGTCGCAATAGATAAAGCCTGTGACTCAGATCAAGCGCGTAAGTTAAGATGGACCTCAAACAACTTGGTATGCCAAAACTGGAGGTGAGCAAGGCGATCGAGTATGCCTGGAACCGTTTTTCCTCAAGTCTTAGGTTCACCCTGACCCTTAGCGCCATTATGACTAAAGTAAGTAAAGGGTCTTGGCAGTCTATGCAGGCTTAGTAAGAGCTCGTTTACAACCAGCCTGTACATTATAGGAGACAGCATGGCCTCTTATATTTTTTGCTTATTGCACTCGTTTCTTGCCCCATTACAGTCTCAGCTATTCTGCAATCTTCCACATCGAAATGTGAGGAGGTTAATCTATCATTCGATCGCGAGTACCACTTACACATTTTTATCAATTGCTGTAATTCGGCCCCTGAACTAGGTATTGTTGGAGGCTCTTGCAATATCTAATAGGGACGAATGACTACCTCTCTCCAGTTCAGTTCATCTAGGAAAGTATTCGTTAGCTGGTGTAGTGCGGTTTCCGTAGATTTTTCAGCTTAGTAATCATATTGCACGGAAACGTATGCCCCCAAACACAGTCATTCTTAGATTATTCTATGACCTCTCGCTGTCTTCTAAGTGAATGCTGTCAAGCTAATTGACATAGGGGATTTGAAGGAGGCGGCACCTTTGTTCTCCACCATATCCTGAATCATAATTTGTCGCAAAGATTTGTGAAACGTGAACCAAACTACATTTTAACCGAATCTCTCTCAAAGAAATCCTCTGAATTTCAACGATACTATTCAATTTGCTTTTTAAGCAGAGAAGATACAAGGTTAAATTGGAACCAATAATCCTCTTAACTGCACGAATTCATCAATAATTAAAATCGCAAACCGTCCACTTGCTTTTAGCTTTGGCCCCACTATATTCCCCCTTCAAAAGAACTAAGCAGACAGCAAATATGGTCTTCCTTCCATCCATCTGTTTCAAATCTTGACAATTATGGAAAATCAAAACTTTTCGGCCCTTAAATAAATTAACAAAGCAAAAGTTTAAGGATACCAAATACTTAATGGATCAACCAGCACGTGGGAATACATAGAGTCCATGAAGACAAACAACAGCACACCAATCACTCATGGAAAGTCCTTTCAACAAGATGTTGCCATGACTCGTTGTGTCCTACAAAAACATCCGTTCCTCCAGGTACCCATTGTCGTCGTCGTCGTATCCTGAATCTTAATTAAATAACTTTCCACATAACCTGCGAACTTTTGGAAATTTGAATATTTTTAAGGATCCCGGTGGGAAAAAAAAGAGAAACAATCGAAAGGATGCATGCCTTCCTTAAATCACCGTTAATTCATCACCCAAAATGTTTCCCCATCTCACCTCATTAACACTTTGCATGCGATAATTTAAGGACATAATAATTATTCCCTCTCCAATCTTAATGTTTCGCTCACTTCACAACTAGACCCTTAACGGAACACTTATAAATTTGCTTTAAGGATTTATGAAGCGACATGCGGGGTAAGTCATCGGGAATGTGGAATGGGTATCTGTTGAATAGATACTCCATCTATGCGATGAAATTTCAGGTCAATTACCAAAAAGGTGACTTCTCTCAGCTTAGAGGGGGCTAAGCACCTTCTTGCGTGCGATTATGTCATTAATGTTTACCGTAAGTGCGTTGGCAAATTCCGCTTTTAATTGATTGCATTTTTATTCGACTTAATTGACACCCGTGGGGGTGTCTTATGATCTCTTTCGACTCAGTTTACAGCTATTGGCTGCGAATGAAGACGCTAAGTGAATTCCATGAGTGCTTGGTTCACTCTGACTTGACATCGACTTAATTAAGTGCAAATGGCAAGCAGCAACAACACAAATGTGACGAGATAAATTACATTCACGGTTGTACTGCGAGAAAAAATACAATAACTCATAATTAATTGATAATAAATTAATTAATGGCATGAGAAAATTATTTTAAATTTTTGATCAAACAGAAATGGCATGCAAAATGGACATCAACAATGACCTGACTGTATGTGAAAGAGAAAAGCTGAACTAACTACTACTCGAACCCGGTTTGTCTTATTTCCTTTTTCTGGTTTCGATTTATAGCGAAGTTCTAAGCATAGAAATCCATCATCTGGATGAAGCCCCAAGAAAAAAGCAATTCAATTTTGGATGCCTTAGAACGGCTCTAGTAACCACATTCTACAAAAATGAGAGACTTTCCGTTGGGCATTTGTCGTCCACAACGCATACGTTGTTTTCTACTCTTAGAGCTCACGAGCTTCTTCGGTCCATCTTCGCGCTTCTCTCTGTATACTTCTTGTTTTCACTACGTGTCCTTGCCGACATTAATCGTCATGGCAAGAGTTTAGTTACGATGGCCAAAAGAAACACAGCACACAGCATCTTATGACAATGCTGCAACGGGTCTTCATTACTGGATGATGGCGGCATAGGTTAGGTTAGATAAGTGGACAGGCGAAAGGAAGAACCATTCGCCACACTCAGGTCAATTCAGACCCATTGTGGTACCCAGAGTGTCCCTTACCCGTAAGAACGCTAACTTATAGTTAGTTCCATACATATAAAGGGTTTTGCAATATGGACGCTACAAAAGTAGAGCGACAGGGACAGCAAACGACGCCATATTTTTCTTGCAGTTTTTTGACATTTCTCTTCAGTAAGGTTTGCCATTTCATGATGGAAAGATATACGAGCCAACAACGAGTCGAAATTATTAAAATTCACTACCGAAATTCGGAGTCAGTGGCCTCAACGTTAAGAGCGCTACGTCCAATTTATGGTCGTCATAATCGTCCTAGCAGATCAACAATTGAGCGTCTAGTGGAAAAATTTGAATCCACAGGCACACTTCTTCCGTGACGATCAAGACCGGCACGTTACTGTGAATGGGGATCGCTACCGTTCAATGATAACCGAATATTTTTGGCCCCAATTGGATGATACGGACTTGGAGGACATGTGGTTCCAACAGGACGGCGCCACAAGCCACACAGCGAATGTCACAATCAATTTATTGGAAACCAAGTTTGGAGAACGTGTTATCTCACGAAATGGTCCAGTCGCTTGGCCGCCTCGGTCGTGCGATTTAACGCCGTTAGACTATTTCCTGTGGGGCTACGTCAAGTCTATGGTCTATGCCAACAAGCCAGCGACGATTGATGAACTTCGTACGAATATCGAACGTGAAATTGCAGTAGTATCGGCCGATTTATGCGTGAAAACCGTCGAAAATTGGGTTCAGCGTCTGGACTTCTGCAAGCGTGCCCGTGGTGGCCATGCAAAAGAAATCGAGTTCCATACATAATGGCATCGAACGTACTTTCACAGGAATAAAGAATTTCATTGATATCCAAAACCGTTTTTGTTTTATTTAAAAAAAAACTTTTGTAGCGCTCTTATTGCAAAACCCTGTATAATATTAGTAGAACCTGATCAACTTACTGCGTCTGTGATACAAACCACCCTGTGGATCTGATGAATCTCATTATTTGGTCCACCGGTGTATCGGATAATTCTTCAATGTCCTCGAAAAAGTGCGGTCCGAGGAACTTATTTCTTAGATGGCAGATACTAGGGCAGTGACAAAGGAAGTGGGTTGTATCCTCATGGACCTCCTCTTCGCCACACCCAGTGCAAAGGTCTTCTTCTGTAATACGAAGCTTTTTCATATGGTACCGCAGCGTATTGTGCCCTGAGATCACTCCTATAAGTGTACATAAGGGATCTTCTGTCGATCTGCAGAAGTCTGTCGGTCCTAGCCTTAACGAATGTTGACCATATCTTCCTTGTGGTTGCACAAGTGTTTAGAGAGGTCCATCTGTTATTAGCCTCCCTTAAGGCTCTATTCCCTGCTTCAAGCTTAAATGTGCAAGGCGGGATGTTCACCGAAGTCTTGCTTGTTCCGGGCTTGTTGCCGAGCCGTTTCTCGCCAGTTCGTCAGCGTTCTCGTTTCCTGGTATTCCCTCATGCCTAGGGACCCAGCAAAGTGTCACCTTGTGCTGTGTGCCAAGAACCTTGACCTCTTCTCGACAGCACCTCACAAGTTTCGATTTTATTTCATTAGCAGAAATTGCTTTTATTGCTGCTTGGCTGGCAATGAAAAAGGTGATATCACCACGTGGTATTGCCCTCATTGCAGTCTCACGGACTGCTAGTGTCACTGCTAGGACTTCCGCTTGGAAAACACTGCTGTGGTCCGGAATGCGGGCGGACTTGGAGATGCTCAGCGTTTCGGAAAAGATACCTGCCCCCACACCAGTGTCCATTTTGGATCTATCGGTGTAGATAGCAATGGATTGAGCATTTGGCATTTGCCACTTTTCCAATCCTCCCTGCGCGGATATATACTTAAAAATTGTCTTATGACATCTAGATACGGTGCTATGTAGTCTGTTGTCGATACATTGCTAGTAATTTTGTCAACGGCTTGCCACCATACCAGATCGCCGTAGGTCAGAATGGTTCTTATTATTGCAGTGTACAACCACAGGATAATCTTCGGGTTAGGTCCCCAGGTTATCCGGAATATCCTGCTGCACTAGTAGAAAGCGATTGTTGACTCTTTCATTCTTGACTCTTTCATTGATGTTCAGCTTCCAACTAAGCTTTTTATCGAGCACGAGTCCCAGGTATTTGGCACTCTCGGAGATCTTGAGGGGGATACCCCCAACAGAAGGTATGGTGAATTGATGGCGGCATAGGACCTCTTCAAAGACTAAGACAAACTTATTTCTCGTCTTTGCAGTGTTCAGGACATTTGCAACTTTCCGGCAGTACAACCAATAATGGCCTTTTTGCGTTATAATGTCGTAGGAAGAGCACTGTATCGTCGGTTTTGTCCAAGAGCTCGTGGAAGCTTTGGTGTCTTTGTGCTTTGTGTAGAGTTTGCCTATGCTTATCCGACTGATCTTGAGGAATTAACTTATATACACTAATTTTTGCAATTGCTGCAATTTCAGTTCAAAAGGGAAATGAGTTCGTGAGTTGAGTATACCACGTGTATCCCGGTTTTTCAGCCCTTCGGCCACAGCAACATACGAGACTCGTTACCAAACGGGATGGTTACGTCTCCAATACTACATCACCCACAAACTAAATTTCAGGAAAAAACTTTCACATGGAATTCCCCAACAGAGCACAGTGGAAGAAAGATGAAGCGGTGAAGGACTTCGACACAGTCACAGACGGATCAAAAATAAACTGAAGTTTGAATGCCGGTGTCTAGTGTCTACTCGGAATCTTGGTTGCGAGTGAGAATTGGACCAACTCCGGTGCAGATGAGGAAAACGGCGGCACGCTGGCGGGTCCTTGGCTCAACTCGTCGGACGGGGTGGTTCTACTCAACCCCACCTTGCACCACCTGCTATCAGCAAACAAAACCTCGTGCCAAATAAAGAAAGAAAGCAAGCTGGTCGAAAATAAAGTCCCTAATTCTATACATCAGGCCATGGACGGACAAAAATATAGTGGAAGAGGAAAATTAAAGAAAAGAATTCATGTCCAAGACCTATGCCAATGACTTGGAGAATGGCTCGACAGAACGTCTTTTAACGTCACAGATAATACAGTCAACAGAATTGTTCAGTTCCAAGGGCTTTTTTTGGGGATCTTTTGCCGGACTTTTACCAATTAGATCAACAAGACCTGATTCGTATTTTAGTATACATACATACATACATATGTGAATGAGGTTTTCAGTTCCGCACGTAGAACTAGACTTAGCATATGCTCGTCTTACGTTCATATTCATACGGCTATCCAACAAAAACCCAGTCCAGTATTTAAGAAAAAGCAATGCAGTACGATACGATACGATGCTAACGCCCGCATGCACTGCAACCTGTTAGATTTAGATCTATTGTGCTGCCACAGTGGTTGACCAGAAACCACATTGAGGCTCTCAATAAATCTCATTAACGCTTAAGGTTCAATGTTACAAGTATCCACTGGGCATATCTTGTCCCGTGTTAGATGAAGTAGTATTCTCTTTGCGGCTGTGGTATTGCTATCCTCCGATCGGGCTGGAACCTGCATAGTTCGGGTCACAAGCAAACACACTACTCACTACACCGTCTTCACCATCAGATGGTAACTTAGTGGGCAATGTCCAGTTAGGTAGCCCGTAAGCGACCTTAGATCTTCTTTATTGAGTTCAAGTAGTTTTTTTGCCCTGTATTTGTTTTCGTTTTTCTCAGGCCCTTTTGCTGCGCCCAATATTCAGCGAGCCTATCAGCTTCCCATTCTGTTATTTTGGAGTGGATACTACTGGGTGCTATCCCAAAATAGGGTCCAGGACAAACGAGTGGGCGCCCAGCGCCTCTTCTCGTCAGACAATCTGCCCGTTTATTACTTTCGAAACTTTCGTGCACTGGAATCCAGTCTGCAGTACCCTTGTCCTATGGTCTTCGAGAAGGTTAAAACCGTCACAGACCCTATCGTAAAGGATTTAAGAACAATCTGGATAAAAAAGGGTACCCTTTTATATTCCTCAGCCGGAATTTCCGTTCATTTGGGACCATAGACCCCAGCTCCAGTTCTTCCATGTTCAAGTTATGAGCCATCTGTAAACCAGATTTGCGAATTTGGCAATGTAACGAGAACTTTAGTTTTCCATTCGTGGTAAGGTCACCGGCTTTGAATTCCGATACCCGGGGGTAGTCTCAGAAGCAGTGCAGTAAAGTATGAAATATGTTTTAGTTGCTACAACTATTCTACCTTAGTTTCACACTAAAATATTATAGTTCAGTCATTTGTTTGTTAGCACAACCAATTTTCAATTCCTTCCACGGGTAAGGGGATAGACCGACCCCAAAACCTAATTCTAGTTGATTTTCCTTTACCACCATTATTCGCTTAGCAGTGCAAAAACGTTGTACTTACTAACCTAAATGTATCTCTTTTGAACGATGAATGGGCTGGTAAATCATCATTAAATCAGAAGTGAACATTGCGTAAACGCCATCAATTTGCCGCCCACACAGCCTTAACCCTCATTTTTCGAATGCATCACATCAACAATTATGCATACAGTACCCGTATTCAGAAGCCCACCGATAACAATGCAACCAGCCATTAGGTAAGAAAAAAAGACCCAATAGAACACCTTGCCTATTGTATGTATCTGCATGTATTGTACATACAGACGTAAGGTCTGGGTAATTGCATGTTTTTTAGATGCTTCTAAAAGATGCTCCTAACAGCGTCCCTTCCCTTCAGCGTCTCATAAAGCTCTTGACTGAGAATTTCACCATCGCCCTCGTCCGCACCCGGTCCCACGTCGATGAGTATCCCAAACAACCAGGTTATACTTAGTCAGCCAGTAAACGCTTCTATTTAAGATGTCAACCTAGGTCGACTTCGCTCGCACACACAGACAGCCTAATTGCCATTACAAGCGCAATAAAGTTCTAATTTAATAATTTCTTCGAGAGAAAAGCGAATGACGACGGCTTGAAGAAATTAAGAGAATTAGTTTATAATGGTTCAAGATAAAAGGCACGCATAATTTTCTTTGTCGGCTTTGGATGAATTGAGGTGAAGCTCAAAGGGTTAGGACACTAATTCTTATTGTAGATTACTGGGCTCGGGGTGGGGAATCCGTTCATCTGGTGGTTTCATGTCGTAAAAATCGGGCGTTGAGTGAGGTGTGACTAATTTTATATTGCGTATCAGTTTGTTGTGGTCGTTCAAGTATAGGACTGTGAAACATGCCGACGAACTTGGGTATAGGTGACCTGGGGGACGAAATAAAATGAAATAACCACAATTGAAAAAATAGAACGAAGTCAACGTCTAACCAAATCTATAAGTCAGGCTGCCGACACACCAACCCCACTGCTGCATTGATGAAGCAAGACGGAGTTGGCTAGATTGACTTGACCAGTTCTCAATGGCGTCAGAATTTCACTCAATCTTGAAGAGAAGACTTCGAATGTTGATTCTAAAGCGGCTCATGCACTGCTAACTTCATGGCTTGATGAAAATGCTTTAAACCGGACATATGTAGGTAGAACTTGTAACCAAAAACAATTATATGGCTCTTACAGCAATTATAAGATACTCCTTATCACAAACATATGTAGGTTGTACGATGGAATAAGATTTTACCCTAAAAAACTAAACTTTTTTTTTCACAAGAACAGCTTGCTAATATCTACAGGAGTAAGTATCAACGCCCCCCTGTTTTAAAAAAAAATTGGTTTACGAAGCTCCAGTGAATGTTAACTGGAGCTTTGAGATCCTTGCTATGTTAGATATATTGTCTGATGCTATGCCATTGGAATTAAGACTACTGGGCAGATTTTTCAAAACTGGGTTTTCTTAAACTCTGAGCCGGCAAAACATTTAGTTGGACTTTGAACAAATTGGTCTGGAATCGGCAATGGTTCTGGTACTGGTACTGAAATTTTTCTGAAAAGGAAAAAGCAGTACTATTATACTATTATGCTTTCTTCTCGAGCTTAGGCGCAAGGCATCTATTCTGGGTCTGTGAGGCCTCATACTTAACTAGCAATGGCCGGTAAAGCACTGCGATCTTAAGGAACTTTTGTGTCAAGTTCTACAACTGAGGAAGATTCTGAGCAAGATCGAAGTCGTGGAGGAACCTCAGGATAGTGCTTGCGGAAGCGTGATTCATTGCATCTAGGGAGTTAAATCCCCTGCCCAATTGCAATCTGCAGCAAGCTATGTTGGAATGTATATATATGCCGCGCGACAGCTCGGAATGAGTCAAGGCCTAGCTTCTTGCAACCACCCATGTTGTACGTGTTGTATTGTTTGCACGAATGGAAGGGACGAAGGACGAAGGAGCGAAGTAAAAAACTCTTTCATGACAGATTTTACTCTCGGAGGCTTGTCATTCCCCGACGAAAGGTGGTGCCGCAAAAAATGTTCGGTGTTCCTGGCTAGGGCTTGAACCCACGCCGCTCAGTCAGCAGTCCAACGCACTAACCACTGAACCACGGCTATGGTGGGATAGTCGCAAAAAAACGCTACCTATGCAATTTCTCGATCATACAAGCGTAATTAGCACATGATCGACGGCTTGCTTGTTAGGATTGTAGTTGAGTGACAGTGAGGAAGTCCTCCTCTTATTGTTTAAGGGGCTAATGTACTGAATGTATGAATATATCACCTAGTGTGGCGCCCATAGGTAGAACGCGACCTCAACCAACTTAGCGCGCACAACTGGAAACAATTAGCTAAGGACCGAGCTAGATAGGTAGGTAGGTAGAGATGGCGGTTCTAAGAACCCAATTTGCGCTGTGATGCGCCATTTTGAAACCACAATAGACGAAATCGTTTGCTTGGAAATATCTTGAAGGTCGTCGAAGAAAGGTTTCCCTAGAGTGCGCTGCTTAACTCTCGCTAGGGCTGGACATTTACACAGAAAATGCTGCAGAGATTCCTACGTTCACCCCGACTTAAACGCCATCTTCCTAAGAATGTTAAGAAAAACAAGAGAAGTGGAAAGAGTTTATTTGTAGCCTGAAGGGCTTTAAGGCCTTGAGGAATCCTCTTACTGGATCCAAAACAGTTCAAGAACTCAAAATTAATTTAAAATTAATTGGAAAATTTAATTTGCTAATACTTGTCTGGATCCGTATCCAGCTTGCTAGGCAACGTTTTGAGGAATACCTCTCCGACCCTAAACCTGCTGTGCTAGGGACAAAGAAGTTAAGGGTTTTACTTTAAGAGCATTCATTAAACATTTCCATCAAAGACAACAGTAGAAAGCATCAGAATTAGGCAGATCATACAAATGCTCGCTGGCATTTCTAAGAATTCGGTGATATTCTTGCATTCTCCTTCAACAGAAAATGTTGCAGACAACTTAACGTTTTAACGGGCGACTACCCGGTTGCCAAACCTTTCATCATATAAGGCTTAAGTGGCAGAAATGATCCTACTGCCTGCGTTGATTTTGGAGAGGACAACACTGCAAACGATTTACTATATAACTTTGCTTTCAGGTAAGATAAGGTTTGTAGATTGAAAAGATGATTTACACCCTCATTGTCACACTTAGATCAACATATGTGAATTCATTTTGATGGCCATAGATTTACTTTTCCAACTACAAACAATGCTTGGTCGTGACACTAAGTTAAAAAAAAAAAAGTGAAGGGAACTTATTGATTGCTGGTGGGATTGGTGAGGACTGTTACATCTTACAGATCAATTCACTAAATAAGTTGAAGTATACATAACATATGCTTACCCAGTGGACAAAATAGTGTTTCAACAAGACCCTGGACATACATCCATAATCCTAAAGTTCTGCCATGTATGGGTCTGAAAATGACCGGATTTCTTCGCCCTTACAGGTACAGACACTACGTTTTGAACAAATCTTATGGATGGTCTGGCTTTCCAGTTTTAGAAATAAACCTTTGCATCTGCCTATTGACTCGACAGCATTCTTCTTATATTCTTTGCTCTTCTCACAAAGAAGTGTATACAAAGCTGCACAAGAGTAATTGAAAAAATTATGTACTTTTGGATCGTTTATTGTGAAAAATGATTACAAAGCTAACTTACTTCTATTCCTAAGCTAAAGTTTCATAAAAATTACTGAGTTGTATGTGTTTCCTTGAATTTCTCCACATGATGCTGGGCTATTCTGTAAACAATTGTGTCTGGACGTAAAAGATGTGTATGTAGAACCCTGGCATAACACTTTATCAATGATTCTTCTTCTTCAGGTGGATTGAAATAGGCATCTAACCCTCCAATAAGCTGTTAAAAGAAATAATTTCAATTAAAAAGCTGAACATTCAAAGCTTTAAATCTAATTCTTACCAAACTCTCATCGCAGTTCAAAAATCTAAGTACAGAAGCATGTTCGGACCAGATCATTCGTCGCCATTTGTTATCATACTTTTGAGCTAAAGGTATAAGAACCATTGAACTAAACAAATCATCGCCATAGCTAGCCGCTTGAAAGTGATCGACAAAGAGAGCATACAGGTTTTCAAATTTACATTTACCTAGAAAACAAACAAAATCAAACAAAATGTTGAAATAGTGAACAAAATCAAAACTAACCTTCAAACACTTTATCAAATTCAAAACTGAAGTCAGTACACGACCTGTAGAACTCGGTGATATTAGCCTTCAGCAATGCTTTTATGGATGGCTCCAGGAATTGTGAATCTGGTCCCATAAACGTAATCATTAAGTACATTAACTTTTCTGTGGGAGTTGTTATTTGAAAAGATTCACTTTCAAGGAAACTTGTGAAGGTTAATGTCACTCGGACTATTTCACGTTCTAAAATCATAAGAAAATGTATTTTATTTTAAATTAAAAATATCAAAAACGTCTTTCGGTTTTTTTGGAAAGAGTTAAACCTCCTAAATCTCCCAACTTTCAGTTTTATTAAAACTAACTATTGGGTTGTCGGAAAAGTCATGACGCATTTTTGTTTTTCAAAGATTATTTATTTATATAAAAAACAGAAATCAATCAATAACATATTGACCGTTTTGTTCGATGACCTTTTGCCGTCTTTCAGTAAGTTGCATAATTCCTCGTTCATAGAAGGACCTGTCTTTATCGGCGAAAAACTGAAGAAGGTGCTGTTTTACAGCCTCATATGAATTGAACGTTGTTTCACGTAACGAGTTTTGAAGAGAACGAAACAAGTGGAAGTCCGATGGCGCAAGGTCAGGTGAGTATGTTGTGTGTGGCAACACATCCCATCCAAAGCCCAATAACTTTTAGCGAGTGGTTAAACTTGTGAGTGGTCTTGCATTTTCGTGGTGGAACACAACTCCTTTGCGATTAATGAGCTCTAGACGTTTCTGGATGATGCATTCGTTCAAACTGTCCAACTTCCGACAGTAAACATCAGAATTGATGGTTTGATTCCTTGGTAGGAGCTCAAAAAACACGATGCCTTTAAAATCCCACCACACTGACAGCATAACCTTTCTCTGATGAATGTTGTCTTTTGCTCTCGTTTGAGGCGCTTTATCACGATGGGACCAAGACCGCTTGCGTACAACATTGTCGTAAACAATCCACTTCTCATCACCTGTTATCAGTCGCTTCAAAAAAAGGATCGTTTTCCTGACGTCTAATGAGAATATCACAGATGTTAATGCGGTTCATCAATTGGACCTCCTTGAGTTCATGAGGAACCCAAATACCGAGCTTGCTTACGTATCCCAGCTTCTTCAGGTGGTCATGAAGGCTTGAATGATGGATGTTCAATGTCTCTGCAATCTCTTGCGTTTGACCTTGATTTGGTCGTCGTCAACCTCGGTGGGCCTTCCTGACCGAGAAGGTCAGGAGGTTAAAATCACCCGCGCTGAATTTTTGGAACCAGCGTTGACACTGACGTTTTTGTAGAGCATCGTTACCGTAAACTTGACGCAACTTTTAACAAGCTTCACTTGCATTCTTCCCTTTACGGAAATAAAAGAGTAAAATATGCCGAAAATGCACACTTTGGTCTTCCATATTTAAGCTGCTACAAAATCTTCAAAACGCGATTAATCCGATCAATTTTTTTCAGAATTACGCTTAAACCGTTAACTGTCAAATGGCTTACCAATAATTTAGATGGGCTTAATCCATTACTTTAAAAAATTTAACAAACGCCATCTGTTCGAGGAATGCGTCATGACTTTTCCGACAACCCAATATAATTTAAAATCTTTGATAGCCAAACCTTACACAATCATAATCCAGAACTTTGATCGTAAGTGGGTTTTTCGTATTTTAATTAGTTTTAAGTTAAACTTAGAAAAAAAAAACAACCTTCGATATATACTATGCATACGAATTTGTACGTAAGAGTTGTCATGAAGTTTTATCACGCAATTATTGTCACTACCTCCAAGCCGTAGGTATACTTTTTAGTTCCAAAAGCCTATACATTGTGAAAAATTGCATGACAGAACACCTAAGTGTGCATATGTACTCTAAAATTAAAGACTGATCACGATTTTAGGCGTTTTTTCAAGCGTTTATAGCTGAAAACAACATGACTGCATGAGGAACGAGGAACGTCACAATTATCTAAGCGCTTTTCATTAGGGCGAGACTTATGAAAGAAATGGTTTCTTCATCGACGAGGCATTAATTGAAGACATTCCTTTTTTGCAGTGAAAATATAGGGTGCATAGCGCAGGCTCTAACTTCATTCTTCCAACGTCTGTTTGTTTCTTTTCTTTGTTTAATATTTAATATTTAAAAAAAATAATAAATAGCTAACGCGACAGACCGGGATGATCCAATGCCTAAACCTAACAACCATTCATGTCGTTCTTGTTACATTTTCGTACGAATGGAAAGGACCTACGTGACATTTATTGCGAATGGACAGCAATGCCCCGACACGGAAACTCAGACACAACGCCGAGATCCTTAGCCAGGCCCGAGGCACGAATAACAGTCTCTAATGCTTGACTATGGATCCACCTGGCTGGGGGGACACGTTTTTCATAAACCATACATGCTTTACCTGACATAAGTGCCGCTGGCGTCTGATGAATGTTCTGCACATAGTTTTCCAAGATGATTTTTAACTGAAAGTATGGCCAATCTCGCGGTAAGATCGGAATCGAAGATCCTGGCATCGATAAAGAAATTTCCGTAGGAGGCTAGAAATAACACAGAATTTTGTTAAATAATTTCATGTCAATCCAACCGATAAAATAAAAAAATCTTAAAGTTTATTTTTAACTGTGTAACACACGTAAACCACTTACCACCACAACATAATGAGGATACACAGTTTCTAGGAACGTATTTCGCCATTTGTCCAATGTCTCCTGATCTTCAACATCTAAGTATTCCCGATTGAAAATAACCTTTTCAAAGAGTTGCTCGATTTCCGGGATATGCTCAGCACTTAAACAACACAGGAAGTTATACACCGCTCGCAACATTGCTGCCTTTCCCAGGTACTCCTTGAACCCGTCAAAGCCCAGTAATTTAAACACCAACTTCAGTTCACACTTGGCAAAGAAATTCGTTGTCAGATGGGCGTTCATCCCATTGGAAAGCTTTTTTAAATAATCCACGACCGGCTCTATAGTCCTCACTTGAATTAAGCAGTCAACCAAGGTTTTATCGTCACGTTCTACACATTGCTCCACCAGTCGCCACAGGGAGGTCAAAAAGTAAACGCTATATATTTGCGGAATAGCTAGCTGCGGGCCATGCTGCTGCATCAATATCGCCCCAACATTTGGCAGAGCGGGGTATATGTTTCGCCGGTCAACTGCACACTCGGCACGCAGGAGTATCGATGTGCTACTGTAAACGAGATTGAATACTTTGTTGGCAAAAAATTCATGTGAATTGGCACTCACTCTAATGGCTTTTCAAATTGCATAAACGCTTCTGATTGTAGGAAGCCCTTCAGATATTTCCCAATGAATTCTCGAAATTTCTCAAAATCACTATTTCTTGTAAACCAAGAGACAGCATTCAGGCACGATGTTAGCAATGTTGATTGTGAAAACTGAAATAGAATCCTCAACGTTAGTAGGTGCATCTAGTTTCAAGAATTATCATTCCTTACCTCCTCCACGCCACATTGTGTTGCCTTATGGAACCAATTGCAACAACAATCGACCAATGGCGATCCCAGCACTGAACTGACTTCAAAGCCATTCGGCCCACTGGAAATTGCGCCCAGTAATGCTGATGCATGCTGTCTTATAAGGTAGGGTCCGCCCTCTTCGTAAACGACATGATGATAGTGCCATTTTAGCATGTAACGGAAAGCAGGAAGGAATTTCCTGTGTAAAACAATTCATTATTACTTCAAAGTTCGACAGATGCACGCAGGCATATGACGTGCCACCCACGGAAAGAGTAATTATTAGCTGTAATCACAGGGAATGGAGTGTTAATGTGCGTTGCTTTCGAAACGGGGACACCAACTCCATAAATAGAGAAACACGCAGTCATTGCAGGCAGTGTTTCGTGTACTCGCGCCTCGCAGAAGAGAAAGAGTTCCTTAAATATGCTAAATAAATTCGGAATTTTTGCCATTTTCTTTATGGGAAATTGTGCTTTACACAGTTCGGTGAGTTTTAGCAAAGTGCAAGTGAATGGATTGTCTATATTTGTCTGCTTTCGTAGATTGAAATACCAGAAAATCTGAGAGGACATGCTGAACGATTGCATCGGAAATGTCAAGCAGATACAGGTGTTGATGAAGGTAACTTTAGTAATTATTTCACTTGAATCGAATAAGATATACATTGTAGGAATGTTTACCAGCTCTAATTGAAGAAAGTAACAATGGAAATTTACCGAATGATAGGAATCTGCAGTGTTACATCCATTGCCTGTTCCAAAAGACTGGATTGGTGAGTAAAAAATACTTTTCGTATAAACGTTCAATCAAAATTTCTATTCCTATTGCCCTTATCGAAATACCAGTGTCGACACATCCAATCACTGATATGTGAACTTTTACATTAGAATCAAACGGGGGTTGAGGACGAGAATTGCCTGGTACTAACAACTTTCTCTCCGCGAAAATTTTCTTAGGCCACATCTATTCGTCCGAGAGATCAGTTTGGAGAATATCCAACAGGATCTGAAATAACTTACCGGACACAGAGATAGCAACATCATCTGCATATGCAACCGCAGGATTATTCCGTTAAGAGGTCGATTCCACGTAAAAGAAGAAAGCACACGTTCTTGAAGAGTACCTCGATTCGGCTACTTTCTAGCTGAGCTGTTACCAGAATAGGCGTTGATGGTTCTGCTTTATTCAGACGTTTTTTTGGGTAGGCCACTGTCAAGGTTTGCTTATTTGACAGAAACAAACCGATTGTGATTTTCCACAATCCGTTTTTCCACGGATACGAAAAGAAAGGTTAGAAAAGTGGTGGCGATTATTTGTACTGAATTGCTAGAATCAGTCGTCCAATGACGGTTCTTCAGATTCTTTCCACCCTAAGATCACGTGAAACTTGTTCTGTAGAACAAGTATAATTTATAAAACATCTTGGCGTATGAAACTACTAGCCTGCTATTCGATATTCAAAGATTGGGCCACCTCTTGGGTTAGTGTCTGCACTACCACAAGTCGGGATTTGCATTTGCGACGCAGGTCGTTTCTGTTTCACTAACAAAACCTTTCTGTCAGATATGGTATCGTATGTGAGGGTGGACGGAGGGCTCTTTACCTAGGTTTCAGTCGAACCCACTGTGTTCCCCGCTTTTAAATTCAAAAACTGTACGGTGTATAGTAGATTTGGGACGAATGTTTGAAGGATCTAAGGGAAAGTGGGAACAATTACGAAGTTGACACTAGTGTATACGGCGAATCTTCCTGCTTCTTTTGTCACAGATATACTTGAGGTTCTGTTTACGTATATGGACAGTACATGAGGGCAACGAAGTTACTTAATTGCCGATTCATATTTCCATCAAGCAATGTGATCACAACCTATGATGAAATGAACGCGAAAGGTTCCGACATTTAACGCTTTATGGGTATAGTGATGGCTTCATACAGCCATGTCTAGCTATGCCATCCCTGTCCTGATATCAAAGTAGTCAAAAACAACGTATAAGACGTTTAAAATGTCCGAAGAGTATTTGAAAGAAAAGCAAAGACACAATAGAACCTGTGAATCCAACCTTTATCTACGACGCAATAGAAGGCCGATAACAGGACTAGAGAGGCTTGTTGATTGTGCCGCAGATTCACCCCGAACTGTAGCTCAAGGATACACTCCCATATGAAAAATACCTTCTAAGGCGCTATACCGTTTTGTTGTCTTAAATATTTTTCGTTTGGTACAGATTGATGAAAACAACATTATCCATTTGGAGCACATACTTGAGATTCTTCCGACTGAAGTGCATGAGATCATAGAAAGACTAGTTTCTATCTGTGGAACAAAACGTAATTCTGACTTTTGTTACCCTATACCATTTGGGTTAAATATTTTCCATTTAATTTCAGATGGAGCAGACCCATGTGAAACGGCCTACCTTACAGTAAAGTGCTACTTTGATGCCGATCCTGTGGTATAATGACAACACATTCATTTGTAAATCGTTTCGTTTAAACTTAACCGTTTTCTTTTTCAGCACTCTATGTTAATATAAGTATGGAAAATTGTACTTACCTATATAAGACATTGTCCGATCGCAATAGCATCAGAGACCGAAAGACTCGCAGTGATTCGATTTGGACTTTTATTAAATTTTCCTGAAACACACAAATAAATTAGCGAAATAAAAATCGGACGCTTGTGTTTGAATTTACCTTAATGTCTTCCTGATTGAAGAGATAATTTTGAATACGGTCAACGATATCCATGGAGAGCAATTTCAATGCAAACGATAGACTTTGTGAGATAAGGACACGACATAACTTTAGAACCAGATACTGGGGATAATTGTAGAATGGTGGTGAAGACAATGATGTGTCTATAAATTAGAGATTTAGATTTCATTTGTTGTCATTACCATGGTCGTATTAAAACAAGATCTTACCAACACTCTGGAGACCAGGAAGGAAGCTCGTGAATAGGCAGTTCAGTAAATCTTCACATTTGAATATTTGCAACGCAGAATCTTTGTTTGTTCGTGCGATTCGAATGAGTATCTTTAGACAAGAAGATACAGTACTGTTGTCCGGCTTTATAGTGCTTAAAATGAAGCTAGAAAAATAAAACAAATAAATCTATACAATAAGACATTGCTTAAAACAGACGCCGAGAAATCTAACATTTCTGCGAGAAGAGTCGAAAACGGCTCAAAGTTTTATGAACACGTAAAGATCATTTTAACTTGGTGAACCGAAAAGCTCATACAAAGTTTTGCTGTGATATGTACTCAAAGTGTGTTGAACCGCAGCACTCTCCCACTTTGCGACTCCCAACACTCGCCTATGTATTCGAATTCAGCACTCAATGACTTATCAACCAAAACCGAAACTTTTAAAATGATCTTTGCCATATTCCTTGACATTTAATGGACATTCAGTTATACCTCATGAGTCTTCTAAACGTGCACTTTACTGTTAATGTTAGGGGCCCTTAATGCGCACTGCGACCTATGAGGTCTATTGTGGTGGCCCGTATGGTGGCCCGTATGGAATATAACCAGAGGTTATATTGAGGCTTTTAATAAACCTCAGTATAGCCTTAGGTTCAATTTTCCGGATTTCCGCTGGGTTGACCGAGGCCCGCGTCAAGTGGAGTAGTCTTTTCCTTGCGGCTCCTGGACATACGCACAAAATATGTTCAGCGGTCTCTTTTTGTTCTCCACATAGCCGACAAATATCGGTATCTGATAATTGTATTTTATACAGATGGTATCTGAGTGGACAATGTCCCGTTACATAGCCCATTAAGTTTCATAACTCGTCTTTGTTAAGATCAAGCAAAGTCTTGTCCTTGTATAGGTTGGGATTGATAAACTTTTTCGCTTCTCTAAGGCCCCGGAGGTTGGCCCAGTAGTCAGCGTGTTTGTTGATCTCCCATTGTGTTATCTTAGAGTAAGTACTGTTGGGTGGTACCCCAAAACAGGGTTCGGGACCAACGAGTGGGCGGCAAGCGCCTCTTCTCGCCAGGCAGTCAGCCCGTTCATTACCCTCGAAGCCTTCATGTCCTGGGATCCAGGCTAAGGTGACCTTATTTACCGATGCAAGGCTTTCGAGGAGGTTGAGACAATCCCAGACAAGCTTGGACCCTACCGTATAGGATTTAAGGGCTAACAGTGCTGCTTGACTCTCTGAAAAGATGTAGATGCGGGTTCCTTGAGTTCTTCTCCGCAGGCATTCTCTTGCACATAATTCAATAGCGTGGACTTCCGCTTGAAATACTGTAGGTGACTTTCCAAGCGCTGTCGCTCGTTGGAAGCTGGGACCGTAAACCCCAGCACCTGTGCTGCCGTTTTCCAATTTTGACCCATCTGTATACCAGATTTGGGAATTTGGTAGTGTAGTAGGGCCTTCATTTCGTGCACTTAGTAGGTGAATCTCTCGTCAACCATAACCAGGTGGATAATGCCCATCCTGAATGGTAGAGAGATACACTCGATGTTAAAATCTCGAAGCTTACAGCTCGAGGATGCTCTCAAGTCGAAGTTCTCTCAACCAGTTTGACAGTTTACCCTGCTCTTTAACGATCGGAGGTATTGAGAGATTACACCCCAGGAAAAAAGAACAGACAGCAAAAACTCCGTTCAAAAACCTCTGCAGACTGTATTACAGCAACATTCCACTGCCGGGCAAAACGAACCATTCTATCTAAACCATGATAACCAAGACTTCCGTCCATCTAATCAAAATGTGGTGTCGAAGGCGATATCTGCTGCTGGACCAGACGGCTTACCGCTTGAGGTTTGTTATTGGAAACGACGCGGTGGAGATTATGCCCAAACGCCTTTTTAAGGTCAGATGAGTACATCTTCGAATGAATGGAATTGAAGAATCTTTTGCATGATTTCGACCTTATTTACCATTTTCTTTGAATGCTTGAAACCTTTCGTAAATTGATTGACCTCTATCAGCGCATTTTAATATCCCTGCCAAGGTCAGCCATCTGTGCAGTTTGACGATGGTGGGTAACTATCTCATCGATATCTCTGATGACAAAAAAGGACTAAGACAACATGACGAGCAGTCATGTGACTTCTTGAACATCATATCTGAAGGAATTGTGCTAAACTTTCTAGCAAATAAAAGAGGCATCCGCTATAAACTCAGACAGCGATACCAGCGCTGATATAAAACGAAGAATAACTCTTGTCAATCGCTGTTTCTTTGGGCTAAGAACAACTTAGGTGAACTTTTATAAGTCCTTAACCGTCCCAGTCCTGCTCGACGGCGCAAAGGCATGGACTCTGTCTAAAGCGGATGAGGTTACTCTTGGCTGTTTCGAGGGGAAAATTCTTCGGGTGATTTTCGGTCCCGTCTGCATGGACGGTGAATAAAGGAGGAGATACAACGTCGAACTGTATGGGCTGTACGGCGGTATCGACCTAGCCAGAAGAGTAAAGCTCCGACGACTGAGCCATGTAGAGCGGATGGACACCCATGCTCCGGCCCGGAAAATCTTCGAATCCACACCCCAGGGATGGCGCAGTTGAGGAAGACCGCGACTCAGGCGCCGCACGCAAGTAGAAGGGGTCCTCAACCAACTTGTCGTGCGAAACTGAAGGCAGCTGGCTAAAGATCGAGCTGGCTGGAGGGACTTGTTGGTTGAGGCCCAGGACCACCCCGGTCTGTAGTGCCACCTTAAGTAATTAAGTAATTAAAAGAGGCATAACTACCGCAGACTTTGGAAGTTTGATATGATTACAAAATGCACAGAGTGTGGACACCAATGCTCCAGACGCATACATGTTAACCTAAAACAACAAAAACGTACTTTATCCTTTGAATAATGTTTGATCTTAGCAAACATTCAATCAAATCCGTCTCGGCTAATTGGAAGTCGGTCATAGATGTTTTGCTCTCTTCTTCTGACTCCTGCACGTTGGCTTTTATGGACGAAGTTACTCGCAAGTTCTTCATCTGCTTTTGAAGACTTTCTATCGATGTTGGATCATCTGATTCATCAACTGTTCTCACTTCAAGTGTTGGCTGCCAATAGCAACCTGTATTCTCATAAGTGAAGTCCAAGAGTGTCTGGAAAAATAAAATTTAAGAAATTGTTGCTATTATGTATGTATATCCGTTACCTCATCTGTTTCGTTGTAAAACATGAATGCTAACGCCTTAGAAACAACCTCCAAGATCACAGCAGTGTTCTCATCCAATCCGAATCGGAGAAGAAAAAATATCTTTGCAATGGGAAGCTCAAGAACGTTGTCATAGAAGCCCTGATTGTAAATGCTAAGAATTCCACCGAGGGCAACGAAAGCCGAGACTCTCTGTTGTGTAACATCAGACCTGCAAGTAAAAGTAATAAATCTTTGGAAGAAAAACCCAAAAAATTCTATGAATTACCGTGCCAATCGAAATAGTTCCTGCAATGTGTATCCTGGCCGAAAGGGCTCATCCCCATGCAAATACAATTCTCTGTCATCTTTAGTTTCATTGCTTTCCTCTGAATATGGAAGTAGAACGCCTTTCCAATCAAATCTGGCTTCGTATGGCTCATCGGCGTTAAGTTCTTTTATTTTCTGCGGGATGTCGCGCATCCATTCTAGTTTGTCCTTCTCAACGACATCAAAGTGAATCCACTTTTCGGCCGAACTCTGTTTAAGCAATTCCACGGCTGGATTGCCATCAGGCAACTGTGTCTCGTCTACAGTTGCTTTATTTTCTATTTGAAGAGGAAGGACCACTGTCTGCTTCGTCTGCATCTCTTCTAATTTTTGCTTTCGTTTCTTAGCTAGGAACTCCAACAGCGCAGGATCTAAGCACGTTTCATGATTAAAATTATTGGGAGTCGCTAACTCTTTTACTTACCCACTGATTGCAATATCTTTTGCCGTTCGGCAAGTATCTCCTCTTCCTTCATTTTTCCCAAAATCTCTAGATTTTCCTTATGTACCGAATCTGCGGTGTTCGCTTCCTCCACTACAAAACTTTGCTCTCCGAACACTGTTTTTACATTTTTTGCAATAGGTTCGCAATCCATCACCATCATCATTTCATCATGTTGCCTCTTCCTGTCCAGATTTGATTCATCTTTTGGATTCTTAGGTGTTTGTTTAGCCTCAAGCGATAGGGCAAACAGACTCTTTCCTACACATTTTTGCTGCAATAGTTTACAATCTGATATTGAGATCAAAATAATAAAAAATACAACTCTCACCCTTAATGAAATTCTCTCAACTTTAGGAAACGCAACGCTTGTCTCAATTTGAACTGGTTCCTTTGGTGAAATTGTGGTTCTTTCTATGATATCTCCGAGAATTATACTTGTCAATGTCTCTGGAGATGTTTCGAAAGATTTTTCCTCCTTTTCAGCTTCCAATGTCTGACTGGAAGATGGTAAATTACTGCCAGTATCAGAGGTAGTCTGTAATTTATCTCTACTTTTTGCAAAAAGAGACTTTTTTGGAGCTGGACGATAAACATTTATTTAATAGGACCATGGAACGATGGCTTCTTCTAACAAACCTTTCTCAATTTTTACAATGCCAGCGGCTGGTTGGAATTCAGGATTCTTAGCTTTCTCAGCTAGAAACGCACGTTGCATTTCTAGAATATCCTTTTCTGAATCGGTGCGCTTTGGTCTTTGATTCATTTTTTTTTTAAATAATGAACAAACCAAGAACTATAGTTTAAATAATTTGAATTGTTTTTGTTCAGCCGGAATTTTACAACTCTGTCAGTCTTAAATGTCAAAGTGACGGCCGAAATGCTACAGTAATACCAAACTAATGGAATAAATAAATTCTAGTTAGAATTCCTCAAACAGATGGAACCCTTTATTGGTTGCTTTAAGAATGTAAACTAGATGGCACTTTGAAGGTCTATTTCGTTTTTACTGCTAATTTATTCCTTTGGTTATTCAGAATTTACCTCATTTTAGTAACAATTACTTAATAATAATGTACGGATGCACAAATATTACTTGCAACTGAATTTCTCTGACATTTTTTCATGAATTGTCACGTCCAAAATATATATAACATTCAACAAATTAAAAGGCACGGTCACTATTTGTAGCAGAAAAGGGTAGGGACTTCCAAAAATCACCTTTAACACCCCTGATCTCTGGTTCACAGCGTTTCAGTTTACGTCAATCTTTTTTGCAAAGAACTGCTGATTGTAACACTAAAACATTTTCGAAGGAGTGCTTATGACAAATGCAATACACAATGCCAATACGGAATCTTGTTAAATTCGTCACAATTTTAATTTCAACTGTCAAGTTAAATCCAATACAACATCCAAATTTATTTGCACGAACCAAGAATTAACGCTATCGCAAGTCACTACCAAACGCAATTCGCCGTGATTAAAAATCTAGTCATATCTCATCCCTCAACCAAAGAGATCTAGCTAATTTTGAAACCATTTTTTACTTCCTACATTTGCAATATTTCTTCCTACTGCAAGTTAACTGGAGGTGTCTCTGCTAAAGCTGATTCCGCTTATCTATTAAGAGAGCATAGATGTCGTCATGTTTCAAATTTATGGAGGCTGTATTCACTAACCAGCTGTTGCTTGAAGTACTGCAAATGGCCAATAAAGAGAATTCGCCGCAAACCGCATTAGGAAGAATTTTATGGAGACAAGTGTGTGCACCAGTGATGCCAGATTTTTTTTTTGGTAAAATTCCCCATTTTTGGGGACATTTTTGAAAATTTTCCCCATTTCATATCCGATTTTTACCCACTTTTTCCCCCATTTGAATTTCTGGTAAAAAAACGTATAAATAGATAAATTAAAGCTTGAAAAAAGGTTGCTTCTCTTTTATCAATAGAAAAGATCATTTTCTTTTGATCTTTTCCGGCTCTAAAGGTGCAAAATCATTTAAAAATTATCGCTATCGGTGCTTTCTGCTTGAAGTTGAAGTTGAAGTCATTGACGCAGCACTTTTAACGCTGTAATTCTTTTTTTTTCGGTTTTATTTTGAAGCTAATTACACGAGTTCTATTTTTTACTATGTAAAATTAATAAATTTTTCGTTTTTCCCCATTTTAAGAGCTCTTTTCCCCATTTTCCCCATTAAGTGAGAAATTCCCCTAAATGGGGGAAAATCCCCACATCTGACATCGCTGGTGGGCACGCAAATAAATAGAAGACGACAACCAATCTTGCGGACAGACCACGTATGGACCCGAAATTTTATTTTCAAAAATGTTGCAAAATCCCAATAAGAAAACACCGAAACACAAAATTTTTGAAAATTTAATGGAATATATCTCTTTTTGTTTTTCTCTGTACCATGAATTGACCAACTTCAAGTTCCAACGACACTTTCACCACAATTCTTCGTACAGCCCTACGGAAAGAGCTAGAGCTTATCTCTGCCTACGACATGAATGAGTACTGTTGAGCGCAGTGAGTGACAGCAGAACCAATCTTTATAAAGTGAAAACCAGCTCCGACTCCGCACCTGGATGCAGCCACACTTAGACAAGAAGAAATCTGAAATTCGAGCTAATAAATTGTTTCTTTTCGAAATTTTAGCATTTCACACGTTTCTTATTCATCTAGTCCACCTTTTCCTCCATTTCATCAAGTTTCCAATGAAAAAACCATCCAAAATCAGTCAAAAACCCCAACGAAAACTCCTCAAGATTGAAGATTTCCTTTGGGTGACACAAAACAGACGAAAAAATGCGTTGAGTTGATATATGAACTCACTGCACTTTTTAGCTGTGCACATGTTCGTATCAGATTTTTTTGAAAATTCAGTTTTTCGATGGAAATATCGTTAGATATTCATTGCAGCACTTGCTCGTATGTGTAAATAGTTTAAATAAATGCAATTACAGTGATATTTCATCAGAAAACTGCATCAAACATTAAAAGTTAGCTGCTCCTGGGGCAGTGTCAGTACAAAAGTAATGAGTCAATGTTGTTGCGTGCATTTTAGTACCAATTTGACAGATGATGCCGTCAATTCGCTTGATGTGTTTGGATAAGTGTTTCCGCTGAAGAATTTTGAAAAAGACGTTAACTAAGTAATTCGTTGCAAACAGAAGGGATTAGGAATTTTTTTGTTTGGTTTTTGGAGGAAAGGCATTCGACAGCATAGAATTTATTTAGATTGCTTTCGGACGAAATTGAAATTGGTGAACTATTCCTAAGCTATAGCTCTGGGGTTTTATACGAAATCTACTGTGTCGTCTCTTGGTATTTTTAGAAGAGTTTACTCATTTCGAATTGTGTTTGAATCTTGAGCGATATCCAAAGAGATCTTATGATTGTCTAAACTGAAGATTAAGTCTGTGAAGCTACTTCTGTAAAGGTCAGTACCCAGTTGTGAGAGGAATACTTTCTCTTCAAGTTAAGCGGCAACTTGTGGAATATTAGGTTGATGCAATTCCGTCCTGGAGTAGCGTCACAAGTTTTATTAGATTTCGTCGGATACAGCTCCTCTGGAAGGACTTTCACCCAACTGTCAGCATCGGTCGTAATGAACAAAACATTCCATATCTCTTTGAGCGCCGACATCCTTTACTTACTTAAGGTGGCACTACAGTCCGGGGTGGACCTGGGTCTCAACCAACAAACGTTTCCAGCCAGCTCGATTTTTAGTCAACTGCCTCCAGTTGGAAGGTCCCCTTCCACTTGCGTGCGCCACCTGAGTTGTGAGACTGCGCCGTCCCTCGGGTGTGAATTCGAAGATTTTCAGGGGCTGAGCAGTGGTGTCCATCCGCTCACATTGCCAGGATGGCCAAGATTTTTACTTGAAATATGGAAAATACTTATACTAACCATGAGGTTTGTCTAGGCTTTCTTGGAATCATCAGTATACTGAACAAGATCGTATTCCGACGGAAAGGGTTTCTTAGCTTTTCAACTATTTTAGTGAAGATAAAGCACCCAAGGGTCACGCCAATGGAAGACCAATAAACTATAGAACATTGAAAGGCTATCAATCACTCTTTAACTGAGTAGCGTGGAATGCGCTGGACTAATAAATGACCGAAAGAATATGATCGCGGATACAAGCTGCCGAAATGAGATTTGTTCGTTGTATTGCTGGGCTGGGAAACACCAGATTACGTGAGAAACTCAATGTCGAGCAGCTTCTTCTTCGAACCCAGAGGTCCATACTACGCTGGTTTACGCACGTTAAACTCCTGGTTGGACCAACTTCGAAGTCTCATTTCTACCCGTCTGTGGATGATTTAGATTCGATGCCGATGGCGGAAGGTCGAGGGTTTACTTAAACACCCTAAGCCCGCGAACCTCAGAGTAGATAAGTAGGCCTTCGATGGTTTGGGCACGTTCAACCCATGTCCCCAACTCGACGTCCTAGACGTGCCATGGAATCCGTGCTATCGGGTAGGCGTCCCCTGGGTAAGCCTAGGATGTGATGGCTGGACCAAGTCCAAAATCTTACCTATACCCGTATGGGGATAGCCCCTGATGATTTAGTGTCGATGGCGGAAGATCGGGAGATGTGGAGGGTACACTTAAGCGCCCTAACCCTCATAGTGGATAAGAGGGTCATTGAAAATGTATTTATGTTTGTATGCAGATCAAAGATAAAAGCTGGCCTGCCCAACCCGTGTGATGTGATGTGTGTGACAAAGAGTTCATGAATTGTGCATCGTATCGTAATGCCTCTACTACACACACGCGCCGACGTGTACTGTTTCTGGCAATATGTCTCAGCTCTCTCTAACTCTTTCCCCATGCCCAAGACTCCTCCCATTTTTCTACCATCTTGGGTAAGCAGATTCCTTTGCATAGTGGTGTCAACGAATTAGATGTCGCCTTTACGAAATCTATAACCAATTTACTGTCGCTTTCGTCGATCGATGGTTGGGCTTGTTCTTGATCCGTTTCCCGGTGAAGAGATACGGTTCGGCCAGAAAGTTTCAAATACGTTTTGTTATCATCTGTTGACGAACGTTTCTCGTGATAGTAGGGGTCAGTTTCAAAGTCATGCACTCATAAAACAGCACGGACTTTACATTCGAACGCTTGAATGTTTAAAAAAATCACATTGCTTCGTCATACTTGGACAAAGGCAGGCTTCGCTTTGTCAATTAAGCTGGCAATATTTAGTTCGATTCCACCATCGGTCGAGACAATACTCCCAAGATATTGAAAGCTCTCTAATCTCTTTGCCTATTGTCCAGCTTGAGCTGATGAGTTCGTTCCGAGGCTGATGATGGTTGGATGATTGGAGAAGATGCAGAATCCTAGGTGATCGTAATAACTTGTCCTGATAGTAGAAATGTATCATGATAGTAGGCATCATCGTAGTCAAGATCATTGAGTTAAGATGTTAAGCCATAACCACACTTGCCTCTTGTGGTGCGTCCCTGTGTGTTTTGATGCTATGGCTTTCATCAATTTCTTATGGCTAAAACCACATTTGTCTCGTGTGGTGTGTCGCGGTGTGGTGTGTTCTGTGACATTATTCATTGTTTCTTGACTTACGACACATGGATCTATGGCCCTGTGAGACGTCACACCACACGGGACAAGTTTGGTTTTGGCTTAAGAGTCCATTACTCAATTTCCCATCGACAAGGCAGCACGTCGCATAATATTGGTGAAACAATTCATCTCAGTTGCCCCCTGCTTTGGATATGGAATTCCTCTAACAGCCTTCCTCATATCACGAATATCACTCCTGCCCAGGTTTGTAAAAATCTGTAAAGAGCAATTAGATGAGATATCGAGAGCCAATACGGTGACCCTTGTTGGGTACCAGGGCCTATGGATATCCCAGATAACAAGAGCTGACGAATTGGCACAAAGGAGGGCAGCGCTGCGTGCCTCACAGGCTCTCCCCTTTGCCAGAATTCCAATAAGCTTGTTAAAAAGATATATTGATGACGAGGCCATAAGTCGAGCCAATGCACGATGGATCCAGCTAGATACTTGTGCAAAGGCTAGGAACTTATGGACAAGTTATAAAATTATAATAAGAAGAGATCTCTGTCTCTGATCAAACTAAGTCGTCGTGAGGCGAGGATAGTATCTGGCATCATTACGGGGCACTTTGCAATTGGTATTCATGCGGAGCGCCTCGGTATACATCACAACGACTATTGCAAAAACTGCAGGGATGAGAAGGAGATCGAATCTGTGCGACACCTGCTGTGTGAATATCCTGCCCTCGCCAGTAGAAGAATGAGGACTCTTGGTAGTTACTTCTTCACGGAGCTGGAAGACTTGGGTGACATCGAGCTGAAGGACCTTCTGAGATTCATTTCTTTATCTGGGTGGTTTCCAACCCCTTTTCTCTTTACAGGTTCCCGGAGTTAAATTGGAAGATGGGCACAATTGACCCTTGCTAGTCTAAGTGAGCAGTGACAATGTCACAAGGCATCCATTAACCTAACTTAACCATCACTCCTGCGCAATACAAATTTTCAAATAAATTCTCTTCTGACACTGTGAACCAACTTTTTAAAATCAATGAACAGGAGGTTCAATGGCAATCGGTATTTAGGGCGCTGCCCAGTAATGATCAACAGGCTTTGGATGTGGTTGATACAAGAGGATCCGCAGTGAAAAGACGTTCATGAGGACGCAGCATAGCCCTTATCTCTGGCATGTAAAAAAGAAGGATCCTGGAGAAGTTTTCGTTGATTACATTGAAAAAGTATCTGATCTCTTCAATCTTGCAAGCGCGACCGGATAAAGTGGCACCAAGAAACTTTACCACGTTGTAGAAAAATAAGCCTCGGGCGTCGAAAGTATTCCTATGTGGACAGGGTTGCCATCAAACATTCAATAAAACTAGAAGTCATGGACAAAAAACTCCGGACATTTCGTCCATAACCCCAGACACGCAAGAAATATTGATACTTAGCGGAGGGTGAGGGGGCCGGGCATTTTTCTTGTTCTTTCTATGTAGGATTAATGTCTTCAATCCCTTACACATGCGAGCAAAAGCCATCGGTTACTATCTACGGTTCGTCTGCACTCAATTTTCTCCACGTGATGAAGGCATGTTTTCAGTAAATAATAATAAAATCGCAACTTCTTAAAAAAAATCCGGAAACGTTTTAAAAGTCCCCGGACACCCTTGAAAAGAGAACAGTATACGGGAAAAATGCAGACAGATGGCAAGCCTATATGTGGAGGATGGAGATGGAGAGAGTAGAAATCTGCGAACCTTACCTAACTTATGCCCTGTCGCATGGAATTGGTTTTTTTTTGAACAAAAACGCTACTTTGTTTAATTTTGATTAATTTGCCTTTAACTTATCAACTAATAAACTAATTTTTTCTATAAATCACACTTAATTAAAAAACAAATTATTTACATGAATATTTGAACGTCCTGCCTTTTGTTTTTTCAAGAAATATGTACATAACTTATCTACATATGTATATTCCTACATATATACATGAAATGTATGAACAGACAAAATTTATTCGAATTTTAAATTTAAATAGGTACATAGACTAGCCTTTAACGAACGAAGAGCTCTCTAAAATATTCCAAAGAGCTGTGCAACATTTTTGTTTAGCAAAGTAAATTTATAAAACAAAAAATATTCTCAAAACTCGAGCGAATATTTAACTTCAAATATTGGCATTAAAATGCGACAACTTGCCTAAATAAATTCCACAATAGCGTTCTCTGCCACGGGCCTGTTTTAAATTATAACGATGCATGATACATATTTTGCTTTCCATCCCCGATTCAACCCTCAAAACTGTCAATCAACACACAGATACCGACTGTGAATACTCGTAAAGTCACAAGGGTTATTTGGAATGTCATTTTCACTGGCGCTGCCTATTAAAGCTACCTGAATTCTTTTAAATATTTCTTTTACGTCTTTAACATCAAATCGCTTCCGGTGAAGTCAGTTCTAAACACAAAAAGAGGTGGCGCCATCACAGCTATCAGAGCGAATACAATCTCAACCCACCACCACATGGCTGTCAGATTAAAAAAAAGCCATAACTCGTTAGAGCGCGACGGCATGTTCCACGTTCTCTTTCGACCGACTCCATTGTTACAGTCAAAATTGGCATGCGTCCCATGCAACGACTTCGAAATATCGCGCATATTAGGGCGGAACAAATTTAAACAATGTCAACCAATCGTTCGGCCACCAATAGGATCTCGAGAATCTTGGTAAACCGGTTTGCGCCCCTGCTGAACGACAGTAAACTGAACTTGACTGCTTCTCGACGCAGCATCTGCTCTTCGTACACCCGGTTTTCAGGCAGCTTTGTTCAGTCATTCGAGAGGTCTTGTGTTGGCGGTGACGACGACGTTTCGACCCAGTGTATCGATTTTGTGCCGTCGTGGTTTCGTCAGATATAATCTATCCGATCGGTTGTTTGTTTATTATTTTTCTCAGTAAAACAGTGAATGAAAAGGCGCATTTTTTATTGGTGAAATTGACGTAGTGCAATATTTCGGATTCACTAGAAAAAAAAAAAAAATATATAAAATTGAAAAAAAAATTATTTGTGTATTTAGAAATTTGTAATTTGGTTGTATGCGAGGGAAAATAATTGATTAGTGATTTGAATCAGCCAATTGCTGGTAGAAAAGTGTGCAGTGCTTAAGCTTGGATTTACGGAACACAGAGTGGATAAATTTGTCAAAATTGTGGAAGCAATCAAAATGAAGGTAGGTTTTGGAAAAATCTTATAAATTTTGTACTTATCGGCAGAGTTATAGCATGCCAAATTCAAAAATTGGAAAATATATGCGCAGATTTGGTTTTAGGTTCAAAAAAGTGCAAGTGGTTTACATTGAAGTTCTCTAACCAAATAGCGTCGGCATAATTTGCCGGCAAGCATTTTCACATAATTACTGCTCCTATGGATCTATTAACAAACGCTTGAAGTAAAAAAATTTACGTTACTATCCATTACGTTGTTAAGAAAACAACAAACGTATGAAAAATAACGTGACGTATCAGTGTGCAAATATAAACTGTCAGCTTGTGGTTATGTCCTGTCAATTTAACCACAAAGTTGATATTTCAATTGTGATTGTGAATTCACATTTTTTTAAATCACAGTTTGCTGGCACTTAAACTTGAGAGAAAGTGATTTAACAACCAGGTTTTAAGATTTTTTAGACACTTCGTTGTATTAGGGGCTTATTGGCAATACAAATATATTACTTATGTCGTTCATAGCCAGACTTGGCACGCATCATGTTAAATTTTAATTTTTTGTTGAGCGTCAAAATTTATTTCTGTTAAATGGCTTTAATCAGACCGAACTTATGCCGTGTGGGTCGGTATTGACCGCGGATCTCTAAAATTAGAACAGAAGTGGGTGCGGTGAAGGTGCGGTATGGTTTGTAGGGTGGCTGGACAGAAAAAAGTAGGCCAAGGCAGGCCCTTTGTGATACCACTTGGAGTTATACCCAAAAATTTCCACCCAGTTTATTGGAGAATTTTGGAACTTTTAATGAAGCTAACGTCGCCATGTGAAAGTTTGCCCAAGTTATCGAACTGTTAGGATAGGGTAGGTCAGGTCCAGAGGAAGGTGAAGATTGTTTCATCCTTCTCTTCGTCCCTGCAACTCCTGTAAAAACGCCCATCCTTCTGGTATGAAGTCCGATGGGACAGTGGCCGGTGAAAACACAAATAACGGTGCTGACTGCTAAAGCAAAATTAAATTTCTAGATCGAGTGAGGTGGCGTGTGGTCTTAATCATTCATCTTTGGTTAGTCTTGCTGATAGCGGTGCTTTCACAAGCCAGACAAACATAACTACACACGAATGCGTTCAAAATCGGTTCCCCACGCACTTTTTTAATACAATTTTCTGCATCAGGCTTGTTTTCTTCTGCAGTAGGTTGCGCCAACTAAACGCGCAAAAGATATAGGTATGCAGCATTCTACCGTAGATTGTAAGACTGTGCGTTTTAGTTCGCCTCAAGTAGGACGGGCCTGATGACCATGTCAAGCTTTTCCCTTTATTTCCATGTTTAATGTTTGAAAGACTCACTTCCATGCTTGAATAGCACTTTACAAGCTTCAATGTGATCTGCCTAGCAGGTGATGGTTTAAGCCACTTGGTTGTCAATGTAGATCGTGATACCCCTACTTACTTTTGTGAGTATTGACGCTAATTGAGCAGTTCCTGCTAGAAACTTACGAAGACACTACTGTGGCTCCTTAGAAAAGAGACCTTGTTGTTGTAGATGCCCTTGAACTCATCAGAAATGTCTTTGATTTTCCACTGCTTACTGTTTTGAAAGGCACACGAGAAAGGTTTGACGAAATCCAGATACGGAATCGTGTAGACGAAGTCAACATCTGTGCCCAAATATTTGTCCAATATTTAGGCATATCCAGTCCTTATAAGTTCAATTTTCAGCATTTTGACTGGCTTAGTCTCAGAGCGCTTTTAGCTGCAGATTCTTGCCTGTAAATGTTCCGATTTCCAACCCATTTGTTGTTCTCAGTGCATTGGTTGATGCAATGCATGCAAATCTCTATCATTTGGTCATAGGTTACGTTGGGTTTCAAGGGATCAAGATCAAGATCACAGAACTCCAACTCGGAGAAAAAAAAACAATTTTCTAATGAAAGAACCTAGCTTAAAGCACTCTGGTTCGAGAATCACTTTGTGGCCTTTTGAAAGCTCAGTAAGTCTGATATCTGATATTCTGCTATCCGTGCGATGCTTGACAAAACCTTGATTCTAATAAAATTAGTGGTCATTCTGGAAGAGCGGGTATTGTATTGACATAGATCGTTGGTTTTAATGTTCCATTTACGAATCATAGTTAAAATGGCACAGTGTCCTGTTATTACTCCAGTAGGCATGCGGATAGAGGATCGGTTCGTTTATATGAGACTTTTATTGATATTTTTGGTAAATTTCGGCGGGAAATGTGGCGCAGTCTTCTCTGTGTGACCAGAAAAGTTTGGCTTCGTTTTCTATTATTTCGTGAATTATACAAAATAATCCTTCAATCGGTGGCAGTACAGATGTAACAAACTCACTAATGTTCATAGCTAACCTCAACTTTGCCATTTCATCCGTCTTTCCGTCTTTTTCATTCCCATGTATATTTCTATGACCGGGAACCCAGCAGAGTTTGACTTTGTGGTGTCTGATGGTGATCAGTGCATAGCGACCTTCCTTGACTGTGTTGGAATGTAGCGACTTCAGGGCAGCTTAGCTGTCTATAAATATGGTTGCTCCCTCCGACGGAGGGAGGTTGCCGTCTTGAGGGCATTGTGTCGCTTTTTCTATTGGCGGGATTTTGGGGATTTTGGCTTGAAAGACACTGCAGGCTTCTGAGTAGAAACCGGCACCTGTACCTCTAACCATTTTTGAGTCCTTGAAGAATTATTCGATTGAGGTTAATGGTCTTACAGGACACCATCAACGTTTAGGCATTTACAAATCAATCCTTCTAAGGAAACCTGAACGGTGTTTGGGTAACAATTTTTCCAGTTAAAGCTCTGCTTAGTTTATTTAGTAACAAAAATGTATATTTGTAGCACCCAGGCTTGATTCGTCTTAACATTTATTCATTATAAGAATTTACCTTTCACTGTACACATTAAAATGCTTTGAATACAATGTTAAGGCAAAACGCTGTATCGAATTGTATAAAGGACAACAAATCCCAAAGCCACAATTTGATGTCGCCCATACTGACACATAAAGGTGCCAAAAATCCACCGCCAATCTGTCGCTGTGGATAATTCCTGGGGAACAAAGGTTTATTGCGCAAGCATACGCACTTTCTGTCCAATTACGGAGTCACATCAGCAAAGGCTATTCCATTGGTTGGTTTCTTAACAAATGGAATCATATTGAGCCAAAAAGAGAAAAGATTGCAAAGTCGGTGTTTTCTCATTGACGTTCAGTAAGTTTACTCTATGAATGCGTAAGCTAATTAGAGAGGCTCGTACCGCAAAGATACATCCACCCACATCTTGCGAAGGCTGAAGTTATGATTGCGCAAACATTTGCTTGCAAGTAAGCCATGAAGGCGGTTATTTCATTGATATTGTAGGTGATGATTTTACTCAGATGTTAAGCTCTGTTTTTTTTTTTGTACGATTGTGAGCCTGCAGACGTAGACGTTGGACTGTGTATATAATATTTTATTATTTTTATGTTTGCATTTTAGAAATGTTTAAAATAATTTGAAATAATTATGTTGTATGAACATTTTGCAAAGAAGTGATTTAGCGTTATGGTGAATAAAAGACTTAACTGGAACCGAAAGAGAATGAAAAAAGCCTACAACACACCACGTCAAAGTGGCGATTGAAGTCAGCAACATGATAGGTAGACCCATACTCGTGTTTATCAATCTCACTACAGTCTAAAGAAGAAGTAGTACACAGAACTGCCAGTGTCGCTATTAGGGGCGCCCTAAGCATACTTCCTACAGCAGAACTGGACACTTTTCTCGTTCGGATTCACGGATTATATACCAATTCCAAGCTGAGGTTCTAGCTGTTCATAAAGCTGAGCAACTACTTGCTTTCCTACGATGGCGTTTCGGCCCGGGGTGAACATGAGCCGCGCATCCGATTGTTATCCTAGTCATCCGCGCTTCAAATCCCAACCGTCTTAGGTTAGGTTATGTAAGAGGGGTGGTTATTTTATGTAAGGTGAGTCTTCATCCATTGCATGCTCCGTTGTGGGATCCTACATGGTTGTTCTATACATGTTGTTCGCTTCCCTTAACGACCCCGAATCCAGTATAAATTTTAGGATGACCTTCGGTGGCTAGGTCGCTAAAAAAGTAAGCGCCTAGGATCGTTTTTCTAGTTCTGCTGAGGCTTGGGTAGTTGCAAAGAAAGTATGTCATGTCCTCCGCGGCATATATCACCACATCCTCTTCAGAGATCGGTTGTGGTTAGTCGCATTCTCCCTAGATGAGCCGCCAGTAGGTTGTGGTCTGTAAGAATGCTGATCTCTAATGCTAAGTAGGATTTATACTTTGTGTCCAGCCGTCTGTGTGGCTAGGGCGATGTCGCTTTATTGCCGCTACAGTTCGTGACTGCATCTTCTCTTCCATTCACCATTTATGCACACGATATGACAGATCCCCGAACGACTTTGCTCTCGAAACAACATGCCTCAGCGCCATAGCGCTGGCTTCATTGTCTGAGTTCATGGCGGAGCCTAGCTATACAAAGCCCTTAACTACCTCAGGGTTATATCTCTGTCGAGGGTGGCGTTCTGCCTATGCCGTCGATGTTGGCTGTCCTTTTTTTGTTGATAGGCTATACTTTGTTTTGCCCTCTTCGACTATTAAACTTATCTTAGTCGCTTCAGTCTTAATACCCACGAACGCACTCCTGAGATCATGCTGCGTTTTTCAAATAATGTCGCCGACGTATTCGAATAATTTAACGGGCTTTTGAAAGATCGTGCCTCTGGTGTAGGCGCATGAGTTTTGCACAATTCTTTCGAAAACGATGTTAGCATGACATCCAAATCCTTGGCATGATGTTTTTACCATTTGGTAAAACTTTTGAACCCCATTCGTGCAGTCATATTTCTCCTTGATAACGCGCTTCTTATGCTTTTTCTTTCTTCATCGTAGAGTTGGCAAGCAGCCCCGCTTTGTATGTCTTAAGTTTCGCTGCATTTCGAAGGGCGATCAGCACACGTTCCGACATCCATGATTCAGGAGGAGCGCCTAGCCTCGATTCAAACTGGTTGGTTGATCAGGAGAAGATTAAAGGCATCTACGCGTCCTAAACGTGAATCGAAGCTTTTTCTGTCATTATTGCAGACAAGTCCTGGGATAGTCGATGAAGCAGAATCCTTATTATTTTGACGAAAAATCAACAATTGTATTGCCCTGGCGACATTGCAATTTTTGTTGTCTCATTTTCCGATCTGGCAGAATTGAATCCCAATTTTGAGCTGCGCTTAGAGTCATTTCTACTTAGAGCACCCATATGTCATAGAAACTTGTATTTTTTGTTTATAGTATTATGGACTGCTGACTGGGATATTTCCATTAGATTAATATAGATACGATCCATAACAAACAAAGTCTCGTATCTAATATATTTCTAAATGTATCCAAATAAATCATTTTCACAATGTGCCAGCGCGATGCTCGGTATCGATAAAACCCATCGAATTGAATCATTTCGAATGGACCTGAATTATAAATTTGATCTTCAAATGTCAGCAGGATGTACCCGAAAAAAAAAAAACATACCGATCGGATCGGTGAGAAAGAAAGACAAAAAAAAAAAAAAAAAAAAAACAACTTGACGGAGAAAAGAGAGAATGTTAAAGTGTTATCTTTGACTGTGCGCGCACATTTGGTATACAAAAAGGTTAACACCGGGCCGTGCTTGGTCACTCGACATGAGAAGATCGACCAGTGTTTGACTAAAGGAATCTTATTGATGAAAAAGTAGAAAAGTTGAAGTTTTGGTAATGGTAATGCGAAAAGGAATTGTTTACGCTGCCCGTGAGTATCATGCATCCGGGTTAAACCTCAGGTCATGAACTGTAAGCGTATTGTGGATCGATCTTGATCGGATCGTTTACTGAGATTATCTTCTAGATTTCGTGCATTAAGTACATTTTTGATGAAGCCATGAAAGTATCCCGTTGCGATGAGTGATTTCATTAAGTTGGGCATTGCTGGATCGAACCACCCACAGTTGTTTCATTGTTCGATCAAACGTGTTAAGAGTTAAAGTTCGATTTTGTTAGGCGAAAACTTGATTATGGTATGAACTGTGTAATAACTCATGAAGCTTATGAACCTCGTCGGCCATTGCAAACATAAATAAGTGTCTGTTGACAGACAGATGGACGTTTGTCTAACTCGAAGTGCAGTTTACAATTTTCGCTCTCCACGAAGCAAACAAATCCTTGATTTGTTTCTTTTCCTGCATCAGACGGCATTACCAGAAAAAGTAGAATGATATTACCATAAGGTCATCAAAATTCTAATGTAAGGTGTAATTTGTAATTCAAGCCTCGAAAGAGAACTTTACATGATATAAAGCAAAGCAAAGCCAGAGTTGATTCTTACTTACTTATTAAGCTAACGACCCTTAAAGAGTCAGAGCCATCCATCCATCCGTCACGGTCCAGGCACGCTGGTCCATGGTCATCAAACCGAAGGTTCGGTCTCTTTTTCCGTCGCGGAATACTTCTATGATGATCTTAACGATCTAGCTGAACTCGACATCCAGCAGATAAGAAACTTCATCTCTGGGACGAAATTGTTTAAATCTTCGATGCACTTGTGCTACATACTCTGGTTCCCTGGTGGCGGTAAGCCATTTTCTTCACTGGTGTATCACAATGGGCCCATCTGGTGTAAGTGTGTCCCTGTCTGAGCGGGGGCAGCCACCTAACCTAACCTAACCTGACCTAGGAGCCTGTAGACATCGCTATACGATGAAGGAAGTGATAGTTGATTGCTTAAACCATACGACCGACGCGACGACAACAGTGTATAACAAGCACACAAGGACAAATAAATTAATATTTCAACAAGACTGAAAGTGACATATTAAAGCTTCATGTTCATTGGTTGTCTGCCAAAGCTGTCATAACATACACTAGCTCTCAACTCGAAGCAGTGTCTACTAGAATTCTTTGAATGCTAAGCAGTATTAAGATCACAGAATAAAGTCCATAAACGAGTTAATTCTTCTATGAAGCGAACCATATATAAATGCCGTTGTAGCTTTAATTTATTTCGTTCACGGGTACGCTGTTGTTTTATTGCATCTGCGGAACAAGTCTTAGTTTGTTCGTCACCCAGCTAGTTGCCAATTAAATATGTATCTCTAATTACACGCATACTTTAAATATGAGGTATAGAATAGTAAAGCCAATTGGCTTAGTCGGCACAGTGCAATATTATTGCGAACTTATGAGCTGGCCCTGGAATAAATTGTCAGAGGGGGCTACCTACATTTGTAGCGGCGTTTTCTCGTTTAACAGAATCTATGAGATGTGTGCTTAACCTGTTTTCGGACTTCAACTTTGTTCTTTATTTTTCTTTTATTCTTTAGAGTCAAGTGTTGTCATTTTGTCAGTCAACAGTGGCTCATTTCCGTTTGGGAACAACTACCAACTCATTGGGATGCAAAGCTCGACAGCATCCCCGTGTGATGTAGTCGGGACGTGTGGTGTTTTGTTTGCGCGCATATCAGCAGCGGAACTATTTATTATTGAATTTTTGTAGTTAAACACCCGGAGTGAAACATGTTATACAATGGAGTAGTGACTTCAATGATACATAGATACATATATACATTTCGAGTAACATGAATGGGTGCATATACCAACGGCTTACATAATGATTGTTGATAGATTTCTTGAAGTCGAAATTTTGTACTTCAAGAGTTGTTTTTATCAAGATCGGTAGACCGTAGTAAAAAGTGAATAAGAGGCTTATTCGCAATTATTATTCACTGACATGGCAAGAAATTAATTTTGAGTCATGACGTTCATGTGCTAAAGACCTTAGGCAAATGCAAACTGGACAAGATCGGTAAAGCCGCCTTGTACTGGGTGACAGCCGTTCTAACTCACAGATTAAACTTGGAATTGATTTGGAAGCACTGTTTACGGTGGTCCAAGTGGAGGTCCTTTACATACTGAAAGGAGCACCATTAAGCCCAATAACAAAATTTGCATCAAATTGCAATTGGTAATGAATAGTTGAAGTACCCCAGCTTGCCGCAGGTGGTAATCTCTAAAAGACGAAACTGAGCCCGCCCTCAGCAAAAGTGTGAGATTTTTACCCACTGACTCCTTCATCCTTCCTCCCGTACGGCCATCTTGGCTTTTCATCGAAGGGGGGAGAAACCAGCCTTTCCACCTAATTTGGGTACTGGAAAACAAAAGAGAATGCTTTGGAAAAGGGAACTCAAACTAAACTGTTGCCAATTCTGCCAAGAATATCTGGTCAACTTCTATTACTTCAGCTGAGCAACAACGATGTTGTGGCTGAAAACCGAAATAGTTATGATCTGGAGGAAAAGGGACCTAGGAAGGGCCACTTTAACGTAGCTAGTCTAAACAGGTTAACAAATGTACGGATAACTCGCCAATATACAGAGAAGGGCATTGATGCAATTAAAACTCGAACGTATTCAGGTACTAGAGTTGTGGGTCTGAATGATGAGGTCAGTGTTTCAGTACAAACCTTTTAGTGTTAACAAGAAAAGATGGAGCTGCAAAGAGGTGGGCAGAGCCGCTACAAAAACGACTGATTTAGTCGAACTCTTGTTTTACTAAGATATCTATCGGTAGGTAGGTAGGTAGAGGCGGTTCGACTGAACCCAATTAGCACTAATGAAAGTAAATAAATAGCTGGCGCGACAGCTTGGGATAAGCCAAGGCCTAGCTTCTCGCAACCATTTATATTGTGCGTGTAACGTTTTTCGCACCTACAATTTATTGCCGACTCCGAACGGCGAATGGAGAAGCTTTTTCAATCTCTGACGAGAGGTGGTGCCGCGAAAAAATGTCCGGTGGGGCCATGTCGGCTGGGGCTTGAACCCACGCAGGCTTGCACAGCAGTCCAACGCCACTGAGCCACGGCGACCACTATCAGCACTATCAGCACTTTTTGTTACCACGACTCGTATGACATGGTTGATGATGTGTGTTGTTGCAGATGGGTGAGACAGCCCGGAGTGCCTAGATCCAGCCTGCGGAGTTTAGAACTCGGATTAGATCTCGTATCCCTTTACCCGAGATGTCGTTGAGGTCGTCGAAGAATGGTTAGTTTTGTGCGCGAAGTCTGGCTCTTGCTAGTGCCAGTCATATGCAGAGAAAGTGGGAGAGAGTTTCGTTTCCGCGACTGAGGCAGTGGGGGTGTATGAAATACCTGTTTCGCCCATATGGCCTCTAATTGGCCAATGCCTCGTAGTCATCGCAATTATTCTGGCGATATCTTAATTGGTTCTGTTAAGGAGATCTTTATCTTCCTTGATATGGTCCAATAAGTTATTCCCCTCCAATGAAGGTTGCCCTTCTGCAGGAAATGTGAGTGGATTTGTCCTTTAACCGCTCCTTGCGGAATGTGGACCCTTGTGTTGAACTGAGCCCTGCCTGGTCAGCTCATCTGCACGCTGGTTCCTTTTAATGCCTAAGAGTTTCTTGGCTTTTTTTTCTGAAGCGATCTACTTAGGTATCAGTTAAAGCATTTGGGTCCGACTCATGCAACTGGGCAATTGCCTATGAGGTGAAGCTTGATTTGCTCTTCTTCCACGTGTCTGCAGCCCCTGTAGAAGTCATTGGAAATTACTTCTATCGAATGGTATATCTGCTTATCAGATAATGACTGCTGGTTAATGTTCCTTCTGTTCATAGAGAGAGAGACTGGGATTGATAGCTATGGATGTTTTCGAACACTTTATGTGTAGCGCTATCACTTAAGCGGCCCAAGCACATGAAGCAAGATGCCCTTAAATGTTTATCCACTGGAACACTGGAACACCTTACTGTTCCACCTAAGATCACGCAATATGTATGCGTCCAGCTGATAAATTCCATCGATCAATTTTATTAATCGATTTGTAAAATTCATAAACTCCACAATCGCTTGATCAACAATCGGAAAAGCAGGCAAGTTGGTCAAGCAAAAAGGTCAAGCTATTGACGCATTGGTCTATTGAAACTTGTAAACTAATATGAAATCATAAAATAGGCGACATCAAACAAAAACGAGAATAAAATTATTCAAATTTCCCGTTGAAAGCAACTAAAAATCGAGGACGGCGATTTGAGATCCCGATGGGAGGGCTACGTTTCGGGTCAGCTCAAAAATACAAAGCCCACAGCGTAAGAAGTCTGCCTCCTCGGTTGGATGTCATCACACCGATCTGGAGTGTCCAAAATTATTCTTAGATCTCCTCTCTCCTGAATATGCATGGCCTCAAAATTGGTATTGAGTTAAATGCCGCTATAAATTACCAAAATTCGATGAATAGCTCCGAATGGAATTTTTAATTTCATTTCGATATGGTGTCTCGCGCGCTCCTTTTGTGGACGCCTAGTGCTTACGTCTTAAGTTATGGGAAACATTCTGAAACACAGTCAGGGAAAGATGAAATATGAAAATACTTATTATCGCTCTGTTACAAGTGTCGGAATGAATTGGGCGTGTGTTTACGGACAAACTAAGAAATGGTAAAATAGTTTATTGTATCCATGTCATAATCTGTAGAATTATGTGTTAAAGCGTTTAAGGGGTTTTTATTTGGATGAAGACGGTTTAGACAGAATAATTTAAGCGGTCACAAGTGTTACAGACTCAACAAATTATCATACAACCGCTGATTGTATTTTTTCTGTTGTTGAAAATAATGAAAACATATGTATGCACAAGTGAGAAGAAAATGCAAGAACTTTGGAAGATGAGTTGACATAGGCATTTGTGTTGTTAAAATTCAGGTCAGGTTAAGTTGACCACGAAAGAAGAGGTATTAACTTTTGTGTTATGCTGAAAACTCTGTTTCCTGCGACGTATTCATTTTCAGGCGCCAGAATCTGTCGATAGAATGATGGATTTTGATATTTTACACCAATTCTATCATATGTAGTTGAAATAAATACTCGGAATCGTAGAAGGACGCCCAACTTTGCCTAGCCCATTGGGAGAATATCCCCGGGCTTAGGCAATCCAAGAGACTTATCAAGCCCGTTTCTTACAAGGAAATTCTAAACCTTGACAGGAACAACATGAGGAAGCTAATGGGCCATTGCGGCGTAAGATATAATCTAAACAAACTAAACCTTTGTTCAGATACAGAGTCTCGGTTCTGTTTGGAAGAGGAATAGACCTCTGTGCACATTCTCTGTGAATGTCCGGCACTATAATGGCTTCCCAGATGGATCTTTCATAGGGAATTTCGGAACTTAGAAACTCGGCCACTAATGACATACTCATCTTCATTAGGAAGGCAATAGACCTCTTAAGCTAAGTAGACCGAAGACACAGTAGATCTTGAAAGGTCGCTGTTCCGGCCATAAGGTCAGGTCCTTAAAAAAAATTGAAGGACGTCACCATATTGATAAAAAAAACATGATGCTAAAAGAAACACGCCTTTCGTGCATGGACTAAGTGCGATCGGAGCAACAAAGCAGGAAAGGCTCAAGCTCGTGCAGCGACAACGGATAGTCAACGACGGAATTTTATTTTTTTTAAGAACCTGCTGCAGAATCTACAGTTTCCATGCTTCTTCATTCTCAGTTTCCTGAGATGTTCCTTTGTCTATACAGTGACAAGGTAGAGAACTCGTTAGAATGCTTAGCTGAGTTTTGTTGATGCCTAGGCTGACTTTTTCCGGTCATAGTTCCCAAGAAGTTCTTTCGTCCGCCTTATTCCTAGAGGTTCTTCCCGTAAACGTTTTCTTTTGCATTCTTCCTTAGTTTGCAGAATGATTTTGGTCCAACGAATGGAGTTTCCAACCCTTTTTCCGCCAGTTCATCGGCTGCCTTATTTCCATCTACTCGTACATGACTTGGCAACGGTGACTTTATTTTGTTCAGCATGTTTAGATCCTCTAAGCACTTATATATGTACAATACATACCAGCTTGGAACTGATATACGAGCACAACGCATTGATAAGCTGTCATCATTTGATTGGCTATTTGATAGTGGTGGTTAGTAGTGGTTGAATTACTCTGCTTAACAGATACTGTGCGATGTCCTTAGGGACTCTGAGTACTTGGTGTTAGGCCCATATCCGTCACAGTACCCGTGTGTCGTTTGAAACCATCTGTATACTATCTGATGGTGTTTTACTTGTATTTGCTTGGCATAGGTCAGTCCAATAGTGAGAAGGAGTGTCAAGTGCTATACACTAAGTGCTATACTTACCTCCACTCCTTTTTTCATAATTCAAAAAAATGGTTCTTCTTCTTATTTCCAATTAACAATCTTTTATTCCAGGGTTCTGTTTTCTGTACACAGTTTGGCTTTTCCTTTCCACGCCACTGTCTCGTAGGTGATGACAGGTCTGAACATTGTAATGCACAGCTCCTTTAAAAGACATCATTCTTGAGTGATTTGTAACCATCTTTGCCTAATTTTATGGAGGATACATTCGAAATTGCCATCAGCAATGATCACTTCATCGTCAGCCTATTCTTGGCGATCTATATCGATTTCTTCTAACTTTTGCAGGAGTTCGTCTTCAACTAGGTCTCACATTAATGCCCCTACTTGGGAGCAGCCCTTAGTTCTGTTTATTTTGGCTTTTTGCTCGTCTGGATTATTAATATCTCGCACATCCAACTACAAGTTGTGCGGTTCACTTTCGAGAGTTTTCCTGATTTCTTCATACGAGACATTATCCACCTTCGGTATGAAGACTACTTATTCTAAGCATAAGTTAAAGATTGTGCCTGTCAAAACGTTTCTGATGTTCCTAGCCATACGTATGTAGTCCTTGAGGAAAACTCGCTTTCCAATGTAACAGAGAGCTACACAAGCAGTTATTAAATGTTTTGCTGATTCGTCTTGCTTCGAGTGAACAATTCTTCGAAAAATATTCGGTACCGTTTGCGTTGACTGGGCTTGGAGGAGAAGACTTAATCACGAACTATACGAGCTGTAAAGCGACATCGCCCTAGTCAAGAAGATACGTATCGATCGTCTCAGATGGCTGGGGCATGTAGAGCGAATTGACACTAACGCTCTGGCAGGCAGGGTCTTTGAATCTAACCCAGAGGGTCAACGCAGTAGAGGAAGACCTCGCCTAAGGTGGCGCGCACAAGTAGAAGGGGCCCTCAATCAACTTGGTGTGCGCAACTGGAGGCAGTTAGCTAAGGACCGGACTAACTGGAGGGGCTTGTTGGTTGAGGCCCAGGTTCACCTCGAACTGTAGCGTAAGTAAGTAAGATTCGTCTTGCACTATGAAGAGTTTTCCCTGGGTAAAGCCCATCTTGTGCAGATGATATTTCAGACTTCAGAAGCATAGGTGGCGGTAGGTCTGACTATCATGGTGTACAACCAAAATATAAACTTGTAATGTGAGCCCTAGGCTTTGCGGTTTTGCCTCGTTTTTCTGTTCGCATTCCTTGAATCCCATACGAGCGTTATTATGGTTTACTCCTGAATATAACTCTTTCAGTGAAAGAATTAGTTTCAAAGCTTTATTCATACTGACGTGAAATCTCCACCAGATCGTGTGTTTTAAAATTCTCTAACTTAGCTAAAAGTCAATGCCTGTGTCCAAAAAATACTCAGGTTAGTACCAAGCTGATATGAGGAACAGCGATAGCAGTTTATAGTAAAATAAACAACTAACATGCAAAAGAAGAAGTTGTAGCAAAAATGTATACTGTACGCATGACATACTCGTAAATCCTATAAATTCCATCCTTCCAAGTTGCATATGGAAGTCAAATCGACAATACATTCAGCACACCACCGATGGCTATAAAAATCGAAGATTTATCACTTATAAAACACAGAATGCCATTCTCATTTGTAGCAAATATGATGCTCATACCTTTGCGATTACGTCCCAAGCAATTTTCAAGAGGATGCCATTATGTGTGCATCTGGAAAAAAAAAGGTACGATGCGGGAAAATAAATGCTTCATGTCACAGCAGGGGTGCTCAGGAGGCACATTGACATAAAAACACTCAAGTGATTGAATAGCAGCACTAGAGTCACACTATATTGTAAACCTCAAGTGAAACCCTTAAACACAGTTGTGAAATGGTTCCGCATTGTTGGTCCTGGGTGTGAGTCCCTCTTTCCGACAATTTACACACACTGCTCATACCCCTGCTCTTTGACAAGCGAAACCTATGAATTGCGGTGGCAATAGATACATTTTATTGCCGACATTCAATGCTTATCTGCTGCACAGGGATTTCTTCCATGTTTTGTGTCACGAATTTCTGCCATTGGTGAGTAAGTGTGAGTAAGTGAGTGTGTGTTTGTGAATTTTTGGCGCAAGGATCTCTCAATTACCTGTTGGGAGTTGTGTGTACGGGTATAGCTTGCCGCCGCCGTTACACGATGTCAAAATCAATTGTGCAGGACAAAAACAAATAACAAACTTATTGGCTTTCTACTCGTATTTAATGGGCTTAGTGTGCAGCTATGAGTACATTTGCTGTGTCAAGGTGTTTAGTGATTGCCTTTGAAAATTAACACCCGGTACACGGGCATGAGTCCTTGACATCTGGACAGAACAATGCGGTAGAATGGGGTGCGCCACACATTGTAGGCATTCATCATTGATTATCATCATCATCAGCAATGCATTGGAATCTTGTTGTTGTGCTGTGTGACGTTTATGCAATTGCGCAAGATGCATAGAGAGATGTGTCGAACATTGGTAAGGCTTATGTCTGACGTTTTCTCTAAGACGCCTGGATTATTTCTAGGTCAGTGACTTGAAAAACTGACCGATGAGAAAGGTAGGGTTTCTTCATGATTAGTTTTGCGAGTAAGGTTTGTTTTATTGGTAGAGGAATAGAATATAACAATTTCATTTCTTAGAAGTCAAATCTTTGAATTTTGAAGGTTAAGTTTATCGTTAAGTCTCTATCTCTAGTCATCATCATCATTATCATTTTCCAATGGGGGTCGCGGGTTTAGGGAGCTTAAGTGGACTCTTCACATTTCCCGATCTTCCGCCATCGACTCTAAATCATCAGGGCCTATCCTCATACGGGAAGAGGTGAGATTTCGAACTTGGTCCTGCCATCTCTTCCTAGGCCTACCCAGGGAACGGCTATCTGATGGCACGTATTGGAACATTTTAGTATAAAGAAAATCCTGGGTGATATCTTCTTCAATGACCCAAATAAATTATCAGTTCTCGACGTCCGCAACATCTGCAGCGGCAAAACAACGAAATGATTTAGCATTAATGTCCAACTTTAACAGACTGAATCTTCCTACTCCTATGAAGCCAGGCGTCCATCTCACAAGAGTGCGAAGTCGCCTAATGGAATCATGTTTAATTAGAAGTCTGCATGAAGCAAGGATATGAGTGCCAATAGGCCAGGTCAACGAATGTGGTATCAACTTTAGTTCTAGGTGGTATCTTGCCAAAATTAAGGCAGTCATCGAACCTAACCAAGCTTTCTCAAGCCTTCTTTTCGAGATTCTACTGTACTATAGAAACATCTTATGGCGCTACAGTTCGGAATGAACCAGGGTCCTTATAAGGGATTAAAATAAGTTGAGTACATCGCACGGGAATAAAGACACAATGTGCACCTCACGAGGATAAACCATTCGCGAGCTGCATGAATCGCGAGTCATAAGACAAACCGAACCAGTTCCAATGATTAATCCAACCAAACTGATGTAACCGAGTAGTAGTATAAAAAATTCAAATGATCGTAGTATTATTTGCGATACTCTCAATCAACCAGTTTTTGCATCCAGTACGAACCGTAGCCAGCTGTCTCAAGTTGTATACGCCGATTTGGTTAAGCAAACCCTCCATTTACGCACGCCATTGTAGATGAGGTCGATCTCTTTTGGTTCCTGAAGAATGGAAACGCATATTCTTGGAGCTGGGAACCATTGGTGTTTATTCTACCAAGCTATCTGAATCGTTGTACCTGTATCTTTTTGATTAGGTTAGCAGCGCTGTACCGCTCCTACTGTCTGTGTTTAAATCTTCTCCTTCATTAAGGCAGATGGGCCCATCATCACAGTTAGGACCACCAATCGAGCGTAGAACGTTTCTCTTGAAAATTCCAAGTGCGCTTTTATCCGATTTTGAAAAGTCCATAGTTGTGTAAATGGGATAAAAGGGTCTTGGTGCTTCCTCGATAGAGCCTTGTTTGATAGTTTTCTCTTAAGACCAAGCTAACAGTGATTGGCGAGTGTTATTCTAGGTTGGATCTCCGCCCGGATGTTGCTAGCAGAAGTGGTACCAGAGTCCATCGTCAATTTATTGGAGAGAGGTCTGTGCGTGTTGTCCCGGTCCCCTTTTTTATATATTCGTTGTTCCATATCATACAGATGAGCTGGTGCATGTACCTTACTAAGTCAGTTTCTAAGCTTTATGGGAATTATTTGATGAAGCCTAGCAAAAAAAAAAGGAAATAGCTTGGACGACAGCTCGGAATGAGCCAAGGCCTAACTTCTCAGCAACCATTCATGTTGTGCATGTTGTATTGTTTGGAAGGGACTTTCAATTTATTGCCGACTCCAAACGGCGAAGTGAGAAGCTCTTTCATGACAGATTATACTCCCGGAGGCTTGTCACTCCCCGACGAGAGGTGGTGCCGCGAAAAATGTTCGGTGGTCCTGGCTGGGGCTTGAACCAACGCCGCTTGGTCAGCAGTCCAACGCACTAACCAATGAGCCACGGCGACCGATGACGCCTAGCTATGACTGTTCTAACTTTGTTCCACTCCGGTGGTGGTACTGATTGGTTATTTTCAAGGCTGAGACTATCAGAGTCTGGCATTGCGATTTCGATCCCCGACGTCTTTTAACATGACAAAGCAATATACATATTTACTTATCTCGAGAGCTCTAGAAAAATTAGATCAACAAAAGTCCTTGCGGTCGGCTGCGAATGCCTCAAAACGTTGATCTTCGTTCTGGTCGTGACATGGCTGGGTATTCCCATCCGTATCGTTGCTGCAGCTAAGAATAAATCCTAGGCGATGTTTGCAATCTAGGGCATTTCCTGAGAAGATAGCCCAGATGAAATGATGATGAGGGCAAAATCAATCCAACATCTGCTGTGCCACTGCCCCGCCCTGCAAGAACAACGTCTACACGCATTGGGATCAAGGTTCTTTGCAAGCATAGCAGAGGTAACAGACTTACCTGGAGTTAACGAACCTACTCAGATTCTTAAAGAGTACTAACTGGTTTACAAAATAGCCAACAATAGGATAGGTCCTTAGGTTATCCCGGGAACCATACTGCTATTCCCACAAATGTGCTCCGTAAGGGGTGTTTCCCAAGTGCTTCAGTTTCTCTGAACATACGATTGTTATTCCCACAATGGATGTTCAGGTCCCCGAGTGAAAGTGATGAGGCCTATCCATCACAACCTAACCTAAGGCCACAAAAGCCCAACGCTCGTCCTTAGAGGAATGATACGTTTTGCTATCGCAGAATAGTTGGCGAATAGTCGCAACGATTGGGAAAGAATCGGAGAAAGCTGAGACATGTTGCTGGACAGATAGATTTCTCATCAGATCTTTAGAAAAATAATAAGTACTCAGACCATCTGAGTCCGTGGTAAGTTAAGGTTGTACAGCGTTGTAAAGAAAGCACAATAAGTCAGCTAATACTGTCCACTGTTTTGTTTAAGGACAAAACCGGAATGGATTTGTATTTATCAGAAATTTGATACTGTTCGGGGGGTAATTACCAAAAACCCATAAGGCGCCTCAAAAATCTGATATTTTCTTCTTATCCTTAACCACTGCTTGAGTCAAAGTAAGCTAAACGCAGACTCTACTCTGTAGGATCAACCCTGTATGCGTTACCACACACATGACACAAAGGAAATACCAACAAAACTTATGATCAAAAACAAAGGAAACCCTTTTGCAATCAGCTATTGCCATCAATTAATTGAATCGATTAATCTGTGTCGTGCCTAAAAATAGTGAATCGAAAAAGTTTCCCAGCAAATGAGCAACGCTTTGTCTTTTCTCCTTCCTTGCTGTGAGTTAATGGCATCTAATTTTTCTTAGGCTTCTTTTTATCATAAAATATTTTAATAAATTAAACAAGAAAATTTTTTAAGTTTGTATATATTTATTCTGATAACTCCATTGCATGTTGTGAAGATATAGAAATTTGTCCAGCATATGATGAAAGGGTACAAAGTATCATGTGACAGTTCAACATGGTCGAAGATTGAATAACAAATCGCATATCTCCCGAGCTACTTCTTACTCCCTCCCAATAAGAAGACGATACAAGATAAATTCTTCAAAAAGAAAAAAAAAAAAAACAACAAAACCTCGACTATCTCTGTGGAAACCTGAGAAATGCAGATGAACTCTCTCGACCGTCGTATTTTCAAATGTCAATATTTTATCCCACTTGCCACTTCATACACTCGGGCTCGGGCACACAGTGTGCAATGAAATTAGTAGGTCCAGATCAAAGGCGATTGGGAACGGCTAATTTATGGGATGACAAATAAAGAAAAAAGAGAAAATAGATCTCAACATAGAAAAAAATAAAGAAAAACAAGCAACCAAATCTGACTACCATATCAAGAGGAAAATTTATCTCCCAAACGAAACGGCGAGGCGCGGAGCAAAACGAGACGAAGAAAACCCGATAAAATACAACCGGCAACATGGGCAATAAAAGGGAAACCGCCCCACAGGAACGGAGGGCACGTCAATAAATGCATATTGACTTACGTCGTTCGTCGTCCGTCGATCGTCGGTTGCTCGGCCACAAGCAAGAACCTGTGAGGGGCAGCAGGAGCCACCGCTACGGTCATTTTCATCGGTTGCATTCTGCGATTACAATGTATCTATTCGCTTCGAATACTAAATCCGTTTCGAATTCGGGTGAGAATTGGAGAGAGAAAAAAAAAAACGAATTATTTGTTCCTCAAACAAAGAGCGCGACTGAGACAGAGCTAGGGAGATCTGTGGATGCGGCGATCAAAGTCGTTGACCGTGCAGCATCCTTTTTTAGTGTGTTTGTTTTTTAAGGGAAGACCCAAAAGTGTGGAAGTAAACTAAAGAAGTGATAGCGATACAATGCGTCAAAGAACAAAGCGACTGCAGGTGTCATCAATATGAGTATCTTTTATTTTTTTAACACTAAGTGCCATATATTACATAGTCTTCCCGAGGAATCAAACAGCGCGATTCGTTTAAGGAACTCGAAAGGTTATAAACAAATACAATGGCAAATTCTCGGCTATGTACATATATACGTGTGATAAGTCAGTTAAGGCAGAGAAAGAGTGAGGTGATTCTAGAGGCATATTAGTCCGGATGTAAGGGAGGTTAAATGAAGTACAAACTGTTAGCTACTGTCGACATATGTAAAAGGGTCCAAAATGTGGGTGAAAGCCTAAAACAGGTCCCATCTTCTCCTTTTCTGGGGTCAAATTACCGCGATCGATAACGAGTGAGTGAGTGGCACTCGTGATCAAATGATCGATAAAATTCATTGGGAGCGGTGATGCCAAATCCTCGATGACGAGTTATTCGTTAATGAGTGTGAATTTGATGCCAAATTTGATGATTGCTCGTGAGTAGAAAAAGTGAAAGGAAAATCGTTTAATATCAGCAAATAATAGAGAAGTCGGTTCTTGGTGTTCTAAAGAGGTCCAACGGAAAGACAGTCTATCATATTCAGAGATTACATGCATCAATACTGTTCGAGCAGATGTTAAAAAGTGTCATGGAGAGACCAACATACTGCAATAGTAGATCTGCTGGCCAAAATGTTGGTCTAAAAAAATTTTGACACCTGTAGGTATATACTCGTATATCAGCATGGAAGGTACCCTGAACAAAGTAAGCATATGGGCTACTAGCTAGGGATTCAATGACAATCCGAGCGAAAATGAACTGCTCGATATTGTCGTAGTTGAGTTCAGCTAGCTTTTAAAAATGGATATGTCCATTCAAGAGGACAAGCGTGAATGAGTTTTCTTAAACCAACCTCTGTCTACCAACTCCTACTCTCATCTCCAATCGGTCAACGCTGTGTAGTACTTCAAGTCGAAGTCTTTGACTGAAGATAAGGTTTCAACCCCTGTGAAAGGTAGTTGGTAGGAGCAGACGAGGGAGGATGCTCAGACTAAGGCACTCTCCCTTGCATTCAGACGACTGCGAAAAAAACTCCCGCGATGAAATCAAAGATGGCGTCTTCAGTTCAGTCAGGTCGAACTGCAATAGAAATCGCTTATTACGACCTCGCCTATTACGACCAGTTGCTTCTAACCACCACTTTTCTTTCATTGCTTGGTTTTTTTATATTGCGAATACTTGTGGAGGGCAGTCGGATATAGCCAGCGCCAGTTATAATCACTGCATTTGCTGGGTCCCTTCACCGTCATTATAAGCGACTTCCACTGTACTTAGTGAACACCTTACATGGGCTACTCTGATATATTTGGAGCTCAGTTCAGTAAGGAAAAAGATGCAACGGAAGAGTGTTCTCACTAAGGCACTCTCTACAGAAGAGGCGGCAGCTGAGGAATTCCAGGGATGGAATCAATGGTGGCGCCTACAGTTCAGTTAGGCCGAACTACTTAGTGAACACCTCATATGAGCTACTCCAATGAGGACTGGATTACCCGGCTCCTTAAGTCTAAGGGGTTTAACTAGGAGCCGTGTCCTCCAGGTTGGGGGTTGTGCCCGGGGTTAATGGCTCCACCATAGAAAACCGATTTTGTTACGAAGCACCCAACAGCCTCAGATAGGGAAGGATTTACCCGGAAAAACGAAAGAAGGACAACGACCTATATTATCCTAGTAGAGTTCAGCTTGACTATCAGACCTGTCTTTCTACGAGTGTGAGAAAGCAAGCGTATGCTAAGTATGGGCTAATGCTAGCTGATAGAGTAACGCTGGACAACTCACCTTATATTTCAAATTTACTATTCATTTCGTAACCGTTCACACACCATACTTGGTCGTACTGCAAAGGAGGTGGTTTGAACATTTCTTAGTGGTTTTTAGGGCGGTAAATAGTATCGCTGAAAGCAGTAACTGAGAAGGATGAATGTCTCCCAGCGACATATTGAGTTCGCCTTTTTTTTAAGAATTAACGATCTTAGCGCTAAATTTTGCCTCCATAGATACGGGGGTTTCGAGACAATTTACTATGCATGGCTATCCTAAGGTACATACTTTGCTTCCTACGAAAAATGAAAAGCTTCGCCATAGATGGTGGGGCGAATGAAATAATTTAGGATTTTTTTTTTTTTGTTAGGTTAGGTTGAAGTGACTGCCAGCTAAAGCCAATGATTCGTCTGTCTGTTGTGATACCACATGCCTCTTGGACAATTCTCCTTTACCTACTCGCTAAACCACTTGACTAGACTCGCTAAACCACTTGACTAGACTTCTTATACCTGTTTTGGATAGATCGCCTAGATCGTTGTAGAAGAAGGCACCTAAGTGATGATGGCAGATGAAGAAGGTGGAGGATACTTTCCTGTTCATGTTCGTCCATGCAGATTCTGCAAAAATCATTTCACAACGCCAAGCGTTTTTGCATGTTTGCCTATTAGACAGCGTCTTGTAATGACACATATAGTAGCACTTATATGCGTTTCAGATCCACCTTTGGCTAAGTCCGTTTTGTCGCTATACCTGTTTGTGCCACCTGTCCAATTCAAATGTGTCCCTATTCTGTATTCTGTATTAGGGGCCCTAAATGCGGACTGCAACCGATGATGTCTATTGTGGTGGCCCATATGGTTTAACCAGAGATTTTATTGAGGCTTTTGATAAACCTTAATATAGCCTTAGGTTTAATTTCTAAGGCCTCGGATGTTGGCTCTGTAGTCGGCATGTTTGCAGATCTCCCATTGTTTTATCTTAGAGTTGGCACTGTTGGATGGTACTCCAAAACAGGTTTCGAGACCAACGAGTGGGCGGCAAGGGCCTCTTTTCATCAGGCAGTCAGCCCGTTCGTTACCCTCAAAGCCTTTATGTCCTGAAATTCAGGCTACATTAACCTTATTTACCGATGCAAGGCTTTCGAGGAGGTTGAGACAGTCCCAGACAAGATTGAACCCTACCGCATCGGATTTAAAGGATAACAGTGGTGATTGACTGTCTGAAAAGATGTAGATGCGGGTTCCTCGGGTTCTTCTCCGCAGGTATTCTCTTGTACACAATTCAATAGCGTGGACTTCCGCTTGAAATACTGTGGGTGACTTTCCAAGCGCTATCGCTCGTTGGAAACTAGGACCATAAACCCCAGCACCTGTGTCCATACGAAGGCATTTCGCTTGATTGTAAATTTACATGTCTTTCTTGATGAGTAAAAGAAGCATTTGATTGCTTAGCTCCGGATAAAAGGCAAATTGACTGCTGGAATTGTTGAAAGGATAGTTAACTCCAATCACACAAAGAACATCTCGAAAATATCCGCGATCCCAGCAACACCCTTTCTATCATTTATAAACAGGACAGGAAGATCGAAAATAGTCTTCGTATCAGGGACGACACCCACTTTCATATCAGGGACTACTTTACTTTCTTGAGAAATTGTTTACACAAAATTTATTTGGTACGGCATTGGTATTTGGGAAGTTTTGCATGATCTGTCAACGCCTTTTCCATTCAACGATTGTGGTTTGGATCATCGACAAACCAATAATTCACATGTGACTCAAATAAAATCGTTAAGAGTTTGGTGGAGATGTTCGCTTTAAGCTGACTTTACATAAGTGCAAACAACATGACGTGACCTAGCAGCATTTTTGTTTAGAATACACTTACATTGTGATGATGCAGTTACTTACTGTATTGAAAATGCATCGCAAACTCAATTCAAAAGCAACGCAGAAAACTTTTAAGTAAACATTTCTATTGTATCAAATGTGTAAAAAAAAAATACAAAACTTATGCATACCTGCTACTAAACTATAAAACAATCACAACATTCATACATACAGTGAGGTAATAATTTATACGCCACCTTATTCTTTGAACAATTTGTGCAAACATTGCGGTACGGATCAAATAAGTATGCCATAGGCTTGTTATTGATTAGAGCCGCATGGAGCAGCAGTTAATTTGCACAAAAAGCCACACATGCATCTGTCTTTAAACAAACTCCTCCTCTATATGAAAACACGTCTATTTTTATTTAGTTTATAGCTATTCAAATGCTTGACAGCCATCATCATAAAATTGTTTTCACAAATTTGGTCACAAATATATTTTACCTGATATTATCTAATAATAAAACAAAATTTATGTGAAATGATCGACAATACCTTTGGGAACGTGTCATAAAAAGAAAAAAAAAAAAACTTCGCCAAAACATTTGTATTTTCATCGGAAATAGTCAAATATTCTCTCAAAAACAAAGACTTGATGGAGAAATAAATAAAATTTATCCACTTTATTGGTGACGTCAAAATGTAAATTAGGAGCTGGACTTCGAAGGAAAAGATATCATCACCTGTTCATAAAAATTGTTAATGGATACAGCGTCCATAGTTATGGTGGGAACCAATCGGTTATAAAAGATACTCGTATGTAAATCAGGTTTCAGAAGATCTTATCTCGAAGTGAAGCGCTTTACTGTGTCACATCCCATCAGTAGTAGTTTCAATATGACAAATGAAAGGTATCTGAGGATGTTTGGAGATGTCAATATTGAGTTGACTTGGATTAACCTTAATAATAAAGAAAAAACAAATTCATAGCTGGTGCGACGGCCTTAGAGGGACCAAAGTCTAGCTTTATGCAAAACCTTCATGCTATGTGACGCCGAGAGGACTTATAGCATCCTTGCTGACGACAAGCGAAGCCTGAAATGCAGTCATCACAAGCATGATGCAGCAACTGCGCCTGGAGGAACGGGCAGCGAGAAGTGAGGAGCCTGCAAATCTTGGAAGCTAAAGAAACGGAACGACCAAAGTTTATTGCACACTAAAGCAGAAACACACGCACACACGCTTGCTGTACGCTTTCCTTCGCTTATTCTTCTTTTCTGTCACTTGGCACCTTCGTAAAAACTAAAATACTGTTGAATACCAATGAATTTGCGGATTTTTGTGCGTAGATCAATCGCCGCTGCAGGACAAATCTTGTACAAGTCTATGACGAGATGTTCGGAAGTATTCGTTTAGTCTGTTTGCATTCCCAAGAGCCGTCCCACACACAATTGTGTTTGCAGGAAACCCAATCGTCAATAGAGGCCCTGACGGAGGACGCGGGAAGACCCAACACAGGTTCAGGTCCTAAGAAAGCATTCTCTGAGCCTTGTCTAATAATCTCATCGGAGATCTCATTTTATTTTGTGACCTGAAACCGAGACAAGAGTCAAAGAGTTCAGCTTTGCGACCGAATTCAGAGAGTTCTTACATTCTCGCATTATTTTGGAAGTGGTTAAAGGGTTGAGCAAGGCCTTAGACGCAGCCTGGCTATGGCGCCGATTTCTCAAGTCCTAAACCTTCTTGTTGCGTTCTCAATTAGCGCTTAGACTGGCGAACGGGTTTCATCTGTATACAATCGAAGGACACTCCAGGAAGCCATCTCCAACTTTTAAGCCAAACAGATAATTTTACGGGCGTTCTTACGGTCTCACTGTGATACACCTCCTGTGCAATTGTCCTGCTTTTGCTCGGATCAAGTGGTCGATTTTTGATGGTAATTACCTAAACTCTTTAGCGCTTACTCGTCCTTTTACAAAGGATGAAAACTAAAGGGTTTTCTAATAGGGACGGGTAGATGTTAAAATTGAATAAAACAAGTTGTGTGTGAAATATCAACGAATTATATTATTTTATTTGAAAGTCATTGTATCAATAACATTATGTGTGGAATAAGACATCGTTCAAATGGCCGCCGCGGCTTCGCTGGGTGGCGCGCATCCGAGAGGTCCGATTTTCGATGACTCTGGCGTATAGGTCAGGCTGAATTTGAGCGATGGCACGGGTTATGTTGACTTTGAGGGCACTGGTCGTTTGCGGCTTATTGGCATAGACCTGCGACTTAAGGAAACTCCACAAGAAAAATTCTAATAGGGTCAAATCGCACGATCTCGGTGCCAGTTCGCCACATCGCTTCTGCGTAAGATAACCATGCCTTCCAATCGATCGTGCAGAATTTCCATTGTGGGCATCAGCTCTGTGGCACGTAGCGCCGCCCTGTTGGAACTACATGTCGTTCACATGCATATCGGCCAATTTGGGCCAAATAGCGCTCTCTGTTGATGGTGATGGCAATGTCAGCGTCATTTTTGAGGAAGTACGGACCGATGACGCCGCCGGCTCACAATCCACATCGAACAGTGACTTTCTTAGGATACATTGCCACTTGGTGAACCTCGTGTGGATTGGCATCGTCCCAAATCCGGAAGTTTTGCTTGATGACGTACCCGTTCATCAAAAAATGAGCCTGGTCGCTGAAGATGATTTACTCCAGAACCCAGTCAGCGAACACATTGCGGGTTGCTCGACGCTGTAACTTGCCATGGTGATTTGTCTTTAGTGTCTGAAGAATAACAATCGGGAAAACTAACAACAGATAAAAAAACATGGCCGCCATGAACTGTCAAAATCTACCCGTCCCTATTGGAAAACCCTTTATTAAGTAAAATGGGTCTCTGTTCCTAGTAGATCAATCGTGCAGGCTTAGACAGTGAAAGCTTCAGTAGGAAAAAACTGGTTCCTAGTTTGTAAAAGCTTTATCATTCGCCTCATACTATCTTTTGCTTTTACCTGTGGAGTGAGGGGATCTCTCGACGTATCGTTAAGGAATATCCGGTCTGCTTTACAAAAAAGTGGACACTGGAATATATCCAAGACTCTGAAGTGAGCAAGTTTTTTTTGAGGACATATAAGAAGATGTAATAAAATTGATATAAAACAACAGAAGGCTTAGCAACGTCCTTTGATCTATCGAACACTGGTATAGAATTTAAATTTTTAAAGGACGAACTAGTCATCTCCTGTACTAGTTCCATTGAACTCGATTTTTATGTAATTTGGATTTTTTCACTGACATCGACAGTACATACTCGTATGTGTTTACTTTACCTCGCAAAAACACTCTGCAATTGAAACAGGTGTGTGTGCGTGTGTATTCTCTGACAAATATGAAATTAGTTAAAAGTGTTAATATAGGATTGCCCTCCAACAAAACAGTTTAAACAAATAATTTGAATAATTTTTGCATAACATCACAACCAGTTGTTCTTTTCATTTGGTGCCCTCATCTTTTATTCAAATTTGTCGGCAATTCAAATGATTTTTTCCAAATCCAATTAATAGTAGCATTTAAATATAGTACAAAAAGAAAAATTCTAAAGAATGCGTCCGCTCATCAATTAAGTCAAACTAAATGGTGCCATAATAAATTGTATAAATGATCTCTTATCCAACGCGGACAATACAAATTTAAAAGCAAAGTTGACATGACATATGCTTAAATGATTATAGCCAGCCACCAATAAGCATATTCTTAATTATGGAACTTTTTTTCTCCTCTTCTAAATGATTGCTTATCTCAAAGTTGACACCTACACAGGTGAGGATTTTCATGCCTTGTTCAGAGCGGTGATCTGCTTTTGGCTAGCCGGTCGTTATCAACTTTATAATCGACAATTCCAATGACTTATTAACATATCGTTAGCTATCGACTGTCGTTGGCTGATGTTCCTGCTGGACGTGGGTGTATTAATTTCAAACACTTTAGTAATTTGATTAAAAAACAAAATTGAATTGATTGTTGTTCAGGCCGAACTTGGATGGGTGATGATTCTTTTTGTTTGCTGGCGAGAACATGTATTTGTTAAGTTTTATTTCCGAAAATGCCTAGGCGCCTTTTTGTATACTTGGTCTGGGCGGCATTTATAGTTCGTTATGGATAATTTTATTTCCATAAATTTCCATAAGCGGTGTTTTAGGTATTGTTGTTCAATGAATTGACGGGGGGGGTAAACGGTGATTTGAATTTAAAAATTATTTCTCATTGCATATTTTAACCTTCACAAAGCGAACGGTTGTAATTTTCACAAATGGCGTCATAAATGCACGGATATTGTTGTCACCTTGAGAGGGCACTGAAACCAGTGGGAATGCTAATAAAGCCCTGAACTTGTTCCCTTTTCACTTTAAGACTAACGAGTGATAATATTGTTTAATTGACAAAACAAAGCTCCATGTTCTAGAGCTGGCTGTCAAGACTTACTATTGGTTCATACTACTGCCATTTCAGTTCCTCTTTCACCTTCTAAATTTACTTGGCCTGCTGTATATAATATAAACATACATACAAATACACATATACATATTTAGAGTGATATCGAATCAGGCGAATCTTAATACAGGGCGCCCTCCAAGTTCCTTGCCCTAATCTTTGTGATTAAAATTTTCACAGCCTGAAACTCCACAAATTTTTCTACACTCTGGTGGGTGGTGGTGTTTTCGCCGACAGGCATAACCTCAGCCTAGCGTTCCGTCTTCCGAATCATTTTAGCGTGGAAATCATGGCGATCCGAGAAATCTTATTTTGGCTGAAGAAAAACGTGATATCAGCCACGGATATCCACATCTTTTCGGACAGCCAAGCGGCACTGAAGTCCTTAAAATCAGTCACTTTAAATTCAATAAAAGCAAAAGATTGGCGATCGTATTCACCTTTATTGGGTGCCAGGGCACAGTAACATTCCAGGGAACTGCATGGTTGAAGAACTTGCCGGATATGGAACAATACTACCTATTGGGCCGATCGTTGGATATGAAACGCTCTAAGTATTTGATTTCTCTTAATACAGGGTGGCCCAAAAGTTGTTTTCCTACTGCAGTTCTGCAGTACTCCAGACGTTTTTCTGGGTCACCAGGATTGAGCTGTTGGACCAACTGAATCTTGTAAGGGTATAGGTGCAGATCTTGCCTTAAAATCGTGCTACGCGGTATGCCTAACTGTGTTGAACGTCATCGTGTTGATGTTTTAGGATCGGTTGCAACACTTTCCCTAACGTCTCCAACCCCATATTGCTCCAATTTGGCCACCACAGCACGAATAGTGGGTGCTTTTGGAACATTTCTAACGCCATAAAATTGCCAGTAGGCTTCTTGACAAATTATTGACTGGCTATTTTCAAAAAAATAATTTAACAAATTTTTGTTCGCTGTGCGATCGTGTAGTGCTCAATCTCCCAAGCCTTATGTCTGAAACAAAAAAAAATAGCTCAAAAATGTCTATAAATAAAAGAGTTATTAATTTTTTACATAGGAACTATATAGGTATCATTACTGGACACAGTCTAATAGGCAAGCATGCAACAAGGCTTGGCGTTTACGGAAACGAATTCTGCAGAAGCTGTATGGACGAGGAGAAAGAAGAGACTATTCTCCATTTTTTTTGCAGCTGTCCAGCTCTCTCCTGCAAAAGAAAGACCCACTTAGAGGCTCTCTTCTTTACAAACTTAATAGCCTCCTACGCTTCATAAGAAGGTCCAATTGCTTTCATTGAGTAGGCAGGAGATCTTTCCGAGATCTTGGTAGTATCACAACGGACCCCTCATCGATCTAAGTGTGTTAGCTTTAGCTCCCAGCCACTTCAACCTAACCTAACCTAACCGATGGGCTTCTTCGAGGTATAGTCTGCATTTGTCGTCTTACATGGGACTGGTACCATTTTCCTTGGATGATTTCTAGATTACTAGAATACGGGTGTACAGTAGTTCGCTAAATATAAACGATTCGTGCAGACTCCCGGATGACTGTAGTGTCTCCTAAGCTGAAATGTTCGCCTTTGATAGAGCAGCAAGAACAATAGATAGGAGATTGAGCCCAACTAGGATCACCATCCTCGTCGATAGTCAAGCAGGTATCAAGGCCTTAGATAATACTAGCACCACATCGAGAGCTGTGTCTACCTTTAATAAAATCCCTTAATAAAATAGGCGTCACCCACAAGGCCAACATCTGCTGGGTCCCCGGACACAGTGACACCATAGTTACCATGGCCAGCAGACTCGGCACACTTCTGCAGGAGCTGTCAGGATGCGGAAGAGGCAGAAACCATCAAGCACTCTCTCTTTGAGTGTCACAACCTCCAAAACCGCCGACTCCGACACATGAGAAACAGGTTGTTTAGAGAACTGGGTAACCTAACGGAAGTACCGACAACGAACATACTCCACTTTATTAAATGTACAGGGTGGTTTCGTGATAGACCACCCATCTAGAACCCAAGCTTGCATGGACCACAACACAACCAGTAGACCCTCGTGGACGCTCAGTCATTAGACTGGGCACTTCTCCCATAACCTAACCTAACCTGGGGTTTCCATGCCCACTTAAGAGTTCCTCGCGTAAGACTCAGACCTTTTATCTTGATGCAGCCGGCTAGTCTGGATTTTGCCTGGCTTTCTTTCTTCTTGGGTGTTTATTTGTGGCCCATTTTTTAAACCTTAACTTTGAGCTATCCCGTGAATGACAGCAAATTGTTCGGGGCCGTAAAACAACAGGGGTAACCACCGCTTTGCTAGTACGTCCCCAGCTCTTCTTTTGATGAGTAAAATAGGGGTGTGGGGAATGCTTTTCACTCCTCACTCTGTCCCAATTTTAGGTGAATTCACTCCACTTATGCCTTTGCATAAGATCACTGAAACTCCTACAAGTTAATTAAACAATTCTCCATAAAACATATTTTCATTTGAATTACATTTTTAATTGTGTCTTTAAGCTCCTTTTTTGCTGTCAAGTTTTCGATACTCGGGAAAATAAAATTGAAAACTTTTCGCATTCAACAAGCATTAGATACACACAAATGTATCTCCAAGCATTCTCACGCCTCAAAGCCATAGAAATATACCTACAATCCCACAAACATATATTTACCTGTAGTATCCAAAAGATACCTCAATAAAGAAAACGAGAGAAAAAAAAAACTCGATTCTGGAAGTCAAAACCTTCGTTAATTCTGTGGGTCATATTGTTAATGCTGTTCCGTACGATTAGAGTGTTACAGATCGTGTGACAATGGGACATCTTGAATTTTTTAAGCTTCTGTTTCCCACACTACATCGAAAAAAGTGGAATAGATACAATCTTCGTGCTTCACTTTCTAATATCAATCCTACCAGTTTCAAAGTGACTGGTTACTACACTCACATGTGTTGTTGTTGTTATTTTCTTGAACTAAAGACGATGATGACTTGAAGATTTCCGCCAGAGACTCAGAGACAGTTGTATGATTTTTGTTTCTAAGAACTTTGAATTCTTGTTCTCTGATTTTTGAAATGCGTGTGTAATTGAGCCAATTACTATTGTCAGTCTTATCGGTTTTAGCTGCGTGAAAATGTTTAACACACGATCAAATGCGGACCCATTTTTTCAATAAGCTAAAGACAGAGGCAAGAAGAAAACAAAGAACTCCGTGAAATATGGGAGAACTATAAAATCCTTTCAGCTGACTCAGCCAGTGGCAGTAGAAGGCTACAGAAATGTGTGTGTTTGTGTAGATTCCTAAACGACATCTCCAAGTTGTCGACGCCTTATATCGCAGTAATTTATTCGGGATATTAAGATCCGCGCAGAGTGGAGCTAACCATTTTTAATGGGTGAATTTCAATCTGAAAAGATGACCCAAAGAAGGAGTTATCTGGTAATTATTGATAATGTGTTGAAATTTACAACCGCATTATTGTCAGGAAGCCAGTTGCATTCCATTTCGTCGTGAAGAGAACGAAGTAAAGCGTATAAAGCGCAGGTAGATCCGGCGCAAGTGAAATCCCTGAAAAGTGAAAGCTTCTGTTGAAATTGTCGGGAATGTAGGATATCCAAACAAGTGAAGAAGAGGTTTGATGCAGTTTTACTGCCGGACAAGTTCTAGGACCATCTAAGAGGGATTATGTGCATCTGATTGCGTCTGAAACTGGTTAAGATTACATTCGACCACCAGTTAGTGGGGACCAGTAATCTTCACCGATCTGAAATCTTATCGTTTGTTCCAAGTAGAACTACTGACAAGTTAGGTAGACTCCCTCAAGTAAATCTGCACTAACCTGCCGGCCTTAGCACTTCTTCTTCTTATAGCGTCACTTTCTCTTTTATTTCTGGCTTATCACAGTGCTCGCACTTTATTTTTTCGTAATGCAGAGCTGATCTGACATATGTAGTTTTTGGGAAAGTGAGCTTTGAACAGGACACTGTCAATATTTTGCAGACTCATTTTCCGTTCTGTCATGAACGAATACAACTCTGGCAACTGGGGGCTAGATTTAAAAATTAGTTGATCTTCCACACGCTCGTTCCTACAGGCAAACGTATCCCAGTCTTTTTTCCTTGTAACTATGCTTATTTCTCAACAGTGTCGAAAGAAAATATTACCGATCGTGGTTGGAAATCTCTATAACCACTCATAAAGAAAGGCCCTGAGTCCCAAATGAGGCTTAAACCAACTGACTTTACACCGCTTTCGTTAGACTACTCACCTATGGAATCATTAGCTGATAAAACCAACAAAGAAATGCTCGAAGAACCCCAACGAGTAGCATTCTCCAACCGCTGTGCTCTAAACTATACTATACTTGCTCATCATCATCATCATTTTTAACGACCCGCTTATCCACTATGAAGGTCGCAGGGTTAGGGTGCTTAAGTGGACTCTCCACATTTCCCGATTTTCCGTCATCAACTCTAATTTATCAGGAGCTATCATCTCATCCTAGGCCTACCCAGAAGACGCCTACCCGATGGCACTGATTCCATAGTACGTTGAACATTCTGAAACCATCGAAGTATGGATCGTTCCGCTCAAAGAAGTAGCTGCTCGACATTGAGTGCCTCGCATATTCTGATGTTCCTAACTCGATCTCGACGAGAAGACCGATAGCTTAGCTCCGATACCAAGCTCAGCCCTCCTGATAATAGATTGACTAAGCTGTCTCAAAATTGCTCCAGCCTGACCAATCCTACAGGATAACTCAGTATTGCTCCTACCATCACTCGTGAATAAGACCCTGAGTTTTTAAACTTCTCCACATGTTTCAATGGGACTCCACTAACATGCAGAGTGCATTGAACAGGCGTTCGGGAAATTACCATAACTTCTGATTTGTTCACGTTAACCTTCATCCCAGCTTCAACACAGACGGCGACGAACCTATCTAGTGCTCGTTGAAGTTCGGCCTGGGTGGACGTAAAAATGACCAAGTCATCAGCGAAAAGCAGATGAACCTTTCCCCAACAAGGCTGTGCTGTAACATCCAATCCATATACACTATGAAAAGGAGAGGTGGCAGAACGCATCCCTGGTAGTGTATAGAGACTGAATGGCCCTCAGAAGAAAACCGTCAATCCCATACTTCTGCAATACACTCCAGAGTTTACCTCGAGGGACCCGATCATATGCTTTCTCCAAATCCACAAAACAACTGTAGATAGAATTGGCATACTCCCAGGCCTTCTCAAGTACCATTTTGAGAGTGAATAGCTGGTCGGTTGTGCGGCTACCTGGACGAAAACCGCACTGCGCCATGGGTCTGCCATCTTTAGTGCCTTCTTCGGGATTGAGCAGTTTCGAAAAGTGGTCGCTCCAACTGCGTAAGATGTCTCTCTCATCGGAAAAAGGTACACCGTCTTTGAATTTGACTCCTTCGATGATATTAAATTTCCTTCCTCTGAGACGGCGGATGGTCTGCCAGAACACCTTGTTTGCAGATCTGTGATCACAGGCCAATTTGTCCCCGAACTCTTTTCAAGACTACTCTTTAGCTGCTTTAGTAGTCAGCTTAACAGCTGTACTTGCTATCAAGAGATATTTATGCGACTTCAGCGACCACAAAGCTACGAGCCAATAATCAATGGAATGAGAAAACGTGCACCATCTCAGACTTCAAAAATATTCTCTTGCAAGCTTTCGAACTGAACTGATAACAACATGGCCTACGAACGATACAGAAACGCTTAGAATCATCTCGAACCCCCTTTTCTCGATTCTTATGGATATAAATCATCTGCAATAGCCGAGGGAGTCGGTGCTGGGGTTTTTTTTTTTTTTTAAAAGACTCTTCTTTTGTCCTTATAGCCCTTGTAACGACCGAAGTCAGAGCTGTACATCAGCCGATGATTAACCCAATATCAATATCAGATGATGGGAATCATGACGATTGCGATTTTTCGATTTGGAAATAGCACAGTCCAGGACTGCCTCCTATTTCTTAACCAGATCGTTTAACAGTGGGAGGTAGCTCATACTCGACTGGGTTCCAGGTCGTAACATAACATAAGGGAACTGTGCGGCCGGAATATATGAGATAGACAAGGCTTTTTAGGTACAAATAGTACTAACATCTCATGATCACGTCAAAACACCTACATATAATGTACACATGTATGCATGTCTTTTGCATCGATGTAAGGTCGATGCTCTGTCGAGAGTAGGTCTCAATCCTAAGAGCTCAAAAGCACTAATTGGGTTGAGAGTAGACCACGTCTAAATGAAAAAGACATAATAGGGCAACGTATCCTAGGCTGGTTTATTTCCACAGATGTTACAAAGACGGGGAAGCCGAAGAATTCATCACACACTTCCATGAACATGTCCATGATTCTACGGGGATCTAAATGATCCGCCTGTGCATCCGACTAAAAAAAAAGGGAGTGTAAATCCTTTCAAGAATAGACTTCAGATTTCCGCCCCCATCACTCTCAGATGTCCAAGGAGAATTTCAACGACATATCTCTGACCTTGCTTTCCGGTTTTCTCGAGCAACTCGTATATACATACTAACTTTGGAGGTATCGTCTTTCCTTTTTGTTAGGCGTGAAAAGAATAAAACTGATACAAGAAGGTTAGGTTAGGTTAGAAGGGTGTGTGATGGATAGGCCTCATCACTTCCACTCGGAGACCTGAAGGTCCATTATGGGTACACAACTGATACAAGAAAATTGAGTTTTGATGTGGATCGTCATCAGTTAATACAGTAAAACTGAATCCGCTGTTATTGCTCGTGGTAGAAATGACCATAGTAGATGTCATTTTTTTTTACAGACATCAAGTCCATCCCAATGCATTACCCAAAGAGTGGTTAAATATGAGCTTTTTAGTATTTGAGGATCTTTGCCAAGATGACCAGATGATACAGATTTCCGTCGCAGCTTTAATCATAACCCATATGGTATTTCTTTATTCCAAGTCAGTGTCCAACACCAGTGGCGTAGTTTGAAACGATTCAAATGTGATTACAGCATCTTCCAGGAAACTTTCCTCACTGAACTTCAAAAACTCGAGAAAGGTCGTAAAAAGAACATTTGAATGGTCCAGAGCCTGTCAGTATTTTTGGGGATAACCCATTTTGTCCGTATCCCCTTCTCGCCAGTAGTAGTAATTAATGAGTGTCTGACCAGTTCTACCTACACGACACCTCACCACTTGGTGTCTGATGAAATCAAATTCCCACAGTGGAGTCTCGTATTTCATGAAATTTATTTCGTACACCCGAAACTGGTGAAGACTCAAACATACAACACAGTGGCTGGCTACTTACAAATTTCCTTTATAAAGCTATCTATGTCCGATGATATATTAATTTGAATAACATATTCTTCTAGAACTACTTCAGATAATTCACTGACAGCTCCCAGTGTGTATTCACCATTCGGGGATGGTCGTATCTTTTGGAATCATTCTCAAGACGCTGACTAGGGCGCACTACCAATCCGGATTGGAATTCCTGATAAGTTTGAGGTAGAAAATTCCTATCTACCTACTGCCATCGATGGGTTTCAGCTGACCAAAGTCATTGATCAGAATCACTAAACCCGACTTATCTGTCCGTAGACATAAAATATTGAGTACATGTTCGAATGCCACCACATCATCTAAAACGATCAATTTTAGATAATCTTATCGGCAGGGCTTGTCATTTGGTTGCTCGATCATCGTCCACGACGACGACGACCATGGCGGCGGCGGTGGCGGTGGTGGTGGTGCATGAGATACGAATATCGACAAGGATGATGTCTTAACCTGGATACAGGGGTTTTTCTTGTTTTCCTCTTATTTTTTTTTTTAAATTTTAAATCTGACAGTTTGTCTTTTTCTGGAGACAAGTGCGTGTCGCGCTGGCGCGTCGCGGCGAACATGTTGAAATCGATACAATGTCCGACCGAAGTAGCCATACAGCGTGGACAAAAAAAGAGGTATCGCAGATGAAAAACGATTAAAAGAGGTTATGAGGTATTAACGACGACTTAATCGGAATTTTGTTTGTGGTTTTTTCGATTGCGGTGCACACGCAAACTGGCATGGGGAGAGAGGTTATTTAATGGCATTCTGTGATGTGATGTGGTATGACATGATGGAGATAAAAGGCGCTAAGCTTGAGTGCAGGCAGCTTTGAGAAACAACAGTGCGTTGCAGGAAGCATTTAAAGATGCACTAGCGAGGTATAATAGTGGACAATGTAGTCGAAGTGTATGTGTAAGTTGCTGCTGCGGCGGCGGTGGGGCAAAATCAGTCTTAGCAGTATTGGGGAAAGAGTTCATATTCTATACAATATGCAATTGTTTAAGTTTCATTCTAGGATGTCAAAGAGGTGAGGAACTGCTGATACTAATACAGACTGTCGTCTTTTAGAAGCTATAATACTTTTTATTTAGACCAGTAGAAAGCCAGTTCATCCAGACATTCATTGCCTACAATGCCCTGGTGCCCACGTACGTCACCAAATTTAGCCTGGCAAATGCTTGTAAGGCATCGTAACAGCATTTAACTGACCAAGATTCGACGACGAGGGTTGTCAGTGCTTTAAGCGTCGGGCACATTGTAATTGGTACCGAGACTTTGATGTTAGGTTCAAAGACTCCAGCACCAGGTAGGTAGGTAGAGGTAGCGGTTCATCAGAACCCAATTAGAACTTAGATGTGCCTTTTTGATAAAACTACTCGTGTGACCTGGTTGATGATGTGGGTTGTTGACGGTGGGTGAAACAGCCGGGCGTGCCTAGATCCAGCCTGTGGAAGTTAAGAAAACGGATTAGATCTCGTATTCCTTTACCCGAGATGTCGTTGAGATCGTCAAAGAATGGTTGGCTTGGTGCGCGTAGTTGGGCTCTTGCTAGTGCCGGACATTTGCAGATGAAGTGGGAGAGAGTTTCCCTCTCATTTTAGTTTCAGCGGCAGTAGGGGTTATATGGGATACCTAGTTTGGCCGCATTGCCTCCAATTGGCTAATGCCACGTGGTTATCGCTGTTATTCTGGCGATATCTGAGCGGGTTCTGTTTAGGAGCTCTTTTGTTCTAATTTTATCGTAGGTCGGCCATATCTTTCTTGATAGTGGCACAATTGGCTAATCCCCTACATTGCAGGTGGGCCTTCTGCGGGACATGTGAGTGGATTTGTCTTTTAACCGCTCCTAGCGGGATGTGGACCCTTGCCGGGTGTGAACTGTGTAGAGCTGGTCCCTGCCTGGCCAGTTCTGCTCACTGTGCACTAGAACCCAGAGCTGTGTGACCCTGAACCGTTCACCCAAGCGGGCCAGCTCGTTCCGGCACTCTAGCACCAGTTTGGAGGATTAGTAGCCGAGTTAATAGTTTTGATAGCGGCTTGGCTATTTTTGAGGATAGAAATGTTCTGTTTCTGTGTTGTATCACGCTCGAGTATCGTTCAAGCCTCTCGAATTGCCAGTAGTTTCGCCTGGAAGAAGCTGGCGAAATCCAACAGGCGATATGATTTTGATATTTTAAGTGATTTCGAGTAGATACCGGCACCCACACCGCAGTTCATCTTTGATCCGTCGGTGTAGATGACCGTGTCGAAGTCCTTCACGACTTCGTCTTTATAAGAAGTTTTTTCTGAAGTTTAGTTTGGGGGCGATGTGGTGACTATGTCGTTTGGTAACGAGTCAAGATGTTGCTGTGGCTGTGTAGTCCAGCACCCAGATTCTTTATCGAGACCGCATGTCTTGGAATGGATTTTACTATCGAAATGGACGAACAATGTATTTGCTTGCAGCTAACATCCCATGTTCTGCAATAAGCCTGTGGTGGGACGATGAAACACGAATAAATTCGAGTCAACATATTCACTTTTAAATGTTCCTGTGCCAGTGATATAACGCACCGTTCAAAGTACTGAAAATATCGCAGCCGTAAGTGCTTCAGTTCAAAATGAACCAAATCAGTCGATTCCCCGTCATTCACAAGAATTGGGAATCTCTCAGTCCACATTGTGGCAAATTTTACGTAAAGATCTTGACCTACACCCTAATAAGATCAAATAAACTCAAGAACTGAAGCCTCTTGATCATTTGAAGCGCCGAAACTTCTCTGATTGGGCTCTGCAAAAGTTTGAAGAAAATGTTTAACTTCATTGTTATGTCCTTATTGAAAAACCCTGTATGTATCACAATTAAGGACTCTTAGGCCCCTGCCACGCAATGAGCGGTAAGCGGCAAAGCGGCAGAGCGCCAGATAATTTGCTCAGAAATGACGCTTGCGGCTCAGCGACTGCGAGGCCACATCCATACGATTTCATACGTTTAAATTTTGCCGCTCTGCCGCTTTGCCTGTCATTGCATGACTTTGCCCTTAGGCACTCGAAAATGCCTGCAGAAGATAGTTCTGAACATGGTCTAACAGGCTGATTGGAGCCCTCAATAATTAAGTTCTGACAGAATATCTGCCTTTCATCCTTTTTACATCTATCTTGTGCCAAAAAATTTAACAATATTTGCTCTGAAGGTTAGGGTCCAACTCAATATTTTTTCGACTTTTCTTATCAACACAAATGGCCTTGAAAAAACTTCTCAATAATCTTGCGTTCTTATTACTATGTTTATACTACCGGCAACCAAGTCTACCATGCCATATTGTTGCTGCCTGCTTTTCTTAACAAACACACTTCTATTCAAATTTAAAGATGGGAATCTGAATCCTCTCTAACTTGACACCCCATTCGGCATAAATTCGTCAAAAGAATCACCTGAATGCGAGCTACAAGTCTGCACATTGCTGCTAAATACCTCTATTAAACGCTGTTATTTATGATATACTTAACTTCTGGACAGACATCCACTCAAGTATCTTTTAGAAGAGCTTACAATATCTTTCTATACCAATTGTGTTGATATTTAACATATTTTTCAAATAAATGAAACAAAAACATTAAATTAACATATCTAAGAGGTTCGACACCATGGTGAATTCCAAAGAAATACAGTAGGTACAACAGTAGGCTATACACACCGTATCGGTGATCGGTGGATGGTTCCTGTTTCTGTCTATTTTGGTTGTTTTTTTTTCCCACGTTGGTCGTCTAGTAATAGGCGGGAAGAAACATGAAAAAGTATTTCATTTACAAACGTCTTAGCGGTGTGTGCAGCTACACTCAGGTGTGGATAGATTCTGCGGATCTCGCACCTAGAGCTAATAAAATTGAACAAAGTGAGGAGTCAGTCAGACAAACGCTATGAACTGATCGAGTGTGATGTAATAAAAGGAAGAAGAAACGACAACGGCATCATAAAACCTTGTTTCTGGAGATAATAAATCTTTATTTCTGTTGGGGGTTTTGATTACCTTCGCTATTACTTGCTCTGATTATTTGAAGTATCTGACTGTGTAAACTGAGAAACAGGATGACTTCGCTTAATTTATGTACAGATAAATTCATATGAGCAAGTTGAAACCACATACTTTTGGATGTATAATGTAGAATATGGGCATTTTCTCCGCACAGCACGAGTGTGGAATGGTCCGCGAACATATGTAACTAAATCTGCGTTTCCTCATCACCACAACTCGCAAGAGTTCAATCATATCAGTGGTCGCTATGGATGGCAATTAGTGAGTTGGAATGCTAAGCTTGAGTATCAGCCGAATACTTCACGAACTTAGTGGGAATGAACGTGATCCACACCCAATAATCCTCTAAATTTCGTCTGACTCTACCTTCAGTTGCGAGTCCCTTCTTCTTTTGCTTGCCAATTTAGGCGAGGTATTCTTCTACAGCGTTGTCCCTCAAGGTTACATTCAAACACTATGCGGAAGGCTATTTCATCTATTTGTCCCAGTCATCTCAAACGATTGATGTATTGCTCGTATAATACGCGGTTGAATCTCCTCTTTCAAAGCCAGTGAAAGCAAACGGGAATAAAAAAAAATAAATAGCTGGCGCGACAGCTCGGGATGAGCCAAGCTCTAGCTTCTCGAAACCATTCATGTTGTGTGTCTTACATTTTTCGCACGAAGGGAAGGGACCTACAATTTATTGCCAACTCTGAACGGCAAATTGAGAAGCTTTTTCATGACAGATTGTGCTTCCGGATGCTTGTCATTCCCTGACGGAAGGTGGTGCCGCGAAAAATGTTCGGTGGGTATGGCTGGGGCAAGAGGGAGCGAAAAATGTTCGTTCGAAACGACCAAGGATATCTTTATCCGCTTTCTATAAAGCGCTATAGAGTAGGACTGCAATGTTAAAGGTCTTCTATAGAGTCTCTAGGTTGTTCGGGATAGGGTCTTGCTACTTAATTGCTTTCTCAGCAAATAGAGACGGTGATTGGGAAGATTTGTCCTTCGTGTGATTTTTGATGAGACTCCATTGTCAGAGGCAATATGTAGTAGTAGCCAAGGTAGGCGGAGTACCTCGAAGATATAGCTGTCCACTGCGACCTTCTGTCCGATTCGACGATATTGGATGTTCCTCCTTGTTATCAACAAATACTTGTCTCTTGTCTTCATACTCGGGAATGGAGTTGTGACATCTCGTTGAATTCCGGCTATGATATCAATATCGTCGGCGTAGGCAGACTTATGAAAGATTGTATATCTGCTATAGGTCCGATAATTTTGCACAATTCGTTTAGGTATGATGTTCAAAAATTCTTATGACAAAGGGCTTTCTAATGTCAAAGGGTTGTTTGAGATCTGTATCGATTCTGACAGATCAGTGAAAACTGTTCATCGCCATTAGCAGGTATGCCAAAAGTAGAGGTGGAACTGAACAGTTCGTATCTACAAATGCTGTTAAAATCTATACGGAGATGGGTGGTATCGATTTTAACTTCTTGGCTTCTTCTAGGATTTACCAATGAGTGAACATTTGGTCGATTGTTTACGTGGTTTTCACAATATGGCAGATAAAATTCTAAGGAACTAATGAGGAGATCTCCTTTCTTGTGGAACTTTCGGCTCGGGAAAGCAACCCAATCATCAGGCACAGACTTACATATCTTATCAAATTTTCAAATTATGTTCGTTTGTGTTTTCTACAAAGTCATCATCAGTTGTTTTAAATAATTCGGCCTCAAGGTCACGCAGTCTTGATAAATTTTAGTTTTGATATTGCTACCATTGAACTTTCCGTGCCTTTTCTTGCAAGCATCCACCTTTCTTTGCAGCGCCGTCGGCAATCTTCGGCAAACCAGTGGTGTTGTGGTGGTGATCGGGTAAAATCCAGCACATCAGTTAAAGAGTTACTGGAGGCATTGTGGCGTTTGGTGAAGATTCTAGGGGATTCTTGGCATTACAGCTTGTACGTGTTGTACCTTCTCATAGTATTTGTTCTTTATTGGGATCCTTAGGATATCCATATTCGTGCATTGGAAACAACAATGTAGTAATTCGAGTCGATGTTTGCAACTCAGAAATTTACTGAATACAGAATAATCATTAGGAGGTCACAGAAACTTTCCTAGATAGCTTTGTTCTAGTCTTCTGTGCTGCATGAGAACATATCAGGTTGATATAGCCGTGATGCAAAGAAGACTCACATGTCGAAAACTTAAGATTAATTTAATAATTAAGCCCCGCTCGACAAATAAGCGCTGCTTCTGCTCTCTATTGTAATGATAGATGCCACAGTTTTTCCTATGGTATAGTGGCTTAATCTATATTATAGGAGTCTACGGTCTTTGTTAATTGTATGACTGCACGCGACTTGTTAAGGGACATTTTACGTGGTGGTTTCATGATGGTTGTTGTTGTTTTGTTGGTAGGTATTGTCAACTATGGTGCCATCCGAGGCTTGTAAACGGAGTAACATGGATTAACGTGGCCCCAGGCAGTTACTCCGATGGAACAGTGCATTAGTGGCAACACTATTTTTCTCCCCTCTCCTTAGCTACCACTGTCAACTTTCCAAACACAAGTTAAGGTACTTAGGTTGGTTTGGGAAAACCTGTGGATGCTCGTGTCCTCTTGAATTCATGTGTCATTTGAGCAAAAATGGTTTATGAGTATCGTTAATAACTTCTATGATAGCACTAAGGACCTAATTTCATCTAAATATGTCCACCAGCTTCATTGGATTGTCACCTAACCATTGGGATTGCAGTCCAGTGTGTCAGACCGACAATGTCGCCCTCTTTATTTACATAGCAAGTAATACAACCTTCATACTGAATTTTCAAGTAGCTCAAATGGCTAATTCTCGATAGATTTCTATCCAAACATTAGCCAGAATCAAGCATCATCAATCACACTGAAATTAGAGAGTGAAAAGGAATTGCCTGTCCAAATTGAAATGTTTTGAAATGAAAGTTGAAAAAGTAATGTCATACCGACAACAAACGGAAGCTACGCTGTCACTAAACAAAATAAGATGTGCCTTTCGTTGGACGGGATGGCCCGTAGGTTTGCTATTTCTCAACGGTATATTTCCACACATACATATATATACATTTCCAATTGATAGATAACAAATAGCATATTTGCTTTTTTTTTCTAAACGATGCATATTCATAAAGGTTCCGCGTTATAATGGCTATATTCTCTTAAAAAAAAAAAAACACAACACAACACAACACTGACTATAAAAATTAGAAAATTTATAATTTTATTTATCGTCTATATTGAGTGGACATGAATATGCAAATGTCATTAGGCTTTCAACGAATTCACCAGAGGAGCATAGGCGCTCGATCGTTTTTTAGTATAATTTAATTAAATTGAAAATTTCCCAAACTGTCATATGCATAATTTATGGGATTTATTCTTGTAAATAAAATAACAAATTAATATTATAAATATTCATAACGAGATCAGGGAGCTTGTAGTTTTTTTTTCTCTACAAACAATAACAAACTTTTTTTTGTTGTTTTAAATTCATGTGTTCAATGCATTGTTTATACTCTGACAGTTTGTGAATAACTCTGTCCCTTTCTAACATTGCGGTATCTTTGACATTTGACAATTTGTTTCACCAGAAGGCATAACGTGATCGTTAGGTTTCCTTCCGCCATTGTGTGAGGAATAACAAGGGATGACTTCTGTTATCCCTCATCATTTGCGGCTTCTTTATCAATTTAGGGGTATGTGCTATGTTCTATTTGATTAGGGTGATAATCGAGTACTCGAAAGTACACATTTACTGATAGGGGCTGATGCTGACAAAGGGTGTGTATAAATATTGTTTGGAGATCACAACTGCTTGGGTAACCAATTGGAGGGATATGACAGTGACAGTTTGTTGGTTTTGTTTGGTTGCACTACCGAATTCCAGGTACTCTTTGCTAGTTGAGACCACTCGTACCTACACATACAATTTTGTAAACTCAAGTGGCCCTCAAAAAATGTTTTAGAGTTCTTAAAGTGCAAAAGCAAATGTATGTAAGTTGAGAACTTATTTTTCGAAATGTACCGGAATTCAGAATAGATTTCTGCGCTCCACAAATATACGATCGTAAACATATCGGAACATGAAGCAGAGACTACAAGAATATTTTCACAAAAATTCTTAAATTCATTCATCTATCAAGGCGTAGATATAGCAGAAAAGAATGTACCTGGCAGTACGGATACATCATCAAACGAACAAATTTCCTGTTCATAAATGTTTAATGGGTCTGAAACCCAAGATGATCTACTGGCTATATAGTGCCGTCATAAAATCAATGATCACTGATCTCTGGCATGCTTGGCAAAAACCCTGGAACCCAAAAGCCCAGGAACAATTTAACCGACTACATCGCTTAGCCTGCGTGGGTGTTAGGTACTGGAGCATTGAAAACGTGGCCGAGGGTTAAAATGCTAAGTTCTTCACTTTAGCAAGAAACTGTGTTGAGTGCGCTCAGGTTGCCCCAGGTACTGAAATTCAAAGCCGGCAACATTACAAGCCAACTGAGGATCCTGAAACACATTTAAAGTGATCTCATCCTCCAGATACAAGATAAAATACAGAAGAGATGATGATTTTCCAGAAATTCGAAGTCGTCATAGGTGACCGTCACGAATGGATAAATAAAGGTTTCGTTACATTACCAAATTCACCAATCTAATACACAGATGGCTTCAAATTGGAAAATGGCAACATGTACTGGTTAATACTGGTCATATTCACACAGTCGAACGGCGGGTGAAAATTAAGGGAACTCGAATCTAGATTCTTTCAGACAGTCAGGCAGCACTTGGGGCCCTTAGGTCCTACACGATAAGGTCAAAGCTTGTCTGGGACTTTTTCAATCTCTTTGGGGAGCTTGCGTTCACAAAGAAGTTTACTGCAGCTTGGTTGCCTCAACAAGAATGTGTCGATGTCAATGCACGGGCAGACTGTCTGGCGGGAAGGGGTGGTGGTCTGTTTGTTGGTCCTAAACTCAGTTTGAATATGAACATTGGGCAAACCAGAAGGGGCTCAAGTAAGCCAAAAGTTCATCCCCAACAATAACTGCAAAACTAAACTCAAGGAAGGTTTAAAGATCCTTACGAGTTAACTTACTGGACGCCGTTCACTAACCCTGCAAAGGACAAAAAGATGAAAAAGGGGCCGCAAGGAAAATACTTCTCCTTCGAGACAGAGACTAATTGAAGAAGACAAAGTTATGTTATGAGCTCCTGAGATACAAGTTGTCTTATATATTAGAAATCAGCCTACTGATTCGAAAATAGCTGTCTATAAACTACGACCATTTGAGTTCGTGATACCATTATTGTATTTACGCAGGAGTTTGGGTTTGCGGGGAAAGGATAAGGGGTTGGACTAAGGAAGTGACAGCGCTTAAAGTTAAGGGTATTGAACGGAAGTGCGATTTGAGTTATTTATGTTTAGGAGACTGTTTGAGTTAGCGCATTAAGGTAAAGGGTTTTCCAATATGGTCGGGTAGATGTTAAAATTGAATAAATCTAGTTGCAATATGACACCGTTCAAATGTCCGCCGCGGCTTCGCTGGGTGGCGCGCATCCGAGAAGCCAATTTTCCGTAACTCTGGCGCATAGATCGTTCTGAATTTAAGCGATGGCATGGGTTATGTTGTCTTTGAGGGGACTGGTCCTTTGTGGCTTATTGGACAAATCTGCGAAATCTAACGGGGTTAAATCGCACGATCTCGGTGGCCAGTTCACGTCGCCTCTGAGTGAGATAACCATGCCCTCAAATCGCTCGTGCAGAATGTCCGTTGTGGCATCAGCTGTGTTTCGCGTAGCGTCATCCTGTTGGAACCACATGTCGTTCACATGCATACCATCTATTGTAATTTGGCCCAAAAGAAATTAGTTATAGCAGTCTCCGTTGATGGTGATGGCAATGCCATCGACGTTTTCGAAAAAATACGGACCGATGATGTCGCTGGTCCACAATTCACACCGAATAGTGATTTTCTGCGAATGCATTGCCACTTGGTGAACCTCGTGTGGATTGGTATCGTCGCAAATTGCTTGTTGACGTATCTGTTCATCCAAGAATGGACCTTGTCGCTGAAAATGATTTTTTTTTGCTGAAATCGGGGTCCGCTTCCAACTGCTCCAGAACCCAGTCAGCAAACCCACGGCGCTGAACCTTGCCATGTTGATTTGTCTTTAGTGTCGGAAAAATAAAAATCGGGAAAACTAACAACAGATAAAACAACATGGCCGGCATGAACTGTCAAAATCTACCCGTCCCTATTGGAAACCTTTCATAGATCAAGATTTTTCAAAACACCTTCGGTCGGCTTATCCCAATTTCCATGACTTTAAAAAAAGAGACAATCACTGTAATGGATGAGTTATTGTTGTTGTAGAAGGAAATCCTTGGTGATGCGCCGAACTAAAGTTGTTCTCCACCTCCTCGGGTAGGGTTCAGAAGTGGCAGACTGTTTGAAAAGCTTTGCCAGCGGTGAAGAACACCTCGAAGATGAGAAAACACCTCAAACTGTATATTGTGGTTTTTTTTAATACTCTTGCATCATTTGTCTTCGACTATTTTTTAGACAAAGTTGTTTGCTGATTCCAACATGCCAGGCCTATTCCGGTTGAAATTCATGTCATTTCAATCAAAGTCATTCGCTGAAGTGTTCGACTTCTTTGATTGGCAGTTAGTTTGAAATAAATTATTCCAAATAAGAGCAAATGAAATGGGCGGCTTGTATCAATTACCATGTGGGCAGTCAAAATCAGCTTAATATGCATACACGTATTCGTTAGTCGTGAAACTTGGCTTGAAACGGGCGTAGACATATTTTTATTCGAGGTGAACACGATTTGTTAGGCAATAAAGTTCAAGAAGTTTTCATTAATTATCATTCGGTCCTAGGTTATTTTTCTCTTGCAGTTGGCCTTACAATTGTACAGATTTTTTTACTTCACCATCTACAGACATCCAAACATAACTAATCTCCATACGCAGCTTCTTGCAGCTGCTGTCTAAAAATCGAATCATCCTAGAGATCCAAGATATATTTTGACTGAATTTAAAATCCCACGGATACCTTAGTTTAGTGCATCAATATTTTTTTTACTCATAATCCTATTAGCAAGTGAACGTGGAGATTGCATTGCAAATCGATATTTAAAACATTCTAATAAAAATTCTCATTACGCATTTTAATATTTAAATTATTTTAAACATTATGCCAATCACGGATAATTGAATATAACGTCCCGCGCATAGATAACAAATTTTAATTCACCTCTTCCTTTCTCATTCCAGACTGAGCTGCGATCGTGCGCAGCGTGTGGGGAGCCAATCTCGGATAGATACTTTCTTGAGGTTGGCGGATGTTCGTGGCATGGGTCCTGCCTACGATGCTGCGTATGCCTATCGCCGCTGGATCGACAGCAATCGTGTTTCATACGCGAACGACAAGTGTACTGCAAAACGGACTATGGAAAGTGAGTAGAGTATGAATGGAAACGGATACATTTTGAGATAATATCGCGCCGACGACGACCCGTGTCCTTTGTGTGATGTTAATTCGATTCTTTTGCAATTATCTCGATCACTAAATAATTTCAAGGATTTCTCTGTTCATTGTGCGGCTCCTGCTGAGTGGGAAATAATTAGGGATTACTGCCACGTGCCCGGTTGTTGGTGTTTTATGCGAACCAACTGAAATGGAAGTGATTTCTGTTGCACACTGATTTAATGCCCTTCGGGGGCGAATATATTCCTTCTTTGGTGTTGCGACTTAATCATGTGTGGTTAATGGAATAATGTCGCAACATAATTTGCGTGGGAATGGTGGTGGTGAGGTCGCGTCTTCCGTGTATAACATTTCACTTGAATGAACATCCAAAATTTCCATGAAAATTTTTTTTTAAGAAAATTTGATCCAATTATCAATTAACCAAAGCAAACATGATACAACATTTGGGTGTTGCAAGTAGTTGGCAGGTAAACCTCAATTTACCACCAATAATCAATATTTTCTCACAACACAAGCCACTTGGTAACCACTTGAGACTTGAAAAAACAAACAAAATTCCAAGTACGAGAAAGAAAATCCTCTTCTAACCAATTTTGTTATTTCTTCTGCTCCTTCTCTTCTCACAGATACACAATAGCTAAGTCATAAAATTAAGAGACGAGAAAAAGTAAAGAAAAAAAAAATGTCAAGAAAAAACAAATAAACATCGCGAGACTCGCCAATCGACACAAGGTATTAGGGTGTCGCCATAATCGATTTAGACAAAATAATAACTTATAGACGTGTACAATTCAATTTCGTACTTGGATAAAAATGTATCCAATACATGCGATGCGGGATGATGAAAAATTATTTTTTTTGTCAGACATGTACTTGAATTGACACTACAACCACCAAAGTATCTATGTACATACCTACCTGTAATTTTCAAATACGAATTCATCATCAGAGTCTTGAAGCATACAGAGTTTGAGAATAACTTTTGGTGAAACTATGACAAGTTCAAATTCACAGACCTCGGATTATGGCAGGCAGAATTTTTACCACAAGGGTTGACTCAATAAATAAGTTTTAAATTTTGTATTTTATAGTCTAAAATTTTGGCAAAATTATTATGGAATTATTAAAATTTTTTCAACATTTTTTACTACCAGAAAAATTCGAAATCGTATCACATAAACGCCCTCAAGTCATAAGATATTTCAAAAAGCTCGGAGGAAGTTTAATGGAAGGACGGCGACGACTTGATTGTTCTATCGAACACATAGAACGTTGACACAATCAATTTATCGCGCTTAAGATTTGGCAGAGCCGGTTCACGGTTTGGTGGGATTAAAAGGCGCCTAGGTCTTGCTAAGCTTTGTTTCTTAGCCCCATTTGAGGAATGTTGTAGCTATTTGAAGAATCATACACTGGCGTGCTTGCGTGCTTACGAATGCAGAAAGACCCAAGATAGTGGTGGGAAACATACCATAGACTAGACTACGGTAGGAGGAAGCTGAGAAGGGCATACGTCAGGTAATGTACTCTACTCAGTGACTCAGTGGTTAGTGCCTTGGAGTTGGTAGAGTTCAAGCCCCAGCAATATCCGCTGGACATTTCTTACGGCACCACCGCTTATACATTCGTGCAGGAGGTTTTAGAAACACTTTTGGTCGTGTTGTCCCCTTCTTTTGTAGGGTAGAGCACGTGTCAGGCTTCTGTTGGCGAATTAAGCCTTGATGCAGTATGCAGCGTATGACAAATTCGCACTCGATCAAACGCTTTTTCTCTGTAGCAATATCCATAGTAGAATTCACAGTTCATCTTCCGTTTGCCCTATCCATTCCATCGCACTTTTCTGGATGACGGTTACATCATCATAGCAGTTTATGGGTTCTGCTAATTGTTTGACTTCCTGCGACCTATTCAGGGTCCGAACATTCTACGTGCAAAACCGAAGATTGTGCCAGGGTCGCCATCGGTATCAAAAGTCCGTATGTAAAAAAGTAAATAGCTGGCACGACAGCTCGAGATGAGCCAAGGCCTAGCTTGTCGCAACCATTCATGTTGTGCGTGTAACCTATTTCGCACGAATGGAATGGAAGGGATCCACAAAAAAGAAGACCCCCTCAACTGCGACAACTACAGGTGTATCGGCCTCCCCAACATCGCGTACAAGATTTTATCTGCCGTACAGTGTGAACGCCTGAAACCTTTTGTCAACAACCTGATTGGCCCCTGTCAGTGCGATTTTAGGCCAGGAAAGTCCACAATTGACCAAATTTTCACACTTCGGCACATCCTGGAAAAAAACTCAAGAAGTCCAAATTGATACCCAATCGGTCGATTTTAAGGCCGTCTATGACAGCATTTATAGAGACGAGCTATATAGAGCCAAGTCTATTATTGGCATCCTTGACAAACTCGTCAGTCTGTGCAGGATGACGATGGAGAATGCTCGCTGCTCCATCAATGGCGGTAACGATCTTACCAAAACTTTTGATGTCCAAAAAGGTTTTAGACAAGGGGGCGCGCGGTCATATGACTTTCTCAACATCATACTTGAACGAATTGTGCGAAAATTTCAAGCCAATACAGATTTCATAAATCTATCCAACTTCTTGCGTACGCTGACGATAGGCAGAACGCAGAGAGCGGTTACCGGTGCTTTCGCGAGTATAGAGACAGAAGCGGCCAAAATGGGTTTAGCGGTAAACGAGGGCAAAACTAAGTATTTGCTGTCAACAAGAAGGGACACCTAACACCGAAGAATTGAACAGGAAGTCACAGTTGATAGGTTTAGCTTCGGGGTAGTAAGGGACTTTGTCTACCTTGGTTCTGCTATTACCTCCGATAATGACACCTCGTCGGAAATCAAACGAAGAAAAGCTCTTGAAAATCGCTGTTTCTTAGGGCTAAGAAGGCAATTGAGTAATAAGGCACTATCCCGGAGAACTAAGGAAACTCTATATAAGACCTTGATCATCCCAGTCCTGCTTCAACCAACTTGGCGTGCGCAACTAGAGGCAGTTATCTAGGGACCAGGCTAACTGGAGAGGCTTGTTGGTTGAGGCCCAGGTTCACCTCGTACAGTAACGCCACCTAACGACGAGAGGTAGTGCTGTGAAAAATGTTCGATGGACATGGCTGAAACTTGAACCCCCGCCGCTCACACAGCAGTCCAACGAACTAACCACTGAACCACGGCGACCACGGCCGTATGTAACATGGATTATTTTCACGTGATGGGGCAGTTACCCCGACGGCATAACTGAAAACCAAAAGGACCAGTGCACTTATGTATGAAAAGAATCTCCTATGACAATGGAGCAATTTAACTGACGTCTGATCCAACTTCGGGTATGTGAGTACTGCCATTGGTCCCATAGAGGGCTTAATTCTAACCATTTTTATTTTCCTTCCCAAAAACCCTGACTATTTTTGAAAAATCTTTATTGGCCTGAGCTTTGAATATATGGGGTATGTTGAAGTACCCCAAATAAGGCTTTTGACGCCACCGTTGATCCCATGTAGGGAACTCATCCGTTGTCGTTTCTATAGTACTGCTCGTTGCCAATACTCGAACTTATAAGTTAAGTCAGTCCAGTCCTGGTGGAAAAGAACTAGAATCCGATGTCTACCACTTGGATGTAAGATAAGCACACTTAATGCGTAGTCACAATTGCAACACTGGGCATAACCGAGTTGACGCTAGTGGCTCTCTTTCCCTTTGGCTCTATTTTTCATTCTGAGGAGCTGGTATTGGTCCCTCTGGTGGCTTGGTTGACAAATCGTCCTGGGTTTAAAAAAAAAGCGTTGAAGACTGTTTTTTGGTTTTTGTAAGATATACGTCGCCACAGCCGTTGCTGAGTTCGAATAAACTATTTGCGCTTCATTGACTATCAGCAAGTTCCCGATATCTCAAGGCTATGTTGGATTTAAGTAGAAGTCCTGAGTGACTGTTTGATTGAATTCAGCCCTGTTTTTCTTAGTTCGTCTATTTTTTGACCTGCGCTCTTACCCTAGCCTAGACTATTAGTTCAGTGCGACAGCTCTGCAAAAATGGATGCAATGTCAGTTTGAATGACTCTTTCATCGGACCATTAAGGTTGATGATAGGATAAATTTCTCACATCTAGCGAAAGCTTTTTGGCGCTTTCCCAAGGATTTGGTTGAAGTATTATACAAAAAATATTGATTCTGAAAGCATAAGGAACCTTCATATGGTTTATAGAAGATCATCTCTAATGAAATGTAACCCTCCAATGACCTTCATTACTAAACTTTCAACTAAATGCCCAAATGACTAACAGAACGTTTTTCGTTTTTAAAATCTCGTTCAAGAAGTTCAACTTCTGAATGCCTCGCAAAATGATTTGATGTCGAATATATTCACATTCAATCGCAACGATTGCAATTTTACGAAACCATTCTCTCAAAACGAGTATAAATCCAAGTCATAATTGACATGTCAAAATGTTATTTCCTACACTCTACGACGAGAATAACTTTCCGAGTGCATGTCTTGCTGCACACACTCGCTATGCCAGCAATAATAAGAAGGTGGAACAAACTCTCAAGATGTTTGTCCATCGACGACGTGTCCCGCCCTCCTGCTCTCGAATAGCCACGTAACCTGTGTTATGATATGTGCACTTCCACTTCACCTGGCAGGCTGTGGTCATCTAGCTGCCTGACTGGTTGAGAGTGTCCCAAGTGGTTAAGTTGCTTACTTTACAAGAGTGTAAGAGGGAAGTGCTGCGTTGCTGCCCAGTCCCAATCCCAGGCTTTCGTTTAGATCTCTGTCGATGAAGAAAAAATATTTGTTTTTCGGATTTCGTTTTACGATGCAATAATTTTTGTTTTTAGTGTCACTTTGATCGGAAACGAAACCCATTGACACCGGGACGGGGTTTTGTGTTGTTTTTTAAGTACCTTTGACCGAAAAATTGAAACCCATTCAGAACTTGTATTGCGAGCTGTTCTCTACGGTGCGGTTCACTTAATGAGTTCGTGTTGAAGTGAAATGTCCGCTGCCGCCGCCGCCGCCGGGACCGGGAGACGATACGGCCACGGGAGGGTAATAAAGTTGTTTTATATTATTATTATTTCTTTTTTACTTTTTATTGTTTTTTGTTTGTTTAATTTTCGGCTGGTCGAAATTCAGTTCGGCCGAATCATAGAAATAAAAGATTAACGATCTTTTAATTGTGACAAGTTCTTAGATCGTATCTCTGCCTTACGTCAAACTTGGAGCTGAAATTTGAATGTTTGTGGTTTTTTTGTTACAGAAACTTCGGGGCGAAATGTTCAAAGTGCTGTCGGGGAATTTCAGCATCTGACTGGGTGCGTCGGGCCAGAGATTTGGTGTTTCACTTGGCTTGCTTCGCGTGCGATTCGTGTGGACGCCAACTATCGACTGGGGAGCAGTTTGCCCTGATGGAGGACAGAGTACTATGCAAAGCACACTATCTGGAGACTGTGGAAGGTGGAACAACATCCAGTGATGGTAAGTTTCCAAGTTTCAGTCCTCTCTCGGCCACCCACCCATGATGGTTTCATTTATTGATTTCAGATGGATGCGATGGCGACGGTTATCATAAAAGTAAAACGAAACGTGTTCGAACCACATTCACAGAAGAACAATTGCAAGTGCTTCAAGCAAATTTCCAAATAGACAGTAATCCAGATGGACAGGACCTCGAGCGAATAGCATCCGTGACGGGTCTTAGCAAAAGAGTGACACAAGTGTGGTTCCAGAACTCACGAGCTCGACAGAAAAAACACATTCATGCTGGTAAGAATAAAAGTAAGTAATTTTATTGCATTGGGTTTCGTTACATCATAGCTTGTAAAATAATTAAATTATCTCCCTCGTATGTAGTATTTGTACATGTATTTATTGGTCGCACACTTATTTATTTTTAGTGCGTGAACCCGAGGGAAACTCATTTGCTCGACATATCAATCTACAGCTTACGTATTCGTTTCAGAACAATGGTCAGAACCCGATGCAATTAAATGCGAGCAAATCTTCGCTATACCCCGCCCACGGTAAGTTTTTAAGTATTAATTATTATGATTAAAAACCATAAATATAATTGTTCCCTAAATTATCGCTCCTGGGATAAGTTTTAGTCATCGGCAGATAGAGGTCAAAGCCGTCGGCTCCTGCAACCAAGAAATTGAAGTCATTGGTTCGTTGAGTCTGGTTAAGGTAGCACTGTGTTTTGAGTGTACTGACATCTCGGGTGTACTGAGAGAGAGAGATGTGCAACTTTTTTTGGATTTACTTTTTTTTTGTCAAAGGCAAGGAAGGCAGAGTAGGCAGGAAGATACCAGTGTCATTTGACACATTGAAGTGCATAGCCATTAAGTCGAGAAAATGATATGGGCTAGGTGGTCGCCGTCATAATTGATGACCATTCGGGCTGGATTTATGCCATTTTTCATCACTCTTGCCAGAACTTGTGTTGTTGTTATATTAATTATAATAAATACTGAAATACTGATGTTGTTATATTAATTATAATAAATACTGAAATACTGAAATACTGAACTTCCGGCGATAGGTTTTCACATTCTTGACGGATATTCTCATTGAGAGCTTCGAGAGCCTGAGTCTTATTGACATAGACTCGTAATTACAAAAAACCCCACAAAAACAAGTCTGGAACGGTTAAACAAGGCGATCTTGCCGGTCAGTGCAAATCGCCAAAACGAGAGATTAGGCAACACGGAAACGCATTCTTCAAAATGTCCATTGTCTTGTGAGTTGTGTGTGCGGTTGGACCGCCCAATTGGAGCCACATATCCTCCAGTCCCAATTCATCAATTTGCGGCAATAAAAATTTGTTGATGTTCTGTATCGTTCGTCAGTCACAGTAACCGTGTTACCCACGGGGCGTCCTCGAAAAAATTAGATATTCTCGTTGGAATGAGCACTACGAAGCCTTTCGGCGCCTTTTCTGTCACGTGCTGTTCCAGTCTCTTCGAAGCAAGCGGCTAAAAGCCTTAGAGTTTGACCACTTGGAGTAGGACGGCCAGGAAATCTGCACCGAAATTCACGTTGCGTCAAAATCACTGACAAGTTATTCTGTAAAAAATAAACTCACGAGTATTCCGCGATCTTGAGGAGTATAGCGTTCCATGTCTTGTTGACGTGTATTTTGTATCTGTTTACTTCACAAATGTCAAAGTAGAATTGACATTTGCCGCCATTTGCCAAAAATTATAGCATCTTCCAATAGGGTGATGAATTTTGCGGCAGCTTCTAGATACCCGAGGCAGCCGGTTTTAAGAGTTCTGTTTTCCACAGGAAGTCACGTTTTCCAATGAGACAGCCTACGCTCGTTCAATTTTTCTTTTCTTGCATTTTCTCAAAGTAGTATATTTCAAAAGTATTCTCGGAAAATTTCAGACAAATCGCACTGTTACTTATGGAGATTTATAACTTTGAACGGAGCCGTCTCTAGCGCATAACTACTCGTACTAAAAACTTTAAACGCGTTTTTCTCGAAACCGTGTTTTCGATGTCGGTGATCGGTAACTTGAGAACGGCTTTGCCGATCGGATTCGAACTTTTTCTCACTAATTCTATACATAATTGTCCTCCGGTTGAACGAAGTTTTTTTTTTGGACAATTTTTTTTTATAGGCGAAAATGCGAGTGAAATTTTAGTCGAATTAAGAATTTTGACTTTCAACATACGCCATTTTGTGAAAGTTCAAAATTTTTCCTGTTCCATTTTGTTTTTTTGAATTCACATGATCCAGTGACGAGCAGCAGTGATCACCGCAAAACCCTTTCTTTTTGGACCCCTCCCAAATTTGCTGTATCTTGCTGTTAATAGTTTCTGTAAAAACATATCTTTCATGCTAAAAAAGATCGTTTTTTGGCAGTCCCAACTGGGTCTACCCCCTTAAAGGTTGACTTATTGTCGCCTCATAGGTTAGGTTAGAGAGACTGTCGGCATAGTCGTAGAACTTAGCCCATTGTGATACATCAGGATCTAGAAGCAATTTCCCTTCGTAATAGTGAAACCAGTGGACGCTTTCAATAAACCGAACTAACCGACAACTTGTTGTACTAGGTCACCAAGATTGTCAAAAAGAAGACCAATTGATCTTTACGTCTTTTGCGAGGGAGCGCAGCAGAAGAATCATCTCCTCTTCCTCCTCCTTATGTCTGCAGAAATTATTGGCAGGAAGTCATAGGCGAATGGCATGTCGGCCTATGAGACAGTGTCCAATGATGCCACGCACATATAGTAGCTTCAAGATGCCGTCTTCGCAATTGATCTCTTAGAGCGTTTTAGGTGGATTTCATAGAAATACCACCTATTGCAGAGGTCCTCATGACGCGACTTTCAAAAAATTTGAATGCCATTCGTCTTCGCTATCATACCAAACACTAACCTCATACTCCGTTAAAAATTTTATATATATATATATATATATATATATATGTATATATATATATTTCGTTGAAATTGAAAATCCTTACAAATCTCGAGGTAATTAGTACAAATTCGTTTTTAAAATGGAAATTTTTGTCCGCCATTTTGCTCCCACCATCAGAATAGATGACATAAGAAATCCACCTATCTCTTGCGGCGCTTGCCGGAAGGTTCTTTTTTTTTGTCTATTGAAGGCCAGATTTGTCGACTAGTTTGGCAGGTGATGCCATTTGACCACCCTTGATTTGCTTGACTGATTGTATCTAGCTTTGGTTTCCCTTCGGCGCTCCGAAATTCTCTCAGGGAAAAACTGTATTGTTGTACCATTCTTGGCGAGTTCATTCGCCTGCAGTTCTCTTGAATGTCCCTGTGTGTCCTGGTACCTAGCAGACGAGTATACCCATTGACATCCTGAGATGTCTGCAGAAATTCTGCTCTCAAATATTTAGAGGAACATTTTCCTCCCGCAAAAGGTTTTTGATTCTGAGAAGGTGCGCGGAAATACTCATAAAAGTGATGGGCTACTTTTAGTACAACGAATTGACACATTTCGTGAAATATTTGGATAGACAGAGGCCTAGCTTTGAAGAGACTGGAGATTGGATAGTAGACTGAATTTTCTATGAAATGAATCACCGTCCGGTTTCCGCCAGCTGTTGAGTACAATATGAATGAACACAATATTTAAGTCCTGACCTAACTTCTGCTATCAAGAGAAGAAGTACCTCGCCGCCCAAATGTGAAAACTATTCTCCTAGCTACTGGCTGAAAGGGTAGGAGAAACCGAACTAATCTCAGCAACATGTGGAATTTCGGCGGATGGTAACACGATCTCCATAGCATGATTGAATGCTTGTGGAGTCTGGATGAAGTCGAACCAGCACTAAAAGCCTTATCAAGGTTCGAAGAGATATGCGATGCTCATTTTGCACAAAACACACACAGGAATCATGAAGGACGTTTCGTTTTCCGACTACCATTCCGGCAAAATACAAGCAGGCTTGGCGAATTCAATGAAACGACCCTCAACCGATGTTTTACCCTTCAGCGAATGTTATCCCGCGACAATGAGTTGAAGGATCAATACGTCAAACTTTATGGAGGAAAACAAAACTCTGGGGCACATGACAAAAATCGACTTCAATGACACTCTATCGCCGAATAACGTCATCCCTCATCATTGCGTTTTGAAGGCCGACAACAGCACTACCAAGCTCCGAGTAGTGTTTGATGCATCTGAGAAAACATCATCAGGACTCTCCTTCTTCGACTAAAGTCGACAAAGTTTGGTTCTAGCGCAAGATTATCTGCAAATCTTCATTCAATAAACTATCGGTAACAATTTGAGGTGAAGAAACTCTACATCCAACTGCAGACTTGTTGCGTTAGTAAGGACACTTTCCACTGAACGTTTGTCCATATGGTACCATCGCATATTAACCCTAATTATGGTTTTCACGTCTATGTATTTATTTTTATACAGTGCTGATCGGTTCCCTTGCAACCGACAGGGTGTATGCAGGATCTAGTTCTGCAGCCTTCTTAGCAACACCCAACGGCCTCCTTTTTGGCCGTTGACATATCGTTTACATCCTTAGGTTTTGCCTAGAGCCTTGATAGCTACCCCACCGCTAATATATGTAGATGATGATAACCTCACTGATACTGTTGTCATTTTAAATTAGTTTTGCAGCCAGGTTCGATTTTAAATCCATCCATTAGCATCCATTTTGGTTTTTCTTCACTACAGACATTACCCTCGTCCCAGTGCTGTCTTATTTCTATTTGGATGATAAATATTCTATCTTATCCATCGTAAAACCGAGATATTTTGCTTCCTTAGAGAATTCTATTGCTTCAGTTTCTTTTATTCTTAAATGCAACTGTGGTATTTTTTTGGAGTTGATTTTTAGGTCGATATTTTGGCATTAGTCAGAGATCTGAGATTATGTCTTCCGAAAATGAATGAATGAAAAATGAATAGATTGGCAACTTCTTTTGCGTATCCTTGGACTACTATGATCCTTCAGATCACTGATGCGCTTGTTCGAATTTATGGCTTTTCAATCGATATTCATAGCTTACGACCATAATATTTGTTACTAAATTAATGTTTGAAAATGTATTTTTGTTTTTTTGCAGAATCCTCTCTGGATGAGCTGTCACAGGATTCCAATATCCATTGCATGCAGAGCGAAGTATAAGACACGCAGTACACAACTTCAAAATGTTTGTCCTATCCTAGTCAAAAATTCGGAAATTTACATCCTTAAAAGCGAAAAATCGAATCGTATCACAAACGTGTGTGGGCATAGAGTCTCCAAGATGATCTCACAGCCAGTTCCGCACACACACCCCACCCCGTCACCATGTTTGATGCCATTATCATCACATTCCCGAAGAAGAGAACAATCGATGCTCAACGTAATTTAACTTTACCTATCCTTAAGTACTGGTCCAGTATTAGTAACTATATATTCATATCTCACACATAAGCTGATAATAAAAAAAAAACTTATAACTCTAAACTAATTAATTGTACAAAGCACCTAACGATACACTCAATTACTCACTTCTCACCAACACACACACAACAACCAATAAACAAAAGTTATGCTCGAAGCACAATTTTTAAGATTAAAGATACTTTTATAACGAATATTAATTAAGAGTTAAATTCAGGATTCCCAGTAACGAATCTCAATTTCAAAGTAAAACTAGCGAGTGTGTTTTCCACCTCCGTGTCTGTTCTGTATGTGTAATAGAGTTAGAGAGTAACCTAAATGCAAGTTGTTATTTGTTTTATTTAATTTAATTTTTATATTTTCCTATTTATGATAAACACTGTACATATAGATATAGCAAGTTAGATAAAAGTAAATTTAAAATATTATTTCAAATGCTAACCGTATGTTATGAATGTCTTTGTGTAAATTATTTGTTTCCTAACTCCTGGCCACTATTGGTGGAGAACCACAACAAACTTTATACTAAATGTAATTCTTAAACATTTGATTGTATAAAAAGTAAATATAGAATAATTTATTGTAGTAGAGAAATAGAAATATTATTTAATTTATAGATGTACCTTATACTGAAAATATTGTAAAGAAAAAAGAAATCGATAAAAAAGAAACACAGACAAGAAAATAAAAATGTGATAAATTAACTAAATATCATTTTGTTTTATTTACTTATACGAGGACGAGAAAAAACATAGAATACAGTAATGAGCGTCCCAGCACAAGGAGTAACAAAACCTAGTAAGACGAACCATATCGAAAATATGTAATTTCTTATAGAGCGGTAAGATGCAGAAAATGTGGATTGTGGTACGCGAAACCATATGATCTTAGCACCTTTCATCTTCTGTCTAGAACGGAATGGAAAAATATCTCACCAATAGCTCCAAGATGCGGCTTCGGATCAGGAATCTATTCAGCTGAACTGAACATCATCAAATTTTACCGCCTTCCAGATTCGTCTAGTGTTTTTCAGTCGAAATAACTTGCGAAGCATGTGTGATACTCAGTCTCAACCCCAAACGCATATAAAATAGCTGCCATTAAAGGGCTCTAATCATACACTAGGTAGGTAGGTGAAGTGGCTGTGTGACACACGTAGTCCAGGAAGGCCCTTTGTGATACCACGTGAATCTATACCCTGAAAAACGCCACTAATTTTATTGAAACCATTGCTCTTGATGAAGCTGAGGATACTTTTGATGTCAGTATTTGATACTTCGCCCAAGTTGTCGAAGTGATAGGTTCCCAGATAGAGCTTCCTTCTTTGGAATAGAGCAAGACAAGTGCAGAGGAAATGGGGGATCGTTTCTTCCTCCCCTTCGTCCCTGCAGCTCATGCAGAAGTCATTTGAGAAGAAGTCCATCCTTCTGGCGTGAAGGCCAAATGGACAATGGCCAATGAGAGACCTATTGAGCAAGATCAATCTTTTAGATTGAGTGAGATTTATTATAAGCGAGATCTCCCTGGAGGTACGGCACGTGGTATCATTCCTCCATCTTTGGTGTGTCTTATTGATCGCATCGTACTCTAGGAAACGTTTACATGTAGCGATTGGAATACCAAGATTCCTTCGTACCACGTTTGGCGAGTTCATCCGCCTTACAGTTCTTTGGAATGTCCCTGTGACCGGGTATCCAGCTTAGGTGAATGTTAAAGTGTTCTGCCATCTCCATGATAGAAGAGCGACAGTCTGAAGTCGCTTTTGGTGTACATGTTACCGATTCCAGAGATTTTATAGCAGCCTGGCTATCAGTAAATATTATAACATCCCTGAAGGATGTCACATTGTCCCTAAGAAAAGATAAGGCCCCGTTGATCGCAATGATTTTCGTCTGAAAAACGCTACAGTGGTCAGATAGACGGAAGGAGATACTCAGGTTGAGCATATAAAGGGTGGTTAAATTTTAAGGGCCGAGGTTGATTTTGAATAAAACACAAATTATTTAGGAAATTATTGCCATTTCTTTTTATTATGGTAATATTGGTATGGTTCAATTATGTATGGAACAAAATATCGCCCAAATGCCCGCCGCGACCTCGGCGGCACACCTCCATCCGATGGTCCAAATTTTCGATGACGCTAAAGCATAATTGAGGTTCTATGCCGTTAATGTGCCGAATTATCTCATCCTTTAGCTCTTGAATTGTTGTTGGCTTATCGACGTACACCTTTTCTTTCAAAGAACCCCAAAGAAAAAAATCCAACGGTGTCAAATCACATGATCTTGGCGGCCAATTGACATCGCCACCACGTGAGATAACACGGCCATTGAATTTTGCGCGCAAAAGAGCCATTGTTTCGTTAGCTGTGTGGCAAGTGGCTTTAGTTCTTGAGTCAATTGCACCTTGTTAGCATGTTAATGCAAGTCTTTATGCATAATGTTCATCAACGACGAGCGTGAGAGGTGCAATTGTTGGGCACGACGACGAGTTGAGGTGGACGGCTCTTCAGCCACACTATCGCGAACAGCAGCAATATTTTCTGCAGTAAGAGCTGTGCGAGCATGCACTGGTGTTTTCACATCTCCTACAGACCTGGTTTGCTCAAATTTTTGCACGATTTTTCCGATTGTACGCACATTTGGACGATTATTTTGATTTGAACGCCCATTTTCATAATAAGCCTGAATAACTTTAACGCGTTGCTCGATTGTGTATCTTTCCATGGTTCAAATTGAGTTAGTCTGAAATTGAGAAATGACAAATGAAATGCAGAAAAAAACTTGACGTTTAGGTGTGGTTCACATTCAACATCGGCCCTTAAAATTTAACCACGCTTTAGAACCGTCGATGTAGAGATGAACAGAATATCTAGAGGAGGTAGATGTAGGAGCACGTCGAGTGCCGCGGGTGGGCTGGTTCTTAGTGCTTCGCTAATGCATATGCAAGCTGATCTTTGCACTTTCTCCAATAGATTGCGGTATAAGGCTCTGTCTAAGGCTGTCCCCCAGACGATCATACCATACATGAGTATAGGTCTGACAACGGAGAAGTAAAACCAGTGTGTGGTTTGAGGTTGCAGTCCCCACTTCTTACCAATGGCTTCGATCATACACTAAGTCTTCCAAATTAGTAGAACAGTCTAAGGCAGTAATCAGCCTGGTTAGCGCTGGCAATAGTACGTATAACGCAGATGCGTATAAGAATGCCGACGAGCTAGTCAAACGCAGCTCAACTCTTGATGATGGCCTCGTGGAGATACTACTACGACCTCCCTCCCTCTTTTTTGGGATTCGACAAGAGCACAATATTTCAGCATTTTCTATCAATTGCTAATCCTAGGTGGTGTAGTTTAGAGAATTGCGTCACATCCACAAAGACAAGAGCCACCTGCAACAAGAATAAGACGCACTAATCAATAGAATCAGAACTGTTGCAGTTTCCATTGGCCAACGAGCACATTCAGTGCCAAGTTGAATATTCCCGTCACCATCCACTGCCGTAGTTGTAACAATACGCATTGAAGGATAAATTTTATTTCACTTGCTCTTTAATTGTGCGGCACTAGCCAGAGACAGACACCTCACTATTGGCAAAGCTATTTTAAAGGTATAATTCTGGAACTTACTTAACTGTACGTGATGGATCTGAAAACTATCTCCATTGACACCCCTACCTACTATGTCAAAAGCTGAGATCGTCCAAAAATCTTTTGATAGTTTCTGGGGTTCAAACGCGAACCGAATGTCGTATTTTTGAGTCACGGCAAATAAGACAAAATAAAAGCATACTTCTTGCTTCTCGCATCGCATCACTGTGCACGTAGCCTTATAGTTGTGCAGACTTATGAAAGATTGTACCACTGCTGCCGGCTGGCGAGTTTCATTTAAGCAGCGAGCTCTCTTTCGTCAGCCTGCAGAGCCGGCCAAGTGTGTCAAGACATATAGCTCGTCTCTATAAATGCTGTCATACTCGGCCCTAAGATCCACGAAGTGAAAATTTGGCCAATAGTGGACGTTTCTGTCTTGAAACTGCATTGATAGGGGCCACTTAGGTTGATGACGAACATTTTCAACCCTTCACGCAGTATGGCAGATGCGATTTTGTACGTCATGCTAAGGACGTCTTAGAAACATAATTTAACAGTCTTTGTCTTCTGTTGGCTTATAGCGCCTGTTGGGTGGATGTTGATAAATTTAGCCTTGAAGCGAATTGTCAAAAGATATTTGGTAGTGAGTCGGAAGCGTCAAACTTTTTACGACTGTTTAAGTCTGCTTCGTACGACAGATCTACACCTGAAAAAGTGCTGCTTCTGCTCTTTGTAAGAATCTCCATAGCAAATGTCAAAGTTTTTCATCCTCCTTTTGTCCGCTCAATCCTAAAGGTGGCGGTTAAGTATGCATTATAACAGCTTACGCCCTCTACTAATCCTTTTACAATACTCTATTCGGCTGCACGCGATTTGTTAAGAGTTCGAACATTTCACTTGCAGTACCGGTGATCTTTGTCTTTATTTTTTGCGCCAGGATCGTCAACAGTAGTGTCATGTTTATCCGAGTCTTACAGTCCGTTCGTAACAAATAATTTCATTCCTTGATCGGGCACATGGCATAATGACAAACCTTAAGGGCCCTTGATCGGGCAGATGGCACAATGACAAACCTTAAGGGCCTGCGATGGTAGCCATTTAACATTCAGTTTTCTCCCATTTTGTCTTTGGTTACACGGGATCCGCATTCGTACTCTCACTGCAACTACGTAGAGATCAGAGTTGATATTGTCTTCTTGGAACGTCGCACCTTGGCATTGGGTTGTGCCGATCGCAGGAAGAACAATTGTTTTGACAGTTTGTGAACCAGGAGATTCCCCTTGTGAAGAGTGAGGTATACATAGGGATCATCTGTCGATCTGCAGAAGTCTGTCTGCCCTAGCCTTAATGAATTTAGGCTATATCTTCCTTGTGGTTTCACAACTCACAAGTGTTTAGAGAGGTCCATCTATTGTAAGCCTCCTTTGAAACTCTAAGGCCCGAAGTCTCGGGTTGTTCCGGGCATGTTGCCGAGCCGTTTCTCGTCAGTTCTTCTGAATTCGCATTTCCTGTAAAAAGATAGCCTTAGTCGGTTGCTGACTATGAAACCGAGCATAAATGAGTGTTGCTTTAACTCCTGTTTTCAGGGTATAAGAAGACGCGACTATTGAAAGAAATTAAAATTCTGCTCACGACAGTTCGGGATGAGCTAAGGCCTAGCTCCCTGCAACCATTCAAGTTGTGCGTGTTGCTCGTACAGTAGTCAAACGCACTAACCACTGAGCCACGGTGACAGGGTTTGCGACGCCTAATTAAACCAATTTTTTCCTCCTTTTGAGAATCTGAATAACTCCAGGAGTACTTTCTCAAATGCTTATAGACTATATTCCAATAGAAAGACAAATACCATTCCTTTAAAGGCCCCAAACAATTTGTCTTACTTACTATAATTGTCCGTAATTAACATTACTTAACAGCATTGCATGCCCTTAATCCATTTCTTGGATAGATGTAGTGATAATAGTTGCAGACTTCCGTTTCGGCAATAAATTGCCGGCAACATCGTAAATATGTAAATCAAAATAAATATGCACATCACGTTTAAGCTCTGATATGGCGAACATAACACTCGGTGTCGGAACAAATATGAGCGGGGCCTCACATCGCCACCGTGCTGCGTGCAAATCATCGCACATGCTGCGTTATGATGCAAACACTCCCCACGAAAGTGGACAATAAACCTATCCTGGATGCGCTTGCTCCTGCTGTTATTCGCTACAGCAGAGTGCAAATTGGCAACGATCAGGCGAGTCCTTCTCGGCACCCATAACACCGGGGAGGCTTCACAGTGACACGGCATATAAAGTGTTCCTAAGTCATTTTTACAGTTTACACCTTTATGCAAATCCTGTATGTGTTCGAGGCTGGTATGGGGATCGGCTATGTGGAAGAGCCTACAATTCGGGGATGCACTTCAATTTGGTGTTTGGGTTTTGACATGTTTCCAGTATTCGAGGCTCCCACTCGCCGTCTGATGATGACTGTTTACACTCCGGGCAATCGATGTTGTGCGATGGACATGAGTAGGGTGTCATTCGGCATTGCATGCTCTGATTGAACTTTATTAGGTTTTTCAATGGCAAAGGAAGCAAAAATTCATCAAAATCTTCAGTAGTAAATTAAGAAAACTGTACAAGATGTGTAGGTGAGTGCACATTTAAGGAGAATGACAGATAAATTGTTCACAAGTTATTTCTGTGAACGAAATGTTGACAACTATAGATGACATCAATTTATTGCCGACTCCAATTGGCCGGTGCATTGTGAAGCTCATGGCGGAGGTTGGTACCGCGAAAAACGTTCAGTGAATATTGCAGGAGCTTGAACCTACACAGCTAGCACAGCAGTTTAAAGCACTAACCACTGAGCCAGGTCGACCACGAACTAGCGCTATCAAAAAAGTAGTCGTATCGTGGCCAATAAAACTTTAGGTTGTATTACTCTCACAACTTTGGGTTCTCAGATGAGATCGAGGTGAGCTGAACTTAAGTAAAGACAAAGAAGGACAAATGACTTAGGACTTGACCTTGACCCTTAGAGTTATTGAATTGTTATACAAACTGATGGTGAGATATTGCTTCCGTACTTTAAGCTGTTTTTATTTGAAATTTTTCAGCGGATGTTCCTTGGGGTTGTCGCAGTTCTTAGTCGCCTGGCATGCTTCGCTTAACTTCTCTTATCTTCACTTGGTATTGAACCTTTAGCTCGCTTTTCCCTATTCTCCTCGAACGGACAATATATTCCGCTCCAATGGTCTACATAGACGGTGAATGGAGGAGGAGATATAACCACGAACTGTATGGGCTGTACGACGACATCGACCTAGCCAGAAGAGTAAAGCTCGAACGACAGAGGTGGCTGAGTCATATAGAGCGATTGGACACCAATGCTTCGGGCCGGAAAATCTTCGAATCCACACCCGAGGAACGGCGCAGTAGAGTAGACCGTGACTCAGGTGGCACACGCAAGTGGAAGGTGACTTCAACCAACTTGGCGTGCGAAACTGGAGGCAGCTGGCTAAAGATCGTGCTGGCTGGAGACACTTGTTGGTTGAGCCCCAGGTCCATCCAGGACTGTTACCACCTTAAGTATGTGTGTTATGGTAAAAAAAAATTGTTACAGCACATCAATGGCTTTCGAATTGTGGACGGGAATGATATTCTTCCAAAAAGTGGTTGACAGTATCTGAGGCATGGCATGAACAGTGCGGCTTTCGTCCAGGTAGAAGCACAACCGACCAGCTGTTCGCTCTCAGAATGCTACTTGAGTAGGCCTGGGAGTATGCCAAACCTACATACAGTTGTTTTGTGAATTTGGAGAAAGTATATGATCGGGACTCTCGCGGTAAACTCTGGAGTGTATTGCAGGAGTACGGGATTGAGTCAGTCATTCTGTACTTTGGATTCCTGATGGCATTGGAGACTCGTCTCATAAAAGTCTTAATCCGCATGGCCAAAATTCATCTAAAAGAATGGCTCCAAGATGGACATAGGCACGGGTGCTGGTGTCTTCTCTGAGGAGCTAGAACTCAGCAGCTCAATAAGACTCATAAGACTCCCTGAGAACAGTAGTGTTTTCCAGGCAGAGGTTCTGGCAGTGACCAGGGTTGCCCAATTGGTGTCAATGCTCACGGTATTACGGGAGGATATCACGATCTTCGTAGACAGCCGCTATAAAAACATTAGCTGCTATTCAAATAACATCCAAGCTTGTAATGTGCTGACCGAAGAGCTAAAGCTTCCTTGCACGCAGCATAATTTAAAACTCTGCTGGGTCCCCGGCCACAGTGGTGTGTTACGAAACGAGACTGCTGAAGAACTAGCCAGAAACGGATCAGTCCGAGAACCAGTTTGCCCAAGCCTCTGCAACATTAGAAAAAAAAAACACTGGGCAGGCGATGGTTCACTGCCGGATCTGCTCAAACTTGCCAGGACCAGGACTACGTGGCTGTCATTAGGTTTAGAAAACTACGCAGTAGGAAGTAGCTGGTAAAATAAAGGGTTTTGCAATAGGGACGCTACAAAAGTAGAGTGACAGGGACAGTAAACGACGCCATATTTTTCTTGCGGTTATTTGACATTTCTCTTCAGTAAGGTTTGCCATTTCATGATAAAAAGATATACGAGCCAACAACGAGTCGAAATTATTAAAATTTACTACCGAAATTCGGAGTCAGTGGCCTCAACGTTAAGAGCGCTACGTCCAATTTATGGTCGTCATAATCGTCCTAGCAGATCAACAATTGAGCGTCTAGTGGAAAAATTTGAATCCACAGGCACAGTACAAAATGTTCCCGTGCCAGTGCGACAAAGAAGTACCCGTAGTGTCGAGAATATTGCTGCCGCTGAGGGTTCAGTTGCAGAAAGCCCAAATGTGTCTCTCACACGTCGTTCTCAAGCATTGGGCATCTCTGTGACGTCGTTGTGGCGAATTTTGCAAAAAGATCTTGGCCTACATCCTTACAAGAATAAATTGACGCAAGAACTGAAGCCGCTTGACCATCAGAAGCGTCGTATGTTCGTGAATTGGGCTGAGCAACAACTTGAAAATGATTCGGATTTTCATCGAAAAATCATCTTCAGCGATGAGGCTCATTTCTGGCTGGATGGCTTCGTCAATAAACAAAATATGCGGTATTGGTCAGGCAGAAATCCACACGTTGCATCCCGAAAAAATTACGGTTTGGTGTGGTTTATGGGCCGGCGGCGTCATTGGGCCGTACTTCTTCCGTGATGATCAAGACCGGCACGTTACTGTGAATGGGGATCGCTACCGTTCAATGATAACCGAATATTTTTGGCCCCAATTGGATGATATGGACTTGAAGGACATGTGGTTCCAACAGGACGGCGCCACAAGCCACACAGCGAATGTCACAATCAATTTATTGGAAACCAAGTTTGGAGAACGTGTTATCTCACGAAATGGTCCAGTCGCTTGGCCGCCTCGGTCGTGCGATTTGACGCCGTTAGGGGCTACGTCAAGTCTATGGTCTATGCCAACAAGCCAGCGACGATTGATGAACTTCGTACGAATATCGAACGTGAAATTGCAGCAGTATCGGCCGATTTATGCTTGAAAACCGTCGAAAATTGGGTTCAGCGTCTGGACTTCTGCAAGCGTGCCCGTGGTGGCCATGCAAAAGAAATCGAGTTCCATACATAATGGCTTCGAACGTACTTTCACAGGAATAAAAAATTTCATTAAAGTCCAAAACCGTTTTTGTTTTATTTAAAAAAACTTTTGTAGCGCTTTTATTGCAAAACCCTGTACATGGATACGGGTCTACGGGTGATGAAGAGGGTTTCATTACCTTCATCGGCCCGCTGATCTAACCTTACCCGAATGTCTTCAAGTGGCAATTGATGTAAAAATTCAAGATGGTGGGCTGTGGGCAGTGTCAAACATTTGCCTTTTGGGTGTTAGAAAATGCAGGCATCCGGCTCTAAAGAATGTGGTGGACTACAAGTTCTACTTTCATCCCCAGTATGACAGCGAATAATTTCAAACAGAAACTAATGGGAAACCTGATCTATGTATGCACGAACTTACTATTTCCCTACGACTTTAAACTCAAACATAAAGCAAAGTACATCATATTTTATCTTCTTATCACCAAAGTCGACAAGTGTATCTCCGAAGTTTGCAACTGCGAATTTTTCTCTCGTCGAAGCAAACATATTCTCTTTTTATTCACACATTCAATGGCGCACATATCGGCTGCATGCCCAGTGTGCATGTCAATAGGCTTCGGTGAAAACAACACCACCGACAACCATATCGACTCCTGTCCTAAACCAATGCAGCAGCACCCAGCAGATGGAGGCAGTGGCAGGGCAGCTCATTCAAAAAGCAGCAAACCATAACAGTCCTCGGTGCCTACACGGTGCCAATTAAAGGGGACTTGGGGTGTAAATTGATTGCCATGTTCCTTGACTACTCCTGGCCCGTATGTGTTGTTTCCTGCACTCGAATCATCGCGCAGAGTTTGCCCGAATTTGAATTGAAAATGAGCTCCGACAGTACGACGACGACTGGCATGGCACCCCAGTACGGTGTGATTCGACAGTGGCGGAGTCTCATGTTGTGGAGCTCTACTTTCTATGCTTCACACCGGAATGAGGTGGATGCCATGCATGCAAGTACTAGCGTGCGACTGCAGTGCGCCGTTCTGTGCGCTGGTAAGAATGGTGTTTTACACGAGTTCGGATTTCGAAAATTGTCAGGGTGCAAGGGAACATGCATAAACTGGGCTACTGTTTGACTAGACACTCCATGTTGAAAGCACATCATGGCGCGTCCCAGGGTGTTCCGATGATTTAAAGCTGGAATGTACAAAATGTGCTGCACATGGTGCAACTGCATGTGCTTTAACACTTGCCATGACACAGGCGATTCCTAATCCTGAACTAAACTACACGTTCAGTGCAGCATAACTGGCAGCCCAAGTGTGAGTTTGTGTCGCTTTTTAGTTTGTTGCTTCGCTTGTGAGGCATGAGTTCGGAGACGCCTTTTGTGTGGACAATTATGCGCCCGAAGTCCGCACACCAGACTTTTGCTTAATTTGGCAGACAGGAAACAAATTTACGGGACTTTTTTCTGATTTATTTTAATTAACGCAACGGAGGTGTTAATTGGCATGAAATTTCGGTAAATTTCGCGCGACACTTTTGGATTTACATGATCAGCGACTTTTGGGTGGTTGGGACATTTTACGCATTTCGCTGTCAAAGGAACTCGCGAGTCATGTACTCCTTCTCGAGTCCGGGGTGTTGTTAACAGTTCAAATTGAAGCCGCCTTGTGTGGGATTGTTTGTGGATGTCGTGTGGTTCAGTATTCATTCAGTGCTCAATGAAAAGGGTTTTTGACTATATATAAATACTAACGTATCTTTAGTCACTGCTGGAGACTTGGATTGCGATTTGTCGAGAATCAGGAAACAGTTAAAAGAAAAATTAAGCAGCAGGACTATGTCTGCTGTTTTAGGAATTGTCTGCATCTATCAAAGTCCCACTGGGAATATCTCCCACTTTTCATATAGTCCATAGTAATCCACCAATACCGGAAGATATTTTTGTGGTCTAGTAATTCGGTGAAGGGAAATTACTCCACAGGAATTTACTACAACTGGGAGTTTACTCCACCACAAGTGGGAAATTGCTCCCACAAAGTCCCCACTGGAAGTGGCGTAATAGCCCAGTTGTAATAAATTCCCGTGGAGTAATTTTCTTGCACCTAGTAATCCATAGCTACTGAGATGTTCTGGAAATCTTAGGAGGATTTATCAACAAATAACTCAACTGGAGAAATGCTCTATTCAAAGCGATCACAGATCTATGAGCTTGGTCTGGGCTTTAAGGGAACAAGTGGGCTCTAACTTCAAAAATGATCTGGTTTTGGAGTGTGAGATATAACACTTTAGTTAGGTCTCATTCTGGCCTGTTGCAAGTCCGCTCAAAAGGCTTTTGGAGAAGTTAAGAAAGGGGGCGTAGGGGTGTGTGGTAAAATGGTTTATGGTTGGGAAGACTTCATCGGGAGGATATCACCGATTACTGTCATTGCGATCGACGCGAGGCTCGACTCGGAGCACTATTTTGTTGCAGACAAAGTACAAATCCGGGTAAAATACAACGTCGAGAGGTAAAATCTCTTGAAAAATCCAATACCGTGACTAGTGACAACAATGCCAACCTAGTATCAGTAACTCCCCAATGGCTGTTCTGGGTTTCACCTGACCACCACCACGAAATCGTAGGTTTGACAAAGAATACCGGCAAGCACAAGCAGCAGAAAAAATTTATTCTATATACAAAATGGAGCTGAAAAGAAGGACGAGTACCGCTCGCATGGCCAACGAGTAAAAGAACATCGATTTTTTTCAAAGAACAGGAAAGTGCTTGAGAAGCTCAGTCAAAGATATTGAGAGATTATACTCCAGAAACAATGTTCGGAAGGTTTACTCACTTACTTTCTTAAGGTGGCACTACAATCCAAGACAAACGTCTCCAGCCATCTCGATTTTTAGCCAACTGCCTCCAGTTTCGCACGCTAAGTTGGTTAAGATCCCCTTCCACTTGCGTGCGTCACCTGAATCGCGGTCTTCCTCTACTACGACGTCTTTTGGGTGTGGATTCGAAGATTTAACAAAAGGTTAAAAGAACCTGTCAGGTTATCAAAGTGACTACAGAAACATGTAGAGATGAAGAAGAAAACCTAGTAGAGTCACAGTCCATGCTGATAATTTGAAAAAAAAAACTAGTTCTGTAAACAAGACCAACTTTCCACTGTCAGGCAGAAGGAAACACTGAATTTAGACGATGATAGCTCAAGTGCGTATAGAATTATCCAATCTAACGTACAACTTCGTCGTCGTTCAGTGGTTATTGCGTTGGACTGCTATGTGAATGGCCGTTGTGGGTTCAAGCCCAAGTCCACCAACCATTTTTCGCGGCACCACCACTTGTCGGGGAAAGGCAAACCTCCAAGAGTATTATTTGTCATGAAAAAGCTTCTCAATTCGCCGTTCGGAGTCGGCAATAAAAAGTATGTCCCTCCCATTCGTGCGAAAAATGTAACACGCACAACATGAAGGGTTGCGAGAAGCTAGGCCTTGACTCATTCCGAGCTGTCACGCCAGCTATTTATTTTCTAAACCTGAAGGCTTAAGGGTTGAGCTATTTAAAGAAGCTGGAAATGTCTAAGTCAAGAGCACACACCAACTCATTTCTTAGATTTGGTCAGATCAGCCAACACCAGAGGTATGTACACTCTTTTCAAATTTCGTGTAATATCTCGCATTCGACGACGCTATTGACATTATCGGAGCAACGTTACTTTAGCAGCTCATTCGTAAGCATTAAGTGAGGGTAAAACAAAATACAGGTTCTCAACCAAGATCGACACCCAACACCGACGTCTCGAAAAAATTTAACCCTCGATAGATATGGCCTTTAGGAATTTAGGAACTTCGTCTAACTAGGCTCCCCTGTAGACTTAGACAATGACACCAGAAAAGAAAAGTAATTCTTTCCAACACTGGGCAAGGAAGGCAATCAAAGTGACTAGACAAGACCCAGTGGCGCAGATGTATGAATTTAGTCAAGAGTGGGTGAGGTCCACGTCGATTTTTTTTGAAAGGAATGGCCTTTGGGTGATATTTTGTCACATCTGCAGAGATGATGTGTGGAGAAGAAGATATGACGTATAACGACGAATTGTAAAAGCTATACAGCGACATAAACCTAGTCAGAAGGGTCCTAATACATGCATCATCGGATGAAAATCAATGCTGCCCCCAAAGGACAGCGCAATAAAGGTAAAGTCCGCAAGTAGTCCAACTTGGCGTGGGAAATTGAACACAGCTAGCTAACGATCGAGTTGGTTGGTGATGCTTGTTGGTTGAGGTCCAGGTCCAGGCCGGACTGTAGCTTGATCATAAGTAGGTAGGAAGGAAACAAGTGAAGAATTTCAGAATGACGTGACAGTTATTGCGAAGGATCTCAACTGATGGAGGAAATACACTGTCGACCTCTGTTTTCTACCAAGAGTGACGGAACTAAAGAATAAAGGTACCCCGCGCGATTTAATGGCTGCCGCCGCGACGGCGATAAATTCGCGGCGATAGTGACAAAGAAATTCGCGAGTATACCAACACCAAAGTGACAGTTTTGTCGCAGTATTTGCCTTAATGTAAAGGGTGGTTAAATTTTAAGGGCCGATGTTGATTTTGAATAAAACACAAATTATTTAGGAAATTATTATCATTTCTTTTTATTATGATAATATTGGTATGGTTCAATTATGTATGAATAAAATATCGGCCAAATGGCCCCCGCGACCTCGGCAGCACACCTCCATCCGATGGTCCAAATTTTCGATGACGCTGAAGCATAATTGAGGTTCTATGCCGTTAATGTGCCGAATTATCTCATCCTTTAGTTCTTGAATTGTTGTTGGCTTATCGACGTACACCTTTTCTTTCAAATAACCCCAAAGAAAAAAATCCAACGGTGTCAAATCACATGATCTTGGCGGCCAATTGACATCGCCACCACGTGAGATAACACGGCCATTGAATTTTGCGCGCAAAAGAGCCATTGTTTCGTTAGCTGTGTGGCAAGTGGCACCGTCCTGTTGAAACCACATATCGTCCACATTCATATCTTCCAATTCGGGCCATAAAAAGTTTGTTATCATTTCACGATAGCGAACACCATTCACAGTAACTGCCTGACCGGCCTCATTTTGGAAAAAATACGGCCCGATGATGCCGCCAGCCCATAAACCGCACCAAACAGTCACTCTTTGTGGGTGCATTGGTTTTTCGACAATCACTCTTGGATTATCATTCGCCCAAATGAGGCAATTCTGCTTATTGACGAATCCACTGAGGTGAAAATGTGCCTCATCACTGAAGATGATTTTCTTCGAAAATTTATCATCCACTGTTGCCATTTCTTGCCACCATTCTGACCATTGACGACGCTTGAAATGGTCAAGAGTCAATTGCACCTTGTAAGCGTGTAAATGCAAGTCTTTATGCATAATGTTCATCAACGACGAGCGTGAGAGGTGCAATTGTTGGGCACGACGACGAGTTGAGGTGGACGGCTCTTCAGCCACACTATCGCGAACAGCAGCAATATTTTCTGCAGTACGAGCTGTACGAGCATGCACTGGTGTTTTCACATCTCCTACAGACCCGGTTTGCTCAAATTTTTGCACGATTTTTCCGATTGTACGCACATTTGGACGATTAAATTGACCGAAAAAATCACGAAGTGCACGATATGCATTTTGATTTGAACGCCCATTTTCATAATAAGCCTGAATAACTTTAACGCGTTGCTCGATTATGTATCTTTCCATGGTTCAAATTGAGTTAGTCTGAAATTGAGAAATGACAAATGAAATGCTGAAAAAAACTTGACGTTTAGGTGTGGTTCACATTCAACATCGGCCCTTAAAATTTAACCACCCTTTACTTTTCATCAGATGAAGAAAAAGCGCTGTTATTTCTTGCCTTAAGGGATTTTAGTTATGACAAACCCGAGATAGCGACAAAAAACACTGCATGCAGCGACATTCAAAAAAATTGCTGCAAAATCCCCACCGCGGCGTCAAATAATCGCGTTGATGTGGGCTCTCTCATATAACGCCATATAATTTGAGTGACAAATCACGTCGGTTTGGGGGAACCTTAACTCGGACGAGGCAGTTTCTGAAATGAAGTTGACGCTTAGATGTTATGAAACATTTTATGTATGTCTATGTATATTCAATTCCCTTAATAGATTTTCCTTCAGTGTACCCCATTGACTTGTCCACTGCCTTGTTGTAGTCATGTTCATCGAAGTAATCAGTAAAAAAAATCTCCTGAAGCGGAAATGGCTGACAACAATTTTTACAATCTCATTGCTTCGAGTCATTACAAGAAAACAGAATCAAAGATAATATTTTCGTTTTGGATTGTTGACACTATTAAGATATTTAAAGAACCAAAACTCAATTCCCCTGGGCGAAGAGCATGAGAAAATAGTCTCACAGATGAAAAAAACGAGAAAAAAAAAAAAAACGTTTAACGAAAAAATATGAATAATTTTTATCTATGAATGGAGGCAACAGTTTGTGTGAACAAAAAGAACCGAAAACCAGAAGTTATACAATCCCAATGCCTTTTCAACGTAGCCATTGTTCACCGACGCCTTTGTCCCGAAACCAAGTCTGTCACCTGTGCTCGAGAGTATTGCCATCAAAGCAATTCGCAAGTCATCTCTAGGCTTCGATTCAACGTCGATAATTGAATCATTTTCGAGCTGAACTCCGTATCAATCCTCCGGCTCTGGCCCGAAGCGATGCGGGGTATAAATAACAAAATAGCACGATCACAGGAAGAGAAACCCATTGAAAGGATACCTCGACCGATTCGAACCACGGCTGTCTGTCTCCCGATAGTCTGGCTGGCTTATTTTCCGTTCCCGATTCCCAATTATTGATTTAAGCGAAGCCATTTACCCGATCTTAAGAAAACATCAACAAATCGTCATCATTAATAATGATCACACGCAGGTAATCGACGAGAGACGTCGAAACTGTCTCAACGTGGTATCCCTTGCACGATTGCTGCTGGTGCCCGGAGCTCATCTTGCAATGACAATGCATACCCCGGCGGCTGAACGAGAATGCCAGCCAAACAAAACGAAATGCAAGTGTTTATAGGAGGAGCGGGCCCGCGAGTTATGAATGATGTGATATTGATATTCCCCTGTTCACAGCATCAGGTCGCTTCGTCGTTCTGTGCTGCATGTCATGTCACTGGCCAGTGGGAAAATAATTTCTCATGATCACTCCAATACCTGTTCTTGATCGCTGGCCACTTCTTTGGTGTGTCTTCACCTTTTTGAAGTCTTTTGAGTAAATGAATGCAATCAATCCTCGTTCTTGCGAGGCACTGCGAATCAAAATAAACAAATGACGGGCAAGGCATACCACCGATCGGAGTGAGTAAGTGTGCTTTGGTCAGACATTTGGGCACCCACTTTGTGATAATACTTTGAGCTGAGGTGCCCATTTAAATTGCCAACATGCACTTCAACGGCATGCGCTTTAAAGTAATTGTACTAAATTTTGATCATGGGTGTGGTACGTGAAGTCCCAAAATTGACTTCTGCAACTTTCGCAATTTGGCTTTATATAAGCTGACTATGACGTAATCAAGTTAAGTGTGTAGGTAATGCATTTCAACTGTGACTAGAGTTGGTTAGGCAGTACGAGAGTATTTTTTTTACCAAATATTTAAAACCTACAAGTGCATGTCATCTGTCAGATATCTTAGGAAAATTCTTGAATGAAAACTAAACTCGAATCTTAACATGCAGAAAAGGGTCTAAAAAGCCCTTAGTGCCCTCTATGCGTGCAGGAAGGTAAAAGGGTAGAAATGTGGTCTGAAACCAAGTATGATGCACTGGTTATACACAGCTATAGTCAGCTAGTGTCAGTAGAAATAACTGCCAGTATCCACATCACGGGTGCTCTTCGCTCAATCCCGTCGGGAGCTCTAAAAATGTTTGCATTTACTATATGTATCGCTAGGCTGACAGATGAAACACCAATCTGGCCACCGTACGCTTCGATTCACTAATTTAGACTTATTTATAACAGTATTGGACACCGCTCTATCCTGAATGCATATAACTTTGGCATTAGGCTGCACTTAAGGCGCTTGAACTTAATGTCATCAGATTTTATAGCAACCTGGCTATCGGTAAAAATTGTAATGTCCCTGAAGGACATCGCATTTTGCTTAAGCCAGGATAAGGCTTCGTTGATAGCCATGATTTCCGCCTGAAAAACGCTACAGTGGTCCAGTAGACGGAAGAGGATGTTCAGGTTAAGCATATAGAAGAAAACATCACTTCCCACCCAGCTCTCGGTTTTGTAACCGTCGGTGTAGAGATGAACAAAATAGTCACCTCTGGCGTCACCACTCTCGCACTCCTCTCGGGAAGGAATGGAAGTCCGACAGTTGAGGTTAAAATTCAACTTAGACGGTGTATAGCCGGTGTTTTCTGGAATGAAAGTTAAGGGATCTAAGATCGAGGAGTGGCCAATATGAGAGGAGGCTTTTAGTCTGATGGCTGCACTAACAGCTGACTGGTTGCCAAAAATATCTAGAGGAAGTAGATATAGGAGTAGGTCAAGTGCGGCGGATGGGGTGGTTCTTAGTGCTCCGCTAATGCATATGAATGCTGATCTTTGCACTTTCCCCAACAGATTGCGGTGTAAGGCTCTGTCTAAGACCATTCACCAGATAGTCACACCATACATGAGTATAGGTCTGACAACGGACACGCAAACCTAGTGCGGGGTATGAGCTTGCAGTCCCCACTTCCTACCAGTGGCTTTTTTGCAGCAGTATAGCGCTACGGTAGCTTTTTAACGCGTTCGATAGTATTGACTTTCCCGTCTAATTTATTGTCCAGAATGAGACCCAGAAAATTAACTCGTTAGTAAAGCACAGGCGGGTGCCTTTTAGAGAACGAGGGTCTATTGGAGGAGTTTTGTCCTTGTGAAGAGGACTAGTTCGGTCTATTCGGGATTGACACCCAGACCGCTTTTAGCTGCCCATCTTGAGAGCATAGATAGGGCGTGTTTGCCAGAGCCAGCTTTCGCAACATCATCTGCATACGGAATCACTTCGCATCCAGCCCTGTCCAGATCGAACAGCAGCTTATTGACACCACCTTGTGGCGTACCGCAGCTCACGGATCTGCTGACCGAGGTATTGCCCCGCTTGGTACTAATTGTTTGGCCTGTGAGCAGTTTTCCAATTAAATATCTGGGTGAGGCATCGACTTCCAGGTTCCTGAGGGCATCGGTTATCACTTCTCATTTGACATTATTAAAGACGCCTTCGATGTCCAAGAAAGCAACCATGGTGAACTCTTTAACGCTAAGTGATTTTCCGATGGTATGTACCAATGAATGCAAAGTAGTTTTAACAGTTCTGTCTTTGCAATAAGCATGTTAAAACGCTGACGTTTGGTATTTTTGCTACAGCGTAGGTCGGAATCGAATAGCCTTTCCAGTATTTTTAGTAGGAATGGGACGCAGATACTTAGGTTTAACGTGTTGGGTCTTGCTCGTTGGATCTAGTTTATAGCAGATTTGTTGGAAATGAAAGGGTAGACATACATGCAATATCTAGTTAACTAGTCAATGTTTATCAGGATTCAAAGAAGTCTGTCAGAGCACATCCGCAGATCCCACATTTCTCCAGAATTCCTTTTGATAAAGTATGGCCATTGCATGGCCCGCTCATCAAATAATTATCGCTCACCGGTGAAATTATTTCCTCGGCAACTTTTTGTGGAGTAGGCAGAGTTATGTTGGAATTTCAGCGATTTAATGAAATTTGGTCCTCTGCTCCACAACACCTGTAAGCTCGTTCCTGATTCTGTAGATGTTTCTACTATCGCTGCTGCTTGCTGCGCGTTGATGTTATTGCGCTTTTCTCTTGGTACACCTCTTTCCTAAAGAGACTCTTTCTCATTTCTCCTTGATGCCGAAATAGCTAGAGCTACAATGCGAGTTTTTAGCGATGCGATGCCAGAAATCTTTCGAAAATCACACGCTATAAGCTGCACTTAACTGACAGATCTTTCAATGCCAAATGTGAAAATATTTTTCACAGCATACAAACATTGTTGACGCCCTAAGGGATTGTTTAGTCTGTCGATGTTGTAGCTGTGCATTCGTGTGTTGACGTGGGATCGTCATTGCAGCTACACGCAATTACATATTAGCTATCATTGACTGGTCATCTCGTCTCATTCCCACATCAACTCTTTGTCTGCTCCGGACGTCTAAGAGATTACCTCTTAGCGACTGATCGCAAAATGATCAATTTGGTTATTGGACTGGACACCCAGTGAACCATGTGGCAGGTCTTATGATCTAGCATGGTGCCCCCTGTAACAAAGCGATTTACGTTCCAGAAATCTACAAATATTTCGCCATTGTCATAGCATTTGCTGAGCCCGTGCTTCCCGACAACATGTCCGAGCCCTACGTCGTCATCGCCTACCTTTGCAATCAAGTCCCTCAACACCATGACGGTGTCTCCATTTCAGACAGATGTATGTACTTCACTTTCACAAAAGATCGTGATATTCAGTGGTCATTGGATCTTTAAGCCAAATAAAAAGATGTCCGGAGAGCGGGCTTAGCTTGTAATCATGTGGGCGCTCTGGTGACTTTTGGGCAAGCAACTGGTTATACTAATAAAATTACCCAGCAGTCATAAGAAGTCCATAAGAAGCAATTTACTTGAAGGTGGTGACAGCACTGTTTTGTGGCACAAAGTCACTATCACGCTCCCGGACAAAGAAAGCAGACATAAGACAGTGAATTTGTCAAGATTAAGGCCTTTTAGAGATTATCTTTGGTGAGCAAGATCGTCTAGTTTTGTTTGTTCTACTTACAACATTTGTCACAAAAAACAGCGACGTGTATTACCATTCTGACTGCATGATGCACTGAAATTTCTTTCATAAACAAATATGGAAATGGTGCGCGATACAATCCTAAAAATCGTTGCACTCAGTGTCATGGTCCAGCTGCAGCATCACCGCTGTAACCGACCATCGAAAACATTTATCCGAATTAATTGTGGAACTAATAATAGGCGGAACAGTATAAATAACTCCCACGACGAATGACAGAGAACCTTTTAAGGATTTACCCACACTGTATCGAAGCGATTTTTTGCGCCACATGAGAATTGAAAATGCGGTAACGTTCTGTAGTAGATAATCGGTTCCACATTTTTTTTGTTCGTTCTCGGATATGGAAAGTTGCTTTCCACAAAACACTCTTTGACACTGACTCGCGATCATGATAAATGCTGAATTAAAAGGTCGGCGGTATTATCATCTCGTCTGCCTGTGTGCGGCGATAAATTAAGTTTGTGCTCACGTGAAAGAAATCGATGAAATAATGAAATTTCCATAATTTTTCGACAGAATATAATATCTCGTTTTGTCTCGGTTTATTTATGATCGATGAAATGATGATTCTGCTGTGCCTCGGCTGTACTTAGAGCGAAGGAGGGAAACACGGAGGAACACTAAGAAATATCTTCATACTTGGTATGCGCACAGTAGGTGAGCTAATGTGGTCTTGCCAAAAGATGAAATATATGTTTTGCATACATTAAAAAAATATTCGAGGAAATCTTTTCAGAGATTTGATGCTTAATGCCTCTAAGAATTTAAATTATTTTGTCTGAAAAATTGTTGGCTAGTGCTTTGAGTTTGAAGTTGCATGGACTGGAACCTCAGCATTGTTTGCCCGATCCTCAAGAAAGGAGACTCTCTGAACTGCGCCAACTACAGAGGCATCAGTCTTCTTAACATCGATTACAACGGACCCTTAGTACAACCACTCGACATCTTCTATACCAAATGTGATTGTGAGGACGGATCCGCTCCTCTTTCTTTACAACCACAAAAGGGATCTGTGAGTGGTACGACGTCGATAGCTTGCCAATCATCCCCGAACTTCGTTTTCAAGATTTCTGCAACCCCCACAATCATTGCGATGTCTAAAACTGGTAGCAAACCACCCATCTATTCATTCTATTCATCGACAAAGAGTTTCTTTTATGATATTCCAACACAGAGTCAAGCCGCCACAACTTTGGCTGATCCTTCGATTTCATCAAAAACAGCAGCTAAATCTTACACTTTTCTCAGCTTTCCTTCAGTTAAGTCGGAGTTCCCTTGGCTTCTATCAAACACTCCCGCATTCACTACGCCTTTGACTCCAACAACGTCAGTCACTACCACAGCTACCTGCAATCTGAACACAAGTTCGACCTGGCGACGATCGTCTGCGAACCGCTGATATCAACAAGTTTTATCCTATCCCTAACCACAGCTAAGTCTGCCGAACCCGTATTTGTCGGAGCTGGAAACAAATGCAACCAAATGAATCTGTTCGTTGCCTACGAGGAGGTACAGTACATGCCAACGTTGACATTCGCTCTGACCAAGCCAAGTGACAGTCAAGACAGTCAAGTGTACCCAACCCCTTAGAAATCGGAGAAAGCCAAGGACATTTCTGAACAAATCTTCTACGACTGTGAGCAGAGCAAGCGACAACAGAAATCCCTCGTCAACTGGATGACCCAGCAGCTCATCCTATTTTTCCGATCGATTTTGGAAATCAGTTCCCAACCTCAGTTAACTTTGACTTCGGCTTTGCATGCAGAAAAGACTCCTACGACGATGATAATCAGTTCATCAATTTGAGTACGATTTGCCCAGAAATTGACGGCAAAGACGGTTAAAGTGGATGGACCGTCAGGTTAGGTCTCTGTACCTATTGTAGCCGCTCCTGTTTTTAAACTCGTAAACGCGCCAGTGATAGCTCTTTGGGTTCCGTCAATGATAGAAATTTCGTCGGCTTTGTAAGTCGTTGTAGGACAGGCTTTAGAGAGATCATGTGCCCCTACTCATGCCTTGATCTGCATGATCTGCGTGACATGAGATATGATTCCGCCATCGATCTAACCTAGCAAAGCCTACTACAAGTTTAAAGAATTCATACAAATCTCAGAAGAAAGTCGACATTTTTGTATCACCAACTGAATACGTATCGAATGATAATTCCATTGCGAAGCAACGAACTCATAATTCATAACCCATTCAATGAGAAGCTCTTACCAATTTTATACAATCGTCACCTCCGCGTGCAGTCCGCCTTTATTCTTAAGCACTTAAGCGTTACCGCTCCTTTGAACTTTGCTTTAAAAAAAATAAATAAATTAACATCCACAATTTTAAGGAACATGAACACGGACATATGTACGCAGCTGTAACCGGATCGGCTCTCCATCGTCTGTCCGAACACACGTAAGAGTTTATCATAAATTTGCGGTGAGCATTTGTCCCTTATGAAGTCTAATCCGCGTTTATTTTATTCGAGGCTACAAATCGTCGCCTTAATAGTGTCAACTTGACTTATGTGATCGCTGCGACCGATCGTCGAAGTCATTCGCGATAGGCGGACAATGCGCGTGTGTGTGGGGGAAGGGCGAATCCGGGTTGATTCGCATTGGATATGTGATAATAATTCGCGATCCGAGAATGCGTACCGCATTAAGGGTCAGTGCTGCTCCAATGGAAGCGGTGTATTTCATTTTGCTGTACATAAATCACTGCCACCAGCCCACTCGTTCGTATTTTACCCGCCGCAATGATGTGTCTTTTGCTGCTGTTGCGGCCGGGGGCTGCCCCAATCGTTCTCCTCCGGTGCGCGCAGAAAACCTAATAAACCATAATCCATTTTGAATTATTGTAACGCACAGCATCGGTTCTTTGTGCTGGCGGAGTTTATAGGTGTCCCCTTCGAGGAGATCATGTCGCCTGGTTTCCGCAACAAAAGTATTCTGCGCGCATGATAGTTTACGGCGCAACTCAACGCACCGATGTGCGGCATATCGGCGGCGAATTTAGTGCGTGCTCCTTTCGCGGGACCTAAATAATTCAGGTATTTGGAGTGTCTGCCATAATTTAAATTTTGCAACAATCAACTGAGGGTGAAATATTAAGCTTTTGACAGGAAGCTGAATACAGAGCATGTCGACGTTTTGCGTGCCAATGTCCTGTGCTCTGACAATGTTCAGAACTGAAGTGAGTTCATGATTTATATCCAATTCTCTCTTAGACGATAGTATGGGTTTCTCGCATAGAAACATACATACATACATATGCTTGCTTATCGCTCATAAGTTGGTTAAGTACCGGCATTTTGGGGATATTCTAGCTGGAAGATGCAAAATCGTCATTTTAAATGGAGTTGTGGAGCTGTTTTCCTGAAATTTTTGAATTTCATTAATCGCATGTTATGCTTTTTCCATTAATGAAAAACTGTGGCCAAGAAAGGGTCATGAAAAATAACTGCATATCCATTATCCACAGATGGATGTAACATGAGCGAGAGCTTAGACTCTGGCATCGAGGCTCAAAAGGACCTGAAGCTACCCGGTCAATAAAATTTCGAGCCACGGCAACAGGTTTCAAGTAGAAGTCGTCGCCTTTTGAACACTATCTTCATTCACACTTCCGAGGAACAATGTATCTATGGTCAACTGCTCTGTTTTGACCGCAATAGTCAAATTTATTCCTATCATAGGCCTGAAGCTTGTCGATGATTGTTGGAGCGAACTGACCTTTTTGTTCCTATTTCGCGCCGTAAATAAGCGACCACACATAGCTCTAATTTTTTAAAGTTCAGTTACTACATATGCCTTAAATTGGCCTTGTGTTACTCTGAAACTTTTATCAAAACTTCACAGTTGATCTAGCTTAATTTATTGACCGAGATCCGGTTCATGGGTATAGTCAAACTCTCTACCAAATTCAGGGACAGAGACATCTCGTTCGCCACGAACAAAGATTTTTGACCGGATGCAGCTTAGCTACCTTTGAGAGATTTTTGGAAGGAACTCTCCATTTCCAGGAACTCTCAAAGGCATTCAAGCGCAATCCACTGATAATGGAATCTTCAGGGGTAAGCAAGGACGATTACGAGCTTCTGTTGAAGAGGTTTAAGTAGCATTGCGACTACTAAAGATCTATTGTGCCCGCGTCATGCATGCATGCTTGACTTAGAGCCTAGCCTTCCTTCCCAGTAGGTGCCGGGTAGGATCAAAAGACACCGCTGACGCTATTAGGGGTACAAAACTTTGGCATTAACAGCAGCTAACAGAAAGTTCTTAACAGCAATGAGGAAAGCAATGGCTAGCTGTTGACAGTCCTCATCGATGATTGGTTAGCAGAGGGCATCGAAAAAACCCTTTATGCTGAAATACAGGTTCGGCGAAATACCTCTGAGCAGCCTTAGGAAACCAGAGCTGAAAATATAATGAGAAACCGCCGTACACATCGAGCAAGAAACAGCTGAAGCACAAAGCTAAACGAGGAGAAGACACCCCCAACAATGTCAGGGAGAGATATACGCGTCTATTGAGGATGATCTAGATATCGATCTTAACACCCTCATGGACAAATATATTAAGGTTAATCCTCCAACAGAGGAGGATGAAAACTTTTAAGGAGAATTATTACCTTCCGGAGCACGGCAGGATGTTCCTAGCCAAAGTTCTAGCCGTAACCGCGGTCTTCCCGAGAATGGACATTGACAAATATATTGAAAGCCAGGCTCTGGTGGCGATCCACAATACTCCAATCAAAACTAGTAAAGCGTTGTCCCAGTGAGCTTTAAATCCTGAGCTCAAAAGACATCCCTTGCCATCCTTGTAGGATCCCACAACGGGGAACACAATGGATCAAATCAGGCTGCCATTCTTTAAAGGTAACTCTAACCTAAGCTGAGTTTAATGCATAGGTTTAGGCCTCAGTCGGATACAAGAATCTATCAATGTTTATGCTCTTACACTCCTTGAGTGTCTGCCGTCTTTGAATTTGTTAATCATTACCTGCATACCATTTGGCAAGGGGGCAATATCGTCTGCGTGGACATTTACTCAAAAACTTAAATTAAGGCAATCGTTCGTTTTGGTTTTTACTCGCCTCTCGGTCAGCCGGGATGCCTGGACGCGAAAGTTTCTGTTAAGAAGAGGATCTTTTCGCCCACTTGTTGATCTTCAGCGTACTTTGGGGTGTCACCCAGTAATCTCCTCTCTAAAATACAACAATGGGCAACCAACGAACTTGCCTAAACATTTGGGTGACCAAAAGGGCCTAAGGTAAACAAAAAAGTTCATCGACTACAATAAAAATAGGGCCACAAATTACTTAAACCGAACAAGGAGCTGCAAAGAAAACTAGTCCGTCTAATGCGGGACACAATGTATGTACGTCAAGCATTATTAAGGTTTATTAATCGTAGGCTATAGCAAAATAATAGATTCTCCTATAAAAGCTGCATTCATACGTTAACTTAAGAAGTTGCATATAAAGGGTGATCAAATAAGAGCTTTCTGATTTTTTTCTATATGAAATGCATAAAAATCAAATGAATAATCGAAATTTGTAAAGGGTGGTTAAATTTTAAGGGCCGATGTTGAATGTGAACCACACCTAAACGTCAACGTTTTTTTCTGCATTTCATTTGTCATTTCTCTATTTCAGACTAATTCAATTTGAACCATGGAAAGATACATAATCGAGCAACGCGTTAAAGTTATTCAGGCTTGTTATGAAAATGGGCGTTCAAATCAAAATGCATATCGTGCACTTCGTGATTTTTTCGGTCAATTTAATCGTCCAAATGTGCGTACAATCGGAAAAATCGTGCAAAAATTTGAGCAAACCGGGTCTGTAGGAGATGTGAAAACACCAGTGCATGCTCGTACAGCTCATACTGCAGAAAATATTGCTGCTGTTCGCGATAGTGTGGCTGAAGAGCCGTCCACCTCAACTCGTCGTCGTGCCCAACAATTGCACCTCTCACGCTCGTCGTTGATGAACATTATGCATAAAGACTTGCATTTACACGCTTACAAGGTGCAATTGACTCTTGACCATTTCAAGCGTCGTCAATGGTCAGAATGGTGGCAAGAAATGGCAACAGTGGATGATAAATTTTCGAAGAAAATCATCTTCAGTGATGAGGCACATTTTCACCTCAGTGGATTCGTCAATAAGCAGAATTGCCTCATTTGGGCGAATGATAATCCAAGAGTGATTGTCGAAAAACCAATGCACCCACAAAGAGTGACTGTTTGGTGCGGATTATGGGCTGGCGGCATCATCGGGCCGTATTTTTTCCGTAATGAGGCCGGTCAGGCAGTTACTGTGAATGGTGTTCGCTATCGTGAAATGATAACGAACTTTTTATGGCCCGAATTGGAAGATATGAATGTGGACGATATGTGGTTTCAACAGGACGGTGCCACTTGCCACACAGCTAACGAAACAATGGCTCTTTTGCGCGCAAAATTCAATGGCCGTGTTATCTCACGTGGTGGCGATGTCAATTGGCCGCCAAGATCATGTGATTTGACACCGTTGGATTTTTTTCTTTGGGGTTATTTGAAAGAAAAGGTGTACATCGATAAGCCAGCAACAATTCAAGAGCTAAAGGATGAAATAATTCGGATGAGATTAACGGCATAGAACCTCAATTATGCTTCAGCGTCATCGAAAATTTGGACCATCGGATGGAGGTGTGCCGCCGAGGTCGCGGCGGCCATTTGGCCGATATTTTGTTCCATACATAATTGAACCATACCAATATTATCATAATAAAAAGAAATGACAATAATTTCCTAAATAATTTGTGTTTTATTCAAAATCAAGATCGGCCCTTAAAATTTAACCACCCTTTATTTAAGCTGTTAGTTTGGTTTATGACAGTTAATCTTTGAAAATAATCTCATGTAAATGTGTCCGCAACTAGCCTTCAGATGGTTCATTCTGTAGGTCCAATTTTCGACCACTCTCTTGAGTATATCGCGTGTTATGTTCACTTGCAAGGCATCAATCGATTTATCTACATAAACAAATGATGTCACGTACCCCCACAAAAAATAATCCAACAAAGTCAGATCACATGATCTTGAAGGCCAATTCACAGGTCCATCTCTTGAGATGATGTTTTCGTGAAAATTATCTTTCAATAACTGGATGGTTTCTGTCGTTTTCGCTACGTTGCACCATCCTGTTAAAACCACAAGTCATCTTCACCAATGTCTTGGACTTTTGCCAACAAAAATTCACTGATCATCATTCTCTAGCGTTCGCCGTTGACGGTTACGCGCCTTACTCCCGCCTGTCCATAGACTGCACCAATATTCAAATCAGAACGGCTTCTACGCACTCTAGTCGGTGGATGAACATCCAATAATGTAAAATTCGACCGAAGCGATTGTTTTGCGAATATGTAGTTCGTTCAGCTGGCACTATAAAATGGTTAAAGTGCACGAAAAACGATTTTGGAAATAAATTTCCACAATTTGTAAATTGTGTTCAGACGTAGTAAGTCTATTATTGTAATAATGAAATTTCAATGAATACTGAACAGAATTGTCACATGGACATGACATTTATCACGCGTTCTATACCCCTGAATCTCTATTAGCAAAAGTACTTCGTGTTGGATCACCCTTTATTTTCGTTTTGTATTCAAAAACTTTTTTCCCAAATTATGCATGCAGATACCTATTTGCAAAAGCTTTAGAGCAAGAGGGACATTTGAATACGTTCGATCAATTTGCTACGCTAAACTCGGCGGCTTGTGATTTGAACGGGTGAGTATTATGTATCTTTTTAACTTTCGTTCTTCAAAATCCATAATCCCGAAAGATTTAAGATGAACGCGCTTCATAACCGCAGTCATGTTTATCTCTCTTTTCAACCAATTCAATTCAATCCATCACTAGCCTTAGGGACGTAGTACTCAGTGATAGTGAACATACTCTAGGAAAAAATGTCTTGAAATGCTGCAGCATCTACAAAACATCCTACATCCTACAGAAAAAAGAATCAAAATCGCTGCAAAATAATATTCTTCTTCAAGTTACTTTCATTGAAGATACTCCAAAAAAAAGGCAAACCAGCAAATCCTACTAGCAAGTCCTTCTGTAGCACTCTCCTGCAAGTTGATGATTTTCTTCTTTTTTTTTGCAGATAAAATGCAAAAAACGTATATGGTGTCTACACCGTCTGCAACATCCTCTGTGGACCACTTTACTGAACATGCGCATGAAACCACAAAAGAGAGGAGAAATAAACCCCACTTTTAACGACAATCGCTTGTATAGCATTTATGTATCCTAGGCGGGATGAAATATAGTATCCGCCCACCGTGTTAAATGTGCAGCGATTGGGGAACTTATGGGCAAAAGCAACATGTGAACTAGCAAACGCAAATCGCACGGATGAATTGATGAAAAAACGCTGAAAATACTCAAAGAATGGTGATATTCATCTCAACGAAGTAATATGTAACTAAACGATGGAAATGCTATCGAATGTCTATTTTTTAGATGCCGGAGAAGTGGTGTCATTCATACTACAAATACTGCGTTTTTTTCCATGTCGATACATATGCATATTTCAATAGATATCGTACTTTACTGAGGTTATGCGTGGGTCTTACTTCGTTGTATTGAATATCTACAAGTCTACATGATCACAATGGTTTTCTTAAACGCTTACATTCTTACGTAAAACTATTGGAAAAAAATACTGGAATGCAATTAGAAACAAATCGGAAAAAAGTCTCCTTTGTCAAGTTATGGGCAATTAAGAGAAATTAAAAAAAATAAATAGTTGGCGCCACAGCTACATAGGTATGAGCCAAGACCAAGACGGGGGAGAACGGCCCCAAGGCGACGATGAAGACGTCAAACCGCCATTCTACGCGGTTAAGGCGAACTTCTTAGCCCCCTGCCACGCAATGACCGACAAGTGGCAGAGCAGCAGAAAATATTATCAAAAATGACGCTTACCGCTCAACGACTGCGTGGCCATAACCATACGATTTGATACGTTTTATTTTTGCCCCTCTGCCGTTTGCCGCTCATTGCGTGTCCTTGCTCTTAGGCAACATAAACAGACAAGCTGACGACAGATTATCAAATATGAGAGAACATGAGGTATCCAAAACTTTATGGCCGGGGTGATTTAAGAAAAAGATGAGAGAAACTCTTAAGCTAGAAAGATCAAATCTAAGAATGACTGTAGGTGTTCTGTCCGGGCATTGCGTTCTACGTAAGCACGCTATGAGACTGGGGCTCACAGATTCGGATGCGTGTAGATACTGTGACGGTTTATTTTACAGGAAAATAAAATGCTTCCGAGAATGAGGACTTAGGTTTTTGGTGCCTTTGTAGGTTTCTACAGGGGTTGCAATGGGCCCATCCTGTGTTTCTACGAAATGTTCCTAACACCTAACGTAGAGAATGTGGCAACAGAGTCCAAGGTTTTGATAGCGCGGCTTGAAGAGACATTTGTGATATAACATTTACGTTCACAACAATCTTACCAAATTTTCTAAATTTACTTCAATTTACTTCTGCATTAGCAGACTTAGTGTTGATTCGCGAAACTCATATGCATGCAACTTTGTGATTTTTATGGCGCACATCTGAACAGGCCATCTGTTGAACTGTGGATAGATTTTGTAGCACATAGTCTCTGAATGATGCAATAACACGACCACGTCAAAAGGAATGAAGAATGAGAATATTGTCGCTATAATCGAAGGCGTGCACGAAATTCGAATTTAATTGGGGCTCTGTCCGTCCACTACGTGAAGAATTTTGGGTGAAAATCTTGGCCAACACTCGTATAAGACCTCGCTGCTGCAGGAAATAAAGTCATTTGCCGCGTTCTTCGCTTATCGCGGTCCAAGCAGGTGCAAGCGGATCCGTTCTTTTATCGCAAAATTGTGTTCAACGATGAAATTGATTTTTGTTTGTTAATAAGCAAAATTGTTCGAAGAGACTCTTCGGAGTGCACGGTATGATCTCAACAGATCGCTAGTAGATCATAATTGAGGATTGATACTTCGTACGATATGTGATTTCTGCAGTTTGGCCAAAACTTTATATTAACTAATTGAAATCACATTTTGAATGGATATGTCAATAAGCCCCGAACATCGTCCGACTTGACACTTCTCAATTATTTTCTGTAGGGCTAACAGAAGTCACTGGTTTATGCTGCTAAGTCAGCAACATTTTACGCATTACAAGCAAACGTTGCTCATTGCATACGGCAATAAATTCAAAATAGTTAGTATTGAACTTAAAAACACCCTTCATACAGAGACACTCAAAAATCTGGAAGATATGCAAGAAGAAAGTCGGGCTTTACCGTCGCCGTTCATTTTCGGCCATAATTGTGGGTTCTACGCATTAATTTAAATGAGGTTCGGTAAAGTGGAGGTCATGGCAGGACTTGGACGCACTTAGAACATAGATAGGTCCTTTGTGGTACCACATGAGGGGGCGGGTGTGCCGGGCCTACTATAAAAAGGCTTACGGGTATTTGTGAAAGAGAGGTGTATGAGAGACCTTAGATTTCCTTATTAAGGGTGGTACCGGTGAAAAGTAATAGAGTCAATCGAACCCGAGTACAGAGACTCTCCGACTTGGAGCTAGCATTAGCAGACTTAGTGTTGATATCCCACCATTGAATACAGAGGGAATAATGGATTCAATTAAACCTCCGGCTTAGTTCAGGGTAGCCCTCTGAAATTAGACCAGTCTAAACTCTGGAGAGCGAGCTCATATGCAGACGCGCAGGTATTGGACAAATATACGGGCATAAGTATTGACTCTGATTGCATGATTCTTTATATGGACTTCGTCAAACCCATCTCCTGCATCTTTCCAAGCAGAGAACAGTGGGAAAACAAAGAATCGCTTCAAGACGGACATAGGCACGGGTGCTGCTGTCTTCTGTGAGGAGCTAGGACTGAGGAGCTCTGACTGACAACAGTAATGCTTCCCAGACAAATGTTCTAGCAGTGATTAGGGCTGCCCAATTGGGGTCAATGCTCATGGTATCAGGGGAGAATATCACGATCTTTATAGACAGCCAGGCGGATATAAAAGCACTAGCTGCCACTGAAATAACATCCAAGCTTGTAAAGTGCTGTCGCGAAAACCTGGGGGTTTTTGGCACCCAGCATAATGTTAAACTCTGCTGGGTTCCCGGCCACAGTGGTGTGCCAGGAAACGAGACTGCTGGCGAAGTGGCAAGGAAGGGATTAGCCATAGAATCAGTGATAGCGGACGGTACAATAACAGGTGAATAACAGGTGGAAACCACCTGTAAAATTTCAAGAAGGCTATTGTCAGCATATAATAAAGGCAGAACGATCAAGCTCCTACATGTGGACAAGAAATCCTTTTCATTATTCGCAGGATTAGGCCACAATATGCTCTGACGCCATGCAAAAAAGCTGCACCTGACCGAGGACGCCCTATGCAGAGGATGCGGAGATGAGGAGGTGCATGAGGACACGACTCACTTTCTCTGTCATTGCCTAAGCCTCTGCAATATTATAAAAAGAACATTGGGCAGATATCTCTTCGATAACATCGACCAGCTATCCGATGGCTCACTGTCGGATCGGCTCAAGTTTGCAAGGACAACCAAATGGATGTCATCAGGTCTATAGAACCAGGCGTAGAAAGTAGTTGGTATTTTACCACAACGCGTCTACATAGACCTAAGTGAGATGAAGAGGGTTTCATCATCTTCATCGGCCCGCTTACCTAGCCTAATCTAGTTCAAGGTAGTAGTCGGGTACCTTGGGTGACTGATTAGATGAGCTTTGATTGCTGTTGGATAATAACGGCCTTGCGCATTATTTATGCTGAAAATTACGGGTTTAGCAGAATTATTTACACCTACGAATGTACATGCTTGCCTCAGCTCTTCAAATATGGACGTATTGCGATTTCTCTATGAAATAAGAGACAAAAGCATTCACGGGATCGGTATGTGTTGGATAGGCTGTAAGACTTCATCTTACTTTACTCTATAAAATAAAGTGGTAATGACAATAAACATCCCTTTAGGATAACATTTCTAATCTCTGATTTCTTGCCACTTTGTGATGGCTTTTCAGGGGACACCTTGCTTTATGGAATGTCTATTCGCACTGTTGTATGTCAGTTTTTCTAAGTTCTTTATAGGGGTGAATAAAGGTCAGCTATTTCGGTTGGTAGAGCCTTGACTGAAATACGGTCTAGTCCTGCCGCTTAAAATGAGTTCCAGAATTGTACACTTTCATCGGACGGAAGTACCTACATTTAAGCCTCCTTTATCGATCAAAAAGCTTAGAATCAATGAAAATGAGTCACAGATAGGCACTCCGATCAGTGCACACTCCCATGATGAAGATTGATTAACATTTGCTGGTCGACAGACCACCAATGTGAGTAACAGGAATAGTGTAATAATGTCATCCACGATTGATAGGCATGCACATCTATTGGCAGTCTCCCAACTCAACAAAAACAAAAAGCAACTCCAACAATCCTAAAACCATTAAACCTAAACAACCGAAGCAGTTCAATACCCCGCTATCGAACAGATCCTTAAACAGGTAGTTATTACAGACAGGTGAACACACGTGAACAGGTAGGCTGGGGACTATTCCCACATTTGGAATCTGAGACCACAGCCATCCATTGGCCTAAGCGCAGTTGATTTATTGAGAAATAAAAAATCTAAATTATTTATGTATTCCAAAATACACATAGCCGTGCGTTTCCCGGTTAATTTATTCATTTGACCATAAAGTCTGAACTGATTGTAGCATCGACCGATGCTGCGATGCTCCGCACACATACCCGTAGCCACTTGTGCCTTTTGTCCACGATTACAAATTTGATAATTTCGTTCCAGACTTAGTGTTTCTATTAAGCGAAATATGGCTGGCATTTTAAATGAAAAATCTACAAAGGGTCCCTGGAGCCATTAAGATATGGGTCCAGTCAAGAGCAACCGCATACGGATACCAGATGAAAAAAATAGAAAAAAAAAATACCTGTCATTGTTTTATGAAGACATTAAACGAATGTAATCGGGGGCTTGATTTATCTTCGAGACAATCGCGGTTGGAGATGTTTTCCCTTCGATCTGTGGCCAGCATCTTGCAGGGACTAACCGTAGCTGTTGATTGAGTAACACATGCTCAGGGGGTTTGACCTAAAGACATAAATTATTGATTTTCGGAGGAAATTTATTGAGCTGGTCAAGTGTAATCCACTCGTGATGATGGAACGATAGGAGAGAGGAAAATAAAAATGCGGAATGTGGGCATTTTTCGTTAAAAATAAAAAATTTTAAACTCAAAATGTGCAACAGCGAATCTCTTGTTTGACAAAAGATGGCTTTTATAAACTAAATGACATCCAATGGTCCTGAGGAAAACGCACTAAGGACATTCAATAAAATGTTGTTGAGACTCTTAGCTAGCCAGCGATAAGCTCTGTGTGTTCAACAAACTTTGTGCAGTGCGTAGGTGACAGTCCTCCTATACTGATGAAATTGCAAACATCAAATATTTCTGGCAACAAGTTTCGAGTTTTTGTGTTAAAATGTGGAAGAAGGGACTAAGTCCATGAGAATGAGAAGGTGGGAGGAGTGAGGGTGATCATATTGACTGGAGACTCAATTATCGCATTTGGCTTCGTTAAGTGGGATTCAGTGGGGTTGTACTAACCCACGGCCAAGATTGACCAGTCACTCTGATATTTTTTTCTACCGATTTGGAGCATGCATTTACGGAGATCATGGCCTTAATGAGGTACCTGGCAAGATACTACAAGAAGACGCAAGGTGCTACAAAATGCAGACGTGCAACATCGCCAGAAAAGCGACTACTGTCACTATCGAGCACGAGTTTAAACTGCGTGTGGTTTCAATAGGATGACTTATTAAAGTAGATTCTTTTAAGATTCCTTCCCTGGGAATGGTTTTTTATAGTGTACATCAACAAGCCACACTCTGTGCTTTCTAAGGTTAGGCTAAGTTATGAGAGAATTGCCCAGCCCAGTCAATGACTGTGGGCCTACCGGTATATTGTGATTCTTGTTTCAAAAAAAGAAATTTATATCAGTAGCACTTCCGTCAGATCTTCTAGTTATCTAAACAGGTTGCTTCCCATGCGTCGAAGTCAATAATTTTGGCCACTCACAGAGTAAGTTTATCTTGACATCTTAACATCAATGGCAGTAGTCCGGTAAGATGGCACCGAGCCTAGTTGCCATTGTACCTATATCGTAATGTCCTGTCAGTACACCTGTAAAGTTACAAGTTGCTCTCTTGTCCATTTCCATGAGGCAATTGGTTTTATTTTTGTCACTTCTCTGCCAAAAGTTGCGGCATATAATGTAGTCACCTCTGGTGGATTAATTTTCTCATCTTGTTGCCTTTCAGTACATCAATCTGCTGATGTTTATTGATGCGTGACTATATTTCCCTCATAAAGAAAATCTTTGTCGAGACAGTTCGTCTGGTTTTGAATTGCCCTCGACATCAGTGCGTCTGGGTTCCCAGCAGATACTGACCTCGTAAAATAAATAGCCGACGCAACAGCTTGGGATGGGCCAAGGCCTCATAAATGTCATCTATTATGGTCAGCATTTTTCGGCAACCGGACATTGACTTATATTTGCTACGTACATTATTTTATGCCTTGATAGCTGCATGACTATCGACAAAGATGGTATTCCTATATGGGTTTGGTCTTCTTTAATCATAAAACAGTCAGTGTAGATTTGGACTGCTATTTCCCCAATTTTGTCAGCTGGTCATAGAAGTGGAGTAGAGCTTTTCAAAGTCTATATATGGTGTAATATTGTCCATTCTTGTGTTGCTATTGACACATATTTACAATATGGACCCATCTATGTAAGAGCCGTGCCATTCAGTCGTCAGACTTTCTCAGACTGGGTGCCGCTTTTGCTACTGTGCTCTTTAGGTAGTAGTTTCAATAAATAGCTGTCGCGACAGCTCGGGTAGAGCCAAGGCCTAGCTTCTCGCAACCATCCATGTTGTGCGGGTTGCATTTTTCGCAGGAATGGAAAGGAGCTACAATTTATTGCCGAGTCCGAACAGCGAATTGAGAAGCTCTTTTATGACTAATTATACTCCCGGAGGCTAGTCATTCCCCGACGAGAGGTGGTGCCGTGAAAATGTTTGGCGGGCATAGGTGGGGCTTGAATCCACGGCGCTCTTTCAGCAGTCCAACGCACTAACCACTGAACCACGGCGACCACTAAGTAGTAGTTAGGTATGGGAACATTTACTATCTGTTTGAGGTGTCAAGCTTGAAACTCCTGTTTTGCCTAAACATGCGTATGATGCTGCTGGGTAAGTGTGTTTCTACAAGTACTCTCACCGGTTTAAGAGTAAATTCTTCACCCTTTCACTGCCAAACCCAAGTATTCTCTGTTTCGAAATTTAGCCTTTGGTGCCAGACCCGATAATTCTCATTCCATTTAAATGTATGTGTCCTAAAGGAGAATATTTTACTTTTTATATTTTGTTTCCTCTCGCAAGTCCTAGCTCTTCTGCAACGATTCTTGATGCCTTTCTGCACCACACACGTCTGAACTTCCCAGTGTGGTTTCTCCCTCTCTTGGCTGTCGAAACTGAATGAAATTATATGGATGCGAAGGTATGGATCGTTCAGAATTTAGTAAGTTAGGTTAGGTTGGTTTCAAGTGTCTAAAGATAACATAGTTAGTTAAGCCAATTCTGCACTTGGATTTGTGAAACGTTGTTCTAAGGAATTCTCTGACCCATACGCCACTTTACTTCACCATCCTAAGGCCTCTCCTAGAATATGCCAGCCAAGTATGGTCCCCGTTTTACGAAATCAATACTCTACGAATCGAAGCTGTCCAGCGCAGGTTCATTCGGTTTGCCTTACACGGCCTTCCTTAGGTCGACAATTTCAACTTATGTAGATCGTTTGAGACTGATGAACTTACAGTCCCTCGAAAAGCGTCGTGATGTTGCCGATATACTCTTTATTAGTTGCCCCGCAGTACTGCAAATGATCTCGTTCAACACCAATCCCCGTAACCTCAGATCCGTCCGTACTCCTCTTTCACCTTGTTTCCCGCCGCACCAACTATAGTTTCCACGAACCAATGTCCAGAATGCTACGTAAGGCTAACGGCATGCATTACAATTTTAATTTTCACTATAGTAGATCCTCTCTGAGAAACGCCCTCCACAGCCCCTCTTCCCTCTCTTAACTATATTTCGACCCGCATACTCCCTCTACCTTCTTTCCATAGTGTAACTTTTTAACTGTTATTTTTTAAGACCAAATAGAGAAAAATAATCAAACCTCTTCCTCCCCACTATCTTATTATCATTATATTACTTTAAGTTTTTAAAATTAAGTGCTATCTAGCTAGTATTAAGCTAATAATAAATAAATCAAACCAGCACACTTAGACTCGTGAGGGTTTAGTTGTGAAACCACATGGATCTCCTGCCTAGTCATTGAACCAATTCGGGCTTTTTATGAGGCGCAGGAGGCTACTTACATCGGTGTTTAGCAGGCCGCCTAAGTTGGTGTAAAAGAGTGCTCCTAAGTGTAGTTTTCTTTTGCGGAAGAGAGCTGGACAGGCGCGAAGAAGGTGGAGAATAGTAGCTTTATTTTCTACGTCCATCTGCACTTCTGCGGAAGTCGTTTGCGTAGTCGCTAAGCCTTGTTACATGCGTGTCCGGTAATGACACCTATTATAGTGCTAATATGGTTAGACCAAATCTGCTTTGTCGCTAGACATGTTGTACCACTTCTCCACCTAAAATTTGTTCTTCCCAATTTAGTAAACAGTAGTAAAATCATAAGCAAACATTTAGTCATTTCCCGATCGTCGATTTTTGAGATTTTTTGTCTTCGCGACATTCTTGATCGAGTAATGAGTTCTTCACAACGCACCTAGTCATATACAGAAAAAGTGAACTTAGCAAAGTACAAGATACTATCTGACCGCACTCACTTGAATACTGCTTGGTTCTTACAAAGGACTGTCTAAGTACATGTTGCCGTTAAAATTGATTTCTTCTTCAAATGAATGTAAGGTCCTTTCAAAATTGTTGACTCACTTACACCTTGTGTAAACTTATTGCCATCACAAAACTGTCAAAATGTAAAATGAGCTAAACGTATTTATTTTGCGTACAAGACAGCGAGGGATACAAACAAAACGTAACAAATTACGAGGGCCAAAAACAAATAACCACAACGTCAGAGTGTGCCGATGTTTCCACTGGGCTACGAAAAACAATTTATTACATCGAAACGCCTCAAAACTAATCACATAAATTTCCACCAGTTGATTGGTAAAGACACCTTGCAGAGTCGAAAGATGTTGATGGGATCCTTCAGGTGTATTGTTGGAATCGATTTCGGTATGGCGGTGAAGTTTCAAAGTGAGACGACCTGTGGGTCGTAAATGATACGTGATGGATGGGCTTCAATTAATATCGTATCTGAATTTGAATATTTAAATGCGAGTCACGGAGCTTCACAAAGCAGTGTATATACGTACAAGTGTTTCTTCCAAATAAATGTGGCACGCTGTTGGTCACTCCATCAATTAATATGAAGTGCAAAACTTCAACCAGGTGAATAATTTGCAGGCATCCAAGTGTAATGGAACTGAGCTATATACATATGTATGCTTATAAAAATGTACAGAATTTACCTGACACTCAGTAGAGGTAAGTGTTTATATTTCGAGCAGAGTTGAACACCGAATGGCGAGTGGTGAATGATTGTCTCGGTTATTTGCGTGAAAATCAAATTTTGGATTTAGTAGCTGCAATCTACCGAACCATGTAGACGCATCCGAATGGTGTTTATTGCGAAAACTGGCAATCCCTTGGGTAGGATGGTTAGACCAAGTCCGAAATCTCACCTCCTCCCGCATGGGGATAGCTCCTGATGATTAAGAGTCGATGGTGGAAGATCGGGAGATGTGGAGGTTCCACTTAAACATCCTAACCGCGCGACCCTTACAGTGGATAAGCGGGTAATTGAAAATGATTAAATGAATGAATAAGTAGAGCGTCATGGGCATTGAAGAAAAAATCTGTTAAATGCATATCGTTACTCGAATCAGATGGAGTCAAAAGAAAATAACAACATAGCTTTTGATCAAGTTCCACGGTATCTTAAGACTTCCACAAATTTGCTGTTAAATCTTTCCACCATTACGACTTTCTTCGGAGTAACTTAAGGAAGCTATTGATTCAGCGAACTATGTGCAATTATCAAGAAAGAGTTTCCCCCTCGCTTTCTCTTTAAAGATCTTTAGAATGTAGGTAACTAGCATGTAAAATTCACAAAAACCGAATAAATAACTTAATTTATTTAACTTCTAACGAAGCATTGGCTTCACCAGGGTTCATCTGGTAGCAACCACCACCCTACGCAACACTGCTGACTCAAGTTAACCAAAGAGGGTGTTTTTCTTTGGATGTAGCAATGGCCACAACTGCTACGGGAGAGACAATACTTCGTACTCACACTGAATCTTAAACATGCCACCACACAGGGGTGTAGCAGGGGTGGATTCGATCAAAGAATAATGCAGGAGCAATAATTTATTGTGACATGTTTTGTAACATTTTTATTGATTCCATTGTGGTTTGCTGTCAAAAATGTGCAATGCACGTTAAAAACTATAATTTGTCGTCGAAAAGGGTGCTCTGGTGTTGTCACCGCGACATGAATAGATTTGATTCAATTTGATACCGTTGCGGGATTGAACTACAATTTTTTTTTTCTTTTGAAGTACCAATTATGTAATTTATAATAATTTTCATGGTGATGAATGAGGTTTTCCTTTGGACAACGTGGGTGCAATTGAATCAAACTGGGTGCAGGCTGCAGGTGGACCACAATCAGATTAAATTTTGAAATTAATTGAATCTGTTCAACTCAAACACGTGCTAGTTATTTTGTTCGGGATGAGCCAAGGCCTAGCTTCTCGCAACCATTCATGTTGTTCGTGTAATATTTTTCGCACGACTGGAAGGAACCTATAACTTATTGACGATTCCAAAAAACGAATTGAGAAGCTTTTTCATGACAAATGGTACTCCCGGAGGTTTGACATTCATTTTCAGTGGATATTGCTGGCGCTTAAACCCACGCAGCTTCGACATCAGTTCAACCAAATTTACATATGCAACTGCTAATAAACATAACATGGGAATATAACATTCTACTTCCACTAACTATTGATTGTTAACCAAACACCATCTGCTCACTGTCTACGTCATAGGCTCTGCAAAACCACAACTCATCCGGTTTGGTTGGTAACTTATTTATGATTAAAAAGCTACCGCCTTACGTATATTCACCATCGATAAAGCAACTTTCGTGGGAGAATTCAAAGACCATAATATATTTTCTTTCCGGTTTACATGTTAACAGATACTTAACATATTTTTTTTCCATTCCAATTTTGCGTCATTTATCATCAGTTCCTTTTATGACAGAAAGCTGCTTGTCCACAAATTAAAAAATAACGAGAATTTTATTTAAATTTCATATATGACAAATCTATAACCTCGAAATGAAGATGTGACAGTTTCGTTTGTTTTTAATTTGTAATTTAATTATAGTAAATGTTAGAAAGACACGAGTTATCTTTGTTTTAGCAATTAAAAATACAAATCACTCGTGTAGAAATGATTTGAATAATATTTAACGAAAAAAACGACAACAAATTGAGGAAATCATTTATTATAACTTCGACAGAGGTGTTTTGTAAACGATAAATCATTGAATCATTACTAGGATGAGGTAAGCTTAAATATTTTAAGAGGGAGAAGCTGTCAGGAGCGTGCTGTAAAAATAAACCTACATAGTTCCTGCATACCATGCAATAATGTATACAATATAATGGACTCCGCCGTAGGTGGACAAAACTCTACGGTTTAGGAGTAAATCCACAAAAAACTGAACTAGTTCTGCTTACCAAAAAAGGGAAAAACAAAAATTCTCCTTATCGAGCTAAAGGGTATCAGCATAAAGCTCTGATCTGAGGCAAAATACGTCGAAACTATTTTTGACTCCAAGCCATCTTGGAATAGAAATGTCGAAGAGAGAATGAAAAAGGGCGTGAATACTCTGTACGTCTGCAAAAGGATCTTCGCGAAAAGATAAGAATTTAAACCGCGCATCGTACACTGCGATCATTAAACCCATTAGCTGCTATGGGGCCCTGGCCTGGTGGACTGGAATGGGCATTACAAGCTTTTTAAGCAAGCTCAACACAGTGGGAACAGCGCTTTGCCTCATAGGAGCTGTAGCAAACACGCCGCACGCAGGATTGAATATGATTCCTCATATCCTCCCCCCACCTGGGGAAATTCAACTTGTGGAAACAGTCCACCTATGGATATGCGGCGGTTCTAAAGACCACAAAAAAAGATTGGAGAACAGGGAAAGATGAGGAGTCAGAAAGTGTAATCTACGATGTTCTCAAAAACATGTTACGGGAACAGCACCCAGTGTCTATTCAGAAGCACTGCACAAACAGGAGTCCTTTAGACTAACTGATGTCTGCAATGTCTTTCAAGCAGAAATCCTGGCAATTGAAAACGGCTATAAGGCATTCGTTAGATGCAACCATCTTCGTGTTAAAACACAGTCAAATCAAAGCTAGTAAAGAAAAGTCGTGATGCACTGAACATCGGTCATAGAAATATTCACAGGAATGAGAAAGGCGGACGAAATGTAAAGGCTGAGGTCAGCTATTCAAATTAGTGAGTCAGATACATCTGTAATGCCACCGATTGGAGGATTGTTTTGTATATTAACCAAATAATGGAAAACGAAGCCAATCTACCATGTTCAGGCAAAGAAGACTGCACCACATCTCGGGCAGCCTTCGCGAATTTTATCAAAAATAAAAATAAAAGTCGACTCTTTATACGCATATTTATCGGCGTAATCAGCAGACACTGCGCCATTAAAACCATGATTCGTAAATGAGTAAGTGAAACCAACGATCTATGCAGAAGTTATAAAGACAAGGTTGAGGTGGAATCAATACAATACCACCAGTGTCACTGCGCCGGTCTTCAATGACGACAACAGGTTTCATTAGGATCAAGGCATCTTACAAGCATCGCAGGGATACGTATCTTATTTTCTGAGCTTTATAGCGAGCATAAAGTGGTTTTTGCACCAAAGCGCTACAGGTTAGGTTGTTTCTTTAGAAAATTAGTTTTCTTTTACGCCCAAATGTAAGGGAGTCACAATGGATCCGTTTGGGTCTTCAAGTGAAAGTAATGCGATTTCGATCCATTACATACCCTTTTAAACCTTACCTAACCTAATATGAAGGACGAACCATTTTGTTCTTAAGTAGTAGCCTTATTCCACCGTACACATCAGGATAATAGCCTACTGAGTTAGTATTACTGAACCTATTGTAGGCTAAGTTACGGGAACCTTGTCTAAAAAAAAATCCCATGAAATATTATCGGCGAATCGAGGAGAAACTACACCAAATAAATGTTTCTTTCGTATAATAAATCGAAGCAGATACTCGTTTGGCGTACGTACATACATATGTATATGTAAGCATTTAAGTTAAAAAGAAGATGGGTGATATTTCTTCAAAATCCATCTGAAAGTACCTTTTTTTGTTCATAAATTGTCCGATTTCAATCACATGAAACGATTAACGCTTGACAGCGAATATGTGTACTATTACTGTCGTCATTCGAACACTTCCTATGCCATTGCCCAGCCCTAGCGAGGATGCGACAGAGGACCCTGGGGTCCATGTGGATACCGGACCTGAAACATCTCAAGGACAAAGGAATCGGCGGCATCCCGGCCTTTATCAAAGAAACAGGAAGATTCGCCAGACCTCACGTAGACTAGTGTCAACTCCATAATTGTTTCCACCTTCCCTAGATCCCCCCCAACATACGTCCCAAGCCAAGCCTATCCCTGCAGTTTCGAGAATTAAAGGAGGGGAACACAACGGGCCCGACAGAGGCCTAAGTGAAGAGCCTTCCGCTCACCCTCATATACCATACCATACCATTACTGTCGTCATTTATGTATGTTGTGTTCAACAAAATTGTTCGTGGGAAAGATATAATACGCACAACATAAATTGTTACGAGACCTTAGGCCTTGGACTCCCTTGGGCTGTTGCACCTGTTTTAGGCTTTGCGGTCGCATCTGAGTTTCAGGCTCTTGAAATATTCTTACAACTGTAAAGCTGATGAACTAGTAAGAGAATATACCAAGAAACTCGCTAAAAATAACGAGCCCTTGTCCGCATCTTCTGACTTGATAGAACTTTACTTAAACACCGAGACGATAAAAATGTCCCAGTCTAAAATCTTGAAAGAGCAAACTATACTATACTCATTTCAAGCAGTAGCTCTATAATTGGAGACGTTTTGGAAGACTGTCTGATAGGCAGACATGCAAGAAGACTAGGACTACACTCCCAACATTTCCGCAGAAGTTATAGAGGCGAAAACGGACAGAAGATGGTTACTCAGTTCACATGTGCTTGTTGTGATCTATCAACTTTTGATGGAGAATCGTGGGTGAATATTTCTCAAAGATACCTATCAGGGTTCGATATCTGCAGCATTAGCAGATACAATTTGACGATATCCTACTCAACTATTGCTTCAATGGAAACAACTCAGTAATTATCCTCAAGAGAGAATATTTTAAGTAGTCCCTGCCTATTGAAAAGGCTCTAAAAGGCTAGGATCACCAGATCCTATCTGCGGACTCTGCTTAGTAGTGTATGTATGACAAAATACTTGAACTTTTTTTTCCAACTTCGTTCGCTTCGCTAGATCCTGAGGAGTGATGAACTACCTGAAAGGTTTTGGGGTAATCAAACTATTCTAGAACCCTATAGGTTGGTGCAATAGGTCTCTCAGAGGAACATTTTCTTGGCATAAACTAGTGGATTTGATAGCATCTTTGACAAGGTAAATTGGTTGCATCCCCGTCATCAGCTTTAAATCAAGGAGAAAATGTGTCCTTCAATTCCTTCGACGTTTCATTACTTTTTATTAATCTTGTCGAACTGTTTCCCTTTAAGTAAACATCCACCAACACGACCAGAAGTTTAGAAACTGAAATGAAATTCTTGAATCACTATTCTGCGGTTCATTTCGTAAGTCTATTGTTCCGAAAACTCGACTTAAACATTGCGCTCTAATTCACTGCGACATATGCGAGATACACTTTCAACTCTTTCACCACACTGAACAACAAGATTAACTATCGGCGGACAAATTCAAAGTATGAGTACTCGTATTACTGAAATCCAAATATTTGCTCATGTCTCTCAAAGTTCTTAAATCCAATTCAACCGAATGAGTTCACTTGCACAAAGAACACAAAACTACAGACTAAGAGGGTGGATACATCTGTAATAGAATTATTCGAGTAAAAGGAACAATCCTTGTGGAGAGAAAAAAAAAAAAAAAGGTTTCGACACAGTAATTGTTGCGGCGGACTTCCTTTCCGCCCAAAGTAATTCCCCCAACAGCGTTTAACACCAATTCAGAGGGATTAACACCTTACTTAAGGCACGATGGTATGTTTTTCTGTATGTAGACATGCATACCCTAATTCGTATGCAATAAGGGTCGATCTGTCAGAGGGATAAAATAGAAACAATGCAAATGTATGCTAAAAAGATTACCGCCCTCGAATGGTTCGCAATGAATAGTAACTGAGTTTCTACAAATGTTTTGCTGCATTCGGTAGTCAATAAATTTAAATTTTTTGTTTTGGTAAGTTTGGCATTGCGACTCTTTTTGACAGATGTTGACCGACATCGGGGATGCAATTGTCTATGTTATTTGGTTGGTAGAGCACTTGTTAGAGATGAAATAATATGTCAAACGAAACTGTAACAGGGCAAGTTTGTTTGCGGTGTTGCAGCTAGGAAACTTAATACGATTGTTTGCAGCACCATGTGTCACATTTTCAAACTATTTTCTTACTACGAATCCAGACGAACAACCTTTAGTTGACCTCCTTCTATTATAAACATCCACTGTTCATCAGAAAGAAGCAACCCAACTCCTCAGTTGAAAGAGTACGGAGTACGAAGCATGCCCAGCATACAATTATTAGATACAGGAAGATTCGACTCGAACCGGACGACCTTATTCCCGTTGAAATCTAGCAGTCTTGAACTTGCGTTTCTAGGGGCAGAACTAAAGTAGAAGTCATCTTCATAACTAAGGCAGGAAAGAGCTCACACGTTATCCCTGCTCAACAGTCTGTCCCCATTACAAAAACTGGGAAAATTGTTAAACGCTAACCTGTGCTTCAACATAAATAACAAACAGCCTTGGCTTACATATCCGTGAATCGCGATACGCCTTAAGACGGTGTTCTGTCCACCTTTCTCTGAATTGGGGCGGTTAATAAACCGATGTACGACCTGGCAAGAGGTGAATGGGTTATGATTGCCTATACTGATGATGTTGTAATTGCTGTCACCGGTCAATGCCTGACTTAGGTGAGGTTAGGTTTGTGGGCTGATGACGGTGACGTCCAGACCCACTGTGATATCCATGATATTCCCTAATTCCTTGGTGCCAACCATCCGGTAACCCTTGAGAAGTTCTGACGGCGAACCATTAGCTATTTCGTCGATATGATCGAAGGAGAATTTGCCTTAGGTCCTATTTCCTTTCTGGCAGAGATATGGGTAGTGACAGAGAAAATGAGCTGTGTCCTTATAGACCGCCGCGTCACCGCATCCCCTACAATTTTCTCCGTCATTCAGGAGTAATTTATTCATGTGATATCTAAGCATGTTGTGGCCAGCATTGACAGTCTTTTTGTAAAATCTGACAGGTTTTTGCCTTGTCATATTCTGACCAGAACCTTCGTGATACTTTACAGATGGTTAGAGATTTCCGCCTGTTATTTGCTTCTATTATGGTTTTTTGTGCAATTAGGTTGAAGAAGGTCTGACCGTACAGTCCGCTTACTCTCGGGCTAGAGTTGAACCCATTCTTGCCAGTTCGTTAGCTTTTTCATTACGTGGTATTCCGCTATGATCATGGACCCAGCAAAGCTTAAGATTGTGCTGCGTGTCAAGAACCTTAAGTTCTTCGCAACAACACTTCACCAGCTTTGATGTTATCTGCGTGACTTTGAGTGAAGAAATACATATCTATTTAGATAGTTAGTCAGCTGTTGAATGTCAATCATCCCACTTCGTGGAATCTAGGTCAGTCAAATGCTGTCAGTCAAGGTCAAGCTTGGTTGGGTGCCCGGCCACCAGAGCATTTTAGGCAATGAAGCTGCGGACAAGCTGGCCGGTACGGCTTCCGCCCTCTTGAAACCGGAACCCTTTTCAAGGCGTTTATTGGGCTACCGCCACAGCTTTGTTAAGCAACTGGGAACACCAACTTCGCCTAGCCTAATGGGAAAATCTCCCCGACCTAAGCCCGTTTCTTACAAGGAAATTCTGAACCTTGATAGGAACAACATGAAGAAGCTAGTGGGCTTCCTTCCCGGTCATTGTGGCCTAAGATATCATCTCAACAAACTAAACATTTGTTCAGATGCAGAGTGGCGGTTCTATTTGTGAATGTCTTTCACTATACTGGCTACGCAGACGGATCTTTCGTAGGGAATTCTGTTCGTCAGCTTAGTTTAGAAATTCGGCTACTAATGACATGCTCACCCTCGTTTGGAAGGAAGTAAACCTATTAGGCTTAGTAGACCGGAGACACAATAGATGTTGCTAGGTGGCAGTGTTCTGAACTGAGAACCATTGCATCGCATTGTGTAGAACAGATAAATTCAGTTTGAGTGTAAATTCCACATAATTGACAAACTAATGTTTAATTCTTGTCATATGAAGACCCGCTATAAGGACCCACTACTCGTATGTATTTCTTCCTTACAAACATTTTGTTTAAATTTATTTATTTGTAAACCTCCACAATTCGGGAGAAAAAAAAAGTATCTTTTAGCAAATCCTCTTATTTATGCGTGATACATTCCATTTAACACATCCGTCCACAAGAATGATTAAGTGCCAAGCCGAACAAAACTGGGTCCAGATTGCACAGTGCTACGCGAAAGTTCACACAAATCCATAACTCACTCAGGGGAAAATTCTCTTGGGTAGAAAACAACAAGCGACGATGCCCAGAGGTATCATATCAGCCAGCAGTAGTGCCACTGCTTTCAGTGATGCTGCTCGCTTCGTATGCCCATGAACATGGCGGCGCAACACACACTGGTATCCTGCGGCGGCGGCCGATCGTGCGAATCGGCTTAACACAGGGTGCAATATCATCACTAATAAGTTCACAGCGGGCGCTGCTATATTGCAGCGTGCATCGATTGTCGGCGATAATTTATACCTCACCTCTTTTGACGGCGATAATTTCGTCCTAATGTTATAAATTTCGATTTAAGGTTGTGGACTAACGCGTTATATAAAGGAGGTGTTGGCCGCCGAATTGAGAACGAAGGGATACATATTCACACGTGGGGAATTAAGAAAATTGATATCCAGAAGTCAGTGAGGAGGAAAGTTATAATTTCTCCGAAACTCAGGGGCAGTTGGTATTAATTTCGAGGTACGGTGTTTTTTTTTCTACAACAAATTCACTACTAATGTCTTAATTAAAATGAAATTTGTCGAAGTTGATTGTGGTATCAAACAACTGTCAATTAAAGCGACAGTCATGGTAGGTGTCACAATGTTGTGGCGTGTTCACTGTTGCACCACTATACGCTAATTATGACAGATCATTAACTTTTCGATCAACCGACGAGCTCCAGTGAACAATTCATTTACTTTATGCTCCCAACTACTACTATAATTATTTTTCAATTAAGATACCACGACAGATACAGACACTATATTCTGTTAAAAAATCGGAAAGTACTTAGTTCAAGAAATTTAACCCAAAGAAGTGTGGTATTTGAGAATTTGTGCCCAAGTTTTCGAAACTGGTCAAGATAGTTCTGTCAGAATAGTTGTACAATCTACGTCAAAAGAAAGGAAAAACAAAAACATTGAGAATATCATAGTACGAACCACAGTTTACAATTCAACAAAGTGTGTCGCCGTGGCTCAGGTGTTAGTGAGTTGGATTGCTGGGCGAGCTGTGTGGGTTCGAACCATCACCACCGATCATTTTTCGCGGCACCATCTTTTGTCGGGGAATGGAAAATCTCCAAGAATATCATTTGTCATGAAAAAGCTTTTCAATTCGCTCCCTTCCATTCGTGAGAAAAATGTAATACGTACAACATGAATGGTTACAAGAAGTTAGGCCTTGGTTCATCCCGAGCTGTTGTGACCGCTCGTAGCATTTAAACTTCAGGAAGAGAGTGAATAAAACATCATCCGCCCTCTGTACATGTAGCAGAGTCTTTGTGAATATTTGGAATCTAAACCCTAAAGTGTATACAGCGATCGGTAAACTAATGCTCACTTAGGTGAGACCTTCTTAAGAAGGACTGGCTTGATTGTAAATCGCCAAAAAGTCCACGACAAATGTACAAAGGGCTGTAGGCCTAGGAAGAAGCAGCGCAATAAGGACAACGTCAATTGCTATGCTGGATTGTGGAAAAATGCATAATCTGTTACCCCTAGGCCTTTATATGCAACTAGCTGACACCCGTGACTACGTCCGATGACGTCTCATTATTCCCTATATCCTTCTCCAGGTTTCAAGATATAGACTCCCAATTCCTCATATTAATTCTTTAATGCGTCTCTGTGAACATCATTCCTGGTTTTTTCTTTCTAGCTCGAGGATGGCCAGCCTGTCAGGGGAATTAGCTCTGAGCTCACTATGGGAGAAACCGTCACTCATCAGATCCAAATTATTTTTTTTTTTTACGTTTCAAACTCTGTCCATGTACCTTATTGATGTTCATGGCGTATCAAGCCTCAAAAGAAAATTCCAGACGTTTGAACTTAAAGTGTAGCCTGATGGGATCGGAGAAGTGCGGGTGATGAAGACGGTTTTTCTCTGATTGACTCTGAAAATGCTGACTTCGGTAACGTGGTTTTACAAAGTCTTCACCTGCGCAGTTTTAGAGGGTTTAAATTGGGCAACAACTTTGAAGTTAAGGATGTGGCGTGGGTTTTCTGGTGGCTCGAAAGTACGCAATAACTCTACATTTGAATATACATCCTCGAGTTTCATTTTCGTGTCCAGAGAGTCATACTTTATATTCTCAGTTGGCAATTTCTGCAGCAGAAAATTGTTGATGCTGTTGGCTGAGACGTTTAGCACGATTTTCGAAACAAAGATTCTTGCTCCTGGCACGCAGCTCAACGTCGAACTCTGGTGGGTCACAGCAAGTCATAGTAGCAAAGAGAAAGCTGGCAAAGTGGATACGAATAAATCTACCTTTGACCGAGAACAACCTGATAACATAAGTAGTCAAGGTTCTCCAATTAAACCAAATACTTAGTAGGAATCCATCCCATACCATAGAGCAAAAATCAAAAGCCTTTTGCAGAGAGATAGGAAAACCCTATTAAAAAACTTGCAAAGAAATTACATCTATGACTTTGTCACTCCTTAAACTTCTGCCATACAAGGAATAATTTGCAAATACTTCTTCAGCAACATCGAAGAACTGCGAACTACGATATTCTCTTCCCCTCTGCCTTCTGCGTTTCATTTTTTTGTGACGGTTCCATTTCTTAACTTTTAAACTTACACTACTGTGACAAAAATAGCTTAACTTCAGTTAATATGTATAACATATGTACCCTTAAATCGATTGAGGGAGGTGAGGGGATTATAGGTTTTAAAAAAAAATCAAAGCACAGGATATCTATTGCTATTTTTGACTACGACCTATGTAGTTTCATAATTTTCTTTATCTTTCTAGCACCGGTCGCTGGGCTTTGAACTTTCTGTGTATCCCTAAGTTAGATCATCCATGGTCTGTCTTTCTGGTTCTCTTCACCTAAATGATGGTTTTCACAGCACACATAAGTAGTTTAGTATCCCGTTTGGCAGTCAACGAGCATACCACGCTGACAGTTTCGGTTCTTGTCCGATCACCGAAATCAAGCAGCGTCGGACGCGGTTAGTACTTAGATCGAGGACCGCTTGGGAACACCGCGTGTTGTTGGCATATTACGACTCATCCTAACATACGACTCGACTGTTTGGTGGAAGGCACTCAAGAAGAAATGCAATTATACAAGTGTAACCAAGATTCAAAGAGCAGGCTGTATAGGGATAACAGGATCGATAAGATCAACATAAACAGCGGCATTTGAAACAATGGTGAACCTACTTCCAGTAGACATCTACTGTATTAGCAGGGCGGCAAAAATGGCACTCAGACTAAGGGAAGCAGGTCTCTGGACAAACAGCACCTATGTATGGTCACGCCTCCGTTCTAACTCGATGGAATACCACGAAGGAGAACATGGACACCGACTACATCATTCCAACTATAGACTTCGATAGGAGATTTGATATAAAAATACCAAGAAGAGAGGACTGGGATAATGGTGCAGTATGCACCGAAAAAGAGCTAGCCTTTTACACCGACGGATCCAAAATGGACGCTGGTATTGGTGCCGGTATCTTCTGTGAAACCGGAGGGGTAAACCAATCCTTCAAAATTCGAAACAGATTTTTCAAGCCGAGATAACTGTCTTTTTACAGGCCGCGAAGTTAATAAAAAATGACAAAATTGCCAGAGAAAACATTACTATCTATGTTGAGAGCCAGGCGGCTATTAAGTCTCTGCAGTCAGCATCGACAAAATCGAAGCTCGTAAAGGTCTGCAGAAGAAAATCTCTACGATATATCAATGACCAACAAGGTGATCCCATGCTGGGTACCGGGCCACAGGAATATATCAGGCAATGAGAGGGCGGATGAACTTGCTAGGGGAGGTGCAGAACTAGATTCTGCATATACCCTTCCGATTGCGAAGACACCCATTAGCACTCTTTACGGGGATAAAGATAAGGAAACCATGATCAGGGCTAATACGTGATGGTGTCACATGGACACATATGCAATAGCCAGATCACTATGGCGGAATAGAAATCCATGCGGAGCGTCTTGGATTACCCTACAATGACTACTGCAGAAGCTGCAGGGACGAAGAGGAAATAAAAACCGTCCGACACCTGCTATGCGAATGTCCCACACTGGCCACCAGAAGATTGCGTGCTCTTGGTAGTAGCTTCTTCCATGGGCTGGAGGACCTTAATATCGCTGGTTTTAGGAAACTACTGAGATTTCTATCCCTTTCTCGGTAGTTTCCGGATATACCAACCCTATCCCTTGGATTAACTCCCATGAGTACACTTTTTATGGGTAGAATGAACCCGCTTGAGGTCTAAGTAAGTCTTTTGGACACCCAATAAACCAACCAACCATCCCGCTTAGCAGACCTTACCAGCTTGCTTCTCGCTCGGTCGGTTTTGCTTCGGATCTAATGATACCCGATGTGAGCGCTTTAAGTGCGGCCTGAGTGTGACTGTAAAGAGCGATATCTCCGTTTAAGGTCGATTTCATATACATATGCTGAACATGTCTCTGGAAGTCCGAGGTTAGGTTAGGTTAGGTTAGAAGGGTGTGTGATGGATAGGCCTCATCACTTTCACTCGGAGACCTGAAGGTCCATTTTGAGTACCCTTTTGATTTTGTGGGAATAGCGGTATGGTTCTCGGGACAGCCTAAGGACATATCCTATTGTTGGCTGTTTTGTGAACCAGTTAGTACTCTTTAAGAATCGGAGTAGGTCCGTTAACTGTAGGTCTGTTACCTCTGCTATGCTTGCAAAGAACCTTGATCCTAAAGCGCGTAGTCGTCGTTCTTGCAGGGCGGGGCGGTGGCACAGCAGATGTTCGATTGATTCTACCTCCTCTTCATCTCCGCAGCTTCTGCATAATTCGATGGACTCGATTCTCCACTTGCGAAGCATGACTCCGATGGCGCAGTGTCCTGTGATAACTATAGTGAGCATGCGGATAGAGGATCTGTCCAGTGCCTCTCTGAAAGTCTTAAATATACTTGAAGGTTGATGGTGGCGTTAATCCTTACTCAGGTTCTGTCTTGTATCTTCTTTTAAATGTGCATCATATGTAAGAAATTTCTTTTACAATGGGTTGAGTTGCGAGTTGTGTTGTCGAACGGAAAATAAATAAATAAAAAGCTGGCGCGACAACTCGGGATGAGCCAAGACCTAGCTTCTCGCATCCATTCATGTTGTGCGTGTTACATTTTTCACACTAATGGAAGAGACCTACAATTAATTGCCGAAAAGCTCTTTCATGACAGATTATACTTCCGGAAGCTTGTTAATCCTCGACGAGAGGTGGTGCAGCGAAAAATGTTCGGTAGACATGGCTGGGGCTTGAACACACGCCGCTCGCTCAGCAGTCCAACGCAAGGTCCGCGAACGGAAGCTCCACTTTAATAACTCACTTAAGAGATGCGTGTGTTACGGTTGACACTTTAAAGTTTAACCAGTCAGGGGCTATTCTTTAAAAGGACGATGGCCATAAGGATGTGAAACAAGTTCTGACTACGTATTTGGCTGTTGGTAGTTTTTTCACCAACGAAATGGACCCACCAACGGCAAATTGTGGAATTTCCTTTATGAAACATTGTACTCTGACAGATTTGTCATTTCCAGTCGAATGCTGGTGCCCCAAACAGTTTTTGGTTGATTATGCTGGACTCGAACCTGTTTCAGCTCACCCAGCAGTCAAAGACATTAATCGCCGCACCACGATCATCATCATCGGAAAAATCGTAACGGACCTTCGACTATATGGGTGTAGCTTGTGTGCTTGGCTCTTCGCTTCCATTTCTTGCCACCGTTGGACTGAACAGTCCGATAAAAGGGCAGAAGTTTTACACAAAAAAAAATCAATGCCAAATATCACCCTGAACATTCCAAGCCCCCGAGTAATTGAAAGGACACTATTTACCACCCACTTTTAGGCAAACTATCAACCCTCTCGTGCTTTAATTTGTACCTCAACCATTCACACCATTTACCATCGCGTGCCTGAAAGTCAATTACGTGCTGCAAAAATGCACATGTGCTTCTCCTACAGCAAACATTCTAAATGTTACATATATCACGTGTGTATGTACCAAGCAACATCATTGATTGTTTTTAGCAATCCAAGCGCAGATGCTAAAAACAACGTCGTTCATCCGCCAGGAGCTGCAGAACGCACTTGGGCGTAGTTAACGTGAGTTTAACAGCCATATTCTTTGTATAGCATTTCTTAAGACTTCCTTCAAGCTAGAAGCTGGGCAATTATATTCCTGTTATACAGCGATTGGCCTTACAATTTATCTTCTATCCAACAATGTCGGCAGCTTCACTCCCCAGAAGCAACCCAACCCGAGAGTGCGTACTGAATCAATTTGCTGAGATAATTTATTGCCGCAGAGTATTAAAACGTCTTTATATCTGGCTCAATGAGGGCTGCAACATGAGCGGCGGCGGTAGTAGTAGTCAGCGTCAGTATTGCGGTTTCGCCCTTGGAGCCGATAACTGAAATGCAATCATTCCGCGGTTTAATGGAATTTTTTGATTGGTTTTCCAATCTTTTTTCCCGATATTGTTGGATTGGCCCCGTTCGGGGCATAAAATTCCGTCATAAAAAAGAATTAATACCGCAGTGAGAACGGAAGCATTCTTTTGCGGTTGGATAGCTTGGGGGCGTATGAAGGTAAATTAACCAAACGTTTGGCACTGGTAGCAGCCGTGTCGTTTGTCAATTTATCGAAAAATTAGTCTTTCTCGTTTTCATTGAATGAAAGCATTTTGTTGATTATTATTTCACTTCACAGTGTTGCTATAAATAAACACACATTAATAGATAAAGTTCAAGACATGAGCTATGTGCTCTTTTGAGAAAGAGTCCTTTCATCCATTCGATCGTCATTTGATAGTCGTTATTCCTTTGCATCCAATATCTTCCACTTGATTCACTGTATTCCAACAGGACTGTGAGAGATTGTACTAGATTCTATCAATTTAGCTACAATATTGCTAAGACATCTTATTTATGCAACATGTTGCAGACCTTTCGGGTAAATAAACCTTAAAATATGCTGCGTGTATACTTCATAGATTTAGTGTATTTACCAACTCTCTGTTCATCGATCGAATCCCTTTTCAGACCTTAAAACTTGCAACCAGGTCACTGGTTAGTAAAGACGGTTTATAAACTCTGATCGTCTATGATGACGTAAAGCAACCAACTACATGTACTCGAGTATAATTTTTGGCTGGAGATGGAGTTACAGGTTCACTACCCAGCTCACTTTCAGCCTGAGCTTCCATCAAAAAGTTTTTGCAGACGTTAAAAGTTGGTTTAGGTCCCCTTCTAATCTCGCCCTCCACTTAAGAAGTGATATTCCTTCACAGCTTTTTTCCTGCCTGCTGTTTCTTCAAAACATTTATAAATAAATAAATATCTGGCGCGACAGAACGGGGTCAGTCAAGGGTTACATTTTTCGCACGAATGGAAAGGTCTTACAATTTACTTCCAACTTCCAAGGCGACAAATTTTGCTTTTGGAGGTTTGTCATTGCTTGTCATTACTTACTTACTTAAAGGGTTTCCGACCCGGGGAGGGCCTCTGCCATGGCAGCTTTCCATGCTGTTCAAACACGGGCACGCTGTTTCTAGTTCTCCAGACCAAGCGCTTTGACATGGGCAATGGCTTGGCTTGTCTCAAACCTGGGGGCTGTGATTCGAAGATTTTTTTGACTAGGGCATCCGACAGATTCGACAGCAGTCGACAGAATTTTACCTTGCGAACTATATCCACATCTTGGTACAGCTCATAGAGTTCGCTGTTGTATCTTCTCCACCATTCGCCCTCCTCGCATATGGGACCAAATATCCGACAAAGGATTTTTCTTTCCAAAGTGCAAAGGCATAACACCGGCAGTAGAGTGTCATGACTTGAACAGTTAGTTAGTTAGTTAGAAGTGGCCTTCCGAGTGGTACGCTGCTTACTCCTGAAACCATTTAGATTTCCTAACGTTGCTGTTAAGATCACCCGTGCTGGTGGAGTTCAGGTCATTTAGATCGTAATACCGGACACGTGCATAGGAAGTGTGCAGTGAACTCCTCGTCCTCCTCCTCCTCCTTCTCGAAATCGTAACATGCTATCCCCAGGCGTTCAGCATGCCTGCCTAGGATGCAGTGCCTCGTGAGGACGCTGATTAGTTTTGAAAGTTGGTCTGTTTTGAGTCTTATTAATGCTTTTGATCTTTTCAGATCCAGGACAGGCCAGATCACCCTGGCATTGTTGCAATAATCGAGGTGTTGCCATATACGATTTGCTTTCGGCAGAGTGTCGGTGTGAGTCAAGTATTTAACAAATGACATAGGCGCTTTGACCTCGTCGAGCTTCCTGCTGTTTGTACATTAAGAGCCATGGGCCCAATAGAGTGCGACGTTATACTGGTTAGCGATCACGTTTAGAGACACGCGGCAGTCCTTCACAGCCCTAGATTTTATTGTGTTGGATACGGAGGACCTGATCGCAACCTGGCTGTCAATGCAGATCGCAATATCCGTGCGTAATATTGGGTTAGCCTTCAGCCAAGCGGCGGCTTGATTTCGAGCTGTGACTTCGGCTTGGAAGACACTGCAGTGGTTGGGCAGACTGACGGAGTGGTGGATGTCCAAGTCTTCTGGAAAGACACCGGCACCGACTCCTTCGGCTGTTTAAGAGTCGTCCGTAAATATAGAGATGGACTCATTAAAAAGAACTTCGCGCTGACTCCAGGTGCTTCTGTCCGGAAGCTTATGTTTATAGCCCATGTTAAAGTCGTTTTCGGTGGCTAACGTGTCTATTGATTTGGGAAGGCTGCGGTGAGTTGATAGGATTCTGGTACGTCCCACATTTTTTTCACACCATTGGTGGGTATCTCTCAGTCTTAAAGCCGCGTTAATGGTCTGCTGCATGCCATAGATATCTATTGGCAACAAGTGGAGCATTGTTTGAAGGGCAGCTCTAGGAGAAGTTCTCAGCGCACCAGTAATGCTCTTTTGCATGAGTAGAGTGCTACCAGGGATTTCCTGGTGCGTTCGGCAATATTATCCCTCCACAGAAGCTTCCTGTCTTGAATGAGTCCTAGATATTTGACACTGTCCGAAAAGCTTAGAGGAGTACCATTGAGCTTGGGTGGAATAAGAATTGGGATTTTGACTTTCCTGGTGAAAAGGACCAGCTCCGTTTTAGTTGGATTGACACTAAGGCCACAGCTGTTTGTTCGCGTAGTGAGCTTATTAAGAGCGTGCTGAAGGATATCTGCCAATGTTTGAGGCTTGAACAGTTGATTGAGCTGACAATTACTATGACGTCAGGAGATTCGAAAAAACTCCCATTATACAATAGCAATGACAAACACCACAAATGTTCCCACCTAGTCTGGACAGCACCATCGGACGCCATTAAAACCTCATCATCATCATCAACATTTTCAATGACCTGCTTATCCACTATGAGGGTCGCGGGGTTAGGGTGCTTAAGTGGACCCTCCACATCTCCCGATCTTCCGCCATCGACTCTAAATCATCAGGAACTATCCCCATACGGGTAGAAGTGAGATGTTGGACTTGGTCCAGCTATCTCATCCTAGGCCTACCCAGGGGACGCCTACCCAATAGCACGGATTCCATGGCACGTGCCCTTGCGTTGAACGTGCCCAAACCATCGAAGTATAGACCTTTCCGCTCGAAGAAGTAGCTGCTCGACATTGAACCTAATATTACCTAAGTTTCGAATCACTGCACCTTGCTCACGCTGGGTGAATAACATCATAACCCCTTGAAGCGTGAGTGGATTATAAAAAAAAACATCTGCTCTGCCCTGCTTATCGGCCAGCCCTCAGCACAATATATGTAGCAGAACTGGCGGGATCAAGGCTTTGTAGAGCATAAATTTCGCCTTTCGAGTAAGGAGTTTTCAACCCACTTGTTTTGTCAGACTGAAGTAACAGCGTTTTCCAAAGGTCAGTCTTCGCCGGATGCCCACTTAGGTGTCATTCATGGAGTTGATGTTTACTTCGATATAAGCAAACTCCCTAACTACTTCGAACTTATTGTCGTCAACATTGACGTTTTGTCCTATATTGTGGACAGAAGCCTTTTGTTGACAACTTGGTTTTGTCGTCATTCACTTCAAGGCCAATTCGTTTCGATTGATGTTCAAATGCCGTGAAACACTCTATGATAGCTTGTTGGGAGCGACCAATGATGTTGATGTCGTCTGTGTAATCTTACAGTTGGACGGATTAGTTGAAAATAGTGCCTTCCATGGTATCACCTGGCCTGCATACTATCTGTTCCAGCATGAGGTTGCGTAACTCACATGATAGCCCCTGTCCTTGCCGAAATCCGATGCATGTTTGGAATAGATCCGAGAAATTATTCCCAAATTGCACTTTACATTGCGTGTTCGCCTGCCATTATTAAGAAAAAATTCATCAAAGGAGAGGTCGTCCAAGCTTCGTCTAAAAATGTTTATATTTCATTCTTACATGTCTCATAATTAAAAACATTTTTATAGTCAAAATTTGTCATTAACCAAAGCCAATTGACTACTGATTAAGTTGATTTTTTTTTAAATTCACCGTCTGCCACAAAGTAGCTCCAGCCGTGAGAATGTACAATCTTTGTCCAGGTTAGATCTGATTTCGTTTTCCCAATTAATTTTTAGAGCAGATAAATTATCAAATCTCCACTCAGACGTAGACGTAAATTCCAATCAATTTTCCAGATTCCATTTGTTCTCTCATCATGTGAAATCTTCAAATTAATATCTTTTCAAACTGAATGACTTGCTTCAGACGGGATGGGTCTACGAATAATAATAATTTCACCTTGTTAACGTCGATAATAAATATTGAAAATCGTTCAGCAGCCTCTCTGCATATTCATTCATCGATAAATGTAATTGGAACAGCAACTTTGTTTGCATTTTGATTTTTACGATTTCTTAACTGAGACCAAGCGCCGCTTGTGGTCAGCATAATTGAGTTCTTCCTAGAGGTCCGGCCAAGACTACTCGAAAAAACACAAGCTACGAGTCGAATGATTTACAAGCAAATAAAATATGAAAATTGTGTATATTTGTTATACTTTTATGATTTGTTGGCAGGCCTGAGCTGGTCGCTGTGGGAGCACATTAGCATGAAGAATTATTCCTCTTTTAACGTTGGCATCGTTAAAACAAAAAGTTACAATGGCCGTTTGCAGTTAGATTCCCTCGGGAATATTTTATTGGACCAACCCTCTGGTTCAATTGGCAGTGCGTATTACATAATTTACAGGCATTAATGAACCTTTAGCCTGCGGCTGTTCCTGTGTGTATTTCAATATCAATTTAATGCTTTGCGGATGGTTGGTGGGACCAGTGTCGTAATTTGAGGAAATATAAAAGAACATTACGAACCAATGCATCAAGTAAGTTTTAATTCACATCATTTGTAGACGTTTTCATACAATTTTACGGTTCAGGTGAAAAATTACTCGCTTCAGAACAGGTTTCGTCCTTATATCTGGGATTAATCACAAGTGAGTCACATTCTATGCCTCTTTCTGCGGTCATCTCAGTCAGACATTCCATTCGATCTCTCCACAGTTTTTCTCTGACTTAAAGTCAGAGGTCAAAAAAAGTATTTGAATAGAAAAGGATATGTTAGGTTTTCTTTCATCGAGCCACTCGTCACTCAGAATGTTTGCAGTGAAATACCACGACCTAATCTATGTTCAGGAATAGCTTCACCTTTTTCCTCTTTTTTCTCTCCAAAGAAGCACAAATTGAAGTTTGTTTAATTTCTGAAAGGACACTACCAGACTTATTCAAATTAGTTTTTCAAGCAACTACTAGTTTGTGGATGGCAAGTATAGACATCACATGCGCACTGAGATCGTGTCCAACTGATGCCCTTACTGTCATCATTCACCTATTTCCACTTGACCTATGTATCAAAGAAATAGTATTGTGCAGCGCAGTACGGCTCAGAGAATCTAGCTGCTGGACTGCAAAACCCTACGCTCACAGTAAACTACTGGAAACAATACCAAACTAATTGGTCGCGTCCTCGACTGACTACTTAACTCCCAAGTTAAACTCCACTATATGTTTTTCAGTTAGGTTTCCAACCAGGACAGACTGGACAAACGGAAAAGTGATCAAGGATTTTGATACGACTATTTTCACGGAAAGCTCAAAAATGGACTGCGCTGTTGGCGCAGGAATTTTCTCAGAGAAACTGAATGTGTCGAAATCCTTTCTACTTCCGAATTTTACCAGTGTCTTCCAAACAGAGCTCCTTGCCATTCGGGAAGCCCGCCATGTGTTGAAAAATTCTCCAACACCCATCTAAAGGGTTTTTCAATAGGGACGCTACAAAAGTAGAGCGACTGGGACAGCAAACGACGCCATATTTTTCTTGCGGTTTTTTGACATTTCTCTTCAGTAAGGTTTGCCATTTCACGATGGATATACGAGCCAACAACGAGTCGAAATTATTAAAATTTACTACCGAAATTCGGAGTCAGTGGCCTCAACGTTAAGAGCGCTACGTCCAATTTATGGTCGTCATAATTTCTGGCTGGATGGCTTCGTCAATAAACAAAATATGCGGTATTGGTCAGGCAGCAATCCACACGTACTCCATGAGTCATCATTGCATCCCGAAAAAATTACGGTTTGGTGTGGTTTATGGGCCGGAGGCGTCATCGGGCCGTACTTCTTCCGTGATGATCAAGACCGGCACGTTACTGTGAATGGGGATCGCTACCGTTCAATGATAACCGAATATTTTTGGCCCCAATTGGATGATATGGACTTGAAGGACATGTGGTTCCAACAGGACGGCGCCACAAGCCACACAGCGAATGTCACAATCAATTTATTGGAAACCAAGTTTGGAGAACGTGTTATCTCACGAAATGGTCCAGTCGCTTGGCCGCCTCGGTCGTGCGATTTGACGCCGTTAGGGGCTACGTCAAGTCTATGGTCTATGCCAACAAGCCAGCGACGATTGATGAACTTCGTACGAATATCGAACGTGAAATTGCAGCAGTATCGGCCGATTTATGCTTGAAAACCGTCGAAAATTGGGTTCAGCGTCTGGACTTCTGCAAGCGTGCCCGTGGTGACCATGCAAAAGAAATCGAGTTCCATACATAATGGCTTCGAACGTACTTTCACAGGAATAAAGAATTTCATTGATATCCAAAACCGTTTTTGTTTTATTAAAAAAAAACTTTTGTAGCGCTCTTATTGAAAAAGCCTGTACAACACTGCCATCTTCATTGGCAGTCAAGCCGCTATCAAAGCTATTGATTCGGTCACTTCATCCTTAAAGCTGGTAAAGCAATGCCAGGAAGAGTTCAATCAGCTGGGAATCCAGTGGTCACTCTCACCTGAGTCCCAGGTCATAGTAAAATTGACGGCAAAGAAAAAGTCGATGACCTGGCCAGGCGGGGATCAACCCTTAACGACTCACTGGCGGAAGCTGTTAATATCCCGCTAGGAGCCGTTAAGGGAAATATTCAACACCACTTTCTGAAAATGGCCAATTAAGTGGGGAATAGGCTTAGCAACTGCGTCTTATCGAGGAAGATCTGGCCCGGTTACAACAAACAGAAACAAACGAGCTTCTAAGCAGATCAAGTGAAGATATTACGAGAATCGTAGTCGCTTGTACAGGCCCCTGGCCAGTGGGAGACCACGCAGCCAAGCCAGGTATTCCCCACAACACTTTCTGCCGTAGTTGCAAGGATAACAGGGAAAAAGAATCTCTGTATCATTTCCTGTGCAAGTGTCCGGCCCTATCAAAAAGCAGGCAGCACACTCTGGGCAAACCCTTCTTCGACGACCTCAAAGATATTTCCAGGAAAAAGATTGGTGAACTAATCCTGTTCCTTAATTCCACAGGTTGGATCTAAATATCTTCGTCTATCAACCTATTACGCCCACAAACGACCAGGTCAAATGAGTTGTGGTTTCATAACGGCGCATCTTAGCGCTAATTGGGTTCTTAGAACCGCCATTTCTGCCTACCTACCTACTGGTTTGTGTCCTGATGGTAAGCCACTTGGCCTCAAGCAGATACGTTTTTTACTTTTTTTGGACAACAGCTCCCTACAGCCTCCGTACTGTCTCGTTGGTAGAATGCCAACAAATCGATAGAAACAGATGATATGATCCAGATTCTGGCATTCGACAGAAGATTTAGTATCAGAATTCCTGACAGATACGACTGGAGGGACCACAAAGTTACCAATTAAAAGAAACTGGCTTTCTACACCGATGGTTCTAAGATGGACATTGGTACAGGTGCCAGGGTCTACTGCAAGGCCCTAGGAATAAACCACTCCTTTAGAATAAACGACGACTGGCTTCGAAAACTGAAGGGTATCACCGCAAAGGCAATTACGATTTACGATCTACATCGACAGCCAAGCAGCCGTTAAGACTCTGGAGTCCGCGATAACTATGTGGATCGAGGTTTGTAGGAATCTACATAAAGCATCTAGATGAGATATCGAGAGCCAATAAGGTGAGCCTATGTTGGGTACCAGGGCATATGAATGTCCCAGGTATTGAAAGGGCTGACGACTTTGCACTTAGGGGAGCAGCGCTGCATGCCTCACCAGCATGATGTATATTGAAGACGAGGTCATCGCTCAAGCCTATTCACGTTGGATCCAGCTTGACAGTTGACACATGTGCAACGGCTTGGAACTTATGGGCGGGTTATAATAAGAAAATATCTCTGTCTCTGATTGTATAGTCTCCGGCATCATTACTGGGCACTGTGCTATTGGTACTCAGACGGAGCGCTTCGGCATACATCACAACGCCTATTGTAGAAGTTGTAAGGACGAGGAAGAAATAGAATCTGTCCATCACCTGCCCTTGCCGGTCTCTTGGTAGTTATTTCTTCACGGAACTGGAGGACTTGCGTGACATCGAGCTGAGGGACCTCCTGAGATTCATATCTCGATCTGGGTGGTTTTAAATCAGCGGCTCCCCTTCTCTTTACAGGTTCCCAGGGCGCAATTCAAAGATGGGCACAATGGACTCTATTGCTGGTGTAAGCGACCAGTGACGACTGTCACAAGGTACCCATTTACCTAACCTAACCTAACATTTTTGGAAACTATTTATAAAGAATTTTATCAGACTAAGCCGAAAGAGACCAAATTGCCATGTGGAGCAATTTCTCGTGGATTAATTTCCCTGCACCTAAATAAGTCATACAAAGAACTGTGATCTTATGGCCCACTTCCTTTTTAACATTGTGGAGTTATGATCCAAAATGTTGTGAATTTTTGGCCCATTTAGATGGGTTATAAGTTCACAATTGGTTTGTGGAATTATAGCCCACCCAGGTGGGTAAAAAGTTCATTGCTGACTTTTGGCCTGTGATTTTAGGACCCTGCGCCGTATGATTTATTTTAACAGAGAGCAGTAAGCTAGTTGGTGCACTCCAAGCAAGAACGCACAAGATATTTATGCCACCGATTATGAATGACTTTTTTCTTTCAAAAAACCCAGTTATTGATGAAGAATAACTCACTTTCGGTTTCTTGTCATTCAAAACAAAATTTTACATTTTCCTCTTATTAAGGACAAAACCAAATCCCAATCTGCCTCATTGTTATTCAAACCATTAACGTTCTAAACTTCTAAAACAAAGGAAACAACAGCAGAAGCCCAATTCAACGGAAATCCGATTCATAACAAGGCGATCTTAAATCGGAAAAGTTTCAATTTGCCTTTGTTGCTTGGGAACTTTCAACACAATAAATATTTTCAAATAAGATTTCAAAAACTTTGAAGAAATCCAAAGAAACATTTCTGGGAGGCGGGACAGTTCTTTAATCAAGCAGAAGTACAGGAAACTTTCTCTTGCCGCCATGCCTGCACAACAAGCGCCTGATTTGATGGCAAGTTTGTTTTCCTCCACCACCTACTTCCTGCCTTCCGGAAAACTTTTCAGTTACCAATACTAATTCTTTTCAACTGCGTCAAAATTTAGGAAAAAGGAAAATGTCTCAAGTACAAATATGAAGTCACCATGGAAAAGGGAAAGGGAAAGGGAATTTCTTGTCCTTTGAAGGAGGCGAGCATTCATCCAGCTTCCGATTGTCGAATATCTCTTCTCCCCTAGGACTAAACAAAAGATAAACAGAAATCAAAGTTGCAAAAGGGAGGAACTCCATTGGTAACGAAATTTGGACGCGTTTCACTGTTCACTTGGCACAGCTACAGGGGTTTGGCTTCACGAAGGGATGAGGGCACATCTTCATGCTGAGCACGTATATTTATTGTATGTACATAATAGCGCTACACCCGCGCCCGGATCTGGTATACATGTGAGTAGTATACAGCAAGTTAAATTTACTTGACAAGGGGGTGCTTTTCTTTTTTGTTCAAAGGATTTCCTCGCGCAGAAAGAACTCCCGGGTTTTTCCTCGCATGGGCTGTGTTGTGGAAAATTGAATTATCAGATAGATTTTGTTCTTGAAATTTGCAACGTCAAGGATTCGTAGATTTTATTAAGGACGTGTGCTTATTTGTTTGTACGTATTTGTTCATCTGATTGCCTGTGAGGTTTTTTGCGATATGATATGTGTGTGAATTGCACAAAGCAAAGCAAATTGAATATTATTAACACAAAGGAGCAAGGGAGGGTAGCTCATGGAGAAATCTAAGAAGTTTCCTAGAAAAAATTTGCGGAGAGCCTTTTCTAGATCGAAGGACAATCAGCCTTGACGTTGCAGTGATCGTACTAAATTAAAAAAAAAATTTGCTTCATGCCCATGTCATAAATAAAAAAGTAAATTAATCAAAAAAAAGTGTAAAAAGCAATGTTTCCATGTTTCCCACCAAAGAATCGTACGGAAACAAATAAATAAATCGTCGTACACTAATCAAAGGCAAAATGGGAGCATTGGAAGGGGAAAAATCCCCCGAAAAGGTTACGCACTATCTATTTGATTTCTTGTGGTACTGTAAATCATTGTTAAATGGCGCGGTGTATCCGTAACACTTACATCGGCCATTAAACGGTATCTACTTCGCGCACACTACAAATCACAACAAAACACCTTAGATGTATGAAGACGAAGGCCGAGGTTGTGGCTCGCTGCTTTCCATCACCTCTGATGACCACTAGTTTGACCATAAATCATCGCCGGTAGTCTCATCGTGTGGCGGCTGCGGTTTATCAATCATAACTTCGATCCCGTCCTCCCGAAGACCGAAATTCTTTTTCTCACTTAACCATATGATTGATGGCTACGATTTATCGAAATCAAATCGAAAGGATTTTCAATGGGATACAAATGTATCTTAATACATCTTGTTGATGTTGGTAAAAGTTTTGTGAAAAGATACTCGCCTTGCATAATTAATTTGTATGTGAACATTCTTGAACTGCAACCCGATGGAAAAAATACCTTGGAACTCAAAGTCGATTAAGAGATCAAGCGGGAGATCGATGTTGCCTCATATTAAAGTTGTGGGTTAGTAACACGCAATGATTTCAATATGGTGACCCGACTATAGCACATGTGGTTGTGGTTTTACACAAATTATATCATCGAAGTTTGAGCTCAATGAATGAGAGCGATTATGAATAGAAATCGATTGAGTCATTTTTTTTTCGATACAAATGCCTTAAAAAAATAGCTGATAACTTGATAGCTGCGGCTCAGTAGTGTGAACACCGGACATGCTCTTCTGGGTAAGTGGCAAACATCCGAATGAATAATTTGTCATTAAAAAGCCTCTCAACTTGCTCTTCGGCGTTCCTCATGTCCTATCCCGGCCCGTCGCGCCACTTAATTGATTTTTTTTGTTTTAACGTAATCTAGGTAAACAAACTTATAACGAAAAGGACTTTTCAACTTAATCTGCCGCTGAAAACTGTTTAAAAAAATTTTGAGTACCAAGTTACTAGTTGATGCGTAAGTTAAAAAACTATAACCATTTAATTGTTGTATTGGGTTGTAATATTTACAAAATGAGCTACAATACTAAAAGATCTTCACAACTCTAAAAGTTTTTTAAAGAATAGATCCCATAAAATCCACCACCATAAAAACCACTTCAAATTTTGTCATACTCGTACTGCATAGGTACTTGATTTCAAACGTAGCTTCCTTATTGTTTTCATGAGAACAAGAACGGGCAATCCTCTATACAAGTCGAGAAAGTGATGCACTTCAAATGGATTTTGAATAAGAACCAACGTGGAATACGAGCAGTAAAAGCACCCTTGGGAACTTTGGTGGGTTTACTGCTTATCCTTCCGGTATTTTTCCACAGCTCACATCGTCGCAGACTTGGACGATTTAACATGGAAACATTTGAAGATGCAAAGAAAAAAAAAATCGATTTGCTATAGAATATTTTATAATCGTCACAATGACGATTCCCCAAACTGAACACAGAACCATAATCACAAGCATCAAGTGAATTCTCTCCACAGATTAGCGAATGTAATATGAGGGGAAGTAAAATAAAAACGACTTTGCCTGTATTACTTTCCAGTTTTTGTGAGATTCTAAAGAAGTTCCCTTTATCAATATTGGGGCAAGAGTCATTTAAAATCGCCGTGGCTCAGTGGTTAGTGCGTTGGACTGCTGTGCGAGCGGAATAGGTTCAAGCCCCAGCCATATCCATCGAACATTTTTCGCGGGACCACCTCTCGTCGGGGAAAGACAAGCCTCCGGGAGTCATAATCTGTCATGAAAGAGCTTCTCAATTCGCTGTTCGAAGTCGGCAGTAAATTGTAGGTCCCTTCCATTCGTGCGAAAAATGTAACTCGCAAAACATGAACGATTGCTAGAACCTACGCCTTAAGTCATCCCGAGCTGTGTCGCGCCAGCTATTTTTTTTTTTTTTTTAATTAGTCATTTGAAGTCATTTTTTGTAAGTTTTTTGGGCAAATTCCGAAAACTAGACAGGCTCTTGGACCTGTCTAGTGGGGCAACCAAGGCATTAGAAATGCTCTAACTGGTGTGCCAGGTTTTACCTGATCACTACCAGAAAACCACTCATATTGGCAAACTTATGTAGCAAAGCAGGGGCGAAAAAGAAGGGCAAAGACTGCCCGCGACCTCTTAAATAGAGCAAAAGAAATGGAATAAACGTCAGCACCTTCCAAAGAAGAAGGAAGACCATGAGAACGCCTAAAATGATCTGTCAGCAACCTGATTGACCTTATTAGTGTGGTTTCAAGTCAGGAAAGTCCCCAATTTTCACTATTCGGCAGACCCTGGAGGATACCTAAAAAGTCTAAATTGATACCCATACCCATCATATCTGTATCGATACTAGGGCTGCCAACGCCAGCATATATAAAGACGAGCTGTACAAAGCCATGTCTTATTTTGACATAATACGGTGTACTCTCTTACGGATACCTCTCATAAGCGGGCAATTTTCTCGAAATCGTCGGTGTCCGCTTATGAGAGAGTACACTGTCTGCAGTTTCATTCTTCTGTCCATGATAATGAGGGAAAATGCTCGCTGTCAGAAAATTATTTAGACAAAGTGACACGTTGTCTCACGACTTCTTTTACACTTTAATTGAATGAATTGTGCGAAACTCTTAAGCCAACTGCAGAGACACAATCTTTCATAGGTTAGGTTAGGTGAGATAAGTGTCCCATAGAGGACTCACTTAGGCCCATTACGATATCTATAGAACTCCTTCTGAGCATGAATTCTACCCGTAGAACCACTGAGAGTTAATAATAAAGGATATAAGTCTAAGAATTATGTCTTTGCTTAGGTCACTATTGTCATTGAAGTGAATGTGCTGGAGGTGCGTTATGATTTCTTCGTCCTTCTCATCCCTACAGCTTCTGCAAGTATTATTGAAGACCGCCTCTAGTCTTCTAACGTGCTCTCCTACCAAGCCAATGATGGTGCGAATTTGTGTTTTGCTGAGAGTAAAGAGCTCTCTTGACTTTGGTCATCTCTTTCAAACCAGATAAGTCTAATGGAATGATATGTAAGACCGTTTTTCCACCTTGAGTTAATTTCTCTCGTGATGGGTTGTTTGCTGATGACTTTCACTTTAGTTTTTGATATACCGATACCCATGCCTCTGGTGTGAGAGGAGATTCCTAGGATGGTCCCAGATTTGGCAAGTTGGTTTTCTTTGAATTTACCAGATATGTCACATTCTTTCATCAGTCTGTGCAACTACTTGAGTACGCCGACGGCGTCTTCACTGGTACACCAAGTACATATGTATTTCCTATCAACAGGAAGAGACATCCAACAGCGACTAATCTGATAGAACATCAGAACATCTCATCATAAATTAAGCGAAGACTAACTCTTCCTAATCGCTATTTCGTTTAGATGAAACGGCGATTGAGTAGTAAGGCCCTATCCTAAACGACTACACGCGCTCAATAAACCATTATTCGACGAAATCAATGAAAACTCTGGTAAGAAATCTCAGATCTTATTTCCTTTCCTAATTCCGCAGAATGGATTGAGGCATTGCCAGCTGTCTTACTCTTCCTCCTTTGATCAACAACACAAATCATCAATCTGGGCACGTGAGTTGTGGCAACAAAAAAGCACATCTTAGTGCTAAAAGGGTTCCTTGAACTGTCACCTCTACTTTCGCTTCTCTACTACAGCGGCACTATGCTGGGAACCAGGACACAATGACAAAACAGCCCAGGAAATAAGAGTAGGGATGAGATTGTAAAGTAAGTGCCAGTACTCTAGAATACTCTTTCCTTTAGAAAAAATCCTGCGAAAAGCAAGGATATACAGGGGACCCAGCAAAGTACGTAACTCCCAGATTTCTGTGGCCCTGCGTTGGCAAAAGAAGGGTTTAAGTCGGACTAAAGGATTTAGCAACTCAGCCAGTTAAGACCATTGACACCCAAGCTAGAGATTTAGGGCTGTTCACAACGACAACAGCAGAAGCTGCAGAAAGGAGGAGGATGTCGAATCCCTTCGACGCTTGCTTTGTGAACGTCCCACCCTGGCCAACATTAGATTTCGGACTCTTGGCATTTGTTTATTGCACGATCTAGATGACCATAGCAATGCTAAGTTGAGGAGCCTCCGAAGGCTCATATCCCAATCTTTGCGACTCTAATTCCTGTCGTTTCACCTTTCTATCTAACTAACTTTGGGCTTTTACCAATTCAGTGGTATTTGTATTTGACTGATTGATAGAAACTAGGTTAAATACGCAATACGATCTATTGTGCCTCCTATTTAATTTGGATTCCCTTAGGAATTTAAGTATTTGAAGTGCGTTTAGTTAAGAAAGCGCTCCTGCCTCTCTGATGTGGACGCAGATTACTGACTCTGATGTGATTGACGGCACTGCATTTACCTAAAATGTGTTCAAGAGTTTATTCAGCCTCATTGCAGAATCTACAGACGTTCTAGTCCTCCAGGCCCATTTTTGCGAGATGGCCTCTTACCTATGGCATTTCTATCATAACATTCAACAGTGTTAAGCCTTTTAGGCTTTTCCTATAAGTCTACTAAGTGATGACTCTTTGTCTGTAGTTCCTTGAGATCATAGCAAATAAACATAAATATAAGCGCTCTAAACCATTATAAACAGAGATGTATCCATAATATCGTGACAAACAAAGCCGTGTTAAAATAATTTACAATTCGCACCCTATTCACGACTTTTTGTTCGCCTCATCCAAGCGTTTTTTTATCGCCTGTGATTAAAAGCACATAACTCAGGCGAATATCAATTGGTTGGCCTTAAGTGAATAAATCAATTTTGACACTGCAAATGATTTATATATTTTATCCGAATCGCATGATGAATGACCACAAGTCAGAAACAAGACGCAACGTTCCCGTGAGTGTACATATTATTCATCGTTTATTTGTTTTCGTTAGAGGTTTTGTCCGAGAGAGTTGGCATCAATCCACTGCAATCATTCAAAATACCTTCACAAAGTGTGAGGACAGCCCGACCGAACCTTGGGCAGAGATGAAGAGTAGACAATTCAGTAAAGGATTGGTATTCGTGGTTCTTTAGAGGAGACAACATGACGACTTTATGCTGTGAACACGTTTCGTACAAGAGAAACATCAACACAGCATCAATCGATGGCGATGACTGGAAGCCTCATTTTTCGTGGAATAAATTCATTTTGACGCAGGCGATGGGTAGAGACGGGACTGTTTTTATATATATTTTCCCGAACACTTTAGTGTGGTGATTCTTCAAACCAGCTCTCAATTTATGTTTATTGTGAATTTTTAAATGAAACACAATTTTCAGCTCAGTACAAGTAATACAAGGTGTAAACGATTTTTTGTGTATAGATATCAGATCAGAAATCTTTGCTTTAGCACATTGAGACCTATGTATACTTGACTCTTCTGTCCAGGTCAATCTTCTTACTCTTTTCCGGTTAAAGGACAAATCCACTCAAACTTCCTGCAAAAGGCCAACTTCTAATGAAGGGGACTAATCAACTAAGCCATATCGAGGAATATATAACCGACCTACGACAAGATTTTTATAATCCACTCGCGCTTCAAGGGGTTATGATATTTTTCACACACCGCGGGCGAGGTGCAGTGGTCAAAACTCAGGTAGTATTTGGTTTCAATGACATCCGATGGTGGTGTCCAGACTAGATGGGGATATTTTGTGGTGTTTGTCATTGCTATAATTCACCGGAATATTTTCGAATCTCCTGATCTCTCATGGTCAGCTGACTGGCAGTGTTATGCCTTCCAAGTACAGTCGACATCAGTAGTTGATCGATTTTTTTTATTTTTATGTAATAAATGTTTTCCGACATCAAGAGTTGAACTCGGATATACAGCGTAATAATCGATGCTACTAACCACTACACCATGGCCACTAATAAGGCATGGCCACCCAAAAGAACAGAACATCTTCTAAACAGAAACCGTCCGGATATCGCCAGAATAATGGCGATAACCATGGGGCATTGGCCTGTTGGAGACCATGTGCTCAAACTAGGTATTCCATACAACCCCCACAGTCGCAGGTGCGAAAACGAAACCGAGAGGGTTACTCTCTCCCACTTCATCTGCACATGTCTAGCAGTGGCAAGAGCCAGACTGTGTGCACTTAACCAACCATTTTGTGAACCAGTGCTTCAACCTAAAAGCTTCTTCTGCCTGCACAATTCTTAGCATGCTGTCTCCAGTTGCGTAGGCCGACATGGTTGAGGTTACCCATCACTTGCACAAACCACCGGCGATGCGGTCGTACTCTTCTCCACAGTCCCTTGGAAGTAAATATTCTTCCGGTTGGGACATTTGTGCTCACCCGATCTACATGAATTAGTTATCTTTGTCCTTGAACATGTACGAATGTGTGTCGCCGAACAGGTATTATAGTTCAGGGCTAAATCTTCTCCTTTTGGAGGAGTAAGCTTGTAACCTGCAATAAAATCTGGATTGGATATGGTAAGGGATTCGATTCAAAAATGGGCCATAAATGAACACTCAAAAGACAAAATGCTGACCAGCCAAAATTAAGTGAGAAGTTGTAAGTCTCACGCGAAGAACTATCACTGCACATGAAAACTACAGAGGTCATCTTAGAAAAATGGAGCTGATGGGAGATCACAACTGCAGACTAAGATCGTGCTAATGACCAGATTTAGCTAGCAAAGGTTCACGCCCGATTGAATTCTCGAGAGTGCTCAGGAGATTTTGAAGGGACCTCACACACAAATTGAGAAATTCTTCTCTCGGTGAATGAGAATTTCTACGGAAGCTCAGCTCCCTTCACCACCTAGCTGGCTACGGGCGTGCAAAAGTTGTAGAATGTTGGGCTATACTTGGATGGAAACCCATCGGATAAGTCAAACTTCAATCAAGCAAATGCTAGGTATCACACGAGCAGTTGGGATGAGGCAGGAGCTGCAAAGAAATTCGGAGTGGAAATTGCGTGAAGGGGTTGTCAAACCAAGTTGATTTTGATTTTTTGATTAGTTTCCATATTTAATTGATATCCATTTTGAAAATCGCGTGCAGTTTTTCTAAGAAGTTTTCTCTTGAGTCTCGGCGGTTAAACAAGAAGTGGAGATGTGTTTCGTCATTGGATAGAATTCCTCGCCTAGTGGGATGCACAATATCCTTTTGGTCACCGAATAGAATGCCAATGTGTCCTCTGTCTACCTATTTATGACTCAGCTTTCATACTAAAAAAATAAATAAATGGTTGGGGCGACAGTCCGGGGAGGACCAAGGCTTAGCTTCTCGCCCTCAAATTTGTAATCATAAAAAAGACCGAGACAAGGATAGAAACTTATAGAGACGATAACTTAAGTTGAGCGCCGTGTTTGGTCATAGCAGAATACCAGCGAGCCAAACCACGTGGATAAATCTGGTCTAAGTGTGTCCCTAGTTGAGCGGGGACAGCCACCTAACCTGCTTTGTTCAAGAGATCTATAAGCAAAAAGTATTAATAAGTGGCATTTTAAGACCATGATTTAATGATCCGGGGAGTTAGAAGTTTTTCTGATCAAGGAAGTGGAAGAGTCGCATGATCGCCACAACATACAAAATGGTTTGAAAAAAGGAAACACTTGTCAAAAGACACTTTAGTTGTCAAAGAAAGTGTTTTGCTACTCTGGCCCTAGTCAGGCCAATTCCTTAAATTTTTTTTTTTTCAACCAATAAATTGGACCTAAACTCCTTGGACTTTTTGCGGCAATGATTGCAGACCATAGCCGGGTCGTTTCGAGGCTAGTTCATGGTAAAAAAAATATTTTAGGCACAATAGCTTAGACAATACTCATAGCTCAGCAGGCTATGTTACCGCCTCCCAAACAGCTGCCCATCCTCGGGTTAACCCAAAGAAACAACGATTGGAAACAAAGATTGAACTCGCCATTGGTGGTGAAATTTGCTTCTTCATCGCCGCTATAAAATCCGCAGAAGTAGTCGTTCCAAATCCTAAGCAACTCTGTTTCTATGTTCCAAGAGCAACCCAGCACATCAGTTCGTGTTGATCCATCTGACGGTAGATTACAAATAAGGGACCATATCACATCTGCGTTGAATTAGGAACATGTTTTCCCATTCTATTGTCAAGGGCGACCTCATCCAAAATGAAACCAAATACTGGTAGATGTTTAAAAATTCACACTTTGCATCAATTTACCTCGACGGACATTCCATTGTCATAAATAATTTCAACAAACTACATCTGTCTAAAAATAAAAACAAAAAAAAAAAAAATCGTTGATATAAAATCAAAGTTTATTATCTCCCAGAATGAGGTGAATGTTGTTGTCTGGATTTGTTTATGAGCTTATCTGTCGATACGATTTGTCTGATTTCTCATCTCTTAAAATTTTATTAACACGAGGTGCGAGATCTGCGAACTTTCATCTACCACCTGATGGATTTTATGGTTTTTAGATATCCAGATACAAGTTTTATGAGTTGAACTCGCCACTGGGAACCGCAGAGGAACCAAGGATGGAAGAAACTAAATGTTATCTCATCTCTCATGTCTTCCACTCTCTTGCTTTCTGTTTTCATTCGCTTGTAAGCTAACGTGAGAACAAGCACACACAAGTTATATACCAAACGAACATGTACCCATGAGTGTATCTAGATCTTCTATAACCTACTGTTATACCTTCTGTATTCATTGGGTTACTGTGATTTAGAATTCCCTCTTCGATATGGAAATTATAAAGATTTTTTTTTTTTCTTTAAAGAAATAATATGTTAAATTTATATTTGAAATGAAAATAAAAAAAAGAAGAGTATCCACAGTCACTTATCAGCGAAAGTTGTTCCCGGGATAGTGAATTTAAATTTTTATGGGATATTTATAGAACATGTGTGGATCTAATAAATAATATTCTTAAGTGGTTTGCTTATTGTTAATGGGAAAATGATAATTTCAACAAATTTATTCCTAATGAACTCTGTTGGATTTGCATATCCTTTCGTTTTATTGCCTGGCAATAGACGTCACGAACCACGACGAATCGCTTGGGAAACACTTCAATTACAGAAAAAATAAATAAACTGCAGTTCTGGAGCAAAGAAGATAAATCCTTCCACTTGTCACATCATCTCTTGTCGGTTTTAATCCGAGAAAACGATGAGAGATAAAAAACAAAAATAAACATGAGAATGCAATAAAGTTGAAATGAGACGCTAAGGTGTCGTCGTAATCGCTGTACAGACAAAACTATACAATCGCACAGCGCATGCGATGGCGATCCAACACGCAGTTGGGTATGGGTACTTAGACACAAATGTATCTATTCAAGTTTAAGATGTCGGATTATGAAAATAATCGCTTCGATCTTTTCCTTGCCGATGTGCTTGAGCTGTTAATTGTTTTCTTGGCGAAGAGAAACTGTGAGTACATCAGGAAGGCTTAGTGATTTCGATGCCCAAGTGTGTAGGCGTATAAATAAATAAACTTCAAGTATTTCACTTAGATTTGAAAGGCTGATCGTAGGAAACAAGTGAACTTGTTCGGGTTCAAAGTAAATAGAAAATCACTTTCTGGAACAGGAAGCCTTCAAGTTTTATACAATTCCCTTTTCAGCGTCTTCTATAAAGCTTCGATTCAAACGATAAATTGTTTTTTTTTTTTTTCAATGAAAAATCCCGCTTTTTCTGGACCAATAGACGTATCCAGGCTGTTTTGTTTGGGATTCTTAAATTTTTAAACTGAAATCTCCACTGCAGAGTTCTGAAATGCAATTGCTAGGAAGGGTGCCGAACTAGATCCTACCGGTTGAACACCAGTCAGCATTCTTGACAAGGAAATAGGTGAGGAAACTACAACACATCTGACGTTGCCAGATGGCTATGGCAAGTCTTTAATAAGTAGAACTCTAAAAATCGCATACAACTCTGTCGAAAGGAAATACGAATTGTTGTGCCTCTACAGGGCACGATTTGTGTTACTCTACAGCGACTACTAAAAATGCTGAGCGAACGAAGAGGAAATAGAATCTGCCCGAAGGCGAATGGCCCGCAGTAGTCACTAGAAGACTGAGAACTCTTGGTAGTAGGTTCTTTCATGTGTTGGAGAACCTTTATATTACTGATTTCACGAAACTCTATCCCGTTCTAGGTGATTAGCCAGAGTATGGCCCTGGTCAGAATTCCCTAAGTAAACTATATTGACATTCTCTGTTTTTTATATATATCGTTGATACTGCCTCAGTTGATTGACTGAGTTAGCAGCAGCTTGTAATGTAGTAGCTTGTGAAAACAGCACAAGACCTCCAAGACTACGAAAGTTAACAGCAACCAAGCACCCCGGACACGCATTCAGACCCGCAAACGTCAATTCTAACTAAAAGAAGCTGCATTGAAGCTGGGATGAAGGTAAACGTGAAGAAATCGGACGTTATGGTAATTTCCCAAACGCGTGTTCAATGCACTCTGCATGTTAGTGGAGTTCCATTGAAACAGAAGTTTAAGTATCTCGCGGTCCTATTCACGAGTGATGGTAGGAGCAATACTGAGTTATCCTGTAGGATTGATCAGGCTGGAGCAATTTTGAGACAGCATGGTCAATATGTTATCAAGAAGACTGAACTTGGCATCGAAGCTAAGTTTACTTTACTTACTTACTTAAGGTGGCGCTACGGACCGGGGTGGTCCTGGGCCTCAACCAACAAGTGTCGCCAGCGATCTCGATCTTTTGCCAGCTGTTTCCAGTTTCGCACGCCAAGTTGGTTGAGGTCCCCTTCCACTTGCGGTCTTTCTCTACTGCGCTGACCCTCGGGTACGGATTCGAAGATTTTCCGGGCTGAAGCATTGGTGTCCATCCGCTCTACATGACCCAGCCACATCAGTCGTTGGACCTTCACTCTTCTGGCTAAGTCGATGCCGCTGTTCAGCCCGTACAGTTCGTCGTTGTATTTCCTCCTCCACTCCCCGTCTATGCAGACGGGACCAAAAATCACCCTAAGAATTTTACTCTCGAAACAGCCAAGAGCAACCTCATCCGCTTTAGACAAAGTCCATGCCTCTGTGCCGTAGAGCAAGACTGGGACGATTAAGGTCGTATACAGGGTCATCTTACTTGTTCGAGAGAGGGCTAAGTTGTCGGTCTTTAATTCAGCGTTTGTTCCGACTCTCACCTATAGTCATGAGGTTTGGGTAGGCCTAGGATGAGATGGCAGGACCAAGTTCGAAATACCACCTCTACCCGTATGGGGATAGTCTGTGATGATTTAGAGTCGATAGCTGAAGATCGGAAGATGTGGAGAGTCCACTTAAGCACCCTAACTCCGCGACCCTCATAGTGAATAAGCGGGTCATTGAAAATGATGATGATGATGATGAAGAAGCTGTTAACTATCCAGAAAAAGAAATTCAGCCCAGAAAGCCTTAGCACGATTAGGTTAATCAGAACATACCCTGTGCATTCACTTACAATCCGAGAAATCAGCATCGCGGCATTATCATAGAGATAATCCAAGCCATCAGAGATCACCATCCCGTAAAAAGAGCCCGTGGTTTGATATGAGTACATGCGTCGAAAAAGCTGACCGACAAACGCTGCAGTGCAAAACAAGAGGCAGAAAATAAGGTAGCTACGGAAGAAGGTTACTCTGTTAACCCAAGGCGATCGAAGAATCCTACGGCAGAAAAAAACATCTAGGGATTTTATAAGAAATCCAAGCAACTGGCAGCTGGCTTTGCAGACGAAAATATTAAAGAGGTCATAGTCACCGATGCACAGAGATTTGTAAATAAGATATATGGACGAGAAGATCGCGCCCCTCCAATCAACAATGAAATATCTCACCTCCATCACTAACCAAGAGGTTAGCGTAGCTTTAAAAAGTTCGGGATGAGTCAAGTCCTAGTTTCTCGCAACCATTCATGTTGTGCGTGTTATATTTTTTGCACGAATGGAAGTGACCTACAATTTATTGCCGACTTTAAACGGCGAATTGAGAAGCTCTTGCATGACAGATTATAATCCTAGAGGCTTGTCATTCCCCGACGAGAGGTGGTGCCACAAACAATGTTCAATGGACATGGCTGGAGCTTGAACCCACACCGCTCGCTCAGCAGTCCAACGCACTAACCACTGATTCACGGTGACCATAGCGTACTTATAAATAAGCTAAGCTAAGCCGGCTTTGATGGCTTACAGGCAGTAGATGGAGAGGAGGAAGAAACAGTAACGCGCTTTATATATACTTACCCTGCCCGATTAACCCTAAGAAAAAAAAAACTGGGACAGTACTTCTGTAAGGATATCAGCGACCTAGCCAGGCAGACACATAGTCTGGAGCAGATAGAGGTTCACACCGATACAGTCACACATAGAGTTTCTATATAAAAAAAATTCGACTGGGGAGCTAGTCCTATACTTCCCACCTCATATTGTATTATATCAAAAATAGTAATATTATTAATTAAAGCGGAAAATCCGAATACAAACTGTTTAATTGTTCCATAAAGAGTTGTTGCGCGAACTTGATAGAAAACATTTCTTCAATTTCATTAGCATCCGCTACACCAATTATACTCAAAATCTTATCAGCTCTGCGTTTCGCGCTGACAAATAAAACTAAAAAACCGCATGGTCCTACGTTGTTTCGTTCTCCAGATATCGAAGACGAAAAATATGATCACACACACACACACAGACATTATTTCGAAAATGAGTGCAGACGATTTCTAGTGTATAGTAATGTCAAGACCTGTTCATATCTCGAAACATTGGGTGAATTCGTAAACGCAGTAATCTGCGAAAGTTCAATCACGTGCCTGCTTAGTTTCTGCAAATCGAAAAAATTATTCGTCTGCACGCAGAAAACAAGCAGGCGTTCATGCAGATGTTTTTTTTTTTGTCTACACAATCTGCCCGATTACTGCACATTTCTGACGTTTATGAACATACTAGATTTCTATCGCCTGCGTAAGTTCGATTTTTATTTCACTTTATGAACGCAAGTAATGCAGATTTTTGTTAGTCAGACGTTTGCGAACTCGCCCATTTTGTTCGGACCGATTGCAGTAGTTCCCCTACCTAGGTGGGAAGTAAAAAAGGATGTTCATCATGCATCCTGCTGCTGATCACTCAATGCTCTATGTGGTTTGGTATTTGGTTTAAGTGTATCCCTACCTAAGCGGGGATAGCTACCTAACCAAACCTACCCCAGGTTTAACTTACTTCTTACAGAAATCGAGCGATGCGGGACTCCCCATCAAAGCACAAGTTTAACATGGTCTAACTCATAGAAATTCATTATTTGCTTCTTCAGATGTTCTAGAAAGTGAGGAAACATACTCCGTGTGAGTTCGGCAGACAAAATCTATTAGGACACCTCCTAATCCTTTACCATCAAACTCTGACCAATCTTTCTGTACAGTGTCCAACAGTTCAATTTATAGCGAATTTTTTAAAATTTGACAAACATTTAAAAACTACATTTATCAATACCACTTATAAATTAACTTTACTCAGCTCTTGTCCGATCAACAACCTACAGTGTGTCTTAAAAGCTTCTGTTACTTACTTATATCTATAGTAAGAGCGAACTTTCTTGTACAAATAACCTATAATTCTTTTTATTATATTCATAAAGTTCTATTGTTCGTTTAATCCTTTACAATTTTTAAGTGAAACAACAATACTTGGTTGTCATAATAAATTAGGTTTTGCAAACGCTTACACCAAAACAATCATTTTAACACAAAATCTGACCGAAAACAATGGCGGAATACAAACAATAATTCCCAAGTTATTGACCTGTCAGACACACATTGATGTCGTAATAATGCAAATTTAAAGTCCAAGAGAAATGAAAAACATCACCACTCAATAAAGAAATTTGTTAATGTATGCCGACCGCATATTAATTGTGAGAACTGAACGGAACGGACCTTAAGCCGTGTACGGGAATAGCCTCCGACGATCTTTATCTCGAGACAAAGCGGTCCACTGTGTCACATCACATCATTACAAATTTTATTTTTATTTATCGCTTAAAAGCAAACACATGTCGTGGCTAGCGGCTAGAGGAAAGCCTACGGCTGCTCAAAATAAAAATGCTAATGTTTTTGGAAAACATTTCTAAATACCTGATGCGGCTGTGTAAAAGTGAAAGGGGGAGCTCGCTTCCTTGTTCCTTGCGACACGATCATAAATTCCTCTGCGTTATCGACGGCCACACTGCGCCTCAGCGGATCCCTGTTGGAAGCTGTACAAAGAGTATAGCAGAACCTGAATTTCCGCTGAGATACCCGTAAACGGTTATGGGGCCCATAAATTTCCTTATAACATGCCCGACTCCAGCGTTAATCGCCGATTAAGATTTTAGACATTTTTGCTGCCCGATCGCGATCATTCCACTGGCCGTCCGTGGTCGTTTCAAAGGATTTTATCACATTTTTGTGGCGTTAATATTCGACCGCATTTGCGTCCAGATACTTTATGAAAGTGAAAATTGATTCTCGGGTCGCGGATCATGGGAAAATTATTTTAATGACAGCCAAAGAGTCAGAAGTATCTCTTAATATATTTTTTTTCTTCCTAAAGTGGGGACACATGAAACGGGTCAAAGATAATACGGCCTTAATAATTGGTCCAATTTATTTATGCATTAAGAATCGATTCAGATAAATGTTAGCAGTTCACAGCATTTTATAGAAGAAAAGTCTCCACCTAGTCAACGTTGTCAAGAACCGGAGTCAGCACTCTCTTGGTCCTGATAATTGTGTACATCTTTCCTTGAGTATGCGACAATACATACATATAAGCTGCTTTTAATTTTCGGATAAAAAAGGTCTTCCCTAACTCTAGTTCCTCATCTGTGTCATTTTTATGGAATTTTCGATGACATCTGCGCAGAGACAAGTATACGTATTGAACACAATCGCGATTTTGACCATGATCTTGAGCAAGAGAATTGTTTATGTCATACGTCGTTGAATCACACGGTCATGCAGGCCAATCGACGTCGGCTCTTTGCGAGATGACACTGCCTGGAAATGAATTGCTTGGCATGCAGCATGACAGGTAGCGTTGTCCTACTGGAATTATATGTCATCAAGTACCATACGGATCAATTGAAACCAAAAGTACTCGACCAGCAGGGCGCATTAATGAATTCCACACAAATTTACTATGTACATTTCGGGGGTCATCTTAAAAAAAGTTTGGCCCAAACATTTCGGTACCAAAGGGTGCCGCAGCTATGATATTTGCATCAAGATTTTAAGCTACCTTAAAGAAGAAGCGCCATCTTTACTAGTTATAACTGGAACCTGGAAAAATTAGCAAATCCTTGTTGCCATTTGAGAGGTTCCTACTCTCCACAGCATTGACACTTCCACTAATGATGATTGTTGGGTTCATGTAGCTAATAGTATCACCTGAACTAGCTTTTAAGAAAGTGTGAGACAAAGCAAAAAGAGTCCTCGAATAAAGCTTATTTTCCTAACCCTATTAGTGCTCACGTTCTTACAAAGCAAATAGACAACGCCACCAACAATTGTTTCTACAAGTTGCTCCAACAGACCTACGAGCATTGTCCGAATATGACGTTAAGATTTTATTGGAGATTAAAACGCTAATGTCGAAAAGGAGAACACGTTCGGTAGGACCATCGGAAGAAATAGTCTTCACCACACAAAAGGAATTAGGCTCATCGACATTACCGCGGAAAAAACCATGGTAGTGTGTAACACTAAATTGCCACATTTCAACATCCACAGGGCGGCTTAAAAGTAAAACGACCGAACACCGGCAGACACTTCTCCTATGTCTCTCTTCTCCAGTGTCTCTCGCCTCACACCATACATATGTAGCTAGTAATGTCCAGGTCAGGACCACCACTATGAGGAAATTCAACGATAAACGTTTTCAATCGCAACCAACCGAAAGAGTTTCTGCCCATCGAGTTTCCCTAGAAGTCCATCAGCAGCAAAAATACCACAGCAAGGAATACCGCGACTGATGTACTAGGCTTCACCCTACTATCTACGAGAAATCCAAGTCTGATTCTGAAGGTGTAAAAGCAAATGCAAATAAAATAGCTGCTTATCATGGTCGGCGTGCCTCAGTGCGTTAGTGCGTTGGACTGCTGATCGAGCGGCGTGGGTTCAAGTCCCAGCCATGTCCATCGAACATTTTTCGCGGCACCACCTCTCGTCGGGGAATGCCAAGCCTCCGGGAGTATAATCAGTCATGAAAGAGCTTCTCAATTCACCGTTCGCAGTCGGCAATAAATTGTAGGTCCCTTCCATTCGTGCAAACAATACAACACGCACAACATGAATGGTTGCGAGAAGCCAGGCCTTTTCTCACCCCGAGCTGTCGCGCTAACTATTTATTTATTTGCTATCGTGCGCCTATCCTAAAATGCCCTGACAGTACACCTGTTAGGATACTAGTTTTCTTCACTCCAATGCCAATAGGCCTTTGGTTCTTTTTCATTCAGTGTTGGTCATAAGTTGCGGGGTGTGATGATTAGTTCGCTTATCCCAGTTTCAATCGGCCATTTCACTACATCGATAGAAACATTTATCTATACTTTCCGAACTTGTTCATTAGCTACCTCATTCCCTCCCATGTTAATGTTAGGGAACTTAGTAGAGATTGACCCTGTGAATATGGCATATTCGGTTTAAGATCTGTCGCCAGCTGAAACTGCATCTATATTCAGCTGTCTAGGGCCTTGATTGCTACTTGAGTATATACAAAGATTGGAATGCTGGAAGGGTTTAGCGTATAAAGTCTGTAGCCTCTTTCAATTGCGAAGATTTCAGCTGGAAATAGTATACTGCAGTCGTCCGGTAGGGCTTCTCTCATCTCTTTCTGTCAGTTAGAACTTGAATTCCAAAACATGCTAAAACGTAGCGAGAGAACATATCTATAAACTAAAATCAAAATCATCTAAATCGAATCAATGCTTCTCGGGTTATAAGCACACTAACGGACAGATAGACTGACAGAGGTTGGATTTTATAATATTTAAGGATAAGGATAAACAGGGATAATGATCAGTCGTTGAACTTGGGTTAATTCGGGAGAACTCTTGAACCAGTCCCTTTATCAATTTTAAACCCTTCTGCCCAGATCTGGATATCATTGGTTAATATATTGGATTGCCACTATTTTCTTTCGGGAATTAAGATGAAGTAGCTCCGAGATCTATTGTTCTATGTATATCCGTACTAAGTCAAGAGAGATAGTTGGCAAATCAAGACTAGATATTGCCCGAATCGTAGCCATTATCACGGGCCACTGGCAGACCATGCGGTCAAGCTTGGTATTCCTCACAACAACAATTTTTGCAGAAGCTGCAAGGATTGCAGCAGATTCCTCTGCAGGTGTCTTTCTTCATGGACCTCGGCGAGATAGCTAAAAAAAGGATTGGAGAACTGATCCTGTATCTGAACTCCACCGGCTGGATTTAACCATATTATCCCAACACAGCACATCAGCACCCACACACAAAAAGGTTTAAACGAGTTTCATGGTTACAAAACTACGCAGCCTAGCGCTATTTGGGGTCTGAGGAGCCACCACTCTACCTATCATGTATATCTGTGAAGGATAGATCCGTGATCATATGAGCTTTGCTTCCATGAGCACGATTGTTTAAGATGAATCGCACTTTGGAAAGAAGATTTAATATCACCTCTAGCCCTGAATGCGGTGTTGATCTCTATGTTATACTGATGCAGGTAATTCAGGCTCTCCACCCTAAGAATAACACAAAATGCCCTGAAAAAAAGAAAAAAACATCAAAAAAAAAAACCAATTTTTCGAAACGTAATTTTGTAATATATTTCAGTTAAATTAAAATGCGCTTAAAATTCAGTTTAACTCAGTTTGACACTTCGATGTATCTCTTGACATCTGCTGAGACTGAAGCATTTACTTAAATACGAGTATCATACCAATATGACGATTTCCTTTACATTCTGATCATAATAGAAAACCACCAAGAGTCAACAAAACTTTTTTCAAGCTGCATTCTAAACATTCCGTCTTTATTCGAATTTCTATACACATACTAGTTCTCATCCACATCAAATCCCTGCACGGGTTACCATGGTAAACCAAAGTGAATTTATTAGCCTATCCATAGTTGGTCCTTATCAAGCGGTTTCGTTTTGTTGTTTCGTTTGTATTTTTAAACACTTTCTTCGGTTCTTCTCTCTGTGAATACATTTTTCATCTCAATGCGGTGGTCGAGTTCAGTTGCAGCTACATTTTGTTTTATACGTTAAGATTTATTTTGTAGTCTTTATTAATTTATTTGTTATCTTTTCCATTAGTCCTTCACAATTTCCTTTTCTTTTAATATACCAATTTCAATGGATGCTGGCGGTCACAAACTTATCGATACTCCTTCGGAAGTATTTTACCAACATGGTAGTTATCTGGTAGTTAATGTATCAGACACTTTCATTTGAAATTCAAAATGCTTCAGTATGTTGACCTTTCAAACACCTTTGAGCCTCAAACCTGGATGAGTCAATTTGTACTCCCTGTAAGAATTAAAAATAAATTAGAGTTAGAAAGGTAATTAAAATAATTAACAGAGTAAAAAAATTTATTTGTCGTTAAGTTAAGTTGTTTGCCTTTTTAAAACAAAAAAAGATGTATTGTACTTTTGGTAGGGTAGGAAAAAACCACATTTATCAATGTGAATAATCCACTAAGGACAAAGTTGTTAAACTTTATAAATTTAAAAAAAAATTATGAAAATTGAATTAATCCAAATATAAGTTAAAACCAAATTTTTAAATTATGGCCTTCACGTAAAACTAGCTGATTAATATTATTCAGACAACGCGAGCGAAGTGCAGTGGTTTGTGGGTAATATTAGGTTTCATTGGCGTCCGATTGAGGTGTCCAGACTAGCTGGGGACGTTTGTGGTGTTTGTCATTGCTATAATTCAGAGGCATTTTTTCGAATCTCCTGGATGTCACAATCATTGTCAACTCTATTAACTCTTCAAGCCATGACACTCTACTGCTAATATTATGCCTTTGCAGTAGAGTCGAAAACAGCTTTCACAGTTGATCGATTTATATATTTTTAAGAAATTTCCTACTTCAGGAGTTAAATCTTTACTTTTAGCTTGACAAACGATGATGCTAACTACTACACCATGGCTACCCCCAATAAGATGTGAGTATAAATACGGAAGGACCAACATTTTAATTACCAACACCGGACTGTGAATTGAAAAGCCCTTTGATGAAAAGTTCCCTGCCGAGAGTTAGTGCCGTCTTTGGTGAACTTTGTTTGACTTGAAACTGTGTCAGCTCACACAGCAGTCCAACGCAATAGCCACTGAGCTGAAGTCTCCCCTACCAGAATATTAATTAAAAACTCGAAATTATTTTACCCGCGTAGTAGAACCTAGATAAATGTCCTTGTTGTCAATTTCATGAAAAAAATGATTGACAACCACATTAGACAAAATAGCTTACTTCAGTCAGCTCTAAACGTCTTAGATACCAGGCAAACCTGCAGCATACACAGATCATAAAAAATGGCCTGGTTATTTCCCTTTACATAATTAATTCACATTTTATGACTCCGCCAAACGGACATGGAAAATATGAACTGAGTGCTGTTTCTACGCCTTTCTTGTGGTCCACTGTTATCAACGGCATAAGAAACTTCTCTAACACATACTTACAGTTCCAGATAGCAGGTCATAATCCCCTGTAGGTTTTTCTTTACGCAAGTTGTGCCATACAGACGGTTCCAGAACATCCACGGGGACTGGGATACAGGTATGAGGGTCTCGGGCCAGACAGTCGGAATCAGTAGGAACCTTTCTCAGTATATTTGTAAAGAAATAAATAGGCAAGATACACCGACAGCCGCGCGATAGACTACCACACGGGAATGCCAGTGTACCCAGGTCGTACCCTTACCGGATTGACGATATAAATAATACGACCGAAGTTCTTAGAACCTTCCACCTGATATGCTACCCGTGTGAATCAAGGCCACAGGACTCCTCGAGCCAGTCCAGGTAACTAGGGAGAAAGGGTGTCCAGGTCCCCACAGCGTCAGGCATGCTAGCTCCTGCACGTCCTAGCTCGTGGGAATGGGGGGGCGGATCTTGCTGCTGCCACTCTGAACTGTTGTTATGTTATTCCATGCCTGTAGAAAAGATGATGTTTTCTAATAAACATTAAAAAGAGAGAGGCTCGAATTGTCCTTTAGCATTTCATGAACTAAAACTCACTGGAAATCCAAATAAGGGAGAGCAAAAGAGGTTCGTGCCCTCCTTTGAGTGTGCCCACCTCTACACTGCTTAACCCCTGTCAGGTAATGCATCCTTGGCTAACAAGCCACACTGTTTGTGATAGCCCCGAACATGGTTCTCCATGCTACACTATACTCTCATCTTTGTCATCCTTTCCTAAAGCCCGTCACTGCGCTGTTCCACCAAACGCCAACTAAGCAACTAAACAACTTAGCGTCCCCAAAAACGTGTTTGACGCTTTTATACTCGGGTCTGCCGAGGCTATCATTGGCCCTTGTTCTGTTGCTGTAAAGTGAGTTGATAGGGCGGTTTTTTGGCCAACACTTTTGCTTCCACAGATTACTTTTGTTATTTGTATTTGTCGAAGAACAAAGGCTCTCAAACTATTTTATTTTTGAAACAGGCTAGTAAAAATCGTTTCCCACATATTCCAAGTAGAGGTCTACACAATTGAAAGATTCGCTGAAATCAACCTCAACAGAAAGTATCACGAAAAAAGTTCGCGATACTCTCAAACTGTCAGGCAGCCATCAAATAAAATAAAATATCAATAAACTGTAACAAACCAGTAAAGTCACACCAGGCCACGCTAGGATTGAGGGTAATGAGAGAGCAGATAAGCTAGTAAGGAAAGGGTCGGAAAGATAACCCATAGGACCAGAACGCTTTTGTGGTCTAGGACCCCACAACTCAAGGAGAAAGCTGAGAAAAAGGGAGGAGGAAGAGAGAACAAGGTTATGGACTGAGCTCTCTGGTCGCCGGCAGGCTAAGAAACTAATTGGGAACCGAAAAATATACACCACTTGTATGACCAAGGAAAAGCTGCTTGTACTCACGAGTTTTTAACGGCTCACTGGAGACTACATAAATAAGCCTTTGAGCAGACAAGGTTTAGATGAAAATGGGAACTGTAGATTCTGCAATGAAGAAGGACCCATCTCAGGACATCTGACGAAAATCTACCTTGTGAAGGACCACTTACTCAAGACCAGTGATGAATATTTTAGTCGCCAAAGGAATGGACTACATTTTTGATTAAGAAAGAAAATTGGATGTATGGGGTAAATAGTCCTGTAAACCCTTTGCAACTGCCCTGTTGTGAACTAGCCTTAATCCGATATTTGATGCTGTAACTAACATAACATTAATTTCAAAAGTTTAAAGATGCGCACAACTGACACCATTCATGATGAACACCTGAATCGAATGAAAAATGACATTTACACATGGATTTACTATTTAACGTTTATTCTAAGCCTTTTTCCAGGAATATACATTCTTCGGTGCAGACATTTTCATTTCCCTATTCATTTCATTATTCTTTAAAATTGTAAACATTACACCATTTGCATCGACAAGTAGCCGGTATTATCCAAGCAGTCGGAAGAATCCACCCACCGCCACGGAAAGCTATTGTATTGAGAAAAGATACCTCTGCTGGTTGGGATTTCCCACTGTGTCCCGCAAAACATGTTCCGCTCGGGATGTTTGCCGACAAAATCAAATAATGAATCTTGTGCAAATATTAACTGAGAAACTTCACACGCTGCCGACATTTGGATGATATGGACAGCGACTACCTTTGACGCTCTGTTGAGCTACTGAACTGGTTTTTGTGAACGGAAATGACAACTTGGTTGAGTGATAGATCAAAGTATTTTACCTGTGTATGTACTACACACGTACTCGTACACATTTGTTGACTTAAATGGTAGTGATCGACGGTTATCATGATCAGACATATTTTGATTATTTTATGAAGTTGCAAACCTGGTTAGTGATTCAATAAGAGGTGTAGGCCATGCATTTTTTTCCGACTGTTATAGTGTAAAATGTCGGAGAATTTATTGACGAGTGATTCAAGTAAGATCATTAGCAAAATTCAGTAACTAATGCTAGTTATTAGGAATGTTTGACCGAAACCATAACACATAATTTGACCACAATTCGATAGATAATGAAAAAATTCGAGAAATTTCTTAGATCCTCAATTAGATGGGATGAATTAAGACAATGTGTGATTCCAAAGAGCAACATGCTGAACAGCACAACACACAAGCAATTTATTGGACTGTACATTTCTTTGCCTCAAAAAGGAGACTCTCTGAACTGCGCCAACGACAGAGGCATCAGTCTTCTTAACATCGCCTACAAGATCTTATCTGTTGTGTTGTGTGAGCGCCTGAAGCCGTTCGTCAACAACCTGATCGGTCCATATCAGTGTGGTTTCAGGCCATCAAAGTCCACCACCGATCAAAAATTCACACTGCGGCAGATCTTGGAAAAAACCCAGGAACTTCAAATCGATGCCCACCACCTATTCATCGATTTCAAGGCCGCGTATGACAGCATCTATAGAGACGAGCTATGCACAGCCATGTCTAGTGTATGGATGACGATGGAGAATGCACGCTGCTCCATCAAGGTCGGTCAAGACCTCACCGAGACCTTCGATGTCACAAAAGGATTTAGACAAGGCGACGCGATTTCTTCAACATCATTCTTGAAAAAGTTGTGCAAAACTCACGCGCTAACACCAGAGGCACAATCTTTCAAAAGTCCGTCCAATTACTCGCATACGCCGACGATATTGACATAATCGGAAGAACGCAGCGTGATGTCACTGGAGCGTTCGTGAGTATTGAGACAGAGGCGGCGAAGATGGGTTTAGCGGTCAATGAGGGCAAGACGAAGTATAGGCTGTCAACAAGAAAGGACACCCAACACCAACGTTACGGACAGAACGTCACAATCGACAGTTACAACTTTGAGGTAGTTAAGGACTATGTCTACCTAGCCTCCACTATAAATTCAAACAACGACACCGTCGCTAAGATTAAACCAAGAATAACTCTCGCCAATCGCTGTTTCTTTGGGCTAAGAAGGCGATTTAGTAGCAAAGCCCTCTCTCAAATGACTAAAGTGACGCTCTATAAGACCTTAATCATGCCAGTCCTGCTCTACGGCGCAGGGGCATGGATTCTGTCAAAAGCGGATGAGGTTGGTCTAGGCTGTTTCGAGAGGAAAATTGTTCGGGTGATTTTCGGTCCCGTCTTCATAGATGGTGAATGGAGGAGGAGATACAACGACGAACTGTACGGGCTGTACGGCGACATCGGCTTAGCCAAAAGAGTGAAGGTGCAACGACTGAGGTGGCTGAATCCACACCCGAGCGACGGCGCAGTCAAAGAAGACCGCGACTCAGGTAGCTCACGCAAGTGGAAGGGGCCCTTAACCAACTTGGCGTGCGAAACTGGAGGCAGCTGGCTAAAGATCGAGTTGGTTGGAGACGTTTGTCTCGGACTGTAGCGCCACCAAGTAAAGTAAGTAAGATTTCTTTGCCACCTTTTTGATTGCGACATTCAAGACAACTGTGCGGCTTATAAATTAGCCAGACTGGGCTCTCAATGGACAGACGACAGGATGCTTGACAGTGTCGTTTGTCAAACACCTGACTTGCACCGACACTCTGTCAAAAGCAAATCGTAGATGACAACACCTCGATTATTGCAACAATGTCAGGCTGATCTCGCCTGTCCTGGATCTGAAAAGATCAAGAGCATTAATTTGACTCAAAAGAGACCAACTTTCAAAACAAATTAACGTCCTCACGAGGCACTGCATCCTAAGCAGCCATGCTCAACGCCTGGGTATAACATGCGAGGAGGAGGATGATGAGTCTACTGCACACTTCCTCTGCAAGTGTCCCGCCCTTGCCAACATCAGAGAAGGCATCTTAGGCCAATATATCTAAATGATCTGACCGCCGCCACCACGGCCGATCTCAACAACAGCATGAGGAAACCTCAATGGTTTCAGGAGTAGGTACGGGTCAAACCGCAGTACTCAGTGGTATCACAATTAACCTACTTTTCTGCTCTAAGTGTACCTCTTCTTGGGGGACCACTCTACTAATTAACTAACCTGCCACCTCTTGACGCCTAAGGTTTCAAGAATAATATCGTAGCTCCCTCCTGACACCAAGTTTTTCAAGGACAACCCACTTTCCTTTCGTCTTGGGTTAACGAGCATCTTGATTCACTGTGGATTCATCGCCTTTTCGTACTTTGTGACCAACCCATTATTGCCTCCATCTCGTCCCTATACGTTCTTGGCCCGTTTTGTGAAACAACTGATTGATTGACATTTGGTTTGATCAGAACACTAATAGTATGTACATCCTAAGACAACGATTAAAAAAGGCTTTTTGTGATTATCAATATCCAGGCACTGCACTAATTAATTAGCACTGACTTTATACTTGAGTAGAACAATCGTAACTTGGTGTTTAACTTGTGTTGCCCTGGTCTTCTAGATCTTAGACAGCTGGCTGAAAGCAGTTTGGCTGCACACATTTAATTGCTAAAATTTGTTGTCCAGCAATCCATAGTTGGGAAGATGTGTTGTTAGGAAGGTGGAGATTTTTGACGCCTTGACCGCAGCTGTAGTGATTATTTTCTACATCAAGTAGAGTTTGAGGCAAATTTTCATCCATAATATGATTCAAAACAGAGGGAAATGCTCCGTCCATCTTTCAGCTGATCCTCATCCCAAACCAGCAGAGAGCCGTCTGAGCTCTTTGCTAGATGTCGATGTGAACTATGACCACAAATCAGCTCCTTAACAATTCTCTAAACAGTTCTCTTTCGCACCTACTTGCATCTTCTTTGGCTTGTTTAGCCTGAGGATTTACGTATTTTTTTCTATCACAGCTCGCCCCGGAATTAAGCCCTAGTAGAAGCACGCAAAATATGGAGGCTTTTCAACACTTGTGATGCAAGACGAAGACTGTGGCTTCTGAAAGTCCATAAAGTCGTACAAAAAGACTTGAAATCTCTATAGGAGTGATTGTGGAATGACATGAAAAATTACGATTAACGGAAGACCTCCCTGTGGCGACGAGAGTGTCCATGATGATACAACCAAGAACCAACTGCCCAGCGCTCTATTATCTAAGAAATAAGTTCCTAACAATAATTTTTGCGTCGTAATGAGTCTGACAACCGCTATGTGCAGCTAATGCAGCAAACTCGGCTTAAAACCTGAAGGAATTCTATATGTACAACACACAGTGCTATGTTTAAATTCTGTCTTTGACATTCTCGGACTTGACCAGCCAGTTCCAGTCGAAAAATTCGCAACTTCCTTCACTATCTTGATTTAATAAAGCCATCAAAGCCACTTGCTGTCAACCCAATAATACCGATCGTGTTTTGATGAAATACCAGCCATTAATTCAAAACATCTCCCACTTTATGGGTCCACTCACGGCGGGATATTTTCATAACTCCGTCAAAAATCAATGAAGCGCACGAATTTTTTATCAAGATCATTCAAACAGATTAGACTTGCGGTTCATGGCCACAACTGGACCTTAAACACCGAAATAAAAAATTATTCAAAATCAAAATCAAAAATTCCTGCTTTATACGGTTGGTCAGCATTCCCCCCAACTCCATGTCGGAGAGTTGTTCCTTTCAATTGTGCGACCGGTGTAAATATCATTCGCGTCGTGTGAACAAGACATGCTGGGCTGACCTTTTGTGTATTCAAAGCGCACCCAGCAGGTTCACATTATAACAAACAAATTTCGTCATTTTCCCCTCATCGCCTTCGTGATACATTTTTTTTTTCTCATCGATTTTTGGATTCCTCATGCTGTCAATTCAAGATCATATGCAGCATCCATCGGGCTCGGAGTGATTCATTCCGATTCACAGAGCAGATATGGAGATGATGTACGATCTGAAGCTTGGAAGTTTTTTTTTTCTGTCTGTCTGCTTCGGCTTGAATCGATGTAAAACCATCTGGAATATCTTTTAGATTAATTAATGCTTAATTACATTTTGTTTACAATTTTCTAATAGTTTTACATTTTTTTTTTTGATTTAACCTTTTGCTTGTTTATACCAAAATTAGTCAAAGTCGAAGGGAATTTTTTTCAAAATGTTCATTTCAATTCATTTGTACAGTTAATTGGGACATTTAAATGCATATGTATGCATGTACATATATCTGTGCACACAACTACTTAAAAATGCAAATATCAGGAATAATTTATCGAACTAGTTCAGTGAGTAAAACATTAGCACGTAATTTATTAATTTAAATTTGATAAGCGGGCCGAGTGTTTATATCGAATTTGACTAATTCAGAAGCAGAATTTATTTGTTGAAACCAGTTTGTAAGCCTTTCGGCTAGCGGCGGACTGCTCTTTAATAGTAACGATGCAACTTAGCATTTTGAAGTGAATCAATAGAAAAGTCTTAAGTCTTTGTGGGAACGGCTTTATTGATATCACGGGTGTCACATGGCAGCGATTTTTACCAACAATAAAGGCACAATTTCTTTGAATGTATTGTTGTTATTGCAGGATAAGGCAAAGGTCTTGAGTTCCTTATAACAATCCATATAAAGACTGAACTCGCAAACAAAAGCCTTATATGTGCACAATGTTTTACAGAGGAGAAAGATAACGGCATCAAACACTGGTTCTACGAACTCTTGGACAAAGATATGGACAGTACCCAAACTATGGCTAGCTTATGCCTCATTTATAGTAATACCGAAAAGAAAGGGGTGCACGGCACCAAATTCAATATCGGAATCAAGCTCTGTAGTCTGTTGAAACATTGTCGTAACAAGTAAATGAACGTTCGAACTTTCGGAAGGTCGAACATTGACCTGAACTACCTTGTTGTAGCCAAGCCACGGCTTCGGCTATACCGAACACCACAAAGACAAGGCAGTGGTGTAAAGTTAGACGGCTATAGTCGCAAAAGATAACCAAAACATTTTCCGATGAAGTGTCCCTTAACCTCTCAAAACTGTCGAGGATTTAGTATGAAGGTCAGTGGCCCGATTTTCAGGATTTCTCTCGGTCACCGCAACGAAATCTCTAGTTGGATGCTGAATAACGGTAAACATATGCAGCGTAGCCGGTGGCAAATAGAGCGACGCTGCATAAGAGGCTCAAAGCTGCTCGCGAGCTTTACAAGCAGAAAGGAAAGAAAGAACACCAGCTTTTCAGAAAGAAAAATAAGAGGGTGAGAAGCCTATCATCGAGGAAATAGAAAGGAAGTAGAGACTCTGCTGCAGGAATGAGGTTCAGAAAGTTTAGACCCTTAAAACTAAGGAATCCTCAGCATTAAGCACAAGATCTTATCTGTCATTGTCTGAGAAGACTTAAAATATTTCGTCAACAACCTTACTGACCTCAATAACTGACTAAATATTCCTACTACGACAAATCCTTGAGAAAATCCAGCATTTTACAAATCTATACCCTAAAACTTTTTATCGATTTAAAAGCCACGTATGATTCCATTTATAGAGATGGGCTCTACACAGCCATGATTAGTTTTAGCATCAAACTCGTGATGACAATAGAATATACTCACTGCTCGGTTAAGTAGGGATCTCGTGCAGAACTCACAGGCCAACACGAGAAGCACGATCTTTCATAAGTCTGTGCAACAACTTGCGTACGCCGACGACATTGATATCATCGGCAGATCACGGCGAGATGTCACCGTTGCGTTCGCGAGTATAGAGACAGAAGTGGTCAAAATGGGTTTAGCGGTATTTGCTGTCAACAAGAAGGCACACCCATTACCGACGGACAGAACCGCACAGTGGACAGCTATAAATTTGAAGTCGAAAGGGACTTTGTCTACCTTGGTGGTGCTTTTACTTCTGACAACAACATCTCTTCAGAAATCAAAGGTGGAAACAGCACTTGCAAATCGCTGTTTCTTTGGGCATGCAAATGAGTAGTAAGGGCAAATAAGTAGTAACTAAAAGGACTCTACATAAGACCTTTTTCACCTCAGTCCTATTTTATGACGCTGAAGCTTAGACTCTATCCGAGGTAGGTGAAGATATCGTTTGCGTTGAAGGGCTTTAGACATAGAGATACAAAGATAAATTATAAGATTTGTACAGTGACATCGATCTAGGGAAGACCTGCGCATTGGACCTTTGAGATGACTAGGCCATGTAGAACGAAAGGCTTCGAAACTAAGGTAGAGAGACAATGCAGTATAGAGTAAGACCTCGCCTATGGTTGTGGGTACAAGAAGACCTTAAGCAACAATGTGTGCGCCACTAAACGCAGCTAGTTATGGACCGGGTTAACCAGAGAGGCTTGTTGGTTAAAAATGCGGACTCACCTAAGTAAGAAACCTGAGTTAACCAATGATACATATCAACGCTCAAAGTAAATTCTGAGTGCTGTGAGCCTCTGCGTTGCCTCTGAAAACGCTCCAGCCAAGAGAATCTTCGAATACCATCCAATTGGTTCACGAAGGAAATGGACATTGAACCTCTAGTTTAAGGATCAAGTGACGGCAGACGCAAGAAAGCTTGGTCTCACCAACTGAAAGCAGTCTGCCCGGGACAGTGAAGGACGGAAGACACCAGTTCAGGCTCTGACCATCTAAGGGTCGTTAGTCTAAGTATTCTAGTTGGGAATGCTCGTCACCGAAAATTAATTTAAAAATTAGTAAATAAATACACTGGCTCAGCCGAATCGAGTTTCTAGCTTCCAAGTCCATCTCAGATGATGGGAAAAAATACACACAAATCAAAAGACGCGTGATAAGTTTGCTCCGGTCCAAGACTTCAACAGCGGAGTGCTTAGGTTCATAATTTGACAAAACCTCCACTGCAACCATTCGTTAGGTAAATTCACTTCGAACAATCGCATGTAACTTTAGTAAAATAATTTGATTGCAATAAAAAAACAAATAAACAAAATTCCCATGAAACATTGTAAGCTAACTCTTGAGATTTACTTCAAATTTTACCTCAACTTACGAGCGGAGTACCCATAGGAATGTTATCTGCTTCCATCCCTCACATTTCTTATTCCATGAAATAAATTTTCTTGAACTTTTTGTCCAAAATCAGGTTGGAGTTTATTTTCAAACATAAAAACACTCAAAGACGGCAATTTTACACAACAAAACATTCTAAACAAAGTCACGACGACGACGATGACGATGACGACGGCCGCTTGTAGTGAAAAACGCACTCAACACCGATACAATTCCCCCCAGACGACTGAAGAAAACTACCGCGTTGACTGCGAAGCAGACAGCAGATGCTGCGCTACCGCTTCGACAGAACCGGTGAACCCTCAAGCAGGTGCGCAGACCGGTCTTTTGAAATGAGATGCTCTGATTGGTGAATGTATTTTTCAGTAGAGGGTGCAGTTTGCTGCCGGATTTTATCTGCTACTGAGTTAGAGGGCGTGGTGATGTAGATACTTTGTGACTTCTTTTGCAATGGAGTCGAAGGGAGGAGATACGAGTATGTTAATTCTTCTTGCTCTAGTGAGATGTTAGGTTTTTCATTTTTTGTTTTTTTTCTCCCCCCGAAGTTCATTGAATTGAAGGATTTTTTTTCGTTTACGTAGCTAGGATTTAATAAATGCCTCAGAGGAAGACTTTAAAACTTTAAATTTGATTTATGACTAAAGCTTAATACGTACTGCCAACTTTGCAATCTGATATGGTTGTAAGCATAGATCTATGCGTTTGTTTCCACACAGTGTAGAATGGTGGTACTGACCCATTCATAACCATTCCGAGAAGTAATGCAATTGTAGTTCAATGTAATGATCGACTTAACGTTGTTACAAATTGAAGTGTGTGAAATCTGCATCCTTGCAAATTCTTAGAACGTACGCTTTCTTTTTTGTTAAATTCAGTGCTTTGAGAACAACCCCCACTGCGGCACTGTAACCAATGCTCCACCTGCTTCCTGTTGATATCATTGAGAAACTAATGGCAGTCAAAGCAGCATTAACGATCAGAAAATCCTCCCAGCTGATCAGCACAGCAACGGGTCACTCTAGGATCGTCGAGAGCAACAGAACTATTCCTAGTAAAATAGACTACGTCATCCACCATTTTGACTTTACCGTCAGGTACAAAACTGGTAGTTTGGAGCAAATCCGCGCTAGAAATATTCACAGACGGATCTAAGAAACCATGTTGTACGGGGCCAAGAGTCTTCTCCAACGCATTTCGCTTAGCCATTACCATGCAACTGCCGGATCACTTTATTGTCATTGTGTGCAGTCCGCGGAGCTGCGGCTTAACTTTCAATGAACTCGATAGATTGTAGCTGCGTTTTACTAGATATAGATGGTAAGCCAGTTATTAAAGCCTTGAAATCACCGACAATACGATCAAGGTTGGAAAAGCAATACCATGGATCTCTTAACGAGATTGCAGACAGGTGCGATTGAATTCTTGTCAGGAAACTGTCAAACCATAGGTGGAATAACATCAGTACTTGTCTCTTGTCAAAACGAATCTAGCCCAAGCTGGATTTAAGAAAGACTGAGAGACTTTTATCCACTAACCGGAAAATCTTCTTGGGTCATCTCCAATGATTTCTGTAGAAGCTGAAGAGTCGAAGAGGCGGAGGAAACCACTACCCATCTACACAACACTTGTCCTGCCCTGCCCAACATTATGAAGAAAACCCCTCGGGGAATACTTCTACGATGATCTTAACGATCAAGACGGTTATTTATTGTGGTATCAGAATCGGTCAATCTAGGCTAAGTACGCCCTGTCCGAACTGTTACAGCCACCTAACCTAACGTAAATACAGTGGATAACCAGTCTTTGATGTCTTGTTTGCCCACGTTTCTTTATCAAGCCCGATTGTTACCGTTCCGTGCTCTGCCTCCCTAAAGGCTAGGCTTATTTTTAAATGATTAACGTCCTCTAATTTCCTTGAATACTCCATTTGACACTCCTTTCTTAAATGGCATCGCAAAAAATTGGGCATATCGAGTATCGACATCAAAAGGATGATCCGGTTTTTTCTGAGTACTTCCTGGATTAGTATTATATCCTGTAGTCTAAGCGCGTCTGCATCCAGATGCGGACATTTACCTAACTAAGCCTTCGGGTTGGTGAATGTGTGCTGTGGTGAAATTTGTTTCTATTTCTTCATTCCTCTTGAGTTCTTGCCATCCAAGTTGTATTCTAACTCTTATACTTACTAACTTATGCAGGGCTTCAACTAACAGCTCTAATGTTAGATAGTGGCACGAAAAGTTAGTTCACACTTGACTCGCGGCCTTTTTCTACTGTGCCGTCTGTCCCTCAGTAGATTCGAATATTTTTTGTTACTGTCCGTCCGCTTTACACGTAGCAGGAATTTATCTGCATTTAGACTTCTCTAGCTGAATTGATATCACTTAACAGCCCATACAGCTCATGGTAGCATCTTTTAGTCCACTCACCGCCTATATATACCAAAGACCACTAGAAGGAGTTGTCTCTCAAAACTTTGTTTGATCTCCGATCCACCGTGGTCACTTTGGTGTTAACGCTAACGGACGCGTTAGTGACATCACGCTGCGTTCTTCCGATAATATAAACATCATCAGCGTACAAGCCCATTGACAAAAATATATTTTTGAGCGGAGATATAAGGGCTCAAGGAAAGCCTCCAAAGTCGACATCACTGATATCCAAATTAAATACTTTATTTTCGTTTCAATCCACGTTATACTCAAAAAAGGTGTTCTCTCATACCCCAACAAACATTTTGAAGGCGATCATACCCCCCTGAGTACAGGTTTCTGAATGATTGTGCCTCTTTACATCAATACTTTTACATCAATAATCACGGTATGGTCGTCTATCAGCCTTGTAAAGTCGTCGGATGAGTATGCCAGCAATGCCAAACCAGATAGTGTCCGTTAAGAGATGGCTAATAGCTATTTCGAATTTCTGTGTTTTCTTTAAGGTTTGTCATAGTGTGAATATTTAGTGCATGGTGGACCAATCACTCTATTAACAACTTCAGCAAATAAGATCTTGTAGGCGATGTTGTGGAGACCTCCTACACATCATCGGTCTATATGCTCATTGTTTCGCTGCAAGTGCTAGCCGGCATTCGTCAACAAACCAAAAATAAATAACTGGCGCGACACCTTGAGATGAGCCAACCATTCATCTTGTGCTTCTTACATTTTCCGCACGAATGGAAGGGACCTATAAGTTATTGTCGACTTCGAACGGCGAATTGGGAAGCTGTTTCATGACAAATCATACTGCCGGAAGCTTTTCATTCCCCGACGAGAGATGGTGGCGTTTGATGTTCGATGTACATTGCTTGAGCTCGAACCCACGCAGCTCGCACAGCAGTCCAACTTACTTACCACTGATTTTTCAATTCTGTTATAGCACAACAAATTAAATTAGAAAAAAAGTGCAAGGCCCGTCTATGTAATTTACAAATAATCGTATACGTACGACATGTTATTTTAACACATGCGTTTTATTAACATTTCATGAGATAAACTTTCATCAATTTACCGTATACGAGTGTGATCTCGAGTGCAATCCATAGGATATAATTTTCTGCTTTTGTATAGTTTTCAGCCGCAAGCGAATTATTGTGAATTTGTCTCAGTGAACAATCATTATAAACACGTGGCGTTAATCGCAAATTATACCCTTGGCATTGGGTGCGACCCATGTTGACATTCGCTTGTCCAACAACTTTAGTCGAGTAGCTTTTGACTTTCTTGAAGCAATAGAATGAGGAGCGTTATTATCCATTCTACAGGGGTCGCACAGTACAATCACTCCTGATTATTCAATGCCAATTATGTACGTATTTTCCGTAATAGACAAATAAAAAAAATAGTAAAAAGTAATTTCAGAGATATTGAAGAGAATTATAAGTTATAAGACTAAAGCATATGTATTTGCATAAAGACCGTGGATTATTTTAAGCAACATCAACACCTGACTCTGTATCCGGCTTACAAAACTTACTTACTTACTTAAGGTGGCGCTACAGACCGGGGTGGTCCTGGGCCTCAACCAACAAGCGTCGCCAGCGATCTCGATCTTTTGCCAGCTGCCTCCAGTTTCGCACGCTAAGTCGGTTGAGGTCCCCTTCCACTTGTGTGCGCCACCTGAGTCGCGGTCTTCCTCTACTGCGCTGACCCTCGGGTGTGGATTCGAAGATTTTCCGAGCTGGAGCATTGGTGTCCATCCGCTCTACATGTCTCAGTCACCTCAGTCGTTGGACCTTCACTCTTTTGGCTAAGTCGATGTCGCCGTACAGCCCGTACAGTTCGTCGTTGTATCTCCTCCTCCACTCCCCGTCTATGCAGACGGGACCAAAAATCACCCAAAGAATTTTCCTCTCGAAGCAGCCAAGAGCAACCTCATCCGCTTTAGACAGAGTCCATGCCTCTGTGCCGTAGAGCAGGACTGGCAAGATTAAGGTCTTATACAGCATCACTTTAGTCATTTGAGAGAGGGCTTTGCTACTCAATTGCCTTCTTAGCCCAAAGAAACAGCGATTGGCAAGAGTTATTCTTCGCTTAATCTCAGCGCCGGTGTCATTGTCTGAATTTATAGCGGAGTCTATGTAGACAAAGTCCTTAACTACCTCAAAGTTATAGCTGTCTATAGTGACGTTCTGTCCGAGACGTCGGTGTTGGGAGTCCTTTCTTGTTGACAGCATATACTTTGTCTTGCCCTCATTGACCGCTAAACCCATCTTCGCCGCCTCCGTCTCGATACTCACAAACGCAACAGTGACATCACGCTGCGTTCTTCCGATTATGTCAATATCGGCGGCGTATGCGAGTAATTGGACGGAGTTTTAAAAGATTGTGCCTCTGGTGTTGGCGCGTGAGTTTGGCACAACTCTTTTAAGAACGATGTTGAAGAAGTCGCATGACAGCGCGTCGCTTTGCCTAAATCCTTTTGTGACATCAAAGGTCTCGGTGAGGTCTTGACCGACCTTGATGGAGCAGCGTGTATTTTCCATCGTCATCCTGCACAACCGGACGAGTTTGGCAGGGATGCCAAAAATAGACATGGCTCTGTATAGCTCGTCTCTATAGATGCTGTCATACGCGGCCTTAAAATCGGTGAAGAGGTGGTGGGTATCGATTTGAAGTTCCTGGGTTTTTTCCAAGATCTGCCGCAGTGTGAATATTTGGTCGATGGTGGACTTTCCTGGCCTGAAACCACACTGATATGGACCGATCAGGTTGTTGACGAACGGCTTCAGGCGTTCACACAACACGGCAGATAAGATCTGGCTTACAAAACAGGTGATCGATTTTAGAGGCAGCTTTGTTGATGTCTTTTTGTCATTGAATACATTACAATCGCTTGATGGGCTCTTGATCACGAAAAGCTTTGACATTGCATTCGACGTCATATTTCCTCACAGGTCTTCCTTAGCTCCACGGTATTCAGGATATCCGCTTTCTGAGCAACTTTCTGCGAGGTTCACCATAGAGTGTATTAACACAGATATACAACCAAAATTTCAAGCCACAGGCGGTGTTATGGATCAACATCTGTGCATGGGCGTCATGTCTGGCCAAATGAATTTTTTGTGCCATTCATGGCGATGTGGCTAAAAGTCCAGATCGCTCATTTGTGCGTCTTTCGTGAAAAATATGTTTCTCGCAGATATTTTGCTGATTTTTGCTCCAAAACTTTATCTGCCTTCCGCACACAATTTAATTCATCAATACCTCAAGTCAATTGATCATGCCATGCCGTGGGCCTTGGAACGCCCCGTGAATAAGACAAACTTCCATATTTGCGGTGTACCTAGTCGATTCCCGTGAAAACGGATTATCGGTTCCTTTTTTTCTGGGACGAGCTTGGCAGAATGAACCATGCAGAGTGATCTAATGCTGGACATATTGACTGAAACATAAACATTTGGAGAAGTACCCGAACAAATGGACCTTGGTCAATTGCTAACTAGACTTGGCTCTCCCCGGCTATATATTCATCGTCTGGACATGACGAATTCCTGCTGAAATCCATTTACGGCGAATTGACACCCAAAAATCTTCAAAAGGAGTCAAAACTCAATTTCAGATCAGGTTGTGGTTGTTATTAGACCCCAGCGATCACCAGGAGGAAATGAGATTAGCAGTTGTCGACACAGGTTAGTTTGTGAAAACCGGTAGGCGCTTGTGAAATCTTTAATTCACATGTCTTTGAACATCGAAATTCGAATCATGAAGAAAAATGTTTTCCGTTCAGACAAGCAAACTTTGTATAAAAGTTTTATAATCCCAGCTCTGTCCATTGCCAAAAAGACATGGAATAGGCGATTGAATATAGGCGAATTGATATTTAAGTGATTTTAAGTAATTTTTGCATAAACTTCGTTTTAATCGGGGAAGACAAGAAAAACCTTCAAACTGGTCAGCAAAACCCGGCTTCTACGGCTGAAACATCAAGAGTCAATGGAAACCAATTTTTAAGGGCTAAAAATGTTTGAATTTAACACACAGGAACAATTTGTAAACACCAGCTCTTATATTGAATAGAGGACACACTTGGAAAGGAACCTGAACCTATGAAATATTGAGTTGGATGCAGAAACTTCGTCTACTAATCAAGCCTCTTCCAAATGACCTCTTTATTGACTTACTATTCGTTTGAGATCCCTTGCAATGATTTCAGTTAGGTTAGATAAGTGATGGATAGGCCTCATCACTTTCAATCGGAGACCTGAAGGTCCATTGTGAGAACCCTTTTATTGTTGTGGGAATAGCAGTATGGTTCCCGGGACAGCCTAAGGACCTATCCTATTATTGGCTGTTTTGTGAACCATTTATTACTCTTTAGTTTAGATTTCAGTTAGGTTAGGTTAGGTTGAAGTGGCTCCCAGCTGAAACCAACACACTTGGACCAATGTTAGATTCACTGTGATACCACATGGAAAATTCTCCTTTACCTACTACTTAAAGCCCTTGGAGCTTGTGACGAAGCAGGGCACGAAGTAGGAGACTTGTAATATCTGTGTTGATAAGATGGCCGAGATCGTTGTAGAAAAAGGCACCTGGGTGAGTTTGAGAGTTAGTGAGGTGAGGAGGATAGTTTCCTCCCCTTCGTCGTTCTAACGTTTTATGAAGTAATGATGACTGATGACTGATTGGCCTGAGGTCTTTTGGACTTGCACCTAAGCATTTACCAACTTTGGGTATGAAGACCACCTTAACTTCTCTCCGTACTAGTGGAATGTAGACCAGAATTAGACAGCTCTGTAAGATTATGCCTAACACGATGATATCAGATGCTTTCTGAAGTTCGTCAGGCTGGAGATATTGATATCAGTCATTTCTATATTCTCCGTCAATATTTTCTAAGATCGTAAGGTATAAAGCCCGTAGTACATGTCATTCTGACATCACAGTCAGTGACAATGGTTGTCATATTTAGGACGGTCACATGTACATGCAGCCTCATGCGGCTTTTCTAGGTTGACGTCAGAGCCTTATGTATATGCAACCATTTCCATGTCGTGTACTACGGGCTTAAGTCGATTGTCCACCTAACCTGTCTCATTTGTAGATAACATTTTTTTTCAAGACGCCGTTGTTTGTATCCCTTAATTTCTTTATTTTTTTCTTTTTTTTGTAAATCTGCATTTCAAATATGTACTCAGAAAAGTAAAGTTTTGAAATGTGGGATTCAAAAATGTTTCTTCATTTCTTACCACATGGCACTGACAAGTCCTAAACAAAAGATAAACAGGAATCTGAATTGTAAATAAGGATTTTTAAGGTAACAAAATTTAAACATATTTCACTCTTGATGCGGAGGATATGGATGGATGGCGCAAATTTCCTTCTACAGCACGTGTATTTGTTGTTCAGAGTGGGAATAAAAAAACACACCCCACGCCCTACTGTACATATACGCATATCCAACAGCATTTCCACTAACTGAACATGAATGGGGGCAAGATGTTTTTGCACGAGTATATAGCAATTCGTGCTTATATTTGAAATCCTGTTTTGGTTGTTTTGTTTTACTTCTTGTGTCCTTTGTATTGAGGACAATTAAATTATAAGAATATTTCACAAAAATGTCTGCGTTAGGAATTTTCATCTTTTATTGAATATGTGCGTTCAATTTGCTTAGGGATGCATGAGTTGCTTTGCGACATGATATTTGTGAAGGTTAGAAAGAATTAAATCTAATTTAAAAGGATCCTTCAATGAAATCGAATTACCCACGTACAAGTGTATGTATAATGCAATTTTGTATAGGGTGACTTATAAACACACAGCTTTTTTAGAAAGTATAAATCTTGGGGTTAAATATTTTGGCGTGTTGAATTAATTCAGAAAGTTTCATCGCCTGACGTAGTGTCAATATTCGAAAAGCAGTCTAAGAATGACCGAGAAAGAGTATTATCCATGCCTCTGGTTATTTCGAATTACATGCTTTTTCAGTGCATTTTTCATAAGTACGTACATTCATACAGAATAACTCCAGTGGATGCTTTTTTTAAGCTTCCGAAGCTAGGATTTCATACCGAAGTTTTGCAACCCAGTTTTACACAGTGCGACGCACTCATATATCCTGTGCTTGGCAATTTAATCCTCCTTTGCCCAGAATCGACATGTTGCTCTCCCACCTGCTTAGAAGCGGTTTGATCGCGGAATGGCGTAAACTTTAATGCCCTAGTACCCTAGTAGTGGGCCAAGACATAAAGAATACTAGAGCAGCATCAAGTCGTTACTTAAGAGCATCTTGATTGTCTAAGAGTATGTATATGTAGGGACACACTTTTAATGCTTAAATTCAGGTTTTCTATGGTGTACATGTACGTAGTTCAGGCTGGTGCACACCAAAAAGCTTTACAAGTGGCTTCGAGACCTAGACGGTACCGACTTTAGAATCAACTTATTGCCATCCAATACGCGATTCCTTTAGGATTAAGCAGTGGGCTACCAGAAGCTCACTCATCACCGCTTGTGATCTAATTTTGGCATAAGGTCGGAACATCTCTAGCCGGGGAAAATCCAAGAGCAGGCCTATATAATCCATCTGATTACATGACTTACGGTAGGTAGGCAGGTAGAGGTGGCGGTTTTTAGAACCCAATTAGTGCTGGGATGCGCCGTTTTGAAACCCTCACTCAATTGACCTGGTTGTTTACGGGTGTTATAGGTTGGTAGACCAACTTGTGGAATTAAGAAAAATCTTCAATCCAATCTTTTTCTTAGAAATCTCATCTGTGAAACCTATACTTGCGATTCTTTGGGCTTTTTCAATGCGGGTCACCAGACTGTGGAGCCCTAAGTAAGAACTGAGCGTACAACGGCTGAGTACATCCATAGAGTCATTTGGCTGAAGTCCCCATATTTTACCGAAATTCCTGTTGCTGGCTTAAAGGCCTATGCTTGCCTTCCTAATACGCTGCTCAATGTTAATTTTTCAGCTAAGTTTAAGGTCAAGGACCGTGCCTAAGTTCTTAGCACTGGAAGGTGATGGGAGTGTTTGACCATTCAGTTTTGGGCGTGGGAAGTCCTTTACTTTGATTTTGGTAGTAAAGAGCCTCATTTCTGTTTTGCCCGGATTCACCCCTCACAGCAGATGGCCCAAGAGCTTACCTCATCCAGAGCGCTCTCCATGAGTTGGCCTATCACCGAGAGAAACTTCCTTGACAATCAGACTACCACATCATCCGCTTGAGCACAGAACCTCACATTGCTTATCGCTTATCGCAAATTGCTTACCGCTATATCTTTTCTGTATAGGCACTCCTTCGAAACTTAGCTTTAGGCAAAACTTCCGAGGAAAGATTCCTGCTTACAACGAGTGCGAAAATTCTGCACTGCTGAATGTTGAGTGAATTTGTTTCTATATATTCTAGTTTGCTTCACAACCGTAAGTGGATTAGGTGTAGGTATCCTCTGCAAGAAGCTCAATGTAAGAACCTCCTTCTGCGTCACTAATCACTTTGGCGCATTTCAATAGTAAGTAATGGCGATTCAGAAGGCCGATTCCTGATTATAATGTTATGAAATATCTAAAGCTCGTTCTAGATTCCCGCTCGTCTTTCATAGACATATTAGAACCATCAAACATTCACCCATGCTGGATACCAGTCCACTGAAATATTCTCATGCACTCTCCAGACACGTAGGTAAACGTAGGACGCTGTACTGTAGGCCCCGCAAGCAATTTTCGCAAAAGCTTTAGGGACAATTCAGACTATTTCCTTTACACCTGTTCAGTTCTGTACAAAAGCAGACTGCTCCATCTAGGGGTCCTTTCTTCGACGAATTACTTCAATTCATCTTTTGAGTTGTTCTGGGTCAATGAAACGCCTTGGACCTCTTTTGATCTAATTGTGTCTTCATCTGCGAGCAGACAGTCACCCACAGGCCACCAGGATCTTCCAAGCAAGACAACGAACTAGATTAAGACTATACTTTATATTAAATTAACCAAACCTAACATTCTGTATTTCATAAATCATTTGGCCATTGTTTGCTAAGCGTAGCGTGGAATTGTACCTTTTCAGCCTAACACATCGCAAATTGAAATTTTATTAGCATGCTGTTTGGCATTATAACGCAAATATGGATTGGCCTATAAATAAATTTCGTAATAAATGGCACTTAGCAGCTTGTCGTGGTCACGCTCGCTTTGTGGTATAATTCTTGTCGAACTAGTTTTCAGCTCGCGAGGAGGTGATAATTGGTCTTAATGGAGATATAGCACTTACATATCTAGAAATGTGTATGGAGATTAGGTTGCTGTTGACACTCATAAATGAGATTTTTTCGTTAGATTAAAATGGTGTGATTGGTAGCACTTGGCTAATTTATTCAAAAAAAGAAGAGCGAAGGCCGTTGATTTATAATCGCGCAGTGCCTTGCAAGGTCACTTGAAACAATTCCTTTCGAGTTCTTAGAGTTCTACTTATTGAACCTATTAGCGATGTGGCTACTGGACATGTATTCATAGCCCTAGTCATGGTTTCTTTATCTTTTTCTCTGTTAAGTGTGCTGATCGTTGTACTTAAGACCGGTAGCGTGTATGCAGGATCTAGTCCTTCATCTTTCAAATTCGTTTTCTATCTCACTTCCTGATATATCCTGATACCTAACATGCAGTTACCTTGTTGGTTGTTGACATTTTTTACAAGAGTTTGTCTGCAAAGCTTCGCAAGCTTGGATTTTATCGATGTTGACTGCAGATCCTGATTGTTAACTTAGATAGGGTCATTCAACAAGAGATGCCACTTTAAATCTATAGCACCCAATCGGCGAAAGCATAGCATTGTGCGTGGTCGACCAAGATGCGATGCAAAGTGGTGGCCCAATTCCTGCGCCCGTCTTGAAATAGACACATCTGGGTTTTCAGTTACAGCTACGGCGGCGATATTTTGAGCTGACCTTGCCGAGTTGGAGTCTTCACATCGCTTATCTGGGCGAGATGTTCAAATTCATCGATTAACCTTTTCGACCCAGAATACAGTTAGTTAAATTCCATCAACAATTTTGTGTTGGTCTGACCAAACGAGTTAACTTTGGCACATTTCTAACAAACTAATTCTAAAATTGTCCGTAGGGGCGCTGGGGGCTAAACATGGTTAAAATACGTCGTGGGATTTAATTCACCCATTTCAGTTGCGAATTTTCGATGTTAGGGCTATGCGAACATTGAGTGGAACATATGTGTCCCAGTAGGTACGAAAGGGTTAGGTTAGTTTAGGTAGAGTAGGGTTATGCAGCCAGCGCTTGCATAAGACACTGGGCACCATAGTGGGCCCATCGCGATCCCTGTGAAACTAAAAGGGCAAAACCTAAACCATTTCGCATTTGATTTCCTTGCAGAGTTTTACCATGTTCCTATAGCTGTCATAGTCTTCCTCCTATAGATTACTTAAGAAATAGTTGCCGAGAAGTTTCATGCGAGTCCTGGCAATTCTCTGACATTCACATAATATGTGTGTTTTGTCCTCAGCGGCGCACAGGTCGTTGCAGTATCTGCAGACATCTGTGGCTGAGAGCGTTAATCTTTTAGCGTGCTTCCTGAGAAGACAGTGGCCGGATAGGATGCCAGTGACTAATTATAGTTGTGCCCCGCTTAAGTTGAGAATATCTTTTGTTTTCCTGTGATCCAGAGCAGGCCATAGAGCCTTGGATACCCTAGGCCCACTTATGTTGGACCATCTCTGATTTGCCTTACTTAAAGTTATTCTAAGGATCTCTGCTTTAGCCACACAGAAAGGAGGATCCACGGTGGTTCCCCCCTCCTGCGAAAGGATAAGATTCACTATAGCTTTGCGAGAAGACGCTTGATGATCGCCAAAAACAGTACGAACTTAATGAAACGTTTCTGCGGTATTTTCACCGTTATTGTAGTGAATTTTCACTATTTTAACACATTGCTTGAGAATATATCGATCCATATTTAATAACCTCCTAGTTTTTGCTTTTCAGAAGTCATCATATGATAGTTCAACAATGGCGTGAAATTTAAAATGACACCTCTTGTTGAATGGTGCTATATTTCTTTGAGCAAGCACTTGATTGCATTACTACTCTCCAGATCCACATGTCAAACAACTAACAGTCTTTTGCCTAATCGGCACCCAGGTGATAGTTGTTAGTTAATTAATTCAAATCACCAAAGCCCAAGCCAAAAGTCAAAAAGAGGCGATGTGTGAATAACACCGTTCCTTCGTGACAGATGGTTTTACTGTTTTCATAATTTCACATCCCAAATCGGTTTCCAACAGGTTCGCTTATGGAATCGTTCAGTTTTAAGTTTATTCAACAAAATAAATTTTATCGCTCTTCTCTGACGTATGCAGATACAGATATGATTTACTGGCGGTGCATCTGAGATTTATATCCACACTCTATCTCTCTTCTTCGACCAGCCTTAGTTTGAAGACGCATCTTTCAAGAACAGTAGTGCGAACATTCTTGAGAACACAATACGGAAAATACTAATTAATGAACAGAATTAGAAAACTAATCTCTCTAGCGGTTTTCACATTTCACATTTATAATTTTCCCATAATTTATCAAAACTTATGTCACATTGTTTGCTGACAATAAATCAAAATTAATATACATCGTTGAATCGGATTAGCACATAACTATTAGCGAGTCTCTTAGAACCTCATCAACAACAAATTGGTTGGCCGATTTCGAAATTGTATTTTTTTAATCCCGCGAAAGTTCAATGAGTTAAAAAACAAAACCTGATAAATAAAAAAATATTAACAAAATTATAAATTAATTTGCAACACAATGGAATAAGTAAATATGCAGAAATTATTTAAATTATCTGTTAGATCTGGTGGAGGAGTTTTATTTTGGAATGTGGTTAGGCAGGGGAGAATTATGTTGTTTAAAATATTGCAACCACAACGCTATAATATTCACCACACAATGATTTGCTATTCTTTAATATAATTTGTCTGTGGTTTTTCAGTTATCCCTTCAGGCTGACCGCTCTTGGAATTTGATTTCATAATAAACTAAACTATTTGAATAATACAAGTAGTATGCAGACAGGGTATAGATTTAGGAGGGTGGTTAGGATCAAAATTGTGTCAAGTTGAAGAAGCGCCCTCACAGGTAACACTTTCGATTCAGACAACGCAATGACATTCAATATTTTCAACATTTTACTAGGGACACAATTATTTGTTACAACAACTGGCAAACTTTGATAATACCGACAAATATATTGTATTTATCACAACGCAGCCATTTTCACTGAATACTTCGCAAGGGTTGCGAAGAAGAAGGGCCGAGATCGGGCGCCAAGAAGAAAATATTCCTAAAAAACGAGCGAGCTAAAGGACCTCCTATGTACAGTTGTTGGACTAGATAAATGTGTTTGACCAACTCCATAGTTCGCCGTCTAATCCTCTTATTCAAGGTCCGTCATCACGAATGGGACCAAATACCTGCAAAGAATTTTCTGCTCGACCAACGATTCCTTCATCTAACTTCCATTGAATCCATGTTTCAACGTCAAAGTGAAGGACTGGCCAAAGTGTAGCTCGGGATGAGCAAAGGCTTAGCTCTTCGCAACCATTCATGTTGTGCGCGTTACATTTTTTTCACGACTGGAAGGCACCTACAATTTATTGCTGTTTCATGACAAATTTTTATGTCGGAGGCTTGTCAATCCCCGACGAGAGGTGGTGCCGCGAACAATTTTCGGTGGAAATGTCGGCTTGAACCTATGCCGCTCGGTCAGCAGTCAAACGCACTAACCACTGACCCACGGCGATCACTGGGACTGGAATAATAAGGTTACCTTATGGGGGTTACCTTATGGGGTCTTACTACATCTTTACCTTCTCAGCTAAAACAAACAGCGTTTGGCAAAAATGATAGTTCAGTTGATTTCTGATGAAATGTCGTTGCCAGAGGTAATAGCTGACTTGAGTCAGACAAAGTCCTTCACTGCCTCGAAGTTATAGATGTCTTTTTCAACATTATTTCCAATTCGTAGTTGGCTGTCCCTTCCTGTTGACAGCAATCACTTAAGTTTGCCTACGTCTTACTTACTTACTTAAGGTGGTAAGCCTTTTAGCCATTTACCCATTTTAGCCTTTAGCCCGAACCTTACCTTCCAAGGACTTTCGTCAGTCCTCTGAAAACTGCAGTTGTGACCCCTCTGATACAGCCAGTGCTTAACAGTGTTACTCTTCAAATAGGAGTGGCCTTGAAGAAAAAGAAACTTCCTGCGGCAAAGTACATATGTCAAGTCGAAGACAACCACTGTTATGGTGCTTTGAACAAGATACGGGGCTTTGCTTGTGTTCAGGACTGGGTTCAGCCAAAGTCTTAGTTTTTACTAAATTGTAAAAACTGTACAGATGCCTCCAAAACCAGTCAAGGACCCGGTGTCTTCGTGGAAACCGCCAACACTGGACGTGTGTTTACTAACCCCACAAAAATCGGCCTTAAAATTGATAAAAGACGGAAGATTGGACAACTTTGGTTTCCTCCATTATCTGCCGAAGTATGAAAATTTCATCGATTATACCGAATGGTTTTAGGACTTTAGGTTTTCACACAATATAGCGGACAGTACTTTGTACGCGATGAAACTGAGACTGATTCCTCTGTAGTTATCGCAGTTGAAGGGGTTGTTCACTGTCAACTTGTGGACAAGACAGATTTTAGCTCTCTTTACATGTTTAATGATTCCTCGTGAAAGTGCACAGATCTTCTCAATGAAAGAAGTCCGCTCTAATGGAGTGTCGAATAGCTTGACCAGACTGAGAATTCATAATTTGTCGTCGAAACCACCTGCAGTATGCAGCGAGGCTGCTATAGCTGCTCTGTTTGAGTCCACACCACATACAGGCATCGAAAACACGTCTAACCACAACAAAAGTAGAATCTCCCCACAACAGTTGTTTATACTCGTTTAGTTAATGGAAACATTACCTAAAGGACCCGTCCTTATCTATACACTTTGGAACACATCACAAGGTGAATTGTAAAACCCAATTAAGGAACAAATGAGATACTATCGGTGCGCACAGTCATTTGTAGTAACTTGTTAAGAATTTGATTTACAACTTTATCCCAAACGAATGTCCCTCCTCCTGTTTTATCATTCTTAAATATTTTATACCCCTATGTCCTCTTTTAGCTCCGTAACATCCTATTCCAACGGCAGTGGCTTCAATAAATGAATTCCTACCTGACATGTTGTACAAACATGCTGCCATTATGACGACCATCAAACCGCCAGTCAGCCTTGTTTAACGTCTTCATTGCACGCAAGCCGCTCCGCAGCTCAAGGAACAATAACACAGTAAATTACTTGGAAAACCAATTGAACCACAACAGAACCAATGGCGACGAACACGACGCACTTCAATGGATGATCTACAACACCTGTAAGCTAATAATATAAATCTTCGCTTGGCGGTCGATTAGGACACCTTCCGCACTCAATAAGAGGAGCACTGTCGTCGTCTCAGCTCCTCGGTATCTGCAGGAACTCTCAAGTGTCGAGGCAATGAAATAGGCGGGGGAAAGTCAATCTAAAGGGGAACGCCTTTAAGGTATTTGATCAGCGCGAGGAATGGGTCGCAATTTATCTCGCACACGAGTTGTAATAGTAGTGAGCTCGAATCGAATCCGGGAGTTGAAGTTGGCTGGCGCTGTGCACGGCCCAAAGGCGGAATACCGAGATGCTGAAATAATTTCCAATTTGAATTTAATTTGCAAAGTGCATGAGTTTCAGGAGTTCTTCAGGTAGGAATTTATCTTTTTCAATTTATCTTTGTGCATAAGAAAGCGGAGATGCATTTAGTGGTTGTAATTGTATTGAAAATTACTTGTTATCACGTTTAAGTGAGTTGAGTTAGGATAGTTGGTGAAATTGAATTGAATTTGTACGCGTTAAACATGCAAATGCAGTTTACATCACGCTCGTAAGTCTGGAATATTTTTTTGTAGCAGGAGGAAAAATGGAATTCTAAAGCTCTTACTTCGCCATCTTTCGTTTTCAAAGGCGCTCTCAATTTTCTGGCAGAGTAGGGATGCTTTTCCCAAGTCATGAGGATTATCCCGAAAAGGGTCCTTTGGATTTATACGGCTATGATAAGACCGTTTTTTGCTTATGCGTCCATAGTTTGATGGAGGAGACTTTCGCGTAAGCATATGACTTCTGTCTGACTTCTAAACTTCAAAGGACGGCTTGCTTCGGCTGGACGGGGGCCTTTCAGACGCTGCTCTAGACGCTCTGCTTGACCTACCTCCCCTTGATACCTATATCATGAGCTGTAGTATCAAAGCAACCTACCGTCTTAGACGGGCGGCATTTGGTATCATTCGCACTGGAGTTTTGATGACCTCGTGCGAAATTTATCCTTCGACCCTTGTTCCATGAATATGCCGTCTGATGTAATGACACCAAAACTTCGGTTGCTGTGCAAATTTAAAGTCGACTTTCCTTGCCTTCAGGACTGGCTTTTGCCAGAATCTGAGCCTGGACTTAGCTGCAATCAAATATTCGCGAATGGCTCCAAAACCAGTCATGGGTCTGGTGCTGATGTCTTCGTGGAGGTCGACAACACTAGACTTCACTACTTGTTAGGTAAGGTTTCGAAGGGTGCGTGATGGATAGGCTTCATCACTTTCACTCGGAGACCTGAAGGCTCATTATGAGTATCTTTAATGTGGGAATAGTAATATAGTTCCCGGGACAACCTAAGGACCTATCCTATTGTTGGCTGTTTTGTGAACCAGTTAGTACTCTTTAAGAATCTGAGTAGGTCCGTTAACAGTAAGTCTGTAGCCTCTGCTATGCTTGTTAATAACCTTGATCCTAGTGCGCGTAGACGTCGTTCTTGCAGAACAAGGCAATGGCACAGCAGATGTTGGATTGATTCTACCTCTTCTTCATCTCCGCAGCTTCTGCATAAATCATTGGATTTTTTTTTTGTTGCTCGGCTCCACTTGCGGAGCATTACTCCGATGGCGTAGTGTCCTGTGATAATCACTACTCGTTAGGCAAGCATGCCTCTGTTTTCCAAGCAGAGTCCTTTGCTATCCTAATGGCCACGAACTATATTGTTGTGGAAAGTTCGGAGTATCTGTGTCTGTAGCGATAGCCAAGATGCGTTTAGGACCTTGCTCAACCCTTTAACCAGTTTCAAAATAGTGCGAGAATGCAAGAGCTCTTTGTTCAGTCGCAGGTCCCAGGTCACATTGGAATCTCTGGAAATGAAATTGCTATACAAGGCTCAGAGCATAATTTCTTATGGCCTGAACTTGCGTTGGGTCTTCCCGCATCCTCAGTTAGGGCCTCCATTAACGATTGGGTTGCCTAAAAACACAATTGTGTGCAAACCGACTCTCCAGGATGCAGGCAGACTAATCGAATGTTCCCGAACGTCTGTAAGAAATCAGCAAAAAATCTTGCTGTCACTCAGCAGAAGAGACTGTAGACAACTTATCGGCATTCTCAAGAGACACTTTGCTTTTGCCAAGCATTTCAGTGTGTCAGGCTTCAGTGACACCACTGTCTGCGATCAAATAAGTAAATAGCTGGCGCCATAGCTCGGGATAAGTTAAGATCTAGCTTTTTGCAACCAATGGAAGGGACCTACAATTTGTTGCCGATTCTGAACGGCGAATTGAGAAGCTCTTTCATAACAAATTATAGTCCCGGAGGCTTGTCATTCCTTGACGAGAGGTGATGCCGCAAGTAATGTATGCCGCTTACACAGCAGTCCTACGACCTAACCACTGAACTACGGCGACAATACTCCGGATCATATCCTTAGCGATTGTCCTGCCTTGCTCAGATCAGGTGGCAGATTTTTGGTGGTGATGTGGTGAGTGCTAATACTGTTAGCTCGTCATCATTGAAGCGCCTTCTCGGCTTACTCCGAAAGTCGAGGAAATGGGTTGAAACTGGGTCCTTGTTTTTGGCAGTACAATGGACCAGTTGCACCTGGATGCTCCAGTATAGCATTTCCTAGCCCGACAAAATTTTTTTTTTGTTTTACTGACGACAATGGTAAGGCAATGAGCTCTTGAAGACACCGACTCGTGGACGTTAAATCTGCCTAATTATGCCAATCCTTTGAATATGAATATACCTCAGGATGTAGAATCAGAATCTAAGTCTAAAGTTGTCCTTAAGCGTTTTATATATTCGTACAAACACACATATGTATGTGCATACGTTGCCACAAAATTCCTTTCAAATAATCGTGGGAAATTTTAATTTTTCCTTCTCTTCTTTTTTCGTTTTCCCGCCATTCTATTCTCAGTGACGTCTCCAGCTTAAAGCCGCAATAAATTATAACTGTTTCAAAAAATTAATGATTTATACAAAATTTATTTAAATTCGACTAAACTGGTTAATGGGAAGTTAATAGTCCACATGTGAATTTGACAAATTTTATCGTTCACTCCTGGCCAAGTTGAAACACTTTTGGTGTTAAGATATTCGGAAGCAAATTAAACTTAATTAAAAACCATTTTTCGTTGGTTGATTAATTTTAAACATTTCTATATACACACTGTTTCTAAACCGGTAAAGACCGATGTTCCTTGTAGAATATTTTAAAAATCACCACTCAGCTACCTGTTAAATTCAGTTCATTCCGACGATTGTCTGGCAACAATTAATGAGATCTTCTTCCATTTTTTTTAGAAATGGACAACTGAAAACATCGTTTGTCCATAGAAATGGAGATATGTAGGTCCGCGAAGAGTAAATAAATCACCCAACATTGTTCAATTCAGTTGAGTGGATTCCTGTAACTAATGGCGGGTACTTAGTTGAAATTTATTGCCAAGGGATAACACATTTTTTAAACCAACTTCAAACCGGTTACAACTATTATATATTAGGATAAGTTGCTGAAAAACGTAGTGTTGATCTATCTTGTACTGTAACACCTCTTGAATACAGGAGGCTGGTTTTATGCAAATAAAATTTTATACCTGCATTCCTGAAGCTATTGACGTCAATACTTTGTTCGTTGCCACTTCTTAACCTTTCAAAAAAAGGTTCTAATGAACTTTAATTAAGATGTTTGTAAATTAAGAAATTTGCTACAACAAAAACATGGCTTGTCTCGAATCGATTGATTTTATCACAAATATCGATTAACATATGAATGCATATTCATAAATATATTTCGCTTTTGCCATACGGACTCACGTTACAGGGTTGATGTCCAGAAAGGCCGACAAAAAAATAGCGTGACTTTCAGTATTCACCTAGCAAATAATTTTAGAACTGTCCCGACCTAATGCCAAACTTTTTTCTTTCTGGTTTGGAAACACTTAACTGAGACGTACTGAGATGTTACTGGTCTATTGCACTACCAGAAAGCTGGACCCGGTTTTTAAGCATTTTACTTTACTGAAGAGGGGCAAAGAGTTATTTCACTGACCACATCAGCCCCAAAGATCTGCCAGTGAATTTCTTACAGACTTTTTGTCTGCATCCTGGAAAGTCATGCCACACACAATTATATTTGTAGGACACCCAATCGTCAATGGAGGCCCTGACTGAAGACGCGTTAAGATCAAATTATATTTTTCGTAACGCGTTTCCAGATATCCAAGTGTAATCTGGGATCCAGAAATGAATCAAAGAGTTCAGCCTTGCGACCGCATTCAGAGAGTTCTTGTATTGTCGAATTTTTTTGGAACTGGTTCAAGAGTCGAGTAGGTCCTTAACTGCATCCTCGTTACGCTACAGACGCAGATAATCCAACCCCTCCACGTATTCTTAACAAGGACAGCAAAGATCTCCGCTATGAACACAGAGGCATACTTGCGAAACGAGTAGTGAAGTCTAGTGTTGTCGGTCTTCACAAAGCCACCGGCACCACGAGATCATCGGAACACCAGTGCGGATCATACCAAAAGCCGCCCGTCTATAAGTAGCAGCCCATGATATAAGTATCAAGGGGAGATAGATCAAGCAAAGCATCTAGAGCAGCGCCAGGCGTGCTCGGAAAATCACTTCTGCAGCCAATACAGGCCGTTATTTGAAGTTCAAGGCATAAAGCAGTCACATACTTATCCAAAGCCCTCTCCACGAAACAATCGACGCATAAGCTAGGTCTAAGCGGTTTTATCATATTCCGACAAATTTCCGATTCCCTGGGTTTTTAATCGAATTGGACACAGTGGACTCTGTCTTAGTGAGCCGTTGTGGATTCTGTTAACAAGGATCGACATATGTATACCTAACTTAGAGACACAATACATCTATCCTGGTCGAAGTGCTATCTACATGCCTTAGATACAATCTACATCATCGTCATCATGAGAAGCGCTATCGACTCTAAATCATCAGAGGGTATCCCCATACGGGTAGAGGTGATATTTCGAACTTGGTCCAGCCATCTCATCCTAGGCCTACCCAAACCGCATGACTATGGGTGAGGGTCAGAACAAACACTGAATTAAAGACCGACAACTTAGCTCCGATGCCAAGTTAGGCCCTCCTGATATCAGATTGACCAAGCTGTCTCAAAATTGTTCCAGCCTGACCAATCTTGCAGGATACAATCACTCGTGAATAAGACCCCGAGATACTTAAACTGTTGTTTCAATGGGATTTCACTAACATGCAGAGTGCATTGAACAGGGATTCGGGAAGTAACCAAATCTCTAATTAGTTCACTTTAACCTTCATCCCAGCTTCAGCACAGACGGCGAACCTATCTAGTGCGCGCTGAAGTTCGGTCTGGGTGGACGTAAGCATGACCAAGTCATCAGGGAAAAGGAGCCCAAAGTCTTGACCATTTCTGCCCAGATTTCATCCACACCAGCAGATTTGCCGTCTTTTAGCGCTTTATTCGCCACAGTCACGGCCCTACTCCAAGCCTGGGTCTGTCATCCTCAGTGCTCTGTTCAGGATTTAGCAGCTTCGACAGTGGTCGCCCCATCTGCGCAAGATGTCTTTCTCATCGGAAACTACACCATCTTTGGATTTGACTTCTTCAAAGATATTAAACTCCCTTCCTCTGAGACGGCGAATAGTCTGTCAGGACACCTTGTTTACAGATGTGTGTCGTTGAGATCAATTTGCACAACACGAGGTGGTGATCAGTTGACAGTTCAGCCCCTCTCAAAACATGAACATCACAAACCATCCTTTTAACACACGATACAATCTACAATCTACCGAAACTAATTTAACCTTTTCATGCGAGCAAAGTGCATTCTAACCTTCAGGTTGATCAACGTTCTTTCTCCAGACTTCCGTGGTATAACACCTGATCGATCTCATTACTGCCTTCAGAAGTTTTTATTTGTTGCATTGTGCTATTTAGTTAGAAATTTTCTACAATTAGTGGCCAATTTGGTTTCTTTGAATCTTTAAACTTTTCTTTAAAGCGTTCCTTCTTAAATCAGTAAAAGTTGTATAAAATCTGTTTGATAAATTTAACATAAACTCTTGTAGGTATGGGCATATAGTGTTTTCAACGGAGCTTAATAAAATTCAATAACCCGAACATTTACATACTCGTACCCTCTGCCGAGTCAGTTTTATAATTCCATTTCAAAACGCGTGTGTCCTGTCAACAGAAATATCCGCCATGAATCGAAAGATTGTCGCCCAATTTGACAGTTTAAATTGAATCATTTCCAGGAAATCATTTTGTTTGTAAGCCAAACATTTCGATTTCAAATTGTTGCGTGATTATCGCAACAATGGGTTTATTACTGGTGTAATACGGACATATGGTGCATGTAATTTATTTTCATGATAACTTGCGTGGCATTTCGAATTGATGAAAATGGAGTTACAGTTGTAACTCACACGCATATAATCATGGTGCGGCGTCTATAAATTTGCAAATAAATTACGAAATGCATTTCATTTTGGGATTTTGTACAGAAGCTCTAGTCGCATTGGGCACAGGTCCACTGAATGTCTCGTAAAGAGTTTAAGTTTAAAAGTTGTATCCATTCGTGGTTGTTGTTGAACAATACAATGAATAAAAGTCTGTAATTTTTCGGCTTTTCATACAAAGAACTTGGTTTCAAAAGCCATCGTACAAAATGGCGGATTATTATTATTAGTGGGGAGCGGTCCGCTCTAGCATTGCGGTCTCATATAGAGGCCTTTTGTGCTGAATCATTCGTTTTCAGAGCAGTTAGTCCGTCCTAGATGCTGTCAAGATGCTAATTATCTTGACTGGGTGGAGCGTGACATATGCATTTGGTGAGGCGAATTCACTGCCTAGGGTCCGCGTTCTCACATGAATGAGGCAGGGCGTTCTGTGACGATGTGGAGAGAGCATTCGTCGCTCTCCAAACATATTCTGGAGGTAAAGTCCGGTGGCAGGCCAAACTTGCCGTTTTAATCGGCAGTGGCCACTTAGGATACCGGTTCAAATTTTAAGGTGGTTCCTGCTCAGATTCGGAAGGAACTTAGATTTCTTTTGGGATAGATTGGGGAAAAAGGATTTTATACATTTCTGTCATATACTTCCCATCCAAATTGTATTGGATTTGAGCAGGGTTTGTTTTCTCAGGTTTTGAAAATGGATTTGTTTATTCTACAAGGTGGTCCGGGACCAGTGAGGGAGGGTTTTTTCACCAATCTTGGCCAGTGCGTCTGCTGTTTAATTGCCGATGTGGCCCTTGTGACCGGGAATTCAGTGTAGTATGACTAAATTCTTTTTCCAAGTTCAAGACGCTATTTGACTGTCTCTAAGGCTAGTTTCGATTTTATCGTGGCCGAGTTCAGTGCTTTGCCACGGAAGTTAGAGTGCAAGTTTAAGCTCATGCATTAATGGCAAATATTTCAGCTGGAAAGATCGATAAGTATTTGCCTACACTGACCAAAATGTTAGTGCTATATGACTCTCCGAATATTCAACCGCCAGATTGATTGTCCATTTTAGAGCTGTCCATGTACCACACTTGGTCATGCTCTGAAGGACGGGGTTTGAATTTTTCCCAATCGTCTTTCGGGGGGATGACTACTGAGTAGTTTCGTTTGAAGCAGTACCTTGGAAGAGTGTCATCCAAGGCCATGCTGAACTCACTACTTTGGTAGGAGAGCATGTTAAGGTGACCATCAGAAGCATGTTGAGAGCTGATATCGTCTAGGTGGAGGAGCATGTACAGACTGAGTTTTTCCTGCATTTCTATATGGACTCGAACTGACGGTGGACTAGCACTAGCGCTAAGCGAAACGGTGTCGTAGAAGCGCAGGCAACCCGTCATGCAGATTTCAGCTGGGCGTTGAACCCATTCCAGTTTAATGCTTTACGTACATATTTATATGACGATACTGTCTACGGCAGTACAACTTTTTTATTTTACCTCGTACAATTTTTAAATCAATATATACGGCCCCAGCTATGTCCAGCGAAAATTTTTCGCGGCACCACCTCCCGTCGTAGAATGACAAGCCTCCGGGAGCATAATTTGTCATGAAAGAGCTTCTCAATTCGCCGTTCGGAGTTGGCAATAAATTGTAGGTTCCTTCTATTCCTGCTAACAATACAACACGCACAACATGAATGCTTGCGAGAAGGTAGGCCTTAGCCCATTCCGAGATGTCGCGCCAGCTATTTTTTTTTATGGACTTTTCTGGACATTTGCTGTGTGAGTTCGTCTTTTTTATAAAAAAAATTTGTCCATCACGGTCAGTATTTACCCAAATCCCAAAGAATAAGATTGCGGAAACAAACTGCTGATATGAGAATTCTTCGTTGTATTACTGGGCTGGGCTAACTCGCCGTAATCAGTATAGTAAAACCGCGAGAACTCAATGTTAAGTATCTACTTCTTTGAACGGAGTGGTAAAATACATCGATGGTTTGAGGACATTAAACGCATCAGGACAAGCCCAGGATGAGATGGTTAAACCAAGTCCGAAATTTCATCTCCACACATATGGGGATGTCTCTTGATGATTTAAAGTCGATGAAGGAAGATCGAGAATTATGGACGGTCCACTAAACCCGCAACTCCTAGCGTGAATAAGAGGGCCGGAAAACGATGGCGATGATGAATCATGGTCTTCATCTTTAAAAGAAAAAACTATTGAGATCATATAGTCCTTGACAAAACTGTTTGCTTTTGACGTAATATATTGTATTTGGTGCCGCATACAATTTTGATTAATTTCGCCGCTGAATGAAAAAGTAACCATCTTGAGGGGGCTTTAACGTTCAGCTCTTAAAATTCAAGGTATTTCCGCCAAACTGTGTCAATATTTCAAATAAAGGCTCCAAATGAGATCTGATAAGGGAAAGGGCGGAAATGTAATAAAGTGGTTCATTCCTTCATTTTTATTGTACCGTATTTCCATTAAACAAAATGTAATTTCATTTTGTCACAGAAGTTATTGATTTACGACCTTTTAATTGAGCTAAGTAGTAAAACCTTTATTATAACCTTTACGTATTAAATTTTGACAGTTACATGAATAATAGTAAGTAGGTCTGCGAGTAGCATTACAAATCTTATTTCATCGCACAAACTTTTTAGGAATCATTTGTTTTACTTAGCAACATAAATATCAAACACTGAGTTCTGTTATTTATCCGAAAAAGGAACATTTCAAAAAGATACGCTCAAACAATCACTCGGAGCAAAACGTTTACTTACTTACTCCAGTGCATGGAAAAACCCAAAAAGCACCCCCTCGTGCATTCAATTGTAAAAAAAGGAGCGCGTGGAATTACAAATGAGGGTTTTTACGCAGGGATAATTAAATTGTTCAGACAACAGAAGCAAGTTCATTACAAGTTCATACCCTCGTATTAACAAGGGAAATATTTGTACAAACGATTTACTGGGAACAAAATGTTTCGTATTCCTTGTGGTGGCTTCCTATCCCAGCCAACAACATGCCCAGGGCGTTTAACACCAATACTACAGGGATTAACACCTCTGTAGTCCGGGTGCGTGCTAACATACCCTTTCTGCGTACACGCATCAAGGAAAGAATAAAAATAATGTAAATTGTTAATGTATGCTAAAAAGATTATCGCCCTTAGATTATGAACCAATGGGATTGTGCAACTGCTACAATAGTAGAAAAGGAATTTTACATACATATTGGATTTGTACAATTCATCGTGTGAAGCAAATATGTATAATATTTTTTTTTTTAAGGTTTTCGCGCTCAAGGGGCTGTGAATACCTTTATGACACTATTTACACTGCACTGTCTTTTTGCGCCTATAGTTAAGGTCAGTTATATGGGTGCCTTATGACATTCGTCACTGCTCACTTAGACCACCAATAGGGTCCATTGGGCCCATCTTCTAATTCTACTCCAGGAACCTGTAAAGAGAAAGGGAGCCGATGATTTAAAACCACCAGGATAGGGATATGAAGCTCAGGTCACGCAAGTCCTCCAGTTCCGTGGAGAAGTAACTACAAAGAGACCGGCGAGGGCAGGAAGTTCACACAGCAGGTGAGAGACAGGTTAGATTTCTCCCTCGTCCCTACAACTTCTGCACTCGTTGTGATGTATACTGAGGCACTCCGCCCAGGGCGCAGTGCCTAGTAATGATACCGGAGCTATCCTTGCTTCGTGATGACTAATTTTGACCCGAGACAGAGATCTCTTCTTATTATAGCCGTTGCACAGGTGTCTAGCTGGATCCAACGTGTATTGACTCGACTGATGGCCTCGTCTTCGATATACCTTTTGAATGAGTTTTTTGTCATTCTAAGAAAGGGAGGAGCCTATGAGGCATGAAGTGGTGCTCCCGTTTGTGCAAGTTCGTCAGCCCTTTCGTTACCTGGGAGATTTATATGCTCTGGTACACAACATAGGATCACCGTATTGACTCTCGATATCTCTGTGATTATCCCTGCGGTGATACTCTTTTCGCAGACAGTTATTGAAGCCTCGGTGATGGCTGTAATTTCGGTCTGAAAGACACTGCTATCGTCCTTTATTTTAAAGGAGGGGTTTAATTACGCCTCATCATCATTATCACCATCATTTTCAATGACCCGCTTATCCACTATGAAGGTCGCGTGGTTACGCTGCTTAAGTGGACATCTCCCGATCTTCCGCCATCGACTCTAAATTATCAGGGGCTATCCCCATACGGGTCGAGGTAAGATTTCGAACTTGGTCCAACCATCTCATCCTAGGCCTACCCAGGGGACACCTACCCGATGGCACGCCTACGCAAGATAAATTTGATGGCTTCAGCCCATTTTAGTGACCCGTTGAGTCACTTTGGCCAAGAGCCTCCTTGGACTCTATCGCTGTCCTCCATGATTTAACATGATGCACATCAATGCATTATTTACCTGTGAGGCTACTGAAAATGTTGATTGAACGACAGTTTTGAGTCGTTCATGATGCTTTATAGTCCTAGGCCTTATATTCAAAATATATTCATCAGTAAAAAGTATTTTAACTATAACTATACACGACATTTCATCACCAATGACAAACACCCCAGTTACCCTGGACACCACCCTTGGACGCCAATGAAACCTAACATTACCTGAGTTTCAAACCACTGCACCTCTCTCGCGGTGTGTGTATAACATCAAAAGGGTATTCATATCCCCTTGATCCGCGTGTGGGTTATAAAAGAAAAACTCCTTTCGTTTAAACTGAATCCTTTCCGATGACTGCTCTACAGAAGACGTTAAAAAGTTTTATGCCAAAGGCTCATCGCGTTGCTATTTATGAATATCTCTTCAAAGAGGGTGTAATTGTGGCCAAACAAGATTTTCAAGCCGCAAACCATTCATCTATCTCCAATCTATCCCCAAACTCCCCAATCACTCCATTCGCGCGGCTTTTTCAGGGAACAGTCCGCCTGGAGCCATTATTGCTGGCATTTGACTAAGGACGGTATTGAGTACCTTGAGATCTACTTACACTTGCCTCCTGAGATTGTGCCAGCAAATCTGAAGCGTCTAGCCAGGTCTGAGGCTGCTCGTCTGCGCCAAACCGTGTCCGCTCCCCATGGTGGTTCTACAAAGACTGTCGAAGATCACTCAGCATGCATCAGGAGGTGCTGACAAGAAGGGAAATATTGAAGCTGAAACCGGAGAAGTTGAATTCCGTGGTGGATTCGGTTGCGGCTCTCGCCCGCAATGGTTTTTACGAAAAAGAGGAAAATCAATATCAATAAACAAAAATGAACTAAATTCACGTAATTGACCTCCTTGGATCGTATTTATATGAGTGTGCTCAGATAATGTCACAAATTGGAAAAGCGTGCCAAGAGCAAACAAAGAGCATACATCCAAAATTAATTCAATGAATCCTTACCGTCGAACATAGGCAGGAGGATACGATTCAATAATTCAATTTTTCTCACAACCACCCCCACAATCACAGCGATTTTTCCAACTTACTTACATAAATCAAGCAATCAAAGCAAATTCATGGTTCTTCACATATGGACTGGGGCAGCTCCTAAGAGAATATACAAAAACTTGAATTTTTTTGTAGCCAAAGGCATTTGTATACGTATGTGGATGTTATTCCAGAAAGAACATAAGAGCAAGGGTGTCCTTATGCGCCTTTTATGACATTTATATGAATAAACGTGCATTCGATTTAAAAGGGTGCTAAAGCCAACCCCTTTGATGACACGTGATTGAAGAAATGTGTCAGAGTTTCTTTCACAAATCCCTTAGAGGCTTCAGCTTTTTGTTTGATATGTAGAATAATAGATTGAAAGGGTCTTAAGGCTTATTTGAAGTTATAATCGCAGATCACGGGGTTCTCAGGCTTCAGCAGTGCCTTAGAAAAATCTCCATTTAGTATGGTAGGTACGCTTTTTAATAGTCTGCTAAGTGGATATTAGGGTGACATTAGAATTGAACCAAAGATAAGGACTCTGATCATCTCACACAAACATAAAATGAATAGGCAATGTTGTGAAACACAATGATATCAGGACGAAAGCCTAACAGTCAAATGCCGGATACAATGCTACAAACTACCATCGCCCCTACATCACATCTACTCATGTACCTCAAACCCACAAGCACAAGCTTTTTCAAAGCAAAAAACAAAGAAGTTAGAAACGAAGTATCTCAATCTGTCTTTAAGAATGAAAGTTTGTCAATATCTTGAAGTCAAAGGTTTACAACACAAAACTCAAGACTTATCAAAAGCCAATAGAATACTGCTTACAACCGCAAATCGAACTCGTAACCCATATGGAACCTCACGTCGCAGTCTTTAAGGTGGAAGTTGTATTCTTTGTGTTGAGTCCTACACTACATTCAAGTAAAATGAATGGGCATCTATTCTAACAGCAAAAGGGCGTCAAAATCCCTACTCGCACGTGAATGCATGAATTTGCCAAATCTCCGCGGCAGCTGAAACAAAGTGCAGATCTTATCCGGAAACATAAGTGTACAACAAGAACAGAAAACAAGAAAGCAGACAAACTGTCGAGAGAAGGAACAAGCATAAGCTACAATAAAGGAGTTGCGTCAAAACCCATTAAGACAGCAATCGATGACGGAACCAACTGAGATTTCGACAAACAGTGGACAGACACGCTGTCAGGCAGAGTGAACTATTCAACCTGGAATATATGTATATGAAAAGCAACAATTCCATCCATCCGACCTGGACGAAGTGAAGATTGAAGAAACCTAGCATTGTTTGCCCAATCCTCAAGAAAGGGGACCCTCTGAACCTACAGAGGCATCAGTCTTCTAAACACCCTCACAAGATCTTTTCTGCCGTGTCATGTGAGCATCTGAATCAGTTCGTCAACAACCTGATCGATGCATATCAATGTGGTTTCAGGCCAGGAAAGAAATTTGGCAATCGACCAAATATTCAGCCTGCGGCAAAATTTTAGGCCCGCTTATGACAGCAGAGACGAGCTATACAGAGCAATGTCTAGTTTTGGCATCCCGTCCAGTTCTGGAGGATGACGATAAAGAATTTTTCCGTCCAGGTTGGTCAAGAACTCACCGAGACCTATGATGTCAAGAAAGATTTCAGACAAAGCGACGCTCTGTCATGCGACTTCTTCAACATCGTTCTTGAAAGAGTTGTGCAAAACTCACGCGCCAACACCAGGGGCAAAATCTTCAAAAAGTCCGTCCAACTACTCGCATACGCCGACGATATTGACATAATCGGAAGAACGCAGCGTGATGTCACTGGTGCGTTTGTGAGTATCGAGACGGAGGCGACGAGGATGGGTTTAGCGGTCAATGAGGGCAAGACGAAGTACATGTATGCTGTCACCAAGAAAGGACTCCCAACACCGACGTCTCAAACACTCTCACAAACACTCTGTCAAAACCGGATGAGGTTGCTCTTTGCTGTTTCGAGAGGAAAATTCTTCGGGTGATTTTCGGTCTCGTTTGCATAGAGCGGGAGTGGAGGAGGAGATACAACGACGAACGGTACGGGCTGTACAGCGACATCGACCTAGACAGAAGAGTGAAGGTCCAACGACTGAGTTGGCTGGGTCATGTAGAGCGGACGGACACCAACGTTCCACACCCGAGGGACGGCGCAGTAGAGGAAGACCGCGACTCAGATGGCGCACACAAGTGGAAGGGGACCTCAACCAAATAAGCGTGCGAAACTGGAGGCAGCTGGCTAAAAATCGAGCTGGCTGGAGACGTTTGTTGCTTGAGGACCAGGTCCACACTGGACTGTAGCGCCGTCTAAAGTAACTAAGTAATGACAGACATGATGACTTGATTTCCGTGACTCGATTCGAGTGACATGATTCCCAAACAACGTGGTGAGACTTTCTACAGAACACATAAGTGTTATCAAGCAAGCAGTCCCTAAACTGGTCTACCGGAGTTATTTCAGTTCCTAAATTCATATCCAAAGATGAAAGTCTTGTTGAAGGCTACTCCCGATTCCTTGATAAATATTTAGCAGCTGGACTGATTTACATATGTCTTAAATTTGAACTTTGAAGATAGGAAGGTCAAATGTTATTTACCTTCCTTATCACGCTGTTTTGAAGCCGGACAGCACTACCACAAAATTACGTGTTGCGTTCGACGGATCCTACAAGGACAAAATCGGAAACTCTCTAGCCATCCATTCCACGCAATTATTTTCAGTCTACCTTAGATTTCGTCGTTATCGGTTTATGTTTACGGTACACATCGTCAAGACATTATGCCACATCTTCGTCTCACGGAAGGATTCCGACTTCCAAGGCATAGTTGGACGAAATTCAGATGCGGAGGCACTGCAGCATTTTCGATTATGTAGGGTGACATACACAACAGTATCCTTGCTCAGATTCTGGTACATCAGGCCAACAACCGCCGCAAGTTATTAATTTTTCTGTTCAAGAGATGAACCAAGTAGCAGCGGAACCACGTACATCACGTTCACTATGCCTCAAGTCATGGTGATTAGCTGCCGTAATGGGAGTTACACTGATACAATTGATATTTAAGTCAGTTTCCTCTGGCAAAAAATCATAAAACTCAAATTGATAGTAGTATAAGATTGAAGTCTTAAAAAAGACAAGTGCGCATGCCCAAGCGATGCAAATGATCTGGATCCTGAGTTATGCATCGTTGTCATGGCTTTGAGACACATTTCATTTGAAATTGAGTATTATGTTTCCCTCTTAGTGTTCCTGGTCCTGTTTCAATGCAAATTCATGTCTCGTAGCTGCTGCTGCATGATCAACTTTCATGCTTCGGCGAAGAAACGATCTTCGCACAAGGAACACAAAAACACAAACAAACGCCTGGCACTCGGAGATTTATGTGATTGGCTTGCAGGTGGCATCGATCATCCGCAGAAGTGCGGTGAGCTAAATACCCGCAGTGGTCATCTTAATTTGTTTTTTTATAGATTCTTGTTTAATGAATTGTTATTCTGCCCATCGATGTTGCGGTGGCCTGCGTGCAATGGAGACGTTTAACATTGTTGACGTTTCATATTATACACAAAGTGTTTGGTGTGTGTTCCCGTCAAGAGACGCGGAAATGAACGTGTTTAAGCCATAGAGTAACTTGCATTTTGGCAATATATTCACATCTGGATGAAGGGTGGAAGTTAATAAGTTAATCAGCACAACACAATCTTTTTGGGGAACAGCATATTTGACCCTTAAATTGTGAGTTTCCCAGCTAATTTCTTACAAAAACAGGAACAGTCTTCGTGTTCCGCTTTCATTTAAATTTTCTTGAGGTCTCCGATGCAGCTGCCAAAGGAGTCTTATTTAATTGCGTTCTGTTAGAGGGACCAGATAAACTTAAATGTTTAAATGCTTCCTCCGAAGCAACAAATGCTAATGCACATAAAAATTGTCATTAAATTTGACGCAACCTGGTCGCCCTTTCAAAAATAAAAGACTAAAGTCTAATTTATGAGGGATTTTACTGGAGCATTTGGAGTCGGAAGTGGCAGAGGCATGGAATTCAAACATCGAAAGGAGTAACAGGATTTAATTTGGCCGAAGGATAAAAATTTTAAAGTTAAGTCCCGTACAAAGAAGATGGCCGCTTAAGACTCCAATGAACCACTCAGAGATTGATGTAGAGTACACTACAATTATTGGTGTCATTTCAGCGATGACACCACTCGATCGCACTCGATCGATTCTGATATGAAGTTCCTCTACAAATATGAAGCAATTGACGAAATTTTTCGAACCTTCCACGAACTCCTACCAAGCATCTACAATTCCAGAAAAATCACTGTGCTGGCAACTCTAGACTTAAGAAACGCTTCTAACTCTGCCAGGTTACAACAATTTTTCCTACAACAATTTTTCCTACAAAATGATGAAAAGTTATCTCAGAGGCAGAGAGCTAATCTACAACACCACAGAGGGACCGCGAATGGAGGATATTAATGCGCAGGATATTGCTGCGCAGGGCTGAATCCCAAGACCCGATTGGTGGAGTAAATCGTAAGGATGGAGATGCCTGAAAATATGCATCTCTGTACAGTGAATAGGAGCTTTCCGGATGGCAAGCTCTTACCAAACAGTCTCTGAACCAGTCATTCTCATGGCCGTGGAAATAATCCCACTTGATCTACTCGCGAAAGCAAGGGTTGGGGCAGATAAACTAGTGGAAAGTATACTGCAAGACTGATCGGATACATCATAGACAAGATGGGGCGGCGGTATGGGAAAGTGAATTTCTACCTCGATACAGGTGCATCAACGAGCCCAGTCTGCCAGTATGGCGAATTGATACATTCTTCTAATGCACCAGATGGCTAGCAGAGAGACGAAGACTAGAAACGGAGGTAGGCGTAGTCACACCGGACAATATCGTTACCGGAACCGACTGCGTCCTACGAGAGAACAGGACATAAATCCGTCATGGCTATGGAAGATGGAACTTTATAGAGGCCAAAAAGTGGCACTACCCTCAACCCTGAAGTAATGCAAGAAGCCGTTTTGAGGTTGGAACATGGAGAACGTTGAATCGGTCAGAGTCCAACACACCAGGGCCATCCGTGAAGGTGCATGAAGCATTACGTCATTAAAAAAAACAGCTGGCTGGGCAGGGCGGGTATCTTTCTTAACAAAAGAAAAAGCTGACGCGATAGCCAAGACCTAGCTTATCGCCACCATTCATGTTGGGTATTGAACTGTTGTTGTTATTATTAGTTTGGAACGGTTTGTTCCAGGACTATTGTGCTGTCCCATGTGTTTAGAGCAGTTTGTCTGCTCCAGAGGATGTCAGGAAGCTAATCAGCCTCTCCGGGTGGAGCGTGACAAGCGCCGTTAGTGAAACGAGTTCACTACCTAGGGTCCGCTTTCCCGCATGAAAGAGGACGGGGCATTCTGTGACGATGGGAAGAGAGCTTTGATCGCTCTCTAAGCACAGTCTGCAGGTAGGGTCCGGTGACAGGCCAAGCTTGTGTAGATGCCGTTTTAGTAGGCAGTGGCCACTTAGGATGCCGGTTAGAATTCTAAGGTGGTTCCTGCTCAGATTTGAAAGGAACTTGGATTTCTTTTGCGACACATTGGGAAAGAAGTGTTTGGAGGGGATTGCTCCCTCATGAAGTTTTTAAAAATGGCTTTTTTTACTCCACAGGCTGGTTCAGGACCAGTGACGGGGTGGTTTCACCTATCTTGGCCAGTGAATCCGCTGTTTCATTGCCGGTGTGGCCTTTGTGATGCAATTTGACTGTCTCTAAGACTAGTTTCGATTTCATCGTGGCTGAGTTCAGTGCTTTCAGGGCTGCTTGAGTGTCAAAGCAGATAAAGATGGTTTTGCCACGGAAATTAGAGAGCCAGTTTAAGCTTGTGCACATGTCCACAGCGAAAAAGGTAATACGCTGCTGTCGCGCCAGCTATTTTATTTTATTTTTTTTTTTTTTAATGAACTTATTCGCTTGCCACAAGACTTTTTGGTTTGCCCAATGTTCAGCGAGTCCGTCGGTTTCCAATTATGTTACTTTGAGTTGACATTAGTGGATGACACCACAAAATGGGGTGTGGGACCAGTGAGTAGGCACCAAGCGCCTATTCTCTTCGAAACGCTCCTGTCCTAGGATCCATGCAACAGTAACCTTGTTTGCAGATGCAAGGTCTACAAGTCCGAGACCCAGGTCCCAGATGAACTTTGATCCTTTCGTGTAGGATGACAGACTATACCATCGGAGGTTTGTCATTGCATGCCTCGAGAAATATATAATTTTGCTGGACACAGCTTATTTAGCAGCGCTAACTACTGAGGCGCGGAGAGCCGCTAATTATTTTAGTATACAATTAAGTCTATGAAAGTGGTGCAAAATGGTCAAAGCTCTACAAACATCTAAACTCTGAATGCAAGATTTTGAATGCAACGTTTTGTATTTCTTATAAGCCATAGGATGCAATTAATTTACAAGTTGGTTTTAACTTCGATGTAATTTTTTACACCATTTATTCACAGTTTTATCCGATACAATAAAGCTGTCAGAAATGTCATTTGTATTTAATAAGTTCCGTGTTAATTTAATTTAATTTGCTGCTATATGTGTTGTCCTATTATTCCGATCTAGAGGGGAAAAAACCTAAAGCACCTGCGAATGAGTTGTACATAAGTTAAACTCTTAATAGCAATCGTAAATACTGAAAGCAAGCCAACAATTATTCCCTCGTATGCAAATGCACAACATCGACTTTTGAACAAGTGTGTTGCTTGGCATTTACATTTTATAAGATACGACACACACGGGAAATAGTGACGGGCGATGCAAAATTTATACGAATTAAAATATTGTCATCGTTATGAATGCAATACCAACACAGTAGTAATTTATGAATTTGTTTCAAAAAACCACATGTAAATTAATGACAAACAAATATTTACCCTTTCCCTATGAAGTTGTTTGTCAAAGAAGGAAATATTTGTTAAATGTTTATATTTATCCCATAATTATAGAGACTTAACTCGTATTTTATAGATTACGAGTCGAGTACAATGGGCTACTTTGCATTTGAATGCTGTCCGTATAAACACGAGTAGAGGCAACGCTTTTATGCGTATCAATCTGTTGCGAGGCTTATGTATGTTCATACATTATTGTATATGCAAATGTTCGCATCATAATTTATCGACTTAAGTCGAAGTATGGTGCTATATTGAGGTATTAAATAAGCTCAGGTTTCTTAGAAAATTGCAAGTACAATGGATAGGGATTAGGATAAAGGAATGTCAAAGATTGAAAGTGTTGGGAGTCATGAACAATGGGATTGGATTTAACAGGTTTTTAGACAATCTCTGGACGTTTATTTTTATTTCAACCAGACCATTGCCATCACCATCAACGGAGAGCGCTACCGATCGATAATAACCAATTTCTTTTGACCCAAATGGGATTTCACATATAATATCATTGATGAGCCTTTTAAATAACAATGAAGTTCAAGATTTTCTTCAAACGTGTTTAGGCCAAGATCTTGACGCAAAATTCGCCACACTGTGAACTGAGAGATGCCCGAATCCTGTAAACCTCGTGGAATCGACTAATTTGTCTAATTTTTAACTGAAGCACTTAAGGCTGCGATATCTTCGGTACTTCGCTGTCTCACTGCCACAGGAACATTTAATAGTGAATATATTGACTCAAATTTATCCACTTTAGCACGCACAGCCTGTCTGGTGGGACCATTATTACGACCAAAAATTGGAGTAAGCGTTCTTAAAGTTTCGACCACCGACTCATAATTATTTTTTTATAATTTACAAACGTTGCTCATTCGTTTTGACATTAAGAGATCCTAAAAAAGTTTAAGGATGCGCTTGTAATAAAACACAAAATTGTTATGTCCCTATTTAAAAATGCTGTAAGTCGATGTTAATAGTCTCAAAAGTTCAAAAATAGGAAGGGCAGGTTAGGTAGATTAGGGTTATGCAGCCAGCGCTTGGATAAGACACTAGGCACCATAGTGGGCCCATAGCGATCACTGTGAAACCAAACAGGCAAATGTTGGACCATCTCTGATTTGCCTGACTTACAGTTATTCTGTATATACCCTTCCGATCTCGAAGGCACCCATTAGCACTCTTTACGGGGATATAGATGAGAAAATCACGATCAGGGCTAATACGCGATGGTGTCACATGGTGCAATAGCCAGACCACTATGGCCAGTCTTCGTGAGAAGAATTCCAAAAATCTCGTACAACTTAGTCGAAGGGAAATACGAATCGTCTCCGGTGTCCTCACAGGACACTGCGGAATAGGAATCCATGCGGAGCGTCTTGGATTGCCCTACAACGACTATTGCAGAGTTGCAGGGACGAAGAGGAAATAGAATCCGTCCGACACCTGCTATGTGAATGTCCCGCATTGGCCACCAAAAGATTGCGTACTCTTGGTAGTAGCTTCTTCCATGGGCTGGAGGACCTTAATATCGCTGATTTTAGGAAACTCTTGAGATTTCTATCCCTTTCTAGGTGGTTTCCGTATTAGCCAACCCTATCCCTTGGTTTGACTGCCATGAGTACACTTTTTATGGGTACAATGGACCCGCTTGTGGTCTAAGTAAGTCTTTAGGATACCCACTAAACCAACCAACCTACAGTTATGCTTAGAGGTCTGCCTCTTGAGAGTAAATCCCGGGACCCGTTCCGTTGGCGGTTTTTGAACCATCCGTGAAAAGCGCAATCTCATCCTCTGAGATGACAGCGTTTCTCTGCCAGTCTTCTCTCTCAGGTCAAAAATACGAAACTCCTAATTAAATTACTTGGCATTTTTGCCGAAACGCAGAATTTCAAACAGGAATAGTGATGTTTGCAACGTCGACACTATTATTGACTGTCCTGAACCCGTTTTGCTTGGCTGATAGGTCGTCTGCTCTCATAACTGCTGCGGGGACCGTGACTTGGGCATCCTCTCTAAGAGTTTTCCTGTTTTATGTCGCTGAGGTATCTGGATCTCCTTTTTCTTTGCTTAATGACACCAGTCGTAGCTTTTGTCCAATCCTTCTGGAAAGTCTCCCTCGGCCGCGGTCGTTAGTTTTAAGCAAAACAGTCGGGGAAAGGATTTGGCGATTACTTGCAAGACTTGTCCTGGTACGTCATCTGGTCCAGGTGTGTTTTTGTTTTCCATCTAGCTTGTAGCGAATATCACTCCTTCTTCATTAAATAGTGAGATTTCCTCACGTTGCGTGGGTGGTGGCATCCTGGTCTCTAATCGGATGCATCGAGAATATTGCCTGACTTAGTAGAAGACGAGAAAGGCGGAATTGAAAACTAAACTTAGCGAGAAATTGTCAAAATTTTAACGCTTTTCAACAATGCACTCGCAGAAAGCAACGTTTAAACACGTTTGATATTTTGACTCAAGTCAAAATGCCCCTAGAATAAGAGTACGATGGTATATGCTCACTGAGTTCCAAAAGAAAACTTTATTTCGTTGATCCCTACTTCCAAAGCAATACAAACCTTATTATACTTTTTCATCACTTCCATCCAATTAACTGCAATCCCACCAATGGATGAATACATTTGTATTTCACGTCGATTCCATAAGCTGCAAATTTGTCTGAAATTGTTTTGTTCACATACGAGTACAAAAAAAATTCAATTACATTTGAATTGCAAAAACAACGCAATGAAATTCATCATCCATTTGTGGATAGTTCCACAGATACTCGTCGCGTCGGCATAAAGTTTGAACTCTGATGTTTGTCTGTATGTGATAACTGCATTCGTATGTACGTATATTGAACTGACAGCATAAATAATGTCACGACATCAATCAATATCGTGAACTTAATTTCCATCTTGACCGCTCAATCAACAAGTAAGTAAATTCATATTTCAAACTGACTCCAGAGGGGTTGAATGCCAAGAATTTTCAACACGCAAAGCGACTGTGCGCTTTCCTGTTCACGATACCTTTAGATTCAAGAAAACGATCGAAATCTCGTTTTATTCACGTTAAGTCTTAGCCATCAATCATCACTCGAAATAAGTTAGTCCTTTTCTTTATTTAAAGGTTAGTGGAGTGTTGTGATTGATGGCAAGCACCTAAAAGTGTTGGTTTTAACAGTTCAGTTAGCGCCGCAAGATATTGCAGTGGATGACTTATGAAACGTAACTTATCATGCTCAAGTAAGCAAAAAGATAGATTCTTGTGTGCTGCGTCCGACTTGGGAAATTTTTTTTTAAGAAGTATAAAACCTATGATGCTCTGTTTAAGACTGCAGGAGATGACTTGGTGGGGTATATGCACCAACTCATCTATCAGATATGGGCCTACGAAAGCGTCCCCGATAATTGCAACCTTAACTACCTCCACTGCATCAATTACGGAAAATTCTGTATCATTTGAAACCATATGTCGACGATTGGTTAGGTAATTCTAGGCCTGAAAAATCGCCGACTGACCGAGTCTTCACTTTTTATCAAATCCTGGAAAAGAACCAAGAGTGCCAGGTCGATATTGACAAAATGCCAATGATCACAGTCGAGTGAGGACACAAATAGATCAAAGTTTGATATGGTATAAATCCTGATGCATTCTTAGGACCTTACTCCATAGTCGCACAGTAGGTCTTCTTGTTGTTTTTTCACTTTGCGATTGAACTAGGTTTTGTGAACCACAGCCAGAAGAGTTTAACGCCAATGAAGGGAGATAGAATGCCACCTTTTCCAGTGAGTCAGCAGTGGATCGACATGTTCAATCCAGTGAAAATTTACTCAATTGCTTATTGCCTTGCCAGTTCACTTGGTACTCCATGCATTTTCAGGACTAGTCTGACTTAAATAACCGGCGACTCAGGTAGTGATTGAAGGCAAAGAATTCTGTCTGTCATAAGGACGAAAAAGTTGTGAATGCTGACCGAACCGTAAGCACAAGGTAATTCTTAAATCCCCAGTTTCCATCTCTAACGAATCCATTCGTTTATCAGACAAAGTCAAATGTTGCTTGTCAGGGTTTTCGTTTCTCTCAGTGTTCCCTGTATAAGACTCTTAGCTCGCTTGAAGTGGTCCTAGGGAGCACATAGCACTATGGGCACAAGGGTTGAGCCCACGTTTACTCTTGAAACCTTTTAGACTACTAGATGTTCTAACTCATATCAGCCATACCGGCAGCATTCAGAACATTTAGACAGTTAAGCAGATATTGTACTAAGGAGACTTTTACATCATAACTCTGGTGATGGCAGGGCACGTGCAGAAGAAGTTCACAATCGACCTATCTTCTCCCTCATCTCGCCAACTCCTGAAGAAATTGTGTATCATGACGTGTTTTCTCCGATACCTTTTGCCTCCTCTCTTTTCGCTTTTCAAAGCATTATTGAGTTGGCCTATAAGTCTCTTGGCCACTAAGTCTCTGGAATCAGTCTCATTACTCGTCCTCACATTCAAAATGGTCCTAGATTGCCACTAACCTCTCATAGAGATGACAGAGCAATTTAACGTACTTCCTAGGACAGAGAGACATTCCAGAGAACTGCAACGCTGATGAAGTCTTAAAGGTACTACAATACAGATTCTTCCTGATAAAGAGAATGTCGGCCTGCCTCTAGCTACAAGCAAGATACTCGAAATAAAGCTGAATGCAATCAGCAAATCAAATTTAAGGTTGGGAAATGGCACCAACAACAAACGAACAGACATATGTGGACTGCAATGGAACAAAAGCGCTCCAAAAGATTGCTTTCGCTAAATGGACAGCAAGTCGGTGTCATTGTGTCTTATGGGCGGAAATGCCATTCGGCAGCTCCATCTTCTCTATAGCTCGCCAGAGCTCTCTCTTAAAAGACGGTGGCTTCTTTTTTGACAATCTGGGCTACCTATTATAACAAGATGTCAGCAGCTTAGTTTACTTTATTAAAAGCTTCCACTGATTTAAAGACTAGGAAATGGAATTCTTCCTAGATCTTGAGGTATCGCGATTAACCTAATTACTAACGCGATGGAGCTATTTGATAGGTCTTTCGGAGCCCATATTGGATTGAATTTCAGTGGACATAATTTCATTGGGGTTTGGAAGGCTGCGAAGAAACATTCGAATTCTGGCATGTCCTACGTTCTTCTCACTCCACTGATATGTGTCTCGCAAGTGTCAGGGCGTAACTCACGGTGAGCCACGGCGACCACAAACATTTTATCGATTGTCTCGTTCATTCATTCATTTTTGTTCATTCATTCAATTTTGTTCATTCATTAATTTTTCAATGACACGCTTATCCACTATGAGGGTCGCAGGTTTAGGAGTTTAATAGAATTTCCACATCTCCCGACTCCCGGGTAGACTTCGGACTTGGTCACAATGTCTCATCCTGGGCCTACCCACGGAACGCCTACCTGATGGCACTGATTCCACGTATTGACTATTCCGTTCGATTGCCTTAATGTTCCAAAACTACACTGAAAGGAGCCAATTATGTAGCTCACCGACAAATATACGAGTATGTATGTTGGGCGGAATGAGAAGGCTGATGAATTGCCAAGGAAATGATCTACTTTAGACCTGGAGCAGGCTGATTAGTCAGTGAAAATCCCGCCATGTACTCAAACATGAAGCAGGGATCAGGACTCTAGTGGAAGCGAATGAAAGATGGAGTTCTTTTGACTCCTGTAAAATAACTAGGAAACTATGGCTAAGGTACAATGATGCCAGAACTGATACACTGATGCAGAAGGAGAGGAAAACCCTCTTCATCCTCGTAGGAGTAATTACAGGTCATAATACTCTGTGTTAAAATATGAATAAGCTAAGGCTAAGTGAAGACGACCTTTGTAAGGGTTTTGGAGACGAGCAAGTCAATAAGGACACAACCCACTTCCTCTGCCATTGCCCAGGTCTATGCCACCTCAGACATAGATCCTTTGGAAGGCACTTTTTCCAGGATACCGAAGAACTAAGGGACGTACCCATCAGGGACATCTGGAGGTTCATTAAGACTTCAAAATGGTTCGAAAGCCTGCGGCAATAGGAAAATGCTTTGGGTACTGCTCCACGAGCAAGAGGTACCTTCCTCCTCAATAAATGGGCATCACAATGGGTCTCTACTGACCTGAGTGTGGCGCTGGGGGCTTCTTCGCCCTCGCCAACCCATCTACCTAACCTAGCCTAACCTATGAATGTTGGGCGAGGAACCAAGATTGAATACCCCTAAGACCAAATGAAGATCCATGAAGGAACCAAGATTGAGTACCCCAAAGATCAAATGAAGATCATTCACGTCCAGTTAATGCCTTTTTTTTGTTCTCCGCTGATCATACGTTTGTGAGGCTAGAGAACTGAAGTCAGTCGCTATCTTCAGCTTCTCACATCAACATCCACTCGTTCAATTCATAATTTACATAGAACAATTCTATTAATTTGTTTCTCAATATCTATGGACGTACATATGTACATACATACATACGTATGCTCATACCTCAGGAATAAATACTTATTTAATGGACAATTTAACATCAAGCAGCCGTTTTCGTTGTTACACACGGCACGGCCTTGCAGATAAAATTACCTTATCCACCCGTGCTGAAAATATTCACTAACAAGTGCAAAAGAGGATTTGGCGTAATTCCTTTGTAAGGATCTAAGTTATGTAAATTACTTGACGCATTGCTGAGGTATTCTACACCCGTAATAGGACTATTTAATAAAGCGCCCAATTTCGTTTAGTTTTTAGTAATTTTTTTAAGTTACAGGCTACACTGTCAGGGTTTAAAAAAATATGGAAGTCTCCTCAAGTATCATAGTTTCATTCCTCAAAGTCAACCCATCGCGGTAGATAAATCAAAAGTGTGGAATGCCCATTTTTCGAATTGGAAATCTCAATCATCGTGCAGTTTATTGGATATTTTTGATTGGTTTTTCCAATCATTACGCAGCTCAAATACTTTACATTGGTTCGAGGGCATAATCTTCCATCAAGAGCACGTAAACCCTATACCAGAACAGAAGCTGTAAAAGGAATAATCAATATTGAATGGCTAAGGGCAGTTGAAGGTAAAACTAACAAATGGTAGTATTTTCTTAATAGCTGGAAGGATTTTTCTTTCGCTACCAAGTATGTACGTGTTCTTTAGGATACCAAAGTACAAAGATCAATGCGATCGTGGTTACAAAGTTGGTTTTTATTACCTCGCTAGCCGATAGCGCAAAGCAGCTGAGAAGGAATCGAAGACTTTTGCGTTGCGGAACTCAGATCAGCATTCGGCGCAGGCATTACTTAAGTTGGTATTGTGACGAATTCAGCTATATGTATTTTTTTGTGAGATATGGAATGGAAGAGTGACTAAAGGCACGAGTCACACTTTCCTCTTTCAATGCTGACTCCTGAAACAGCTCATAGAAAGAGAAATTCTCATAACTTGTGCATATAAGCCGATGGCCATCCAGTTCTTGTTCCATCCTTGGTGTCTGTAGCAGACCCAATGATAAGACTTAAGCGTTATCTGAATTTTTACTGTCTGTCTCTAATATGAGAAATATCTAGAGCATTTGCTTAATTGTTTGGGTATCTGCCATCTCAAAGCCTTGTGGGAACTTAGACAAGCTGGATGAAACTACAGTGGATGTCAAATGTTTCTTCTCATGCTTCTGAATCATCTGCTCGGATGGAGTGCTGTAACTAATAACAATTCAAGTTGTCGACCTAATCCAATAAATGTAGATTGGCCATAATCGGAAGGAGTAAAACATTTTTTGTGAAAGCATGTAGGACCAGTTTAGCCATCTAAAATCGAGTGCAAAGTACAACTTTTAACACTCTATGCCCAAATTTTCAAATCTTTCTAAGAATTTGCAAAACTGAATTACTTCAGTTTTAACATTCAAGTCACATCTGCAGCAAAACTTTGTGACTTTTTGGTTAAAGTTTTCTATACACCTAGATGCTGGGTGGTGAGCATACTGCGTATAGGATATTGTGCCTATTAAAGGGTTGTGCAGTACTTTTAAATCGCTGTAAATTTTGGACTTGGGCACTAGAAGGCTAATCGAGGATAGATAAGAAGTTAGTAGGCCGTCGTCGTAGAAACCTTCGCAGGTATGCACATAACATGAAGGTGAGGTCGATTCGAGAATTGATATGAGTTCCTGTTAAAACCAGGTCGCATGATATATTTTTCTATCAGATGCCGCCAGTCACATATCACGCTCAGATAGTTAAATTCAAATTATCTAACGTGGTTAATTGCATTCTGTATTGTTCTGTACATCATCAGCTTAAATAAAATACAAGCAAATAAGAAAAAGCTGCCCGCGACAAGGCCTAGCTTCTCGCAGGCACTCATATTGTGCGTGTTGCATTTTTTTTAAGATTGGAAAGAACCTAAAATTTTTTTTAGGTCATTTTTCAAAAATGACAAATTATGCTCTTGGAGGTTTGCCATTGTCTGCCATTACTTACTTACGTACTTAAAGGGCTCCCGACACGTGGGGGGTCTCTGCCTGAAACCTGAAACATGGCAGCTTTCCATCCTCTTTGATCGCGGGCACGCGGTTTCCAATTCTCCAAACCAAAGGCTCTGGCATCCGCTATAGCATGGTCTTTAAATCTGAGCTTTGGTCTTCTTCGCCATCTCGAACATGGAGCTGTGATTCAAAGATTTTCTTGACTGGAGCATTATTGTCCATTCACTCGATGTGGCCGAGCCAGTGTAGTCGACGAGTTTTTGCTTTTCAGACTACATCCACATCTTGGTGCAGCTCATTAGAGTTTGCGGTTCTACTTTCTCCTCCATTCGCCCTCCTCCCATACTGGACCAAATATCCGACGAGATTTACAATTAATTGTAGACTCCGAACGACGAGTTAAGTGTTTTCGTGACAAATTGTACTCTTGGAGGATTGTCATTCGCTGACGAGAGATGGTGAAGTGAAAAATTATCGGTGGATATGGCCTGGACTCTAACGTTTGCAGCTCGCACAGGAGTCTAATGCATTAACCACATACAGACAAATACATGATTAATATTTTGTCAAAAGGAAGATACCGTATTACAGAATGTATTTCTGAAGGATTGTAGCCTTTCCATATTTTTGTATAAGAAGTGTTCAAATATTATTTTATTAATGCGCTTTTTTGGTTGTTGTATATGATTATTCCTATAAAAAATAAGTACATGCATACTTGGTTGTGAAAAAGAATTTGTTGAGCTTTTAACATCGCATTTTCTTAAAAGCTTTACTCTCTTTTCTTCACGTAATTTCTCACTAATGATTCGTACTAAGATATTACCTCTGATTAATAGAAATGCTGACTGCAAGCATGAACATGCTTAAATGAACTTTAATGGGCAGTTGAAGAACATGGCAATTTCAGTTATTATCAGTATACGTTTACTTATAAAGGGATGCAAATTGCTCTAAATACTATTGGAGCATGGTGTACTGAACAATTTTTGTTCCACAACATTAATTTTTGTTCTAACACCCCTCGGATAGATACTATTGCAATAAAGAAAACACCCAGTGGACACCCCGTTAAAACTAGTGAGCAAAGTCAAAAACTTGGGTCAAATACTTTGCTAGTGAGCTGCTGTATTATGACTACTAGAACTGAATAAAGGCTCATGTCAAAACGGCCAAAAACTTAACTTACTTAAGGACCTTGTTTGGTCGCATCATTGATTTTTTTTTAACAACTTAGGTCTGCCAAATTAGACACAAAACCGTTACCAATGACATCCTTAAGAATACATTTTTGATTACTGTCAGCTCAGCCTACATCGCACTTCGGGAAGAAAACGCATTGATTAAGAAACCTCTTCAGTCACTGGTTCCTGCGAATTGAGGTTTCTTTGAGTCAAAGTTTAATAAACCCCGTGGCCCCTACTAAATACATAAACATAAACATTTATTCAAAAAGGAAAGCAAAGGCAACACATATCAGAGGGAATTCTAGCCGTGAAAACATATAGAGTTGTTGCTGAAGGCTATTTCCTCATGGAAGTTTGGTTTATGTCTTAGACTAGACCACTGTTATTCTGACCTACAAGTCTTCTATTGATCTGAGATAGCGCTGGACAGTTGCAGAGTAGGTGAGTTGTAGTGCCTTTTAAGTTTTGGCTGAATATGTGCGCTGTGTATAAGCTGTACTCTCCGCCAGTGGACCGATGTAGTTTGATTAGTGCCAAGAATACTCTTAATCGACATTCTAGCAATCGAACTGAAACTAACATATAGCATAGAGTACGTCAACTCCATTTAAAACGAATCCGAGAAAGGCAGATGAAAATACAGAATTATACGGGTAATCTTATAATGGACTAGCTGATACCCGCGACTACGTTCGCGTGGAAAGACGTCACATTATACTCTATGTCCTTTTCCGGGTTTCAAGACATCGATGAGTAATTAAAGACTTTCAATTCCTCATATTAACTTTGCAAGACCTCCCTCTAAACAACATTCCTGGTTTTTCTTTCTAGCTCGAGGATGACCAGGCTATCAGGTCAATTGACTCTGAGCCCGCTAAGGGACAAAAAGTCATTCAGTGAAAATAGCTCTATCCCTCACTCATGAAACGCAATTCCTTCCAGCGTGATGAATAATTAGGTACATAACATACATATATTCTGTCAGAAAATCCAATTAGATCTTCCATAACATCGCATGGGTTACTCGGTACATTTTTCTTTCCTCCTCTTTCCATCACCAATATCAAGAAATACTTCCCTCAAGTCACGGCGAAGATGGATACGCATGGTAACTTTTAAGGAGAGGACTTCGACATTAGGCTTTCCGATTGATGACTTGAGACAGGCCTTCACTTCATTTGTTGTATTCCCCTTGACACAACCGGCTTGGTCTGTCTGAAAAAGGACTGTCGGAGAATCCTATTGCTATACTCAACACCTTTCTATGAGTCATGGTACACTCAACCCAACCTATAACTTTGGCTTCTCGAAGCATCTGAGCCAAGTCACTCTCCTTAGAGATGTTACAAAGTGTTGACTCAGAATGACTTAGGTTGAGATGCTATGAGTGGGTTTGAGGTAGAGTGACCCGTCATGTCATCCATAACCAAGGTAGCTTCAGTACCATTGAGTATACAATGGCGAAACTTTAACGGCCTCTATCTTGGTCCACAGTTATAATTTTGGAAAACGGTAAAACACGTGTTTATTTATTTCTGTTTTAAAATATACTCACCAAATATCAACTCCAAAATCCAATTTAAATTTTTTTTTTTCATACAAACTTCAACACCTTGTAACACCCTGTAGAAGTTGAATTTCGAAATGTCCTTCCTTACTTGTATACATCATAAAAGGGACCTCTGTGCAAAATTTAAGCTTTCTAGGTCCAAGAGTTCCGGCTGGGCGTTGATAAGTTGAGAAGATTATTGACGTCCAGAAGATTTGGACTTTTACGTAGCCCAATTCCTGGTAAAACATGAATCCTAGAGGTAGTATTTTCGTAAGTACAAGCGTGAAGATAGCCCCTGCTAGCGGATATGCAGCAATGACATTGAGCATAAATTCTTCCAGTTTCCCCGATTCGACAGTGAAACACTAACCGCAGAGAACATTTTAGGCGAAATGGCAAAATCGCAAAAGGTGTCGGACCATACCCATAGAATGCACAATGAAGGACATACGCGCACTCGAAAAGCAAAGGAAAGAGTCTAACTCAGGATATCAACTACGATGATCAGCTTAACTGAACCTACTCCACGAAGAAATGTTTAAATCGGCTGCACTGCAAGGAATGCGGTAGTGAAGGAAATGCGGTTTTGAGCGAGTGAGAAGCCCACAGTATTACTGAGTATGAGCTCAGTTGTATCTTCAACAAGCGCATCACCATTCCTACATACTTTTTGGATATAAAAGGTCTTAGTAAGATCGTTATTGACTTTAGTGCGGCAACGAGTGTTTTATCTTGTCCTCCTGTATAGAGGGAAAGGACAGCTTGTTTAATGCTTTCATATTCATTTTTAAAATTGGTACAGGTACTGTGTGTAAGAATTCAAACTTCGGTTTGTCCAGGACCTAAAGAAGTGTGAACATTTGAACGATTGTGAAATTTTCTGGCCTGAAACCGCAGCGATAACTTTTGGAAAGTAATAAAAAGAGGGCTGAGACCACTGCAGATCGAAAAGAGCCAAATATTTTACACAAAGATACATAGACCGTTATCTATCTACACCCCTAACACTATTTTTCTCTAATTGCGAGGCTGCCGAATTTATTGAACCTTCAAAGATTAACTGCTCCCTCAAAGCAAAGTGCAATCGCAACGTATAGCACTTCAACAAAATGTTTGTTTTTGTTTACAGTCAGAAATGTCAACTCGTAATGGAAAGTGCTCCTGCGCCTGAGCAGATTGTACGAGAAGAACCACACTCGTCTACCTCCTTAAGATGTTTTCAAAAATAGATGCTCTCTGTTTTCGTAAATAGGCGCGATAATAAAGCTCTTACCCCCCCCCAACTACTCAAAGGTAAGCTGTCATTGTTATGAGCTTACACCATGACCGCGCATGTCCACACCGTTCTGAGGTAGTAGATATTTTTTGAGAGAATAAAGTTTATCTAGTTGTCCATCAGCATTCGGACACAGGGTGCGCGTATATTTATACAACTTAGTGCGGAGAACAGAATATCAGCAAAATATCTACATCTACACATCAGAAAGCGCGACCCCACTTGTATCGATTTAACAAGTCGTTCGCAGCACTTTGATGTGAAAGTGAAAACCGATTTAGCAAGTGCAGCCCAACCGAACGCCCTCAGCAAAAATACAAAATATTAATTCAAAAGAAAATGCAACTCCAAACTGGACTATGGAGACGGATTGTGGACATGGCTCTGGCGCCAATTTCGCCTAAAAATTTGCGTTTGTCAGCGATTCTGATTGCGATTTATCAATTGGTGAGTCAAGTGCTCTACGAGGAGTGATTACGTTCGCCCCTAATTGGGTTACGTCTGGGGGTGATTTCCATGGAAAGTGTGATGCATTTGACTTTCTCGTTTTAGCTGATTGCCCACGTATTGTTGTTCATTGTGCTGTTGGGTTTGGCTCATGCTGAGCAAATGAAAACTATGCTGGCACTGGATATTGAGGACCAGAAGGAGTATGGCTTCTACGATTTGACTCCATTCCCGAATCAGATGCGTTTGAAGACTGCCTCCCAGTTGGTGTCGGTCACCGAGGTGCTTTTGTACATTTTGACCGCCATTTCATCGGTGTATCTTCTGAGTTGTTTGGCTCTGTTTGCGGGTGTCTTCAAGAATCGCTCGGAGCTGATACTTCCGTGGTTAATTGTTGAATTCATCTTCATCATAATGGCACTGGTTGCAATGTTTTGGTGTCAGGATGAGAAATTCGTTGGACTCATCGGTGGAAAGTTTCAGTATTGTAAGTATGAACTTTATGTGGTGGAACCAGAAAACACGTCTTTTTTTGATGCCTGGCAGTGTGTCTATGATTCATTCGTACACGTGTGGATACATACATATGTGGGGCTTAGTTACGAATGTTTATTGAGTTAGTAGCTCTTAGTGGTTTTTTATTTTATATGTTTAACTACAGTAAGTGGAGTAAGAACAGTTTTTTTTCGCGCAGTAAAGTGAAAAGCTTTTAAAGTCATTCAGTAGTTGTGCAGGACTTTGAATTACTAAAACCACTCCCATTTGACTTCCTTGTTCCGTGTGGTGCAGCCAGTTAAAGCACTTCCGTGCTTTGTTATGTTTAACTTTTCATAGCGCACTCTTTTCTTTGTCCTTCCAAGTCCCTTGTCCTTCTACTGCGCCTTGAATAATTGCGTCTCCCCTTTCTGAGTTTTTAACGTTCTGCCGACAATGATTCGTTGAATTATTCCCTTTGCTGTCGAATAGGGGACATTGGAAGAATTTGTGCTCGACAATTTCTAAGCAAAGTGGCTGTTTTCATATAGAAATTTCAGTCCATGGGTAGGATATGTCCATCTGCCTTTCTTGGAGGGATTCTAGGGTTGCCACCACTCACTTAGATATCGCGTTCTACTCTGCACTGCGATTTCACCCCCTCGAATTGTTTTTATTCGCTTTTTCTAAACCGCTGTTCATTCGATACGTTTGATTGGTAGCATATCGGTTGGAGCATTTTTTCGCATTAAGCAAATTGCATTGCTCGTGGTAGTGCGAAACACTTCCCTGAAGCACTCAGAAACAACTGGTCCATTTTTTTACCAGAAAGTAGGACCCACTTTTTACCCATATTACTGAGCAACTTGAGAAAGCGCTTCAATGATGAGGGCTTACAGTATCAGCACTCACCACATTAGCATCGAAGATCTGCTACGTGATCCCAGCAAACGCAAGACAATCAGAACGGAAATGGGCCGAAGTTTGGCACCTTCTCCACAAGCGTCCCAGAAAGTAGTGTCACTAAGCCTAGCACATTGATATGGTTAGCAAAAGTGAAATAGCCCGTTAAGATGCCAAAAAGTTTTCGGGAGTGTATAGTTTTTTCTGCTATGAAACAGCGTGAATTCCGCTGATTTGTTGCTGACGTTCGAAAGCATTCGTTTAGTCCGTCTGCTTCCTGAAGAGCCGTGTATTTGTAGGAAACTCAATTGTTAATGAAAGGCCTGACCGAAACCTCGGGAAGACCCAACGCAGGTTTAAGTTCTGAGAAATCATCCTCTGAGCCTTGTCTAGCAACCTTACCGGAAATCCTATTTCTGCAATCCCAGTGCGACCTGGGATGAAAGATCGGCACCTTTCAACGTGGGTGTTGGACTTCGCTAGGGGTGAGTTTTGGCACCTCGCCTTTTCATTGTGTACGAGTACATATATGGATTGAGTGTTACTGCGCAGCCACGGCGAGGAACAGTTCGAATTGGCAGACTTAAGGATAAGTCACCTGTTTTTCACTGATGACTTGGTCATCCTCGGGTCCACCCAGTGTGCACAAGATAGGTTCATAGCCGTTTGTGTTGAAGTTGGGATGAGGGTAAACGTGAAAAAATTAGAATCCCTGTTCAATACACTCTTCATGTAATTGGAGTCCCATTGAAACAGGTGGAAAAGTTTCAGTATCTCGGGCTCTTATTCACGAGTGATGGAAGGAGCAATACTAAGTTATTCTGTAGGATTAGTCAGGCTGGAACAATGTTGAGACAGCTTGGTCTATCGATTATCAGGAGGGCTGAACTTGGCATCGGAGTTAAGCTGTCGGTCTCTAATTCAGTGTTTGTTCCGACCCTCACCTATGGTCATGAGATTCGGGTAATGACCAAAAAAACAAGCTGCCGGAATGAGATTTCTGCGTTGTACTGCTGGGTTGACTCACCGAGATCGGGTTCGGAACACCAAAATACGCGAGGTACTCAATGTCGAACAACTACTTTCTCGAACTACTCTCTCGGAGAGGTCAATACTTCGATGGCACGGGCACGTTAAACGCATGTCCCCATCTCGGATTCCAAGACGTGCCATGGAATCCGTGGCATCAGGTAGGCGTCCGCTGGGTAGGCAAAGGATGAGATGATTGGACCCAGTCCGAAATCTAACCCCGACCCGTATGGGGATGGGCCCTGCTGATTTAGAGCCTATGGCGAAGGATCGCGAGATGTTGAGGGTCCATTTAAACACCCCAAATCCGCGACCCTCATAGTGGATAAGCGGACCATTGGAAAATGATGAGTATGTTGAAGTTTTTGTTTGAAAAACAGAGGCTTACTAGTGCTGCCGGTTTCCACAAAGACACCAGCACCAGACCTGTGACTGGTTTTGGAGTTATCGTTAAAGATTCGCCTAATGGGTAACACAACCGGCTCTCAGATTCTCTGGTTCCACCTTACAACCTGGCAGAGATTTGACAGAGTTTTTTTAGAATTTCTGTTTTTTTTATTTCAGTTACCATCTGCTGTGCATTCATAATGTTTGACAGCACAATTTGGTACATCATGCACTCCTTTTACCAGAGCCTTCGTCAGATGAACAAGCTAACTGAGATTGCAACAGTCGCTATACCTTGTCCACCCCCGGGTTCTGTAAGTACCCAAAGCATTTTCCACCTACCATACCCAAACAATAATTTTACAAATTTAATTTTCAGATTCCGTTTCATTTTCGACGCGAAAATATGTATCTGGGCAGTAATGGCTACAAGCACATCCTCTCCGAGGCTCCTGATGGAAATTATTAAACTGAAAACGTATCAACATATGTTTTCGGACAAATAGCGTTTTGTCGAACTTACATATAATTCTCCAGTTCCACGAATTTTCTTATTGTAGATAGATGGCAGTGCAAACTTGTAAAAAGAAAGTTTCTATAGAGTGAAGAACAGAAAAACAAAAAACAAAAAAATATTTTCATAAGAAAAGTACGTAATTTTTTAGGCTACGGATGCACTATACACAGGATGGGTCACAAAACTTGTCTAGTAAATCCCTCTTTCATCACATTCACCGCAATATAAACAATTAATTCAAGTTATGTATTTAAGGTCTGTTCATGTGCTTTTGTCGAGTAGTCAAAGAAAGAAATATTAGCGGCGCTTGTAATGTACATGAATCGACAATTTAAAATTATTTATCGAATTTTAGTTTTTGCGTGTATACTTTAAAATCAAATTTTTTTTCAAATTTTGGAAATGTGATATTGGAACTGCAATTTATTTAAAAAATTAATAATAATCGTTTGGTCTCGTCTTTCCTTTGGTTAAGTTCCAGTATAATCAAAAAAGTGCTTCTTAATATTTTAGAATAAGAATTAGGAATCTTTTTTAAACCTAAGTTACTTCTTTTGTGGGTGGAAAAAAATCGAAAACAATAATTAATAAAGAAATACATACATATATAGTATAAAAATTAGTAAAGTACAAAATTTAAATTGTTTTTACGTATATCGTTGAGAACGTAATCGGCAATCAAAGGTCCTTAACCGTCTAAACATAAAAAGGTGTAGCAAAGAGTGATTTTGGATCGTCTAGACATTGAACAATTATACACAGATATAGGTTATAATATTGACTCCCACTATACTGTTTCTGAAGGGAAATCTCTCTTGTTTCTTTCCTAGACATCGAGCAAGCATAAAATGAGGCACCACCTTCAATAAAACCGTCAAAAACATAAGCCTCTGTTTTAATTTTTTTTAAATAGGTAGACCTTCTCCGTGCTTAATGGAATATAATTCAAAATAGTGTAGATGCTGTGGAAATATAGACTTTCACAATAAAAGGCGGACCTCAGAGTGGTGTTCTGTACAAACTTAGGAGGACCCAGACAGCCAATTCGAAACCTGCTAACAGCGGTGAGCAAGTCGATCCTAATGTACGCGTCTCCGATATGGGCACCCGCGACGGATCGGAAGACGTACATGAAACGGATGAACTCGGTGAGAGTATGGTGTGCCTTTAGAATGATGTCAGCAGAAGCAATTAGCGTGATCTCCGGTCGAATGCCCATCGATCTTGAAATACAGTAGACGAAGTCATCACAAGCATGATGCAACAACTGCGCCTGGAGGAACGGGCAGCAAGAAGTGAGAAGCCTACAAATCCTGGAAACTAAAGAAATTGAAGGACCATAGTTTATTGCACACTAACACACGCACGCAACACACATATATATACACACCCAACTACAGACATATACCCAATCATATACACGAACCCATGACGAAATGCCTAGCGGCGGTACCGTGGGGATTAGGGCTTGGAGGCAGAGGTGGTTTTAGTTAGGGTTAAAGTCCTACACTTCGACTTTCGAAGCTTTCCACCTTTCTCACAAAAAAAAAAACCGTATCGGGTGTGCTACAATTCACACTTCCAAAATTAGTCTGCGAAGCAGTTCTGGGCAACAAGTTGTCTCCCAAAAATACTCAATAGAGCAACTAAGGCCATATGGATCCCTTTGGTAAACACCAAAAAGACAACCTTACGAGTATTTAGCGCATGTAAGTCTGCAGAACAATTCTCGACAATAAATTGTCTTGGAACACAGAAATACTATATTGAGCCACACGGCCTTGACTAGCGAAAATGAGGCCTTGAGCAAAAATCAATTATGAGGTCCTTTTATCGCGAATATAATAAAATCTCTGTATTTTCGATTTTATTGCTCCAATTAAATTACATAAAGTTCTCTCCTCTTGCTTTGCTCGCTCACAAATTGTTCTTCTAACTTTTGAAGTCCATTTTGAACATAGAATAGTCGCAGCACTGGCAACAACTAAGGCAATGTAGATCGACGGTCGAATCTGCAGTGAAAACTGGGTATGAGTAGAACGAGTTAACCTATGAGGAGGTTGCCCGACTGCATATGCAAGTATCATCCCTGCATTGAATATCACTACCTCCGCGAGAAAAGACGTCACATTCTGCCCTATGTCCTTGCCAGGGTTTCAAGATAATGATGAGTAAGTATAGACATTAAATTCGTCTTATTAATTTTTGAAGACCTCTCTGTAAACAACATTATTGGTTTCTGTTTCTGCTTGAAGGATGGTCAGACTGGCAGGTAAACTGACTCTGAGCACTATGGAAGACACACCACCCACCAGTTCCATCCCAGCCAATTTCAAAGTCTCTCCCTGCATCTTATTGAGGACGATGGGGTGGCACACCGGGAAATTGCAGACGTTTAAACTCAAGGTAGTAGATGGGATCAGAGAAATTCGGGGTTGACGGTGAAGATGGTTTCTCCCTGATTGACGAATGTGAATATCTTGACTTCGATTACGTTTTTGTACAGAGTCTTCATCTGAAGCCTGAAGCCATTGCACAGTTGGAGGATTAAGAGCTGCAACTTTGGGGTTAAGGGCATGAGGTGGTATACCTGGTGGACCGAGAGTGTGCAAGAACTCTGCAAGGTAATGTAAATACAGCATCGTCGACTTTCATTATCGAGTCCACAGATTTTTTTATACTCAGTTAGTAGCTTTTCCAGTAGAGAGTGCTTGATGTTGTTGCCTGAGTTGCCTGTTGGCCTAATAATAGCACCTTTCTTCAGCTATGAAGCGAAATCCACTCTGACTTGATGAGGTAGGTAGGTAGAGTGGCGGTTCCTGAGAGAACCCAATTAGCGCTAAGGTCCTCCACTTTATTACCACGAAAATCGTTCAAACCTATTTGTGTGTGAGAGTTGATTGGTTGTGTTGGGATGATGTGGTTAAATCCAACCAGTGGAGTTCAGGTACAGGTTTAGTTCTCCAACCCTTTTTTCAGTTACATATATCGCCCAGGACCAATTAATAAGTTAGAAAACTTCTCCGCCCTTAAGTCACGTTGAAGAACAACACGCATATTAACTCTCCAGTACAGGACTTTGACATGAGGCGATGATATGGATGACTTGAGGCCTTGACTTCATCTGCATGTGTTCCTAGTAGTGGCAAGGTCTGTTTAAAGTCAAAACCCGAACTTTACCCATAAATTGGCTTCTTGAGTCTTGCAAGCACTAAGGGAGTATTTCGTCAATCTCGAATGCTCTCTGAAGGCAAATGAGTTAATTTCCATTTAATTTTCTGTTTGTCAATGATCCTGTCGATTGTATCGGTCTATAGCCCAGACTGCCTGAATTCAGACATATTTTAGAAGAGCCTCCAGCGTGTCATCATAAGATTCCGTCCAGTCACCATTAAAGCTTTTCATAGAAGACGCATGCAGAGCATCTTCGGCAAGGAACCTTCTCAGACAAGCCGTTTCTGTAGTTGATTTTCTAGAGCCACAAATCCGTTCCAAAATAGAATTAATCTTTGTATTTAGCAACTGTTCTCAGAAAAATGTAAATACACATTCCTTTATAGAGAATTAGACCGCCCCTCAGACCGAGAGGAGTAGAATGATGTTAATGGAAACTCTGTGCCAGCTCTCCAGATGAAGCGGACTATAGACGCTCAGTTGAGGTCACCACAGATAGTGGTGGAAACACATCGTGCATTCGCAGACCAACCACATATGCATTCATGCTTATACCAGTCTTACGATAGAAGACCATAGATCGTTGTAAAAATTATTTTTTTCAATTTTCAATGCTTAGAATTTTGAGTATAATTTTCGTCCCCCATCATCGGTGATTTATTATTCTTGCAGCCTTTTAGGCGGATATCGGTTTGAACATTGAATAACGTACTTCGACATTTGTAGTGATTTGACTAGAATTCGATGTCAGAGAGAATGAGACAGACATATAGTACTCAACACTTGTTCCCATTAAATGGCAAAATTCGATTTAATTTTACTCAATGCATCCAAATGTGGTGTATACCAGTTTTATGATTACGTAAGGGATGCAAATTGATTTCGTTATAAATAAATTTTAGTTTCATTGCAAGTTAGTGGGAAATGCAAATTTGATAAAAGAGATATGACAAAAAGTTGACAAGTGGTTCCATGGTGTAATGGTTAGCACTCTGGACTCTGAATCCAGCGATCCGAGTTCAAATCTCGGTGGAACCTTCCGGACAAGTCTCCACTTTTTTTGTTTTGTTGTATATTTTCAATTCATATAGTTAATCGATGAAATTTGTTCATCGAAATGGTGCCCTTCCATGTAAGATTCAACGAGAATATTCTAATTCAAACACTCAAATAGAAGAACTTAACGTGTGTACATGTATGACCCTAGGCTGGTCGGCGTCGCCGTGTCGGAGGCCATAAATAGAGAATCCAGTTTTCAAAGGCAGACATTTTATCTTTAAAAACCCCCTTTTAGCTAGTGTCTGAGTGTTGCTTGATTCAAGGTTAGAACTTCCTCTTGGTAGCGGCTATTAACATTCTTATTTCCATTTTGGCTTGTGTTTATGGGTTAACATATCTTTTCTGGTGTTTATTGCCGACCTAGTTCAAGTCGATTAATGTTTCTCTACCTAGTGCTGGGCCAGTGTGTCCATATCTTCAGCTGTTCATATTCCCTACGTCCGTCCAATGAAGTACACTTGTAAGCCTCACAGCACTATTATTACTATTGGAAGGCAGTTGAACTACTGTAGCACTGCTGTCTCTCGGAGAGTGAACATGCTTACTCCGGAGATTGTCTGGAATTTCATAAACTTCTCCGGGTTCAATGCAGCAAGTGCGGTTAGTCAGGCAAGTTTGTTCGTAGGGCTTTACCTTTCATACATGTGACAGCGCTGAAATACTTTGAAAATATGATGAGAGGATGCATTACTCTGTAGGCATCGTCTGCAGAAATGCCACTCAAGCCACCGATTAGAGTTTTAAGATGGTCCTGCTTGGATTCAAAAGAAACTTAGATTTCTTGTGGGATAGAACAGGGAGAACATATTTTGCCCTGAAGCTTCCGTTCAGTTTGAAGTTTAGCAGTGTCTGTTCCCTCTGAAAGCAGTTAGCTAAGGGCCGGGCTAACTCAAGAGGCTTGTTGGTTAAGGCCCAGGTTCACCCCGAACTGTAGCGCCGCCTAAGTAAGTAAGTGTCTGTTCCCTCGAAAGAATTGTGAAAATTCCTTTGCTTACTCCACAAAATAACTCTCGACCAGTGAAGCAGGTTGATATAACAATTGTGGCTGTAACGTCTGTTATCAAGACTAAATTTTCCAATAACAGCCTGAAATGCTCACATATCCTCTCAGAGAAGAAATATGACGATACTAAGTTCTATGAACTCCTGAAAAAAACATACTAGTAGTGCGACAGCTATGACGCTAAAACTAATCGTCTTTCCGCGATGGGAAACATTGTCGTAACTACAGTTCCGCATCTTGATTAATCAAACGTCAACTATGATAGATTCACCACATTGTGATCGACGTAAGGCACACCTCCAGTTTGTAAATATAATGGATTTTTGGAACACTACTTTCTTGAAACCAACTAACCGAATGCGGACCCTGTAAAGACAATCCAATACAGTGAGAAAGTTTAACCCGAGCTTTTTTCGATCGAATTTCTATCAAGAGGTTCTTCGCCGCCAGCGTTTACTGTGAAAATAGTATGGTATCGTATGGCTTATGAGGGTAAGCGGAAGGCTCCTTACCTAGGCCTCAGTCGGGCCCGTTGTTTCCCCCTCTTTGATTCGTCGGAACTGCAGGGATAGGTTTGGGACGTTTGTTGGGAGGGATAGAGGGAAAGGTGGAAGCAATTATGGAGTTGTCACTATTGTAAGTGTGGTCTGGCGAATCTTCCTGTTTCTTTGGTGAAGGCCAGGATGCCGCCGATTCTTTTGTCCTTGAGATATTTCAGATCCGGTTTCCACATGGACCCCAGGGTCTTCTGTCGCATTCTCGCTAGGACTGGATAGTGGCATAGGAAGTGTTTGAGGTATTTTTCTGCTGTGTTTGTCGAGGTTAATGTGTTCTATGATGAGTACCACCATCAGCCTCAACTGCTCTCTGCTTGAACCTGAAGCCTTCCTGTCGAGCAGATTGCTTGGTTTACTTACGAGTTATCTAGCCACTTTGGCACGCGCGCCGGGATCCTCGAAATCCCTTTGCATCCTCTTGTTGGTTTTTAGCGGTTCGTTCTATCGCGTGACAATACTGACGTGAGATTTTTGATGCGCTAGATTTCTTCGACCATGACAACGAAATCTAGTCACATGTAGATAAACAGGTACCATACAGAGCGGCGCTGCATAAAAAAACGAAATGTGCTCGTAGGGGAACTCTGATTCATTTGCAAAAAATTGTAGGACGATAGCATGTAAGATTGTTGCCTGATTTGCCAACTATAAAGATCGCCTTTAAGATCTTATCTGCCCGATTGTGTGTAATATAATACCAGTGCGACTTAATGCCGGGAAAAGCCAACACCGAATAAATATTTACACTACGACTGACCTTGGAGAAAACCCAGGAATTCCAAATCAATTCCCATCCCTTTTTCATCGATTTTAAGCACTCTCACGGAAGGTTCTATAGAGGCAAGCTATACAGAGCAATGTCTATTTTTGGCGTCCCTATCAAACTCGCTCCATTTTGCAGAATGACCAGTGGATAAACCCCTCGCCTAGCCCATAACAAAGTACATGCTCTCATGGATAAAACCGTCACTTTCGAAGTAGTTTGGTATTTCGTCTACCTAATTTAGTTATTAGGAAGAACAACTCTTCCCAATCACTGTTTCCTTTGTATAAATAAACATATAGCTCTCCAAGTGATTATCTCAGTCCTGCTCTATGAAGCAAAGGTATAGAATTTGTCATGGGTACCAATCTTGGTTGTTTGAAGACAAAACTCCTTCAAGTGGTCCCATCTGCAGAGACGGTGAGTGAAGTTGAAGATACTTACAATCTCTATCTGTAGCGACATCAACTTGTTCAAAAGATTCCAAGTGATTTGCCTAAGATGGCTGCGACATGTAGAGCTGATGAACACTAGTTCTCTGGCCCGCAAACAACCTGGGCGCGACGTTCAATGGGGCATCAACCAATATTGGCTCACGAAGCTGGAGGTAACGAGGCAAGTTAGCTTGGGATCCTTGTTGATTGAGACCCAGGTTGGTACCTACTGGACCCTAGCGCCGTCATAAAAAAAGAAGGCAATAGAAAAGGTTTTAAATATTTACTTCGAATTTCTCCAGGATAAGAGACAATAATGGCGCACTGCATATGGGCAATGTATTGGTCAAAACATTACCATGGACAGTTAAAAATTAGAGGAACTGAGTCTAGGAACATGTATTAGGATCTTTAGTCAATTCTAGCAACGACATAAGCGCAGATATTATATGTGTCATTTGTATCCTAAGAGAAACAGAGTTTTAATTTTCCGAAGTGGAAATCTAAGGAATAAGGGATATAGAACTGATAAATAAGGTATAAGGGATATCTAAGGAATAAGGGATAAGTAAGGTATAAGGGATATCTAAGGGATAAATAAGGTATAAGGGATATCTAGGGAATAAGGGATATCTAAGGGATAAATAAGGTATAAGGGATATCTAAGGAATAAGGGATATCTAAGGGATAAATAAGGCATAAGGGATATCTAAGGAATAAGGGATATCTAAGGGATAAATAAGGCATAAGGGATATCTAAGGAATAAGGGATATCTAAGGGATAAATAAGGCATAAGGGATATCTAAGGGATATCTAAGGAATAAGGGATATCTAAGGGATAAATAAGGCATAAGGGATATCTAAGGAATAAGTGATATCTAAGGGATAAATAAGGCATAAGGGATATCTAAGGAATAAGGGATATCTAAGGGATAAATAAGGTATAAGGGATATCTAAGGAATAAGGGATATCTAAGGAATAAGGGACATATAAGGGATAAATAAGGTATAAGGGATATCTAAGGAATGAGGGATATCTAAGGAATAAGGGATATCTAAGGGATAAATAAGGCATAAGGGATATCTAAGGAATAAGGGATATCTAAGGAATAAATAAGGCATAAGGCATATCTAAGGAATAAGGGGTATCTAAGGGATAAATAAGGCATAAGGGATATCTAAGGAATAAGGGATATCTAAGGAATAAGGGATATCTAAGGAATAAGGGATATCTAAGGGATAAATCAGGTATAAGGGATATCTAAGGAATAAGGGATATATAAGGGATAAATAAGGTATAAGGGATATCTAAGGAATAAGGTAAATCTAAGGAATAAGGGATATCTAAAGGATAAATAAGGTATAAGGGATATCTAAGGAATAAGGGATATCTAAGGGATAAATCAGGTATAAGAGATATCTAAGGAATAAGGGATATCTAAGGGATAAATAAGGCATAAGGGATATCTAAGGAATAAGGGATATCTAAGGGATAAATAAGGCATAAGGGATATCTAAGGGATAAATAAGGTATAAGGGATATCTAAGGAATAAGGGATATCTAAGGGATAAATAAGGCATAAGGGATATCTAAGGAATAAGGGATATCTAAGGGATAAATAAGGCATAAGGGATATCTAAGGAATAAGGGATATCTAAGGGATAAATAAGGCATAAGGGATATCTAAGGGATAAATAAGGTATAAGGGATATCTAAGGAATAAGGGATATCTAAGGAATAAGGGATATATAAGGGATAAATAAGGTATAAGGGATATCTAAGGAATAAATAAGGAATAAGGGATATCTAAGGGATAAATAAGGCATAAGGGATATCTAAGGGATAAATAAGGTATAAGGAATAAATAAGGCATAAGGGATATCTAAGGAATAATGGATATATAAGGGATAAATAAGGCATAAGGGATATCTAAGGAATAAGGGATATCTAAGGAATAAATAAGGCATAAGGGATATCTAAGGAATAACTGATATATAAGGGATAAATAAGGTATAAGGGATATCTAAGGAATAAGGGATATCTAAGGAATAAGGGATAAATAAGGTATAAGGGATATCTAAGGAATAAATAAGGAATAAGGGATATCTAAGGGATAAATAAGGCATAAGGGATATCTAAGGAATAAGGGATATCTAAGGAATAAGGGATATCTAAGGAATAAATAAGGCATAAGGGATATCTAAGGAATAAGGGATATATAAGGGATAAATAAGGTATAAGGGATATCTAAGGAATAAGGAATATCTAAGGGATAAATAAGGTATAAGGGATATCTAAGGAATAAGGGATATCTAAGGAATAAGGGATATCTAAGGAATAAGGGACATATAAGGGATAAATAAGGTATAAGGGATATCTAAGGAATGAGGGATATCTAAGGAATAAGGGATATCTAAGGGATAAATAAGGCATAAGGGATATCTAAGGAATAAGGGATATCTAAGGAATAAATAAGGCATAAGGGATATCTAAGGAATAAGGGATATATAAGGGATAAATAAGGTATAAGGGATATCTAAGGAATGAGGGATATCTAAGGAATAAGGGATATCTAAGGGATAAATAAGGCATAAGGGATATCTAAGGAATAAATAAGGCATAAGGGATATCTAAGGAATAAGGGATATATAAGGGATAAATAAGGTATAAGGGATATCTAAGGAATAAGGAATATCTAAGGGATAAATAAGGTATAAGGGATATCTAAGGAATAAGGGATATATAAGGGATAAATAAGGTATAAGGGATATCTAAGGAATAAGGGATATCTAAGGAATAAGGGATATATAAGGGATAAATAAGGTATAAGGGATATCTAAGGGATAAATAAGGTATAAGGGATATCTAAGGAATAAGGGATATATAAGGGATATCTAAGGAATGAGGGATATCTAAGGAATAAGGGATATCTAAGGAATAAGGGATATCTAAGGGATAAATAAGGCATAAGGGATATCTAAGGAATAAGGGATATCTAAGGGATAAATAAGGTATAAGGGATATCTAAGGAATAAGGGATATCTAAGGAATAAGGGATATCTAAGGAATAAGGGATATATAGGGGATAAATAAGGTATAAGGGATATCTAAGGAATAAGGGATATCTAAGGAATAAGGAATATCTAAGGGATAAATAACTCATAAGGGATATCTAAGGAATAAGGGAGATCTAAGGGATAAATAAGGTATAAGGGATATCTAAGGAATAAGGGATATCTAAGGGATAAATAAGGTATAAGGGATATCTAAGGAATAAGGGATATCTAAGGGATAAATAAGGTATAAGGGATATCTAAGGAATAAGGGATATCTAAGGGATAAATAAGGCATAAGGGATATCTCAGCAATAAGGGATATATAAGGGATATCTAAGGAATAAGGGATATCTAAGGGATAAATAAGGCATAAGGGATATCTCAGCAATAAGGGATATATAAGGGATATCTAAGGTATAAGGGATATCTAAGGAATAAGGGATATCTAAGGAATAAGGGATATCTAAGAGATAAATAAGGTATAAGGGATATCTAATTAATAAGGGATATCTAAGGAATAAGGGATATCTAAGGAATAAGGGATATCTAAGGGATAAATAAGGTATAAGGGATATCTAAGGAATAAGGGATATCTAAGGAATAAGGGATATCTAAGGGATAAATAAGGTATAAGGGATATCTAGGGAATAAGGGATAAACAAGGTATAAGGGATATCTAAGGGATATCTAAGGAATAAGGGATATCTAAGGAATAAGGGATATCTAAGGAATAAGGGATATCTAAGGGATAAATAAGGTATAAGGGATATCTAGGGAATAAGGGATAAATAAGGTATAAGGGATATCTAAGGGATAAATAAGGTATAAGGGATATCTAAGGAATAAGGTAAATCTAAGGAATAAGGGATATCTAAGGGATAAATAAGGTATAAGGGATATCTAGGGAATAAGGGATAAATAAGGTATAAGGGATATCTAAGGGATAAATAAGGTATAAGGGATATCTCAGCAATAAGGGACATTGTAAACCAATTGTTTTGGTCCTTTTTTAATGACCTAACCCTTTTTCATCATTTTATTGCTGCAAACCATAAAAAAACGATTTTCCAAACGAAATACACGAACACGATCACTAAACATACCAAAGAACACTAAACGTACGGTAAGTTAAGTGTATTGCGTTCGGTATTCGGTTTGTGTTCGCGTACACAAACTCTATCGGGCGAGGTAGAGTTTGTGTAGGAAGAACAGAACACTATCGTAGTGTTTTTTCATCCCTCATCGCGTTCGCTACGTAATGAATATCGTTTGTGTACGCGTACACAAACTTTATGAGAGGACGTAGTGTTTGTGTTCCTTTTAAGGTACGGTACGTTCTGTGTACGGTTTTTTTTCGAACTCTGAAGAGAAACATTGCAAACATTTTAAACCTGCAAAAGAAAAAAAAAATTTATGTAGCGACCCTGCCAGGAGTCGAACCTGGAATCTTCTGATCCGTAGTCAGACGCGTTATCCATTGCGCCACAGGGCCCACGTTATTTCATTTTTCAAAAACCAATATAATGCTTTCCAACTCTTTTTTCAATTGAATATCTTCGGCGAGAAGGAAAAACAGCATAAGTCGACTTATGTATGTTAAAATTGATACCGCTTCGAGTCTGTCATAATTCTTTTCGTTTCATTGTCTCTTTATATCATCTTCATTTCTGTCTCAAATATTTTGTCAAATTTTTTTGTAAACTCATGGCAAACCTCAAAACTGCCTTTTAATTACCGAAACTCTTCCCGAACTGTTGTATTTCTTGATAAAACCACTCTTCTGCCATCTTGAGTAAATGGATTCCTTTACATAACGTAATTAGCAATGAAGGTGTCAACTGTCGTTGAAATGTTTTTGTTTTCTGACCCGTTCTGTGCTTATAAATCTTCGCTAAATATACAGTCAGGGCATGAAATACCTACGATGTTTTCAAGACACCTACATATGTATAAAAAGGGGATACCCGAGATGCGCCAAGGACTAGATTCTTGTAAAAATGTATGTTGTACGTCTTATATTTTTCGCATGCATGGAAATGACCCACAATTTATTGCCGACTCCGAACGCCGAATTGAGAAGCTTTTTCATGACGAATTGTACTCTCGGAGGTTTGCCATACCCCGACGAGAGGTGATGCCGTAAAAACTGTTCAGTGGATATTGCTGGGACATGAACCTATGAATTGTCTTAACCGTGGGGTTTCCTTATGAATTTTATCACTGACACCTGCAGACCTTGAAATTCTTGGTAAACTTCAATGCTCTAGGACTTCATTAAATATCATGGGTTAGTGACTTAACTCCTGTCAGAGCCAAAATTACCCCTTTACAGTGGCTTTGCATTAACGTATGCTTTTGTAACTGCCGATTTCTTAAACCCGACGTTTGTACTTACCCAAATCCTTGAGGTTGGGATTTTTTTTTTAATTTGCAAATAATTTGGATGTACAATAAGATATTTCCATTCGTCGACAGTAAAATTCGTTTCTCCATTTGTTTGATCTCCGTTATTGCTTTTTCCTCAACTTTAATTTATTGTTCCGTGTCTTTCTCCATTGGGGGTATTGCTCCCTTTTCTGGATTAATTATTTTCACTCTGCTTGACTGTTTTTTTTTTCTTTCTTAATTCTTTCCAGTAAAAGGGGTAAACACTTTGAAATAAATAAGGAAATTAAAAAGCGGTACCGCGTCACAGATCCAATAAAACTCAATTTAAGAAAATCCTACCTATTCGACTTAGCCATATCCAAAGTGAACAAGAAAACTTGAAAACATTTTTTTTCCCTCACCCCAGAGGAAAAGTTTAAATCATTTAAGCAATTAGCTTTTAAAATTTTTTACTAATCCCAAGACAAACAGATTTTTGCTACACAGATTTAACTTGGCCGCCAAATGTTCGTCTTTCTTATTAATTGCTTTTTTTTCAACCTCGGAAAGTGACCCTAAACTGTCAAAAACAAGTGCACATAATCCCAAAGGGTGGAAAACTAATCATTTATGAGTTACGAGACCACTACCAAGAGGGCAGAGGAAACCCTCAACGGGTACGAAGGTTGCGGCTTAAACGATTAATTAGTTGCTATGCATTTAAAATCTGCGGTTTTCGTAAGGCACATGTCCCTTTTCAAATATTTTTTGCTAAATTTATATTCACATTGCATATATCACATGGATGAAGGAATGACCTTATTTAAGAACATGGTTTCCTTCCTAATTATTCAAACACGTGTTGCTGAATGTCGTGCAGTTTTAATTTTGTATGCCCTTCAGGATTAGTTTCAGGATTAGTTTCATTTCCTTTTCCTATATTTTTGCACTAATGTGAGTTCACTTAATTATTCTGAATACTTTTGGTGTCTTTTTCTGAGCACCGGACCTCTCAGCACAGAGATTAGAAAAGCAACCTGAGTTCTTCTAGGTGACTTCAAATAAGTCGGCACACCGGCTTTACCTACTTATAAATTGTACATGGAAAACTAAGCACTTTGCAGGAGAGGAGAAACAAGAGATCAGAGAGATCAAACTACCATAGAAGGAATGTCTTATGGAATGTCGGTGCTTCCATATTTCCGGCAGTATTTCGGTTGATGAGGGAGAAAGCACTCGACCTCATCACACTTAGGTCCTTGTGGAGCCATTGTGATGTCCATGGCGGTTGATCCCGGCTCCTACCGGGCTTCTACCTTACTGCTCGTTGTTGACTTGGGTCGTGATATTCAGAGAAGTTTGGAAAGATAGTTTTTTGGAACATCAGATAGTTCTTGTATACCCTGGTAGTAATGTCTTCTTGGTTCTGTTCTGTTTCTCAAGTGACATGGGCTTGGGCAGTGGCAAAGGAATGGAGGAGTATCCTCTTGAATCTCTTCGTCACCGCAACCCCTACATACATTGTCATCGTTGAGTTTAAATTTCATTGAAAGAAGTGGTTTCTTAGAAGGTTGTGGCCGGTGAGTGCACCCAACAACATTGACACCGACTTCCTGTCATGTTTCAAAAGCTTGTTGGTTCCGGCTATGTCGTACTTTGGCCAACGTTCCCTCGATATATCACAGGTGGAAAGCGACATCCACCTCCTGTTAACTGTCGTCAGGATCCTACATTCCACTCGCTCTCTAAGATTACAGTGTGGGGGCTTAATCCATTGCAGTGCTCGATTTTGGTCCATTGTAGACCCTGTTCTTGCAAGCTCGTCGGCCATCTCGTTTCCGGCTATGTCCCTGCGATCAGGAATGCAGCAGAGTTTAAAACTGTGCTGCTGCCAAGAACCTTAAGCTCTTCGCGAAAGCGTTGAACTAGCTTAGTCGTTATTTGAGTAGCAGAAATAGCCGCCTGACTGTCAATGAAAATGAATTGATACCATACTGGCTGCCTCTGTCACTGGCAGGACCTCCGCTTCAAAGACATTGCTGTGATCAGAGAGTCTGATTGTATATTCAGTTATTTCAGGCAGTAACTAGAGTAGGTAGTGGCTATGATCATTTTGGTAAGGATGGTTCTGCTCTGGATCATATTGCGTTGACTAAACCAACACATCGCGGGTCCTTATAGATCAAAATATCGAGTATAGATCTTTGCTGCGGCTGCTTTTTGTCAACTTCGACAAGACTTTCGATAGCGTAAATATAAATTCCAGTCGGATGGCCTCGTGCCAGAACGGTATTTCTGTAAAAGTAATGTTTTCAGCGCTAAAATCCGTACTTCTTCATGGGTAAGATACATAGAAAGTATACCGCCATTACTCTTAAGCTTCCTAAATAGATGTCTACGTGGGCATTATACTAAGAATTTTCTGACTTAACCGCATCTGGAACAAACAGAAAGTATCTGGCAATTGATCGGATACACCTAGTCAAGCAAACATGCCGCAAAATAGTTGAAAAGGAGTCGACCTCTCTTGGGACGAACTGGATGAAGCCGAAATACATTGCTAAAATCTACACGGGCGTTCTTGACGCCTTCTGTCCCATGCAGGGTGAAAAAACAAGTAAGCATGACAACAGTGTTTGTGAATTATCTCTCAATTTTTTCTTTTCTTCTCCCTGGCACTTTGAACTACACACCATTGTACTCCATTAAAAGCGTCATAGCCTCTAAAAGAATTGATCAAATTAGGCTAGGTCAGGTAGATGGGTTGTCGAGGGAAGAGAGAGCCCTCTGCCCCACACTCAGGTCAGTAGAGGCCTGTGATGCCTATTTTTGGGGGAAAGGAACCCCTTGCTCGTAGCGCAATAGCCATAGAACTCTTCTACTCCGAACCATATTGAAGCCTGAATAAACCTCAAGATGTCCCTGATAGGTACGTCGTTATCTTGGAAAAGGTGCCTTCCAAAGGATTTATGTCTGAGGTGCTAAAGACCTGGACAGTGGCAAAAGAAGTTGGTTGTGTCCTCATTAACTTTCTCTTCTCCGCAGCATCTAGAAAGGCCGTCCTCACTTAGCAGTACCTTTTTCATGTGGTAACGCAAAGTGTGTTGGCCTTTAATTACTCCTACAAGGATGGAAAGGATTTTCTTGTCCTTCTGCGGAGAGTATTAGTTCTGAGACCGCTGTATCTTGGCCATAGTTTCCCAGTTATTTTACAGGAGTCCAAACAGCTCCATCTTTCATTCGCTTCCGCTAGAATCCTGGGCCATGTGTCATGTTTGTGTTTACATGGCGGGAATTTCACTGACTGATCAGCCTGTTCTAGGTCTAGCGCAGATCCTTCATTCCGCAATTCATGACCCTTCTCATTCCCTGGTATGTCCCTATCTCCAGGAACCCAGCATAGTCTTACCTCATGCTGTGTGGCAAGAGCACTAAGCACTTCTCGACAGCACTTCCAAAGCTTCAATTTGATTTTAATAGCAGAAATCGCTTTTAGTGCAGTCTGGTTGTCGATGATATTATCACGTGACATTACCTTCATCGCATTCTCACGGGCAATTATCATTGCTAGGACCTTCGCCTGGAAAATTCTGCTATTGTCTAGGAGTCTAACTGATTTAAAGAGGCCAAATTTGTCTGAAAATAAACCTGGGCCAAGGCCAATGACCATTTTGAACCCATCAGTATTGATGGCTTTGGTTCGCGTGCTTGGTATTGTTCCACTTGTCCATTCTTCTCTGCTTTGGAATGAGCAAGAGAATGGTCTTTTGAAGTCTAGGTAGGGCTCTGTATAATCAGTGGTTGCTACATTGCCAATGCATTTACTTACGATCATCGCTGCTAAGCATCAAAACGATTTCTGTGCAGTTAGGACAATCATTTTCAAGAGTCTATGTCGTCAGAGGTTATCCGAAGGCGAAATTTTTTCCTTTGACCCACGCCCATCAGCCAGTTGTTGAACATGGGGACCATGAGAAAACTGAAGAGGATAAGAATTGTCTTCGTCAACCCACAAACACAACCTAACATCACTCTGCCATCACCTATCAAAATTTATGTGGAAAGTCAAGCGGCCATAAAAACTTTGCAGTAAGAATCAAAGCTTGTATAGTTTTGCATTTAAAGTCTTAATGATATACCGGACGAACTTGCTAGGAAGAGTGCAGATCTATGTAGATTCTGCGTGCATCCTGCCGATTGCAAAGACACCGGTCAGAACTCATAATAGAAAAACAGGCGAGAAAAACTTGATCAGGGCTAATATACGATGCGTTGAACCCACGCTGAATGACTTGGGTTACCCTGCAATGAGTACTGCAAGCTGCAGAAACAAAGGGGAACTAGAATCCTTCCGACACCTATTGTGCAAATGTCCCACACTAGCAACCAGAAGACTGAGTACTCTGAGTAGTAACATCTTGTTCTTCTAGGAAACCCCTAATATTCCGATCCCTTTCTGTGTGGTTTTCAAACAAGCCAACTCCACCCCTTGGTCAGAGTACCATCAGTAAACTTTCTATGTGTACAATGGACTTTTTTGACTTACCAACCACCCCGGTTCTCACTTCAGATGGAAGTTCCCTAGAGGTCACGATGGGCTCATTTCTATGTCCAGGGTCCTGTCAAACATTGCCTATTAACTAACCTAAGCTAAAACACACCCCAATCATGCTAAATACATTTATTTTCATTTCAAATTCAAAAAATACAAAAAAAATTGTTCAACTCATCTTCAATGAGTCATCATGCTCATATCGGTTCCATTCATCATAGAACCCATTCCATCCATTGTCATGTTTCCCTTTGGCTTACCGTCGGGGATACTAATTTGGAACTGCAACAACACCACTAAATAAGTCACCATGGTCGTCAATAGCTAACAAAACCAAACAAAAATATATTAGGACACTCCCATCATACTCGTAAACCATGCGTCCCACTTACCCCTTTAAACAGGTTCCTATTGACATCAAAGAAACCACCACAATTGATGTTTGACGGATTCATTTCTGTTGCTCGTAGGAACATATTAATCTCTGTCTGTGCATCCGAATTCATCCAATTCAACTCAACCATGAGAAGCTTCTTCTGGAAATTGGTTCTCACATTATGTGAAGCATAATGGGCTTCATCACAAATGAAGAACAACAAGCAGATACTCCATAACGCGGTTATGGCCAAACCGATATCCTTTGTGCCAAATCCTTCGGACAACTGCGACATAAGTCCATAAATGGACAAAGTGATAATGAAAAACAGATAGAGATTCAGAAATGTAAATGTGTAACAGGTGGCGGTTCCAGTGTCCCTTGTCAGTTTACTTAGCCGAAGCCACAAAGCTCGATAGTCCGCTACCATAGCTGCAGGTCCAATGTGACGAAGTGCCTGCAAAAGAGTTGTCATTAACCGGTGAATAAAAGTTATTGGGGGATGCAAACCTTCTGGAAACGTTCCGCTAATATGTTGGCCGTGTCACTTAGTGACTCGCAAGATAAATACCACCAAGCTCCAAGCATGGTCGTAAGATTGTCCAGAATGCAATATGGAATTACCTGTGGATTGGAATTGGAAAGCAGATATGAGTCCTGAGGCGATCCAGAGATAATCAAAAATTATAAGTGTGTCAGATGACACAGCTATCATGGTGGTGACCAAACTGAGTTGGTGCACGACTGCAAGGAAGCTGTCCGGATGGTTTCAGATTGGCTAACATTCACGGGTCTACAGAAGAAAAAACGGAAGTACTACTCATCTGCAGAATGAAAGTCATGGAAATTATTACCGCCGGCGATTACGATGTGACCTCCAAGAGGTTAATAGGCAGTTTGAGTCATGATAGGCGTAGATTCAAACATGAGAGGAATCAACATTGTAGGTTTTGTCACTAGAGAACGTCGATGAGATCTTCTTCACGTGCCCACAAATCCATACCAAAGAAGCTGACAGTTTCACTATTTAGGGCTAATTCAAGACAGAAAGCTGCATTGGACAGAAAATATTGTCGATTGTGCTAAGAAATCTGTAGCAATTCTCTCTTCGGGCTCTCATGGGGCTTTCAGGCTGAAGTCACAGCTGTACATTAGGTCACCACATGACTGAAGGTTAACCGAATATTGCGATACATATCGCCATTTAAGTTGCAATCAGATGACTTGTATCGAACACAATAAAGTTTAGGCTATGACTGACTGACGCGTGTCTCTGAACGAGATCGCTAAACAGTGGTTCATCAAACTGTCCTGCGTCCAAGATTGCAACGACATCCCTAGGAACTGTGTGGCTGGCGAACCAGGCAAATACTTATACGAGGTATCTCGATCAGGTCAAAGCGCACGTGCTAAGCACCCAGCTTACATCAATGCTCTGTCGAAAATAAATTATAGACGATTACACCTTGATCGCTTACATAACGCTACTATTTGGCACCTCTCTAGAGTACAACTCCAAACTATCGAAGGGACATATTCCAGGGTAAACTTCGTCAATACGTGACACTGGAAAATATGTCTTACTACTGTTTTAGCTTCACAGGATTTCGAAGATCACTGGCCCAACCTCTCGACCGGTTCACTCTAAAGATTTTAGATTCAAGCAGAGACCTGAGGCTTTTGATGGGACTACTCACAGGGCACAGTAACCTCAACCAAAAAATGCATAGATTGGGGTCCACTGACGCGGAGATCTGTACAAACTGCAAGGAAAAATAAGGGAACCTCGAACACTTGCTATACCATTCCCAAGCCTTAGAGAGAACGCAACAGAAGACCCTGAAGTGTATAAGGATACCGGATCTGAAGCTGCTCATGGATAAAATCAGTGACATCCTGGTTTTCACGAAGATTCGCCAGATCACACCCTAAATCTCCTCGAACACATGTCCGGATTATTTCTGCAGCTCTGACAAATATAAGTGGGGAACACAAAGGGGTCAACTGAGGCCTAAGTAGAAAGCATCGTGCTCAACCTTATATTGGTTGGTTGGTTTAAGAGAGTGAAGTTCGGAAGAAGCTCGTCACGTAGGGCGCTATTTGGACCCAGTGTATTCCCTTCTGTAGCATCTGTTGGAAAAGAAATTGGGTAAGGGGAGGATTTTAGGTTAGCGGATAGAGAGTGGGGAGAGAGCGAACTCCAATATTTTCTCGAAACCCCTCTAGGGTGGGACAATAGTAAAGGAAGTATTCGAGGCTACATACCACACTTGCAAATTTGACTTCACTCGGTTGCAGAGGCGGGGATGGTGGTTCTGCGAAGACCAACGAAAATGCAATGGAGGTGGTTTATAAATCCACACGCTACTGTCAGGAATGGAGTCGCAGTGTCTATTAAAATTCGAAACATGTACGTTCATCGTTAAAAAATGTCCTTGAAAACGAGAATAAATAATAGCCAGAGCCCAGCTTGTGACAACCATTCATGCTCTGCGTATTATATTTTTCGAACGAATATGGTGTATGTCTCGATGGCATGGCATTTGCCTGGCGAAATGACGGCATTTTTATCAGCCTTATCCTTAGTAAAGCCACTGACCCAATTCATTTAAAAATTCGTAATACCCATCAAAATATATGTACATACATAAGTCTATAGTCGATTTTTTTTTTGGATTGAACTGAATTCAACTTACCTGCACCAAATGAAAGTCAGCCATCGTGATGTGAGTAATTACCACAGACAAAATCGATAGCACTGGCAACACAACCGTAATAGCAATCGCCTTGTTCCTAATATTCAGCGGGACGCTGTGCCCAGATATTTGGTAGTACAAAATCTGTAAAAGACAAGGTTAACCATTTTTTTTGGGCAATTTTCTGTTTTGCACACTCACCTCAAAGTCATTCCAATCGTTCATTAGTTGCGCAATTTTATTTGTCTCCGTCCAGATGATCGGGATGAGAAAAATTGGTAAAATATTGACCAGGAACAGGTAGGCAATGACAGCCTCCTCGAAAGGACCCTTTAGCGATGTTACAATGTGTATACGATTATTTGTTACATATCCAACGTAAACCTAGAAGGAGCAAGATATGTAGAACCTGTAAATTTTGACCATTTTCACGACTTACAGTCAGTAGAACGAAAAAGCAGAATGAGTATGCAAACGATATGGAACCCAATGTAAAGGTTGCTTCGCCTGGCGTTGGTCTAGTAACGGGCATAGACCCAAGACAACGCAAGAAAAAATGTGACGCTCCGATGTTAGTGAATACGACGTCCTGGAAATCACAAGAAAAATATTCAAAACTGTGTCCGAGATTACCGGATTTTCTTCATACTTTCTTATAATTGTCCGTCGACGTAACGGATGCCAATGAAGGACGCGATTCTGTGCCATACAAGGCGATACTATTCTTCTGATTTTGTAAACCGCTGTATCTCCTGACGGTTGGATTGGTGAACGACGGCTTGACGTCCAGGAAAATTGGTTTCATTGGTTTTGGTTTACCGTCAAACATTTTGTCAAAGTTTTGGATATATGTTCTTTTTTTTTTTCACTTAGCAAGACCGGAGCGGTACGTTCGGCTTCACCAAACTCTCGATGTAAAGTGATTAAGAGTTCGAGTGGAATGTTGTCTATTGGGACATCGCAGTACGACAACTAGGGGTTGTAAATTTTTAACAAAGTTGACCTAGAGAATACGAAATGCACTGTTTGTTTTATAACGCTAACGATGACAGTTTTGATGCTTTAGATGGTCAACCTCTTGCCTGGAGGCCAATGGAAAATAACTTCCTGATACGGGTAAGATGTTTATAGAGCCCTCTGACCTTAGCCTACAAATTAAGTTTTAAAGGATTTTTGTGTTTGGTTGGCTCTGCGCTAGTGGGTCATGAACAAGAAATCCATTAGGAGGATATTCCACAAGTTCATTTATCGATTTAACGGACGGGATGGGTAATTTGACAGAATGGAACACAGTCTAGGGTTAGGAAAGTTTATGTGCATTACCGGAGCATGTTTGCAATTTGAAAATAAAATGGTTTATTTAGTAGACGCATGCTTTCAGCCCATCTGAGTTTCTAATGAAATGTAGAAACCTAACAAAAAAGGCTCCAACTGCCTGAGACCTCTTTAGATACACCAAACGAAACTTAACATATTAAGTGCTTACCTGCCTCTTACTTTCTGGTGAAGATCCTTCCTGCAAAGTTTCTAAGGTCAGGTTTGTGGAACAAGGCGGCGATTAAAACATTAAGCACCATAATGACCGAGGAAAGGTTAGACAAACTTGAGGAGGTTGCGGCAGATCACCCGTCGTCATGAATCCATTGTGTTCCCGTAGTGATTTTTCTTCTGGTATCTATACTTTTGATTCGAATCTCTCAACCACTCTTATAACGAATTTTTTGAAGGCCTTTAGCAGCATGGTTGGAAATTTATCTACTAAGGCTTGGTCAGGCCACTCTAGGATTCTCAAGGGCAAGCATACTATTCCCAGTAAAACGGACTACGTTCTCCCCTATATTGACTTCAACGTCAGGTACAAGACTCGGATTTCTAGCAGAAGATTTTGGGAACCTGCTACAGTTTTGAACGATTCCGCGTGAGAAATATTCACAGATGGATCCAAAACAGCGGGTGGTACGGGGACTGGAGTCTTCTCCAATGCACCTGGCTTAGCCTTCACCACGGGAACGCCGGATCACTGTAGTGTGTTTCAAGCGGAAATCACGGTAGTCTGCGAAACTGCGGCTTGGCTTTTAATTAATGCGATAAATTGTAGCGCTATTGTTCTATACATTGATAGTCAGGCAGTTTGAATCGCCGACAATACGATCAAGGTTGATAGAGCAATGCCGCAGATCTCTCAACGATATTGCAGATATGTTAGACGTAACCCTGTGCTGGGTCTTATAGGAACGTTCCAGGCAACTGCAGAGCGGACAAGCTGGCAAAAGAGGGTGCAGGACGGCATCTCCCCGAAAACCTGGGGGAACCCCCTGCGCCTATCGAATCGATCAAGTTCCACCTTGATACCAAAAAACTAGGAAAACATCAGCGCTTATCTTCTGTCAAAATTTAAAGAAGATGGAGAGGCTTTTATTCACAAAGCTGAAAAATCTAGGTTCACTGATAGGGGTCCTTACCGGACATTGCTTGATAGGCAGGCATGCACTTAGACTGGGGATCTCCTCCAACGACTTCTGTAGAAGCTGCAGGGACGAAGAGGAGGAGGAAACTATGACCCACCTACTGTGCACATGTCCTGCTCTTGCGACGCTGAAAAGGAAAACCCTCGGGGAATACTTCTTAACGATCTAACTAAACTCGACATCCAGAAGATAAGAAAAATCATCTCTGGGACGAAATAGTTCAAATTCTAGGGTTAACACTGCCCACCTTCGTGGTACTTATGCTACTTATTCTGGTTCCATGGTGCCGGTAAGCCGGTTTTTTTCGCTGTTGTATCACAATGGGCCAATATGGTCTAAGTGTGTCCCTGCCTGAGCGGGGACAGCCACATCACCTAACCTAGCCTAAGGCTTGGTCAGGCTTTGAGGAACAGCGTTGGGTCTATGCTCAAAGACTCTAATGCATATCTGATGGCTTTCATTTTCACATCAGTAAATACATCTCCAATGTCCGCGGACGCCATGAGGTTATACTCTTTGTGATATTTAAATTTTTTATAATAGTTACCTTCTCGTGTAAACCTATATCTGCTGATTCAATCTTTACAATAGCGAATAAGGCTGGCGAGATATCCCTTGGATTCAATTTGAAGTGAATATAGCAGTCAATTAATCTTTCTAAAATTTTTTAGAAGGAATAACACAAAGAAAGTGATTTGTAGAAGCAGTTTTAAGAATATGTGAGCTATCTGTGGGACAGCACGAATTCAGAAAAGCTGCTCCATAGTAGGAGTAATGGAGGGAGTGATTAAGATTGTTAAAGGTGGCCAATAAGGCCATCACAATTTAAGTAAAATCGTTCTGTTGGCACCTTTTAGAAAAATTAACTTTGAATCACCTAAGTGGAAAGGTACTTATGCTGAACGCACTTACTTTCATGACCTCAGAATACTGCCCTCCTGCATATGCTCAAGAATGGTCCTTACGACAGGTACCACACCACAAATAGACCCCATAAAAAGGTAATCAATGGGCTTTATTCCAGGACCTCAAGCCGTGACTCAGTGGTTAGTTCGTTGGACTGCTGATCAATCGCCGTGGGTTCAAGCCCCAGCCGTGTCCACCGAACATTTTTCGCGGCGCCACCTCTCGTCGGGGAATGACAAGCCTCCTAGAGTAAAATTTGTCATGAAAAAACTTCTCAATTCGCCATTCGGAGTCGGCAACAAATTGTAAGTCCCTTCCATTCGTGCGAAAAATGTAACACGCACAACATGAATTGTTGCGAGAAGCTAGGCTTCTTCTCTTAAATTTGGCCTTCTTCGTAGAAGGGTGGCTAAAAACTTCTCTCTGGTAATTCATGCATATGTATATACAGATGACACTGACGCGGTGATCGCTGCAAGAGACACTGAAGACGCAGAGAAAACAATCAGGTTCTGAAACGCGTTCATGCCTATATGAATGGAAGGCCATGGTCCAAGCCTACTGACAGAGAAGATGGAGATAGTCCCCCTGACGAGGAGCCAAATCACGACGACTGTCGAATTCCAAGCAGATTTGTGATTCCAGATCCCAAACTCAATTTTGAACTAAATACAAATCATGAAAGAAATGCAACGGCAGACCTGCTTGCCAGAACAGGGGCTATATCGAGCTTTATGATGGCAAACCATTCTGCAAAATACCAGCCAGTATGATTGTTTCACACAGGTCACTGTATGTATGTCGGGTTAAGAAAAATTCCTTATGGCAATGGGAATCGCACAAGATAACACCTGTAGAATGTGCAACGCAGACGAGCAGTCAACACAGCCCATACTGTGCCACTGTGACTCCCTAGTCAAAACACGTCATCAGTATTTAGATACAGTTTACGTCGAAGCAAATGACCTATGTATCTGCTAGCCCTATAAAAGATATGGTCGGATTCCTCACCAGCGCTTTCATCTAGAAATCACAATAAGCCCATCTGTGGCCGCAGTGATAAGGCGACCTGATCCCACCTCTAAAATCAATCTACAATCTAGCTAAGGATGGGGCTTACTGGAGAGGCCAGCTGATGCCGTTGGAGCCTAAGTTTACTTCAAATTGTAGCGCCACCTAAATAAATAAGAGAATAAGTAAACCTTATCCAATTCATATACACAATGATCGGATTGCATGTAAGAGCGCAGCCGTGGCGAATTGCATCGCTTAGGTTAGGTGAGGTTATGGGGGAAGTGCCCAGTCTAATGACTGAGCGTTCACGGGGGCCTACTGGTCTATTGTGTTCCCCTTTGTGCTGTGGGCCATGTTCCAACCTTGGGTTCTAGATGGGTGGTCTGTCAAACCACGCTGTACTCTTAATGAAGTGGAGATCAACATCCTGTTTCCTATGTGTCAGAGGCAGCGGTTTTGGAGGTTGGGACACTCACAGAGTAAGTGCTTGTTGGTTTCTCTCTCTTCCGCATCCTGACAGCTCCTGCAGTAGTCTGGGGAGTCGATGCCGATTCTGCTGGCCATGGTACCTATGGCACAATGTCCTGTCAGTACACCCACTAGAATGCGATTATCTTTTTTATTCATAGCCAGAAGACATTTTGTTTGCATGACTTAAGGATAAGCCATCTGCTTTTCACTGATGACTTGATCATCCTTGGGTCCAGACCGAACTTCGGCGTGCACTTGACAGGTTCGTAACTGTCTGTGTTGAAGCTGGGATAAAGGTAAAAGTGAACAAATCAGAAGTAATGTTCAATGGAGTCCCATTGAAACAGGTGGAGAAGTTTAAGTATCTCGGGATCCTATTCACGAGTGACGGAAGGAGCAATACTGAGTTTTTCTTTAGGATTGGTCATGCTAGAACAATTTTGAGACAACTTGGTCAATTTGTTATAAAGAGGGTCAAATTTGGCTTCATGTTTGATCCGACCCTCACCTGTATTTATGAGATTCAGGAAATGACTGAAAGGAAGAGATCGCGGATACAAGCTGTCAAAACGAGATTTCTTCATTGTTTTGCTGGTCGAGTTGGGATCGAGTTGGAAGCACAAGAATATACGAGACACTCAATGTGAAGCAACTACTTCTTTAAACGGAGAGTTTCATGCTTCTATGTTTTGCCCACGTTTAACGCAATTCGGTTTCCAAAACATGCCATGGAATTCGTCTCACAAGGTAGGAGTCTCCTGGGTAGGCCCAGGATGAGTTGGTTGGACTGAAATCTCTTCTCTATCCGTATGGAGATATCTCCTAATAATTCAAAGTCGATCGCGGAAGATTGAGAGCTACAAGTTTTGAGGAGTGAATACTTTTTCCATCAATCGTTACACAGTTCTCCCGTAACAAAGTGAATGATGAGCTTGAATAACGACAGACGAAATCAAATAGGATCATTTGTCGAGTCAGAACTAAAACAGAAGAATTCTAGAAAGTGCTCTCTACGTTTAAATGGGTAAGTCAGTGAGTCAGTGTCAAAATATGCCACTTTTGAGAGGCCGAAACTTTTGATTGCCATGAGTTAAAAGCTTGAATTCCCAGGACTGCAATTCCATAGTCCTTAGTTTTTGATATTGTTTTCAACTTGATACCTCTAGCTGTTTCTGAGAAAAAAGGTCCTGACCGACATATAGACGGTTGTCCGTCCTACAAGGGTTCCATTTAATCCCATAAGGATTCCATTTTTTCATTCGAGTTTAGGAAACTCTATAAAATACTTTACATCTGCTCCTTAGAGTGCAACCTTAGGTTTGGCAGGATTAACTAAGCGCCATTTCTTCAACGTCCAGGGAAAGTATGCATCCGATAGAAAGTAAGGCAACATCATAAGCATCACCCTTGTCATTCGCCGAGAAGAGGTAGTGCAGCAGGAATTGTTTCACTGGGCCTTGAAACCACACAGCTTACACAACAGTCCAACGCACTAACCACTGAGCCACGGCAACGACAACTTTAACTTTCCTTCCAACAATCTCCCCAATGGTGCGCGAACAATTCAATGAGTATTTCATTGTTTAAAGCAAATTTGTAATGCTTGCACCTTTTTAAAGCGCCATTATCGCACAAGTAGGTGGCGATTGTAATCCTAACTATTTTAGCACCTTCATTTCCTCAACCTTCTCAACTGTTGTAAATGGTATGCGAAAGGGTTTAGGTGGATTCTCTCCTGAAACAGATAAACTGTTGCTCTCCTGCTGCACGTCATGCGCAAACCAATCCGTTTGTTTACGTTTTACATCGAGATATTCGTAGCCGACATCCGTGCAGAAATCGCAAAACCAATCAGTTGTGAGTTTCATGTCGAAACGCAAGGACCTTGCGACTCGCTTGGTGGCATCTTTCCTCACGTCGAATGTGTACACGCAAGTACGTAACTTTCAAACGAATTAATCGAAGTGAAACCAAACAAAGTCCAGGTATCGGATCGGGACCGGGAAGTGCGATATCGAAATGGAGTTTTTCCGCAACCAAGTAATCTTTGTTAATCTGGATTGAATGGTTTTGTGAAGAAAACTATGCTATCGATATCCGTTCATGCATTGCGGTCGTTAGTGAGTGCATTTCGAAGCCATGAAGCGATTCTAGAACATTGTGTGATGCAGTTAGTTTGCTTTAAGTTACTTTATGCACCTGTGCTCTTGGACTACATTGTTCATCGGTCATCGGTCGTCGCTATCGTCTATTGAAGGATATATCAGTGGTGTTTATTAAGTGCGAAGAAATGGCCATCCTGCAGTCCTGTTGCTTTTGGAAAACCGTCCGTAAGGGGAGCTATGCCAGTGCGATTTATACGTTGGTAAATAATTTTTCAAACCGAAAGTGTGACTGCAATTCATTTGTGTGGAATTCATTTTTAATTTATTTTTGAAAAAAAATGTCAGATATGCAGAAGGGATGGATGTAATACATATGTCGGAATTTGAGGGTTTTAGGGGTAGTATCCACATGAATTTTAATTAAGGACTTCTCGTCGGGATTCTTTTGTTGTGAAATAACTTTCTGCAATTTACACATGTAGATATCTACAAACATGTGTGTGTATTAACAAAGTTGATTTTGTTTGTTGTGTTGAATCGATGAAACTTTGTTACATATTGACCCATTCCGCCTAATTGACTTCTGTTGTATTTTAAGATTGTACCCTCATGAAAATAGGAATGCGGGCGAACGGAACCACTTCCCGCGTTAATGAGCATCTGAAATTAACATTTTTCCTAAAGCCTGTCGTAGCTGGAGCTGAATCATTTATCCTCCCTACTCGTTACTCTCCTCCAACAGCTGCGTCCAGTTGCGTATACAATTTGATTAAACTTTCTACTTATTTACACACTCATTTCTTTTTTTTTTTTTTTTTTGTTGCGAATTGCCTTAGGAAGGGATTCAGGAATTCGTTTTGAAATGAATGACGTACATCTTTAAGGGCTAAATTCGTATCTTTTTTCCCCAAGACCGATGTGCTTTTGTGGTTGAAACTTAAACTCTTTTCTTTTGTCAACAAAGGTGACAAGAATTTTTCCATCAATGATTCCAAGTGAACGTTCATCTGACTGATAACATTTTGGGATGATGTGGGTCTCTGTTGTGAGAGAGATAATATGAAAGGACTCGGTGAAGGAGAAAAACTAATGGGTGTAATGGGTGGAAATGGAAAGGGGGCGAACGAATATATTGAAAAAGACAGGATATTTCACACTGTTGGTGAGTGGTTAACTGAACTCGAGTGTTGGACGGATATCCGCTGCCAAGGCTATTGAAGAAAAATGAAAAGAAAACGTTTACTTTTGATGAGTCCGAGGTCAGATTTGGCAGTCACAATGTAAGTTTATGTGATTTTAGGTTTGGGTACGTTAGTATGTATGTATGTCACTTGAAAGATGCGATAACACATCATTTTTGGCGCGTTAAGCTTGAATTGATTGACATATACCGCTGCAGTGTACCCACATTTTTGGCATGTATTACTCCGATCTAAAGTAATCTCACATTTAGATGCAGGGAGATTTACTCCGAAATACAATTTTGTTATGCTTGGTTTCTGGGCAAATTCAGCTCGAATTCATCCGGAATTACTTCTCCTGGTCAGATGAGATTGACTGTTGGGGTAAAATCTGGTCACCCTTTTCACAAATGGACCTATTTTGATTTCCTCCAAAAATTCTTTGCGACGAATCCTGTCGCGATTCGAATCCGACTCTTAGTTATAACGTGTGCAGGAGCATTATGAATGTAAGATGAGAAAGGAAGGAGATACCGATGTACGTTCGTTGGTCTTAAATGTTTGTGGATTGTAATTATGAGGAAATACAGAGTTACTTTCATGTTCCACTCTCGTGCTGTACGACTTTTGAATGAATCCCTATGTTTGACAGTACGCCCGAATATAGGCTTAATGGTAGGTAAGTAGGTGGGAAGGCCCTTTGTGAGACCACATGGATCTATACCCCGAAAAGCGCCACTCACTGTATTGAAACCATTTGGAGCTGAGGATACTCTTGACGTCAGTATGTGATAATTCGCCCAAGTTGTCGAAGTGATAGGCTCCCAGATAGAGCTTTCTTTTGTGGGATAGGGTAGGACAAGTGCAGAGGAAATTGAGGATCGTTCCTTCCTCCTCTTCTTCCCTGCAGCTCCGGCAGAAGTAATTTGAGAAGAGGTCCATCCTTCTGACATGAAGGCCGACGGGACAGTGGCCTGTGAGAACACCAATAACGGTGCTAATGAGCGAACTATTGAGCAAGATCAAACTTTTAGATCGAGTGAAATTTAGCATAGGCCAGATCTCCCTGGAGGTACGGCATGTGATACCATTTCTCCATCTTTGGTTTGTCTTACTGATCGCGTCGTGGTCTAAGATAAGTTTACGTGTAGCGAGTGGAATACCCAAATTCCTTCGTTCCCGAAGGATGTGTAGAGTAGTACCACGTTTGGCGAGTTCATCGGCCTTACAGTTCCTTGAAATGTCCCTATTAGCGCCATCTCCATGAGAGATAAGCGATAGTCTGACAGGCTTAATGGTAAAATGACGATCATTCGAAACATAAAGCGTATTGCGGGTGAAGTATTGGGAACGGAATACAACTGGCTATTTTGTTGAAGAACTTTTTGGGGGTTCAAGCAGTTTTAACGGTTGATTTTGGATTCTATCCAGAGTGCGCGCGACAGTTTTTGGTGTTATGAGCATCATTCTCAAGCCCGGGCAAATGAACGCCTTACAAATTGAGGCCAAATCAGAAGGGATAAAGAATTATTGGTACCGTTTTGAGGAACCAGGACATTTCGCTGAATTTTTGGCGACTTCGAATATGTAGGCATTCCAACGTCTTTCGATTACGGCGATGCAAGTAACATTCATGGATAACGGTTGGAGGTGCGGATATTGCTTGAGTGGCAGAAGATAGAATGGGGTTTTTACAGTTCCATCGATTAACACTATCTTAAGCCCTCAAAATCGATAAAAAGTAGATAAATCAAAGACTTATACACATCGCATTGCTCTATAACCAAGGTTTTAATATGGTCAACACATATAGATCTTTAGGGGAAGTCAGCCTATTCGACACGAACACTTCGCAATTAGCCGCGTTCTACGTTCTTCTGAGAAGCGCTTAGTTTCCCATAAACTTGTTAAGAGTGGGTATACTTAGTACCTCTACCAATTTTTTTTAGCGTTGCCTAATAGAGCTTAGAAACGATACCACCATTATATACAAATTTGTCTTGATGGCTCTGACCGCTGTTACATTCTCTGTGTTGCTACGATGTCCGGTGTCTATTTGGGACCATGTGTAAGCGTATTGCAAAAATACTCTACGCTGCATAGGGTCTGCGGTTTTGAGCTTCTATAGGGTTTTTCAATTGGGACGGGTAGATGTTAAAATTGAACAAAACAAGTTGTGTGTGAGATATCAACGAATTTTTTACTTTATTTGAAAGGCCTTTAAATGATATTATGTGTGGAATAAGACATCGTTCAAATTGCCGCCGCGGCTTCGCTGGGTGGCGCGCATCCGAGAGGTCCAATTTTTGATGACTCTGGCACATAGATCAGGCTGAATTTGAGCGATGGCACAGGTTATGTTGACTTTGGGGGCACTGGTCGTTTGCGGCTTATTGGCATAGGACCTGTGACTTAAGGAAACGCCACAAGAAAATGTCTAATGGGGTCAAATCGCACGATCTCAGTGGCCAGTACACGTCGCCTCTGCATGAGATAACCATGCCGGATACATTGCCTCGTGTGAATTAGAATCATCCCAAATCTGGCAATTTTACTTATTGACGTACCCGTTCATCCAAAAATGGGCCTCGTCGCTGCAGATGATTTTTTTTTTGCTGAAATCGGGATCCGATTCCAACTGCTCCAGTTTTATGATTTGCACTTGTTCCTCGACGCTGTGGCTTGCAATGGTGAATTGGGAAAACTAAGCACAAATCAGCACGGGGGGAGGGGGCAGAACTAGATCCTGCACACGCCCTTCCGATTGCGAAGACACCCATTAGCACTCTTTACGAGGATATAGATGAGGAAATCATTATCAGAGCTAATACGCGATGGTGTCACATCGACTCATGTGCTATAGCCAGATGACTATGGCCAGTCTTCGATAAGAAGAAGTCCAAAAATCTCATACAACTTAGTCGAAGGGATTAGGGTTAGGAATCCATGCGGAGCATCTTGGATTGCCCTACAATGACTACTGCAAAAGCTGCAGGAACGAAGAGGAAATAGAATCCGTCCGACACCTGCTATATGAATGTCCCGCACTGGCCACCAAAAGATTGGGCACTTTTGGTAGTACCTTCTTCCATGGGCTGGAGGACCTTAATATCGCTGATTTTAGGAAACTCCTGAGATTTTTATCCCTTTCTGAGTGGTTTCCGGATTAGCCAACTCTATCCCTTGGTTTGACTCCCATGAGTACACTTTTTATGGGTACAATGGACCCACTTGAGGTCTAAGTAAGTCTTTAGGACACCCACTAAACCAACCAACCAAGCACAGATAAAACAACAAGGCCACCATGAACTGTCAAAATCTAATCTACTCGTCTCCAGAACATGCTGATTCTTTCGGTTCCAAGAGAACAGTTGAGGAGCAGTCCCTGCAATTGGGTAAGATTTGGAGAGAGCTGAGGCATATTGCCAAAAACCGCACACGATGGCGCGTAGGTGTAGCAGAGCCCCTAGGATCCAAATAGAACATGCATAATTAAGATGGTCCCGCACTACCGGACGTCGATACGGACACAGTTCGTACTCAGACGTACTATTGGTATCATAAGTTGGTGGTCGCGTGTAGTTACGATATTGACTTACGTCGTTTTAGAATTTCAAAGAGGACATCTCGGTTGATCACAATGTGATGGGTCTGGTTTAGGCCAATGCTACAAAAGCTCCTTTTTCCGCGGTCCCATTTGGTTGCACGGGTTGATTATACAGAAAACCAATGGAACTGAACTTTTTTGGTCGTGGGCGCTCAATTTCTATAGCACGGAATAAAAGGAGCTCGTGTGGCATTGGCCTTAATGTTCGCTGCCTTATGGATAAAACCCAACTGATTTTGTGATAGGGCTTAAACAGTGTACGTCTATTGGTAAGATGGGTGGCATTGCAAAAAAATAACGCATTGTCGTTTCGATTTTTAAAACCGTGAACTTCCATTATTACGATGCTCACTAGGTGTCAAAATGACGCAGCAACTTATTGGTTGTACAAAGTGGTCTTCAAGTTATCAATGGTAGCTTCCGTCTGTGCATAGCACTGGATGGTGGTGATTTTTCTTACAATACTCTGGAATCTTGCGGTGAATATCCTGTCACCGTAAGTTGACAAGATATGCAGCTACCGCGTGCTTTTGACGTGAGCATGGTTAGATAAGCTCATCGTGGCCCAGTGCAGCATCTCTTGTCGTGTAATGACAAACCTCCGACGGTCGAATTTGTCATAAAGAAGCGTCTCAATTCGTCGTTCGAAGTCGGTATTGATGCGAAAAATTTAACACGCACAACATGAATAGTTGCAAGAGCCTAGGCCGTGGCCCGGCTCGCTGTCGCCCCAGATTTTTTTTATGGTAAGACAATACCAAACGTTTTAAAGTGCGACGCAACGACGCGGAAACCGTATCCCTAATTTTGGGAAAAGTAATCCTAGTGAGTAACAACACTAAATTGAGAAGCCGAACAATAAAAGAGAAAAAAATCTTCCATTACAGGACATACAGCCATCCCAGTTATTGGCTCCTGGTTTATGGTTTCCTGTGAATGTTTTTTATTATTTGGATATCTTCCGGTTTTCCACCAAACTCTGAACGATGTAATACGAACAATAAATTTCTAAAACTGAAATTGGAGCATGACATGCTGAGGAATCCTTATGAGCCAAAGGATTCTATGGCATATTGGCGCTTTGTAAAGAATATTTTAAATTGTTTGTTTATGTAACGCATCATCGACTCAATTTCCCAATTTCTATTGACAGTTTATTGGAATGGAAACCATGAGATTGATGGCCCGCGAAATTGGCATTGTGTAATCCTGTACAACCATTACTTGACAAATAAATTCCGAAAATATCCGACAAGAATTGAAATAAGCTAGTCAGGCTCATTAGATGAGAAAATAAATCCGGATTCACGAAGCAGAATGTAGTGCCAGTGTGAGAGGTCATTTACAACAGCTAACATTTTCATCTTAAAATGGTGACGTGTAAGAGCGTCCACGAGGATGTCACCACGCATAACCTACTTATTTTATGTGAACTCCACCTTTTTGTTGGAAATGTAGTGTAAACATTTTTTTCTGAGTTTGTAGAGTCCGTCGGAAGATTAACTCTGTGGCGATGCGTGTTTAGTCTCTTTATAACGACAGTACTGCCATTCTTGCTCAAGCTGATCAGAACCATCGACTTCTTCAGAACCATAACTAGAAGTATTAATGGACTTCAACATCCACCTCTTCAGCTAGAATACTCAATTAAAATTCATTTCTTAGGTGTATGGTAGATGTTCCACAACCCAGATTTGTGCTAATTATGGGTGCAGCATGCTTGCTGTGGTCAGCTCTTAGGTGGTAAGGTGGCTGTCCATGCGGGGCACAGATACACGTAGGCTAAGGAAGGCTCTTTGTGATGTTGGATTTATACCCTCGGTGCCACTCCATCTATTGAAACCATTTGGAGCTCTTGATAAAGCTGAGGATACTTTTGAAATCAGTATGTGATAATTCGCCCAAATCGTCGAAGTGATAGGCTCTTAAGCTACGTTCAGACGATTGTATGATCTTACAATGTTGTCAGGTCTTCCAATGAAAAAATTGTCCCAAATGTCTTACAATCGTGTGAACTGACAATTTTTGTCTGAAAACGTTGTAAGAAAAAGTATTGTCAGATTATTGTAATGTGGCCATCTGACAATGAAATTGCCAGAAATTGCGACAACAACTTACAATCGTGTGAACTAACTCACAATTTTGTATTGGAAGGTAATTTGCCATTGTCAGCTCATCGGCAGCTAATTGTCAGCACATTGAAAGACCTGACAATATTGTAAGATCTTACAATCGCCTGAATGTAGCTTTAGATAGAGCTTCCTTCATTGGAATAGGGCAGGAAAAAGTTTCTTCAGCCTCTTCGTCCATGCAGCTCCTGCAAAAGTCATTTGAGAAGAAGCCCATCGTTATGGCATGAAGGCCGACGGGATAGTAGCCACTGAGAACACCGATGGAATTTTGGAATTTTCCTATGATCGGGTTCCGAGTATAGGTGAATGTTAAAATGTTTTGCCATCCCCGTGAGAGTTTTGCGACAATCTGAAGTAGCTTTTGATGTATGTACATGCTACTGATTCTAGAGGTTTTATAGCAGCCTGGCTATCGGTAAAAATAGTTATGTTCTTGAAGGATATCACCTTGTGTCCAAGCCAGGATAAGGCTTCGTTAATCGGCACAATTTCCGCCTGATAACGCTTCAGTGGTCAGGTAGACGGAAGGGGATGCCCAGAGTAAGCATATCGGAGAAAACACCACCTCCCACTCCGTTCTCGGTTCTAGAACCGTTGATATAGAGATGAACAGAGTGATCCTTTCTGGGGTCAATACTCTTCCACTCTTCTTGGGAAGGAATGGATGTCCGGAAGTTGAGGTCGAAATTCCACTTTTTCGGAGTTCTGGGATCTAAGTTCGAGTAGTGGCCAATACGGTTGCTTGACCATTGGAAGGAGGCTTTCAGTGTGCTAGCAGCTGACTGTTTGCCAACAATATCTAGAAGAAGTAGGTGCAGGAGCACGTTAATTGCCGCAGATGAGGTGATTCTTAGTGGTGGGATTTTTACGGTGTAAGGCTCTGTCTAAGACCGTCCACCAGACGATCAATCATACTTGAGTAAAGGTCTGACAACGGACACATAAAACCAGTGGTTGGTGCGAGGTTGCAGTCCCCACATCTTGCCAATGGCTTTTTGGCAGCAATATAGCGCTGCAGTGGCTTTTTAAGACGATCAGTAGTATTGGCTTTACAGTCTTATTTACTATCTAGAATGAGACCGAGAAACTTGGCCTTGTTTGAAAAGTATAGGCAGGTGCCGTTTAGAAAAGGAGGGTCTATCGGAGGAATTTGGTGTGGTCGCCGTGGCTCAGTGGTTAGTTCGTTGGACTGTTGATCGAGCGGCGTGGGTTCAAACCCCAACCATATCCACTGAAAATTTTTCACGGCACCACTCTCGTCGGGAAATGAAAGCCTCCGGGAGTATAATCTGTCATGAAAGAGTTTCTCAATTCGCCGTTCGGAGTCGGCAATAAATTGAAGGTCCCTTCTATTCGTTCGAAAGTTGTAACACGCACAACTTGAACGGTTGCGAGAAGCTACCCCTTGGCTCATCTCGAACTGTCGCGCCAACTATTTATTTTTATTTTTGTGAAGAGGACTAGTTCGGTCTTTTCGGGATTGACACCCAGGTGCCTTTTGAGAGGATAAAAAGGGCGTTTTGAAGAAGTTCGCTAAGTGCGCTTAGAGACAGCTATCGCAGCATCATCTGCATCAGCAATTAACTCGCATCCAGCCCTTTCCACGTCGAACAACAGCTTATTGACCACCACAATCCAGAGAAAGGGAGACAGAAGACCACCTTGTGCCGTGACCGAGGCATTGTCCATCTTGGTACTAATTTCTCTGCCAGATAGGTCATAAGTGTTTCAACATTGATGTAATTTGTAGGTGGATAATAGGCGATCTCAGTTCAGCCGACTACCCCAACTTTTAACACAAGCTGACAGCCTTCTTTTGAGTTGGCGATATTTTTTGTGTAAGGATGTCGCAAAAATTGTCCCTTGTCTCTGTCCATTTCGGTATTTTCCTTTCCCCGTTTATTATTTCAAGGTCATCCGCGAAGGGGTTACGTTTTTCGTACAGCTCCAAAGGATTTGTTAATTAAAACATTCAAAAGGATATTTCTTAACCAGTCCCCTTGACATTTTCATTTTCAGTTTCTATGCAACCACCTGACCTTCTCTTTAAGCACAGGATGTCGACAACGTGAAAATATGAGAAAAAAAAACCCATAAATTTAAATTCCTCTTGTAAATATTCCGTATTTTTGAATTGAAGGCACACTCTCGAGATGGCTCTTGAATTATGCACCCCTCCTTCAAAAATGATACGAATAATGGCAAAATAAACCAATGGTCTCCCCTGGGTGGGTTTTTTCTACCATTTAAGATCCACACGTACTTACACAATCCATGCGTACGTACCTTTGTATGAATATACATTTTTTTTTTGTTACCTAAACAAATTTGTCGCAACCACTCGCTGTATTAACCAAATAAAAAAAAAAAAAAACTTCCATATCCGCATTTAGCTCTGGTGCCTGTGTCTCCTGTTTACATTTCCTTAAATGGAACTGGGGAATCGGTATGATTTTGTTAACCTTTGGATGGTGCTCCATTCCAGGTTTTTGAACTTTTACGAGTTACAATCAATCTTTTGGGATTTTTCTTAACTTTACCTGACGCCGGTCGTTGACTAGGGCAGAAGGGACCAGCTACTTGTGCCATGTCAATCAAAATTAAATTAAATTCGTGAGTTTTGTAACTTCCGGCTTTAAACACGGGTTCGCCAACAGCGCGGTTTGGGCTAGCATAGATTATTTGTTTGTTTTGTTGGTGACGAGGTTAAATGTGCAAGGTTAAGGGTATATGAGTGATTTTTTTTTTTTTTTTGGTTTTATGGTTCGAAAAGGAAGACTCGATTCTATCTTCACTGACACTTTCCTGTTATGAAAACAATAGTAATCGAAGTCTAGGATTTACATAGCAATAAACCTTCTGCAACAAAAAGATGCAGCCTATTTGCGAGAATCATTCAGAGAGGCACAATGATAACTCGCCATAATGGCGTTGTCATGTATCAAGTGTAGGAATCCACTGCGATCTTTAGAGATCTATTATGCTTCCGTGATCTGATTTTGATCAAGACTTTCTTTTTTACTGTAGTTCGTTGTCGAGGCCACCTTTCATCAGAGATTTTTTTTTTTATGTATTGGGAATCGTTTAAAGGCGAAAACATTTATTGGAACCACCTCCCAATTATCGTTGTCTAAGAACTAATATTTATTTACTTATTTAAGAACTAATACTCTCATGCAGAAGAAAAGGAAAACCCTCCCCATCCTTGTAGGAGTAATTATACATCAAAAAGCTAAGGCTAAGTGAGAACGACCTTTGCAGCGTCTGCGGAGACGAGGAAGTTAATGAGGACAGAATCCACTTCCTCTGCCCCTACCCACCTCTCTGCCACCTCAGACATACATCCTTTGGAAGGCACTTTTTCAGGATACCGAAGAACTAAGTGACGTACCTATCAGGGAAATCCGGAGGTTCATTAAGGCTTCAAGATGGTTTGAAACCCTGGGGCAATAGAAGTGTGCTTTAGGTGAAGCTCCACGAACAAGGGATACTTTCCCCCCAAAATAGGCATCACAATGGATCTCTACTGACCTGAATGTGGCGCAAAGGGTTCTCTCCCCCTTCGAAAACCCATCTACCTAACCTAACTTAAGCATTTTTGACAGACGGGGCTGAGGAATCTCTTTTATATTGTTCTTCCATTTCTCTGTTAAGCTGTCTGCAATGTCTTATGGCTTCTAAGGATTTCGTCATCGATATTTTCGGAAGCTGGTGGTTCGCGGAATTCTCTGTTTAGAATTTGTGCTTCGGAAAATAGTGTTTTCTACGCAGTCCTTGCATCGCGGAGATAAAGGTCATCAACATGCTTTTCCATATCCATGTACTAAACGTAGTTAGGTACGGAAGCATTGGTATCGAAGTTTTGATGTTTAATTCAAAGATACCAGCACCTACCTCAATGTCCACTTTTTAATTCCTTGAGATCAGAAGTTGAGATTTTAAATTCCATGCTTCTCAGGCTGGTCCATGCAGGAAAAATTGGTCCAGCTATCCCGCGTCACGCTGCATAAAACACGCGGTATAACATGCAATTTAGGAAAACAAACCGGATTTCGGTACGGCGACGCACTGTCTTGCGATTTCTTCAATCTTGTGTTGGAGAAGATAATGCGTAGGGCTGGCATCTTCCACAAGTTCATCCAGCAGATGATATTGATATCATCGCACGCTCTTAACGAACAGTCGCGGTCGTAGAAGCTCTTGTAGCAAGAAAAGTCTTACAATAAACGAGGGCAAAATGAAATGTGTGTTATCGACAAACAAAAATGTATCTGTACACCATCTATGGTAAAACGACACTAGCGACACTCAATGACATCATAGTGGAGAGTAACCCTAGGAAACCGCTGCTACTTTAGCCAAGCGAAACAGCTGGGGTCGAACTCTTAACACAAAAGACAAAGGTGATGCTCTTTACGACTCTAATACTGTCAGTCCTGCTACATGGCGCCGAATACCGAATGATAAGCAGAAAAGCAGAGCAGATACTGGGATCCTTCGAAAGAAAATACTTCGGTCCTACTTGCGAGGAGGGCGAATGGAGGAGGAGATATAACCACGACCTTTATGTGCTGTACCAAGATGTGGATGTAGTTCAGAAGACCAAATCTTGTCGACTACATTACCCCGGACACATCGAGCGAATCGAAAACAATGTTCCAGACAAGAGAATTTTCGAATCGTAGCTCTTAGGTTCGCTCCGATCAGCACGATCGTATATATTCGGTATAAGGACCAAGTCTTTGCGGATCCTAGAATGCTTAGCCTAACAAACCGGAGCAGCAAGCCTGTGATCGAAGAGGATGGAGAACTGCTGTGTCTCAGGCAGAAACTCTTCACGGATCGGAAGCCTGTCTAGTAAGCTTGAGATCACTGTGTCAAACCTCCTATGTTTAAATCAGACTTTATAAGGGCTTGTAATCGATTACAAGTCCACGAATGATCATCATCACCATCATCATTTCCCAATGACCCGCTTGTTCACTAAAAGGTTCGCAGGTTTTGGGATACTTCCACATCTCCCAACCTTCCGCCATCGATCCAGGCTAATTCGGTTTGAGAAAAGAAAAGAATTCAAAACTCCTAACCCGAAAGGTGAAATGCATGCTCTACAAAACACTGATCCTACCAGTCCTGCGATACGTACAGTGTCCAACGCTGGACGATAAAAAAAAAAAAAAAACATCACTCGAGAGTGATTTAGGTCTGGCGAATGGAACAGAGCTGTATCACGTTGTAGATGCAGTCCAAAAGGCCAAAACTCAAACACGTCGACTCCACTAGTTTGGCAACATCAAACGAATGAGCAATAACGCTTCAGCCAAGAGTTTTTGGAATCACAGACCTCAGATTCGAGCTGACAAGATAGATCGAAACTTCGTTTTAAGGATGCCGACGTCAGAGCGCTGGGTCTAGAAAACTGAAAGCTTAGCGTCAGATATCCAAGAGAGTTAAGTTCGGTGGATATACTTCTCTGGGAGTTTGAGAACTGGGGTCCTTGACGTGGAGTTGTTCAAAAATAAACGAAGTCAACAGTGTTGTCATTGACCAATTTAAGGAAAAGCGTCGAAGAGAGGACAAAGGTCTGTGGTACAACAGCATTAGTTAAACCGTGAGTAGAAGTAGGTACATCCAACTAAAACGACCTGTATTAATCAATTACTTAAGGAACTCGCAATCCATTTAGAGAAGAAGTTACCGACACCATACGTTCGAAGCTTTTTGGCAAGGAGGCGATGATACTCTATCGAAGGTTTTGGAGATATCAAGAGCGGCTACTCTGCAGTCACCGTACTGATGAATGCATTGATTGCATTTTTCGGACAGTAAGACCATGAGGTCGCCTATGGAACCATGATTCTTCTCAAGATAACTCATGAGGTTGATAATGCTTTCCATGACCTTAGAGAGGACTGACGTTAAAAAAACGTTGGCTCGGTAGTTAGGTACGTAGGTAAAGTGGCGGCTCTTTAGAGCCCAAATAGCGCTAGAGAGCGCCATTTTGTAATCACGAAAACTCTTTTTACCTTATTAATATGTGGTTGTTGATTTGGTGGTTTAGGCTGGCTATATCCAGCCTGTGGAGTTCAGATACAGGATTAGTTCTCCAATCCTTTTTTCAGCTATCTCGGCGATGTCCATGAAGAAAGGTTTACCCAAAGACCGCTATCTGGTCCTCGCCAGGGCCGGACACCTGCAGAGGAAATGAAGTAGAGATTATTTCTCATTAAAGTACTTGCAGCTTCTGCAAAAGTTGTTGGGAGGAATACCAAGCTTGACCGCATGGTCTCCGACTGGCCAATGGCCTGTAAAAATGGCTACGATTCTGGCAATATCTGGAGGAAGTGTAGAAGTACAAAGCCCTTAACAGTACCCAGTGGAATATCAACTCTTTTTGCAAATGAACTGTTAAGGGCCGATCCTTTCCTGGCCAGCTCGTCGGCACGTTCATTGCCCTCGTAATTGATATGATCTGGGATCCAAATGAGTGTAATTCTGGAGTGGGTACTCAGTTGATTAATTTCAAGCCGGCATTGCTCTACCAGCTTTGATGATATGGTAACCGCATCAATGGCTTTGATAGCGGCTTGGCTATCTAAGAAAATAATTTTTTGTTTGGATGTTTGGAGAATATTGAGCAAGCAGCAGGCCTCCCGAATCGCGAGAAGCTCCGCCTGGAAAACACTAGCAGAGTCTGGAAGACGAAGAGATTTTGATATATTCAGTTGGTGAGAGAAGATACCTGCACCGACTCCGCAATCCATCTTCGACCCGTCCGTATATATACCAATATCATGGTCATTGATAACATTTCCATTCTTCCATAGGCAATTTAGCAAGGATTAATTTTTCAAAATTGAGGGTGAGTGTCATGTAATCGGTGGAAGATCCGACCAAATCTCCTGGAATGGTTTCCAGGATCTTACAGTGACCGTAGGGCTTTGCGATCCAGAACCCAGATTCCCTGAGCCGGACCGCACTGCAGGTAGCTGTGGCTTTGATGTGAAGGTCAAGGGGAATGAAGTGCAGGATCACACTTAGAGCATCGGTAGGATAAGATCTATGTGCCCCTGTAACACCTACACACGCTGATCTCTGCACTTTCCTGAACTTATCGATGTTGTATTTTTTACTCACGGCAGGCCACCAGGCTATGGCGCTATAAGTAAGAATTGGACGCCCAACGGCAGTGTACATCCACAGGGTTATCTTTGGCTTGAGTCCCCATTTTTTGCTAAATCTTTTATTGCAGGCATAGAGTGATATACTTGCTTTCTTACCCCGCTGTTCTATATTGCGCTTCTAACTGAGTTTCAGGTCTAGTACTGTGCCTAGGTATTTTACACTGGGACTTAGTGAAAGTAGCTGACCATTTAGTTTGGGTGGGGTGAATTCCGGAATCTTGGTTTTAGAGGTAAATAGCATAATTTCGGTCTTATCCGGATTTACTAGTATAACCACGTCCTCGGCATACGAAACCACCTTACATCCCTCCCTATCGAGTCGCACTAAAATTTCCAATTTCCACCTATCCGGAAAGATGCCTGCAGAGTAGGATAGCCAGATGATTTTACGTAGAGGTTTGGCTTGACTCCCTCAAAGACTTTCATTAAAGTTTTCGTTTGATATCTTTGCACTGTGTAACACTATGTAGCAGACAATTTAAGTTCCGATAAATACATATACAAACTATCAATGCATGTACGTGGTGATAATAAATTCATAGACTCAAAATTCCTCCCCTCTTTCGATTTGTTAGTTAAGTATCTTTCATAATATCTTAAATCAATTTAGGAAAAAAAGCTTTTTGATTTATGAGCGGATACCATGAATAATCCGCTAAAGAAAAACGCTTGACTAATAACGACAAGGGACATAAGCCTCTTACGAAATTAGAAACATAATGTCCGAAAGCGATTCGCTTTACTTTGGAATGAAGAATTACACTTTGAAACAAGGTACATACTCTCAATTTTTTTATTTTGTGCGGAATAAGGATTTAACAGCTTAAACTATAGATGTTTACATAAAACACGAAATTTACTCAAGCGAAATTAGATCTTTGATAGGACCCTCCGTTAGTATTAAAGGATAAAATAGATTTCCTGGAAATATACCGCACGGAGCTGGTGGGCGCTGAAGCAGATGGAATACCGAATAAAAATCATTTCGCATTTTTAATATATTTGTGCAAACAGAAGTGGGGTAGCATTTTCAATAATACTTATAAAAATACAATAATCCAGCTAAAGCCGTGGTATTAAGCCGACAAACTGGGGACGTCGATGTTATGTACTATGACATCTATAAGCCTTGGAAGGAATAAGTAACTTTCCAAATGCAACTGAACGTCTTAATAATCCTTCGAGGAATTTATTTGGCGTCGACGACAACGACGCTCCCCAAGATAACGACTACTTAATAAAATTTCCTCGCCATTATCTGTACTTTTCAGAAGTTAAACGGCGATGAAATCCATTCTCGATATTCGTAAGTCCTTGGAATTAAATATTGGATTTAAAACTTTGGCAATTATCAAGTGAAAAGTCCACTATTGTGCAAAGCAGATACTATTTTGTGGGTGAAATGTACATCACTCCATACCGTACAACATCTTGTTTGTACCAATTCTATTTTGGTTTCGAAACAACTTTCAGAGGGAAACCTTAAGATAACGTATGCGCCGAAAACATGTCATACTTTCACCCCTATATCTTCGAAACTGAATCATAGAATCAAAAATGGCGCATTGATAGATTGCCTTTAGAATTCAGTTTATAAAAATTTAGTTGAGTTTAGTTATATAGTTAGTTAGAGTGGCCCTTCAAGAAGTGTGACACTTAGACCAGAAAGTAGATCCATTGTGATACCACTGAATACTGAGGTTTGACCCGTGCTTACTTACTTACTTAAGGTGGCGCTACAGACCGGCGTGTTCCTGGGCCTCAACCAACAAGCGTCGCCAGCGATTTCGATCTTTTGCCAGCTGTCTCCAGTTTCGCATGCCAAGTTGGTTGAGATCCCCTTCCACTTGCGTGCGCCACCTGAGTCGCGGTCTTCCTCTAGTGCGCTGCCCCCCGGGTGTGGATTCGAAGATTTTCCGAGCTGGAGCATTGGTGTCCATCCGCTCTACATGAACCAGCCACCTCAGTCGTAGGACCTTCACTCTTCTGGCTAAGTCGATGTCGTCGTACAGCCCGTACAGTTCGTCGTTGTATCTCCTCCTCCACTCCCCGTCTATGCAGACGGGACCAAAAATCACCCGAAGAATTTTCCTCTCGAAGCAGCCAAGAGCAACCTCATCCGCTTTAGACAGAGTCCATGCCTCTGCGCCGTAGAGCAGGATTGGGACGATAAAGGACTTATAAAGGGTCACCTTAGTTGTTCGAGAGAGGGCTTTGCTACTCAATTGCCTTCTTAGCCCAAAGAAACAGCGATTGGCAAGAGTTATTCTTTATTTAATCTCAGCGCCGATGTCATTGTCTGAATTTATAGCGGAGCCTAGGTAGTCAAAGTCCTTAACTACCTCAAAGTTATAGGTGTCTATAGTGACGTTCTGTCCGAGACGTCGGTTTTGGGAGTCCTTTCTTGTTGACAGCATATACTTCGTCTTGCCCTCATTGACCGCTAAACCCATTTTCGCCGCCTCCGTCTCGATACTCACAAACGCACCAGTGACATCACGCTGCATTCTTCCGATTATGTCAATATCGTCGGCATATGCGAGTAATTAGACGGACTTTTGAAAGATTGTGCCTCTGGTGTTGGCGCGTGAGTTTTGCACAACTCTTTCAAGAACGATGTTGAAGAAGTCGCTTGACAGCGCGTCGCCTTGTCTAAGTCCTTTTTTGACATCAAAGGTTTTGGTGAGGTCTTGACCGACCTTGATGGAGCAGCGTGCATTCTCCATCTTCATCCTGCACAATCGGACGAATTTGACAGGGATGCCAAAACTAGACATGGCTCTGTATAGCTCGTCTCTATAGATGCTGCCATACGCGGCCTTAAAATGACCGTGCTTACTCCTAAAACTATTCTTAACGTAACTGTTGAGATCGAAGTATTGGCCTAAGGTGGCTTTCCTGATGTTGGCAAGGCCGCGATACGTGAGAGGAAGTGCGCAATAGATTCCTCCTCGTCCTCGTCGCTGCATCTCCTGCAGGCGTTGAGCATGCCTGCCTAGGATGCAGTGCCCCGTGATGACGTCTGAGTTGAAATCCTTACCCTCCAAAATAATATCGTCGAAAAGTGAAGCGAATTTTGAACAACTTTTGCTCAAACTGAACGATGACCAGAGATACGAAATTGTGCCGCCTCCACCATGCTGTCCAAACATTTCTCCTTCAGTTTATTTATTTTTTTTTTTTTTCGTATTAGTATTCACGAAATTGCACAACAACCGATCTGCAGATGAAAGAGTACTTGATCTCAAAACATGGCTGAAACATGATTGACTCGAAATTAGTCTTGCACTGCTACAATACTCTCTAAGACCTTTCCAGCCGGAATAAAGTCACACTTTTGTGGGTGCTTGGGCACAAGAGTATGGTTGGCAATGAAATAGCGAACAAACTGCATAGAAAGAGTTCGGCTGATTCCTTTACTGACCTTGAGCCGTTCTGTAACATCCCAAACTGAGCAATCAATTCCACAATTTAAGTTGGGAAAACAAAATATGTGTATCCTTTTGGAAGAAGAAAATGTTCAACTGATTTTAGCTCTATCGCTGTATGGCGAGCAAATCCCATTCTCAAGGGAAGTCAAGAATCTAAGAGTAATTCTAGACCTAAGACTCACCTGGAATATTCATTTGAAGAACATTACCACTAAAGCTACCTCAGCATTGTGGGTCTATTCGAGACTTTTCGGAAAGAAGTGGGGGCCTACAAGTAACTATGCATCTCTTGTGTGGAGGAACAAATTGGGGAAAGCCTCATTTTAAAATGCTCTTGCTCCTCGCACCTGCCCTTCAACAGTCTTGGAAGGCCTCTAAGACCTCCCTCCTTTACACATTAAGATTATAAGCTCGACGTGCGCCATAAGGTTTCACGGGTTTAAAGATCCTTAAAGTGATACCTATTCTTTCGAATACAACCATGTTTCACTGACTACTTCCCCTCCAAGACCAACTTCTCCTCCTTGTTAATCTCAATCATTCTCAACCGCACTGTATGGAATACCGACCGACCGGTCACTTGTCGATGTGACAGATCAAAAATCGGAGCCCGTGAGAGTGTCTAGGGCCCGAACTTAATGCTAGCAGTCCCTCATGGCTGCAATTGAGCTCTGCGCCAGGGAATGCATCAGACGCAACCTCCGAAGAAAACAGATATTAATCGTTTCCGACAGTCAGGCAGCGATTAAAGCTCCAAACTCTTTTCACTTTGACTCCAAACTTGCCTGGGGCTACTTAACCACTTTAAAGCAAGTAGCTCTCTTCAACTGGATCACAAGGGAATTGAAGACAATGAGATCGCAGATGAGCTTGACAGACAACTGGCCCAATCTGCATTGATAGACCAATTTCTCTTCTGTGGTTTACCCACAAGTCACATCAAGCTGAAACTCAATTCATGGGAGGTCAATGCAAGAGTCAATAATTGGAGTTCCACTCCAGGACTTCGCTAATCCAAGAATTTCATCAACCCCTTAAACAACAAGGAAAGCGAAGAAATGCTCGCACTACATGAAAGCGATGCTGAACTCCTCACCGGTTCCTCACTGGTTATTATGTACTCAATTATCACCTTAACAAGCTGGGCATCACTCCCTCGGATATGTTCCGACTCTGCTAGGAAGCGCAAGAAACAGCAGAGAATATTTTGTGTGAATATGCCGCCAAGTTCGTTACGGACTAAAACACTTCGACAAGGGATTCGGCTTCTCAGAAATAATCAAACGTACATCTGCAAGCACTAACCCGAGGTTCCTTCATGGCCTCCATCTTGCTCGAAACTTGATTAACACAACAGATATTTTAGGTCGCAGTGTACTTAAGACCATCGCCAGTTAGGTATGATTCCCCACAGAGCCTAGTTTTTGCTTCTCAATTCTCCGTTCGGATTCGGCAATAAATTCCATTCCCTTCCATTCGTGCGAACAATAGAACATGAGTGGCTGCGAGAAGCTAGGCCTTGGCTCACCTCGAGCTGTCACGCCAGCTATCTACCTATCTCTACTGGGAAAATACCCACAGTCAAGCTAAAAGACCTACAACAGATCCAAAGCATCTCTGAAGTCTGAACTACAAAAAGGATGATATCAGAAGATTGTTCAGATTTCTAATGGCGCCCTGCCGGGTTCCTTATGACCTACAGAAAATACTTAATATTCAGGAGACTGAATGTATATTTTGGTTGGAAGACACCCAAACTGTGGAACACATACTATCTATATGAATACGTGGCCGTAGACACATACATATTTCCAAAGCTAAATTCCTGTGATAATCCAGAAAGTTCTCAATGTTATCCAGAGAACTGAAACTCTTCCGGTTTCTTAAGACATTTGACGGACTAGTTTCGCTAAAAAAATATCACCGCAAAACCTGGATAATTGTTTAAATCCGGGACTTAGGGTAGCTAAGACCTATTGTAAAGAATGAGGCCCAGTGTATTGATCTCCCTACGAGAATATGACCTGCCAAAGAAAAATATACAATTTTTTTAAGGACCAGAAATAAAAAGGATCAGAAAACAGGAATCCGAAAGAATCCAATTACCCTTCAGGGAAATTACCACAAGAATATAGAAAGTTCGAGCGCCTGCATTCTTTTCATCCGAACAACCATCAAACCTCAACTGCAAAAAAAAAAATGACGAAACATAATACCTCCATCAACGTTATCCTGCTATTTGTGCCGAAGCAAGGACTTTGTTTCAATCAGATGGAAGCTTGGAGTTCCTTAAGAGGAAAGTTCCATATGTATTCGACTAATGGTCTGCGTTAACAATTTATGGAGCCGACGACTTAATTATAAACTATGCAAACGCTAAAGCAACATAGTCAAAAAGAAATGTGTACTACGATAGAAACGGCTAGGTCATGTAGAGTGGATCTGCACCTAGGCTCGAGCATGAAGAATCTTCGATTCCGCGACTATGCAGAAAAGTACGAATACATCCTCGATGGGGTGGAGTTAAGCAACTCGGCGCACGCAACTGGAAGCAGCTGGCTCTTTAGCCAGCTGGTCGGAGAAGCTTGTTGATTATCCAAAGTAGTTAGTTATGACCTGGCTATAGTGCAAGGATTGAATTGCACATGCATTTTCCACATCAAATGTTTCATGAAAATAGTACGTATGGATGTTTTACAACGTGCTGATGTGCATCCACTTTCTACAATAAAAAAAAATAGCTGGCGCGACAGCTCGGGAGGGATGAGCCAAGGCCTAGGCATTTATGTTCTGCGTGTTACATTTTTCCAGCACGAATGGAATGGACCTAGAATTTATTGGCGAGTTCAGACTCCTCTTCATGACGAATTATACTCTCGGAGGCATGTCATGTCCCGACGAAATGTGGTTCCGCGAAAAATGTTCGGTAGACATGGCTGGGGATTGCACCCACGCAGTTCGCACAGCAGTTCAACGCACTAACCACTAAACCACCGCAACCACTATAATCTTGGCGTTAAAATATCTCAAGAAACTCGCTAAAGATTTTGTTAATTTGTGGGAGTTTCTTGACCCAAGTCAACCTTTATTACCTTGACAATTGCAAGCATTTACCGCCCCCATAGTCCTAATTCAAAAGCGATAAGAAAAGTGTATAAATTTGCCATTAATATGAAAAGTTATACCGATTTAGCCATGCCTGACCATTAGCTGCTTACGGATATACTCGTATTACAACGCGTAAAAGTCCTTGAAATTTGAGCTACTACCGCACGAAGTAGGCATTATAGATACGGGAATCCTTAAATCCTATAAAACGCGTTCCTTTTTTTGTACGAAAGCGATTTAAATTAACTTTTTACAGGGTAAATTGATTTTGTTTGGCTTTATTGAGCACACAGAGTCTAAATAGAGTTCTGTGTGCTTTGTGACAACAGAAAAAATTAAGTCTAGGTTTTTGTTGCAATCGGCGCTTACATATATGGCCGCGCGACACGACTCTTTTTTTAAAGTTAAGCTGTGTTCTGAAATATGAATTGTGCCATTGGGAGGTATTTAGATCAAAAAATATTTGGCTCTTCCGATAGAAGTTAGTATGTCCTTGGAAGACGTGGTTCTGACGTCTTCGCTGTAGAAAACTTCTTCATAAAAATGACGCCATATATCCCAAGTTGAGGCTACAGAAGAGCTAAAGGTTGGAGAGAGCGTTAGCCAACCTAAATTTGTCAAACTCGTCCACAATTTAATTTCCCGCAATACTCCTATGTTCTGTCAAGAACCACAGTTTACCAAGCAGTGCTTAACAATTTCTGAATTTATTGAATGGAAGTGTTTTTTGAGGCGTCGTTGTAGGTACGTAGGTAGGTAGTGTTGCAGTTCCTGAGTGCAAGGGATGCGCCATTTTGTTACCAGAATCGTTCATACCTAATTGTGTGTGAGTGTTGATTGGTAGTGTTGGGAAAAACTGGTTAAATCCAGGCAGTGGAGTTGATATACAGGATCAGTTCTCCGATCTTTTTTTCAGCCATCTCGGTGAGATCCACGAGGAAGGGTTTGCCTAAGGTTCGCTGTCTGGTCCTCGTTAGGGCCGGAAACCTGCAGAGGAAATAAAGTAGAAATTCTTTTCGTTTATATCCTTGCGCTTCTGCAGAAGGTGTTATGAGGAACACCAACCTTCAAATCATGATCTCCAACCGGCCAGAGGCCTGTAATAATGGCCACAATTTTGGTAATATCTGGTCTTGATTTTTCAAGTAGCTCTACTGACTTAGGTTTATGGTAATCAGACCATGTCTTTCTCACAATGACGCAGCTGGTCAGGTCACCTATAATTGGTAAGCTGGAGGAAGTGAAGATGTACATATATAGTGAAATGTTGACTTTCCGCTAAAGAAAGGTTAAGGGCCGATCCTCTCCCCACCAACTCGTCGGCACGCTCATTGCCCTCATGATTGCTGTAACCTGGGAGGCGTTGGTATACCATACCAGGTTTTTGAGATCCAGTAATAGACCACCATCGAATCAGTCGGTAGAATCTGAAGTGATTACGTCAAATCTCTTCTTCAGAAGCTGTATGAACGAGGTGGAAAAAGAGACTATTCTCCATCTTCTTTGCACCTTTCCAGCTCTCTCTCGCAAAAAGAAACTCCACTTGGGAGCTTTCTTGTTTACAAACTTAGGCGACCTGATTAACATTGATGTTAGTAGCCTCCTAAGCTTCATAAGAAGCTCCAATTGGTTTCAATGAGTAGGCAGGAGATCTTTCTCATGGCTCTAAGTGTGTTGGCTTTAGCTGGCAGCCACTTCAACATAACCTTATCTTACCTGCATCAAATCTCCCGCCGAACAATGTGTAGTAGGCACCTTTCGGAAACTGAACTGAACTGAAAGTAGCTGATTTTGGGATTGAGTCTGGTGCCAAGTGATGGATAGGAAAAAACACAGCAGATACTCCCTTCGAGAGAAAAATATTTTTTTGAATATTAAGTCACATGTGTAAAGAGGGCGATTGGAGGGTAAGACACAACTGAAAACTCTATGAGTTGTATCAAGATGTGAATGAATTCTTAAATCCAGGCCAAGACAGCCAACTTTCTACTGACCCGGAATCATGAAGCAGATACATAGGCCAGTGATCGCTAATGCTGATGCCAGAGGCTTAATCTGAAGCACTGAAAAACTGATCAATGACGATTAACAAGTCGAGAGTCCGTTACGTAAGTAACACTTCTTACCGCCAGAAGTCCTTAGGGAAATCAAAAGAATTTCCATCAAATTGGTTCTACTTTACGCCAACTATGGGACATTTTCTTTTCGCATCACCCTATATCAGCGTAGGGTACTTTACTATCGTCTTCACATTCATATTTGTTTCCGTTTTGTTTATGAAATGAAGAAAGGTACGAACAACTCCATTCGCCATAGCCGCAGGTGCAATAATTCATAGCAACTTAAGTGGGCCGGGAATTGAAGGAATTTCAAAACGATTGCCCCGATAAAACGTAAGGGAATTCGGTTGTCTTAAGTGATTGAATGCCGTGAATTGTAATGATATCATAAAAATGACAGACAGACATGATATGGCAGTATACACAATATTAAGCATGCAATTGTCGTTCAGAATCCATTAAAGTAAAAGTAGACCACAAAAATTCCCCAGCACTTGGTGAGTCCAATAACCTAAACAATGGGACCAATAAATCTGTGACATTAATAGTCGTTCAGTGCAAAAAAAATGGAAAAAAAAATCCAAAAATATCCTGAAGCGTACACTCCCCATGAAGCGCGGTATTAGCTGTATTCAAACAAATATTCTCGCATTCCGCACTTCCGCACATTTGGTTTCATTCAGGATGAAGATGATTAATTACGATTAGCGGTGGCCTGGGGAGAAGATGGTGTTTTGTTTCCACTATAATATATAGCTCAGCATGAGCATATTGATTGGAACAGCGTTGGCGAATTACTAAATTACTGCTCCTTAAGTTAAATTCCTCTTCAACATTCATGGAATTATTTCAACTTCATCTGGATGGGATTCCCAGCATTGTAAAATAGTTGCTCATTAACGATTTCTCCCTACTAGAAACCTTACTTGTTTCCTTTGTTAATGGGCACTGGGAGCTCTTGACAAAAGCTTTTATAATTGGGATTCGGTGTTTTTGGAAATTGGTTGAAATTGAAGGTTTCGAACTGATTAGTTTGGACACTAGGAAACAGCTCAGATGTGGAATTTTTTACAGTTTTATGATTGGACAAGATCCATTAACAAATAACTAATGAATTTTAAGATTATATACTACAGTACCATCTCCAGAAGCCAACCAAATGTGATACGATTCTTCGTGGTTTTGATCAACTGCGACCTCCCGCCGGTGCAGATTCAATAATTCCACGGGCCGACCTAGTGTTCTTTCGGTCTACATAACCCAGAAATCGAAGTAATTGTACTTAGACTCTTCTGTCTAGGACAGTATCGGTAAATAATCCATTTGGTTCGTCGTTGGAGCTTCATATCCACTTACCGTTTATGCAGATAGGACCGATATGGATTTTTCTCCCAACAAAGTCAAATGTGTCTTCATCCGGCTTTCACGTGATCCATACATTATAGACTAGGATCTTGTAGAGAGTTCCTTTAGTTTCTTCGAGAAACAAGAGTTTACCTTCTTAGTTCAAAAAGCAGAGATTGTCCATTTCAGCGCTGTGTAGTCGGTTGTTTACGTCTGACATCACATTCCTAATGTGTCAACATGGTAAGTGATATCCTTAGCACCGACCACAATTCTTCTACTGGGTTCCACACACATGGTACGTGCGGACGGTTCAAACGCCGCATGCAGCAAAACCATTATAAAGGGTGGTTAAATTTTAAGGGCCGATGTTGATTTTGAATAAAACACAAGTTATTTAGGAAATTATTGTCTTTTCTTTTTATTATGATAATATTGGTATGGTTCAATTATGTATGGAACAAAATATCGGCCAAATGGCCGCCGCGACCTCGGCGGCACACCTCCATCCGATGGTCCAAATTTTCGATGATGCTGAAGCATAATTGAGGTTCTATGCCGTTAATGTGCCGAATTATCTCATCCTTTAGGTCTTGAATTGTTGCTGGCTTATCGACGTACACCTTTTCTTTCAAATAACCCCAAAGAAAAAAATCCAACGGTGTCAAATCACATGATCTTGGCGGCCAATTGACATCGCCACCACGTGAGATAACACGGCCATTGAATTTTGCGCGCAAAAGAGCCATTGTTTCGTTAGCTGTGTGGCAAGTGGCACCGTCCTGTTGAAACCACATATCGTCCACATTCATATCTTCCAATTCGGGCCATAAAAAGTTCGTTATCATTTCACGATAGCGAACACCATTCACAGTAACTGCCTGACCGGCCTCATTTTGGAAAAAATACGGCCCGATGATGCCGCCAGCCCATAAACCGCACCAAACAGTCACTCCTACAGACCCGGTTTGCTCAAATTTTTGCACGATTTTTCCGATTGTACGCACATTTGGACGATTAAATTGACCGAAAAAATCACGAAGTGCACGATATGCATTTTGATTTGAACGCCCATTTTCATAATAAGCCTGAATAACTTTAATGCATTGCTCGATTGTGTATCTTTCCATGGTTCAAATTGAATTAGTCTAAAATTGAGAAATGACAAATGAAATGCAACATCGGCCCTTAAAATTTAACCACCCTTTAGCAAGAATTCTAGACAGCAAGCCTCACATCCGTGGTCACCGTGTTTCAGTGGTTAGTGCGTTGGACTGCTTTGCGAGCGGCGTGGGTTCAAGCCCCAACCATGTCTACCGAACATTTTTTCGCGAAACCACCTCTCGTCGGGGAATGACAAGCCTCCGGGAGTATAAGTTGTCATGAAAGAGCTTCTCAATTCGCCGTTCGGAATTGATAATAAATTGTAGGTCCCTTCCTTTCCTGCGAAGAATGTAACACGCACAACATGAATGGTTGCGAGAAGCTAGGTTAGGTTAGGTTATGTTTCGAAGGGTGTGTGATGGATAGGCTTCATCACTTTCACTCGGAGACCTGAGGAATAGCAGTAACCATACTGCCGGGACAGCCTAAGGAGTAAGGACCTATAGTATTGTTAGTAGTTTTGGGAACCAGTTAGTGCTCTTTAAGAATCGGAGTAGGTCCGTTAACTGTAAGTCTGTTACCTCTGCTATGCTTGCAAATAACCTTGATCCTAATGCGCGTAGACGTCGTTCTTGCAGAGCGGGGCAGTGGCACAGCAGATGTTCGATTGATTCTACCTCCTCCTCATCTCCGCAGCCTCTGCATAAATCGTTGGACTTGAGAAGCTAGGCTTTGGCCCATCCCGAGCTGTCGCGCTAGCTACACACACACAAACCTGACACCCATCCAAGAACTTCAATGTAATAGGCAGAACAAAAGAAGGAAGACGATGCATTTATTGTTAGATTTACGACAGAGGCTGTTATAAAGAAAGAACAGACTTGTCGTCAAAACTAGACCTAGACAAGAAGTATCAAAGTGACAAAAAGTAATGAGCTTCTTTGACGAAAGATATGAAAAATTTCCGAAACATAAAACTCTGAGAAGGGGCCAATGGTGCCAGTATCAAGTGCAGAAGACCGGCAAACCTATTTCTTGCAGTGATTTGTTGAATCTGATTTTAAACTGATTGTATTCCACCGAAAATATTTATTCGTGTAGCGCATATTAACAGAGAATTCATCAAGCATGCCTTGAGCAAGAGAGGTATTCCAAAGAAATTGGTTGCTATTGCGAAAACAAGTTAGGGAGAGGGGGAATGTCATGAGCTTGTCAGAAGAAACTGCGATGACCTTCGCCTACAAAAGTTGCTTTCTTCTTCTGCTCAAAAATCACTGAGCATCAAGAAGAATGCTATAGTAGGATACGAGAATTTAACCGGCCAGACCAGAAGCAATTACTGACGCACTTTCAAATCTACGAGTCGACCTAAAAAAATCTATTGTGTCAACGCTATAATTAGCCTTCCTTATGAAGGTCAGAATGTCATTATTAGCTGAGTTCCTTAACTCCGCTAATGACCAGAGTTCCCTATAAAAGATCGATCTTCGTAGCCGGTGCAATGCCGGACATTCATAGAAAATGTGCTCAGAGGTTTAATCCTCTTCCAAACAGAATTGTTGTGGTATCCCAATTAGCGCCATAAAAGAGTTCCGATCCTAACAGCGCAGAGGTTGAGCCGACTCAAGCCAGCTCATCCGCAGTTTCATTGCCGACAAGGTCTTAGTGGCCGAGCACCCAACCGAGTTTGACCTTGTTGTGCCTGGGAAGTGCAGTAGCAGCACTTGACTGACCTAGATTCCACGAAGTAATTTTGACGCCGTCAATACCTTTATCAAGGTCTATTCTAGCGCATATCTCAAAAGCATGAATGTCAGCTTGGAACCCGCTGGGTAACATCTCCATTGATATTGAGACCAATTGATGCCAATGCTGCTCTCGACTACTGGAAAAGGCAATCGATAGAAGCTGAGGTTTTCAGCCCAGTATTACACTAATTTCCCTAGCGGCTAGTGAAGCCAAACATTTAAAAGCCCTTTCACAGTGGTCTGGCTACTGAACTACCCACTTCTCTATTCTTTCTGCACAAAATTTCAATTTCAAATGCACTTACTCACCCCTCCGAAACTCAGATTCGACCAAAACTTCCGTGCAACCATTCCTGCCCGCAACGAGTGGGGAACTGCACCTACTCATCCCTTCGAAACTCAGATTCGATCAAAACTTCCGTGCAACCGTTCCTTCCCGCAACAAGTGGGGAACTGTTACTGAAATCGATGCTGACTCAGTTCACTTTTGAAACCGAAAGTCAAGTGAGTTGAGCTGTCTTCTTCAAAAAGTTGATTGTGAGCATCTGCGTCCTTAGTCACTGGAGCTTATTTCAAGCGGAAATAATGGCGATTTAGGAAGCCTCATTCTAGCCCCAATGTAGTTTAATATCTGCCTTGGATATTAGCATTTTCACGGCCAGCCAAGCAACAATTAAGTCTCTGGAATCGTTCTCCCTTACGTCAGAGGTCGCACAATTCGCCATTAACTTATGATGTGTACCAGGCCACAGAGACACCTCAGGAAACTGACAAGACATAGTTCAACCTGAGATATCCCGTGGAAAAAAAACAGCGACTGGGTATGCCACTCGCTACTGCTAAACATTTACTTAAACTAGACGCAATCAGGAAAACCAAACGAAAATGGGAGGAAGACACAACATCCCAACTCACGAAGCAGATCTGTTATATCCGAATCGTGCCAATGGTTTGGTCCTGATAAAGCGTTAGCAACAATGTCAATGAAACCTGCTCACCCAAGATGAAAGCAGGAACAAGAAAGAGGACTGAAGCAGGATTGTCAAAGAGGAGTCAAGACAACGCTGGGGGACAACCCTCAGAAAACAAACACAATGGCGTGTAGCCTAGGACCCAGAACCTACATACATAAGTATAATAGTAAAATATGACATCAACAGTAACATGTTAACTAAGAGTAGTTGATCACATGAACAGAGATTTAAAAGTAATTTTCGTTACAAGCACTGAACCGTAATTGTAGCAGGAATAGAAAAAAGTTCACTAATGACATTTCTTCTTTAAAGTTAGAAACGAACAATTAAAGGGCCTGCAAAAGAAAATTGTTGTAAGCCTTGTTTTTCCGTAGGTAACATCCTATGAGACCTTATTACTTCGTAGAACAATTAGATTACTTGAGCTAATTGGTTCAGCCTGTTGCTCGTTAAGGGGAAGTCATAGCTTCCACCGTGGCAATAAGCCAAAGTATCCAAGACATACAATTTTTTTAGTCATAGTAACTTCAACTGCTCCAAAGACAATTGACCTCGTTCATGTATCTATCTGCTTTCCAAAGCACTTACACTTAAACGTAATTTCTTAGCAGCACGTGGTAAAATACTTGAGACTTAATTTCAAGCAAAAACCGAAAGCCAAATGGTGGCAGGGAAAGTATTCGCTTGCAGAGAACACTTTAATTTCAGGTACGTACACATGTGCATGCAGTATCTATCTGTTATAACCTCCATTGAACTCAATCGATTACTAGAGCTTTCAGGCGACAGATGAATGTCAGAATATCAACTACGAGGAGTAATTGAATGTCTTTTGTGTGCCTTCGTGTCTATTCCTATATGGACCTGTTCTGTGATGATGGGACTACTCTTACGATCCAGCACTTGTTTCAATTTAGCTATTAGATAAACTCAAACAAGCCCATGTTCACGTATGAGTATGAGTATTGAACTTTTAAAGGGGAAACTAATCGTATATGAGCTCCATTTTGAGTAAGTACTCCTTAGTGTTCCTACTATATACATTCAGTGTTTTGTTCCATTAGTGGTGGGCGTTTGATTTAGCTGTTCAAATCTTTAGGTGAAAGTTTTATGTCTGCAGATACGTCAATATGCCTGCAGATACGAATAGATGCTGTGAGTGTTGTATTGTTTGTAGGAATAGAAGGGACCTACAATTTATTACCGACTCCGAACGGCGAATTGAGAAGCTTTTTCATGACAAATTATAATCTCGGAGCATGTTATTCCCCGATGAGACGTGGTACCCCGAAAAATGGTCGGTGGACATGGCTGGGGCTTGAACCCACGCAGCTTGCACAGCAGTCCAACGCACTAACCACTGAACCACCGCGACTACTTTTATCTCTGCCATGAATTATAATATCAGGACCATTGTGCTGCATGATGATATATGTTGAGATTGTCGTGTGCTAATAGAGGACGTATTCGGGGCTTTTTTTATTTAGCATCGGTTGAACCACCCTAGCATTGCCGAAGATCTATTGCGCTGATCCTGTTGGGTCTAGAGTAGTCTGTTTTTTTTTAGATTGTCAGAAACTTAATTACAATAGCTACTCCTAGTTCAGCAAGTGCAGTCGGCAAAATAAGATCACTGTCTAGAGTCCGTTCCCACACATGTATGAGAACTGGGCATTCTACTGTATGGAGGGGGGTTTCATCAGGTTCTAAGCAAAACTGGAGTTGAATCCGCGGAGATACCTTTTGAATGGTCAGTGGCCACTTAGGACACAGGATTATGTGTTATAGGAAACTCTATGAGGTAGAACAGAGAGAAAGTATTTAGTACTTTTCTGTGTTGAACTTTCCAAGGAATTAAGCCTAATATGAAAGTGAGAATGGTTCAGTACCCATGAAGAGGGTTGATTGCGGCAAATGATTTCGCTGTTTCCTTGTGACCATTTGACTATGGGACCTATACATCTGTGTGCAGAGATGCAGTGTACGATACGATGCCAAAGCCCGAATACACTGCGACCTGTAAGGTCTTGGAAAAATAGTGCAAAACTCACGTGCCAACCCCAGAGGCACAATCTTGCAAAAGTCTGTCCAATCATTCGCATACGCCGAGGATATTAACATAATCGGGAGCACGCAGCGTGATGTCACTTGTGCGTTCTTGAGTATTGAAACGGAGGCAGCGAAGATGGCTTTATTGGTCAATGAGGGCAAGACCAAGTTAATGCTGTCAACAAGAAAGGACACTCAACACCAACGTCTCAGACAGAACGTCACTGTAGACAGATATAACTTTGAGGTAGTTAAGGACTTTATCTACCTAAGCTCCGCTATTAATTCAGACAACGACACCAGCGCTGAGATCAAACGAAGAATAACTCTTGCTAATCACTGTTTCTGTGGGCTAAGAAGGCAATTAAATAGCAATGCCCTCTCTCGAAAGACTTAAGTGACCCTGTATAAGACCTTAATCGTCGCAGTCCTGGTCTACGACGCAGAGACATGAACTCTTGTCGAAAGCGGATGAGCTTGTTGTTGGCTGTTTCGAGAGGAAAATTCTTCGGGTGATTTTCGGTACCGTCTGCATAGGTCTGCGTATGCTAACGTAGGTCTAACGATCAGCTCGTAATTTTGGGACCTTGTCTCCAGTTTTTGTCACAGATGCGAGAATATAAGGTTTAAGTAACTTTTCTTCTTGGAATTTATAGACAGGTTTTTCTTGGCACAGCTTCTCTGTACCTCAGATAGTGCTTATTGAAACACTTTTGGAATGGAGCCTTCAGGTGACTGCTGCTGGGGATAAATGCTACGTCAAGCAGGTCTCCAATTAAATATCCATTCTGAAGAATTCAATTGCACAATGCCACGAGACGCTTCGTATATAAAGCCGTATAGTGAAGAAGCCATAGAGAGTTTTACTTTAGGAAGCGATACAATACATCCATACATGTGTATATGTATATGTACATAACTTTTTGCTATTAACCATAATGAGGGGAGGTGTTCCCTGCTGTCTCACCTGGTAATTAAAAAAGCATAATTACATCCGTATTCCATTTTTTCCTCTTTATTTGACTGTGTTTCTGGGTACTACTTTCCACTTAGTCAGCACTTGAACATTAATTGATTTAGAGAATTTTCAGAACTTGCTAACACCGTCGGGTAGCATTGTTAAGTTGAATTTATTGATTATTGCTTGCATTGAAAAAAGGACCCTCAATGTACCCATATGTATGTATGTTTAAGTTTTTCACTGATATCTATCTACGGATTTTTCTTTAATATTAAAATTAAGCACAGAGTGTTGGCTTTGTCACTACGTCGGGCTTAAAGATGTAAATATATGTAAACCCCTACAAGCGACGAGAGACGTTGGAGTTTTTATTCAGCAAATTTATAATGAAAAATCACAGCTGGAGTTCACAGATCAAAGCGACTTGAATCACCAAATATTTTCCTCTTGTATTCGCCATGTTTATCGCTGTAAAGCTCATCATCATACGTATGCATTTAAGTCTGCCTTCCACTTCATTTAACGTTAAAATTCATATAAAAATAAATTTCAATCCCACGTTGAGTGTAGACCGTATCCAGTACCTTATCAAACCCATATCAGATTCGTTATTGCGAGTGCTACAGTGGATTTGAATTCTTTTTTTTTTTTTGCTCCGACAACATCCTGTGAATATATTTAAATAAAAAACCGTTTCATTCCGATTGCGTGGGTAACTCTAATAAAATTATTTTTTTTCGTAACACATGCACTCGATTGTCTTATGACTTACGAGAGTTCGTTAAATAGCCGATAACACGAAATCTCGTGGTTAGCTAGTAACGTAGATACAAAGTTTTTCTTTCGGAAGTTTGCCTGTTCCCTAAGTTTAGAATTTATTTTCCTATATTTGCACGCATCCAACAAGAGAAGAGTGGGAGTGTGTATCCTTTGTGGCCTGCCTTAGGCTAGAGTTTCCCTGTAAGGAAAACATATGTAAATGCAATTAGTTTACATATTCCAACAAGCGATTTATTATGCTCCCCCCGAAATCAAATATTCCAAATAAATAATTCATCTCAGATAACTTTGCGTGGATTACATGTCATTTTTTTTTTTTTCGTATTTTCAGATTTATTTCGGATGTTCGAGTATCATACTTTTACAATACTTGAGGGAGGAGCAGCAATACCTTTCGGGAAAAATTGAAAAACCGACCGGTGAGAGTCTTCTGGAGAGGGGTGATGTGTCCCCAAGTAAGTTTTTTTCAAATCATTTGGATTTCTAATAATGTGTTCCATCAACTGATACGAAATTGTAGAAAATACAATTTCTTGGAATCATTAATTTTAATGAAAGAAAAGACTGTACTCTGTACGTAAGAACGAAGAAATATAATTGTAGCCAACTGTAAATAACTTTATTACAATTATTTGTAAGAAGTGTTATTTGCACTGTCTGTGTGCACGAAGCTGAAAAATGCCTCGACCCGGAGATCGGCACCCGCCAAATTTTCGGCTCTCATCCTGGACAGTGAATGAGACTGAAAAGCCAATACTATTGAACGCTTTAAAAAAAAAGCCATTACAGCGCTACTGCATTCTCATACCACGCACTCGCTTTACGTGTCCATTTCTGGTGGATGGCCTTAGATAGAGCCTTACACCGTAATTTATTGGGGAAAGTCCAAAGATCAGCATGCATATGCATTAGCCGAGCATTAGCACCCCATCCGCGACACTTGACTTGCTCCTGCATCTACTTTGTCTAAATATTTTTGACAAATAGTCCAGCCAACAACAACAACAGGTCAACAACTATATTGGCCACTTCTCGACCTAAGGTCCCCTAACTTTTATTCCGGAAAAAACCGACTACACACCGTCCAAGTGGAATTTCAACTTCAACTTCCAGACATCCATTCCTTCCCGAGAGCATTAGAAGAGTGTTGACGCCAGAGACGATCACTCCGTTCATCTCTATACCGACGGTTCTGAAACCTAGAACGCAGTGGGAGGTGGTGTTTTCTCCAAAGTGCTTAACTTGAGCATCTCTTTTCATCTCCCCGACCATTGTAACGTTTTACAGGCGGAAATTATGCCGATCAAAGAAGCCTTATCCTGGATATCCCGACTGCTATAAAATCTCTGAAATCAGTAGCATACATACACATACATATCTATGTATATCAAAAGCTACCTCAGATTATCGCTCGTCCCTCATGGAGATGATAAAACTTTTAACATTCACCTATGCTGGATCATAGGGGATTTCCGGGGAATTGTAAGGCCGAAGATCTCGCCAAACGTGGTACTACTCTAGATCCTACCAGAATGGAGGAATCTGGGTATTCCACTAGCTACATGTAAACTTCTCTTAGAGTACGAAGCAAGACAAACCAATGATGAAATACCGGTACCACATGGCCTATGTTAAACCTCACTCGATCCAAAAGTCTGATCTTGCTTAAAAGGCCCTTATCGGCAACGTTATCGGTGTTCTCACTGGCCACTGTCCCATCGGCCTTCATGTTAGGAGAATGGGCCTCTTCTTAGAGGACGAGGAGAAGGAAGAAACAATCCTCCATTTCCTCTGCACTTGTCCTGTCCTATCCCAAAGAAGGAATCTCTATCTAAAAGCCTATCACTTCGACAATTTGGACGAGTTAATACATACTGATGTCGAAAGTATCCTCAGCTTTATCAAGAGATGGAGTGACGCCTTCCTTGGCCTACGTGTGTCTGTGTCTCGCATGGACACCCACCTTACCTACCTACCTACCTACCTAATAGTCTGTTGTGTCTCGTTAGAGTCCCACTCGCATTAAGACAGCTTTGGGATTAATTTTCAAGAGTGTCATACCATGATTAAGCCTTGGTGTAGATTGTTCATCCTAAAGGACTCTCTCTAGTGAATCTGCGAAAGAGTAGCAGATCCAAGGGTGGCATATTCTCATCTGAAAATAGGTCAGGTGAAGTTAGGTTAAAAAGGGTTTATAAAGCTTGGCCGTCATGAAAACACCACCATCCCATCCCGGTCTCTTTCGGAACAGTCAAAGTTACTGGAAACCACAAACTCTTCCTTCAACGCATCTGATTCCCATCCAGAATTTCAATATTCTGTTATAGCAAGATATTCGTTAAGAATAGAGCAATGTCCTATATTGTGGTTTTTTTTTTTTTTTTTAAAGCCTAAATAAGTTAGGGTGGGCTATAGGCACATAGGCTATCTTAATTTTTTTTTGTGTCCTTAAAACACACAGTTCAATTTTGTAGCCAGTATAAAGCCAGGATGCCAGGTCACAGCAACATAGAAGAAAACGACCTGGCTGACGAGCTGGTGAGACGAGGTTTAGCCTTTAATATGTAGATCCCTCGCAAAGTGTATTCACATCCCTGTAAGAGCCATCAAAGAAAGAATCATCTCAATTGGTCGAGAACACAAGATCCACAAAAAAGGATTCACACAGACTTTCCCAGGATCGTGGCAATCAGTACAGGTCACTGGCCAAAGGGACACCCTATTCTAAACTAGGCATCGCCTTTAATGCGCATAGTTGCAGCTGCAATAATGAGAAGGAAACAGTGTGTCATTTCCTTTGCAGGTGTCCGGCTCTAGGCAGGGTCAGATGTCACACACTAGGTAAAACCTTTTTGACAGCTTTCTCGGATAAAGAGGTAAGCGATATAATCTTTAATGCCACAGGATGGATGTAAAGACTTCCACCCCCTTCTCTTAGGTTTTTTCAACAATACTAACATTCAGGTGACATGAGTGTTTAATTTTAAAACGGCGCTGAAGCGCTAATTAAGTTTCAATATCAGGAACGCTGATGCTGTGTTTGTAGGTAAACAGAACTAGAGAATTAACCAAGTCGATATTAGTTCGGTAGTCATTAGCCTAAGAATTGAGAAAGTAACTTTCATGGTCTCTCTTAGGGCGTTCTAAGGATTATAATCACGATATCAACTGACGCCAATTCCACAGTTCTAGTGGACAGGAAACCTGAGGAATGTCTCTGCTAACCAATCTTCTTGCGAGAAGCGCTGTTTGGAGATGAGCCAAAATAGTTTCTCTCTTTATCTTATTGACGCTTGTTGAATGCCGATTGAATGTAAACAGCGGGGGTTTTAAACCCCCGAGTTTTTTTCCTTGCTAGCGTAGCTGGATGAGTTCGAGGCAGTAACTTTCAGAGACGTGATTTTTAAACTTTCTCTCCCATAAACTTTTTTAATCGTCCACTGATGGCATGTGCAAGCGTCCAAGGCCTGTGTATCTTTCACCATTTCATAGTGAAATTTCGAAAACTTCTTGGGATTTCTAGCAGTTCGCAATAGTGACTGCTTCCTAAGGTAATATACTTCACAACCCAAAAGTACAATTTTCTAATCATTCTCACAGTTTTAAAGTCAAATACTACTTTTCCCCGCCTAAATTCTTGAACGTTCCTCTATTAAGTCGCAATTGGCCGACCTCGGTACCAAGATCCTTCTTTCAGTTTCGTTTTCAATTTAAATCAAAGCGTTGAGCATCCGAGAATTCTCGTTTTTCGGCATTACGATGACAGTTTGTAACGATGGATGGATTGAGTGAATATACCCGTAGAAGGAATTTCTTAGAGGACAATGCTTTATGCTTCCAATATATTCAAAACAAATCTTTTTTGCGTCAGTCATTCTCTGCATTGTATGTACACAAACTACAAAATGTGGACAGGACATGTTTTTGTTCTGGCAGGCTGCTGCATTGCTTAGGCCAGTAATGTGTTGAAACTGTTCAGGAAAAAGCTTAACATTGTTGAATGTATCCCGGTAAAGGCTGTAGCAATACCTTAAGAATTATTGATAAATCATGCGAGTACAAGTCACATATGTATGTACACATCTAGTCTGCGTTTGTGACCAAAATCATCGCCGAATCCAACAGTTCGTATTTCAAAATTGTTTCCTTTGCTATGGTGGTTATATCATCCCACCCCACTATTGTAATTATCCCGAAAATTTAGCAACCGACAAGCACTCAAAATAGCATTTTCAACGTTCTGACTGAAGCAGTTTAAAATTGACGATGTGCTTCGATTGGCTTTAAATTGACGGTTTGAGAGAGAGATTTGACCTATTTATGGCTTTGGAAAGTAGACTGGGAACAGATTAATCCAATCGTTTTTGGGTAAAATTTGATTCCGAACCCAAACTCTTTCATACATTTCCTTTAATTAAAATCAGCATACTCGTTTTTATTTGCTTCGTGATTACTGTGCATAACAAGCCAATGCAAGCGGTAAGCCATGTATCCACAGCTAAATGACAACAGTTTAACGACCACGTTTATTGTTCTACTTCAACGGCGAATACATCATTGCCAGAGATCGCGGTTTCGCTACATTTTCGTACGTCAACTAAACCGTCCATCGCACCCACTGAATTGCGTTAAACTTAGTTAAGAGTATAAAAGCACTACGTTTAGTCGCCCAATCTGGCACTGAAACTTTTGTAGTTTGTCCATTGTTTTCCGGGTGAAGCAGCTCTCTTTACGAGGATAATGGAGCCAACTGAGTGCACGCTGGTTGCTTGTGGTTTGTGGCCACCTTCACGTCTCTGCTGATGCTGTTGCAAAACCACCATTAATTTTCGTAACCTCTGACGTAGGTATTGGTAATTTGGGGAATGCAATTAAGATATTTTCCGAATCACGTGCAGAAACCCTGTGACTCTTTTAGATAAAATTTACAGAAATTTATTTGAAAATAGTTTTCTAACCTTTCTGCAAAATTTTATCTAAGCTTAGAGCTGCATATGTTAAGAAAACATTTTAAAGATCAAAGCAAAACGTATGTATTGTTGCTATAATTTGAAAAGGTTGGCTCCCACTAACTTTACTAAAAGGCTTACTAGCTTCGTCACAAACTAATTAACATAGTAATTTTCCTCATTATCTCATCATTTTCCAATGACAGGCTTAGGGTGCTTAAGTGGACCTCCGGCATCTCCCGATCTGCCGCCATCGACACAGAGGTAAGATTTCGGACTTAGTCCAACCATCCAATCCAGGGCCTACCCAGGGGACGCTTACCTGGTGGCACGTCTTGGAAGTCGAGTTCGGGGCATGCGTTTATCGTGCTCAAACAATCAAAGTATGAACCTCTCCATTCGAGAAGTAGCTGCTTCGCGTATTCTCAGAGCCGGATTTCCACCTAGGCCTACTGGGCCCCAGTCCCAGTGGCGGGGCCTGCGCACAAACTCAAAAGCCTGGCTTGCCTTATCAAAAAACTTTATCGAAAATATTCTTAAAAGTTCTCTACTAGTGTATTTAATTTGCTAAACCAATTTCGACATGGGGGAGGGAGTCCCAAATGCCAAGTGCCTAGGGGCCCTGGCCCTCTAAGTCCGGGCCTGCGTATTCTGGTGTTACTAACTCGATCTCGAAGACAATGAAGAAATCGCGACAACGAAGAAATCCCGACATCGAGAAATCTAGCTTAGCTAGAGTTAGCCCCTTCTGATAGCAGATTGACCAAGCTGTATCAAAATTGCTCCAACCTCACCAACCCTACAGGCTAGTTCAGTATTACTCCTTCCATTACTCGTGAATAAAACTGCGAGATACTTAAACTTCTCCACCGAGACTCCACTAACATGCAAAGTGCATTGAACAGGAGTTCAGGAATAACCATTACTTCAGATTTCTTCAAGTTTACTCTCATCGCAGTTTCAACATAGACTGCTACGAATCTGTCAAGTGCGCGCCAGAGTTAGGCTGATGGCTTATCTTTAAGTCTCCAAATTCAAAGCGTTCCTCACCACGGGTGCGCTGTAACATCCAATCCATATACACTTTAAAAAAAAAAGAGAGGTAACAGAAGGCACCCCTGTCAAAGTCCAACGCCCACGGACTTGAAAGGTGTCGATTTAACGTAGGTCATCCCCGAACACATTTACTTGTTTAAGATGTCGCTACAGTTCGGGATGCACCTGGGTCTCAATAAACAACCGTCTCCGCCAATCTCGATCTTTAGCCAGCTGCTTTCAGTTTCGCACGCCAAGTTGGTTAAGGCCCCCTTCCACTTGCGTGCGTCAACTGAATCACGGTCTTCCTCTACTGCGCCGTCCCTCATGGGTGGGTTCCAAGATTTTCCAGGCTAGAGCATTGTTGTTCATCTGCTCTACATGACACAGCCACCTTAGTCGTTGGATCTTCATTCTTCTGGCTAAGTCGATGTCCCTGCACAGCCCTTCTAATTCGTCATTGTATTTCCTTCTCCATTCCCATGCAAATGGGAAATCACCCGAAGAATTGTTTCCTCAAAACAGCCAAGAGTCCATGCCTTTGCATCTTATGAAGAGTCACTCTAGTTGATCGATGATCGGGTCTCGAGATAGGGCTTGATATGCTTTCTTAAAACCCACAAAACAGACTTTTTGAATGAATGCTGGTTATAAATCAAATATTAGTGCGATTAGTCGCATACATGAACAATCTTGTAATGTAAAATGTCTGTCCCTCAGTGATTAGGAAAATTAAAGAGGTTAGCACGTAAGCTAAAAGCTGTGGCCATAACCGGAGCATTACGTTCCTCTTGTAATTAAACTGAAACTTTGAAGACATTGAAGTCCCTCAGGCTATCGTATTTCACTGGGGCTTTCCAATCGAAAATGCCAGAACTTTTTTAAACCTGCCACAAGTTTTAAACCCACCCAACGCCTAAACAAAACGTTGCAATATAAACGGCCAGCTAAGCCGCCATAACACCCCGTCTCCACGAGTCGGAATTTCAGACAAGAAGCGAAACTGGAAAGAAAAACTGCTCGTGGAGACGGGTAAATTCCAGACAGATTTCCGACGCGACACTTCCGTCTGGATTTATTTCGTGTCTTCGGTTCCAGACTGAAACCCTGACGGATTTTTGACATTTGAGCGTTTGGCAGGTAGATTTTCATTCGTTTGTTGGTTTTCATTGAGTGAGCATGGCGGATTGGCGTATATCGCTTAGCAGATGCTCTTCCAAATTATGCGAACCTATGTTTTCGCTTTCTTCCAGTTAATTTCTCTATTTCTGCCAATGCTTTTAAAGGCTTTAATGCAAGAATTGCGCGCTGTTTCCTTCTCAATGGCATTTTCAGAATGACGATTCTTGACAGAGATTGCCCAGCAAAGGAAAAAAAAGAAAAGTCGGACAGTCTGATTTGTAGTTAGACGAAAATCTTTCTCGTAGAGACGGGGTGTAAAGGTCATATCCGCTGTAACCACATCCTCAAAATTAATAAATGGACTTGCAATTGACTCTCTAACCTGGGTCCCTGGACATAGGGGGATAGGTAGTAGAAAGGTAGATAGACCAGAAAAGGCCCATTGTGATACCATTTGGATCTATACCCTGGAAAACACCACTCACTTTATTGAAACCATTTGAAACTCTTAATGAAGCTGAATAAACTTTTGACGTCAGTATCGCCCAAATTGTCGAAGTGATAGGCAGAGATTCCTCTTTTGGTATAGGACTAGACAAGTGCAGTGGAAATAGAGGAGCGTTTCTTCCTTCTCTTCGTCCATGCAGCTCCTGCAGCAGTCATTTGAGAATAGGCCCTTCCTTCTGCCATGAAAGCCAATGAGACAATGTTTGGTAAGAACACCAATAACTGCTGATGAGGGACCTTTTGAACAAGATCAAATTTTTAGATCGAGTAAGATTTACCATGGGCCAGATCTATAGAATAGGTAGAAACGAAAAGGCTGATGAACTTGCAACTCGAAGTTCAACTCTGAAGAGATTTCTCGCGGAACGTGTACATATTCCACTTAAATTTCTTAACCTTCCTTGGCTGACCAATGATGGGTCGGATTACACAGCCCCATCATTCCCCTATCACGTCATGGCCTACATAAAACCAGGTTGTCACTTGTCGGCTCTGCTTAGGTGCGTCGGTGTTGTGTTTTTTGTGTTCTGTGTTTGTGGTGATGGGGGAATTTAGGGTTAATTTTTCCAACATACGTGGGCTAAGGAAGAATTTCTTTGCTATCTACGCCCACACCCAACTCTATAAACCAGCTGTTTTGGCACTTTGCGAAACACAGGTGGGTGCGGACTCTGATTCTTCAGATCTAATACCGCCTGGATATAGCTTAGTGCCATTATTCTTTCCCCATCGCGGTCTCGCCGTTTACATACGTAGTGACGTAGCTTACCGTATTCTACCTCAGTATGGCCACTGTTCCAACCCGGATTTTAATTTCATATGGCTAAAATGCACTGTCCGTAAGCAATTAATCCACTACTGTTTTATTTATAGAAGCCCAAATCTAGACAGCAATTCAAATTACAATGAGTTTGATGCGCTGTCTGACTCCATTTTAAGAATTGTCTCCCTGTTTCCTCGTACTGAAATCGTCATTGCGGGCGATTTCAATATACACAATTCTAGTTGGCTTCGCCACTCTGGGCAGACAACACCCGAAGGAAGGTTTGTTGAAATCTTTGCTGAGGTAAATAACTTAACCCAGCTTTTAAATGAGCCTACACGTATACCTGACATTGCAAGTCATTCCGCCAACACACTTGACTTTTTTCTTACCTGCCATCCTGAAAAATACACTACCGCCGTATTACCGCCTCTAGGCCAATCGGACCACAGTGTCGTATCGGCTAATTTCTCGTACTCTGACCACTCAGTTAAAGAACGAACTCCCAAAAGAAAAGTTTGGCGATACGAGAAAGCCAATTGGGACGGCCTTAACAGCTTCTTTAGGAGTTTTAAGTGGTCGCTATGCTTCCTCGATAGCAATGTGGATGCCGTCGCCGATATGATTACTAACACCATTCTCCTAGGTATGAGCTCTTTTATTCCCAACCGAATAAAGAGCATAAAACCTAAGGAAAAAGCGTGGTTCGACTTGATCTGTAAAGAGGCCCTCAGGTTGAAAGAGGTAAGTTTTCGGACTTACAAAGCCAACCTCCCGAGGAAAACCGAATAAAGTTTAAACAAGCCAGAAATGACTGTAATGTCCATATTCGACGTGTCAAATTCTCACATGACCAAAAATTGAGGCAAAAAGTACTACAGTGTCCCAAGGGTAGTAAACATTTTTGGTCATTCGTCAAAAACATAAAGAATTCTGCCTCGTCATCAATCCCAATGCTCATTTACAATGACATTCCAGCTGTCAACTCCTTAGACAAGGCTCATCTGCTTGCCGCGCATTTCGCGGCCAGCTCAACGCTTCCAGATTCTGCTTTGTCTCCGCCTGTACTTGAGAGCGTTAAATTCTTTATGGGACATGTCCATTTTCGCACACGTACAGTCGTAGGAGTACTCAAAGGTCTTAACATCCACAAATCCGCTGGTCCAGATGGTATTCCACCCATAGTTCTGAAGAGGTGTTCTTCCACGCTGGCAAAACCACTGCGTAAGCTTGTCCATCTGTCCTACTCCTCTGGTCTCTTCCCGAGTAGATGGAAAACTGCATTTGTCCAGCCCGTCCCTAAAAAAAGGCGAATCTTCTTCTCCCTCCAATTACCGACCCATTGCACTTACGTCCCTTCTTTCCAAGGTCATGGAAACGCTGATAAATGGTCAGCTTATGAACTATCTTCACTCACGAAAACTCCTCAATGACCGGCAGTACGGTTTTCGTAGCAACAGGTCCACTGGTGATTTGATGGCATATCTCACCGAGAAGTGGAACCAATCTATTCATCACTTTGGTGAAAATAAGATTGTTGCGCTTGATATTTCTAAAGCATTTGACAGAGTTTGGCATCAAGCTCTTTTGTCGAAAATGCGTGCATATGATATCGATGTATCTCTTTTTCAATGGATTAGAAACTACCTTTCGAACCGTTCAATTCAAGTTGTTCTGGATGGTTTCAAGTCTGCAATTCACCATATAAATGCTGGTGTTCCCCAAGGCTCTGTTTTGTCTCCGACTCTCTTTCTCATTTTTATAAATGATCTCTTGTCTGCAACTTTTAATCCAATCCATTTCTTCGCTGATGACAGTACCCTCAGCTTCTCATATTCGTTCCCCAACTCACGTCCTTGCTCTTCGGACATAGAAGACGAACGGCAACGTATGTTAAGCTCATTAAATTCCGACCTTGACAGCATAATAAAATGGGGTTCAACCAATAGAGTGGAATTTAATGCGTCCAAAACCCAATGCTGTCTTCTGCCACTTAAGCGAAAATCTAACCTCCCACCATTGTCCACGAATGGTACCTGCATCGCCGAAACCGAAAGACTTTCCATTCTCGGTATGTGTGTCACTCACAACCATCGTTGGAACGACCACATATTCGAAATCGCCAAAAATGCTGCGAAATGTCTAGGTTTCCTTAAACGGTGCAAAAAATACTTTACCCCTTCTGATCTGGCCTCAATTTATAAGGCGTTCATTCGCCCAAAGCTGGAGTATAACGCTCATATCTAGTCTGGTGCACCCAAAACCACCTTGCACATTCTGGATAGAATCCAAAATCGCGCGTTGAAACTTATTGGTGACAGGGACATTGCGAAGTCAATAGACTCGCTTGAACACCGACGAAATGTTTCCTGTCTCTCACTGTTTTATTGTTTCTTCCATAAACAGTGCTCTAGCGAAATAGCCAGTTGCATTCCGCCCCTTCAATTCTTCACCCGCAATTCGCGTCAAGCTTCGAATGCTCATCAGTTTACCCTTAAGCCTACCTTCGGGCGTACCGTCAAATATAGAGATTCTTTCATAAGCCGTACATCACGTATGTGGAATAATCTTCACAGCTCTGTGTTTCCTCATCGCTACAACCCGCAAGCATTTAAGACCAACGTCCATCGGTATCTCCTTCGTCTCTCCCCTAATTTCCCTAATGCCCGTGCTCTCGTTTAAGGGTAGTCATACTTTAGTGCGCGCTTATTATAAAAAAAAAAAAACCAGACTAGAACCAAAGACATCCTTAGCAAGAATCTAACGAACATCTCTCGGTTCGTACCAATCTGCACGGGTCACTAGGCAATCGGCTACCATGCAGCTTTACTTAGAACCCCCATCAGAACTTACTGCCGCAGCAGCAAAGATGTGAATGAGGCAAAAACCCTCCACCACTGCATTTGTGAATGCCCGACTCTCGCCAAAAACAGGCAACCTACATTACGCAATCGTTCCTTCAACAACTGCAATGATCTATCGAACAAGAAGATGCTCTTATAACACCACAATTCCATAAAAAAATAGTAGATTCTGAGGAAACAAAACCATATATGTAGGAGTCCTCCCCCTAAAAACACATTTCTGCAGCCACCTCATCCATCTGTCTCTCTCATTAGGTGCTTCCAACAAGAGCTCTACACCCGACTCCTTCTTTGAGTGCTCCGAGGACTGAGGATCCAGAGACAAAGTCATCATAGCTTTGTTCCCCTCTCTTCCTTTTGCTTTCTCCATTCAACAAATTTTAATTAACGTTTGCCATCACAGTAGGTTGCTCACACCACAAGTCACAGGGGACTTGTCATTAGTGTGACTCGCGGTGCATTTAATTTTAATATTCCCTGCATTGTATCATGTGCATAACTAGACCGCACTACGGTGACTAATTACCCGTAAAACCTAGGATTACTCATTTCGCCGTGAGCGACAGCTTAAGCATGAATCGGGTCATGTTCCATATTAGCACACGCACGGCTCGCCACTGACAGTGATAAATTGCCAAAAACTTTGTCCGACTGTTTGGTAGCAAAACATCTATACACGCCTGTAGACTCCAAAATATTTTCAATTTATTCAAAATAATTCCCATTCCCTGCCTCGAGTCCAACTCTCGAATCTCAAAATGTGTGGGAATTTTTATCTGCTCCATGCACGCTGTTGGCAATAAATCAGGTTTGGTCCTCGCACGAGGATTCGACATCCCGAGACCCCTAGTCCGTGGGCAAAATTTGGATGGGGCACCCATGTGATATATGAGATGAGTCTAAGCAATATTTATTTGTCTTGCAGCAACTGTGATATTCAACATACTATTCCTAGTGTGTTCCCTGTGCTTAGTTCTGTCCTCGGCGATGGTGGTCATTGGTCTTTGGAAAGTAAGCATCACACCAAGTAAGTTCGATTTGTGCAATTTACCCTAAATTTCCTGTCTTTTATGTACTTGCAGGACCAGCGTCAACTGCTATTGCCATGGATATTCTTCATGTTTGCAGACATTTTTAATGAATTCTCGCATCTGGTGTATTTGGTGAAGCTACAGCGGCTGGTGTTCGAACCCCTTGTCAGTGTGGTACTGACGCTTGATTTTTTTATCATGTTTCTTAATGTGAGTGGCCTTTTCCATTGACAGTGTAATGAATCTATTTAAAGTATCTTTGACAGGTTTATTGCTTACTTTGTATTATTTCTCAGTATCAGGAGTATAAGAGCGGACGAGGCTTTGGAAAGCATCGATTGAATGTGAGTATTTTGGGTAGAGGTACGATAAGAGGTCGGTTTGAAGTAGGTTGACACATGAGTAGGGGGCTAATTGTTTTGAAAAGATAAATAAATTGTTGGTGTGTATGTGCGACGTTGGTCATGTCCTTGAAAATCATGCCCTCCGTTGATTGTTTGGTGCAGCCATATCAGTAGTTTGGACGTTAACTTGATGGAATATTGCCTGTAATGATGCAAAAAGGTAAGTATCTGCGAATGCACTTTGCATGTCACAACAGTCTTAGTTGATTGATCTGAATTCGTCTAATAGTGCGATGTCGCTGCACGGCTTCCAAGGTTCGTCATTTTGTCTTTGCCTCTACTCTCCATAAACACACTTTTTTACTTAAGATGACGCTAAAGTCAGGGATCTGGGCCTCAAATAATAAGCGTCTCCAACCAGCTCGATCTTTAGTCAGCTGCATCCAGTTTTGCGCTCCAAGTTGGTTAAGGTCCCCGTCCACTTGCGTGCCCCACCTGAGTGGCGGTCTTCCTCTACTGCGCCGTCTCTCGAGTGTGGATTCGAAGATTTGGCTGGTTCATTTGTATCCATCTTGATGGAACGGCGTGCATTCTCCACCGTCATCCTACACAAACGGACAATTTTGGCGAGGATGCCAAATCTAGACATGGCTTTGTATAGCTCGTCTCTACAGATGCTGTTATACGCGGCCTTAAAATCGACAAAGAGGTATCGATTTGAAGTTCCTGGCTTTTCTCCAAGGTCTGTCGCAGTGTGAATATTTGGTCGATGGTGGTTTCTGTCCTATAACCACACGATCAGGTTCTTGACGAACGGTTTTTGGCGTCCATACGACACGGCAGATAAGATCCTATAAGATGTTATGAAGAATGATGCCTCTGTAGTTGGGGCAGTTCAGAGAGTCTCCTTTCTTTGGGTCGACTAAACAATCCAGCAATACACACAAGACCAAAAATCGCAAAAAAAAAAAAATTGTTCTCGAAATTGACCTCATCAGCCTTTGATGCCCTTGCTTCATTAAGTAGGACTGATATGATCAAGGTCTTATGCCATTTTTGCTTAGTTGTTCTTGAGAGGGTCTTGATACTCAACTGCCTTAGGCAAACAGCTATTGGGAAAAGTTGCTCTTAAAATAATACCACTAATAGCGGTCTGGGATGTATCAGTATAATCTGAAGTGTAGATCTTCAATCATACGACGTTTACCTTCTTACCGTAGTAGGTTAGGTTAGGTTAGCGAGCCGATGAAGACGACGAGACCCTCTTCACCTCACTTAGGTCTATGTAGACCCGTTGTGGTACCCATGTATTTTACCAGCTACTTCCTACGCTTGGTTCTAGATACCTGATGACAGCCTCCTGGTCATCGAATAGTGCCTAATTATTACAGAAGAGGTATCGACCTAGAGTTCTCTTTCTAATATTACAGAAGCTTAGGCAAAAAAGGTGAGTTGTGTCCTCATGTACATACTTCTTCCTCATGTACATACTAGGTCGTCCTCGGTCAGGTGCAGCTTTTTTTTCACGGTACCTGAGTAAATAGTGTTGCCTGTAAATAATCCCATCAGTAATGACATGCATTTCCTATTCATATGCAGGGCATTGGTGGTTCTGGCTTTATTATCTTCTGTTCATAGCCTTCTAAAAGTTTCGCAGGTGGTTAGGGTTTCCACCTTTTATTCGCCTCAGTTAAGGATCTTAGCCTTAATATTTCTTTCAGATAACGAGGTGGAGGTTTAATTGTACCGGCCGCTAGCTCTGACACTTTGACATTATGCTGCGTGTCAAGAACCCTCAGCTCTTCGCGACAGCACTTCACAAGTTTGGATTTAATTACCCTAGTAATTGTCCATTCACGGCGGTTGTTACTTCAGACTGCTTAAGCTTTTTTTCTTATTTCATAGCTTGAGTTGGTCCTCATCCGTAAGAACAAAGAACAGTCCAAGCCTTTCATTGGGTGTTACGTTTAAATGGCATGTGTGTCAGTCAATCTCGAGTCATCCTGATACACACATGCTCTAGCAAGAATAGTTAACCACTAGAATAGCTAAATCTGCAAAGTAAACCGTTTTCTTCGAGATCCTCGGGCTTAGAACGTCATCAAACATTTGGTTTCATAAAGCCAGGCTTGCCATCCGTCCTCCGTTCCTCGGGCACTGTCCCCTTTTGAAGGGCGTCTGGGGGGATTTTCGAAATGTGTTTGGGGTTTTTAAGAAGTTGTGATTTTATTATTGTTAACTGAAAACCTACCTACATCACATGACGAAATGGTCGCCTGCAGACGAAGCGTATATCTTGACCGACGCAGAGCATGCAATTAATGGTTTTCGCTCGCATGTATTGGCGGGTGAGGGCATCACCAATGCATAATCCTTTTATGTCGATGGCTTCTTATTTCATTAAATTTCTGATGACAATCCCAGATATAGCGAACGGCCTCTGTGACGCTGTACTGCTTATTCGGACCAAAAGTATGTCAATATTTCTATGTGAACTCCGAAACATTTTCAAAGATGAGTACTTGTAGAATATTTCTTAGCTTTTTGAAGCCCGTTACACGTCTAGTGTGATAATTACATAGACTTTTTACTTCCAAGCTTTCCTTGCTGCCCTGTCACCTCCGTCGGTAGCGTAGTACAAGTAGAAGGATTCTGCATCCTTCTACTGCTCCATGTTGTTATGGAAACAGAATTATGAATACGTTTTTTAACGAGTTTATGGAGGTGGACGAAGGTTTCCTCCGTACTTCAGCTTATCCAACACGACCTGATAATCTTCGCCCACGGGTTTCAGTCGACTTCGTTGCATACAACTTTTTTCCTTGCTCTCATTGTATTCTTCTCCTTGTGATTAGTGAGTTCTTGTAGAGTTTTCTATAGTTATGATGGTGGTCCGATGGTACAGCAGCTCTCTGAAACAATCTGGTCGTATCCTCATTCCACAAATACTCTAGTAGCTAATATGCAATTTCTATCCTTCGCAACAGCGATGCGTGGGAAGCTGAAAATTCACTCAAAAAGACATAAAACAAGCAAATGGAGGAAGTAGTATTCTGTGGTAGCGTCTGACTACTGTTTGCGCCGGATTGTATCCCCACAGACCCCTTTAAACTCCACTCCACTAGAAAACTTAGTTTGGTATCCTCTATACACTTTCCTTACTGAGGAGTTACAAATGAGAGAAACAGTCCTGTCTGCAGGACAAATTTTAGACTTTTCTGTTTTCTTACCAAGAACCAGCGTTCGATGAACACTGACAATCTGTGTCATACTAAGCGAGATGTGGCTTAAAGCTGAAAGCAGAAGCTACTACTCATCTGCCATCTATTGGCTAATCTACTGCCACCTGCTTCGTTGGGAGTTTGTGCCCACTTGTTCCTCATTCGTTACTGATACTGTGCTGCCCACGTCCCAGTTAATTAATGCGTTGGACTGTTGTCGGAACTGTGTAGATGTAAGCCTCAGCCATGTCCACCAAACATTTTTCGCCGCACCGCCTTTTGTCGGAGAATGACAAGCCTCAGAGAATATAATTTGCCGTCGAAAAGCTTCTCAATAAATGTAACGCAAGCTATTTATTCACCCTCCGATGGGTAAGAAGGGCTCTGGGGACCTTTTCGATTTTTATAGGTTGACAAATCCCTGTATATGCATTTACGCACTTAATACAAGCATGCGATTGTCACTGATCGAAGAGTTAAGGGATACGGTGAAGCCAAAAAATCCTCAAAATGTCTCATACACTTTGCTTTGGCGATTTAAAAACAAAGTATGTAGATCAGAAGATTCCCATGAGAGCATTTTTAATCCCATGTGACGCCTTACTTATCCTGACCTATGCTTTCAGTCAGTCGTGAATAGGGATACAGTAAAAAGCGCCTACTCGTACATACCTGCTGTCTCACCGTTGAAGGATTCCATTCTTGGGACGGAAATTATTTTTTCCGCTTATTCGAAAGCACACACATGTAGATTAAACTGGGACAGGAGAATACGGAGAAAAAATTGTAACCAAATAAGATGTTAAGCCTGTAGGACGCTGGAGTTCCCACTGCTCATGTAGGACGTTTTCCAGAGTAATAAGCAAAAAAACAAATGTAATGCCTCTACAGGGAGATTACGAAAGCTTTATACAAAACATGCAAAAGGACATTATTCGTGATTCCGATGATGGGGGGCTTAAATGTGTATTTTGGATCAGATTTTGGGAGGGGGTCGTCAATTTCGATGGTCCACAAGTAGGAAATTTCGAAAATGAATAAAAGAGGAATTAAATGTACGAAACTTACGACAAAAGAGCTCCGAATGGACAGACAAAAGGGTGACTGCTATTTGGTGGTTGTATTACGAGTTCGTTATCGTTAAATATTCATCAACGGGGTGAACTTTTGTTATTGTTGGATGCGTCCGGTAACCTCACCAGTTGCCGAAAGTCCTTTTAAGCTATGTATTCTGTTTTTCTGGGGAAGACAACATGCATACATCGAGATTTTTGTAAATGTTTGTTGATTTTAATTTTGAACTGTTGGAGACTGAATTCTTCTGTATATTTTCCCCCGGAGCGCGTATCAAAGAGACACAAGTTCATCCAATGGTTAAGTGCACGATGAGATGGTGGGCCTTTGTGATGCGTGTGGTCGGACCTTTAAATACGGCGTTTTCGGTGATTGTTCCCTTCATTATAATATTTGTAATAGTACCTTAGCGCACGTAGTGGTATCAAAATGAACAATTTAAGCTGTCCAGCTCTTATAGCAGTCCAAAGCACTAACCACTGAGCCACAACGACCACTAGGTCAATAGTGTTTCTGTAATTTATGATTCAACACGTATTGATACACCAAATTCCCATGTTTTTTTACACGGGTGAAGTGCAGTACAGACACAGATGTACATACATACAATTGCATCATCATCATCATAATTTTACAATGCCCCGCTTCTCCACTATGAGGATCGCGGATTTAGGGTGCTTAAGTGGACCCTCCACATCTCTCGATCTTCCGCTATCGACTCTAAATCATTAGGGGCTATTCCCATACGGGTAGAGGTGAGATTTCGGACTTGGTCCAACCATCTCATCCTGGAACTACACAGCGGACACCTTGCTGATGGCACGGATTCCACGGCACGTCTTGGAAACCGAGTTGGGGGCATGCGTTTAACGTGCCAAAACCATCGAAGTATAAACCTGAGGTGCTCGATATTGAGTGTCTCGCATCACGCTAGCAATACAACAAAGAAATCTCACTTCGGCAGCTTGTATTCGCGATCTTATTCTTTCGGTCATTACCCAAACCTCATGACCATAAGTGAGGGTCGGAAAGAACACTGAATTAAAGCTCCGATGCCAAGTTTGGACTTCTGATAACAGATTGACCAAGTTGTCTTAAAATTGCTCCAGCCTGACCAATCCTACAGCATAAGTCAGTATTGCTCCTTCCATCACTCGTGAATAGGGCTCCGAGATACTTAAACTTCTCCTGTTTCAATGGGACTTCACTGACACGCAGAGTGCATTGAACAGGCGTTCGGGTAATTACCATTTCTTCTGATTTGTTCACGTAAACCCTCATCCCAGCTTAAACAGTTCGGTCTGGGTGGACGTAAGGATGACTAAGTCATCAGCGAAAAGCAGATAACTTATCCTTAAGTCTCCCAATTGGAACTGATCCTCATCACTGCTGCGTTGTAACATGCAACTCAAATACACAATGAAATGGAGAGGTGACAAAACGCATCCCTGGTAAAGTGCAACGGACACAGTGTACATTGGCATTGTACTTGAGTTTTTCTCCACCATTTTTCTACAGTCTTGGATTAACCTGGGCCTCAAACTACAAGCGTCTTGATCATTATCTAGGTCTTTCTCCACTGTGTCGGCCTTCCGAGGTAGATTCAAAAATTCTTCGAGCCAGATAACTGGTGTTCAATCGCCCTACATGTCCCAGTTATCTTAGTCGTTGTAAATGGACTCTTCTGACTAAGTCGACGTCGCTCTACAGCCTACACAGCACGTCATTCAATCTTCTCATCCACTCATCGAACATGCAGACGGGACCAAAGATTAACCGAAAGACTTTTCTTTCGAAGTAACTGAGGGCGACCTCATTCATTCTTGACAAAATTCATGTCTCTGCGCCAAAGAGCAGGATTGGGATCTTAAGAGCCTTGTATAGAGTCGTGTTAGTTGTTCTAGACAGGGCTTTGTTGCAAAAGAAACTGTCTCAGAACTGGTGTCATTGTCTGAGTTCATATCGGAATCTAGGTGGACAAAGTCCTTAACTTGTATCTGACTTTTTGTTCAAGAAGTCGGTGTTAGGTGTTCGTCTTTGTTGACAGCATATACCTTGTTCTGTTCTCGTTGCTCATTAAACCTTTCTTGGCAGCTTTTATCTTAACACACACGAAAGCACTACTGAGACTGACATCAGGCTGCGTTGATCCAATAATAACAATATTGTCGAATTCATACGTTTTCTCCATTGTGTGCATATTAGCTCGGTGTTGGACTTTCCTGACCTAAAGACGCATTGATTGATGGGCCAACGAAGTGGATGACAAAAGGCTATAGGCGTTAGGGGATGTTGAGGAGACTTCTATATTTGGCGCTGTTAAAAAAGTATCCTTTCTCGATTTTTTTATAATCTACGCGCGCTAAAGTGGTTATAACTACCCTTAAACGAGAGCACGGGCATTAGGGAAATTAGAGGAGAGACGAAGGAGATACCGATGGACGTTGGCCTTAAATGCTTGCGGGTTGCAGTGACGGGGAAACACAGAGCTATGTAGACTGTTCCACATTCGCGTTGTACGGCTTATGAAAGAATCTCTATATTTGACTGTACGTCCGAAGGTAGGCTTAAGGGTAAACTGATGAGCATTCGAAGCTTGACGCGAATTGCGGGTGAAGAATTGAAGGGGCGGAATGCAACTGGCTATTTCGCTAGAGCACTGTTTATGGAAGAAACAATAAAACAGTGAGAGACAGGAAACATTTCGTCGGTGTTCAAGCGAGTCTATTGACTTCGCAATGTCCCTGTCACCAATAAGTTTCAACGCGCGATTTTGGATTCTATCCAGAATGTGCAAGGTGGTTTTGGGTGCACCAGACTAGATATGAGCGTTATACTCCAGCTTTGGGCGAATGAACGCCTTATAAATTGAGGCCAGATCAGAAGGGGTAAAGTATTTTTTGCACCGTTTAAGGAAACCTAGACATTTCGCAGCATTTTTGGCGATTTCGAATATGTGGTCGTTCCAACGATGATTGTGAGTGACACACATACCGAGAATGGAAAGTCTTTCGGTTTCGGCGATGCAGGTACCATTCATGGACAATGGTGGGAGGTTAGATTTTCGCTTAAGTGGCAGAAGACAGCATTGGGTTTTGGACGCATTAAATTCCACTCTATTGGTTGAACCCCATTTTATTATGCTGTCAAGGTCGGAATTTAATGAGCTTAACATACGTTGCCGTTCGTCTTCTATGTCCGAAGAGCAAGGACGTGAGTTGGGGAACGAATATGAGAAGCTGAGGGTACTGTCATCAGCGAAGAAATGGATTGGATTAAAAGTTGCAGACAAGAGATCATTTATAAAAATGAGAAAGAGAGTCGGAGACAAAACAGAGCCTTGGGGAACACCAGCATTTATATGGTGAATTGCAGACTTGAAACCATCCAGAACAACTTGAATTGAACGGTTCGAAAGGTAGTTTCTAATCCATTGAAAAAGAGATACATCGATATCATATGCACGCATTTTCGACAAAAGAGCTTGATGCCAAACTCTGTCAAATGCTTTAGAAATATCAAGCGCAACAATCTTACTTTCACCAAAGTGATGAATAGATTGGTTCCACTTCTCGGTGAGATATGCCATCAAATCACCAGTGGACCTGTTGCTACGAAAACCGTACTGCCGGTCATTGAGGAGTTTTCGTGAGTGAAGATAGTTCATAAGCTGACGATTTATCAGCGTTTCCATGACCTTGGAAAGAAGGGACGTAAGTGCAATGGGTCGGTAATTGGAGGGAGAAGAAGATTCGCCTTTTTTTAGGGACGGGCTGGACAAATGCAGTTTTCCATCTACTCGGGAAGAGACCAGAAGAGAGCTCGATGATCGGGCACACCCTTGAATATGGGATTTAGTTGATTTCCCCTAAACCCCTATTCCGTAAAGGTTGACTGGCATTTTGATGCTTTATTTGAACAAAAAAAACATGACAAAACCTTGTTAGACACCTGAGAACACAACGACTATTCCAACAGTTGAACTGACAACAGTGTGTACCTCTTGAGCATCACATGCTTGCAGAGCTTTGCTGTGTCCATTAAAACAGACCTTGTTTCAGAGCAAATCTACCTACAAACTTGTGTTAACAATAAAATAGCTGGACAAGTCGGTGCACACCCATGTTATCCTTGTACATCTACACTTGCTACACTTTCAGGATGAACAACGAATTTACGACGACGTGACTTTTATTGAGTTTCCGTTGCCGAACCATTCTGGCGTCATAGTTCGCAATGATTGAATATTTTATGACTCTCGATGAAACACGCAGGTATGAACTCATATGATGAAGAAAAAAACTATTGCGGTGTTTTTTATGGAGGTTTCTGTGGATGAGCCACACATATTGGTGGCTGAAATAGAAAACGGTGAAGGATCCAATTCGATTGAAAATGTTGTGGAACGTACATATAGTCCTGAGCGTAGAATAATGAACGAAAAAAATGAAAATAAATATTTTTCTGTTACTTTGGTTCGGTTGATGAAATATTGATAAAACAGCTACACCGTCCATGCAATATGAACTCGCATGGAGCGGAGCATTTTGACGGAGGTATCTCTCGAATAACGTCCTGCGATGGTCTGAGTTTTACCTAGGAAACAATAAAAATCATTTGATTTGTTGACTTGGCTCTTGCGGCGTTCATGGAATTGGAACAATTCAAAATTGTTAAAGTTGAAAGAGCATGGGGAAGGCTATATTGCCTTCGAACTAACTTACATGGTCCGAACAAGACTTCATCAAACATTGACTGTTTCGTCCGAACAGTGATTGATTCCTCTCATGTGAGGAGTGCAACATCAGTAGAAATACAGAGACAGAAGTGTGGAAACAGGAACATTTTAACCACCTCTTCCTGGATAATAGGACGGACAATTCGTCAGAGTTTTTGGTTGATTTGGGAGAGTGAGGTTAAATCATCATCACGTATGTATGCCGCCATTTGGGCCCCGCTGTGTTTCCCGCTGTTGTACCATTTGGAGAATGAGAGAAAAGGAAAGCAGACGGTGTAAGAGAAAACCGGTTTGATATTTAGAGATGGAGAGTTGGATGGGAGGTTACAGGTCCGAAAAATGTCCTGTATACCTATTACCACCGCGGTTTTACCGAAACATGTCTTTCCAGGTGGTGATCGCCGTGGCTCAGTGGTTACTGCGTTGCGCTGCTCTGCAAGTTTCTTACGTTCAAACCCCAGCCATGTACACTGAATATTTTTCCCCGCACCCCCTCTCGTTGAAGAAAAACAAGCCTCCAAGAGTTCAATTTGTCATTAAAAGTATTTGTGTCTATGCTTCCCTGTTGCAGTGCGGTCACAGGGTAAATGCTCGAGGCTCTCTTTTTAACCCTCGCATCTCGAGCAAGTTCTAGATTTCACCAGTTCCATTCATGCTTGTTCAAGTGATGTGTTTGGTGAGCGGATAAATCAATATTTGTGGAAACTTTCCACCAAAATTACGCGTCATCCTTCCTAGACAGAAAAAAGGTATCTGTATGATTTAATTGGCCGGTTTGCAGTCTTGAAGCCCTTTCCATAAAATTTTATGTATTTTGCAAACGAGCTTATAACCTTTAAGACTACGCCTGTGGTTGCAACTGTGGGTTGCAACTGTCCTTGTCTCCTACCCCCTTCCTCCCCAGTTTATTCGGAGCTTTCTTTCTTGATATATCACAGTCACCAGATGCCAGAGCAAATTGACCTTGAAGGATGTTGTCATGCATCCTGCATTCCCTCACCAGTTTCGAGTCGGTTCTTGGGTTTGCAAATGTCATTAAGGCTGCCTGAACAGATATAAATGCTGTTTTCATGGGTTCTGGTACTAAGGAGTAGTTCCGTGCCCTTGAGTATCACGATTTGTTGCAGATGGACAGCGACATTCGGCAGTAAACCTGCTTAGATTCTCAATCGTTGTGTGATCCATTCCCATGCAGTCCCCTGTTGTCATTTCTCCTGTTTGGCGAATCGAACTGTAGATATAACCTGTGGCAAAAAGAAAACAGTTTGGAAACTTTTTAAGTCCAAAAACCGCCTATGCTTCCTTCCAGATAGCCATTTCTTCCCTGGTTGTCCGTTTATCGAAGCAGCCTAGGGTTTTGAGGCTAAAAGCAGCCTGCTCAGCCGTTTTCTTTACCTCTAGTCCTATAGGGAGTAAGTTCAGAATTTTTTCCAGTGATCCAGTTATCCCAGGCAAGCCGTTCGTTTGATGTTCGATAGTATTGCGAGGGCTCTATGATGGATACAAGTTCATATGAACATATATCCCAGTTGCATATCTCACTGGCTCTCATGTGAGTCCCAATAAGCTGCCTGAAAACACACTTCAAGGTTGAACCCATCAGCCGGGCCAATGCACGCTGGGGACATACTGGGTGTTGGTTAGATACTTGCGAACGGCCAGAACTGTATGAACAGCCGACCAGCGTCATTACTGGACACGGCGTCTCTGGCATCCATAGCGAACCGTACGGTGTATCATACATCGCAATAAGAAATCTATCTGTCGGTCACCTACTGTCAAATGTCCTGCTCTTGCCGACAGAAGAATGAGGAACATTGTCAGTGAGATAGTTAGGTTAGGTTATGTGGTCGGCGTGGCTCAGTCGTTAGTGTGTTGGATTGCTGAGCGAGGGGCGCGGGTTCAAGCCACCGAACATTTTTCACGGCACCACCGGAGAATGACAAGCCGTCGGGGAATGACAAGCCTCCGGGAGTATAATCTGTCATGAAAGAGCTTCTCAATTCGCCGTTTGAAGTCGGCAATAAGTTGTAGGTCCCTTCCATTCGTGCGAACACAACACGCACATCAGGAATGGTTGCGAGAAGCTATTATTATTATAAGTTGGGAGCGGTTTGTCCACTCTACCACTGCGGTCTCATATAGAGGCCTACCGTGCTTTCATATGAGTTTAAAGCAGTTTGTCTACTCCAGAGGATGTCAGGAAACTAATCAACCTCTTTGGGTGGAGCGTGGCAAGCGCCGTTGATGAAACGAGTTCACTGTCTAGAGTCTGCTCTCTCGCATCGATAAGGGCGGGTGCGAGAAGCTTGGCCTTGGCTCATTCCGAGCTGTCGCGCCAGCTTTTCATTTAGTTGGGTTATATTATTGTGGAAGTGCTTAAGGTTAAGATTGTTGGTGTGAACAACACTGCGGCCACAGATGGGGCTATAGTGATTTCCTCCAATTAGAGCTCGCTCATGATGCCTGGATTCGAGTTGAATCCAAAGTTCCGTTTCGAGGTAGAATTTGCCTTAATGACGATGACGTGACAGTTACAGTGACACAAAACGTGTTCTGCTGATTCTTCGTCTTCGTTGCACATTCTGCGTGTGTTGTCTTGTACTATTCCCATAGTCATTAGATCTTTTTTGACTAGACATTGTCCCGTTAGGAAGCCTGTAACCATTCGAACCTGACTCCTGATTAGTCCTAGGAGTTGTTTCGTTCTGGTATGTGAGATTTTTGGCATGAACTTTTTGTTACCTTCAGTTTTCATCCAGTCATGGTGATCACTGTTTTTCAGCCAAATATAGGACAGTGCTGATTGGTAATCCACAGAACGGTTTTGGCATCATTAAGTTTGATGCGGATTCTTTCATGACTAGTAAGCCTGCTATTTCATTGCCTACATGGGGAAGTGCTGAATCAATGACTGTGCATTCACGGGGCTCTATTGGTCCATAGTGTTCCCCTTCAATCTAATATGCCACGTTAAGGGGTGTTCCTCGAATACTTGAGTTTCTCTGAATACGAGTATACACACGATTGTTAAAGGTTGTGGTCCCTATTCTTACCTTGGATTGGGCTTTCGTCAAACCAGCCTGCACCCTTTATTCATTGGTGCAAGTTTGTTACTGGTTTTCTAGTTCTCCAAACCATCTGCCACCCATGTTTTAGACGGTTTTGAAGATTTTAGCCTAATCGTTGCCGTTCCTTCTGTATCTTGACGGCGTCTGCAGTAACCCTGGTAGCTGTTGGTAGTTATTTCTTCACGGAACTACACAGATGACCTACATATGAGCTGAAGGACCTCCATAGATTCATATCCCTGCCTATATGGTTCGAAATCAGCGACCTTTCTTTACAGATTCCCGGAACAGTTTAAGAATATGAGGAGAATATACCCAACTGCTGGCCTACTTGAGCAATGAATAGCATCACAAGGCATTCATTTACCTACCTGCCTACACTCCGGACACTCCGGGAAGACAATAATCTCTCTACCCCATGCCAATTTAAATTCGTCTCTCAAAATTAACCCGCATCGACTCCACACCTCGCAATAAATTCTTTTTTTTTCGCTCGCTATTCCACCTCCATCACTGAGTTGGTTAAACTTTTAAGGACTTTGTCCTCATTGATGCAGAACATTTATCTTCCTTCGTTAATAAAACTCCTAGGGGTGAGTAGCGAACAGCACTATATTTTGCTCGTTGTGTCAGGTCGCAATTTTCTGCGTCCAAGGTGTTTCTTCCGCACAAGACTAGCATGAGCAAAACAATCACTCGGCGGCAGTTAACCAGGTAATCACGTATGAAAAAATGGAACGGGTTATGCCTCTCACTAGCATTAAGAATCACTAATTGAATTTTTTATCACTGCACATAACTCCTGAAGCGTGTGTTTCTTTCAGACCGATGTGATCCACTATATTTCAACAAATGATGCCACCGCTTCCACCACATGCCTGAACACAATGGGCCAGAATCAAACATCAGCCAGTCCCTACCTATACCATCATACGAACTTCTCAACGATTCCCGAGGAATCCCAAATACAACAGAGCTCAGAGAAAGGTATGTATTTCCTCCAAGTTATGAACTTGAACTTAATTACACACTACTCGTACATGCTTAGCTAACAAAACGGAAACGCTATGAATTTTGTATGTAAGTGTACCCTAGGTAAACGATATGCAAATGGCTTTCCATAGACTTTATGCCATCAATAAACCATTAGCTTGGTTTTTGTTCCTTTGATGTGGAGAATTGTGGCTCTGAAAGCATTGAACCTTTAAGAGAAAATCCCACAAAGGACACCGTACATTTGAAGTGAAAGGAAGGAAAATTCTTTCATTGAACCTGAACGAGGCAATGGCATACGATTAGATCGATGAATGTGAACAGAAATTTCCGTTTCGGAAAAAATGTTGCGGTTGGCTAATATCGAACGAATGTAGGAAATTAGTTTTTGATGTGTCAAGGACATTCAATTCTATTCCTGAATATCCGTATGAATTTCGAATAGAATAGGCCCATGGGGCTATTTGCAGAAGCAGTCATACTTGTGCAGCACATGTTGTTTATGAAAATGATGTGCCGGTGCAAGGATTTCACATGGATTCTCAAGGATTTCTGTTATTTCTCTTAAATTCAAAATTAATTAGTATTGAATTTTGCGATTTCCTACATTAAGTGTTCAAATGAAATGAGTTGAGGCAAAGGCTGAGTCATTTAGAGTTCAGGACCAGTTGGGAGTTCTGACATGAAATCAGGATCAGATGTGTGTTGGTGTAGCCTAAGGAAGTTTGGGGAGATGGTTTTTTCGTCGTAGGACTTGTTTGTCCAGAAATCAAAGCCTGAAGTGGTTTTTGTCTTAAACTAACGTCCTGTTTCCCCTGCATTTGGCCTGTACTACACTCAGCTTTCTCAAACATTCCCAATTGCTCCGATTCCTCCCAACTGTTTTGGGTTCTCGGTCAACAAACCCTTCTGCCATCTGCCACTAACGGTCTCACCAAGGTTAGATTAGGTAAGATGGCTGCCCCCGCTCAGACAGGGACACACTTAGACCAGATTGACCCATTGTGATACCACAATGAAGAACCGGCTTACCAGCACAAGGCACCAGAGTATGAAACACAGAGAACATCGAGATGGGCAACCTCAACGGTATTAACCTTAAGAATTGAACCATTTCATCCCAGAGGTGAAATTTATTATCTTCTGGATGCCGAGTTCGGCTAGATCGTATCTAGAAGTATGCCCCGGTATCAGTAGAGTTCTTAACGACTTTCAGTCTGCTCAGACGGATAAATTTGACAGGGATACCCAAACTAGGCAGGACTGTGTATAGCTCGTCTGAATAAATGCTGTCATGGGCGGCCTTAAAAGCGATACAGAGATTGTGCATATCAAATTGAAAATTCTGGGTTTTCTCCAGGATGTGCCGAAGTGTAATCAATTCTTCTAACTAGAACTTCTCAGGCCTAAAACGAAAGGTTTCTGACATTTGTGAAGAGGTTAAGTACTCGATGTTGGGAAAACTCTTTTATATGCGTAATTGAGTGGTTTTCCTCTTTTGTAATTCGTTAGTGTGTTTATAAAAAGGACATACCGCTGCCATATATTCTTTTTCTATTGACGGTGGTCTTCTACCGACTCCACACATTTCTTTTAGGGTAAGACAGCGGACAGCTAGAAGACCAGTTATAACGACTTGGAATTTGGATTTTAAAGTCGAAAACAGGACACCTGGATATCTCTTGTTTACTTACTTAAAGTGGTGCTACCATCCGGGATGAACCTGAGCTTCAACAAGCAGTGTCTCCAGCCAGCTCGATCTTTAGCCAGCTGCCTCCAGTTTCGCATGCCAAATTGGTTAGGGCCTCCTTCTACTTGCGTGCGCCACCTGAGTCGTGGTCTTCCTCGACTGCGCCGTCTGGGGGGATTCGAAGATTTCTGGACATCTCTACCTCGTAAAAATCTGAGAGCACTACGTTTTGCCACTTGTCTTAATCTTAAAGGCGAAACTGAGCTCTTGACGAGTAACCTGTGGGATTTATATTCATTAAACCCACCTCCTCTTATTTGCCTTTTTTTTCCACGTCTCCGTCGTCTTAACAATTCATCGTGGAAAGGCAATCGGCACAACGCGAGCATAGCCTTGTTGGCACTACTTCAGTTTATTGCCTTTCTCATTCCAGGTGCTTTAGCTCCGTAATAATTTATTTCGCCTTATCACTCACAGCGTTCCATGTCTCCTGTGATTGTGTTTCACATTTTACTATGTTCTCGGAGATTGGTGTATCCACAAGCGCATTCTTCAGTGTATGTCACTCAACTACTAAAGGCAGACAGTGAAAAAACACATGTTTCTTGTCTTCCTGGGCACAAATACAATATTGACAGTACCTACGCCTGTCGGCTTAGCGATTGTATTTTTCAATGTTTGGTCTAAGACATTTCTCAGATGTTTGCCCTCGCTGGAGATCCTGATAATTATATCGTTAGTTTTGTCGAGTTTATTTAGAGGACGTTGCCAAAAAAATGATTGGATTATTCTTGTTTTAAGCATGGAGACTGCCTATGAAATCCTGTACAAGTAGCTCGTGTTGAAAAAAAACCTCTCTACATTAGGCTAGAATGTATTGTTTGTACAAGGTGGCGCAAAAGTCATCACTCTATCGGAAGATGTTATAATTTTTGCAAATGGCGGCAAATGTCAATTCTACTTACTTTGACATTTGGGAAGTATACAGATACAAAATACACGTCAACAAGACATGAATCGCTATACTCCTATAGAACGCAGAATAATTCGTCGGTGGTGTTGGCGCAGATCTTCCGGTCGTCCGACACCAACTGAGCAAACATTACGACGTTTAGCCGACCGATTAGAAGAGTATGGGACAAGACGAGATGCTATCAGGTCTGGTCGGCCACCGAGGAGCGATTCTGCTGAGAATATCGCAGCTGTGGCTGAAGATGTCACAGAGAACCCCGAAGTATGGACCAGACGGCGTGCCACGCAATTGGGCATCAATCGGCGGTCTTTACAGAGAATTTTGGTAAAAGACTATAAGATGTTTCCTTACAAAGTGCAGGCAGTGCATCAACTGTTAGCTGTTGACCACCAAGCACATGTAACCTACGCTCAAGCCATCCTCTCGCCTAATTTCTCGTGTTGGCGATTTCCACTGGCCGTCAAATTCGCCTGATTTAACCGTTCCAAACTTATTTTTGTGGAGGCACGAGTCTATGTCAACAAGCCTCAGACTATTGAAGCCCTCAAAGAGAATATCCGTCAAGAATGCGAGGACCTATCGCCGGATTTTTTGGCAAGAGTGATGGAAAATGCCATAAATCGGGCCCGAATGGTCATTAATTCTGACGGCGGCCACTTAGACGATATCATTTTCTCGACTTAATGAAAAAAAAATTAAAGACATCAAAAGCAGAACCAAAGTTTCTCATTTTTAGAATAATAGCCAAAGAACATCGGTTGACAACTTTTGCGCCACCTTGTAGTAGATTGTGTTTTCAAGTCAGTGGAAGGTAGATGTTAGATGTTAAAAGTTGGGGTGTGTGTATGCACTGCGACTTGTAGAGATCTATTGTGCTCCCCCGAACTCATGTTGGTCGATAAGTCTCGACCTATAGTACCTCCTTCAATCGAATTACTCTGAGGAATCGGAGTATCTGGATCGGCTCCAACTGTTGGAGATCTGTTTCAAAGAAAGTGTACGCTCTTAAGTGTACTCTTCTTCCATAAGGAGGTGTGATGGGGTCTCCTCGGTATAGCTGCAGAATCTGCAGTTTCCATTCGCTTCTATTCCCATTTTCGTGAGATGGAGATGGTTCCTAAGTCTGCAATGGCCCGTAAGGAAGCGTGTTAGAATGCAAAGCTGGTTCTTGTTGGTGCTTGGCAAGCCTTGCCCGCCCTTCGGTCGTAGTTCCCGAGAAGTTCCTTTGTCTGTCTTAGTCCTGAGAGTGGTTTCCACAACCTTCTTTTAGATTCTTCCTCTTTTTGCAGTTTTTCTTGGATTCGATGCTGTCCCAGCCAGCAAAATGGCTCGGGTACAATGAATGAGCCTTTCCTTACCATCCTATGAAATAGATTACGTCCTCTAAAGCACCTACAACATTTGGAAGTGGGTTGTTCTTAATAAAGTCGATAGAACCCATGTTGTGTTCAAAAACAAAAATAAATTCGAAACGCCGAAAATTTGGAAAATTGTGGTTTGGTTCAGGATTGTGTCCTTGCAGCACGTCACACATCAGAACCTAAAACACCGAACAGCACTTTATGAGAAACTACCTACTCAGCGGGATGTTTTAAGGGCGTTAGTGACAAGTTGACAAGTTAACTTCCAATAAACAACTCAACAAAGTCTTCGTGTTTGACCTACATAGACACATACACCTCGTGCTTTTGTTTTTTTGCTTAGCTTTGACTAATTGATTGAAATTGTGTTCGTCCTTTATCATGTGATATAAATTTCTATAAATAACAATTCGCATACCTCAATTTTGTAATTTAAAGGATCTTAGGGTTGACATTTACTACTATTAATCCCTAAATGTTTTCTCATGATGCCACCCTTCTCGTTTTCTTTTCTTTTTAGATGAATTCACCTCGCCTATGGATGAAAATTGCTCGAGTCAATGTTGTGCGATTAAAAAATCCCATGACATTCAGGAAGCAATTATGGAGGCTCATTGAGTGGGCTGTTGATAAGAATTTTGGGATCAGTTTCGAGCTAAAAATAATTCAATCTTTAACTATAAGCAGTACATTGTGTAAGAAAAATACGAACATTTGAATGAATTTTACACGTAAATAAATTTAAATTAGTTGTTAGTTAATTAAATTAATTAAAATTAAACATATAAAAAAATATGTTGCATTCAGCTTTCAGAAGTGTCTCGAGAGTATATCTACAGAACATGGTGCTTTGGTTGATGGTTAATCATCGCTTGGCTGGTTCTGAAGCGGTCCCAGGAAGTGTCGTTCTTCTATGAAAGCCATATTGTGATGAAGAGGTCAGCAAACGTCTTATCAACACACAAACCTAAACTAACCTGATGCCACTATCATTATCATTGGTTCGTAGCCCGAGATACCGAAGTTAATAATGGCAAGATTGAAGATATAGCTTACCGCTATTCGTCGTTGTAAATTCTTCTTAAGACGAGGTCCAAGACCCCGAAGGACTTTTCTCTTTAAAAAAAAACAGGGCAATCTCATCCATCCGCAAATAATGCTGAGCTTCCATTCATCATGGTCGCCGTGGCTCAGTGCGTTGGACTGCTGTGCGAGCGGCGTGGGTTCAAGTCCCAGCCATCCATTTTCCCACCATCTTCATTTGTTCATCTTTACAAGCTTCGTTTCAGGCAATGTGGCCTAAGTTGTTTTTAGCCGTTGATAAAACTTCTGATATTTCTACTTCCTCGATCGCACGCTTCTATTGCTTTTTCCATTTCCTTCTGAAAAAACTTCTCTCTTTTGCTCATAGGACTCACGAGCAACTTTATGTCCTTCTATGCAGCGCTGCTCGAAAGGTAGTTATGGATGGAATTGTTGGTCTTCGTCGTCCAGGTTGAATGGTTCATCCTGCCTGACAGCGGGATTCGATTCGTCGTCTGCAGAAGTAGTTCTTCCATATCCTTAGCATCGACTGCGATTCCACTACGATGTTCCCTTGTTCATCCTTGCAGGCTTCGATTCGGGCCCTGTAGCCTCGATAGGTTCTTTTTACCCTTTGGTTGAACTTCCAAACCTTATTCCTTCTCATGCTCTTTCTTCTTCCTCCTGAGAAGCCGGTGTTCTTCTCTCCTCTTCTGCTCGTAGAGCTCATCTGGTCCTTCTGTGCAGCACCGCTTTGTATGCTTCTTGTTTCGCTGCATGTGCTTGCCAGCACTCATTGTCAAACCAGGGGTTTCGTTGTGGTGGTCGAGTGAAACCCAGCTCGTCAAATGCGGCATCCCTGGTGGCTTTTCGTGAATGTTGCCACTTGTCTTCAATATTTTATGCTGGCGGAATACAACTTTTGGAGAGATCAAGAGAGATTCGATCGGAAAAGGACCTGGTGACCTCTTGCGATTGCAGCCGTCCGACGTTAAATTTCCTCACAGAATTGCCTTATCTTTGCGGTATTCGGGATATCCGCAGCCTTACTGTGCATACAAGGGATTAGTCCGAAACAATTTTAGGTCCTCAGACTGAAGGAGAGTCTTGCGATGATCGGTCAATTCGGTCAACTTAAAAAAAAAAAAAAAAAATAGCTGGCTTGAAGGGACCTACAATTTATTGCCGAGATTGCATAAAATGTTCGATGGCCATGACTGGGGCTTGAACCCACGCCGCGGCTGCTCGGTCAGCCGTTCAACCTTTCCGACACCATAAACTTCCAAAAATAATCCTTCTTCCTAGCTCTGCATACAAGAAACCAAGACAATTTTAATGTCATAGCTTGCGCACTTCGGGTGATTTTCGGTCCCGTCGGCATAGACGGTGAATGGTGAAGGAGATACAATGACAAACTGTACGGACTGTACGGCGGCATCGACTTAGCCAGAAGCGTAAAGTTCCAACGACTGAGGTGGCTGGGTCATATAGTGCGGATGGACACCAATGCTTCGGCCCGGAAAATCTTCGAATCCACACCCGAGGGACGGCGCAGTAGAGGAAGACCGCAACTCAGGTGGCGCTTGCAAGTGGAAGGGCCTTAAACCAACTTGGCGTGCGAGACTGGAGGCAGCTGCCTAAAGATCGATAAGGCTGGAGACGCATGTTGGTTGAAGCTCAGGTCTACCACGGAATGTAGCGTCACCATAAGTAAGTAAATAAGTAAGCTTGCGCACTGCTTGTAGGTTTATTTATTTTTATTTATTTATTTCAGTTATATATGCTTAAACACATTAAGATATAATATCTCATAAGCTTGTGTTAAGCCAAGAATTTGTTACAAACTACAAATATTCAGATTTACTGCATAATTAAAGCGAAGAAATTAATATAAGTCTAATATAAATAGTGAATGTTAAACATAAGTAGGTGCGTTTTGTTTTAATTATTTACAGACAAATGATTCTTTAATTTCCTTTTGAATATTTCGACATCCTCTACCCTTCTTATATCTCTTGGCAATGAGTTCCACACACGTATTGCCTGAATAAAAAATTGACGTTCGGTTGCGAGTGATGAGTAGCGGGGATGAATTATCTGCGTTGACCTGTTTGAGTAGGTCATTCTAATTCTTACATATAGATAGGTAGGCTGTCGGGTAAAGACGATTCCGGAGAGCAGGGTTAAGGTTCGAAACTGAATAAAACTGTCAAGAACATGCGACTGGAATAATTTGACACGCGATCATATCTTTGTAAACCGAATATGTATCGGATGATGCTGTTAAAGGCTACTGTTAGTCTTCTTTTGCTAGTGTAGCAACAGCAACCATAGATTTCGCAGCCATGTATTAATATTGGAACAACTAATGTTTTTGCCAGCATAAATCGAGTTTTAATGGGAGTTAAGTATTGGGCTGCCCACGGAGTACGAAGCACCCCATACGTTTTCCCCACAACATTATTTATATGGTCATCCCATGTAAGGGTGCAGTTGAAAATAACACCAAGGTTCCTAGCAGTCTTGATATAAATAATAGGGGCATTGTTGAGAACAACCGGTGGAAAATATGAGGTATCTAGAGATTTCTTCGAGACCACCAAACAATTTGACTTTTTGGGGTTCAATAAAAGACCATTCGTTTCCGACCAGCGTGCTATATACTCTAGATCTTCATTAACACTGCATACACCATCTTCAATAAGTCCAAGAGGACAGCTCAAATAAAGCTGAACGTCGTCAGCGTACATTTGTATTGAACAGTGCTTGGTGTTACGAGGAAGATCGTTAACATATAACGAAAACAGAATAGGCCCTAGAATGGACCCTTGCGGCACGCCCATAATAGTGGGAAGGAAGTCAGACAGAGTTCCATCTACTTCAACTGCTTGCAGCCGATCTGTTAGATAGGAAGAGAGTAGCTTTGTGGCATCAGACGAGAAGTTGTAAAGACGAAGGAGCTTGTCGCATAACTTTGAGTGGTCAACGATATCAAATGCCTTAGAAAAATCAAGCAGTACTAGAAAGCTGACTTTTTCTTCGTCCATAGCTTGCCGTATATCCTCGGTAACATTTATTAGCGCCGTGGTACAGCTGTGCTTTTTCCGAAAGCCTGATTGCCTGGGTGTTAGGAGATTATATTTGTTGACAAACGCACTCATTTGATTCTGTACTATCCTCTCGAAGACCTTGGACAAGAACGGCAGAATAGAGATTGGCCTGAATTCGTCACCCTTTGAGGTTTTTGGAACAGGCAAGATCTTAGCCAATTTCCATTGTGCGGGGTACACTCCCGTTGTGAAGATAGTGTTGAAAATATAAGTAACGTAATTAAGAACTATCGATAAAATCAGCTTAAGAAATATGGGATGTATCTGATCAAGTCCAACAGCATTAGAGCGGATTGATAGAAGGCTTTCGACCACATCCACACTGTCAATCGCTCTGAAACCAAAACTGGGGGCTTGATTTACAGGAATATAGGCGGGGGCTAGGTTGGAGTTATTTAGTTATTTTATTCTGTCTAAGAGCTCGAAAAACCTTTGCTTAGTATTGTCATCTTTCTCGTACATGTTGGCGAATTTAGCGGTAATACGATCGTTCATATCTCAACAATTCAAGACTTCTTTGCTTAGTTTGCTTTTAATAACAAATTCGTATCCAAATAAGGGCATTCGTATCCATCGCACTCTTTAGATAGCGGACATCATTTTTACTCTAGATCCTTAGTCTCGGTATAGGAAATAGTTTTAAACTTAGCATCTATGTCTTTTTTTATCTATGTCTAAACACATGTGTGTGCATATTGAGCAAAACTCGTATACCTGAACCACGGTATTTAAGCAAATTTGGCGAACCTGCCATGTGTATAAATTTTCACATCAAATCTCAAACGCCAACTATGGGAAAGGCATCACAGAGTTCAATTTTGCCAACCCTGTATTGTATACACTCATATTTCGGAACGAATGCAATGATACCCTAATGCATTTATCCATTGTTCACTCTATCCTTCACCAAGTCGTAAATCCATACCCTTTGACCCATGAATTCAAAGTAAATTGCCTCTTAGCTAAACTCATTTTAAAACTTGTCGGCTTGGATATGTAAAGCTGCTCTGCTGACCATACACACTAAATAATTCCACACCAACATTAAATCACCAAATAAATTCAGAGTGTTACTTGCCTTGTGCACCAGTTGCATCCTTACCCAAACTACAAAGTGTGCATACAAATTATTCACAATATATTCAGGGATGTGATGACGATAGGAAGCAATTTGCATGTGAGTTTGCGATGAGTTTCCATTGTAATGGCAATTTAACGAAATTGGCATCGAATGCACCAATCTGGCCACACATGGGTGCACATTAACTGCAGCCGGCTGAACAGATATTTACAGCCACTGAAGCCCGTAGTCCGGTTGAAATAAAATTTCCAACATTGTGCATCGTTGCTTAATTTTCTGGAATTTATTTGAATGCACAATTGCATGTATCTGAATAAAACTATTGTAGTCGGAGATGTTTCACATGAATTGCAATTCTAAAGGAAAAATTATTGTCTTGAAGGACCTTTTTCACTTTGATATAATTTATCGAAAGCCTTTACGTTGATATGAGTTGGGTACGGCAAGAACAAGTGAATGCTTTTGACATTTTAAGCCCAGAATACTGGTAAGCATAACAAGCAGATACGAGAGTCAAGGATTCTTACAGAATACTGTAACTCCAAGCTTGCAAGTGCATCTGACGTAGGACCTGACGTCAGCTGATCATTCTTCAAAACGATGGTTTCTGAATTGGGTTTAAAAGGCTTCATGAGCAAATAGAAAGACTCCATTTGGAACAGAAATAACTTCCTAGAAACCGATGGAACCTCGATAAGCTACTTTTAAGTAAGGAGCAGGATTGGGCCGTACTTGTCGAAAATAATGTCGGAAATGCAGTTTTTGTGGCCTCAACTGATTGGTATGGACGAGTGGTTTCACTAGAACGGTCCTGCTACACTGCGCGGAAAAGAAACGATTGTCTGCGGCAACAATTCGCAGACAGTGTCATCTTGTACAGAATCGGCATTAACTTCTCGACAAGAACACATAGGGAAAATTGTAAGCACAGACTACACATGACCCGGCTTGGACAATTACCTTTTTCATTAATAGTCAGGTGGCAATAAAAGCAATTGCTTTCACAGAAATAAGATTAAAGCTTGTGCGTCGCTGATTCAATCTAGGGGCAAGAAAAAGCCACACTGGTGGATGGCAGAACTGGGTCGCTTTAGAAATAACTGTAGGAAACTGTTCAACAATGCCAAAAGCTCACGAACAGCGACAGACTGGGACTTATATAAAGAATCCTTAAAAATATACAAAAAAGAATTACGAAAAGCCAAACGCAAATCTTGGAGGTCCTTTTGTGGCAAAATAGAAGAATCCTCTGAGGCATCAAGGCTAAGAAAAATTCTCTCCACTAATCCAATAATGCTTAGCTTCTTCATAAAAGCGGACGGCTCATAGACGACTTCAAGTGACGACTCGTTAAATTTGTTGCTGGACACACATTTTCCAGGCAGCGCGCAAGTTGTAAGCTGTGCCGATCCCAACGGATCAAGCAGACCTCTAACCAACTCCCTAGGTTTGATTACTCGGGATAAACTCCTTTGGGCGCTACACAGCTTCAAACCATACAAATCGCAGGTCCAGATGGCATCATACCTGGCGAACTACAAAATTCATCGGATATCATCCTACCTTCGTTAGAGATGATTCTGGAAAGTTGTATGTATCTGGTATACATACCAAAATCATGGAGAGAAGCTAAAGTGGTTTTCATACCCAAGGCTGGCAAATGCTCCCATGTAAGCCCAAAAGACCTCAGACCCATAAGTCTATCATCTTTCCTTCTAAAAACTTTTGAACGATTGATTGATATCCATTTACGTGACAGTATCGACTCACATCCGCTGTCTGCGGCTCAACATGCATATTGCAAGGGTAGAGGGCGCTTTTAACAACGTCAGCACATCAGCGATCATAAATGCACTATCAGGCCTGTCGGTAGATAGTACACTTTGCGAGTTAATTAACATTCTTCTCACCAGTCGAATTATTAACTCAAAGCTGGGTGGCTCATCTGCCAGAAGATCTGTCAGCAGTGTCACTCCACAGGGTGGGGTCCTGTCCCCTCTTCTTTGGAATTTGGTGGTAAATGAACTACTGATAATCCTGGAAGCGCCATGTTCCAGGCGGAAATCATGGCGATCAGAGAAGTCTTATCTTGGCTGAAGAAAAACGTGATATCAGCCACGGACATTCGCATCTTTTCGGACAGCCAAGCGGTACTGAAGTCCTTGGAATCAGTCGTTCTAAATTCAATAACAGCCCTAGATTGCCGATCGTCTCTTTTAGAGATGGCGGAGCAGTTCAATATCCACCTTTGCTGGGTGTCGGGGCGCAGTGACATTTCAGGGAACTGCAAGGCTGATGAACTCGCCAGATATGGAACAACATTACTTATTGGGCCTGATAAGGGCAGCTTAGGTATACCGATCGCTACTTGCAAACTCGAATTAAAGCTAGCTATCGAAAGAACAAATCTTAGGTGGACAAGTAGTATAACATTAGCGACAAAACAGATTTGGCCCAAGCTGGATCTGAAACGCTCTAAGTATTTGATTTCTCTTAATAGATTGCATATCAGCACTATAATAGGTGTCGTTACAATACACTGTCTAATAGGCAAGCATGCTACTAGGCTTGGCCTTTACGCAAATGACTTCTGTAGAAGCTGAATGGACGAGGAAGAGGAGGAGACAATTCTTCATCTTCTTTGCACTTGTCCAGCTCTCTCCCGCAAAAGGAAACTCCACTTGGGAGGTTTCTTCTTTACAAACTTAGGCGGCCTAATTAACATTGATGTCAGTAGCCTTCTACGCTTTATAAGAAGCTCCAATTGCTTTCAATGAGTAGGCAGGAGATCTTTTCGAGATCCTGGTGGTATCACAATGGACCTCTCAAGGGTCTAAGTGTGTTGGCTTTAGCTGGTAGCCACTTTAACCTAGCCTAACCTAACCTTCTGCGTCGCTGTTGCAAAGATCTAAGGTTTCATGGTCCACAGTAATGGCACGCCAACGTTAAACTATTTTAGGTTTCCGGGGGCAAAGCTGTCCTAGGCAATGGAAAAGCTGATGAACTAACACGGAAAGGACCATGTGTCAGCCCAGAATTGGCTGATATCACAATAAAGGTCCCACCGTGAAACCTTCAACATAAAGTGAGGAATAAAATGAATATCGGCGTTTGCGTTTGGAATACGCGCAGCTCCTGAGAAAAGAACCGATAAAATTTCACAAAGGAATAAAAAAAACCTTTTATGGATACAACATGCTAAGGTACTAAACCAAGAAACTAAGGTGAGATGCAAATAACCTCTGCAGAGTGAAGAAGAAGTATCAAGGTGCATGAGGATACTCCACACGTTCTCTATCCTTGACCAGGGCTTTCAGAATCTCGTAGAACTCCCCGACAGGTCCGTGAATGACCTGAACAGATCTATTAACGAGGCTCACATACGATGTAAATTATCCCCCTATAAGCAGGACAATGGATTTACATACATACACATGTAAATTGATCTAGTGTGACGGACGAAAGTTTCCCTTCCCTTCATTAACCCAATTAGCTAACCTAACGTAGCAAGAGAAACGAAAACAAAAACTTACACTGCAGCTTTGAAACAGTTGGATGTTCCCTTCCCTTGAAATAGACATAAATTCCATGAAAGGTACCAAATTCCACAAGGTACCAATCTGGTCAACAGCACAGGACAAGAGAAGGAACACGGATCTTCTGGAAATAGTTCAGTAGCAATCATGCAGCTTCGTAGCAGAAGCTTTTTTAAATCTGGAGAGTTTTGAGTGAATCTGGGATTGAGATATACACAGATGGATCTAAACCAGCGCAGGTACATACATACATACTTGGGCAGGAATCTTGACAAGTGCATCTAAGGTGAGAGTTAGCAGACGACTACCGTATCACTGTAGTCTATTTCAGGTAGATAACACCCCAGACCGAGAGATGCAGATTGGCTTACAATGAACGTAGTAAATGGAAACGCTACTGTACTACAAAAAATAGTCAGGTAGCGATAAGAACCTTGCAATTGCCGATCCAAGTTGATGAAACAATTCCGCAGTACTCTTGTGCTGGGTCTTAGAATGCAGACACATTTGAGGTAAGTGTAAAGCAGATAAAATAGCTAAGCAAGGACAGGTCAGAACCTATTTTTCGAGACAAAGAACGCCTTGAAACTGAAGCGAGAGGAGGAATGACAAACACCAGGTAGAATAAAATCGACACTTGCTTTTCATCGAGGCAGATCTGTACTTACTTGGATCTTAAAAGAACCGGCAAACTTCTGTCCTTTTAGATCTTTTTAATCTTAAATTAAATCTAGGAGCATTCACGAAGCATCGCTTTATAGGCCGACACGCTACAGGAATGAGTGTGCTTTCCAAAGATTTCCGCTGAAACTGTGGAGACGAGAAAGTCACCGTCACCTTCTATGAACCTGCCTTGCCCTGCTCTATCAAGACTAAGAAGAAAAACTTTAAGGTACCTGACCACCTTAGGAGGCTAAAAAATATTACATTTTCAAAAAAAAATGTCTCAGGCCCTGTATTAGATATTACAATGATTCTTTTTTTAAAGTTTCATTTGAAGTTTATAGAACACAAAATTTATTGAATTTTTTTTTAATTTCATTTATTAACCACTATCCAGGAGGGGCCAAAGCTGAGACCTCGAAAAAATGATGTCCCATGGCGGACAGTTTATCTCAGGATTGGTAAATCTGAAATAAAAACAAAAAACGACATTAGGGACCTTACGTGACAATTTACCACAATTTGCCAAAAATCTCAAAAAAAAAAAAAAAAAATGGCGGATGTTTGAAAAAAAATTTGAAAAAATACCCCTGTTTTTCACTATTCTGTGCTAAAAGAAAAATGTTATAATTAATTTTTTTTTGCAAAATGTGGTAAATTAGCGTACAAACCATCTCAACGAACAAAAGTAGACCAAATTCATTGAAATCGACCAAGAACTGAGAGTAGTACTTTCACTTATTTCACACTGTTAGAATTCCAATTTTGGAAAAACATTTTTTGGAGGTAGTTTTCATACTTTAAGAATTAGGAAAATGCAAAAAACAAGAAAACAATTTTTTTTAAATTTATAAGCTGGTCAGGTACCTTAAAGCAGCTATTTCTATAAAGATTTCGGCAAACCTGGCCACAATCCATATTAACAAAATAAAGAACTTCGTCTCTAAATCTAAATGGTTCTACACAGCACATGGAGTGTAGCAGTTAAGGTTTAACACCGTCACGGTTATCTATAAAATGTCTCACTTGAAAAGAATATACTCATCCCGGTGCTGCTAATCCAGTGCTCCATGTAAAGGATCTTCCAATAGGAACTTCCGAACTTTTACAGTTGAAAGCGACCATATTGTTGAAGCTATGTACATCTGTCAAATTGGGTATCATTTATTCAGTCTGTTTTGCCAACGACACGTCCAAATAATAAAATTGTTTTATCAAAATAGTTGTTCTGTTCGGGCAACGTTCCGCGCGCTTCGACCATTTTACGGTCGCCATAATTGTCCTTTCGAGAGGCAGTGTGGTGGATAAATTTGAGTCCACTGGTTCAGTAAACGATCAACCAACATCCGTACGTCAACGAAATGCAAGATCTGCCGAAAACATCGCCACTGTCCGTGAGAGTGTGCCGGAGAATCCGAGGCAGTCGATTTCGCGTCGCTCACAAGAACTCGGCCTTTCGCAGATCACAACTTGGCGAATTTCGCGTCATGACTTGAGCCTGCACCCGTACAAAATTCAACTGACCCAGGAGCGGAAGGTAAACGACCATAGACAACGACGTGTATTCGCTGAATGGGCTGAATGGGAGTTGGAAACTGACCCTAATTTTCAACGAAAAATCATCTTCAGCGATGAGGCCCATTTCTGGACGAATAGGTACGTCAACAAACAAAATTGTCAAATTTTGGACGATACCAATCCACATGAGATCCAAGAGCGTCCAATATATCCCGAAAAAGTCACTGTTTTGTGTGGATTTTGGACTGGCGGCGTCATCGGTCCATATTTCTTTAAGAACGACGTTGGCCAGGCCATCACCGTCAACGGCGAGCGCTTTAGGTCGCTGATTACCAACTTCTTTTGGCCTGAATTGGATGATATGGACAACAACGACCTGTGGTTTCAACAGGACGGCGCTACGTGCCGCACAGCTCATGCCACATTGGATTTTTTGCACGAACGATTTGAGGGCATGGTCATCTCACGTGGAGATGATGTAAACTGGCCACCGAGATCGTGCGATTTGACCCCGTTGGACTCTTTCTTGTGGGGTTTTCTGAAGTCGCAGGTCTATGCGAATAAGCCACAAACCATAGCGGCCCTCAAAGTCAATATAACCCATGCCATAGGTCAAATTCAGCCTTATTTATGCGCCAGAATCTTGGATAATTGGACATTTCGGATGCGCGCCACCCAGAGAAACCGCGGCAGACATTTGAACAATATTATATTCCATACATAATGCCATCTATATACCTTTCAAACGAATAAAAAATGTTGATGGTATCTCACACAAACTTTGATTTATTTTAATTAAAAGATAGGCAGCTCTTAATGAAAAACTCTTTAGTATCACAATGAACATACACTTGGTTTAAGTGTCTCCCTGCCAAGTGGGGTCAGTCATCTAACCCCACCTTAGCCTCAAAACGCAGTCCGATTCAACCATGCATACGATCCTAGCAACGAGTCGAAAAGTGTTTTTTAAAGCAAATTATGCTTTCGAAGATTTATCATTGTCTTCCGCTGCTAAGAGGAGGTGGATTTCCAAGTTTCTAATCCCTCCTAAGCTCCTTAAGGTTAGATTGGATTTACCATTCCGGAGCTTTCCCTTAAATCCCAATGCAAGTCCTAAGGTGAGTATGTTTGCTTTTGTTCTGCAACCTAATTCATATTCGCTCATGTGGCTTGTTTTACCTGTAATATCCTTCTATTGTGAAATTCGGTTTCATCGAATTCGCAACCATGTACTGTACATTTCCTACGTCAAAGTAACGCCTCTAGTCATGTGAGAGGAACTCCTTTACCGCTCCAGCAGTTCCTATGCATGGATATGCACTAAACGCAGATATGTAGATGCAGAATGATGAAATCTGGTTACCCTTCACCGCAGTGGTGGTTTCATCGTGTTGTCTGAGTGCATACTTGTACGTATGTCGGATATAGCATTTCAACGACTAAACATTACTGCCTAACTTAACAATGACGTGGCCACTAAAAGGGTAGAAGTATGCAACTGCATTATCCATCTGAAGTCTATTTAAACAGTTTCTCTAGTGCTGGAGGAAATAGGTAAAAGTGAAGTCGTCACTCTCTGGACTTCTTCAACGATAAACTGGATAATATGGGATGGAAATACAATAGCTGTTTGCAACAGTTTTGCTTTTATTATAAACATCCTCCGGACTGCCATTTCTGCTATTATTACATCACTTACTTGTTGTGGTTGAATTTAATTAAGACAATGAAGGGTGTAGAGAGGGCTTTTTGGCATTAGTTGCTCTAGTTGGATGTAAGAACATATCCTCATCTCCCCCGCGGTGATTGCTGAATAACTATATTAAACTAGCAGATACCCGCGACTACGTCCGCGTGGAAAGACGTCACATTATACCCTATATCCTTCCCCGGGTTTCAAGCCATATTAATTCATATTAATTCTTTAAGGCGTCCCTGTAAACAACTTTCCTGGTTTTTCTTTCTGGCACGGAGATGACCAGGCTATCTGTTTTGACTCTGAGCGCAGTATGGGAGAAACAGTCACTCCTCAGATCCACCTTGTCCAGTTTCAAACTATGTCCCTGTACATACATATATAGATATCGTGATGAGTGCAGAAAAGCAGCACAAAGAAAAATGAAAAAACTACCCTTGTACAACTGGGCAAAACAAAAACAACACACGATCACGAAACGATATGTGCCGCTGACTAAACCTTAACGCCCTGTATCTCTGCCCACAGTTATAATTTTGAAAAACGGTAAAACACGTGTTTAATTATTTCTGTTCTAGAATATACCCACCAAATTTTTTTTTTCATACAAATTTGAACACCCTGTAAAAGCCGAGTTTCGAAAAATCCAAAGAGTTTTATATACCTACAGTGTTGGAAAAAATAATAGAAACAAGAGGAAGCGCAATAGTAAACTAATAATTGTCGCTCGTAATTACGACTCTCATTGAGCCCACTACGGCACAAGAATACTACCTAATAGGACATTCGAATAGTCCAATCGTTTGCTTTTTTTAAAAATTAATTTTAGCTTGAATGGAAAAAATACAGGTCAGAGGGTAATTCAGCCTGGAAAAAATAATAGAAACAAAGGATTATCGCAGTGATTCTTTAGAGAAGGACAGTTTGGTTTTACTTCAAATAGTCGAAATTTGTTTAATCTGGTGTTAAAGTGTAACTAGGAAAAACATTAAAGTTGTTGAATCGAAAGTTTTTTAAAAATAAGTCGTTGGGTCTACTGCGACGATTCTGAAAGAGTTTTGATTAAAAATGCAAGAAAAGACGGCAATACAATGGACAAAATAGCACAGATAATAAGCTATTCTAAAATGAAGATCCTTACTGCTCTCCATTTTTATCGCAAAGAAAATACGAGTGACAGAAAAGGAAATTTGACATCTCGGTTCGGCAAAATGACGTGTCATTGAAAAATTAAACCCTTTTCTTATTCGGAGTAACTTGGAAATGAGTCCAACTCACCTGCAACAAGTCGTTCAATCATCTAAAGCTTAATCGAAGCAGAATAAATGTCAAGGGGCCCAATAAGAGACCCTTATCTAAGTAGGAGGAACATACAAAAACACTTACTGATGCCTGCAGACACATCTACCGTAAAAACTGGAGCAAAGTCGCATTGGTCGAATAAAATTAAGATCTATTTGTTTAGATTTGATGAAAAAATTAACATAAGACAACTAATAAATTCCAAATTTGATCCAAAATATACAAAAAGAAACAATTAAAAACGGTGGAAGTAGCTTTATAAGATGGGCTGATTCTGAGCATCTGGAGTTGAAGCACTAATCTGGATAAAAAGCTAAATGTGTTCTGTGGAGTTCGTTTACGCCCTTAAGAATGGGTTGCCTTTATTAGTTGAAGAGGATTTGCCGTTAAAATAGGAGTTCATGCAGGATAATGATCCCAAGTGCTCCTCGAAATTGATTAAGGAATAGTTTTAAAGTGATAAAAATGGTCTAACAGAATGACCTTCACAGTCCCCCGATTCAAACTGCAAGGAACACTTATGGGGCGTTCTAAAATGCAAGATAGAAGACTTTAAAGTCCAGAATGAAGAAAAATTACGGGTCAAGATACAACGTTTATGGCAGTCCTTACCATCACTAACCTGTGCCTCATAAGTTCGTTCTATGAAGCGAAGATGTCAAGCAGTGATTAACAGTAAAGAAGGTACAACCAATTACTGATAATAGATTGAGAACTTTCAATGTAAAGTAGTTCAAAGCATAAAAAAATAAAAAAATAAAAGTTTTGTTTCTATTATTTTTTCCAGGCTAAAACCGTCAAAAAACAGAAATTAATTTTTTCTTAGCGTTTTTTTTTTTTTTGTTTTTCATTAATAAAATTCATATTCGTTAGTACAATTATAATACAAGGAACCAATAAATATATATTTCGTTAACCATTGCCTACAAATACTTTATATTTTAACAGTGCAAAGTTCAAAACAAGCTTGTTTCTATTATTTTTTCCAACACTGTATATAGATAACTAGATAACGATGAGCGTATAAAGACAGTTTTATAAAAAAAATACTGCCGGTAGGTGAATTGCAGTAAAAGTGAGGGCTTAAACCAAACACGGACCTTGTGGATGTACACAGCTGTAGTGCGTCCAATTCTCGTCTAGGGGTCCCTAGTATGGTGGCCGAAGCTCAGCAAGGGCTACAACCTTAGAAAACTTAAAAGGCTCCAAAGAACAGCGATTATAGGCACCACGGGTGCATTGAGGTCGGCCCCAACGAATGCCCTTGCTGTGCTCCTGCATCTTCTGCCCCTCGACTTACACACAAAAAACACCGCACTTTGCAGCGCAATCAGACTCAAAGATTCTGGAAGCTGGACAGCACGGCCCTACGGCCACAACAACATCCTAGACTCGCTATCAAAAGGCATGGTCACGTTTCCAACCGACAAACGACAACTTCAGGAAAAAACTTCCACGTGGGATTTCCCCCCAGAGCACAGTGGAAGCAAAACGAAGTGATAAAGCATTTCGACACAGTTATCTACACCGATGGATCAAAGATGAACTGCGGTGTTGGGGCCGGTGTCTACTCGGAATCACTGAAAATAACAAGATCATACCCCTTGATGGATTTTTCCAGCGTCTTCCAGGCGGAAGTGCTGGAACGAACCTATCCGTTTGAGCGAACGGTTCAGCGTCACACTGCTCTGAGTTCCAGGGTACAGTGACAAAACATTAAACGAGTGTGCAGATGAGCTGGCCAAGCAGGAGTCAGCACTACACGGCTCACTCGCGGCAAGGGTCCACACTCCGCTAGGAGCGATTAAAGAACAAATCCAATCAGACTTCCTGCAGAAGGCCAACTTGTAATGAAGGGGATCAACTGCGCCATATGAAGGAATATATGGCCGACCCACAATAGGATTAGAACAAAAGATCTCCCAAGCAGAACTCGCCTAGATATTGGAGACCAATTGGAGACCATGCGTCCAAACAAGGTATTCCGTACAACCCCCACTGCTGCAGGTGCGGGAATAAAACATCACACATCATCAACCAGGTCACACGAGTCGTGCTAATAAAAAAGCACATCCACAAGCACTGCCACTTCTATCTACCTACCTAGGTGAATTCAAAAAATCTCAAAATTTGTTGCCCTTTAATTACATGTACTGACAGGGCACTGTGCGATAGGCATAATGGCCGCTAGACTAGGTATTTATTCACCGGACTACTACAGCAGCTACCAGGATACAGAGGAAAAGGAAACTATTAAACATTTACTTTGCGAATGCCCGTATCTTCAAGTACGACGCCTCCGTCATATGGGAAACAGACTTTTCGAGGAACTAGAGGCCTTGCGCAAATCTCAATAATGAGCATTATATGTTTCGTTAAGAACTCAGGTTGCTTCGAGAAAAGGCCAACCAGTGATTATACAGAGTTAGTAACGGCACCACAAACTGAAAGGGGAGCATAATGGACCAAATGGCCCTCGTACAAGCACTAATGCTGTGCACTTCCCCCCAACCTAATCTAATCTAAGCATTCCTTCGCATCCGTTTAATATTACTTACTTACTTAAGGTGGCGCTACAGACCGGCGTGGTCCTGGGCCTCAACCAACAAGCGTCGCCAGCAATCTCGATCTTTTGCCAGCTGTCTCCAGTTTCGCACGCCAAGTTGGTTGAGGTCCCCTTCCACTTGCGTGCGCCACCTGAGTCTCGGGTGTGGATTCGAAGATTTTCCGAGCTGGAGCATTGGTGTCCATTCGCTCTACTTGACCCAGCCACCTCAGTCATTTGACCTTCACTCTTCTGGCTAAGTCGATACCGCCGTACAGCCCGTACAGTTCGTCTTTCTATCTCCTCCTCCACTCCCCGTTTATGCAGACGGGACCAAAAATCACCCGAAGAATTTTCCTCTCGAAACAGCCAAGGGAAGGTTAGGTAGGTTAGGTTTATGGGTGCCTTGTGACATTGTCACTGCTCACTTAGACCAACAAAGGGTCCATTGTGCCCATTTTCCAATTTAACTCCGGGAACCTGTAACGAGAAAAGGGGTTAGAGACCGCTGATTTAAAACCACCCAGATAAAGAAATGAATCTCAGGAGGTCCCTCAGCTCGACATCACCCAAGTCTTCCAGTTCCGTGAAGAAGTAACTACCAAGAGTCCTCATTCTTCTACTGGCGAGGGCAGGACATTCACACAGCAGGTGTCGGACAGATTCGATCTCCTCCTCATCCCTGCAGCTTCTGCAATAGTCGTTGTGATGTATACCGAGTCGTTCCGCATGAATACCAATTGCACAGTGCCCCGTAATGATGCCGGAGACTATTCTCGCTTCACGACGACTTAGTTTGACCAGAGACATAGATCTCTTCTTATTATAACTTGTCCATAAGTTCCTAGCCGTTGCACATGTATCTAGCTGGATCCACCGTGCATTGGCTCGACTTATGGCCTCGTCATCAATATACCTTTTTACCAACCTTATTGGAATTCTGGCAAAGGGGAGAGCCTGTGAGGCATGCAGCGCTGCCCCCCTTCGTGCCAATTCATCAGCTCTTTCGTTACCTGGGATATCCATATGCCCTGGTACCCAGCATAGGGTCACCGTATTGGCTCTCGATATCTCATCTAAATGATCTTTACAGATTTTTACAAGCCTTGACCTAGTTATCGCAGACTCCAGAGCCTTAACGGCTGCCTGGCTGTCGATATAGATCGTGATTGTCCTCGCGATGATGCCCCTGTCTCGGACAGTTTTCGAGGCCTCGATGATGGCTGTAATTTCGGCTTGGAAGACGCTGCAATCGTCGTTTAATCTAAAGGACTGGCTTATTCCAAGGGCCTTGCAGTAGACCCCGGAGCCTGTACCAACATCCATCTTGGAACCGTCGGTGTAGAAGGCCAGTTCCTTTTTATTACTAACTTTGTTGTTCCTCCAGTCTTCTCTGTCAGGAATTCTGATATTAAATCTCCTGTCAAATGCCAGAGTCTGGATCATGTGATCTGTTTCTGTCGATCTGTCGGCATTCCCCCAACGAGACAGCACTGAGGCGTGACCGTAGGAAGCTGGTTTCCACTGTCGGCTCTCCCTTAGTCTCAAGGCAGTTTTAGCTGCCGTGTTGCTGCAGTACAGATCCAGCGGAACGAGACTAAGCATGGTTTCCATTGCCGCTGTTGGTGTTGTTCTCATTGATCCTAAGATTCCTATACAGGCTGCCCTCTGAATCTTAGTGAGGTTTGAAAGCTGATATTGCTTCTCAAGCACCTTCCACCAGACTAGTGAGCCATATGTAAAAATGGGTCTCACAACCGCCGTGTACAGCCAGTGTACCACAGCCGGTTTGAACCCCCAGGTATTACTAAACGCTTTTTTGCATGAGTAGAAGGCTACGCATGCCTTCTTGATGCGTTCATCAATGTTCTCCTTCCAATTTAGTTTGGAATCAAGAATAACGCCTAGGTAGCGCGCTGATCCCGCAAGGCTAAGTTCAACACCCCCGATGCTCGGAGGTTTGAAATCAGGGATTGATCTCTTCTTAGTGAAAAGCACAACCTCTGTCTTTGTGGGATTGACTCCCAGCCCTTTGCTGCTGGCCCAAGTATTGACTAGTAGTAGCGCATAGTTGAGCCTTTCGCTTAGAACTGGAAGGAATTTGCCTGCTACCAGAATGACCACATCGTCGGCATAGGCCGTCACATTGAAGCCATTGTCTCTGAGTAATTCCAAGATCTCGTCCACCACAAGAAGCCATATTAGGGGAGAAAGGACTCCTCCCTGAGGAGTTCCCCTGCAGACCTTTTTCCTACTTTTTGCGTTTCCCAAGGTCGAGTTTATGACACGCGATTTAAGCATCAGCACAATCCAGCTACAAAGTCCGGTACTGAGTCGGGCTCTCTGTAGGCTGCTGATGATCGCGTCGGCGCTTACGTTGTTAAATGCGCCCTCGATGTCGAGAAACGCCCCAAGAGTAAATTCCTTTTGATGGAGAGATCTCTCAATAGTCGATACTACCCCATGAAGGGCAGTGTCAACCGATCTACCTTTCATATACGCATGCTGTGATTTTGATATATAGCTATCGCCGATCACATCCCTGACGTATACGTCGATCAATCGTTCCAGTGCCTTCAGCAAAAAGGACGACAGACTAATGGGTCTGTAGTCCTTCGGGGTCGTGTGGCCTACCTTCCCTGCTTTGGGAATGAAAATAACACGTACCTCCCGCCAGGCTCTAGGAACATAACCTAGCTTCAGGCAACTAGTAAAGATCCGCTTGAGCCATGGAATAACAGTTTCCATCGACTCCTGCAGCATCACTGGCCGAATGTTATCCATTCCTGGTGCCTTAAATGGAGCAAAGGATCTGATTGCCCATGCTATCTTTCGCTCATCGATTATTTTCTCGGTTTCACCTGCATCCAACCCTTCCGTATTCTCCAGAATAGATAGATTATCTCCGGAGATCGTCACGTTAGTGCAACCAGGGAAGTGGGTGCTCATTAGCGTATCTAGCGTTTCTTCGTGAGAGTCCGTCCAAGTACCGTCACTTTTCCTGATATTGGATGCCGGCGCCGGTGACCTGGCTAGGATTCTCCTTAGACGGGACGCTTCGTTGGTAGATTCGATAGTCTCGCAAAAGTTCCTCCAAGAGTTCCTTTTTGCAGACCTGATCTCTTTTTTGACGAGTTTTACACTCTCCTTGTAGGTGGACCAGTCTATGACCCCCTCTTTAGCGAGGTTCCAACCTGCTCGAGAGTTACGAATAAGTGTCGCAATTTTAGTGTTCCACCAGGGTGGATGTTTTTTCCCTCTGCCGCTACTGACAGGACAGGATCGTTCAAAGGAACGGGTGAGGGAGCCGGTAAATGCATCGACTGCATCGTCGACTGCCTCAATAGAGGTGAGGTCCTCTGCTGGACAGATTCCTGCTGATTTCCTAAGTTCTCTATTGAACCTATGCCAGTTTGCCCTACGCGGATTCCTAAAAACTCCCTCCCTACCAGTCTTCAGTTGTAAGCTGAAGAGTATCCAGCAGTGGTCAGATAGGGACGCTCTGCTGGAGACCCTCCAGTTGACGACCTCAATGGAACTATGCGCACTAGTAAACGTTACATCTAGGACTTCCCTTCTATTTACCGTTACAAAGGTTGGATCAGAGCCTCTGTTACATATAACTAAATTGGCTTCCAAGATGAAATTAAACAAAACCTCGCCTCTAGCATTGATGTCTGAACTACCCCACAGGGTATGGTGGGCGTTAGCGTCACATCCTAAGACTAAGTTTTTCTTACCTTGTTGAGATGCTGATATGAGCAACCTCCAGGTATCCGAGGGAACGTCTGTGCCGTCATCATATGGCAGGTATGCAGACGCCACAGTACAGTCGCCATTAACTCCTCCAACCTCCACTACTGTTAAGTCGCCAGAGCTGAAATTAGATAGCATTAGTACATGAAGGTTCTTTCTAGCCACGATACAAGTTCTAAACTTGCCAGCGTCGCTTCTATAAAAAATGTTGTAGTTTTTAGACCCTAATCCAAGAACGCGATTGTTATGAATCCACGGTTCCTGGACTAGGGCCATGTCCAGCTGCTCCTTTTCAAGGAGCAGCCTCAGGTTGTCGGAGGCGACGGTGCTATGATGGAGGTTGATTTGCACTACCTGCATCGGTTGTCGCAATCTCCACATCCATAGCGTCAGTCGCCCCTGTGCTCTCTCCTGGGTGTGTCCGTTTAATGAGCTTGAGGGTGACTTCCCCAGCCCCATAGCACAGACCCATCCGCCTGTTTTTCACAAGCACTGCCGGAGGGTCATCCATCACGATGATGAACCCCTTGTTGCCATCTTTGGCTTCCTCTTCCCCAACAACCTCCCAGCTCTTCATATCAGTTGAAGGGTTCTGGGCTTTAAGGAAGTTGAGGATCTCCTTCTTTTCAACCCCCAAGTCCGGAACGCAAATCCGTCCCTTGGGTCTACTCGGAATCTCCTCAGGAGGTACTGCTTGCAGTGCAGCCCCCTCCCAGAGTTTCATACCGCGAACTGCAACCTTCACGAACTCACACGATAACTGATCTTTACAGTCTATCAGAATGACCCCGCGAAAGCGCTTCGCTCTTCCAAACGTGGGAGCGGTCGAACCGGCATTTCCCCGAATATGGTCAAAGACTGCTCTGGCAAGAGCCTTCTCAATCAACTGACCACGTTCGGGCGAATACTGGCCACTAGGCTTTCCGAAGTCTACAACAGCTAGTTGCAAAGAGCTTCGGATCACCCCGCTGTACTGCGCCTTAGGATCAGCCTTCGGCCTTTTGGAGGGATTGCTTGCCTCTTCTACAGACCTAGGTCTCTTCGAAGCGAGCTCCTTCCTCTTGGCTTCGGCCATCCTTTGACGCCGTTCAGCAGCCGCCTTAGAGGTTTCGGGCTGCTCTCCGTTGGGACCTGCCTTAGCGGCAGCGGTCAACCTGAGAGCATTGCCAATACCCCCCACGCCACCCCCTTTTCCACTAGGTTCCGCCTTGACGGCAGCGACTTTGTGGGTGGTCTTGGTGGCGCTCGTCTTAGGCGAAGGCCTCGTCAGAGCGTCCTTTGCTATGGTGTCCATAGCCCAAGCCAGGGAGTTCTTTTCTTTCTCCGAGAGAGAAGAAGGATCCTTTGCGTCCAGGATCTTTTTGACGTGCGTCGCTTTGCAGAACAACCGCCGTCTCATCTGACCTGGAGAGATCTTTTTCTTCCTACCCGGTTTTTGGGGACTCTCGGGTGGATCCGCAAGTAGCTGCTCCTCCATCTCCATAGAGATCTCCTCGTCAGTTGTTCCCAACTGAGGTGTTTCCTTATCGGCGCCTGCAGATAGTGCGTCGGCTACCGAACTTCCTTCTTTAGCATCCTTGTTATTTTTTTGAGAAATTTTGTTCCCACGAGTAGGGCCGGAAATAAAGGTCAGCCCCGACAGAGCCGCCATGTCGGGGTAAGGCACAACTTACCACAGATCTTGCCTGCGCATCTGTGGGAGCTCGTAAATGGCTGGTTTACCCCCCAGTCTTTCATCCTTCGGCACGGTTTTTGTTTGCTCACACCACCACTGGAATTAGGGTGACTACCTCCTGGTTTTCGGACGTTTGATCCAGACACTGCACAGCACTCGCTGGCCAGCTTCCGGAATCAGCAGCCCTACTTAAGCCCCAGCACCTCGGCAAGGTGGATAGTCGTCGCTGGGGACAGCCAAGGGAAACTTCATCCGCTTTAGACAGAGTCCATGCCTCTGCGCCGTAGAGCAGGACTGGGATGATTAAGGTCTTATAAAGGGTCACCTTAGTTGTTCGAGAGCGGGCTTTGCTACTCAATTGCCTTCTTAGCCCAAAGAAACAGCGACTGTCAAGAGTTATTCTTCGTTTAATCTCAGCGCTGGTGTCATTGTCTGAATTTAGAGCGGAGCCAAGGTAGACAAAGTCCTTAACTACCTCAAAGTTATAGCTGTCTATAGTGACGTTCTCTCCGAGACGTCGGTGTTGGGAGTCCTTTCTTGTTGACAGCATATACTTCGTCTTGCTCTCATTGACCGCTAAACCCATCTTCGCCGTCTCCGTCTCGATACTCACAAACGCACCAGTGAAATTACGCTGCGTTCTTCCGATTATGTCAATATCATCGGCGTATGCGAGTAATTGGACCGACTTTTGAAAGATTGTGCCTCTGGTATTGGCGCGTGAGTTTTGCACAACTCTTTCAAGAACGATGTTCAAGAAGTCGCATGACAGCGCGTCGCCTTGTCTAAATCCTTTTCTGACATCAAAGGTCTCGGTGAGGTCTTGACCGACCTTGATGGAGCAGCGTGCATTTTCCATCGTCATCCTGCACAACCGGACGAGTTTGGCAGGGATGCCAAAACTAGACATGGCTCTGTATAGCTCGTCTCTATAGATGCTGTCATACGCGGCCTTAAAATCGGTGAAGAGGTGGTGGGTATCGATTTGAAGTTCCTGGGCTTTTTCCAAGATCTGCCGCAGTGTGAATATTTGGTCGATGGTGGACTTTCCTGGACTGAAACCATACTGATATGGACCGATCAGGTTGTTGACGAACGGCTTCAGGCGTTCACACAACACGGCAGATAAGATCTTGTAAGCGATGTTAAGAAGACTGATGCCTCTGTAGTTGGCGCAGTTCAGAGGGTCTCCTTTCTTGAGGATAGGGCAAACAACGCTGAGGTTCCATTCATCGGGCATACTTTCTTCCGACCATATTTTACAGATGAGTTGGTGCATGCTCCTTACCAAGTCATCGCCTGCTGCTTTGAACAGCTCGGCAGTTAGGCCGTCAGCCCCAGCAGCCGTCCGTTTAATATGCATTACAATTTTTTAAGACTGCAAGCTATCCAAGCCACGTTCACGCAGAAAAAGGAACTTCTCAGCTCGTGAACGTCGAATTCTTGCACGGGAAGAACACCTGCTGAGCTGTTATGCTTCTAAAACATATGTTTAAAGGAAAACTCAGAAAAGAAGTCTCTACGGGTTGCAAAGACAGAGAAGAATAATGTCTTTCTGAGGAAAAAGAATTGTAGATCAGACAAGCCAAAGTAAATTCTATGTTTTTCACTAAGGTTTCCAACCAAGGCAGACTCGAAAAACGGAAAAGTGATCCAGGATTTTGATGCGACTATTTTTTACAGATGGTTCAAAAATGGACTGCAGAGTTGCCGCAGGCCTTTTCTCAAAGAAACTGAATTTGTCGAAATCCCTTCCACTTCCGAATTTTGTCAGTGTCTTCCAAGCAGAGCTCCTTACTATTCAGGAAGCCTGCCGTGTACTGAAACATTTTTCAACACTCATCCAAATACAATACTGCTATCTTCACTGACAGCCAAGCCGCGATCAAAGCTATTGATTCGGTCACTACATTCTCAAAACTGGTAAAGCAATGCCAGGAAGAACAAAACCAACTCGGGGTCTAGTGCAGGTTCAGTCCCACTTGGCCTCAGGACATAGTAAAACTGACGGCAATGAAAGAGCCGTTGACCTGGTCAGGCCGAGATCAGCCCTTAACGACTCACTAGCTGACGTTTTTAATATCCCGCAAGGAGCCGTTAAGGGCATTATTCAACACCACTTTCTAAAGACCAATCATGCGTGGAAAATGGTTAACAACTGCGCCATATCAAGCAAGAACTGGCCCAATTACAACAAACAAAAAACAAACGAGCTACTAAGCAGATCAAGACCGGATATTGCAAGAATAGTAGCCGCTAGCACAGGCCACTGGCCAATAGGAGACCACGCAGCCAAGCTAGATAGCCCCACAACACTTTCGCCATAGTTGCAAAAATAATAGCAAAAAAGAATCTCTCCATCATTTCCTGTGGAAAAGTCCAGCCCTACCAAGAGTCAGGCAGCGCACTCTAGGCAAACCCTTTTTCGACGACCTCAAAGATATCTCGAAGAAAAAGATGAGTGAACTAAGCCTTTTCCTTAATTCCACAGGTTGGATTTAAATATCTGCGTCGAACAACCTTTAACACCCGCAAACAACCAGGTCAAATGAGTTGCGGTTTCAAACGGGGCATCCCTGCGCTTAATGGGTTCTTTAGAACCGCCTCCTCCTACCTCCCTAGCTTTCAACATTGCATAGAGTACTCTTTATTTATGGGCGATGCTGTATGTATACGCACGTCCGTATGTATATATAAATATATGTACATAGGTTTGTCATAAATCAAATGAGGTATGAATTTTTTCTTATAAAAGTGGCTAAGCAAATGTTTCTGGATGTAGCCGAGAGTGAAAACTCAACACATCTCTTATTGGTTTTCTGCTCGGTTCTAATGCGTCTAATGCCGAATAAACCGGCATTGATTCCACAGTCCACAAATCGTACAGGGATCCGCGATTGCTTGCGAAATATTTCTACAGGAGGAGACTTTGCTGCGAAAACCCCACTTTCCGCCACTGCCTCTGAACTGCCCAGTATTGATCCTATTCAGAGCTCATTCAGCTGATAAAAAATTGCCTGGGAGTGTAAGCGCGAGGTTTCGACTGTTTTGTGTATAAAAACAATCATCGGCTCGTTCCGTTTTTTTTATCTACATAGAACCGAACATCACGTTGCATTTCAAAATGCACCCTCGAAATTTTGTTAACTTGAATGGCTTGAATGGAATAAAAATGGTAATTCATTGCAGTTGCAAAAAATGTACACCCCATAACAGGTTCCACGCCAATTTCTCTGTAATTCTGTTACATTGGATATCGGGAAAGGTATACGTATCCCTCTCCCATCCCATTGAGTACGCTTGGATAATTTGTACATTTTGCTCCTTTTTTTTATCGCTGCAGGACAGCAACACGTGAAAGCATTTTTCCATACATGTTTACCGTTGCCTAGAAGCATTTACTGTGTGAACACCCGATTAATTTAAATGAATAAACATTTGATCAAAATGGCGTATCGAAATCATGCCCAATTCAGCTGAAAAAAAATTGCATTTCAGACGTTTTCGTTGAATTTATCCGCAATTCATTGAGACAGTAACAATGGACTGCAAAAACAAATATAGATATCTGTACTTTGATTACATGGTTTCGTATCCAAACAAAGTGGTGATTATATCCATGAAAATTCAACTTGGTAAACCGTTGCTAATTGATTTCTTCCACACTCTCCGCTGGTTATTATTAAGTTTGCTTATGTTTACGTAAGTAATTTACTATATGTATTTCCTAATTGATACACAGCTCTAGCTGCTAGACCCCGCTGGTTAATTTCCCTTTAATTTCGAGATAATTCAACAAATTTTATTTGCAAAGGACCCAATTAGCAAACGATCACTTTATTACAGGGACGGTAACTATTATGAGTTTTATTTATAAAAATCACGAAGAACTACTACTTGTCGATGATTTTTATTTTTTTAAATCATTTTAAGTCTCCCGGGGATAGTCTTTGCAAAAATGTTGGAAGCGCGTTCCAGAGCTATGGTTGAGTCCTGGTTGGGCGATGAGCAGTGCGGCTTTGGTCCAGGTAGAAGCACCAACGACAAGCTATTCACTCTCAGAACAGTACTTGAGAAGGCCTAGGAGTATGCCAAACCTATCTACAGTTGTTTTGTGGATTTGAAGAAAGCATATGATCGGGTCCTTCGAGGTAAACTATGGAGTGTATTGCAGGCGTATGGGATTGACGGTTCTCTTCTGAGGGCCATTCATTCACATTCCCCAGAGATGCGATATGCACTTCTCCTTTTCATAGTTTATATGGATTGAATGTTACAACGCAGCCATGGCGAAGAACTGTTTGAATTAGAAGACTTAAGGATAAGTCATCTGCTTTTTGCTGATGACTTGGTCATCCTTACGTCTACCCAGACCGAACTTCAGCGCGCACTAGATAGGTTCGTCGCTGTCTGTGTTAAAGCTGGGATGAAGGTAAACGTGAACAAATCAGAGGTAATGGTAATTTCCAGAACACATGTCCAATGCACTCTGCATGTTAGTGGAGTCCCATTGAAACAGGTGCACGAGTGATGAAGGTGCGACACTGAGTTTTTCAGGCTGGAGCAATTTTGAGACAGCTTGGTCAATGTGTTATCAGAAGGGCTGAACTCGGCATCAAAGCTAAGCTATCGGTCTTCAATTCAATGTTTGTTCCGACTCTCACCTATGGTCATGAGGTTTGCGTAATGACCGAAAGAATAAAATCAAGGATACAAGCTGTCGAAATGAGATTTCTTCGTTGTGTTGCTGGGGTAACTCGTCAAGATCGAGTTAGGAAAGCCAGAATATGCGAGGCGCCCAATATCGAAAAGCTACTTCTTGGAGCGGAAAGGTCCATATTTCGATGGTTTGGGCACGTTCAACGCATGTTTGGGCACGTTCAACTCGGTTTCCAAGACGTGCTATGGAATTCGTGCCGTCGGGTAGGCTACCCTAGGATGAGATGACTGGACCAAGTCCGAAATCTCACCTCTACCCGTATAAGGATAACCTCTGATGATTTAGAGAATCCACTTAAGCGCCCTAACCCCGCGACCCTCATAGTGGATAAAAAAAAACAGCTGGCGCGACAGCTCGGGATGAGCCAAGGCCTAGCTTCTCGCAACCATTCATGCTGTGCGTGCTACATTTTTCGCACGAATGGAAGGGACCTAGAATTTATTGCCGACTCCGAACGGCGAAGTGAGAAGCTCTTTTATGACGGAGGCTTGTCATTCCCCGACGAGAGTGGGGAATAAGCGGGTCATTTAAAATGATGATGATGATGATGATGATGATGATTATTATTATTATTTTCCGTCCCTGCTTCATTATTTTCCTCTTTAAAAGTTCCCAAACAAGGTGCAGCAAAATGCCCTGCTTCAACACTTCCACACCCCCTGAAATGGAATAAATATTTTATTTTATGTTAAAGAGGAGATATTATTGTCATAACAGCCCTGATGTCAGCTGTCATATGCAAAAGATACCTGAGCTAAAATTAACAATTTTCCATAAAACTTTCATATGTTATGTGGGAAGAAATGCATAACATCTTTTGTGTCCAGTGTTGCTTGAAGTCAATAAACACTGAATTCTGAGAAATGTTATTGGCAAACAAGACATCCTAGAGATCTTGAGATATTTTCCTTCGAAAAGTAATATTTAGGTGCCATAGACAGAAGTTCTTAAGAAATAAATTTGCAGACACCTTCTGCATAAACAGAGATTTGGTATGGTTCAGAAATTAATGGGACACAGCTTACAAATATGTAAATTCCACTCAAATTTTATTTCATGATGTTGGCGACCCTTAAACAAAAGCATTTTTCATCTGATGGAGCTGCGTTAACTAGTCGCGAAATATTTTTAAAAAAAAAATTTAGATACGAGAAACGATTCCCCAACCAAGACGCTTGATCCAACCAAATAGGCCATATTGTCCGAAACAAGCGAGGAGACGATATGGGTATGGAACGAGATCACCACCTTAAGCGAGGCGTCGACGATCACTCATTAATCCCATTCCCGACATAAGCGCACTCATGAGTTCCGGTGGATGGGGCTGCGTGCAGGAGTGCGCATTCATCATGCATGTTAAGCTACGATTAGACGATTCGCAGATGTGCGCAAAACTGACACATAAGCAAATGTCTGCAAATCATTCGCAAAAGCGAATTTATAGAAATGTCATTTGTCATTTGTATGACCGATCACACGATTTGCGGAGTTTGTCCCAAAACTGCAAACTTTTGGGTGTGTGCGCAAATATCCCCAAATGAAATGTCTGCAAATTTCTCCAGAGCATTTATTGCCCGATCACACAGTATGGCGACATATGCAAATAGCACATTTGCAGACCCATTTGCAGAAACTTCACTTTTGTTTGTTTGGAGAGATGAAACAACTCGAGATATCCTCGCAGTAGTAGTGAGAGCAGCAGCGAAGAGAACGCGAATTGCCGACGAAGCATCGGACGCGTTCGAGAAATGAGAGAAGAAGAGCCCGCATTTGCGGACAAATTTGCCATTTGCACATGGTCCTTCAAAGTAACATCTGCAATTATCTTAAGTCCGCAGGTGTACACAAATGGCCCGAAAAGGTGGATCACACGATTTACGGATGAGGTGTGCAAGCGTTTGTGGACGACTTCTGAAAAGCGTCTAGAAAAAACGTATGTAAAAACATTTGCGGACAAAAATTTGCTGATCACATATTTTGCGGAGAAGAGAAAAAGATATGTTCTAGCGCTTTTCTTGACGTTTCTCAAGCCTTCGATAAGGTGTGGCACGAAGGCTTGAACTATAAACTAAGACAGGTACTTCCGGAAGAGTTGTACAAAATCTTAGAGTCGTACTTGGAGAACAGACTTTTCCGTGTCAAGCATGGAGCCGAATACTCGGAATTCAAGGAAATCGCTGCGGGAGTTCCACAAGGAAGTGTTCTTGGTCCAGTCTTGTTCTTGCTCTATACTCGCGATATACCCCAAGAAGAAGGCACCGTTGTTGCTACATTCGCGGACGATACGGCTATTCTGGCAACAGAAAATTCAGTCGAGTCAGCAACTGTGAAGCTTCAACGAGCTTTGGATACAATTTGCGAGTGGACAAAGGTTTGGCGCATTGTTCTCAACGAAACCAAATCTACGCATGTTAACTTTACTAACAAGAAAATTAACAACTCACCCGTTTTCATTAACTCGGTACAAATACCGTATGCAAACGAAGCAAAATATCTAGGAATGACACTAGATGCGAAACTCAAATGGAAGCCGCACGTTAAAAAGAAACGCGACGAGCTCGAAATTAGATTTAGAGAAATGTATTGGCTGCTTGGAAGATATTCCAAATTAAGCATGTATAACAAATTGCTCTTATATAAGCAAGTCTTAAAACCTGTATGGACGTATGGTATACAACTTTGGGGTTGTACCAAAACCAGCAATAGAAATATTTTACAAACCTTTCAAAATAAGGTGCTCAGAACAATCGTTAATGCGCCGTGGTACATTAGAAACGACGATATCCACAGAGACCTCGGTCTAGCTACCGTCGAAGATGAAATAACAAATTTTGCTCGCAAACTCCGTGTTCGCCTTCATGGACATTGCAATAACGCCGTACTCCAAATTCTGGACGTGACAAACCTTGTGCGCCGACTACAAAGAACGAAACCGTTCGATTTAGCGCAATAAGGAATAGCCGCATATAATGACGGTATTAGTAGGTGCTTTCACTGGAAAGCCACCTGCACAACGCGAATTATTATTATCGAAACTTAAACTACTTGATAAGGCTTTTACGTACTTAGTCGTAGTCAACACGAAAAGGGGAGGTGTTTTTAGTGAGTAAGAATCTCACACTACCATGAGCACGTGCGGTAGATCCTCATGGTGTCTCATGAAAGATTTTCACCTACACTCGCAAAAAAAAAATATTTTGCGGACGTTCGGGACACATTTTTATGTAAAATTTGCGCGCATCTGCAAATCGTCTGATCGTAGCTTTAGTGGATTCCGACAAGTGTCATTCTTTGGGCATCACTTGGCCTTTGACTGTCAACGTGCGCGGACATACATATAACGCCAAGGCTTCACTCATTTATTAACCAATTGGTAATAGACTAAGAACGTGTTGTCTCCGATATTGAAGGTGAACTGAGGAACATTATTCACGAACGATATTGGATGGTGAGGCGAAAAATAAGCAAACCACGCGTCAAGAATGTCATTCAGCAGTGTCCAACTTATAGAAGCGTATGTAGAGGGTGGCGCAAAAGTCACTCCATAAAGCGAATGTGGAACGCATTACGTATATTGCAAGTGTTGTGGAGAGTCCAGACACAACGACACGAAGGCGCTCTGGTCAACTCGACGTAGCTTTGATTGAAAATTGTTTGAGGCCAGTGATTGCTGGCAATTCTGAGATGTGAGCTCAGCAGGATCGAGGTTCTGCGCACATAGCTCGTGAAACAATGGCGCTGCTAAGGGACATTTTCGGCGAACGTATGTATAATTTCCAAAAAATTATGGATTTCATGGGCTTCTGCATTTCCTAGCTTTGACTGCAACAGACCGTCTCTGTGAGGATGAAACTGGTGCTCATTTAATGGAAACTGTTATCAGATGCGGACGGACAGGTGCCCACAACTTACGCCAAAATACCTAGTAAACAGTTTAAGTAGAGGAAAATTGCGATTCAGGTAGTGCGCAAGTGGAAAAAGACCGCAACAAAATAAGTTAATGAAACTGGAGGCTAACTACGGAGGTGATTGGAGAAGCCGAGGTTGAGTCACATGTCTAGGTAGGTAGGTAGTTGAAGTCCGCGGTTCAACAGACCCCTGTTAGCACTAAGATGTGCCTTTTTGTTACCACGGCTCACCACCACCTTACGACACTCACAAAAATCCAATGACTAGCATACATCAGCACAATGAACACCATAAGTACGACCTCGACAGCAGCCCTCTTCCTCACTCATACCGCTCGACCTATACACTAAAGAATTGGGAGCAAAAAGCAGCCTATGACTACAATCATCTGGAAAAAGGGCCAAGTAGGTCACACGAGTATCGCTAGATGGCCAAACGTGGAAACAAAAGCTGATCGCTTATCAAAATACTATTTTCAGTAAGGGAAGGTTAGAACGAAGGAATGGTCATTCAACCCGACAATATACCTATTTTCAACGAAAGTTCAAAAATGGATGAAGGCGTGGGCCTCGGAATATACTCAGAAGAACCCACCATTGTCCTGTCGATAAAACTTCCAAACCACGCCAGTGTGTTCCAAGCTGAGGTTCTAGCGATAACGGAGGCCACGAGAGAACTATCCTCAGTAACCCCGAGAAGAAATGTCGACATATTCATCGATAACCAGGCCGCCATCAAAGCCTTGTTATCCACAATAGTCAAATCGCTTGTAGTAAAGAGATGTCGCAGCCAGCTTAGGATCCTAAGCTCAAGACATAATGTATCACTCTGTTGTGGCCCGGGGCACCAAGGCATCGATGGCAATGAAAGCGCCGATTAATTGGCAAGAAAGGGATCTAAACTGAACCAAAAATTGGTCGATCACACTGTTCTGACCCTATAGAAGTTCTAGAGCAAGAGATACACTTGGGCTTCTAGAAACTAGCCGATGAGATATGGAGCACACTTCCACCATGCTCCATATCAAGAACGATGTGGCCACAATACAATAAAGAAAATACTTACGCTGAACAGATCGCATTTAGCTCTGGTGATCAGCATCCTCACAGACCACAACCTACTGGCAACCCTGCAGGGAATGTGGCGATGTAGACGCGGAGGAGGACACGACGCACTGCTTTTTTTGCAACTACCCAAGCCTCAGTAGAATCAGAAAAATGACTGGAAAATGAATGAAAATAGGGTCCCGCAACGGGAAAAACAATGGATCCAAAAAGATCCGAAAGAGACGGCGCCTAACGTCAAGCCGCCCCCCTTTTAACCTGACCTAACCTACCACGTCTCACGGGACCTGGTTGATGATGTGTGTTGTTGAAGTTGGGTGCAATCATAAGAATTTTATTATAAAAGACTGTTTTACAATTAAAATTACAAATCACAGAGAGAGAGAGAGAGCTATGACTACAAAAGCCTTCAATAATTTCCCATCAAGTAATTATGGATTGACGTGCTAAATGTCCAGATGTGAAAATGCTAATCCATTTTAATCAATAAAACCAATTGTTCACATTTTGAAAATGGAGGAAATTTTGATTTATTTAATTTAGCACTTCAACCGCAGAAATTGATTGGTGGTGGTAACCACGTGCACTTGTCACCATTTGCAGAATCGTTTTAATTTCAATAGATTCCCAATAAAGTTTGATTGCATGGAAATTGACAATCGAGTTTTGAATTGCAGGGACACACTCTGAATGTGGTTGAACTCCATTTCAATTTTGGGAGCTGCATATGCGAATTGATTTCAATCAAATTATAGTCGGAGTGGGAAGTGGTTTGTGCATTGTACATAAAAAATAAATAGAAAGGCGGCGCGACAGCCCGTGGTGGCCCTGATTCTCCCCACGTTTCATGTTGTGTGTGTTACATTTTTGCAGGAATGGAAGGGATCTTCAATTTTTGGCAGACTCCGAAACAGCGAGTTCAGAGGCCTCTTCATGACGAATTATTCTCTCGAAGGTTTGTTTTTTCCCTAGTGCTCGAACCTTTTCCCCTTTGCACAGCAGTCCAATGCAACACTAACCACTGAACCACATGGAAGCCACACAAGCGACCATACAAAAGGACACTACCGAGACTTTCAATACCGCTATAGATTTTAGGCATGTGTAGCCCTGCAGCTTTGTGAGCCCAATACTGCAAAACTTGACAAGACTCTCATTATCCCCTTCCCGCTGTATGATGCAGGGTCATTGACTTTGTGCAACCTGCATGAAAAATTGTATGTGTCACTCCGACCTGCGTTAACGGTTCATGAAGGGGGAGATTTGATCACGAACGAATATGAACTCTACAGCAACACCGACATTGTAAAATGAGTACGTTTACATGAGTCTTGATCATGTAAAGGGTTTTCCTATAGGGACGGGTAGATTTTGACAATTCATGGCGACCATGTTATTTTGTCTGTTGTTAGTTTTCTTGATTTTTATTTTTCAGGGACTAAAGACAAATCACCATGACAAGTTACAGCGTCAAGCAACATGTGCAAATAATACAACTTCATTGTCAAAATGGGTGTTCTATTATGGCAACGACGGGCGCGTTGCGCCCATTTTACGGTTTACATGGCCGATATTCGCAGTCTACTATTCAACGTTTAGTGGTCAAATCCGAGTTGACCGGTTCAGTGAACAATCAGCCAATACTCGTACGTCAACGAAACACAAGATCTGCCGAAAACAACACCGCTGTCCGTGAGAGTGTGCAGGAGAACCCGAGGCAGTCAATTGCGCGCCGCGCACTAGACCTTGGCCTTTCGCAGACATCAACTTGGCGAATTTTGCGTTGGGACATGGGCCCACATCCCTATAAAATCCAACCAACCCAGGAGCTGAAGGAAAACGACCATAGCCATCGCCGTGTGTTCCCTGACTGGGTTCTAGAGCAGTTTGAAGCCGACCCCGATTTCACCAAATAAAAATCGATTGGAGAGGCAGTCCTATACTTCCCACCGCACACATAACGATCGAGTTGAATTAATATTATTTATTTTTATTTTTGTTTTTGCATAAAATAATTGGATAATCAATTTAATGTCAAAGAAAACATTTCTTCGATTTCCTCAGCGTCCGCTAGACCGATTGTGCTCAAAAGCTTATCAGCTCCTACGTTGTTTTGTTCGCCAGATATCGAAGGCGGAAAATATTGTCACACACACACACATGTGAAAAATGCGTTTAACTCGGCAAACTGGGAGTGAATTATGAACTGTCTGTGCCGGTTAGAAATACCGGACTATCTCGGCAAAATAATAACGAGCTATTTTGCAAATAGAGTCCTCCTCTATGATTCTGACGAGGGAATTAAGACATACAATGTAACTGGCGGCGTACCACAAGGCTCAGTCCTAGGACCCCTGCTGTGGAACGTTATGTATGACGAAATTCTACGTCTACCAATTCCAAGAGGAGCGTCAATCATAGGCTTCGCGGACGACATCGCCGTCGTGGTTGTAGCAAAAACACTTCAAGAAGTTGAACTTTACTGTAACGAGACAATTGGGACGGTACGTCGTTGGCTAGTTAACGCCGGTTTGCAACTTGCCGATCATAAAACTGAAGCCGTGCTTGTTACAAGTAGGAAAGTTCGCGAAACGATAACGCTTATAGTCGGAGGACACGAAGTGGTTTCTCAACCGTCTATTAAGTATCTCGGAGTGGCTATTGACGCGCGTTTAAGTTTTAAAGACCACCTTGAGTATACAAGCAAAAAATCGTCAAAGGTGATGAGTGCAGTTTCAAGGCTGATGAGTAATATCGGAGGCCCTAAACAGAATAGAAGACTTCTTATCGCAAAAGTTGTCAGTTTTATAAATATGTACGCAGCAGAAATATGGTCAAGTGCCGCGAAAGTCAAGTCCTATGTGCGTGGAGTTATATCGGTCCACCGCAAACGACCAGTGCTCTCGTAGTCAATATAACCCGTGTCATCGCTCAAATTCAGCCTGATCTATGCGCCAGAGTCATCGAAAATCGGACCTCTCGAATGCGCTCCACCCAGCGAAGCCGCGGCGGCCATTTGAACGATGTCATATTTTACACAATGACTTTCAAATAAAACAAATAATTCTTTGACATCTCACACACAACTTGTTTTATTTAATTTTAACATCTACCCGTCCCTATTGGAAAACCCTTTAGTCCTCGCCTATAATTAAGAAATATAGAACCAGCAAGGTTGTCTCTTTTCCATTTTCTCCGAATATCTTCACAGTTTCTCCCAAATCTCGATGAGTCCAAAATATCCCATCACAGTATGTGCGCCGCTGTTTCTACGTTGTCAAGGCACCCACCAACTACATTTTCCCGAGATAACCTCTAAAGTTACCCAGTGGATAGCACTACAATTAATGTTTCCTCACATTCATCTTCGAATTTCTCTCTTGAAGCAGCAAGCGGGGACTTTTTCTTGGCTTATCTGCACTTTGCCATGTATTATCAATCATGTCCCTTTCCAATCCCCTACTAAGCAAACGGTTTCGGCCCACAAAATTCCGAGGTTGGCCAATGTTTCGTTAGAAAGTCTTTTATTTCATTTCATTGAATTCCTACATGTTCTCAACCCAAGCCAGTGTCAGTTCATTCTGGACTGCACATGCGTTGAGTTTCTGGACACACTCCATCGCTTTGTAATTCCTTCAGTGTGATCCTCATGCAAACGCATGTATCAAGATCATCATCTCAGTTTGATACACTGAGGTTCTTGTCCAAGCAGGCTAGATTAACAAACACTGAGAAGCCACCTGCTTCCGCTTCCGCAAATTGTGATTTCTCCTAGGTTCGGCCTTGCTTACGCAAATCTATCTGGGAACGCAAGTGTTTTCATTGGTTGCTGATTTCCCTCGACTTGAGTGGCAATTTGTGATGTCGTGCTACCACTGACAAGACCCATAGTTACCTGCTCAAATGTTGTTTGTGTGGAAGAGTCCGATTCCAGGAATTGTATTACTCTTCGTCTTTAGGTAGAACTTCCATAATTATCTTCATCTCCGCTTGGAATACTTCAAAGTGGGTCGAGGAAAAATACCGATGATTATCTGATGTATTTCCTTCCCCCACACCACCGTCAACATAGATCCCTCTGTGATATACACGACACCCACAGTACCTGGTTGGGATGTTGGCCTGGAAACCCCTTGTTATCATTATTTTCCGGAAAGGAACTCAAAATATAAGTGAAGTACATCTATAGACCAATTTGCGTTCTGTAATCAGAAATATTGACGCAGAGCGAATCTTCTTTTAATCAAATTTGTTTGTCCAATGACAACTACTTTTCGTCCAGTAACGAGAGCTTCCACCTCTGTGCAAACATTTCACCTTCTTGGATAAACTCCTCGGAATCTGATCCAAAAATAAACTGAATTTAAATGTTCAATAAACAACCACGTATATTCACAATAAAATTACATTCAACGGAAATAGAATATATATAAAATGGCACAATCAAACTTTGCAAGTTTAAACAACTAATTAAAAAAATCATCTGAGCATACAACATTCAAGGACTAGACATTGACTAGAAGAATTCAAAAATTCAAATTATTCGGAACGTGCTGATATGAGTTTTCCGGGCGCTCGGTTTCATTTTAGCTCTGCATATCCCTCCACTGGCAGCGGATGAGTTCGGTACATAAATCACACATAGAGATCCTCGGTGGATTCGCCCTGCAGCAGGAACCTCGGTTCGGACTTTTTCTTTGAGTTGACCTTATGCTTCAGTCGTCGATTCACAACCCCATCCTCTTCGTCCATCATCCGTAGAATCGTGGTCTGTTGTGAATACAAAATTAAATTTCAGACGCAAAGAATAAAAAAGTCCATACCTGGTCAGAACAATCCAAGGGAGCAACGGATATGTCACGCACCGCTCTGAATTTACCACAGTTATTTAAATGCTCGTTCTCGAGTCGAAAATAGTTCCAAATGAAGCGACGAAACACCTCCAAAGGACTTAACAGCGTCACCATAACATCTCCCTCTATGTAGCCCGCCTCGATAAGACTCATAGACAGAGTCCATCCGAATCGCAAAACAAAGTCCTCCAATATTCCAAAATAGTAGAACCACTGTGTGTGTGTGTGTGTGTGAAGACCACAGCCAGAACAAATGCAAAGTCCAAAAAAAATATAAAACGAAAACATGCACAGGAATTAATTTTTTCCATTTAATTCATGGAATTGTATACGCAAGCACAAAGGACACGGATAACTCACTGTGGATGAGTAAACAATCTCCTCTCTAAGGAATTTGTTGTCTCCCGCCTTGGCATCGAACAGTCCCCAGTCCATTTTTATGTCCCAAGTGTATGCATAGCAGGAGGAAGCGATAGACGCCACAATCCAGCAGTAAAACCAGGGATTGTCCTTCGACGAGGGATAAATATCTGAAAGCAGAGAATAAAGTACAAATGCAAGTATTCAGTGGGTGGATGAGTGCAGAAGGTTACGGTGCAAAACTTTAAGAACATTTGTAAAACGAAATGGAACCTTTGGGCGCAATGCGGGGAGTAGTCTATTGGATTCCAAATTCAATTAAGACTCTGGCTTAAAGTTGAATCAATTATTCGAGAATTTTCACAAAGGATCGACCTGCAGGCGGGGGTGTTGGATTTAGCTTGGGGCATTATTGGATTTCGGATGATAATGACACCTCAGTGAGATTGGAGTCAGATGAACATGACCATACAGAGGCATAATTTTTGAATAGCCTGCGACAGAACACAGCGTCCCTTTACTGCATGTCAACTGAGCCATTAAGGCAGAAGCGCCTAAAATGGGTTCGGCAGTGAACTAGGCCAACACCCTCGTTGTTGAAGGAAAACCTTACAACCACGAGTCGAATAGAATGATGCAGTGAACGGCTCTGATTTCACCTACTCTGAATAGCAAACCAAAAAGCTTATTTTTGACGACATATTTTCTCGAAGTTTTGTCATTCTCTGACGAGAGGTAGTGCCGCAAACTTTTGATGGGTATCACTGGTACTTAAACCTTAGCAGCTCGCACAGTGGTCCAACGAACTAACCAGTGCCCACGGCGACCTACTGTAACGAAGTTATCGTTATAGAAACCATCACTGCTGTTCCCAACATTATGGAGGCAGCTCTAGACAAGGTAAGCACTTGGGCCACAAGTTGTGTCCTTGGTGTAAACCCGAGCGAAACTGAACATATGCTCTTCACTACCAAAATCTGACTAGGTAACCAAAGATGACCTTGTGGATGTACACAGCCCTAACGCCAATTCTCACCTACGTGTTGCTAGTATAGTGGTCCGCTCTGAGCAAGGGTTACAATCTTACAAAACATAAAAGGCTTCAAAGAACAGCGAGTATATGCACCACGGGTGCATTGAGGTCGTCCCCAATAGATTCCCTTGCCGTGCTCCTGCATCTTCTGGCTCTCGACTTACACACAAAACATACCGCACTATGCAGCGCCGTCAGACTGTGGGTGCTGGACGTCTTAGCCTTACCGCCGCATCCAAACAGCATGGTCACGTTTCCAACCGACTACATCACACTCAAGCTTAACTTTAGGAAAAACTTCCACGTGGGTTTCCCCCTAGAGCACAGTGGAAGACAAACGAAGTGGTAAAGAAATTCGATACAGTCATCTACACCGATGGATCAAAGATGAACTGCGGTGTGGAAGCCTGTGTCTACTCGGAATCACTGAAAATACCAAGATCATATCACTTGACAGATTTTGCCAGCGTTTTCCAGGCGGAACTACTGCCAATCCCTGAGGCTTCCACGGAACTTGGGCGTGACAAAACACAGAAACAAATCATTGCTATCCTCAAAAGTAGTCAAGTCGCTATCAAAGATATTGACTCGGCTACCATATCCTGCAAACTGATGCTAGAGTGCCGGAACAAGCTTGCCCTCTTGGGCGAACGGTTCAGGGTCACACTGCTCTGGTTCCCAGGGAAACTAGCGTGCAGATGAGCTTGCCAAGCAGGGGTCAGCTCTACACGGCTCCCTCGCAGCAACGGTCCACATCCCGCTAGGGGCGGTTAAAGGACAAATCCAATCACACTTCCTGCAGAAGGCCAACCTCCAATAGAGGCGATTAACCAACTGCGCAATGTCAAAAAAATATGGCCGACCTACAATAAGATTAGAACAATTGCCAACATAACGACGATAACCACGGGACATTGGCCAATTGGAGACCATTAGCCCCCACTGCTGCAGCTGCGGAGAAGAAAATGAGAAAAAAACTCTCTTCCATTTCCTCTGCAGACATCCGAAACTGGCAAGAGCCAGACTGCGTGCGCTAAGGCTAGGGCCACGCAATGATCGACTGAGCGATTGAGTGATGAGCGACGAGCGATAGAGCGACAAGTCTAAGCGGCAAGTGGACTTTTACTGAGCGACGTCGCTCGAGCGATTTGTAGTGAAAATGTTGCTGGATAGCTGAAATCAAGATTTCCAAGTTTATTTGCTCCATTTTCACTTTATCGCTGAGCGGTGAACTACAAAATTAGAACAAAATTGAATTCAGAGCGACGTCGCTCTGTCACTCAGAAAAATCGCTCATCGCTTAGGAACTACGTGGTCCAGCCCTACGATTCCATATGTTTTAATTTTTTTGCGTCGCTCAGGTGCTCTTCGCTCTAGCCTAAACCAACCATTCTTCGACAACCTTTGTGACATCTAGGGTGAAGGGATACAAGACGTAGTCCGCTTTCTAAACTCCACAGACTGGATCTAGGCCCACCCGGCTATCTCACCCGTTTTCAACAACAACACATCATCAACCAGGTCACACGAGTCTTAGTAACAAAAAGGCACATCCTCTACCTACCTACCCATTCCCAATATTCTCACAACGTGTAAGACACATGAACTGCTCTCTTGAAACCTCATTGAGTATCCAAAAATTTAATGTAAACACCTTTTGCGCCATTTTGTAGTTAACAAGCTCCTGGACAGCTGCATAGTGTATCCCCTTGGTACTGTAAACAGCAAATACCAGGAAACACTCTGCAAAATGTACTACAGAAACAGGACGCAAAAGCACAAGGATATGATATCCCTCAGTGGAATTAAACATAAATCTTGCACGCGCTATTGTTTGTAACATTTTGAAAAAAGAGATTTTGACTGAACTTGTAACCTTCCGAACAGCTACAGACCTACAGTTGAAATGGATCTGAATCTAGATTAATGTACCTGGTAGGACTAGGAATCCTATAAATAGGGAGAAAAATCCTCTGAAGTATTGACGCACGTAGTGCGAAACCATGCAACTCCACCTCTGTGAAATTCGGGGGAAATGCATATCCAAAAATCCTACGGATAATTCGCTTTGAAGTCTCTGCATCTAGTACCTGAAGGATATGATCTATCAATCTGTGAGTTGTACATGTGCGTGTGTACGTGTTTTTGACGCACATTTATGTGGGTGTTGCTCTGTTTGTTTCCCAGTTATTTCTCCAACGCGGACAATTTTTGTTTTCACCACTGTTGGACTGCACAGAAGAGGATGACCTCACCTCTGATTATGAGGGTGATCTCAACCAATTTAGCGCACGCAGATAGCTAAACATCGTGCTGAATGGAGGTCCTTTGTGTTCCAGGCCGTAGTTTACCCCAAACTGTAAAGCCATCATAAAAGAAAAACAAAACGTTGTGGTGGTTTAATATTAAAAACAAAGGCCTTTACTCACCACAACTCATCCCTACCCCAGTTGCTTGTTGTTTTCACAGGACCCATCATGTGATAGATGCACATGTTTTCATTCTAAAAATAGTTTTACCAAGCCTCCATCAGATCAATATCCAGCAAATCCTAATGGAATCCATTATTATAAGGACTTATATCCCCTTCGGATTAAATAGCAGAAAAAGGATTTCGATTTGCCTCCCATCTGTGCCATTAAAACGCAAATTAAAGGCCAGCACATCAGTAGCTTTAACCAAGACCACAGAATTAATTAAGTAAATTTATGCAGTTCCTTGAAACCCTACCAATGCCACCCCAAGCCCATTGCAACATGCTGACCGATGAAAAACAAACGACAAAAAGGATTCCAGAGAAAATAAATTTTACCTTTAAATGCACAGACCGGGGATGCCTTCAAGGGAAAACTTTTGCAAAAACTTTGCCATTTTCATATGAACACAGATTTTCTTTCATTACCCGAAATGCCTACAAGGATTAAAGTTGATTATCCAGAAAAAAAAACTTGAATTGCGTTGCAGCTTATAAACGTCATCCTGGAGGGAAGGCGTATAAATTTAATTTTCAGTGGGGAAAGTAGGATAAAACCAACTCAGTCGTGGCGAGAAAAAAAACAAACAGTGTTTGCACCAGAAGACGAAGTTTTGTCATCAGGACTTTTGTTTTTTTTTTTTTTTTTTTCGCAGGTAAATGGAGCAAAGTACGTATACACAGTCGCCCTACAGGATTATGACATAAAATAAGAGTAAAAGAAAGAATTCTTACCGGAAGCGATCTAGAGGAAATGTTATTCCTGAAGGGAAACCGGGAAACAAAGGAATCGAGTGAACCAGATTTGTTTCTTGTGCTATCCTTTGTTTGGTATTAGAAAGTGGAAGCGAGTCGGGAGATTGGACACGTGGAGAATACACTTGAACATCATATTTGTTTAAGATAGTCAAATGAGAAATGAAATATCACTCAACATGACTGACTTCCTGAATCCTGCCAATCAAACACGAAAACAGAAAGGCCTCTTTCATAATGTGAGGCTGTCAATCAATCGGGAGCATTGTCTGAACTCTAATTAGTGGAAATTCTTTGAGTAAACCGCTTCCAATTGTGGGCCACTAGTCGTTAAGTCGTCGAAGACAATGAAATGTGGTTATTCAAATTTAAATCACTTTGAGGGAGCAAAAGCAGAAACCTAAGACGGGAGGGGAGTGAGTTTTCCATATCCGTCTTCTTCTTTCCAAAGCGAATTTTTTCATTTATCCAGCTCATGGATGGGTAGGAATATTTATTTGTTTTTCTAGTTTTTTTTTTTTTTTTTTTCAAGGAAAGCGAAAATGTCGACCATGACTCACTTTGTCATCAAGCGATACGAGTACGCTGGCTACGATCTATTGTTAGTAAAGAGTTTTTCAATAGGGATATAACAATTTTGTATTTTAATACAAACGCACCCTTAAACGTTTTTTTATGATCTGTCAATGTCAAAACATTAGTCAAGATTTACATTTTGATTAAGTTTACGAACAAGCAACGTTTGGAAATTATTAAAAACTAGCTAATACCCGCGACTACGTCCGCGTGGAAACACCTCGCATTATACCCTAAATCCTTTCCCGGGCTTCAAGCCATTGATGAGTAGGTATAGACTTTCAATTCCTCATATTAATTCTTTAAACTGTCCCTGTAAACAACATTCCTGGGTTCTCTTTCTGGCTTGGGGATGACCAGGCTGTCAGGTGAATTGACTCTGAGCGCGCTATGGGAGAAAGAGTCACTCTTCAGATCCACAATGTCCGCGTTCAAGCTCTTTCCCTGTAGTTTATTGAAGTTTAAGGCGTATCAAAACTCAACGGAAAATTGAAGACGTTTGAACTCGAAGTGGTAGTCTGATGGGTTCAGAGGAATGCGGGGGATGAAAACAGTTTTTCCCTGATTGAAATTTGTAAAAACCCTGGCTTCGATTGCGTGCTGGTACAAAGTCTCGGAGGGTTTAGATTGGGCAACAACTTTAAGGTTGAAGATGTGAGGTGAGTTTCCTGGTGGATAGAAAATGTGCAATAACTCTAGAGCATCCTCGAGTTTTACTTCCGAGTTTTAACAATTACTGTTCGCCAGAACAGTTATTTTAAGGAAAGTGACCCTATAAAGTAGGTGTGGATATAACATAATGTCAGCATTTTTGTAGAGTAAATGAATACCTACACATTTGCTTAAGTAAGTTTTTTCGAGTTCCTTGTAAAATTACTCAAAAAAGTGCGTTTTTCGGAAAATGGGCGTGTCAGTGGGAGGATTTTAAAAATGTTTAGCCTATGTTCATTCCCTAGGCTTCAGTTATCTCCGTACCAAATTTCATCAAAATCGGTTCAGCGGTTTAGCCGTGAAAACGTAACAGACAGAGGCACTTTCGCATTTATAATATTAGTATATGGATTACTACCTACCGGTGGACGCAATTTTAACATATTCACTATTGAATGTTCCTTCTGTCAGTGAGACACTTCCACCGGTCGAGATACCGAAAATATCGCAGCCATAAGTGCTTCAACTCAAAATGACCCGAATCTGTCGATAACATGTGTACTACACCTGGAATAAATTTCAGCCCGATATCTCAATTATTCTGTTTTATTTGAATACAAAACTGTTATGCCCTTATTGAAAAACCGTATACAAAAAAAGAGCTGCCACATTAATTACAACTGGCATGGTTGGTTGGTGTCGGACGGATTCTATTTCCTTTTCGTCCATGCAGCTTCTACAACAGTCGTTGTAGGGCAATCCAAGACGCTTTGCATGGATTCCTAATCCGCAGTGTCCTGTGAGGACACCGGAGACGATTCGTACTTCCCTTCGACTAAGTTGTGCGAGATGTTTTCCCTGACGATGTTGTCATTTTTTATTAACTTCGCAGCCTGTAAAATGGCAGTTATCTCGGCTTGAAAAACGCTGCATCCGTTTCGAATTTTGAAGGATTAGTTTACCCCTCTGGATTCACAGAAAATACCGACACCAGTCCAGCGTCCATTTCGGATCCATCGGTGTAGAAGGTAAGCTCTTCTTCGGTGCATACTGTACCATCATCCCAGTCCTCTCTTCTTGGTATTTTTATATCAAATCTCCTATCGAAGTCTGAGGTTGGAATGATGTAGTCGGTATCCATGTTCTCCTTCGTGGTATTCTATCGGGTTAGAACGGAGGCGTGATCATAGGTACTGTTTGTCCAGAGACCGGCTTCCCTTAGTCTGAGTGCCGTTTTTGCCGCCCTGCTACAACAGTGGATGTCCACTGGAAGGAGGTTCAGCATTGTTTCAAGTGCCGCTGTAGGTGTTGATCTTATCGATCCTGTTATCCCTATACAGCCTGCTCTTTGAATCTTGGTTACACTTGTAAGATTGCATTTCTTCTCAAGTGCCTTTCACCAAACAGTCGAGCCGTTTGTTAGGATGGGTCGTACCACAGCAGTGTACAGCCAGTGTACCACTTTCGGCTTAAAGCCCCATATGTTACCGAACATCTTTTTACATGCGTAAAAAGCAATGTAAGCCTTTTTAATACGGTTCTCGATGTTGGCTTTCCAGCTCAGTTTAGTGTCTAAGATTACGCCGAGGTATTTTGCCGTCCTTCCAATTGTCAGATCGATTCCGTCCATACATGGATTCTTGAATTGTGGAATCGACCTTCTCCTAGTGAAGCGCACAGTCTCGGTTTTAGATGGGTTAACTCCCAGACCTTGCTCTTTGGCCCAGCCGCTCACTAGTGATAGTGCGTGATTCAGTCTTTCGCTTAGTGTGGGGGCGAATTTTCCTGAGACCAGAATAACGACGTCGTCAGCATAGGCCGTCAGGTTGAAGCCGTTGTTTTCCATTGTCTTGATAATTTCGTCTACTACTAGGAGCCAGATCAGCGGGGAGAGTACTCCTCCTTGAGGAGTGCCTCGAGTGACACCCTTCCGGCTGTTGACGCTACCTAATGTCGAATTTATGGTACGTGACTTTAGCATCTGACCAATCCAGTTGCACAGTTCCTTGCTTAATCGGGCCCTATGTAGGCTGTGTATGATTGCTTCAGTGCTCACGTTATTAAAAGCTCCTTTAATGTCAAGAAAGCGATTTCTCGATCGTGTATACCGCTCTATGTAGGGCGGTGTCCACAGATCTTCCCTTCATGTAAGCATTATGTGACTTGGATAAGTATGTATCCCCAATCGCATTCCTTTTAACTGCACATCTATAAGGCGTTTCAAGGTCTTTACAAGGAAGGAGGATAGGCTTTACAACTGGGATAAAAGACTGCACGTGTTTGATAGAAGAAGCAGTCGTGAAAAATCGATTACTGTCCAGGATATTTGACTTTAAATCAATTTTTTGCCACATATACACAGTATGTACTCACCCATACCGACGTGATGAGGACGAAACCACTATCAGGGATGAATTTTACGCTTTATTCGACTACGAAATTATGACGACTATCCAGAGTAAGATGTTCATAATCAGGAACCTAAAAGGCAAAATCGATAAGAAAAACCTCTTTAATTGATTGGCCGAAAAGCATAGCACACCACTAAACATCAGGAGAAATGAAGTTATAAATAAATAGCTGGCGCGACAGCTCGGGATGAGCCAAGGCCTAGCTTCTCGCAACCATTCATGCTGTGCGTGTTACATTTTTCGCATGAATGCAAGGGACCTACAATTTATTGCCGACTCCGAACGGCGAAGTGAGAAGCTCTTTTCATGACAGATTATACACTCCCGGAGGCTTGTCATTCCCCGACGAGAGGTGGTGCCGAAAAATGTTTGGTGTTTTCCTGGCTGGGGCTTGAACCCACGCCGCTCGGTCAGCAGTCCAACGCACTAACTACTGAGCCACGGTGCCCACAGAAATGACGTTCCACCGCTCAATTTTCAAGAGTGCGTAAATTGAAACAGAAATCGGTGATACGTAGCATTAGATTTTACAAATATTCCGATATTCTCGTTGGAACAAGCACTACGATGCCCTCCGGTGCCTCTTCTGTCACGTGTTGTTCCAGTCTCTTCGAGGCGAGCGACTTAACGCCTTAGTGTTTGACCATTTGGTGTATTGAACGGCCGGAAAATCTGCGCCGAAATTCAAGGTGCGCCAAAATCACTGACGAATTATTCCGTAACAAAAATAGTCACGAGTATTCCGCGATCTTGAGGAGTATAGCAATTTACGTCTTGTTGACGTGTATTTTGTGTCTGTTAACTTCACAAATGCCAAAGTACAATTGACATTTGCCGCCATTTGCAAAATTATAGCCTCTTCTGATAGGGTGATGAGTTTTGCGCCACCTTGTATGTTTGTGTATATGCTAAGGGTCAATGGGGGCAAGACTATGTATATGCGGCCAACAAGAAAGGACACCCAACACCAACGTATCGGACAGAGGGCTTCAAGAGTTACTATTAACAGATATAACTTTGAGGTAGTTAAGGACTTTGTCTACGTAGGTAGACAACAACACCGCCGCACCAATCGATGCTTCTTTAGACTAAGAAACCAATTGAGTAGCAAAGCCCTCTCTCGAACGACTAATGTGACCCTTTAAAAGACATTAATCGTCCCAGTCCTGCTCTACGGTGCAGAGGCATGGACTTTGTCGAAAGCGGATAAGGTTGCTCTTTGCTGTTTTAAGAGGAAAATTCTTCGGGTGATTTTCTGTCCCATCTGCGTAGACGGTGAGTGCAGGAGGAGATACATAGACGGACTGTGTGAGCGGATTGACACCAATGCTTCAGTTCGGAATATCTTCGAATCCATCTCCGAGGGTCGGCGCAGTAGGAGAGGACCGCAACTCAGGTGGTGCCCGCAAGTGGAAGGGGACCTCAACCAACTAAACATGTGAAACTGAAAACAGCTGGCTAAAGATCGAACTGGCTGGAAATGCTTGTTGTTTGCGACCTCCGTTTACCCTGGACTGTAGTGTTACCTTAAGTAAGTAAGTATGGATGTACATATATATGTGTGTATGTATTCACATAAGGGCTAGCGCTAAACCTGACAATGTTTTACCCGACGATGTATTAAAAGCCTTATGATCCCACTGCTGGACTCTACTGGTCCTCCTAATCTCATCTCTTGTACCAAATAGCACACAGTCGATCCAAACACTACAAACTCTCAGTCCACGTAGCATACGGACGGATTCAAAAACGATGCTGCAGCACGTGCGGGCACTTATGGCCCGAGTTCCTACATAATTTTCCTACACAGCTTTTTACATCTACAGAGCCAATTTTATATGAAAGGAACCATGCGACGAAATCTTGTTAGGAAACAGATTGTCGTTGTCTCTGACAGCCATGCAGCAATCAAATCTCTCAGTTCATACGTCATTGTGAAAAAAGTACAATTTTTGCGAGAATCCATTCCATCTCGTAAGGAGCAAAATAATGCACCGGACCATTCTTTCCTCGCAACGGAATATTTTTCGTTGCGATATTTTGACATTTTCTGTCACATTTCAATTTATTTCAAAATGTTTTCGTTGAAGGGAACGAATTCAATTTACAGGGTTTTTCAATAGGGACGCTACAAAAGTAGAGCGACAGGGACAGCAAAGGACGCCATATTTTTCTTGCGGTTTTTTGACATTTCTCTTCAGTAAGGTTTGCTATTTCATGATGGAAAGATATACGAGCCAACAACGAGTCGAAATTATTAAAATTTACTACCGAAATTCGGAGTCAGTGGCCTCAACGTTAAGAGCGCTACGTCCAATTTATGGTCGTCATAATCGTCCTAGCAGATCAACAATTGAGCGTCTAGTGGAAAAATTTGAATCCACAGGCACAGTACAAAATGTTCCCGTGCCAGTGAGACAAAGAAGTGCCCATAGTATCGAGAATTTTGCTGCCTGGTTTGGTGTGGTTTATGGGCCGGCGGCGTCATTGGGACGTACTTCTTCCGTGATGATCAAGATCGGCACGTTACTGTGAATGGGGATCGCTACCGTTCAATGATAACCGAATATTTTTGGTCCCAATTGGATGATATGGACTTGGAGGACATGTGGTTCCAATAGGACGGCGCCACAAGCCACACAGCGAATGTCACAATCAATTTATTGGAAACCAAGTTTGGAGAACGTGTTATCTCACGAAATGGTCCAGTCGCTTGGCCGCCTCGGTCGTGCGATTTAACGCCGTTAGACTATTTCCTGTGGGGCTACGTCAAGTCTATGGTCTATGCCAACAAGCCAGCGACGATTGATGAACTTCGTACGAATATCGAACGTGAAATTGCAGCAGTATCGGCCGATTTATGCTTGAAAACCGTCGAAAATTGGGTTCAGCGTCTGGACTTCTGCAAGCGTGCCCGTGGTGGCCATGCAAAAGAAATCGAGTTCCATACATAATGGCATCGAACGTACTTTCACAGGAATAAAGAATTTCATTGATATCCAAAACCGTTTTTGTTTTATTTAAAAAAACTATTGTAGCGCTCTTATTGCAAAACCCTGTATTACAAACATGGAAAAAACACGAAAAATTAAATTTCGTAAGAAGAAGAAGAGATGGTAATGGCGAGCTTCGTCAAAAATTATCCCATTTTGTACGATATCAGCAGCAAGGAATTTAAAAATACGTAGCGCAGCTAAACAGGTCGTGGAAAAAATTGGAAAATATATGAAAATATATTGGCTAAAACTCGCTGCGAGATTTGTATTCCTAGGAATGGAACCTAAAAAAAATCGAAAAATGTGCTGCGATATTTGTCTCGCAACGATTTTCTTTTTTCGCAACGAGAATTGTCCAGTGAAATTCGCGCTTTTCAACATATCTCTATCTCGTATCTCTTCCCCTTTTCAAAGCAAATTTCAGACATCGAAAGCATACTTTATCGAAGACATATTTAATGTCAATTATGGCACGCAAAACGTAAATACAAATTGTATTTCACAGATAAATACGCCTTCTATTAGGGGACACATCTTAAGCTATATATGCCCCCTCCTATCCTTCGTCATAATCCATAATTTCTTAGGGACATCGCTTCTGTATAATCCTTCCTTTCCGGTTGGAAAGGCCTTGCATGACCTTTAACTTGCTGTTCTGGTTTTGTTACTCAAAATTTAATATCAGCATTTAAGAAGTGTGGTAGAATAAAGTTGACCTTATTCAAATGAGATTTTCCGTATCGCTTCTCTTTCGCAGTATCAATCTCCATTATTTCAGTGGAATCACTTTGTTTTCATTGGGACATTTCCTACGAATTCCAGACGCACTCACCCTTGAATTCAAAAATAGGACATCTAAACTATTGTCTTGTGAGCTTAAATAATTTAAATACTTTATCGTATTTTTGAATTTTGTTTACTTTCATCCCACTGAAACCCGACACCCACGGGTTTCTATTCTTTTTGATAGAGTTTAACGTGTAGACAAAGTAAAGAATATCGTTTCCTGTTCGGTTGAATTCTTCTATGTTTATCTTTATCTTAGATCTGATTTATTGGCGTGATGATAAATCTATAAAACGTCAGAGGGTACAAAATTAGACGAACTACTTGGTGAAGATGTTACAAAAACGTCAATGGAGACTATTTACTTGTGCCCGCTGGTAGGGTCCGTTTTTATACATCCCGGTGTGTTTGATAAGGATTTAACTACACAGGTTATGGGTTGTGCTTAGGGGTCATTGTATAATAAGAGAATAGGAGAAGTCTAAAGATTCGGATAATGAGTATCCTCATGATACAACACGATCTGAAAAGACATTTTGGCAGCAAAAAGCATCCTACGACTGCAAGCATCCGACTTTTGGAAACTGGGCCAAATATGTCACTCTCTTTCCAGAAGATTGGGACAATGGCTCAAAAGTGGGTGAAGGTGAGCTTCAGAAGAACCCACCATTGCCTGGTCGATAAAACTTCCAAACCACGCCAGTGTGTGCCAAGCTGAAGTTCTAGCGAAAACGGAGGCCGCAAGAGAACTATCCCTAGCAATCCCGAGAAAAAATATTGACATATACATCGATAACCAGGCCGCCATGAAAGTCGTCTCATTCACAATACTCAAATCGGAAGTAGTAAAGAGTTGTCGCAGCCAGCTAACGATCCTAAGCTCAAAACGAAAAGCATCGCTCTGTTGAGTCCCGGGGCATAGTACTACCGATGACAATGAAAATGTCGATAATTTGGCACGAAAGGAATCGAAACCGACGCCTCGGAAGGAACTTCACTATAGACAGTTATATTGCCTACTATCTCAAAGTTGGTAGTTAAGGACTTTGTCTACCTAAGCTCCACTATCAATTCAGACAATGACGCCAATGCTGAGGTTAAACGAAGAATAACTCTTGCTAAGCGCTGCAATCGGGCTGGAAAGACAATTGAGTAGCAAAGTTCTCTCTTGAACGACTAAAGACCTTAATCATCGCAGTCCTGCTCTACGGTGCAGAGGCATGGACTCTGTCAAAAGCGGATGAGGTTGCTCTTGGCTGTTTCGAGAGTAAAATAGTTCGGGTGATTTTCGGTCCCGTCTGCATAGACGGTGAGTGGAGGAGGAAATACAATGACGAACTGTATGCGCTGTACAGCGGCATCGACTTAGCCAAAAGAGTGAAGCTAAAGCGACTGAGGTCGCTGGGTCATGAAGAAAGGATGGACACTTACGCACTTATTTTCTAGTCCACACCCGAGGGCCTATGGAGTTGAAGAAGGCCACGACTCAGGTTGGGCACGCAAGTAAAAGGGGGCCTCATCCAACGTAGCATGTGAAACTCAAAATAACTGGCTGAAGATCGCGCTGTCTGAAGACGCCGCGCCGGTTGGCTGAGGCCCAGATTTCCTTTGGACTGTAGCGCCACCTTAAGGAAGTAGTAAGATTCGAAACTGAACCAAATGATAATCGATTACTCGGTTCTAAAGCCTTTAGAGGCTCTGAAACAGGAGATAACCTTAGGGTTCTGAAAACTTAAAGCATACTCTCCTCATGCCGCATTTCAAAAAAAACATGTGGCCACAATGCAATACAAAAACAATGGAAATGTGTACGTTAAACAGATCGTAATTAGCACTGGAAATCAGCATCCTTACAGGTCACAACCCAGTAGGCCCATCTAAGGAGAACGCAACTAAGCACGACCGACCTCTGCAGTGGATGTGGCGATAAAGACGCGGAGAGGGACACGACGCATTTTCTCTGCGACTGCTCAAGCCTCAGCAAAGTCAGAAAGACGACCCTAGGAGCTTATTTCTTTAGCAACCAAGGCCAACTCTCAACCATGTCACCAAAAGCCATCCTAAAATGTATTCTGGATTCGAGGTGGTTTAGGGAGCCGAACAACTAACCTATTCTCGCTTCCAGAAGGTACATGAATGTATAATGGGGACACAACGGGGAACACAATGAATTCTTGAAGATCCGTGTGAAGCGGCGCCTAACGTCGTGCCGCTACCCCTTTAACCTTACCTAAAGGCGATAATACTCTCCCTCTGAAGGCTTGAACACGAGCCTGACTACCTATTATTATGCAACTGAAAGGATCCATTGGAAAATGCAGTTCTGGACGCTTAATACTTTGCAGAAGCGAGTGAAGTCAGAACTAAGATTACCTCAAAAACCCTATAATTTCTGATGAAATTCTTCTCGTTCTTGGCATGGAGTCTGCCTAGTAAAACAACTAATAATCCATGTACACATGTACAGAGAGTCAAGACCATGTCGACCTCCACTTTTTTGATAGATTTCCAGGAGAACCTCGAGCGTGTATTATTTGTGGTTTAGCTCCTAAAAGTAGGGGAAAATCTTGTCGTAATCTCATGAAGACCAGGGTGAGAGGAAAGGAGCACAAATCCAGTCAAGGAGCCGTTAGATGGATATTTTATCCTGCTTAAGAGAAGATCGTATGTATTGCAAAATGCGACTGCGTACACTAAAGAGCTGAAGCAACCTTTAAAAATAGTTCAACAAGCTTTGCTTGATGGGCAGACATGCACTTAGACTAGGAAGTAGAAGTTGCAGAAACCTGTTGTGTACATGTCCTGCTCTTGCGACGCTAAGAAGAAAAACCCTCGAGGAATACTTCTACGATCATCTTAACGATCTAGCTGAACTCGACACCCAGAAGATAAGAAACTTCATCTCTCGGATGAAATGGTTCAACTCTTAGGGTTAATAATGTTACCGTTGCCCACGTCGATGTACTTTTTGTTACATACTCTGGTTCCTGGTCTGGTAAGCCGGTTCTTCATCGTGATATCACAATGAGGCAATCTGGTCTAACTGTGCCCCTGTCTGAGAGGCTCAGTTTTCAATACGTTGGGCTGCTGTGCGCGCTGTGCAAATTTAAATCCCAGCAATACCCAGTCACCGTGGATCAGTGGTTAGTGCGTTGGCCTGCTGACCGAGCAACGTGGGTGTGAACCCCAGCCATTTTCACAAAACATTTTACGCGGCACCACCTCTCGTCGGGGAATGACAAGCCTCCGGGAGTATAATTTGTCATGAAAGAGCTTCTCAATTCGGAGTCGGCAGTAAATTGGAAGTCCCTTCCATTCTTGCGAAAAATGTAACTCGCACAACATGAATGGTTGCAAGACTTACTTACTTACTTTTTTTTTCTACTTTGACTCCAAAATCAGGTTCTAAACGACAAGGGCGACCGAACCTCTATTTTAAATGAAGAGGAAAGCTTTGTGTACCGCTGGCAAACTCGGATTGGGTTTGGACTTGGAAAGTTACAAATAAGTTGTTCTTTCGAGAGACGAAAGAGTTTAGTGTATTTGACATAACGATGTCAAAATGGCCGCTATAGTCCACTGGCAACAGCACTGCCAATATAGTGGATCTACACAATGCCAAAGCATTCTGCCTCTTACCTGCAGTAAATAAAACATGGAAGTATCCACTGAATCGACTAGGAAATATTTACATCGGCCCACAGGTCATAATGAATCCTCACTCATACAATGTCAATACACAAAATACTTTCACCGCACAGCACGTAGTTAGGATATAAATTGTTTTGTGCCCTGATTCCCATGGCAGCTATGTATAATCAAATAACAATATTTATTGGATTGGAAAAGTTGTTTATGCTGATAGGTTCCATTTCATTGTTGAATCATCCAATCCTATAAATCTCTTTGTTTGAATTTTGTGTAATTGGCATACACATCCGTTGGTACACGCTTAAATCGGAAACGATTTGACCCGTTTTAATGGCTTAGATACATACTCTTACATGCATATGACACATTATCCTACCACACAGAATTGTTCTACAATGATTAAGAACAGAGCTGTGAAAAGTTCAACCAAGTCAGCATTTTTAGGGTTCAATTACTCAAGAGGTCAAATTAGAGAACTACGGTATTCGTCTACAAGGGTTTGAAAATGATGATGCTATTTGTAGATCAGACGTAAGAGACATTCTCTGGATACCTCGATGGTTCTTTTGATGTACTGCAACATATGGAGTTATGTCCTTTAAGACTTATTACGACAGAGAAAAGGGCAAAAGGACGTAAATACAACGTTTACATCTTTTGTGTTCAAGTTCCTACATCATCTGTAATCTGCTGATTTCACAAAAGGTCTATAGTGACACACCGTCAAAGTATTGACGAAGCCCGTTTTCGGATTTGGATTTGTCATACCCGGAAAACTTACGCAGCGAATCTTAAACTTCCGACACGTGAGCGAATGTCTTATGACAAAACAGGTTGATACGCGCTTCTGCCGCCACTCAAGACAAGAACGACGTCCCCAAATAGTTGCTTCTACAACCTCCTCAACTTTCCTCAATGTTCCTAATATGACTTTAAGATAGTTTATGCTAGGTTAGGTTAGGTGACTGCCCCCGTTCACACAGGGACACACTTATACCAGATTGGCCCATTGTGATACCACGATGAAGAACCGCCTTACCAGACCAGGAATCAGAGTATGTAACACAAAGTACATCCAGGTGAGCCTGAGCAACCCTAACGGTATTAACCCTAAGAGTGGAACCATTTCATCCCAGAGATGAAGTTTCTTATCTTCTGGATGTCGAGTTCGGCTAGATCGTTAAGATCATCGTAGAAGTATTCCCCGAGGGTTTACTTCTTAGCGTCGCAAGGGCAGGGCACCTGCACAGTAGGTGGGTTGTAGTTTCTTCTTACTCCTCATCTCTGCAGCTTCTACAGAAATCACTGGAGGAGACCCCCAGCATGTCTGCCTATCAAGCAATGTCCGATGAGGACCCCTATTAGAGAACCTAGGTTTTTTCCAGTTTGTGGATAAAAGTCTCTTCGTCTTCTTCAAATTCAGGTTAGGCCAGATTTGCTTTGACAAGATACAAGTGCTAATGTTGTTCCACCTGTGGTTTGCCAGTTTCTTGGCATCCAGGTCAACAAGGAATTTCCTCCCAGCTTTCAGGGAGATGACGTTGCCTGAAACGTCCCTGTGTACTAGAACCCCGCACAGGATTACGTCACACCTGTCTGCAATCTCGTTAACAGATCTGCGGCATTGCTTTACCAACCTTGTTCGTATTGTCGGCGATTCCAAGGCTTTAACAGCTGCCTGACTATCTATGTATAGTACAATAATGCTACATGAAAGTCAAGCTGCAGCTTCGTGGACTGCCCTAATTTCCGCTTGGAATACACTAAAGTAATCCGGCAGTCGAATGGTAATGGCTAAGCCACCGTACCACCCGCTGTTTTAGATCCGCCTGTGAATATTTCTAGCGCGAATCTGCCCAAACTGTACCAGACTCCCATGAGCTTCTGCTAGAAATCCGGGTTTTGTGCCTGACGTTGAACTCAATATGAGAAACAACGTAGTGCGATTTACTGGGAATAGTATAGTTGCCCTTGATGATCCTTCAGTAGCCCATTGCTGTGTTGATCAGCTGGGAGGATTCTCTGAGTCTTAATGCTGTTTTGACTGCCATTAGCTTCCCAAAGATGTTAGCAGGATGCAGATGGAGCATAACCTCCAGTGCGGCAGTGTGGGTTGTTCTTAGGACATCCGTTAAGCAGATGCATGATCCCCTTTGTACCTTTTCAAGCAGGCTACTGCTGTTACCTTAAGATAGTGTTGATCGATTTTTACCCCAAGCTAGATAGAACAGGAGGACGTCTTTGGCAGAGCAGGTGGTAAACGCAGCCTACTCGACTGCGCATCTAAAAACGGACTTAGGGTAATAGACCTTGCTGCTGAGAGGAATCTTCACGATAGATAGCTTATCTCAATATTCACAAGGATACGTAACGGTATTCTGATTATCAATCAATCGAATTGCGAGGCAAGGCACATTGTCGGTATTGGAATGTCCACACTTTCCGAGCTGCCAACATCGACTCGGATCACAACCATATCGCTCCCAAGGTACGAATATCTCAAGTGCCACAATAGAAAATAATAACTGTGATGTGATATAAAGCTGACGGACTGCAATCGCAAAAGACCGGTAAATCTTCTTACCCACAACCACATCAAGCAAAACAAGAAAGATTATATAAAGCGGAACTGCGAAGAAGGGCCAGGGTTGCCTACAAGCTCTGTGTGAAAAGAGATGAAAACAATATCATCTTGTGTAAGGAAAGAGCACGAGGAGTGCGCAATGGAAGACATTTAACGATTATACTTCAAAAAAACATACGGAAGAAGAAAAAGTATAAAGAACCTGTTAGGGTAACAAAGACTTTACAAAACCTTTAGAGAAGAAGAAGATAACCTTGTAGCAGATTCAGAGTCGGTGCTGGGAGTTTGGAAAAACTACTTGTCCAGACTGCATAACAGCGATAAAAACCAACATCCGAGGAGAACGAACCATTCAACCTTGACGATGATAGCCAAGACTTCCGTCCACCTGGTCAATATGAAGTACGGATAGCAATAAAAAAAAATGGGTCGACAGCGCCAGGTGCGCCAAGGCCTATGTAGCTTTTCGCAACCATTCATGTTGTGCGTGTTGTACTGTTCGCACGAATGAATCATGAAGATTTTTCATGACAAATTGTACTATCGGAGGCTTGTCGTTCCCCGGCGAGAGGTGGTGCCACGAAAAATGTTCGGTGGACACGGCTGGGTCTTGAACCCACGCTGCTGCCACACGGATAGCAATAGTCAAACTGAAATCCAACAAGGCTGCTGGACTTGATGGCTTACCGCCAGTGTTGTTTCAAGCAACGACTTTGTAGACATCATACACCAATGCCTTTCTTAGATTCAGTCGAATGATGAATAGAATCTCAGCATCGTTTGCCCGATACACAGGGGAAAAAGCCCACACTACAATGCTCTCTACAGAGGTATCAGTATCCTCAACATCGCGAACAAGATTCTATCTGCCATGTTGTGTAAACGCCTGAAAGCCTTAGTCAACAACCTGATTGACCACCATTATTGCGGATTCAAGTCATGAGAGTTCATCCTCTCCACCTAATTGGCGCAACAGAGTTTTGTTGAAAGAACGATGAATACGTCCCGAAAATACAATAAAGTGAAGCCTGTTGACACAAAGACCTTGAAACCTAGCTGAGACCCATCTACGAAACTTCTGCAACAATTCTTTGCCGCCTCCGAGTCTGATGAAAACTAGTTCTGAGCACAGGATAAGTCGAATGCAAATAAACACAGAAAAACATATCCGCTTAGACTCTGCGAATGTAAAACTTCCCTCAACGAAACTCGAAACGGCCTTGTGGAAGAAAAGAAATCCAGCAACTCTCGCCTTGATCCAAAACGTTGATAAGTTCTTAAGTATACGTGTGCATGTATGTAATAACAAAACCTACTTACCGGTGGTTGCTTGAAATTTAAATGAAAATATCACAACAAAGAACGATGTGGCATACTTGGCGGCATTAACCAGATGAGGGAAGGCTTCCCTTGTGTCGCGATACCGACGAATGCACTGAGCGAACCGAAACCATGCAGGCAATATCGCAACAATCGGCCGAAGAATTGATCGGTCTTCAATGCAACTGGCAGTGTCTGTGAAAAACAATAAAAATTATCCAGTCGTGTATTGCCAAAGAAATGAATACAAACCTCTAGCCCGCTCCCAGTTGGGATTATTGCGGAAAAAGCACAAGGCAAATGGAATATCCAAGAACGCCGGAACGATGCTATTTAGTTGGTCCGCCAGCCAGAAGTCAGCAAATGTCACATAAAAGAACGGCGCGAGGATAATTCGACTTAATACGCGCACAGCCCAATACCGAGCTTCGTGATGAAATGTTTTCGTTGGGTTGAATAAGAACACTGCCATCGCGGTGTACAGAAATATCGGCGCAGAAAACTGCGGAATGCCCAGTGCGTCAAAATATATGAAGCACAGCGCGCAGATCGTCCATATCACTCCAAAAACGGATGCCATTTCCATGATATTCTGCTCCGACAAATGGTTCCTCGGATCTAATTCGAAGATAAGAACATGATTAACTCCTGACGACCTCCAGCCATAGACATTGACACCCCACAGGAACAAAAATTCAATCACGAGAAACGGTCCACGAAACAGTCGAAGTGCTGATCGCCAATTGTTACCCAAGCCGTGAAATATCGCCGACAAAATTACAGTCACGAATAAGACCACAAAAGCGCCCGAGAACAGCCCGACTTTGAACGTGGTCCATGGACTCTGCTGTTCACCCAAAGGTGGTACCCGCAATCTCTTCATCGCCTTCTGTCTATCGCCGCCTTCGATCTCATGCGTGAATGCGGTCTCAGTCTCTTGAATCAGTCGATCAATATCCTTGTTCACATAGAAATGCGCCAGTTCCACTTGATCCTTTCGCCATTTCGCTCCATAGTCCACCGTGAGGAGTTTATCGTGTTTCTTGAGAATCTTACGAAAGCCTGTAAAGTTGAGATTCTGATAGTTCTGCAGTAGGATCAGGCCCAGATAGAATTCACTGAATGCCAGTTTGAGATCTTGAATTTTGCGCGCTGGTACATTTTTCTTTCCCAGCGGATTTTTCGTCTTCCAGGCGGGTTGTTTCTTCACAAATCCCACTTCGAGTGCTTCAGTTAGCTCACTACGAAGGTTACCATACTTGCGAGTGGCCTCGGCCATTTTTTCCGAGTAAAATGTGTTGATTTTGGCCAACTCCTTGTCGCAGTAGTGGAAAAATTGTTCGTCGAATTTGGCAAAGTATCGAGTAAGAATCTCGGGGTCTACAAGTTCGGCTGATGGTGCCTGCTCCACTGCTGCATACAGCATTGCCTTCATTTCCTGGAAAGAAAAATATGAGATGTCTTCCATGAATAGAAAGCATTTTATTGAAAGGCTACCTGCTGGTAATCTAAAGCTTTCGAAATATCGTCAAGTTTTAGAGCAATGCGTCATCATCGAGGCTTTAGAAATTATCCGCGAGAAGGGTATCAGGACATACATCAACAGCCTGGCAGGCTCTGGAGTCCGCGATAGCTAGATCAAGGCTTGTAGGAATCTACAAAAAGCATCTAGATGAGATATAGAGAGCCAATACCATATTTTGGGAACCAGGGCATATGGATGTGCAAGGTAACGAAAGGGCTGACGAACTTATACGAAGGGAAGCAGCGCTTTATGCCTCACAGACTCTCCCCTTGGGAAGAATTCCAGTAAGCCCGTTTAAAAAGGTTGGATCCAGCTAGACAAATGTGCTAGAAACTGATGGACGGGTTATAATAAGCCGAGATCTCTGTCTCTGGTCAAACCTTGTCGTCGCGAAGGAAGGATAGTCTCCGGCATCATTATTGAGCACTGCGCCATTGGTAGTCATGCGGAGCGCCTCGGTATACATTACAACGACTATTGCACAAGTTGAAGAGACGAGGAATAAATCAAATCTGTCCGTCACCTGCTGTGTGAATGTCCTGGCCTCGTCAGTAGAAGAATGTGATAGTAACTTCTTCACGGAACTGGAGGACATGACATCGAGCTGAAAAACCCCCTGATATTCATATGATTCTGTCCTCCAATCGGTTGTGGGCTCGCTGGAGTGTGTGGATTGGAGCTAGACGGAGACGTGATTGGTGGCGTGAAACGAAGTTCACCATCGCGTGGGCTCTGTGGACCACGCATGCGGCTGCTTAAAAACGGAGAAGACGCTCCAGCTCCAAGACCATGTGTATCTTCCACGGCAATGGGCGATGGTGTGTTATCGTCTTCACTTTTGGAACGACGAAGATAGACTGCGTTTTCATCGACATATTTGGACAGGAAGCCCTTAAGACCTTGTGTGGGAGTAAACTCATTGATGACATTGCTTCGATCGAAGCGGCTGTAGGCACCGTCTCGAATGGAAACTAATCCTCCAGCCCTGAAGCGAATCTCCAAGCAGTACATGGCTTGATAGGACAAGCGAAGCAGTGTGGGCGATTGTGGAAGAATGCAGAATGATAGAACTGTCACTTGTGGACGAGGAATGCCCAACTGAGGGATAATGGGTAGCTTCGAAATGGAACTGTGTGGCTGATAAGTTTCATGAAGGATGTGCACGATGTGAGTCAAGTCTTGGTGACGATTGAGATGCGATTGCAGCTGTTCTCGCATCATAAAGTGCGCATTGATGGCAGACAAACCACAGACGAACACCATGCGGAATCCTTTCAGCGCGGCCGACTAGTACACATTGCAAGTAACCTCCTTGTTCGGTTCGTATCCAAGGAGTAGATTCACGTAACTATACGACTTAACACTCACCATGGTGTAAAGGTTGTATTTCTCCGACTTGACATGCTCAGAAAAGTTGTAGACCAACGTGTAGAGATAATCTTTGACCAATCCTTCAGTAGATCATCGACAGTCTTTCCAAAGTCATTATGCGACTGTTTGTAGGTCAGGTAGACAGTCCGACGATAATTTTGTTCCTTCTGATGGCTACTTTACAGTGGAGTGCTGTAGAAGACAAATTCCACGACCCATTCGCGGCTCTGGTTGTTCTTGTTCATCTGAGAACGAATCGAAACCGAAAGAAGCGTCTTCAGCGGATCATTCCAAACGTGCTTTTCGATTGTTGGCAAAGCTGATGTGGACTTCTGATTTTTATCAGTTGTGGAACTTGGCATTGGAAAGATAAACAGCTTAAGGACCAACGAAGTTGCATTGGACTCCACTTGTAAACCACTGTGGGGTATGTTGTATTTGGCGAATTCCTGTGCTAGATTGAGGAATGGAATCTTTTCGTCGCACATTGCCACAACATGAGCCAACTCTGGTATGAAATAGGCGGGGAATATGGTCTTCTGTTGTTTGGATGGTGGTCCGCCCATTTCTGACAACGACTTACGCTTGTGCGGCGGAACATCATCGACATGGGTTCCGGGGCCATGTGTGGCCACAAAATTGGCAAATTCTATGAGTCAAAGTAGTTTTGTGTACATTTTTGGTACGTCAGGAGGGGACTGCTCATCTGGATGTTAGTTTTCGATTGAAAAGTGACTTACAAATCCCAAGTAAAAGACATATTCCATCTCAATTAGAGCAGAGGGTTTCTCTTTTAACTGGACAACCAGTATAACGTTTGGATGTCGATTCAGCTTGACAAAAATCTTGTGCCTTCCACTCAAAAGAAGTTGATTATCGGGAACGCTGAGGAATGGAAGTGACTCTGTGGCCGTGGCTGGGAGATGTTGCAAGTTCTTCTCACACCGACGGTGTGTGATCCAGAATCTCAGTTCTGAGATCAACTGCTGCAACTTGCTATAATCACCATTCAGTGTCGTCTGTAGATCATTCATGATAGGGCAGTCCAAATGCTTTGGGACGTGGCACTTCAGCATACCTGTGTGTGTATCAATTGTGATGTGAACCTGTTCTGCGCGCAAGCAGGGATTCAGAAGAGGCACCGTCAAAATCGCTGGCGTTCCTTGCAGGTTGGAGTCCACATCTTTCAAGAATGATAAGAACTCCAGTTTGAGATCGGTCAATCGGGACACAGAACGTATGGTCTGTATGCACAGCACGATCAGCAACCTCTGATGATTCCTTGGCACCCAATGATAGAAAGTGCACAACAGCCAGAGGACGACCAACTTCATTTGGATCACTTTGAACGGTGAGACGATAGCCGAGTTCAGATTTCGGGTCCATTCTGGTCAGATCTCGCCAGTAGGAGACTGTTACTTTGACTTCTGGGATGTATTCCTTAACACAAATGTTGTCATCTAAGCGTTCGTAGCTCAAACGAAAAGTCTGAGTGTAGAGAACTTCCAACTGCAGCGACTGACAGAAGTAATGAAGGCAGTTGTATACTTCGCCCAGCGCGTTGGGGTTTTCAACGAGGCGGGCTTGGATGAGTTGATGAATATAGTTGACTTGAAGGGAGTGCACGAGAGATTTTCCATCTCCAGTTTCCTTGTCTTCCACAAGAACGTCAATGTCCAGTAGTCGCCAGGGTACAGTCGGCCCATCATCCATAACAATTAGAGACATATTAAAGTCATGCTTCACCTCAAATGTGATACGTGCATGTTTTATCTTAAAATCTCTCATTTGTGGTAAGAGATTCCCGGTAACCAAACGATGCTGGATGACCTGATTCAATCGCAGCAGTGTTTGCTTTTTCTCATTTGGGGTAAACGGATCCAGTGGGACAAAACTCTCCCGAATACATGCTGGCAAACGATTATTAGTCCCCGTAGTCAGTATCTCCACAGATGCCAGCATATCTGCTGTTTCAATGAACAGCATATTTTGTTTGTCCAAAATACTCATTATGTGCTAAAAACAGAAGAAATTGTCAATGTTTCCCGGCCCTTCTCTTTACAGGTTCCCGGAGTAGGATTAGAAAACGGGCACAATGGACCCTATTGTTGGTCTAAGTGAGTAGCGACGAATGTCACCAGGCATCAATTTACCTAACCTAGAGTGATGCTTTGAGGAAAATGACCAGGTTTTGCTGTTCTGAGACTAAAATGGTTAGTTATGAGGACTTAGCTTTATAACCCTGTCTAAATAAGCTCAGCTTAATCACAAGACGGCTAAAAATTAAAAACCCCTTGAATTGGCTTGGTCGCCGCCGTGGCAGTGCGTTGGACTGCTGTGCGAGCTGCGTGTGTTCAACGCTCAGACATGTCCACCAAAAATTTTTGGCGGCACCACCACTCGTCGGGAAATGACATTCCTCCGAGCGTATAATTTGTCATGAAAAAGCTTCTCAATTCGGCCATTGCATGTTCTTCTCCATTTGTTTTTCCTACTGACGCTCCAACGTAAGCCATAAATTGACCAATCAAACAAAGCTTTATTTATAAAAGTATTCTATAGTCTTTCCCAGTAAGAAAGTTATAACAAAAGGACCGATTCAGTCAATTGAATTAACAGACCGAAAAGGTAAACAACAACAAACATACTTTTTTTTTATAATTTCTTCAACTTTTTTCAAAGTCTGGGAAAATGTTTGTTGAAAAAATGTTTAAAAACAAAATTTCATTTATATTTTACTTAGTCGAGCAAAACTTCTGCAACCGCTTCTTAAACTTTTCTGTTCGAAGGCGGAAAAAAATCGCTGCGAAGGATAAGCTGCCGCATTACAAATTCGTTTACATGGTCCCTTTTTAGGGTTCTGTACTTTAAACAATTTAAATGGGAAATGCTACTCAAGGGATTGGTGGTATCACAGAATCCACATGATCACAACCATTCTGTAATATTTGGGTAAAATTATCTTGGGACGTAGGGTTATTGAACTCGACTTTAAAAATAACATTCTGTGTAAATAAGGGGTTAGGGGATATAATTATGTAACAGATTTCAAAGCACGTGTCGGTGTTATTCCAATTTAATCGATGAAGTGCATATAAAGCGGAAAGTTGAGGTATAAAAGTGTAAAGAATTATTGTGTTCATAGCCTGAAATTGAGGAAATAAGTCAATAAGCTGAAGTCCACCCTCAGTATATGTATGTATGTACAACAAGTATAGGATAAACAACAACAAGTACAAGGATATGCAAACGATTTCATTAGGGGCAAATTCAATGACCTCGTATCAGATATAATGCGAAATGCCCTTAACCTAACTTCAAGGTGGTGTAGAACGAAGAGCCCGACCATAAATCTCGGAAAAACCGGTTCTTGTTCACTCTTCCAGAAAGATGAAACACAACCTCAAACAAATTTCACTGGAAAACATTCCTATTGATCTGTCCAGCGAAGCAAAGTATCTTGGAGTAACACATGACAAAACGCCAACCAACAAGGAGACTAAGGCAATGTTCACGTGCCAACGCATTTTCGGCAACACTTGGGGACTGAAGCTTAAAATGATTTACTGGTCCCACAACGCCATAATCAAACCATTGATCACCTACCCGTCATTAGTATAGTGGCCCTATCCTACAAACCACAACGCATGAAAAGCTGAGCAAAGTTTATCGCTTAGCCTTCGTAGAAATCACCTGCGGTATAAGGACGTGCCCAACGGCAGCTGTAGAAGCAATGCCTATCCTCACGCCGCTACATCTGGCAATACAAAAGTGCTCTAGGCTGCCTCAGATACTGGGCCTTAAAGGCTTTACAGGTCATCTGAGAGTACTAGAATACATTGCATTCATGGTGACTCAATTCTTAAGATTCCAGATACCATGCTTAAGAGATTTCGATTCTACGGACGTTTCGAAGTTGTTATATGTGACCGCAGCGAATGGAAAAATTAAGGCCCTGCCAAATGAAGGACACTGCCAATTTCCCAAATCTGGTATACAGATGGTTCAAAATTGGCATCAGCACAGATGCTGGGTTTATGGTCCCAGACACCTACAGTATTTCAAGCGGAAGTCCACGCTCCACATTGAACTGTGTGCAAGAGAATGCCTGCGGAGAAGAACCCAAGGAGCCCCAATCTACATCTTTTCAGACAGCCAAGCAGCACTATTAGCCCTTAAATCCTATATGGTAGGGTCTAAGGTTGTCTGGGACTGTCTCAACCTCCTCGAAAGTTTTGCATCGATGATGGCTTCGAGAGTAATGAACGGACTGACTGCCTGGCTAGAATATGCGCTTGGCGCCTACTCGTTGGTCCCGAACTCTGTTTTGGGACAGTGCCTACTCTAAGATAACACAATGGGAGATCAACATACACACCAACCTCCTAGGCCTTAGACAAGCGGAAATGTTCACCAACCCCAACCCATACAAGGCCAAGATTTTACTCGATTTCACCAAAGACGGGTTAAGAAGCTTAGTGAGCTATCTAACGGGACATTGCCCACTCATATACGATCTACATAAAATAAAAGTATCAGATACCGACATTTGCCGATACTGTGAAAAGCAGAACATATTCTGTGCGTATGTATGTATGTTCAGGAGCCGGTCCACTTTACGCGGACCTCTGTCAACACTACGGAAATTCGGAAAATCGAACCTAAGACTATACTGAGGTTTGTCGAAAGCCTCAATATAACCTCTGGTTAAGCCATACGAGCCACACAACAGACCTCATAGGCGGCAGTGCGCATTTAGGGCCCCTAATACAGAATACAGAACAGGTTTTTTTGTGCAATTTTCGCCTTAGATTGCAGAGTGGAGGTTTGACCGTACCGTCCGCTTGCTCTCGGTCTAGGGCTAAGCTCATTTTCGCTAGTTCATCAGTTTTTTCATTATCGGGTGCCCCGCTGTGATCCGGGAGTCTTATAAAACTCCTAAGACCTAACTTTTCAACAATTCATTGTCCTGCTTCTGTTCTCTGCTTGGAAAGACTCCTGAAAACAGTCTCTCGAAGTCTAAGTACAGGACAGTGTAAACCGAGTTAACATTGGCGCCCAGATGATTACTTAGTATCTCGGCATGTCCATACAGATTCGGTATCTAGTGCCAAGACTGGCTGATTCTGAGAGCACACTTTGCTGTGACCTCCTGGATGTATAAGTCTAGTGGCAAAGGGCTAAGAATTACTTTCATCCTCACTGTTGGTCTTGTTCTCATGGTGGACTAGCAAGGAAATAATTCACTATTCTTTCCTCAGACCTGGTAAAACCATCACAGCAGAGTCTAACTGCAGACAAGTTGCAATTATGTATAAAACATTAAGCCAATTACGGCCGGCATTTGTCAATGATCACTTGCAGGGATGGGACACGAAGTTATCTCTCATCCACCATACTGACCTGCCCTTTCGCCTACAGTTTACCACATTTTCCAGAGCCTTCATAACTTTCTGCGAAACAAATACTTTTGCTCATCCGAACTCAGCAGATTTCGTTCGTTTCAACGTTCCTGTTGCCAGAACGTTGGCAACGAAGAATTATGGCCAATGAAGAAGGTATAGAAGAACAAACTGGTGTTTTGGAGCAATGTAACCCATTTGTTATAGAAAAATCTATTTTTTTTCCGGAGCCCTATTGAACGTCTGCCTAATATTATATGTCGTAATGAGAAACCTCTCCAACCTATTCGGCAGAAGCTTTCGTAACGAGAAGAGTGGGGAAATTGAAACAAGTCTTCTATGACTTAGCCCCGCCCTTGTATGATTAGAAGTGAAAGTCGCCCACGAGAACTTCTATAGGGCCATTCAACAACTGCCAACATTCAACTATCGGTGCGAATATGTACTTTTGATAAGTAAAAACTAAGAGGTTGGATATGGATCAAACACTCGCACAACGTGTTGAAATATTCAAAATTCACTACAGAAACGGTGAAACGTTCGCACTGCATCTTCAAGCGCCTTCGCGTACAGCTGTAGTGAATCTCATCGATAAATTTGAACCTCTTGGACAGGTTAGGGATGTGAAGACTAAAACTTGCCAAGGTCAGCTGCAAATATGGCCACACTAGCTGAAAATGCGACTGAAAAGACAGGTGTGTCCATTTCGAGACGAGCATAGGAATTGGGCCTATCCGTAACCACTTTGCAACGCATTTTGCATAAAGATCTTGGCCTGCATGCTTATAAGGTCCAGTTGATAAAAGAATTGAAGCCTGCAAACCACACAGCCAGGCAGCACTAAAAGCGATTTCTGCTATTCAAATAAATTCGAAGCTCGTGAAGTGATGCCACACAGGATGAGGTAAAACTATGCTGGGTACTTGGACATAAGGGCATACCAAGGAATGAGAAGGCTTATGAATTGGCAAAGGAAGAATCTACGCTAGACCTAGAGCAGGCCGATCAGTCACTGAAAGTCCCGCCATGTAAACTCAAACATGAAGCATGAATCAGGATTCTAGCGGAAGCGAATGAAAGATGGAGCTCTTTGGACTCCACTGCCCAGGTCTTTGTCACCTCAGACATAAATCCTTTAAAAAGAACTTTTCCAGGATACCAAAGTACTAAGTGATGTACCTATCAGGGACATGTGGAGTTTCATTAAGGCTCCAAAATGGTTCGAAACCCTGGGGCAATAGGAGAGTGCTTTGGGCATTGAAAGGTGTACCTTCCCCCAAAAATGGTTTCTACTGAGCTAAGTGTGGCGCAGAAACCTTATCTCCCCTCGCCAGCCCTCTACTTGAGCTAACCTAGATCACGCAAAACGCTACACTTTCACTGATTGGGTGCTATTGATTTAAGATGACACCTCTTGTTGTTTCCCTTATACAAAGACCTCGGCGATCTAATGTGACAGCACTTCCTCTTGCGTTTGAAAAATGCTGATGGGATGAAACCGTCAATCCGGGTCCTGTGCTAAACTCTCAAAAAGCGTGGTTGTCGTTCGCATTACAACTGTGGGTCCTCAGCATCCTCGAAGCGCCTCATAATCATGACGACCCTGCCCCGAGTTTTGAGCGCATGTCATTATTATAGTGCTGAATTATTCTATGTCAAAGTTCTCGTTGCAAACAGATTTTACGCATTGAAAGCCAAAAACGTTTTCAAGCAATATGCTAAAGGGTCTTCCAATAGGGACTTCTGAACTTTGACAGTTGATATCGGCCATATTGTTGAAGCTACATCTGTCAAATTGGGTATCATTTATTCAGTTTGTTTTGCCAACGACACGTGCAAATAATAAAATTGTTTTAACAAAATGGCTGTTCTGTTCGGACAAAATTCCGCGCGCTTCGACCATTTTACGGTCGCCATAATCGTTCTTCCGAGAGGACTATTCGCAGTGTTGTGGATAAATTTGAGTCCACTGGTTCAGTAAACGATCAACCAAGATCCGTACGTCGACGAAACGCAAGATCTGCCGAAAACATCGCCACTGTCCGTGAGAGTGTGCAGGAGAATCCGAGGCAGTCGATTTCGCGTCGCTCACAAGAACTCGGCCTTTCGCAGACCACAACTTGGCAAATTTTGCGTCGTGACTTGGGCCTGCACCCGTACAAAATTCAACTGACCCAGGAGCTGAAGGTAAACGACCATAGACAACGACGTGTGTTCGCTGAATGGGCTCTGGAGCAGTTGGAAACTGACCCTAATTTTCATCAAAAAATCATCTTCAGCAATGAGGCCCATTTCTGGGTGAATGGGTACGTCAACAAATAAAATTGTCGAATTTTGGGACGATACCAATCCACATGAGATCCAAGAGCGTCCAATGCATCCCGAAAAAGTCACCGTTTGGTGTGGATTTTGGGCTGGCGGCATCATCGGTCCATATTTATTTGAGGAGAACGTTGGCCAGGCCATCACCGACAAAGGCGAGCGCTATAGGTCGATGATTAACAACTTCTCACGCCACATTGGAAATTCTGCACGAGCGATTCGAGGGCATAGTCATCTCACGTGGAGGTGATGCGAATAAGCCACAAACCACAGCGGCCCTCAAAGCCAACATAGCCCATGCCATCAGTCAAATTCAGTCTGATTTATGCGCCAGAGTCATGGAAAATTGGACATTTCGGATGCGCGCCACCCAGAGAACCGCATCGATAGGCCTTTCAAACGAATACAAAATTTCGATGATATACTTAAATATAAAGATAGGAAGCGCTTAATGAAAGACCCTTTAGAATAGACTTCTACAAACTTACCGTCGGCTAATGCTGCTTAAAACCCCGAAAGTGGCATTTCCACCCAACAAGTGCATCCCTACCACTCTGACAACAACTTTTTCGACTACAGGCGGAATAAAATTTCCAAAAATGCTAAGCAATTGTTCCTTTAGTCTTAATGTTTAGGATGTTACGGAAGGTGAAGGTATGTATCTACGCAATTTAATTTCTGAAAGTGCTAACCCCTCTCCACATCTTTGCTCATTTCCATCTGCCTTTACTTGGCGCCATCTATGTACATTCTGCACAAAACTCAGCGGGGTAAAATTTCCTGAAAATTTATTCAACAATTCTTCAGTCAAGGGTGAGACATGAATGATTTCTTTCTCAGCCCCTGCACAGTAACTGGAAAGAAATTCTCGATCCATGAACAACATTCATGCATGGCCGCTTGTTTTTCAATTGCGATTGTCAATCTTCCGTTGCTATGTACAAGTTGTACGAAAAATTTTATGGATTGTTGCGTTTGATGTCAATGTCAATCCACTGTTGCTATAAAGAAGTGCGAAAGCAGCTATGTACTTCGCTAAAAATTTATTTCTTTTGTGTAGAATACACAGAAACATGGGAATTCAAGGAAAGATATAAAAAAAACACTCTTGAGGGCATAAAAAGTTTCTGGCTTTGAAATTGGCAATGGAATTCTAAAAGTGTTCACATTTTAGACATTGCAAACTTTTACATCCCTTCGCTTTGCTTTCGCGTGGTAACCTGATATTCTGACAGCCTATTTGCCCCAAAGATTCTCCAGGAATAGCATTTAATTAATGAAAAATCAGTTTGACAATAAAAAAGGACACGAAGCCGTCAGCACACCTTTTACGCGAATGACTAAGAGTAGGTGTATGGTATGTGTACTTAGCAAGAAAATGCTTTCACTAAAGGTGCACATGTGGAATGCTCAGCTTCCATTCAGGTTGTAAGAATTAACCACAAGTTCAACCTAAGCAAATCAAGACTTCCGAAACCTTCGTCCATAACAAAGATGTTTCTACGTTCCATACTTCACGGGCCTCACAAAGAAGAGAAGTCACTGCGATGAAAATACAATCATCCTTGGATTCTGATGATTCTACAGGCATAAGTAAACGAAATGAGGGCAATGACCTTGAAATCTGCACGTGGAATGTTCGAACCCTTAAAGGGCAAGAGTAGACATCACTGTCATTCAACAAGTGCGATGGGATGGATTGAGAATAAAGCAACTGAACAACTGTGACATTTATTACGGTGAATGCAGGAAGGAGCGGAGATGATTAGGAGTTTCATTGGCAGGAGGCCATCACATCTTCTAGTAGATAATGAGATGAGGGAACCGGGTGCTTACTACAAAGTGAATTAGCCTTAAACCGTATTATTTTCATCAAAATAAACTTTAATGTCTTTGGCAATAAAATTTACTTTTTTGATATATGTCAACACTTTCTTTTCTGTCGCACCTCGGTCAAAAGCTTCTATAACAACTTAATACGCCCTCTTCTATAGGTTTAAGGCTTATACGTAAGTAAAGCTTAAGAGCAGAGTACAATGGAAGCGCATTTAAGCTACAGCGCCATTGATTATGATTATGCTGATGATCTAGCGTTTGGTTTTACACGACATGACTATCTCCAGCGTCAAACAAGGCGCTTTACTGTGCCTTTTCGAAGCACAAGAGCTTAAATGCTTTAATGGACCCTCTGAGACAATCCAACCTGTGGAGGCAAACCACCTCTGGACATGCGAGCATATTGGACGTAATAAAGTTAATGGACGAGAAAGACAACTCCGAAAGCCTTACAGTCACATCGAACTATCTAACCCCCTATAATGACTCTAACACTGATCTTCCAAGTCAAACAATGTAATCAATGACCACGATAACGCGATTTACACTGACAGCTCAAAAATGGAAACAGGAACAGAAGCCGGATTCTATTCGAGAGCCCTACAAAAACAGGAATCTTTTAGATTGCCAGAAACCTGTAGAGTCTTCGAAGCCGAGATCCTGGCAGTAGAAAAAGCTGCTGCGAGATTGTCACCTTCCCCCATCGGATATTACCACCTTGATTGATAGTCAAGTAGCTTTAAAATCGATAAAATTCAATACAATCAAATCGAAGGCAGTCAAGAAATGTCGAGACTCACTGATCACAATAAGACACCACACAGTCAAACCCTGCTGGGTTCTCGGACATAAGGACATAGAAGGGAACAAAATAGCTGATGAATTGCCAAGATTGGGCTCGGCTATGAACATTAGCGACGCCGAAATTAAATAAAGCTAGAGTAAGGTGCCTTCTGACACTAGACAGATCCTCTATCTGCATGCTCACTGGAGTTGTCATGGAACACTGCACTATTGGATTCATGCTCCGCAAATGGAGAATCGATTCCAACGATTTATGCAGAAACTGCGGAGATGAGGAAGAGGTAGATTCAACCCACCTTCTGCTGTGTCACTGCCCCGCCCTGCAAAAACGATCTCTACGCGCACTAGCATCAGGGTTCTTTGCAACCACAGCAGAGGTACCAGACTTACAGTTAATGGACCTACTCAAATTATAAAGAGGATAAATAGGATAGATCCTTAGGTTGTCCCGATCCAGATCCAGGTTCACTGGTAGGGGTCCTTACCGGACATTGCTTGATAGGCAGGCATGCACTTAGATTGGGGGTCCCCTCCAACGATTTCTGCAGAAGCTGTAGGGACGAGGACGAAGAGGAAACCACGACTCACTTACTATGTACATGTCCTGCTCTTGCGACGCTTAGAAGAAGAACCCTCGGGGAATACTTCTATGATAATCTTAACGATCTAGCTGAACTGGACATTCAGAAGATAAGAAACTTCATCTCTGGGATGAAATGGTTCAAATCTTAGGGTTAACAACGCTACGGTTGCCCACCTTCGTTGTAGGTATGCCACATTTTCTGGTTCCCTGGTGCCGGTAAGCCGGTTTTCTTCGTTGGGGTATCACAATGGGCCATTCTGGCCTAAGGGTGTCTCTGGCTAAGCGGGGACAGCCACCTAACCTAACCTAACCTAGGTTATCCCGAGAACTATATTGCTATATTGCCACAACATTAATAGGGTACTCATATTGGACCCCCAGATCCCCGAGTGAACGTGATGAGGCCTATCCGTCATACACCCTACGTAACCTAACCTAAACTAACCGAAGTGGGCCCTCCATAACGCTCAATCTTTCGTCATTATCCCCATACGGGTAAAATAGAGTTTTCGGACTTCATTCAACCATCCTGGACTTAACCAGAGCATGCCTACCTGATGACAAGCATTCCTTGGCATGTCTAGGAAGCCAAATTGAGAGCATGCGTGTAACGTGCCTAAACCATCGTAGAATGGGTATCTCCGCTCGAAGAAGTAGCTGCTCGACATTGAGTTCCTTGTTTATTCTGGTGTTCCTAACTCGATCTCGACCCAGCAATACAACGAATAAATCTCATTTCGGCAGCTTGTATCCGTGATCTTATTCTTACCCAAATCTCATGACCATAGGTGAGACTTGGAACAAACACTGAATTAAAGACCGATAGCTTAGCTGTGATACTAAGGTTAGCCCTCCTGATAACAGATTGCCCAAGCTGTCTCAAAATTGCTCCAGGTTGACCAGGATAACTCAATATTGCTCGTTCTATCACTCGTGAAAAGAACCCCGAGATACTTAAACTTCTCCACCAGTGTCAATGAGACTCCACTAACATGAAGAGTGCATTGAACAGGAGTTCGGGAAATGGCCATTACGTTTACGTTTCATCCGAGCTTCAACACAGACGGCTACGAACCTGTCAAGTTATTCAATGATTATGTCCTCGAAAAAACATTACAATTGGAATTGATATATTAAACTTGTCACTGAGCATTCCACTAGGGCCTTATAAGCCAGTCGGTGCCAGTCTTGAAATGAAACACTGATTGTATGTTATAATGGTCAGGCCAACTATGGCTCATACAACTGTAGTGGTGGAAAGTTCTTAAACAGACAACTCCAATTGAACTTGAGAAGCTACAGAGAATTGTCTGTCAGATGCCATACGGAATTCTTAGAATTCTCTCCACTTTGTGACAGTAACTAACACTGATTGGTACTTTAAATAAATTAAATGCAATTATAAAAGTTATAACAAAGATCAATGAAAAAAATAAAATAAATTCTGAAAGTCCTATTATTATTTCTCCGTTTCGCGATCCCGTAAAAAGTTTTAGTTGAAATTCGTCTGCGTCCTATTTAAGGGAAATTTTTTTCGTTACTTTTTACATATAATGGCCAATTTTCAAGTAATTATGTACATATTTCCCTGAACTGATTCCGTTAGCACCGAAAAAGTTTTTTTGTTGACTTATGTTGTAGACAAAGTTTTACGTTAAACGGCTATAAGTACCCAAAAGTTGTAATACTGCATCAGGTTTCAGGTAACTTTCCCTTCAAGTTTTTCACCTACTACGGAACAACTCCATTTAACTTGGAAGCCATTTGTATTTTGGCTTATGTACGAGTATTGTTCACTAGAAGTCTTTTGTACTTCCAACTGAATTATAGGGTGAAAGGGAACCTGAGGATTGGTTGAGTGGCTCATTTCGAGTTGAGCAACGAAATCGCCAGCAGGACGTCCAGTAAACGTGGTCAACAGGCAAAGTCCGAAAACCCCCGATTGAAGTGCTTGGCTCGTTCCTTTAGCAATCTCATTTCGTACGTCTTCTTTATGACAGGAAATAGTTTCCAAAACCCAGAGGTAGAGGACGATTATTTTTTAAATTCCCAAATCTGGTGCACAGATGGTTCAAAATTGGAAAGCGGCAGCAATGGTGCTGGTGTTTAAGACCACACTATTTAACTGTATGCAAGAGAATGCGAGAAGAAGAACCCAACAAACCCGCATCTACATCTTTCCAGACATCCTAATAGCACTACTAGGCCTTAAATCCTATACGGTAGGGACCAACCTTTTCTGGGACTGTTTCAACTTCCTCAAAAGTCTTGCATCGGTAAATAAGGTGGATCACAGGGCATGAAGGCTTCAAGGATAACGAACGGACTGACTGCCTGGCAAGAAGAGGCACTTGTTTGCCCACTCGTTGGTCCCGAACCCGGTTTTGGGGTACCACCCAACAGTGCCTATTCCAAGATAACACAATGGGAAATCAACAAACACGCTGACTACAAGGCCAACCTCCAGGACCAACCTACATATACAAGGCCAAGACTTTGCTTTATCTCACCAAAGACGGGTTAAGAACCTTAATGGGCTGTCCATTCAGCTGCATAAAATGAAATTATCGGATATCGATATTTACCGGTTCTGTGGAGAACAGAAAGAGACCGCTGAACATATTCTGTGCTTATGTTCAGGAGTCGCAAGAAAAAGATTACTCCACTTGACGCGGGCCTCGGTCAACCCAACGGAAATTCGGAAAATCGAACCTAGGGCTATACAGCGGTTTATCAAAAGCCTCAATACGACCTCTGGTTAAACCATACGGGCCACCACAATAGACCTCATAGGCCGCAGTGTGCTAGAATACCCTAGAGTTAAACCTCTATGGAGAAAGTAAACACGAGTTTCTATCTCGTTAACATCTACAGCTTGTGTTGTGGGGAACACCAAGCTTCGCTGCATTTTCGCAAATTGGTTGCAGTCCGTTTTTGAGCTCTCGGTATACCTCTGTCATAGCTATCCAGCACTACTCTTTCCTACAATTCAGCTCTGCAGAGGAAACCTGAAGTAAAACTTTTGGACGGAACGCGATTTGGGAGTGATATAGTCTGTCTGGAAAGCTTCCAATTCTCTCCGTAGCAGATCAGTACTCAGATTCTCCAAATTTGATTGCGCTACGCAATACAATACGTTTGATACATATAAAGATCGAAGGATAAGAGGTGCCGGAATGTTCCAACGCGGTAGGCTTCGCGGATAGCAAAATGCTCTGCTTGGAAGACACTGGGAAAGTCCGATTGGCGAAAGGATATCAATATTTTCAGCTTATCTGAGAAGATGCCTGCGCCGCGTCCACAGTCCATTTTCGAGACAAGCGTAACAAAATCATTAATCACTGTCCCATTCTTCCAGTCTGAAAAACATCTCCTAAGCACCTGCTATACGTAGTGCTATTTTCCATGTACTGTAAATGATGGGCAAAACTTGTATGGGTACAATGGACCAATGAGAGGTCTAAGTAAGTCAGCAAGACAGGAAACTAAGTGGACAGGTGATGGTCAACCCTTTAAAGATCCATTGTAATAGTGTATACCTTCTAAAAGGATTTGTTACTTAATGCTAGGTGGATGAGGTAATATAACTGCGCCATATTTAAAAAGACATCTCCATCGTAGGAGATGATTTTCCTAAATTTAATGCTTTATTCTTCCGAGAGTGATTCGGTGAATTCCCAACGGTTCTGCCGTTCGCATTCCCAACGCTGAACTCTTCCTTGAAACTTACATATTGATCCCACAATTCCCTGTATGTTCCTACTACTCCTACTACAATTTGCAAACACGATTATGTAGATTGACGTAGTTTTCAGGATATATTACATGCCCCGCAGTCAAAATACCGACATAAAATCAATCTGTCATAATTTATACAGATTGTCAGCAACAAGTACAAGTTCTGCCTTTTTCTGTTTACAAAATACCCCAACTGTAGCACGTGGGATTATTGGTAAACACACAAATACCCACAACGAATTCTCGCTTCGGCGCACAATGAAAAAAAATATTTTTGACATTTCACCCACAAAGCTTTTTTTTTCTCTCGAAACGTCAAGCAGCCTTCTTGACATTTCTCTGTCTAATAATACATTTTTTTCACGAAATAAACTCACAAACCTCGTAGTTTATATACTGCTTCCGCCATTCCGGTGTTATGTGGGCAGACAAATGTTCCGCGAATTTCATTCTCACAAAAATTTACTTCTTGCACAGGGAAAGTCAAATGAAAACGAAAGGAAACTATTTACACTTCAACCCGAAACGACCCCATACACGAACCGCCCGTTCAACGTACTGAGAACTGTCAACTGAGACAGCAATTTGCCTGCGACATTACGCTGCGCGTTTACAGCTTTTGTGAAGTATACTGAAACGGAAAAAAGCTTTCAATTCGAAAGGTAGCCACAGTTCACTTGCCCATATTCAGAGATGACGGTGACGGCCCCCAAAACAGGTTGACAAACGACGCTAATGATCACAACGGCTGATTCAAGGTCGACTCGCCGGTGTTACTGTTATTTATTTTGTCTATCAGATATGTTTGACCCATATCTTGGCGTCCACATCACCTACACACACTAGACGATCGCCCTCGTTGTTGGCTGCGTGTGTGTGCATTAACTAGATGTCACTACGCGCCATATGTTTATTTTTGGTTCCGATTAGTAGCGTCGCTCAACCTGCAGCGTTGCTGAAGTCATTGCTACCGTACTGATTTTATTATGTCACTTTGCTTAGCAAACGGCCGTTCGGTCAGAGCGGTGACTCTGACAAGTGCATAGTAAGATCGAAATCAGTTGGAAAATATCATTGGGAGGGTTAACAGACGTAAAAACAGTCGCGGGCTTGACTTAACGATCGGTCATGTCAAATATTTGTTTTGCGTTTTTATTTTCTACGTGAACTTTGCCGTGTTTACACTGTTGAATCAGCCATTGGCTGCAAGTGATTGTTCGAGATAATTTAGTGGACAGAGCCAATTTGCGTACTCAGTTGTAGATATAAATACACATTTAATCTCTAAATGGGGGAATAGCTTGTGAGATACGCGGCGCGGTTGTTAACGTTTCTGGAAATAAAACAACTTCACTTGAACTTTTGCGAGTTTACATTCGGATTAGAGGAAATCTAATCGAGATTCGATTGCACGACGATTATGTCCTTTCAAAATCGTCTTATCAGTTTGTGATAATTGATTGTTTACTTTGGACATTGGTTTCGGTCTTGAAAAGGTGTATGCATTCAGTTTAAGTTGAAATCTGATAGACGATAGTGGCGTTGGAGTGTTGAAAAAAAAAATTAAAAAATGTCCGACAAACCTTCGGTTGAACAAGTGGAAACATTGCGTGATCTCTTTGTGAAGAAATGTGAAAAGGAACCAGTACCATGTGGTATGTTACGGTGAGCTTGTGCACTTGGTTTGAATGATACAACCTTAACCTTGACTTTTGGAGCGTAATGTCTTTTAAAACGATCAAACCTTGGTTTCCCCTTGCGGTTTCAAACAAAATTGTATGAAAAAATTTTAAGCTGGTAATTATTGTAAATAAACATTAGTTTTTATTTTTTCTTCAAAGTCTCAATGCAGCCTTGAGAAGCACATATTGTGTGTACCCTTGAGCTATGAATATTTTGAAGAATCACTTAAACTCCACAACAAACTCTGACTCAAAGACCCACTTCTTCCGACTGCCAAACGGCCTTTGTCTATTGTCGTCAAAAGCCTTTGTAACTTTGAATAAATTGTCAAAATATTAATTTTTTGACAGATTGTCATAATTGCCAGATACAACTTCTCTTATCAACATCTCTATCGCTTTCAAGAGTAGTTGATTACCAAGCCCACTTCTGAAAGAGCGTCTTATCGTCGCAGACCTGTTCTTTGCTACAGAAGCGTATAAAAGTGAGGAATTCTGTACAAGGCGGGTCTGTTGAAGCGCCTACCTTTAGTTTTATATTTAGCATGATTAAAGTTGCCGCCTTTTTTTGGGCCGGGGGTTTCGGAATATCAATGGGGGAAATTTCGTTTGTTTTGAAGAAAACATTTCTCAATCTAATGATTGATTCTTGTAGATTTCGTTGTTCTAAGCTAAAAATAATTAAGAAAATTATTCGATGTTTCGCTTTAAAGTTCGATTCAATGTCCTGAAAACTAAGCGAATATCGAAATAGCTTAACACTTCGCCTCATTTGTTGCGCGTTTGTGATTTAAGCGGAGTTAACAGATTCCGCTGCACGGCAAAAATCGACCCATGTAAACCTCTCGCTATAGTTTGTCATTGCCAAGTTTGATGAGTGCGTTCAAAAATGTCTGTTGTCGAAATGTACAGTAATTGGTTTCATTTAGGGGATGTTTTAGCATCCCCCGTGGAATAGGGAGTTTTAGCCTGATATTGGGGATTTTACTCTCGATTGGTAGCGTTGAGCTTGATGTGAGGGCAACATTCACATTTAAGGCTTAAGGAAGTAAGATAATCCCTAAACGACAGTCTCAGAGGGTGCTTTTCGTTTCATTACCTCTTCCAGTAATATGGCAGTAACAGCGATGACAATGTTGTCTTCAAATCCTGCAATACTGCTCAGGTATTGGGAGCCTTAATACGCCATGCATATGCATCACATTCCACAACATTCCGATGGTGCGTAATAGAATTTTCTGCCTAAAGTACATGGAATTTATTGCGGCTTAGCTGTCCGTAAGGATGCGGATATTAATGGTTGAGATCACGTTTTTCTTCTTCGATAAGACTTCTTTGATCCCCATGATTTCCGCCTGAAACACACTGCAATGATTTGGAAGACGGAACGATAGGCTAAGGTTAAGCCTGGTAGAGAAAACCCTATCACCAACCCCGTCCCTAGTTTTTTGAACCGTACGTCGGTGTAAAAATGAATTGAATTTCTTCTCAGAATACAACATCGTCCCTGAATACCCTGGGAGGGATAGTTACTTCGAAAAAGAAATTTTGACATTTTTTGAAATGAAAGCGTTGTCAAAATCTTTAATAGACGACTCTGCGGTTGCTTGGAGGCAGATAGCTGCACTGGCTGTCATTTTTTTTTTTTTTTTGTCGAAAATATCGAGGGGTGATAGATGAAACCAGATGTCCAGTGCTGCAGAGGGAGTTATACAAAGAGCGCCGCTGATGCACAAAAAAGATGTTCGTTGGACTTTACTTAAATTGTCGCCGTTTACAGTATTGTCATTGTCGTGACTAGATTGTTTTGTTTATTCAAGATTACTTAACTTAAATTCTCAAGGTCAGGAATTAAAAATATTAACGTACCACCTGCTATGAGATGACTGAGCAAAATGTGGTCTCGGAAATACCATTAACCCGTTGATTCATCGTTCAACTACAACTTTTCATTGCAATTTAATTACAAGATCAAACACAGGAAACAGTTTTGAATAAATCAAGCACTTTATGCAATCATTATTCATTTAGATGAACCCTACAATAGAAGTGTTAATTATATTTACATTATTTGGTCGTTCATTTACCTATGCATTTGAAATGAAGTTAACATGTCAACAGTAGGCGGCACACGTGTACTGAAACAGTTAAAGTCATATGTGTACATAGGTACATAGGTGTGGAAGCAAAACAAAAAATACCATCTAGGTTTAGAAACTTTGTTCACAGCAGAACGTGCAGTAAATTTTCAAATTGTCTAACAGATGCCCAATTTGGCTGGAGTCTTTCTAGAAATGGTCATGAATATCAATCCACTTGTTGCCCCGAATCCAGTTAAATTTCCGATTTCACCTGAGAAATGACTAAGAATGTCGAGTATTCTTGGACAAAAGGGTGAAGATGACACGCGGGGTTTCCTGTTCGCGAATAAACTACACAGTAACGTTTAAAAGTTTGCCATCATGCACATAGATACAAATTTGTTATTTAAAAAATAGATTTAATTCCGTGGCGTTGTAGACAATGGAACAAGAAAAGTATAAACAATCTACTGCGAGTTTTGTCATTGGATGATTGTACAGGGTTTTTCAATAAGAGCGCTACAAAAGTTTTTTTTAAATAAAACAAAAACGATTTTGGATATCAATGAAATTCTTTATTCCTGTGAAAGTACGTTCGATGCCATTATGTATGGAACTCGATTTCTTTTGCATGGCCACCACGGGCACACTTGCAGAAGTCCAGACGCTGAACCCAATTTTCGACGGTTTTCAAGCATAAATCGGCCGATACTGCAGCAATTTCACGTTCGATATTCGTACGAAGTTCATCAATCGTCGCTGGCTTGTTGGCATAGACCATAGACTTGACGTAGCCCCACAGGAAATATTCTAACAATGTCAAATCGCACGACCGAGGCGGCCAAGCGACTGGACCATTTCGTTAGATAACACGTTCTCCAAACTTGGTTTCCAATAAATTGATTGTGACATTCGCTGTGTGGCTTGTGGCGCCGTCCTGTTAGAACGTTAGAACATGTCCTCCAAGTCCATATCATCCAATTGGGGCCAAAAATATTCGGTTATCATTGAACGGTAGCGATCCCCATTCACAGTAACGTGCCGGTCTTGATCATCACGGAAGAAGTACGGCCCAATGACGCCGCCGGCCCATAAACCACACCAAACCGTATTTTTTTCGGGATGCAATGATGACTCATGGAGTACGTGTGGATTGCTGCCTGACCAATACCACATATTTTGTTTATTGACGAAGCCATCCAGCCAGAAATGAGCCTCATCGCTGAAGATGATTTTTCGATGAAAATCCGAATCATTTTCAAGTTGTTGCTCAGCCCAATTCACGAACATACGACGCTTCTGGTGGTCAAGCGGCTTCAGTTCTTGCGTCAATTTAATCTTGTAAGGATGTAGGCCAAGATCTTTTTGCAAAATTCGCCACAACGACGTCACAGAGATGCCCGACGTGTGAGAGACACATTTGGGCTTTCTGCAACTGAAGCCTCAGCGGCAGCAATATTCTCGACACTACGGGCACTTCTTTGTCTCACTGGCACGGGAACATTTTGTACTGTGCCTGTGGATTCAAATTTTTCCACTAGACGCTCAATTGTTGATCTGCTAGGACGATTATGACGACCATAAATTGGACGTAGCGCTCTTAACGTTGAGGCCACTGACTCCGAATTTCGGTAGTAAATTTTAATAATTTCGACTCGTTGTTGGCTCGTATATCTTTCCATCATGAAATGGCAAACCTTACTGAAGAGAAATGTCAAAAAACCGCAAGAAAAATATGGCGTCGTTTGCTGTCCCTGTCGCTCTACTTTTGTAGCGTCCCTATTGAAAAACCCTTTACCTGCTGGTTCCTCACCTGTTTTATTTTTAAAGATGTTCTCTAGAGGTAGGTTTAGGCCAGAAAATATTTAAGATGTTTTGTAAGCATTATTTATTTATTTATTTATTTATTTATGTTAGTGGGGAGCAGTTAGTTTGCTCTAGTACTGCGGTCTCATATAAAGGCCTATTGTACTATCCCAAATGTTTTAGAGCGGTTTATCTGCTCCAGAGGCCATCAGGAAGCTAATCAGCGGTCGATGCGACGAGTTCACTGCCTAGGATCCGTTTTCTAACATGAATAAGGGCGGGATTCTGTGACGATGTGGAGGAAACGTTCCTCGTTCTCCATGCTTAGTCTACAGATCGCCGTTTTAGTCGGCAGTGTCCACTTAGAATATCGGTTAGGACTTTAAGGTGGTTCCTGCTCAGATTCAAAAGAAAATTAGATTTCTTTTGGGATAGAGCGGGGGAAAAGTATGTAGTGCATTTCTGCCAAATACTTTCCATCATCCAGATCGTGCTGGATTGGAGCAGGGCTTGGTCCTCGTGTGGATTTTAAAAAAGATTTGTTTATAACATAGGGTAGTTTGGGACCAGTGAGGGGGGTTATTGCACCTATCTTGGCCAGTGAGTCCGCTGTTTCGTTGCCCTTGTGAGCAGGGATTCAGTAAAGTATGACCAAGTTGTTTTTTCCTAGTTCAAGAAGCAATTTGACTGTCTCTAGAACTAATTGCGATTTTATCGTGGCTGAATTCAGTACTTTTAGGGCAGCTTGACTGTCAGAAAGGATGAAGATGGTTTTGCCACGGAAGTTACAAAGCAAGTTTAAGCTTATGCACTGATTAATGGCAAATATTTCTGCCTGGAAGATCGATGAGTATATGGCTAGATTTACCGATATGTTAGTGCCAGACGACTCTCCGAATATTTCAGTCCCAGATTCACTGCACATTTTTTATCTGTCCATATACCACACTTGGCCGTGCTATGAGGGACGGGGTTTGAACTTTTCGCAGTCGTCACTCGGGGGTATGACGGTTCGTTTGAACCAGTATCTTGGAAAAGTGTCGTCTAGTGGCATACTGAACTCGCTGGTTTGAAAGAGGAAGGAAAACATGTTAAGGTGGCCGTCAGGTGGATGTTTAGAGCAGATGATATCTAAGTGAAAGAGCCTGTGCAGACTGAGACTTGCCTGCATTTCTATGGCGACTTAAACTGGTGCTAGACCGACAAAAATGTTAAGCGAAGCGGTGGGGGTGAAGCGCAGGCAATTTGTAAGCATTACCAAGCATATGCATTTTTTAGTGATAGAAGAGACGACACTCCAGGCGCTGCGCCCATATAACAGCACAAATTTAATATTGGAACAGAACAGTCGTAGCTTAGTCGCCCCGACTCAGTAATTTTTTGTTTTGGTTATTTTGTTGGCTAGGCTTTTAAAGCACTGCGACCTATAAGATTTATTGCGCCGAGAGCTGGTTAGACAAGGAGGGCCTCAATCTTCCTATGAAGTGGAAGTTGAGGATGTCGCTCGTCGAAGGGTGTCTGATGTCTTCAGGGGCCAGGATGTCATTGAGGCACACTCGCATTGTACATTTCCTGTTGTTTCGTCTTCCTCTAGGGAGAGTCGACATTCGGTTACTAGTGTCCAGAGGAGAATGCTAGCGAGCCTTCGAATATTATCCCTATAGGAATTTCTATAGAATATTAACCCCATAAGATATATATTTGTGTTTTTTTTTCCACCTGTTTAGCATGGATCTAAACGAAGAGTTAGGGATACCACAAAAGGGTTCGGCACATACATATGTACCTTTCGGTGGATCCCTTCCTGGCTAATTGGTAAAGGATTTCATTGCCTTCAATGCAATAATTCGCTTAGATAAGTCTTGAAGAGCATTGAAGTAGCCGTCGACAGCTTTTGAGTTAATGTAGTGAGAGCTCAAAGCTTGAAGCGCTGCTTGACTATCGGTAGGTATATACATTTCCATAATCAAGATCGATATTAGCACAAATTCCAATGGCGAACAGCACGGCCTGAAAGACTCTGGGATACATTCCAAGTGCCTTCGAGACTTTGCGGTTTGGGGCCGAAGACACCTGCCCCAACAACAGAGTCCATTTTGGAGCCATTCATATACCACATTAGTCCTTTGATATTCGACAGGGAATCACCGATTTCCCAGTCTAAGCGATTCAGGACCTCAGTTTGATATCTTCTCCCAAATTGGAATGATTTCGTCATAGTGTGAGCTCGGGAAAATCGGAGAGAATCGCTAAGTGACCCAGCAGGCTGTTTGGCTGGTTTCTGATCGATTGACTCAGTGGTTAGTGCTGCCATCACATTATTCTTAAACCCCACGATGTTTGTCTATCTCTCAGTATCCGCCGCCGTTGGTGGAAGTTCAAATTCTTATGGAAGCTAAACGTTATCAGCGTTGTAAAGCTGTTTGAATTGCGATACAAGCGTCCATCGAATTCCTCCATATTGATTTTTGCGTTATTAGGGAGCCAAAACTCTTTAATCCAAATACGAATGCCCACACGCACTTGAGGAAACCCACATTTTTCCAACGTTGTTGTATGAACAAGATACATGCGTATTCGTACAAGTGCTTCAAAACACAAACCAAAGCATCCAAATATAAACGCCCTTTTGCTACCCCAGTTGGTATCCTCATTTGTTGCTAATTTTATGTACACACATTACTTGTCTAGTTTCCTTTATGTGGAGTTTCTTACAAAATGTTGGCGTTACGCCAAAATGGCACACTAATCGCTTAGCATACTAAGTGCAGAAAGAGAATTCTTGAACTGTGGTGGGAATGGGAATGCCCGTCTGCTCATAAGATTGTATGTGTCTAAGGTAACCAATAGTTCCGTCATTTGGAAAGCTTACTTTTTCTATTCAACTTAAAATTTGTCCGAAAATGGTTGGTTAGATCACAGAGTTCGTTTTGCTTTATACCTCCCTCGCCTATAGGATCAATGACCAGACCTTGTCAGTGTCGGATTAAGCAATAGGCAATGTAGGCGTGAGCCTATTGGCCTCACACGTTTTTCGCTTCCCTTAATGTGGTCGCCGTGGCTTAGTTCTTAGTGCGTTGGACTCCTGATCAAGCGGCGTGGATTTAAGCCCCAGCCAGAAACACCAAACATTTTTCACGGCACCAATTTTCGTCGGGGAATGACAAGCCTCCGGGAGTATAATCTGTCATGAAAGAGCTTCTCACTTCGCCGTTCGGAGTCGGCAATAAATTGTAGGTCCCTTCCATTTGTTTAAACAATACAGCATGCACAACATGAATGGTTACGAGAAGCTAGGCCTTGGCTCAATCCGAGCTGTCGCGCCAGCTATTTATTTATTTTTTTTATTAATGTCGGAACACAGACCTACAATTTTAGTGTAATGAAACCTTACCTTGATATACTCGTTGGTATGACGAATAGAAGGAATTGGTCGACAGGGTGTTGGGTTACGTCACTTATTATTCCATCACTTGATTCTTTAATTGGAGATTCGGTCCCTCTTGTCTTCGCGAACCAGATGATTCGAATTCGAAGACTGATGTCGCCGACCCTGCGTAGTAGACGAATTTTTGCCTTCCGGCCTATGTCCACATCTTTGTACATCTGTTCTCCTCCACTCAGGAACAACCAACAATCTGACGTAAAAATGTTCTTTTGAAAGAACCCAAGATTCAGCTTTCGGTTCCAGAAAGGACCTTTGTTTTAGGAGTTTCCGTCTGGATGTGGTTTGTGGAATTTACGTTTGCTCCGAGGAAGACATACTACTTCACTCCCTCAAAATAATAGCTGTCGATGGTTGCATTTCGTACAATGCAGTGTATGACAGATTGGTTTCTTGTCGACAGAATGTATTTGGTTTTACACTCATTAATATTAAGACCAACTCCTCTAGGCTGCTCTTCAATTACCGTAAAAGCATCAGTTGGGAACGGGCGATTATAGCAATATCGTTTGCATATCCCAACAGCTGAATGAATTTGGAGAAGGTCTGTGCGAGACAACTTGAACAGATTTTTCGGGATCTCGAGTTCAGCCATCGCGTTGTACAGCTCGATGGTGGGTGTCGACTTGGAACTCGTTGGACTTTTCCAGGATTTATCGCAGTGTAAAAATTTGTCAAGGATGGATATTCCGGGCCGGAAGCCACGCTAATAGTGGCCAATTTATATGGAGTAAAGCGGCTTTATAAGTTCACACAATACACTGTATAGCATCTTGTAAGCGATGTTAAGCAAGGATATGTGTCGTTAGTTGTTGCAGACATAGGATCGCCTTTCTTGTAGATTAGGGCAGATATAGCTGATATTCCAGTCGCCAGGCATGCTTTAGTCCTCCCAAGCTTTGCAGATGATCTGGTGCATGCTTCTTACCAAAACATCGCCACCGACTTTGAAACAAGACCCCGGCCTTGTTGTTCTTTTGGCTTCTGATAGCTATACTGACTTCGTCTAAGCCGGGTGGGGGGACTACTTCATCGACTGAGGTTGATTTTTCCTCATACTCTAACACTCTCACTTGGTCATGACCTCAATATAAATATAAATATTTTTGCACGTGCTTTTCATTGTTTTTTAACGCCTCAAGATTTTAATTTTCTTGCCTAATGCTGGCATCCAGAATAGAGACTTGTATATCTAGTGGGCTATTCTAGGCTGAGCGACCAAAGATCTTGCATATTCAGTTGCCACATGAGTCTTTTTTTATCCAAGACTACCACCAGATCATTGGCATGGACTACCACCTGATCTATGGCACTAAATACAAGCCTATGCCTTTAGGCTGTGGTTTCCTTGTGTACTGTAAAGATGGCGGTAGGTAAAACTAAGGGTCTCTCAAATGGTGGCAAAAAAGGTGGTAAGAAGGTCATAGATCCTTTTTCGCGAAAAGATTAGCACGATGTTAATGTTCACAACCAACCAAATCGGGAAAACTTAGGTAAATCGTATCCAGGGCACGTAAATCGCTTCCGGGAGATTGAAGGGTCCATAAATTCAGATTGATCGCTGATTTTCACATTAACTCAGATTGATGAACGCAATGTCCTGACTAATTTCCATGGAATGGATTTGACCACAGACAAATTCCGGTCAATGGTGAAAAAATGGGAAACACTCATTGAGGCTAATGTCGATGTTAAGACCACCGATGGCTACTTGCTGCGTGTATTCTGCATTGGATTCACCGCTAAGGATCAGATATCGCAGCGTAAGAAGTACTACGCTCAGCAATCTCAGGTCAGGAAGATCCGCGCTAAACTGACTAAAATCATCACACGCGATGTTGGTAACTCTGACTTTTAAAGACGGTCGTTAGCAAATTTGCTTCCGATTCCATTGCCAAGGACATCGAGAAGATGTGCCAGGTCATCTACCCTTTGCAAGATGTTTACATCCTCGAAGTTAAGGTATTGAAGAAGCCGCGTTTCGATTTCTCTAGGCTCTTGGAGTTGCACGGTGATGATGGTGGCAAGGGAACCGAGAGTGTTGTCTCGTAGTCGACAGACCCGAGGGCTACGAGCCACCAGTAGGTAGGTAGGTAGGTGGAGTGGCTTCGCTTAAACGTAGGCCAAGAAGGCCCTTTGTGGTACCACACGGATTAATACCCTGAAACCGCGCCACTTCAATGGAACCATTTGGAGCTCTTGATGAAGCTGAGGATACTTTTGACGTCAGTATGTGAGATTTCACCCAAGTTGTCGAAATGATAGGCTCCCAGATGGAGCTTCCTTCTTTGGGATAGGGCAGGACAGTTGCAGAGAAAGTGAAGGATCGTTTCCTCCTCCTCTTCGTCTCTACAGCTCCTGCAAAAGTCATTTGAAAAGAGGCCCATCCTTCTGGCATGAAGACCAATGGGACAATGGCCAGTGAGAACACCAATAACGGTGCTGATGAGCGACCTATTAAGCAAAATCAAACTGTTAGAACGGGTGAGATTTAGCGTAGGCCAGATCTCCCTGGAGATGCGGCACGTGGTGCCGTTCCTCCATCTTTGGTTAGTCTTGCTGATCGCGTCGTGCTCTAATAGAAGTTTACATGTAGCGAGTGGAATACCCAGATTCCTTCGTTCCGGAAGAATGTCTAGAGTGGTGCCACGTTTGGCGAGTTCATCGGCCTTACAATTCCCTGGAATGTCCCTATGACCGGGTACCCAGCATAGGTGAATGTTAAAATGTTCTGCCATCTCCATGAGAGATGAGCGACAGTCTGAAGTAGCCTCTGATGTACATGTTACCGATTCCAGGGATTTAATAGCAGCCTGGCTGTCGGTAAAGATTGTAATGTTCCTGAAGGATATCACATTTTGCTTGAGCCAGGATAAGGCTTCGTTGATCGCCATGATTTTCGCCTGAAAAACGCTACGCTGGTCCAGTAGACGGAAGAGGATGCTCAGGTTAAGCATATAGGAGAAAACTTAACCTCCCACTCCGTTCTCGGTTTTGGAACCGTCGATGTAAAGATGAACAAAATAGTCGCCTCTGGCGTCATCACTCGGGCACTCCTCTCGGGAAGGAATGGAAGTCCGACAGTTGAGGTTGAAATTCAACTTAGACGGTGTGTAGCCGGTGTTTTCCGGTATGAAAGTTAAGGGATCTAAGATCGAGTAGTGGCCAATATGGTTGTTTGACCATTGGGAGGAGGCTTTTAGTCTAACGGCTGCGCAAGCAGCATACTGTTTGCCAAAAATATCTAGAGGGAGTAGATGTAAGAGCACGTCAAGTGCCGCGGAAGCAAATGCATGCTACATGAGTATAGGTCTGACATGAGTATAGGTCTGACAACGGACACGTAAAGCCAGTGCGTGGTATGAGGTTGCAATCCCCACTTCTTACCAATCGCTTTTTTGCAGCAGTAAAGCGCTGCGGTGGCTTTTTTAACGCGTTCAATAGTGTGCCACCAGTACAACAGTCTGTCTAATTCTTTTAAAACTTTTTTGTAACAAAAAATAAATGATGAGAAATTTGACCAACAGTTTCGGATCAGTGATGACAAAAATGATTCCTATGTATGTACAGAAGTATAAGCTATTTCGATTACTTACTGACAAGATGCAGACTTATTAATTCCAAGAAATAATATCTCTCTTTTCAACTCATAAATTCAGTAAGGTATCACGAAATCCCTCCTGAGTGAGTTGTAATATTATCGGTGTGTGTTACTCTCTCTTCTGTCGCAAAGCACACTTGACGAAATTATCGCTGATAAAGAAATTTGAAACCTGACAGATTGGTATGATATCGAGTATTGTTTTGGTTTGATTCACTTGAAGGTGTAGAAACAGCTCCAACTGATTAGGAAAGACCAATACGGTTTTTTTTTCTATTTGCTACTTCAGTTATTTTATCAACTTGTTTGGGATTGAAAATAATCTCCCACCGCAATTAAGTTGGGCTTGAGTTCATAAGGCAATTAATTCAATGTTCACTTCAAGTCGAATTGGGGTTTGCATAATCTCTTGGTTCAGATTATTTTGGGCAACATAGTGATTTAGAATTATTTTATTTCAAGACGGTCAAGGACGTCTTAATCTTCAAAATAGAATAGAGTAGTGAGTATGAATAATGGAACTGATTGGACTTGGACCTCAATAATCTAAAGAATTACAGTTGGTCATAGGGCGATGACAGCGAAAAATATTTGTATGGCTAAATTCTCAAGAATGGCATAACATTCTTATCAGCTTGATAGCAGTGGCTGTCTATGCGGACGTCTATAGATCAGACCTTCATCTTCAAGGAAAAGGAAGAGCTTAATCAATGTCACCACTTTTTGACATACATGTGTACATAATTAACCCAAATTTTCAATTTGACCACCTCTGCGTACCAGATTGGGGACCACCACCTAACACCAACTTAAACTTTTTGGAGAACCGTTTCTGTTGGGCATTTTATGTGGAATCTTGAAAATTGGATCGCTTTGGCTGTATTCTAGAGGTAACCCAAGAGCACTCAGCACTGTGAGGTGTAATGGTGTAAGCCTAACCATTGCTCCTACGGCTTACGTCAGGCATCTTTTCAGTGCACTAGTAATGCATACACAGGCCAAGTGAAGCAATCGATTTAACTGATCTTGGGTTTTAGCTTTTGGCATTGTCGTAGTCTCCTTGTTGGCAACCGTGTTCAGACGAGAGTTCCAGTTGAGCGTTTTATCGAGGATTACTCCAGTAAACTTTGCTTCCTAGGGTAAGTTGTTTCCTTGAAACATTTCCTTAAGATCGTGCTTTCTGGAAACGGATACAAAGACAGTTTAAGAGGGGTTGCTGCTTGGGGCCTTGGTAATAATAATCCACACGCGGATCAAGGAGGTATGAATACCCTTTTAATGTAATTCACACACCGCGAGCGAGGTGCAGTGGTTTAAAACTCAGATGATATTAGGTTTCATTGGCGTCCGAGGATGGTCCAGATTAGCTGGTGGTGGTTGCCATTGCTGTAATTCACAGGAATTTTTTTCGAATCACCTGATGTCATAATCATTATCAGCCCAATCAAGTCTTCAAACCACGACACTCTGCTGCCAGTGTTATTCCTTTCCCATTAATTTAAGTTAAGGATTTCCCGAAAATGCTGACGGCGACATTGAGTGGTGTGAATTAAAACTGAGGGAACACTCTGAGCAAACCCTCCTCAACGAAGTTTTTCTGAAACTCGACGAAACACATTTTCATTCAACTCAAATTGAGTGTTTATCCAAAATGTTGAGGGAACACTCTTCCCCAATATTTATTCACACCTACCAATATCCGCATATTCTTGTACCTTGTAACCTGAATGGTCTAGTAAAAAAGGAGAAGAACGCACCCTCTGTCAACATACCCAGGTAGTTTTAATAGTTGCCTGGTCTCGATAGCTTCGTACTCTTCCTTTTTTCCTCAAAAAGCTCGTATTCTTCTTCTTCTCTCTTCTAGTCCTACAGCTCGCGTGAAGCTCTCGTCCTTCTTTGTTTTGCTGAATGAGCAAATCTGGGTGTTTTGATGCCGATGGTTCTGGCAGCCTGTTGCGATTGTAGCTGTTTCTTCTTCGTAGGGTCCGAAATATTCACACCAATTCTCTGGCTTCCACTTCAGATCAAAGTCGATTTAACTCCTCGGCGTTAAAACAATGTATTGCGCCTATCGCTCGTTGATTAAAATACCGCCAGGCCCCCTTGTCAATATTAACGTGACGTAAAGATGTGCTTGCTACAGAGAGTTCTAAAGTTCTAACAACCTAAAAGTTCATTTTAAGCCACACTTTCCGATTATTTCAACTTCATGCATTTTGAATATTAGTCGTAGGCCGCTGTGGCTCAGTGGTTGGGCTGCTGTGGAAGCCTACATGGTTTCAAGCCCCAGCCATGTCCACCGAACATTTTTCGCAGTACCACCTCTCGTCAGGGAATGACAAGCCTCCGGGAGTATAATCTGTCATGAAAGAGCTTCTGAATTCTCCGTTCGGTGTCGGCAATAAGTTGTAGGTCCCTTCCATTCGTGCGAAAAATTTAACACGCACAACATGAATGGTTGTGAGAAGCTAGGGCTTGGCTCATCCTGAGCTGTCGCGTCAGCTATTTATTTTTACTCGTAGGTCTTGTCGGAGATCTTGTAGGAGTAATCCTTATTTATCTTCCTTCAATCAACTATTTAAGTACCCACTCCATAATTATACTCATCTGGATCCCAGATCATAGCAATCATGAGGGCAATTTGCGTGCCGTCGAGCTGGCCAGGAGAGGATCAGCCCTTAACAGTTCTCTTGTGGAAAGTCTCGATATTCCCCTGGGCACTGTTAAGGGCTGTATACACCTTCACTTCCTCTACCTTGCCAATCATAGATGGAACGGCCGGTCCAGCTGCATCATTTCAAGAAAGACATGGCCCAATTACAGCAAACCTAAGTCAAGAGAGCTACTTGGCAAATCAAGACCAGATATTGCCAGAATTTTAGCTATTACGGGCCTCCGGCCAATTGCGGTAAAGCTTGGTATTCCTCAAGCAGAAGCTACAAGGACATTAATGAAAAGGAATCTCTACCTCATTACTTCTGCAGGTGTCAGGCGTTGGTAAGGACCAGACAGCGTACTTTAGGCAAACCCTTCTTCGTGGACCTCGACGAGGTAGCTGAACAAAAGAATTGGAGAACTGATCCTGTATCTAAATTCCACTGGCTGGATTTAGCCATATTATCTGAACACAACCAATCAAAACTCACACAGAATAGGTTTTTCTCGAAAGAGTTTCGTGGTAACAAAACGGCGCCACTCTAACTAGTAACTACCCACCTTATTTTCCTTCTGTCTGGTCCCTCCTATCGCACCCTTTAGATGACGACAATGTTTTCTTTTAGCGAACTAGGGCCTTCTCAGGCTGTTCGTTGAGAGTTCGAACGTTTCAGGTTCATATCCGATAATCTTTATCCCTTTTCGTAGGCTAGAGTCGTCAACAATTAATTCATCCTTATCCGAGTCCTGTTCTGTCACGAGCTTTCATTTTCTATCAGGCTTTCGTGTGGAATTCGCCTTCTAATTTGTATGTATCCATTTCTCTATTCAGGAACCTTTCATCCAAAAGACATCGAACGAATAAAAACCAACAATGTTTACCTGGAAAAATTTCTCGAACACAACGACTTGAATATGAAGTTATCCTTACAAATGCTCTGGGATGTCTGCATCTGGAGAAAGGATTTTGGTACAAACGATATCAGCGAGAGCAACATACGAATGGACTACGTCAACCAGGGATTCGTATTTGTCCATAACACAGATAAGGATGGCAAGCGTTTATTAATTTTTAAAACAAAATTACACGCTAAGGGAAGCAAGGACATGGGAGAACTAATGCGCATCGTAGTGTACTGGGTGGAACGGACGTTAGCCGAGAATGATATGGACAAATTCACAGCATTCTTCGATATGCAAGGCACCAGTGTCGGCAATGTTGACATGGAATTAATAAGAAAAATCATTGAGACATTTAAATTATATCCCCTTCCGCTGAATTATATTCTGATCTTTGAGATGCCATGGATCCTAAATGGTGAGTGGAGGAAGTGACTTAATTAAATAAATAAATCGAAAAATCGAATTTCCTTGTTTTAGCTGCGTTTAAGATTATTAAAGCGCTCTTGCCGCCGAAAGCAGTTGCCATATTGAAATTTCTCAATCCAAAAACTATTTCCGAATACATCGATGCGGACAATATGCTTGCCTGTTGGGGTGGAAAGGATAACTATGTCTTCTCTTTCGAACCGGCTCAACTTAAGAAGAAAAAATTGCCTTCGTCACCCAGCGAAGTAGAAACATCTGTGAACAACAATGAAAATGACTTTGAGCTTTCATCCGCAATGAAAAAGGTAAGTAAGCGATAATCATCTTAAAATACACCTGTGTAGGCCACGTATACTTACGTTCAATACCTCTTCATCCAATAAACGGTTCAAATTACATTCGTCCCGATTTCGCATCGATTTTATATTTTTTTTGGTTTTAATGCGTAGTCAGTGTTCGTGTCCGGTTGCCTTGAGTCCGAAATGCGAAGACAAGGACAAGGAGTGTTATGATTATACATTCGATAACAAGGGGCAGCAGTGTCGTAAGCCATACGGCTTCACCTTAATACACACTTTTAATTGATTCACTTTTATTAGGGGGAAGACGCTCGCCGGAAATGGATACCGTCATTTTTACCCACACGGGGGTTAGTCGCCGTGCCGTAGGTTGGAATTTATTCGATAGAGCAATATAGGTAGTTTAGGGATAGTGCGAGCGTCATCGTTAAAAATGAATAAAAACTGGTTTAACTTTATGGGTCAGGAAAAGGATTTCTTTTTGTTGGATTTTATTGCCTAGACACGACTTAAAGAATACACAACACATTAAGGTCAACTGTCGTCTGTGTCAGTAGTGAAGAAAGTCAAGGAAAAGTCACAATAGCATGCGAAGTGGAAAGTAGTAGGAATCACAACGGCACTATAAACGTAAACCTGAGGTAGTCAAATCGCCTCAGCCATTCACATCCGGATTTGTACGCAGCTCTGTCCTAACCGCGATTCCTCGTTTCAAGTTTAATGTTTGTCGAAAAGACAATGCTCACTGCAAGAAAAGCATGAGGAAGCTGGTAGGGTTTCTTACTGACCATTACGGTCAGCTCAACAAACTAGACCTTTGTTCAGATGTAGAGTTCTGTTTCTTCGAACTCCGAGCACACTCTCTGTGAATGTCCGGTAGGATTTATTTTAGGTAAAAAATTTGGGTAAGCAATGTTTTTAGTCCAAAGTTATTATTATCGATTAAGCCTAAGTTATCGTAGGTTTAATCGAAAAAACGCTAAAAAAAACAAAGAATACACCCCCAAGCCGCGTTCTTAGACATTGAAGGAGCCTTCAACAATGTCAATACGAAGAGCTTTAATAAACCTCAACCTTGATCACACTCTGATCTACTGGGTTGTGAACATGCTAGAGTAGAGACATATTAATACAGAACTAGGAGGAACTCAGTTAAAGGTTTACGCCTCTAGAGGCACATCACAGGGTGGGGTCATATCCCCTCTGTTATGAGTCTCTGGTCTTGAACGAAATACTTAAACAATTCAAAAACAGCGGAATTAAGGTCACAGCATATGCGGATGATGTGGTTCTTCTAGCGACTGGCAAATTCCTTCCAACTCTTAGTGAGCAAATAGAAGGAGCCCTTAAATTGTTGGACACATGGACCAAGAAATGTGGATTGGCGGTAAATCCCCAAAAAACTGAGCTTGTACTGTTCACAAATAAGAGAAAGATACCGCAATTCAAAATCCCTTCTGCTGGGGGTATCCCCCTCAGGATCTCTGACAGTGCAAGATACTTGGGACTGGTGCTCGGTAAAAAGTTGAACTGGAACTGGCCACGAAAGCTTTCTACTCTTTCATTAGAATATTCGGGAAAGCTTGGGGACCAAGCCCTAAAAACATCCTATGGATTTATACTGCTATTGTGAGGCCTATACTTACCTATGGCAGCATTGTGTGGTGACAAGCTGCTAGAAAAACCACCAACCTCAAGGCCATTACGAAAATATAAAGACTGGCATGCATAGCAGCTACTAGTGCCATGAGAACCACGCCAACAGCAGGACTTGAGGTTATTCTCAACCTGCCTCCATAAGACCTGTTTATACAGGAATCTGCGGCCAGAAGCGCCCTGAGTATCAGCCAAACTAATGGCTGGAGATCAAGTACGACGGGGCATGCTCGGATTCTAAGCAAGTTCATGGGCAATGTAGTAACCACGGACTATATGGTGCCCTACCTAGACTTCAAAGTACCGTTCTCTTTCACATTCCAAACCGAACCCGCGAACCAAAGCCATCTATACTGATGGATCCAAAATGGATATTGGCGTGGGAGCAGGTATATTCTCACACAAACTTAACCTCTTCAACTCAATCAGACTCCCGAACCACAGCAGCGTTTTCCAAGCGAGACTGCGATGAAGGTAATACCACGTGATGATATCACCTTTTTCATCGACAGCCAGGCATCGACAGGCAAAAGCGATTTCTGCTACTGAAATGAAATCGAAGCTTGTGAAGTGTTGTCGCGAAGAGCTCAATGCTCTTGCCACACAGCATGAGGTAAAATTATGCTGGGTCATGAGGGCATACCAGGGAATGAGAAAGCTGATGAATTGGCAAGGAAAGGATCTAAGCTAGACTTGGATCAGTGAAAATCCCGCCATGTAAACTCAAAAATGAAGCAGGGATCGAGACTCTTGCGGAAGCGAATGAAAGATGGAGTTCTTTGGACTCCTGTAAGAAAGCTAGAAAATTATGGCCAAGGTACAATAGTGGCAGAACTAATACACTGATGCAGAAGGACAGGAAACCCCTCTCCATCCTTGTAGGAGTAATTATAGGTCATAATACTCTGCGTTATCATATGAAAAAGAACCTTCCGGCAAGCGCCGCAAGAGGTAGGTGGATTTCTTATGTCATCTATTCTGATGGTGGGAACAAAATGGCGGACAAAAAAGTCCACTTTAAAAACGAATTTGTACTAATTACCGCGAGATTTGTAAGGATTTTCAATTTCAACGAAATCCAATCAATTTTGAAGAATTTCAAGATGGCGGATCCAAGATGGCGCCCAAATTGGTAGCAGGCGGATTCTGTTCACTGTTATCTACTATATTACTAAAAAATCAAAACCGGAAGTTGGGATTTATTTGAGTTGTGAATTGTACCGTTTAAGACATAAAAAGGGGCGTAACCCGCCCCCCTCTTGACCGAATATGCCCATCTACGAACTTAGCCGAGGTATTCGGCATACGAATGTGTATAATTTTATTCAAATCGGTTCATAATTGCGGCCTCAATCGTGTCCACAAGAATCCGTTATATTGCATATATGTATATATACAGGGTTTTTCAATAAGAGCGCTACAAAAGTTTTTTTTAAATAAAACAAAAACGGTTTTGGATATCAATGAAATTCTTTATTCCTGTGAAAGTATGTTCGATGCCATTATGTATGGAACTCGATTTCTTTTGCATGGCCACTACGGGCACGCTTGCAGAAGTCCAGACGCTGAACCCAATTTTCGACGGTTTTCAAGCATAAATCGGCCGATACTGCTGCAATTTCACGTTCGATATTCGTACGAAGTTCATCAATCGTCGCTGGCTTGTTGGCATAGACCATAGACTTGACGTAGCCCCACAGGAAATAGTCTAACGGCGTCAAATCGCACGACCGAGGCGGCCAAGCGACTGGACCATTTCGTGAGATAACACGTTCTCCAAACTTGGTTTCCAATAAATTGATTGTGACATTCGCTGTGTGGCTTGTGGCACCGTCCTGTTGGAACCACATGTCCTCCAAGTCCATATCATCCAATTGGGGCCAAAAATATTCGGTTATCATTGAACGGTAGCGATCCCCATTCACAGTAACGTGCCGGTCTTGATCATCACGGAAGAAGTACGGCCCAACGACGCCGCCGGCCCATAAACCACACCAAACCGTAATTTTTTCGGGATGCAATGATGACTCATGGAGTACGTGTGGATTGCTGCCAGACCAATACCGCATATTTTGTTTATTGACGAAGCCATCCAGCCAGAAATTATGACGACCATAAATTTTACGTAGCGCTCTTAACGTTGAGGCCACTGACTCCGAATTTCGGTAGTAAATTTTAATAATTTCGACTCGTTGTTGGCTCGTATATCTTTCCATCATGAAATGGCAAACCTAACTGAAGAGAAATGTCAAAAAACCGCAAGAAAAATATGGCGTGGTTTGCTGTCCCTGTCGCTCTACTTTTGTAGCGTCCCTATTGAAAAACCCTTTATATATGTATACATATATATATGTATATATATATAAAATTTTTAACGGAGTATGAGGTTAGTGTTTACTGTGATAGCGAAGACGAATGGCATTAAAATTTTTTGAAAGTCGCGTCATGAGGACCTCTGCAATAGGTGGTATTTCTATGAAATCCACCTAAAAGCTAAGGCTAAGTGAAAACAACCTTTGTATGGGTTGTGGAGGCGAGGAAGACAATGAGGACACAAACCACTTCCTCTGCCACTGCCCAGGTCTCTGCCACCTCAGACATAGATCCTTTGGAAGGCACTTCTTCCAAGATACCGAAGAACTTAGGGATGTACCCATCAGGGACATCTGAAGGTTCATTAAGGCTTCAAAATGGTTCGAAAGCCCGGGGCAATAGGAGAATGCTTTGGGTACTGCTCCACGGGCAAGGGGTACCTTTACCCTCAATAAATGGGCATCACAATGGGTCTCTACTGACCTGAGTGTGGCCCTCGCCAACCCATCTACCTAACCTAACCTAACCTATTTGTTAACTGCGGATGCATCCTCTATTGGTGATCAGAGTAATGTTGATGAATAGAACTTTGGTCATAGATGCGGACTGAGAGCGCTATGTTACGGTGGTTGACTCTTGTTGCATACTCTCGATTCTTCTTACGACTATGCTCAGGCTTCTGCGGATGATATTGCTATACTTTCCGTCAGCCCATGGCTGAAGACTGTCTGTGCTAACGCGCAGATCGGTTTAGACATGATCGATGAATGCTGCACTAGGAGTGGGCTTTCGTTCAATCCTTTGAAAACTGAGGTTGTCCCCTTTACGCGAAGGAGGATTGTGACCGGTCTGACTCAGCCAGAGCTGAGCTTCATCTTTGATGAAGCCAAATATCTAGGAGTTATCCTGGTTAGAAAAACTTCCTTAGGCAAAGCATTTTAGTCGAAGATATCCAAGGCACTCACCGTTTTCTGGCAGTGTAAGGATGCTTTTGGCAAGACATGGGGCTTATCACCGAAAAATGTCCTTTGCATCTATACGGCTATGATAAGACCGTATCAAACCTATGCGTCGATTAAAACGAATCGTGAGTCCGGTGCTGATTTCTTCGTGGAGGTCGACATCACCAGATTTCACTACTTGTTAGGCAAGCATGCCTCTGTTTTTGAAGCAGAGACTCTTACTATCCTCGGAGCATCTGTGCCTGTGGTCTTGCTCTACCCTTAAACCAGTTTACAAAATAGTGCGAGTATGCAAGAACTCTCTGAGTTCGGTCGCAAGGCTGCACTCTTTGACTCTTGTCTGGGTCCCAGGTCCCACTGGGATCTCTAGAAATGAGATCTCCGATAAGATTGCTAGACAGAGGATGATTTCTCAGGGCCTGAACCTGAGTTGGCCAGGGCTTCCATTGACGATTGGGTTTCCTACAAACACAATTGTGCATGGCACGGCGCTCCAGGATGCAGGCAGACTAAACGAATGCACTAGAATGTCTGTAAGAAATCAACGGCATTCATTCTGTCACTCTGTAGAAAAATCTGTTGGCGTTCTAACGGGATACGTCACTTTCACCAAGCATCTTAATGTGTTAGGCTTGAGTGGCACTACTGTCTACGACGCTTGTGGAGAGGGCGACGATACTTCGAATCATTTCACTTGGGACCGTTCTGACTTTGCTCCGATTAGGTGGCAGATCTTCGGTGCTGATGTGGTGAGTGCTGACACTGTAAGCTCCTCATCATTGAAGTGCCTTCTCGGCTTTCTCCAAAAGTTTATCTGAGGAAATGTGTCTCTTCATTGCGCATAGAGCCATGCATTCGTATAGAATGTGATTCGCTGTTTCGTCGTCTTTCAATCAAAGACCTATTTTATGTAGGTGATACCAGTCGTCTGATTTTATAATAATATAATAATATAGCTGGCGCGACAGCTCGGGATGAGCCAAGGTCTAGCTTCTCGCAACCATTTATGTTGTGCGTGTTAAATATTTCGCACAAATGGAAGGGACCTATAGTTTATTGCCGACTCCGAACGGCGAAGTGAGAAGCTCTTTCATGACAGATTATACTCCCGGGGGCTTGTCATTCCGCGACGAGATGTGATGCCGCGAAAAATGTTCTTCGGTGTTCCTGGCTGGGGCTTGAACCCACGCCGCTCGGTCAGCAGTCCAACGCAATAACCACCGACCCACGGCAACCACTTCTGATATTATATCTTTTGTAATACTGCAATTCTTTGGATTAGTTGTGGAAGGGTCTTATACATATTGTTGAACAGCTCAGATGGTATTCAAGCAGTGCAGGACTGATTTGGGGTCAATTAGGTTTGAGCCTAAAGTTTTTTCAGCTACTTGATTGTCCGTGAGTATGTGGATGGAGGCACCTTTCAATCCGGCAGGTTTGTGAAATCAGATTGGCGCATTTTTAAATGGCATGGAACTCTGCCTGAAATAAACTGAAATCTTTACTGTCTAACTCATAGCAATCGCATGGAATGTTTCTATAACTTAAAGCCCAACTTAAGGATAAATTGCTCTCGCCTGTGATGATGATTCGCTTAGCTTGTCCTTAACGTTCTCATGACAACTTATCCTGAACACAGGGTGGTGGAATTCCTTAACAGTGTGGGCGATTCACCAAGGATACTACTAAAAGATTTTCAACGATTCACCCACAAATCTGAATGGTGTATGTACATACATGTATGACTATGTCCTCTAAGGACAATTCCAATTGACCAAACAGCCTTGGGATGAAATTATAAGTTTTTACATACAGCCCTCCTGACCTACCCTATCCCAACAATTTTTGTAATTTCTGTAATAGAATAGAGCTAGACATAATGACAAAAAGAAAAAATCGCGCGCCCAGTTTTAAATCTTTTCTTTTCCGCAATTACTCTGCGAAATCCGTCACTATCACTAGTTAAAAAAAAACTTGAACTTCAATTCCCATTCTAATTGCACAAAACAAACGACAAGTGAATCAGTATTCAGTAGAAGCATATTTCAAGTCAATTCCAGGACCCAGAGGTAATAGTAATAATTTTTCCTAACTTTACATCTTAAACATAAATAAACAACCCCTTAAATGCTTTGCCTCATTGTGTACCCGCTTAATGAGACACCCCCATTTATTTACTACGTCATGTCCAAGCTCAAGGCATAGATACTCTTATTAACTTATTTTGTGCGCGTGAATCTGCTCTACACACAGTTGTTCGCCGTCGATGCTTGGCTTTCGATTTCTTTATGCTCCGTCGTTCTCTTTGTGTTGGCGGCATTCGCCGCCGTTGCTCCGTTGTCTTCGATTTGCCCGTATCGAGGTTCGAGGAATCGGCTGATTCGCATTTTAGTTCGTTACATCTCAGTGAGTATCTATCTATCCGTCCGTTTAGAATGAGAATTGTGGAAAAGTCGTCGCCGAATGCTGCTCGTCGCTGACATGAAACGTGTAATTTACGATCGAAAATATTATTTAGTTTTGTGAATGCGGACTGGACTAAACAATACGATTAATTAGCTTTGCTGGTGTTACAAAGTGTGTTACGTTCATTTGTTGTAATCATCTCGGATTGTTGCTTTAATACTCAGTAAAACAGTTTTGTCGAAACTGTCACAATATGCCAAGGGTATGTGTTAGAATGGAAATTGTATACCTAAATGTATCTGAAGACGTTTCTTATAAATAGATGTGTGCATAAATTCATTAGCTGGCACTTAAGTGGTTTTTCTGTGTACTCACGAGTTGGGAAACCTATATCTACTTGTTTAGATATTATTTACGCGTTTAGGTTCCTCAAAACTCTGCCTTTAGCTTCTGTCAATTAGATTAAGTTAGCAAAGGGGTTTCTATCAATTTAGTGTTTATTGTATGTGACCTTATGACTATCAATGTACAGCGTTGTGTTGAAATTAAATTTGCCCCACGTAAACTTTACTTATTCCACTTCCGCCCTAAAATTAAATTCACTTGATTGCAGCTGTAAACCCATGAAAATGAAAACATAGCAGTGCCATGACGTCACTTCTGTATAATACTTTGCAGAAACGAATGAGAACCCAAACAAAGAGGAGAAAAGAAGCTTTTCTGGCTCTTCACTTGTTAACTTTATGTTCGTTTAAATATGTGAAAAGACATTTTTGTATTGTATGAAATTGTCTGCTTTGGTTAGAGCAGCGGTGCTTCCGGTCCACCAGAATACTATCCGGCTAGCCAGGGGCTCAACAAACAAACTTTTCCAGGCAGCATGATTCTTAGCCAGCTTAGATAAGATCCATTGGCTTGCTCACGCCATGAGGTCCTCCTTTCTACATAGTCCCTCAGTGGTAGAAGATGAAGATCCATTGGACTGTTGCATTGGTGTTCATCCGCCTTAGCACTTCCATCGTAAAAGATGTACACGTACTATTTTCACCAGGTCGGTATCGCTGCACAGGACATATAGTCCGTGGTTAAATCCTGTACTTTATGAACAGTCAAGCAGGTGGGAGCTCAAATCTAACGTAAAACATTTTTCAAAGATTCCAAGTGTAATTTCACCCGATTTTGATGAGGTCCTTGCTTCTGCATTATACAGAAGGATCCTTTGTAGAATCTCCTTGGTTATTCTCTAGAAGCCATTGCTAAATGTTTGTCTCCTAAACCCATAACAACATCGACTGGCCAGAGTTTCATGTCGTTGATAGAATAGTTCGTCGTTGAATCTCTTCCTTCTAAGACCATCACCACAAACGTTACACAATATCATACCTTTTTATATGTACATACATTAATTCCTTGGACATCTTCAGATTCTTTTCGTCTAATGGCCACCGTAAGGGGTATTGCATATTGTTTTTCTTTAAGTGAAAAAAATTGAACATGAGTTTTCCTAACACCCCTTCTCCACGTGAAAGATTTCCGTCTAACTACAAATCAGACTGCATGTCCGACTTTTTTTTTTTCCTTTGCCGGGCAATCTCTGTCAAGAATCGTCATTCTGAAAATGCCATTGAGAAGGAAACAGCGCGCAATTCTTGCATTAAAGCCTTTAAAAGCATTGGCAGAAATAGAGAAATTAACTGGAAAAAAGCGAAAACATAGTTTCTGAGTAAATAAATTTTTGCCAAAAAGAGAATTGCATAATTTGGAAGAGCATCTGCTAAGCGATATTCGCCAATCCGCCATGCTCACTCAATGAAAACCAACTAACGAATGAAAATCTACCTGCCAAACGCTCAAATGTCAAAAATCCGTCAGGGTTTCAGTCTGGAAACAAAGACACGAAATAAAAAGCGTCGCGTCGGAAATCTGTCTGGAATATACCCGTCTCCACGAGCAATTTTTTCTTCCAGTTTCGGTTCTTGTCTGAAATTCCGACTCGTGGAGACGGGTTGTAATAACGAGATGCTGGACACCAGACACCGCTTTTAACCACAAAAAGTGGCCTGATTCAACTGTTTGGTGTAACTGTTATGTTTGTTTGGTGTAATTATGATCATCTGCTTACATTACGAAATAGAAGTCTTTTCTCAAGTCTATCTAGGAGGTCCTGTCGCCTGTCAAAGAAGTCTTGTCGTAAATGGGTTCTTTAAAAGGAGTTTACTGCATGAGATCGCCGAAACTCACTGTTTAGAGCGATTTACCTGATCGCCACCATAGTGAAGTTTGTTCTGACATTACAAATCAACATCTACCCATGTATGTAAGTACATACTATAAATGTAGTTTTATTGTGTTAAGTTAAACTTAGCCGTAAACATTCGCTTGGCTAATTGAAACTGTACAAAAAGATTTTACAGAAAAAGCACATATTCGCTGCGGATGTCAGGCAAAAGAGAGAAGCGTCATGTTCGTTGATACAAGCGCGAAACGTCAAACGTCAAATCACAAACAAGCCGAAAGGAAGGAACAAAAGTTGAACACGTATTTTGTTAAAAGCGGAATCTCTTCGCAGCAAGTTCTTGTTTAATCAACATTCTTTCACACGCCCGGCTGGTAACGGGGGCAAAAGAATCTCATCGCTGAATCTTTTTCAATTTACTTGCAACACAGGGTGCATTTCTCGTAATTTCCCACACCATAGTTTGTGAATTCCCAGCTTTAAAGTGCTACGGAATCAATAACCATTAAGAAGCTCTTGAATCCGTTTAACATTCGGGTCGAGGCCGGGGACAGGGGCTCTTGCATCCATTGCTCTGAAAATAGCCTTTTCGAAGAGCACGTAATTGCACAGAATCGGTAAGTGTCGTTGGTGTATTTTGTTGGCCGACTTTTTGTATTTTCCTTGTATGCCACAAAGTGTGCTGCATCACACCGCTTCCGACTATCTCTTCATTGGGTTGCATTTTTTTTTTTTTTTGTTGGAATTCAGGCATTAATCTACCTACAGTTTATCAGTGTGTATCTAAGTCAATCGGCCAGTGTGTGCTGTAAAAATACACTTCCTCATTGTTTTGCAGTGGCTTGGGAAAATTAAAAATTTATTTGCATTGAAATTGATCAGAGCACAAAGTTAATTGACACTTTAAATTGCAGGTACACTTTGCGAACTCCAGTCCGACGCGAGTGCCAATGTCTGACTCCGAGGAACACCTTAATCCTAAGCCTAAGGATGGTAAGTAAATTAGATTACAAATATGTATTCGTGCTCTTGTTACGTTTTTTTTTAATTGTCTGTCCAATGTCAGTGGTGATGGTGATTATCTTGTAATTTGTTCCGCTAAAGTGCTGAAACTACTCCACTTCTGCAGAGCAAAATGTTGCAAAATAGCCCGAAAAGTAAGTGCAATTCATTCGCGGTGCTTCCATATTCCAAAGCCAAACCATAGAAAATAGAATATTGGCTCATCCACCATTCGATTAGAACAATCGTAGGTCATCATCAGAGTCACACTCCTTGTATGCTGTAGTATAGAATTCGAGTTGCCAAATTAAACTTTGTTATTTCTCTGTTCATTTGTTCACGAAGCTGTTTTGAATTAGTCTTCGAAATTGACTTGAATTTTTATTTTTGTAAATAAATTTATAGAGAAGATGTTGCGGCTTTTACCGAGTGAGGTTATTGTTCTTGATAAAACAGAGGACTCTACTGAAGGCGAACTAACAGGAACCGTCAAAATAACATGCACAAGCAGATGTCCAATAACGTACAAGGTAAGTTAAAAAAAAAAAAAAAAACCAAGCAAATAACTAAGAGGTGGAGTTTAGATGCAATCGAATCAACGTTGTAGTTGTTGGGGAGAACAGGCATTGAAAACATGTGTTAACAATTCAATTATGATTGTATTTATTATGGAAAGTTGTTTGTACGGGCGAGCGAGAAGCTATGTTAAATCATCAAGCAAAAAAGATCAAATTAAATCTCAGATGATTCATTCAGTCGCCGGATGCCTATTGCGATTTTGCTTGTGTTAATTAGAATTAAGTCATCGTGCTCTGGATGATGGATTGAAATTGTGTTATAGACACCGCGCTCCCAGTCGCTTTATTGTGTGTTGAAATGCAGACCAAACAACACCACTTTTGGTTGTCATCTTGTAAATCGTCTCGAAATGTAGGTTGATAGATAAATTATTTTTCAAAGAGTTATCTTATAATTTCGCCCAGCTTTCTGTCTAACTGTTTACAAGGGTAATTGCATTGGGCTGATGAACGAGCTGAAGGTTCGAGCCCATGAAAATCAACCGACAGACAGTGGAAAATGTCTGAAACAGAAGGTCCCTTCCCATTCGTGCAAAAAAAAAAAAAAAAACAATACGTACAAAACATTTGCGGTTGTGAGAAGCAAAACCCAGACCCGAGTAAAGGGAGAGTCGACACAGTAGTCTTTAGATACTCAAGTCATATTATATTTCTAGTCAAGATCCTCAAAATTCCAGTGCGCGTTATACCAAAAGCTGTTTCCAGATAGAAAATGATTGATAATTTCGCCCGCAAATGAGTGGTAAATTAAGTATTGCATTCAGAGCAGATAGCTGTAGAAAGCCCGTTGGACAAAACACGCATGTGCTAAAGCCTTTAAACTCTTTTCGGTGTTGAGGTCCATGTCTTGCTAAAAGCACCCTTAAGCTAGGGCCACGCACTGAGCGAATGAGTGGCCTTTTATTGAGCGACGTCGCTCGAGCGATTAGTAGTAAAAATGTCGTTGTCGACAGCTGAAACCAAAATTTATTTATTTGCTCAATTTTCACTTTATCGCTGAGGGATGAACTACAAAATTAGAACAAAATTGAATTTAGGGCGACGTCGCTCTGTCGCTCAGAAAAACCGCTCATCGCTTAGTAACTACGTGGCCACAGCCCTACGATTCCATATGTTTTAATTTTTTTCCGTCGCTCAGTGCGTGGCCCTAGCCTTACTCTGCCAGAAATCGTTTAATTCCCGAGCTGCTTTCGACTCACCGAAAATAGTTTCCTTTCTCAATAACTTCTTGATTAAAAGATGGAATTGTGATAAAGGTAGAATAAGTTTTAAAAATACTATCTTAAAGCCCACCATCTGCCATCTCACTCAGTATCGTCTACGCTTTATACCGGACAGTTTGCAGAAAAATATCAACAGATAATACTGATACTTCGTTCGTATGAGCCTGTGCGTAGGTGTTGGTACTATTGAGAATTTGGGGCCTATCAACACGCATTATAGCAGCAAACCACCCTGCGGACAACACTTATTTACCCCTGCAATCGCATACTGACCACAGTTGACATCCCCTTTATTCATTCATCCCCTTCATCCCCTTTGTTTGGGGTTCCTTGGCGGCTACGAAAATGCACTGCCATCGTCCGGAGTTATACGTCCCATAGAAGAATTGGCAAAACCATTGATCTAGAGGTTTACAACTTCTTCCTTCGGATTAGCATGTTTGATCTCAGATGTTTTCCCAAACAACTACATATATTGGCTGCCATTCCTTAGAGAAAAGTGGCTTTTTGCTGTAAGCTTCAAAATCTTTCTGTTCAGGTAGTTAGTATCAAAACAGTTTATAAGTTTAGTTTCAGACCCTACCTGTATGCAATTTCAACGATTTCTGCTAATAATTTTCAATAACTTTCAGATCAAAACCACTTCACCGTTAAAATTTCGTGTTCGCCCCAGTTCGGGTGCTTTACTTCACGGTAATTCGGCCTTTATCAACGTCATTCTCCAACCGGGCAAACAAGTTTCTGCAGTAAGCAAAGATAAGTTTTTGGTCATGTGCACTGCCCTTCCGGAAGAAATCGATGTCAGCAGTACTCAATTAATTGCAGAATTCTGGAAGGCCTTACCACCAAACAGTCCAAATGTACAACAGTATCGCTTACAGTGTGTTTGCTCCCAAAATGAACAAGGTGACCAAATGCTTAATGGTCATGTGCAAGCATCCAGTTCTAGTGACTTAAGAATCAGACAAATTGATACAGAAGTAAGTCCAATCTCAAATATAATCAAATTTATATTCAAAATTATTTTCTTTGATATTTTCAGGTATCACATTTGACAATGAGCTTATCACGAGTCGAAAAACAGATGAAGCTGAGCGTGAATCTTCATTGGCTTTCGTTACTGGTATTCATCATGGTTTCAATCGCTCTTACGTACATAATTAAACTGGAAATTCAGGAACAGAATCAAGGCTCCTGCACAAGATTCCAATGAACTTACAAACCAACACAACACAATTTATTTTTTCTTTAATTTTTAAGCGTTTGCTCTGTTAGATTTCTAATAACTGTTGTATTGATCGGAAAGGATCCGCAATTTATTTCTTTTCATTTTTGTATACATACCTTTCTGTTCCACACTATAAAAAAAGTGTTTGTTACTTTTTTTTTTTTTTGGAAATTCCGCGAAAAGGTTTAAGCCATTGAGAAAAATTTTTTTTCTTTTTTTTTTTTCATGCATGATAATTATTAATCAATGAAATTATGTTTGACTGCTGGAGGCAGTCGCACAGAGTAAAGTGTAGAACACGAAATTTTTCACACGGATTCTCGTTGTCGTTTACAAACACTGTTTCTCAGTTTGTTTTTCTTCAAATAAGTCGTATCGACGAAGATAATGACTAACTACAACGGGAATCGCGGCGATTGTTAACACAATAAAAAATATGTAACTTTATATATACATGAGTCAATAACACAATCTTTTAGGACATGTAGCCCTCCCTAATTATGATTGTAATAGTAATCGTACTAATTGTATGAAATAAAACAGATATTTCTATAAAAAAAAAAAACAAGGACTTTTGTATCAGAAACAGAGTTCCTGGTAAGGACAGTCTAACCTTAAGGATCTACTGGAAGCAAAAAGAGAGCATAGCTTTCTTCATGAACAATCAATGAGCTCTTTAAGGTGGCCTAGGGGTTCTATTGTGTTTCTGAAACACACTTATCGGGATTATCAGTGGCTTCCAACCCGGTTGATCATCCATAGGCCAGATTTTCGCACTGCTAATTCCAGGAGAAGACCAACAAACTTAAAATGATGCGATAGCTAATTTCGAAGGTGAATGGAGGAGTCGATGTGGATATATATACATATGTACATAGTCCAAAACGTCAAGATACATCAACAACATTGACTTGAACACATCGTGCGAATGTAAACAATGCTAAAGCTAAAAGGATCCGAGCCTCAGTTTCGAAATGAGAAGAAAGACCTAACCTCCATCACAAAGACCAAATGATCTTGCACACCAGAAGGCAACTAGCAACTATTGAGTAAATAATTCAACAGATCTCACATTTCCATAATGTTAAGCTGGGTACCGACTACGCACGGCATCCGCGCGCACCATGTTCGACTACGGCAAATTAATCATATGCCGCGCGAGCCAATTTTAGCAGGAGACGAGCGTGCGCTCGTCGATCCAGTCGACACAAACAGTGTTCGCCGAACAATATTGAAATATCTGTTGGCTCTTTGCCGCGCATTCGAACACTACAAACACTGAAATAACGTCCCTACTGCGCGCGAGCAAAGCATTGGAAAAACCTTGGCGCGCACTAAAAATCCACAGCTATTGGATCGATGCGCGGCATGTTCAAGCGCTCCAATGTTCGGGTTGCCGCGCGCTCCAATTAGGTATCCATTATGCGCGGTTGCTGCGCGCATCAATGTTCGAGTGTTTGCCGCGCGTAGTCGATACCCAGCTTTAAGCTAGGAATTTGTGCATCAAATTAGTGATAGAATCACTTGCTTAGAACAAGGACCTCACTTTTCCTGTACACTCTTTGGCTTCGGTTTCCCTACCAAACTCGTTCTTAAGGGAATGGACTGTGTGAAAAGTGGATGATGTCGCTCTAGATGGCTTCAAAAGAAAAGTTCTTCGGGATTAGATGCGATCAAGTACAACAACGATGTGGTCAAACCAGCGACTATGTAAGATGGTTGAGAAATGTGAACCAGATGCACATCAGCGCAGACTACAACTCAAACGATGGTCCCAAGTGTAAAAGGATTTCAGTAGGTATGTGATTGATTTTAGCCTAGATTCATCCCGAACTGTAGCGTCACCTAAATAGGTTGGGACGAATCGAGGTCGTTGGGACCGATCTGGAGCAACTGCTTTCGACTTACTGTGCCCCAAAGTCAGTTAAAAGAATAAAAGGCCTTGAGTAAGTAAATAGAACTATAAGGGGATCTCCCTATTAAACTGGTCATGACGTCGTATTTTCAGGAAAGATATACGAGCTGCGATTTTCATTTGAAAAACATCTTAACGTTAATCAAATTTGTACTGTTAAAGACTCTCAACGATTTAAATGGGAAAATTTTAACAATAAGCACCTAACAGTTAATTTAGAATTAATTCTATAACGAACATACCCACATATCGTATCGCATCGTAACGTATTAAATTGAAGGTTACGACTGTCATGTGAAAAATAGAAAAATTTTCACAAACCAACTGTCACACAACTTGTTAACGTTCACTGAAATGTGCAAATTTTCTGTTATTCTGCGTAAAAGCAAGATAGGAGGTCGAACTTCTGTTTTTTATATTTAACAATATAAAAGGTGCATAAATCCCGACTTGGTACAATAAGTGTATATCACCCCTAGCACGTACAAGGCATCCAAAACACTATATTCCTTCCACAATCGCATTCACCAAATTTGGGTAAGTACGCTACAGTGCTGTGTTGAGGTCATTCCACCAAAAATCCGCCTTTACAGTGTTTATTTTGTAGATCCGTTAAAAATGAATTAATTTATTAAAAAACAGTAATGTGGCAGGTGCTAATTTTGCAATAAACATGATAATTTTGAATTTGCACCACAGAGCTTCGGGCTCTGGCCTTTTTTCGTTTTCATTACCTAACTGAGTGAGAGAGTATTTCTTTTCTGTTTTTGTTTTTGGCAACGGCAATTAGGACATCGATGACGAAATCATACACGCGTATTTTAATATAAAACGCAAATTCAGACAATTCGCTAAAAAAAAACTGACCACTTTTGACATTTGACACATATTATGGTCCCATATCGCAGCTGGTTGTGGTACAATAAATTGTGTACCCAGTAGGTGCGTCTAATTTCGAACGGTTACTTAATTTGAACTTAGCACCTCAGCAAGTATCATAACGGGAGGTTTACCACCTTACGATATCTTGGCAGTTCAGGATATGAATGTTATCAATCGTTGACGATAAGAACACGAAAAATGAATTCCTAATCTGGAACACATAATTTAGATAGCCAATCAATTCGTTCGAAGAACACATGCGATTGAACCCTGGACATCAACGTCGTTTCAATTCGTTTATAGGTTTATTTCTGTTTTCGCGATAACCACTTGCCGCCAGCTGACGGTATAACCCAACGAATGCCCAGGGTTCAAACTGGTGACCATATCAGCTTTTCCTCAGTCGTTAACATGTTCTAGTGGCGATAGTGCTGGCAAACTATTTCTTTAATAAATCTCTCGATTAGAGGTAGGTATGCTTTGAAGTTATAAATTCTTTTTTTTTGTGTTCTATTTACACTTTGTGATAATTTTACAAGACACGCAAAGCAGAGATCTTCCAATACAGCGGCTGATAGTGAAGTTGATTGTTTGATTTTATGTAATTGAAACAATTTATTTTAATTCGTTGAACTTGAAAGTGCGTTGTTGCAGTTTTCAAATTCGAACTCATGTACTAAGCATACAGACATTAAAAATACATTTTAGTGCTTCAGTTTGCGGACAGGTGGCAAAGTTCAGAATGATTTACTTATCATTTGCCAGCGGTTGGTCGGCTACATTTGCAATTACTCATGAATTAAGTTAAAATACTTTTGTTGTGTTGTACTTTGTACTTTACGGTGTTTAACTTCTTTGTTGTGATAAGTGGGAAGGAGGAATACAATAGTGTAATTGGAAAAGATTGAATGATCGTGAGGTTTGTCTATGAGTGAGGTTAGTACGTGACGATAAAAGAATTAGGAAAGCGCTTACAAAAAATTGCAATACAGTAAAACTCTCGCGAAATATCCTACGAACACAGGTATTTATTGGAAACATTCTTTAAAAGTGTTTAAAGTAAATCGATCATAATTTGTATCGCTTTAGTCCTTTTGAAGGAGTTGACGGATTACTCAAGATATTGAACAAAGCTCTGGAAGTTGTCGTACTCAAAGATGTATGGATTTTGTTCCAAAAGCCGCTCAGTTAAATTATTTACTTATTTATGCGGCATTTCAGTTCGGAGTGAACTAAGGCTTCTCCAGTTAGTCCGGTCCTTAGCTAACTGCTTCCAGTTAAACACACGTGAGATTAAGGCATTTTTCTTCTTGTTTGCACAACCTTCGGAGAGCTGTTCTATTACGTAGTCTCTCCTCTGAGGTTGTGAATCTGAGGCTTCGTTTTACATGATCAATGTCCAGTTTTTTTTGACAAGATTGTTGTCGCTGTATAGCTCGTATAAGACCCTCCTTCTCTAAACGGCACCCGCCTGTGCTTTACAAACAAAGCCAAGTTTCTGGGTCTCATTCTGGACAGTAAATTAGACTGGAAAGCCAACACTATTGAACGCGTTAAAAAAGCCACCGTAGCGCTCTACTGCTGCAAAAAAGCGATTGGTAAGAAGTGGGAATTGCAACCTCATACCACGCACTGGCTTTACGTGTCCGTTGTCAGACCTATACTCATGTATGGTGTGATCGTCTGGTGGACGGCCCTAGATAGAGCCTTACACCGCAATCTTTTGGGGAAAGTGCAAAGATCAGCATGCATTTGCATTAGCGGAGCACTAAGAACCACCCCATCCGCGGCACTTGATGTGCTCCTACATCTACTACCTCTAGATATTTTTGGCGAACAGACAGCTGCTTGTGCAGCTCTCAATGATCAAATAACCATAATGGCCATTCCTCAATCTTAGATCCCCTATCTTTCATTCCGAAAAACACCGACTATATACCGTCCAAGTTGAATTTTAACCCCAACTTCCGGACTTCCATTCCTTCCCGCGAGGAGTGGGAGAGCGGCGACGCCAGAGGCGACTATTCCGTTAATCTCTACTCCGATATGCTTAACCTGAGCATCTCCTTCTGTCTCCCGGACCATTGTAGCGTTTTTCAGGCGGAAATCATGGCGATCAACGAAGCCTTATCCTGGCTTAAGCAAAATGTGATATCCTTCAGGGACATTACAATTTTTACCGACAGCCAGGCTGCTATTAAATCCTTGGAATCGGTAACATGCACATCAAAGGCTACTTCAGACTGTCGCTCATCCCTCATGGAGATGGCAGAACATTTTAACATTCATCTATGTTGGGTACCCGATCATAGGGACATTCCAGGGAACTGTAAGGCCGATGAACTCGCCAAACGTGGTACTACTCTAGACATCTTTCCGGAACGAAGGAATCTGGGTATTCCACTCGTTACATGTAAACTTCTATTAGAGCACGACGCGATCAGCAAGACTTACAAAAGATGGAGCAACGGCACCACGTGCCGCACCTCCAGGGAGATTTGGCCCACGCTAAATCTCACCCGATCTAATAGTTTGATCTTGCTTAATAGGTCGCTCATTAGCACCGTCATTGGTGTTTTCACTGGCCATTGTCCCATTGGCCTTCATGCCAAAAGGGTAGGCCTCTTTCCGAATGACTTTTGTAGGAGCTGTAGAGACGAGGAGGAGGAGGAAACGATCCTCCCTTTTTTCTGCACTTGTCCTGCCCTATCCGAAAGAAGAAAGCTGGGAGCCTATCATTTCGACAACTTGGGCGAACTATCAAATACTGACGTCAAATGTCTCCTCAGCTTCATCAAGAGCTCCAAATGGTTCCAATGAAGTGGCGCGGTTTAGGGTATTGATCCATGTGGTACCACAAAGGGCCTTCTTGGCCTACGTGTGTCTGTGCTTCGCACTGCCACCCCACCTACCATCCTACCTACCTATAGCTCGTATAGATCGTTACTATATCTCCTCCTACAAAGCTCGTCAATCCCAACTGGAGAATGACCGGACTATACGTGGCTCTGTAAAGCTTGTCTCTACAACTGCTGTCATTGGCGGCCTTAAAATTGATAAAGTTAAACCACTACGAAGTAAATTACAACTACATTTACGTTATCGTTGATAGGATCTGAAACCGCAACCAAAATACATATATGTATCTGACAGGAACATCGGTAAGTCTGAAGGATACACTGACACAATTCAGGCAAAATGACATTTTCGCACTCTTTCGGTTTGTGCAAATGTCTGCTCAAATTGATTTTGCCAGCCACTAGCATGCATGCCTGTATGTTCCTCAAAAAGTTTTCAGGGATTACACGAAAAAGAAGACACTCTTTTCATTCATTTTCAACGACACGCTTATCCAGGATCGCGGGATTAGGGTGCTAAAGTTGACACTCAACATCTCCCGATCTTCCGCCATCGACTCTAAATCATCAGGGGCTATACCCATAGGGGTAGATTTCGGACTTGGTCTAACCATCTCATCCTAGGCCTACCCAGGGAGCATCTACCTTATGACACGGATTGGATGAAACCATGGCTGCAAAAGGGAACCAGTGGAGAGGATTATAGAAACTTGTAAGCATGGATTTACAAATCGTCCGTCTTCTGGCTATGAACAAAAAAGATACTCGCATTCTTGTAGGAGTACTGACGGGACATTGTGCCATAGGTATCATGGCCAGGAGACTCGGCATCGACTCCCCAGACTACTGCAGGAGCTGTCAGGATGCGGAAGAGACAGAAACCATCAAGCACTTACTCTGCGAGTGTCCCAACCTCCAAAACCGCCGACTCCGACACATGGGAAACAGGCTGTTTGGAGAACTGAGTGACCTAACAGAAGTACCGATAACGAGCATACTCCACTTCATTAAGAGTACAGGGTGGTTTGACAGACTACCCACCTAGTACACAAGGTTGGAACATGGCTCACAACACAAAGGGGAACACAATGGACCAGTAGGCCCCCGTGAACGCTCAGTCATTGGACTGGGCACTTCCCCCATAACCTAACCTAACCTAACCTAAGCATGGATTAGGACACATATGCTGTGTTATTAAATTGTCTTACACCGCTAATTTGCTAATTGCATGTGCATCCCTCAATTACTCCTATGGAACGCCTTTATTTGACATTGACACTTTTTATTCGTATGCAGACGTATTGTCCGCTGTGTCTTCGCAGTCTGTCGGTAAAATTGTTATGGAAACTTCAACATTTCTAATCGCTGCCACTATACAACTAACGAAAACAAAAGAATTTGCGCATTCGTAGCCATCCACCGAGATGCAGGCATGTGGAACGCTCACGCATGCCAGGCAAATTCAAAAATTTTTAAATTCCCGGAGGCATTGAAATTCACTGGTTCTTTTGCATGCGCATGCAGAAGTTTGCTCATTCTTGCATGCTTGTAGATGCAATCTCTTCTTTAAGCCTACTTTCCAATGTAAAACAAAGGTTCCTTTCTTAAGTTGTTCAATGCAAATGGGATACAACTCGCTCACTACAATTCGCAACAATTTAAAACTAATGTGCATTGGTATCATTTAAAAATTTTCATTATTTCACATAACCGTGCTAATTATATAATGAACCTACATTGATTACACCTTTCGTAAGCAAGAGTGCATGCAGTCATGTCACTGATATAATCGCTGTAATGATAAATGCTTCAAACCTTACACTGTGTATACTAGTTTGATCTTTATCAGATCGGAACTGTTTCGGAGAACAGCAATTCAAAATAATTACATATATACATATGTATGTATGTGGTTAATAGTTTTAACTTAACGGACGTTATTACATAATTAACATGTGACCTCGAAGATTTTTAGTGTGTTTCACACGCCTATAAAACTCTCGCCTTAGTAGCAATCAAAAAAGATTGTGACCCATCAAAGCGATAATAACACAAATCGTAACTCGTAAAACGCATACAACATAACCTTTCCACTTTCCCACGAACTATTGAACTTAGAAACTTATTCCGATGGCGCTGCTACATTAAGAAAAACATTACGACAGTTAGCGGACACACTGGTAGAGCACAGTATTATCAACTGAATTTACCAGTGACTAAGCTAATTTTCCAAAGAGTAAGGAAATTTCCAATATTGACAATGTTGCTCATATCTCATATGTGCCAATTATTCATCGCTGTCCACTAAGGGTTTCTGCACACGGAGTGTCTCGTCAAAGACGCGTATTAGACTCGACGCACGGGACGTATACGCTTGTGTGCTACACTTCTGTGAACTGCGCGTACTCGCCAGAGCAGATAAGCTGCAAATTACCGGGCGTACAGCGGAGTCAATCGCTTGTAATACAGTTTATCGGGAAGTTAAGTGATTTTTACTGAAAATTTTCTTAAAATGTTGGATACAACAACAAAACAACTAAATAAAATGCATACGCATACGATAATCGATTCATTTGTGGATTTTAAGGCATTGAAGACTCGTCGCTACAGGACGAATCTATGACGAAACCATCCATGTACAGAAGGGCTAATCATTTCACATCGGTTCACAAATTTGAAAAATTATGAATTAATTTATTGATTTAAGCCTGTGTTCGAACAAAAGTATAATCAATTTACATAGTAAACTCTACTTGCTTCTGATGGCGCAACACTCCGGGTCTATGCAGACCCTAGGAATTTTTCTTTTGAAATAACTTAGGGCTACTTCATCCACTCTTGACAGAGTTGATGCCTCTGCTGTCTTGTACACACATAGGTTAGGTTAGGTTAGGTAACGCTACACTCAGGTCAGTTCAGACCCATTGTGATACTTGGGGAAGAGATTGTCCCCTACCCGTAGGAACGCTACCCAATAGTTACAGCTGCATACACACATAGTCACTTCAGTTGGTCGGGAGAGGGCTTAATATCTTAATTCCTTTTTTTAACTTAAAGAAACAGTGATTAGCAAGAATTCTTTGATACTAATTGTATCTAAGTAGACTGAAACAAGTAAAAACCGTATCAAGTGCGCTTCTTTATTTTCAAATTTAAAAGGAATATTTCGCAGCACCAGCGATTTTGATCAGAAAAAAATGTCTAAAACTTTAAAAAGTAGTATCTAGGTGGGTAGGTCGAGTGGCTGACACACGTAGTGATACGTTGTGATACCACTTGGATCTATACTCTGGAAAACACCGCTCACTTTATTGAAACTAATTGGAGCTCTTGATGTCAGTATGTTTCCCCAAGTTTTTGAAGTGATAGGCTCCTAAGTAAAGCTTCCTTCGTTGGGATAGGGCAGGACATTTGCAGAGGCAATAGAGGATCGTTTCTTCATCTTCTTCGTCACTGCAGCTCCTGCAGAAGTCATTTGAGAAGACGCCCATCCTTTTGGCATAAAGGTTAATGGGACAATGTCCGCTAAGAACATCAATGACGGTGCTAATGAGCGGCCTTTTGAGCAAGATTTAGTATACGGCACGTGGTACCATTCCTCCATCTTTGTCTTGTCTTGCTGATCGCGTCGTACTCTAAGTTCACGTGTAGCGAGTGGAATACTCGGACTACTCCGTTCTAGCAGGATGTTTAAAGTAGTACCACGTTTGGCGAGTTCATCGGCCTTACAGTTCCTTGGAATGTCCCTATGACACCGGATGCCCAACGTAGGTGAATGTTAAAATGTTCTCCCATCCCTATGAGAGATGGGCGACAATCTGAAGCAACTTTTGATGAAGTAGTATCGAATAGTAGCCAATTTCACTATATTCTTGTTTAAAAGTTCGCTTAAGTTTATGTAGCAGCTTGCTAATGCTAAGTCTTTACAATGCCCATTGTAATTAAGGACATATGTTAGATGTTAGAAGTTGGGATGTGTGTGTGCACCGCGACCTATTTAGATCTATTGTGCTCCCCCATGCTCATATTGGCCGATACGTCTCGACCTAGAAAACCTCTTCCAATCCAAAAACTCTGAGAAATCGGACTATCTGGATTGGGTCCAACGAAGGGAGATCCATTTCAAGGAAAGTGTACGCTCCCAGGCGTACTCTTCTTTTGTGGATCAATGCTCCACAGTTAATGGACTGGTGTGCCGGAGTCTCCTCGGCATCGCTGCAGAATCTGCAGCTTCCGTTTGTTTCTATTCCTATTTTCCGGAGATGCTCCCTGAGTCTGCAATGGCCCGTTAGGAAGCCCATTAGAATGCGAAGCTGGTTTTTGCTGGTACCTAGGCAGGCCTTGCTCCTCTTTCGGTCGTAGTTCCCGAGGAGTTCCTTCGCCTGCCTTAGTCCTGGAAGTGTTTCCCATAGCATCCTTCTTTTGCACTCTTCTTCTTGAATCCGGTGGGATCCCAACCCGCGGAATGGTTCGGGTCCAACAAATGGTGTTTCTGACCCTTTCCTTGCCAGTTCATCGGCTGCCTCATTTCCCTCTATTCCTACATGACCTGACACCCAGTAGAGGGTGACTTTATTGTTCCGGCCAAGTCGGTTTATCTTTTCTAGACACTCGTAGACCAGTTTGGATCTGAATTCATAAGAACTCAGCGCCTTGATGGTCGCCTGCTGGGCAATGTTCCCATTTGCTCCGAGAACTTAGTTAGGGGCTCATATACTCCCGCCCCGGTGCCCGTGTGTGTTTTGGAGCCGTCGATGTACCATTTGATGGCGTTGTGCTCAAATTGATACACCCCGTCGTGGTAGTGGGACTGTTTTGGAGAGGGATTCTCGCTCTTTACTTGCGATGCTTTTGCCCCTCCCCACTACTTCTTTGACAATTCTTAGGATTGTTTCCTTTGCGACCCTTTCCAGCACAATGTGAAGGGGGGTGAGCCCCAGAATCACCTCTATTGAAGCGGTGGGACAGCTTCTCATTGCTCCTGTGATGCAGATGCATGCCAATCTCTGCAGTTTTTCCAGGGCTCTCTTTGCTGTGCTTAGCTTGGTTCGTCCTGCCCAAGCTACTGCCCCGTATGTTATGACGGGTCTGACCCTCATGATGTACATCCACCTCAGCATAGCTGGTTTACATCCCTAGGATTTTCCTGAGATACGCCTGCATATCATGAGTGCTCGGGTGGCTTTGCACACTACCGACTCCATGTGGGCCTTTCATAGAAGATTACATTAAAGACATTATATATTAATAAATTATAATAACAACGGTATAGATGTTGAAAACTCCTAAAGCACTGTGCATACTGACCGGTAATCGATAAAGATTTCTGAATCCAACAAAGCGATACTATCGCCAAACACATACATATGTATGTGTAGCGTGTCCTTGAAAAGTTTTCTGTTCTACATGCTATCGTTTTGTAATTAATGTCCCCTTTCCCATAGATATTTCGAATGCGGAAGGAAAATCAATCAGCGTTAAATTTTTTCCGATGGGAAAATGGGAACCCCGTTGTTGAAAACTTCGATAAGTGTCACTTAAAACTAAAACGACGGCAAAGTTATAGTAAAAAACATTATCACACGCTAATTGCTGGTTTATTGCCTATAATTGCCGACAGTGTGAATATCAATTTTCTTTCGTAAGAATAATGATTTATGTTTATGCGCTTTTTACAAAGTGTACCTACAAGTTGCAACAACTGTTAAATAATTGAGGCAATTGATTTTCTCCTTTCAAGCTTTAAAGAATATCAAATCAGCTCTAATTTTTGACCCACTAAATTGCTATTCGAGGAGATTTGACTTTTCATTTTTATTCTATTTGAACTTTCATAAAATAGTTAGTAAATGTTGTTGTCACTATAGACCGTCTTGCTTTGACTTCAATAGATCAACTCTTGGAGCACTAGCAATCGCTTATGTGATCTAAGCTTCCGCTTCTTGGTTTGTACATCGTTGTCCATTCGGCCAATCTGTCTTAGTTTATCGCCAGGTGGTAGCCTTTTTTTAGATTACATCGACCCCTTGGAAGAACATCGACTTGGTGGCTGAGAAAAGGGAAAATCTCTTTTTCGGGCAATTTTCAGTATTGATGAGGAAGAAGTAACGCTGGTAGCTTTGACGTAGCAAATAGCATGCTTGTTATAAAAAAATAAAAAGTTCGGTGCTCTTCCAGAGCAGTGGGATATTAAGAGGCCTCTACCCAAAAAACGAACAAAAACGGAAAATTGTTGAAACGCCGTGCAAGTTTTTGAAGCTCTCACTGATCCTATTGAAATGATTTTTAAAGCATTTTGAAGAATGAAGCCTTTTCTACAAAATGATCGAACAGATTTTTGAAAATGTTTTTCGTTTACGATTTATTTAAAAAAATAAAAGCCATGTTTTGAGATTTTTGGTAAAATTGCAATACGGCGTGCAACTTTTGAATAATGAAACGTTTAACGAATTTTATGATATTAGATTTAATCGATAGGTAATGAACAGATCTCCAATGTGGTCGAGGCGAATTTTGAAATTCCATCCAGTTTTTGAAACAGTTAGTTTTGAAAATCAAAGAAATATGTGAAATTGAACTATGAATTTCGTATGTAAATTGAATTTTTTTTAAATATAATTTGTTATCAGGCGATGAATTGTTATTTTGTTAACCGACTCGAAGACAAAAATAAATGCTTTTCACAGTTTTTGTTGGAAAATATTGCATTTTCCGTGAACGCTTTTTATCGTCAATTTCGAAATTTCAACGTTTTATAGCGTATACATTCACTTTTTAGTTCGCTCTTGGAGCACTATGATGATGAGCGCCATTATGACAACGGAGAAGTTTTATTTTCAATTTCGAAAAATATTTTATTTGTGTTAGGTTGATTTGAGTGTTGTACATTGTACTATACTAATGAAGGATAAAGAATGTATGTATGCATGCAAAAGTTAGTTTTGTTGTTTTCTTTGCGTTTAGAAATATTTATGTACGTAATATTCCGTGTCGTTATTTTTTGAAAGAAAATCTTTTTTGATTTCTAAAGTTTTGAAGGACATCTTATGCAGATGGGCGAGCACTTTTCGGAGCTGCTCAATCCCAAACAGAGCACTTAGGATGGTTGACCCATGGTCTTGAGTAGGGCGGAGAATAGTTCCACCGTAGAGGAGGTGACTTTGGCGATTAAAGCGCTGAAAGTCGGCAAATCTGCGAGTGTGGATGAAATCCGGCCAGAAATGGTCAAGGCTTTGGGTAAAGAGGGAGTGGAATGGCTCTCTCGTGTCATTACAGTGGCATGGGAATGCGGTAAAACGCCTAGCGATTGGCAAACTAGGGTGATTGTTCCTCTTTTTAAGAAAGGGGATAAGAGGCATTACTCCAATTATAGGGGTATAAGGTGTTGGCAGCGTGTTCCAGAGTTGTGGTGGAGTCCAGGTTGGGCGACGAGCAGTGCGGCTTTCGTCAAGGTATTGTAGAAGCACAACCGACCAGCTGTTCACTCTCAGAATGGTACTTGAGAAGGCCTATCTACTGTTTTGTCGATTTGGAGAAAGCATATGATCGGATCTCTCGAGGTAAACTCTGGAGTGTATTGCAGGAGTATGGGATTGACGGTTTTCTTCTGAAGGTCATTCAATATTTATACACAAACTGTAAGAGCCTTGTTCGGATGAACGGCGTTAAGTCGACACCTTTCACTGCGATCGTTGGCCTTCGCAAGGGGTGCTTTTTGCCACCTCTGCTTTGCATTGTATATGTGAATTGGATGTTACAGCGCAACCGTTGCGAGGAAAGGTTCGAATTGGGAGACTTAAGGATAAGTCATCTGCTTTTCGCTGATGACTTGGTCAATGTTACGTCCACTCAGACCGAACTTCAGTGCGCAAGAGATAGATTGGTCGCCGTCTGTGTTGAAGCTGGGATGAAGGTAAACGTGAACAAATCAGAGGTTATGGTAATTTCCCGAACGCCGCCGGTTCAATGCACTCTGCATGTTAGTGGAGTCCCATTGAAGCAAATGGAGAAGTTTTAGTATCTCAGGGTCTTATTCGCGAGTAATGAAAGGAGCAATACTGCGTTATACTGAAGGATTAGTCAGGCTGGAGCAGTTTTGAGACAGCTTGGTCATTCTGTTATGAGGACGGCTGAACTTGGCATCGGAGCTAAGTTATCCGTCTTCAATTCAGTGTTTGTTCCGACCCTCACATATGGTCACGAGGTTTGAGTAATGACCGAAAGAATAAGATCGCGGATACAAGCTCCCGAAATAAGATTTCTTCGTTTTATTGCTGGGGTAACTCGTCGAGATCGAGTTAGGAACACCAAAATAAGCGAGGCACTCAATGTCGAATACCTACTTCTTCGAGCGTAAAGATCCATACTTCGATGGTTTGGACACTTTCAACGCATCTCCCCAACTCGACTTCCGAGACCTGCCATGGAATCTATGCCATCAGGTAGGCGTGCTCTGTATGAGATGGCTGGACCAAATACGTATTTGCATCCACATGCATGTTTTTAGTATACATATATGTACATACACGTACATATTTCCTAAAAAAAAATATGAAAAAATGCCCTCAAACTGATGAAATCAAACAAAATTAATAATACGGACAACATTAGAAAATTCCGAAATTATGAAAAAAAGAGTTACTATACACAAATATTTGTTGTTCGATGACAAAGCAAGGCAAACGTCGTCGTATCGCCCTTGCCGTTTGTTTTTGTGTAAATAAACTAAAAATTTTCGAAAATCTCTATCCCGTATTTTTATCATTTATCTTATACAATTACATTTTCTGTTTGGTTTCTTTTTACGCTAAGTTCGAATCTGAGTTCGACATTTTGGGTAGAGGCCTCTTAAGAAAAACGATTAAAATTTTATCGTCTGATACTCTAAAGTCTACACATCTCTGCCATGGGTATTGACAGCATTAAAAGAAAATCAATTAACCATTAATTGTATGCTAATTGACACTCTGACAGCGAACTAACTGTACAAATTATAATTGCAGCTTGTTGTCATAATAGTCAGCGTTAGTTTGTAATGTTAATTTTTTTAGTTAGCCAACTAATGATCCTTCTGTGAGTCTAATTGAGGTTGCAAATCAAGTGCAGTTATTAAATAGTTTGGTTGCCATTGCTGTTTACAGTATTTTCATTCCAAGGTCCAGATATCATCGTCATTATCGGTCGACTCTACACTGCCAATGTTATGCCTTTGCCGTAGAGCTGACTTCAACTTCAGCACTTGATCGATTCTCTTTATTTTAAGAAATATATATTCCTCGACATCTGAAGTTGAAACCGGAACCTTCTGCGTGGCTATCGATGATGCTATCCACTTACTTAAGGTGGCGCTACAGACCGGGGTGGTCCTGGGTCTCAACCAACAAGCGTCGCCAGCGATCTCGATCTTTTGCCAGCTGTCTCCAGTTTCGCACGATAAGTTGGTTGAGGTCCCCTTCCACTTGCGTGCGCCACCTGAGTCGCGGTCTTCGTCTACTACGCAGACCCTCGGGTGTGGATTCGAAGATTTTCCGAGCTGGAGCATTGGTGTCCATCCGCTCTACATGACCCAGCCACCTCAGTCGTTGGACCTTCACTTTTCTGGCTAAGTCGATGCCGCCGTACAGCCCGTACAGTTCGTCGTTGTATCTCCTCCTCCACTCCCCGTCTATGCAGACGGGACCAAAAATCACCCGAAGAATTTTCCTCTCGAAACAGCCAAGAGCAACCTCATCCGATTTAGACAGAGTCCATACCTCTGCGCCGTAGAGCAGGACTGGGACAATTAAGGGTCACCTTAGTTGTTCTAGACAGGGCTTTGCTACTCAATTGCCTTCTTAGCCCAAAGAAACAGCGGTTGGCAAGAGTTATTCTTCGTTTAATCTCAGCGCCGATGTCATTGTCTGAATTTATAGCGGAGCCTGGGTAGACAAAGTCCTTAACTACCTCAAAGTTATAGCTGTCTATAGTGACGTTCTGTCCGAGACGTCGGTGTTGGGAGTCCTTTCTTGTTGACAGCATTTACTTCGTCTTGCCCTCATTGACCGCTAAACCCATCTTCGCCGCCTCCGTCTCGATACTCACAAACGCACCAGTGATGCACCTTTCGATTATGTCAATGTCATCGGCGTATCCGAGTAATTGGACGGACTTTTGAAAGATTGTGCCTCTGGTGTTGGCGCGTGAGTTTTGCACAACTCTTTCAAGAACGATGTTGAAGAAGTCGCATGACAGCGCGTCGCCCTGCCTAAATCCTTTATTGACATCAAAGGTCTCGGTGAGGTCTTGACCGACCTTGATGGAGCAGCGTGCATTTTCCATCGTCATCATGCACAGACGGACGAGTTTGGCAGGGATGCCAAAACTAGACATGACCTTAAAATACGCGGCCTTAAAATCGATGAAGAGGTGGTGGGTATCGACTTGAAGTTACTGGGTTTTTTCCAAGATCTGCCGCAGTGTGAATATTTGGTCGATGGTGGACTTTCCTGGCCTGAAACCACACTGATATGGACCGATCAGGTTGTTGACAAATGGATTCAGGCGTTCACACAACATGGTAAGCGTTGTTAAGAAGACTGATGCCTCTGTAGTTGGCGCAGTTCAGAGGGTCTCCTTTCTTGAGGATCGGGCAAACAATGCTGAGGTTCCATTCATCGGGCATACTTTCCTCCGACTATATTTTACAGATGAGTTGGTGCATGCTCCTTACCAAGTCATCGCCTGCTGCTTTGAACAACTCGGCAGCTAGACCGTCAGCTCCAGCAGTTTTGTTGGACTTAAGCTTCGATATGACTTTCTTCATCTCATCCAAATCAGGTGGACGGAATTGTTCATGCCAGCCACTACATCATTAATAAAAAAAGTCTAAATTATCTTGACTTTCTTCGATTTTCAAATCGTCGAATGCAAAATGCTTTAGCATTCCTTAGCGTTCACCCCGAAGTTGAAAAAATAGACTTTTTGAATTATGGGCACAATAAACTGATTAAAGGAAAGCCGGTGGCAGAACTGATAAGGCGTTTTCCTGTTTATTAATCTTATCTAATCCAATTTGATCAAAACAAACTTTTTTTTTTTTTTTTTAATTTCAGAACACAAAATAAAATAAACACTTCAAGATGTCTTCATTAGAACAACTAAAAAAACTAAGACTGATCCACCTGTGTATAGCAATGACTTTCTTTACATCGGGGCTTATTATCAATTTCGTTCAACTTCTACTGCATTTATGTTTGAAGCCATTCAACAAACGTCTCTACAGATCGCTAATGTACTATCTCTGCTTCTCTCTATATTCTCGTAAGTTCTCGATCATAGATAGTTTAATCTTTGCACACTGATACATTTCGTGGTCCACAGAACTAGTCTTCGTTTCTGAATGGTGGTCCAATAGTAAAATAGAAGTCTGGATAGACGAGGAGGATGCCAAAAAATACGCTGGCAAGGAGCATGTGCTGCTTATTATGAATCACACGTATGAAATAGATTGGCTAGCAGGTTGGATGTACGCCGACAAGTGTGGCGTATTGGGCAACTGTAAAGCATACGCGAAAAAGGTCATCTCCTATGTACCAGTCATTGGTTGGGCATGGAAATTCGCTGAATTTGTTTTCCTTGAAAGATCGTACGATAAGGATAAGGAGATCATTGCCAGGCAGCTCAAGGAGATCGTCTCTTATCCAGATCCAGTGTGGCTGCTGCTGAATGCCGAAGGAACACGCTTCACACCAAAGAAACACGAAGCTTCTGTCAAGTTCGCACAGGATCGTGGCTTACCCGTCCTCAAGCACCATTTAATCCCGCGCACTAAAGGTTTTACTGCCAGTTTGCCAAACCTGCGCAATAAGTGCGTAATCTACGACATTAATGTTGCATTCAAGAAAGACGATGAGGTAAGTGAATTTTCAAATGGAGTTGTACTCGTAAGTAACATTATTTTCTTTTGCTAAGGTGGCGCCAACAATTTCAAATCTGCTCAATGGCGTTGGTGTGAAAGCATACATGTTTGTACGCCGCATCCCACTGGATAATATCCCAGAAGATGAAGAGAAAGCGGCCGAATGGTTGCAGGAAATGTTCCGCGAGAAGGATGCGATTCAAGATAGCTTCCATACGACTGGTAGTTTCTTCAAAACTTCCGGCTACAAAGAACCAAAGAGCGTTGTGATGCAACCTCGTTTATCAGTGCTTATCAACTTTGTCGTATGGGCGATCTTCTCTATTTCCACTATTTTGTATTACCTAGTTTCATCTGTGTGCACGCAAAGCTGGATCGGCCTGTCGATAGCCCTTGGCATTCTCCTCACCTGTAAGCATCACTTATATAATTATAATCATGACAATATTTATAATTTTATGATTTTCACTCCCGCAGTCTACATCCTAATGGTGAAAGCAATTGGTATGTCCAAGATTAGCAAAGGATCGTCTTACGGAGCCGAAGCGAAGAGGAAAACCAACTAATGTTACAAATTTTTGTTCAGAAACCTTACATATGGTATGTATATGGTATGCATAGATTTGAAATTTGTTATTTTGTAACTCTCTTGTTGAAAAATACTTTTCGATAAACAATCTTTGTTCAAAATATAATACAAAAGCTTTTTTTTTTATAAAAATATGAATTTAGTATAACCTAAAGATGATTATAATTATGTATATGTATCATAGACATTTTGATTAAACGTAACAAATTTCCTTAAACGTAATTATTGAACTATTGCCAATTGTATTGTGTTTTTTATTTTTCATTCCGGCAAATTGGCGACTAATGAATTAATGTATATTTGTAATAAAGAAAAACGGAAATGTATGAAAAGAAATGCATTTCTTTTGTAATCGAGTACCTTTAAAAAAATAATTAAATAAAGTAGTGTGTGTAGTATGATGTTTAATATAACGATCCTACTCTTTTGTTTTTCAGATGTTAAAAATAAAATGTTGAGTTTAGAAATGTATTATTTTATTTATTGCTGGCTACTGGTTGGTAACTTGTCTGGTGCTTGTTCTGATCAGTGTAAAAGGGATTGGTTTATTTGACAGTTTTAATCGAATACGTCTACTGTTCCACGGACAACCAAGTGGTTTTTGTAACGATCTTACCTTCCGTTCGTCGATTTGTAGCTGGCTGCTAATAAAGATATTACAAAAATTTATGTTTCCGGTCACCCAGGATATTGAAGGCGGATAAGCTCGCCACAGAATTAACGAAACACCCCTCATCGTCCCGTTATCGTTTTGTGGCCTACCTTATAAGCCACATATAAACAATACTATCTAGGTTAAAGGCGCTGCCATGTTCTGAAACAGATTTTATCATTTATCGTTATAATAACCCTGCTGTGCAAATGAATTTATGTTGAAATAAAATCTAATTTAATCCATAAACCATTATAAATAAATAAATGATCGCGCTACAGCTCGCGAACCGACAAGGTTTAGGCTGTACACACAGTGAAGCGATAAAGTTTGTATTCTTATGTACGTGCGCACAGTGAAGCGATAAGTATTCATGTAAAAAGTTTCATCGCATGCTTCTCGCACCGCATCACTGTGCGCGTGGCCTTATTACCTTATTGCCAATTCGGAACAACGGATCAAAAATCCTCTACATGGTAATTTACACTCGCAGAAGTTTATCATTCCCCAACGAAAGTTGGTGACACGAAAAAATTTCAATGGTTATTTTGATACGCAGCTCGCACAGCAGTGCAACGAGCTAGCCACGGAGCCACGACTATCATAATAAAACTAACTTCAATTTTTAGAACCAACAAGAATAAACTGCACAAAGGAACTTGATCCGGAACCACCGCCAAATCAAGAGATTTATCAATCGCTCAAACTTTAAGCAAATCAAAAAACTTTTCTCAGGCCGCATAAAAGACTCTCTAACTCTAAAGATTATTGTAAGTTCTACAGATTATTTAAAAAGATTTGTTCTGGGATAAAACGCGAAGTCTTTATAAATTTGTGAATTGCATCGCCATAACGTTCTTTTTCAATTCAATCGTTTGATTAAAAGTGTACAAGAATTAAAAAACTTGCTTAGAAGTGTAATGAAACTTAACGAAAGTTGTTATATTTTGACATTTCAAAGCAATGTCAAATGTGAGTAAAACGTCACTTGTTTTTCAATTTACGTGTTTTCCCGACTTTATGTTTTTATCGAATTTTGTTAACGACGAACAGTAGGGAGTACATATTTCCCCCAATCAATACGAACCCACGGACAATTGCCCAAATGACTTTTAAAGCACATAGTTCAAGATTGATAAACTCAAAATTGGTTGAGTACTCTTTAAGACTTGATTCGTCACAATTTAATTTACAGGGAGTTAAAAGTTATTTGAAGGCTTATAATTCAATCTTGAATCTTGTGAAGGAGGATATCCAGCTAGGTTTTAAACAGCATTAGTGCTTTGAAACATTCATACTGAAAATGTTTGCTAAAATTTATTTTCGCTGTTTTATCCTCGGAATATTATTGGGAAATCTGCTAAATTGGGACAAATCTTCGTAGTCCGATATGTCTCAAGCGGAATAAGCGGAAACCACTGTATATTGTTTAGACCAATAATTCTTTCCATCACAGCATACACAACTCAAACGCAGCAAAATCCTAAAGTGTAGATCCATCGAAAAGTCATTCGCATGATATGACATTCCCGACTCTAACCACTTCGAAGAGGTCAACCCAAAGAAAAAAACGAAACAAGTAAAAAAGACCTTCTGCCTACATGACCGATTAATTGTTAACTCGTAAAATGTGATGTATATTTCGCTTAAATATCAAGGTACGGTATACATTTTTAATAAAACGCGTGTATCAAAAAATGTACATTAATTTGAAAGTGTTAATCACCAAAAACCCCCATGAAATTTAAGTGAAAATACAATTTAAAAAATTATTTCCACATACTCAATAAAAAAAAAAAAAAAATCCCCATCACCATCATCAGTCCTGAAATTTGTAGAGAAAAAAAAGAAGAAAAGTGCCTTGTCCCCACATATATGTGGGGAAGCAGGGAAGATATACAACACCCTGTCTGTGTTTTCTGGTTTTTACGGCAAATGACATTGGATAAAACGAGAGAAAAAATATGTGTCTAGTTGGCACTTTGATAAATTTGACGACACAGAACATTTCAATATCGTCTATTTTTTTTATATTATTTTTGTAAACGTTTTCCATCCGTAACAAGTGGAAAATCTAAAGTCTAAACAGACTGAATATACAAATTGATTACTAATACTAGAAGGGCGACTACACTGTTTGTTGGGACTAACAAAGGCTTTTACATAAGATGTGTAAGATATCCACTGTGCTGCATGAATAATGTTTTCATTTTCTGTAAATCCGATGAAGTCAGTGCAGGAATTTCGGGTTTCCTGTGTTTGTGTTCCAGAAATGTTGATAAATTGGTCAAGTGCATAGAGAGCTGAACAGTGAGTTGCTAAGTGATTGTTTTTTGTGGTATTTTATTGACCTGCTATGCGATAGTTAATCACCAGCTGCTAGGGAGATTCCAGCAGCAGAGCTGACTTTGTAATTCCTTTTTAGGATTTTTTATTTCGCGAAATTTATATCGTTGAAAGTGGTGTACAAACAATTGAAATATCGACCATCGAACTCCATTGCCAACGTCTGCAATTCTCAACACATATGTGATCTTGAAATGGCTGCAGTGATTTATTTAAAAATGGAAATCAAACGACTTAATTGGAAAGAACATGCTTTTTTTTAAGTGTCTGTCCTCGCCCAAAGGTCGTAATAAAAAGTCAAATATGACATTCTCTTGCGGACTTTGTTAGTCATCGTCGTCATCATCCGCAACAGCAGCAAAGAAGCGTGAACTTTTTGTTTTATGCCACATACTTTTCTGCCAAACTACACTTGCTATAACTTGCTTCACGAGAAAGGTAATAACTACCCATCACCGTCGATTTATGTACATCTTGATCTTAACAACATCATCGTTCAGCTACAAATTGCCGCACAATAATCATTTGTTTAATTTTTCTTTTTCCCCACTCGTTGGAGGTTTTTTTTTTTATTTTGGTGACAAGTCATCTGACTTCTTTTGTGAACAAAAAAGAGGGGCGGCTGCGACGTAAAGCCATTCTTCCAGAACGATGAGAGAATTTTGTAATAATTTGTTTCTAATTCTTGAAAACAAAATGAAACACCAAATTGGAAGTGAATATCGTTGCATAAAGGTGCTTCCCTCATGAATGTTAGGCAAAATATCGAAACTCTCTTCTGATGACGTATTATGATCGAACGTGTTGCGTAAACAGACAATTTTCTCGATGATTTTTTTCTCTTTTTTCTTAAAGACGATTTATTTATTAGATTCAATTTCCCTTGAAATCACAAGCCTATGCATGTATATATGCTTAAACAATAAAAAAAAAACAGAATTATATGAAAGCATCAGATAACACGTAAGCTTGTTCTGTATTGGAGAATTTGGGGAAAAAACCTATTTAATGTACAATACATTGATTTAAGAATAAATAAATATGTAGATTATCTCCGAGTGTAATGAACTGACAATGCCGTTCAAACAGAATCAGAGAAGTGATCAGTTCACTCAGGTTGCAATAAAGTTCTTGGTTTTTTTCTTTCATTATTTATTGCACTTAGTTATGTACACCAAGCCCTCCAATTGGAGCAGTAAACTGTTAGGTGGTAGTAGGTGGGAGGCGATTTTTACTTCAAATGTGTAATTAAAAGCAACATACAATGCAAGTCTTTCAGACCAATCGATCGATTATCGAAGAGGGGTACTGCGTTCATTTCAATTAAATCGTTAAATGGTTTCAATTTCTCAAAAGTAGGTACACTCCCAACTTCTCTGATGAATTGGTTGGGAAACGATTTATGTAAATCTTTAGACTTGAAACGAACAGTAGGGCGTGACAGAGTCGAGCTGGGTAAATAAATGTTTTAATTTTTTCAATTGCAAGCACAATCTTGGTGGATTTCCTTTTGCGGTGGTGTTCGTTTGGTGTCACCTTAGTAGGACTTCATATATCGTTTAGAATAAGAAACGGCCATAGTTGCGATCTATTCCCAAATGGTGACAGTTTGGTGTCACCTATATTACTTCTTTCTAGGAAGGTAGAAGGTGGTCGCCGTGGCTTAGTAGTGCGTTGGACTGCTGAATAAGATTCGTAGGTTCAAGCCCTAGCCGTGTCCACTGAATATTTTTCACGGCATCATATATCTTCGGGGAATGACAAGCTTCTGAGAGTATAATCTGTCATGAAAGAGCTTCTCACTTCGCCGTTCGGAGTCGGCAATAAACTGTAGGTCCCTGTAACACGCACAACATAAATAGTTGCGAGAAGCTAGGCATTGGCTCATCCCGATCTGTCGCGCCAGCTACACACACACATCTCGTCGGGGAATGACAAGCCTTCGGGAATACAATTTGTCATGAAAAAGCTTCTCAATTGACCGTTCGGAGTCGGCAATCAATTGTAGGTCCCTTACATTCGTGTGAACAATACAACACGCACAACTGGTCGCACAAGCGATTTAATTTTTTTTTTTTGTATAGATTCAGGAAGAAGAATCGATTATAGTTACGATCAATCCGCTCTTGGTGTCGAGCTTAATGATTTGATAATTCAATTCAATTGCTGTCTTCTCAAACTATGGCAAAAGGTGCATATTTTGGAAATAACTAATTAGGTTCTATGGAAGTCTCCTACCTACACTGACTTAGATCTGAGAGCTCTTCGACTAAGGCTAGGGCCACGCACTGAGCGATAGAGCGACAAGTCTGAGCGAAGAGTGGCCTTTTACCGAGCGACGTCGTTCAAGCGATTAGTAGTGAAAATGTCGTTGTCGACAGCTGAAATCAAAATTTCCAAGTTTATTTGCTCCATTTTAACTTTATCGCTGAGCGATGAACTACAAAATTAGAACAAAATTGAATTAAGAGCGACGACGCTCTGTCGCTGAGAAAAATCACTCATCGCTTTGTAACTACGTGGCTACAGCCCTACGATTCCATATGTTCTAATTTTTTTGCGTCGCTCAGGTGCTCGTCGTTCAATCGCTCATCGCTCAGTCGCTCAGTGCGTGGCCCTAGCCTAAGAACACCTTCTTTTTTTTTTTATAATCCACGCGCGGATCAAGGGAATATGAACACCCTTATAATGTTATGCACACACCGCGAGCGAGGTACAGTGGTTTGAAACTCAGGTTTCTCCTGATGTCATACTCAGTGATCGCTCAATCAACTCTTCAAGCCAAGACACTCTACTGCCAGTGTTATGCCTTCGCAGTAGAGTCGCCATCAGCTTTCACAATTGATCGATTTTTATTTATTTAAGAAATAAATGTTTTTCCGACATCAGGAGTTGAACCTGGACTTTCAGCGTGACAAGCGATGATGCTAACCACTGCACCAAGTTAAGTTTTTCTACAACTGAAAAATATTGTGATGCAGAAGTCATGAATGAACTTTGGGGTCATGCTCATGGATGATTGACTAAAGCTGAGGAGTTTCTGAACCATACTACATAGTAAGCTAGTGTAGAGCCGGACAAAGAATTTGCTCGGGGTTTTTCTTCTCTATCAGATAGAATTGGCACTCTGTAGGTATCTGAGTACAGATTTACCTTTGTAAGAATGAGAGCTCAAGCTGTACAGAAGCCAGCTTCATAGTGTTTGCTTGTGTATGTTAAAGATTTTCTTATAGGGATAAGGTTTGTTTAGACAGATGTCTACAGTCAGCCATCGCTGGATGTCCGCTAAAGTACTCTTTTATGCATGTTCCTATCTAGGTGCCAGAGCAACGTCAGTATCGAGTTTAGTCGAAGAGAATGGTCCTTACTGTTTAGTTTTATGTGAAAGTTGCGTCCTTTCCGTTTTCAAGTTAAACGCTTCGTCAGTCTCTAATTTAACACGAAAGCTTCGTCATTGGAAGGGCATATAATTCCCGTTTTACTTTCCAGGCTTTGGACATTTATTAGCCAGTATAATGGAATGCAAAATTTAAAGACAAACAAGGCAGTCAAGCAAATATCGTGCTAGCGCAATTCCAAGACTACAATAGGTTGTAGGAGTGGCAGGATTCTTCTGTGTGGTCTGTTAAACGCAAGTAGATTTCCTGTTGCTTTTGTGGCACATTTTATAAATTCAGTGCCAGTCTTTGGATGGCTCCCAAATTAGACCTGTAAGATAAGTAAGTGGTATAGGCATGTCGGCCGATGTTTGGGTCCCACTTAGCTAAGAAGACATTGTAGCTGTCCGTGGAAGTCCAAATACGGTAACACCAATCTCTTCTGGGGAAAATAAATTCAAGCTATCTTCTTCCCTTCATAAGTCTAGCGTTTAGTTTTCAGCACTTAATTTTGGCAGCGCAAACTCGGGAGAGCAGTGAATATCTGCACAAAGTTGGATTCTTGCATTTTCCTAGATTTATGAAGACGGGTGTTAGCGTCCATTTTCTTATCAGGTGGAGCAGTCCTACAGAGTATGTAACATTGTGTTTTAATTTAAAATTCGTCAGTCCAGAAAGAGCGTGAATTTAGCTTGAAACAATAAGAGCACAGGTTATGACTGACCCATAACATATACTGCAGATTTGTAGTTGCTCGCCGCCCACGTCGTTTCGAACCCGGCAGCAACAATCACCATGTGGCAGTACGTGACTAAAAGATTAAAAATCTTTAAATCGAACTTGGATGTTGCAGTACTGCCAGACTCCAATCTACATTTTCATTTGAAACAATTCCGAACAAAATTTATAGTTGTGAATTTCCAATCTGTTCGTAACGCCTACATTTTATTTTCTTTCTTTACAGAATGCCGATACAGGCGCCCTCATGGACAGACTTTTTATCCTGTCCCGTTTGTTGTAACGAGTTTGCAGAAAATCAACGTCCTCCAATAAGCTTAGGATGCGGCCATACAATATGCCGCACGTGTCTGGCCACACTACACAACAAGCAATGTCCATTTGACCAGGTACTTTAACTGAATTGACAAATATTCCAATGCTTATCGTTCTCTTTTCAATCCATACAGACCTCAATTACAACTGATTTAGAAAATTTACCTATTAACTATGCCCTGCTGTTGTTGGTCACGCCCAGCAATTGCAACAGTGGCAGCAATTTCAACAATGGAGCCCAATCAACCGCCGCCAGTTTGGCTGCTGAATCAGAAGCATCTACCACAAACACACCAAGCGTGCAGAGTCTTTTGCCCGATGACAAGCAGTGCTACAAACTAGGAAAGAAATGCATCGAAAGTCTCGCCCTACATCTAAAGCCGTTCATCAACAATGGGAACTTCGGGAGTCTGCTGTCGCGGCCAATGCAACGAAAATTAGTCACACTAGTTAATTGTCAACTGATGGAAGATGAGGGCAGGTCCCGTGCCCTTAGAGCAGCGCGTTCGCTGGGCGAACGCACCGTTACAGAGCTGATACTTCAGCATCAGAATCCGCAGCAGTTGAGCTCCAACCTATGGGCGGCTGTGCGCTCGCGAGGCTGCCAATTTCTTGGTCCAGCCATGCAGGAGGAAGTACTTAAGTTAGTTCTATTAGCCCTGGAAGATGGATCTGCGTTGTCACGAAAGGTTTTGGTAATGTTTGTTGTGCAGCGTTTAGAGCCACACTTCCCGCAAGCATCGAAAACCAGCATTGGGCACGTTGTACAACTTTTGTATCGTGCCAGCTGTTTTAAGGTGTCCAAGCGGGAGGCAGACTCATCGCTGATGCAGTTGAAGGAAGAATTTCGCACTTACGAAGCCTTGCGAAGGGAGCACGATGCGCAAATTGTTCAAATAGCCACGGAAGCTGGTCTTCGAATAGCCCCCGACCAGTGGTCATCGTTGCTGTATGGCGACACCATTCACAAGTCGCATATGCAAAGTATTATTGATAAACTTCAAACGCCGCAATCGTTTGCTCAATCTGTACAGGAACTCGTGATAGCTCTGCAACGTACCGGAGATCCGGCAAACTTGTCGGGTTTGCGAACTCATCTCAAACATTTGGCCGGCATCGACTCAAGTATGGAGAACTCTGTACCTACATGGCAAGAAGTTGCAAAAGCTCTTGATGCAGTTAAGCAGGTGGTCATCGGTTTAGTGGAATTCGTTCAACACCATGGAAACCGCAAATTGCAAGAATCCTCTCAGACTAATCCCAACTCTAAGTATAAAATCAGTTTGTGTCGGGATCTGACACTACGGCGAATTTGTCCGCGGGGAACCAGCTGCACGTTTGCTCATTCTGACGAAGAGTTGGAGCGGTATCGGGCGAAGAACAGGAAGAATAGTACAAAAACTCCAATCGTAACCACGAAGAAGACTGCAGCAGATTACCTAGATGCACCACCACCCTCGCTGTCGTTGTCGTCATCGTGCCTCCCACCGGATGAAGTGCCGCCGTCTTTAAGATTTGGTAATGTAGCTAACAAGCCGTCGCCCGTATCGTCCATGTCAACGCCTTATCATCCACAAACGCAGGGTTTGCCAACGGCGCCACCTCCGTCTGCGCATCATAGTTACGGGGATTTGATCCCACCGTCAATGCATGGCCAGAGCCCAATTCCACAATCGCAGCGTCATCGCTACGACGGTCATTACTCGGCACTGAATTATCCTCCACCGCCACCATTGCCAAGGAACTCTGCGTCTGCAGTAGGCAGTGGTTTGTCGTTGCCTTCTCCCCGATCACATCATGGCAACTTTTCCCAGTCAGGAAACCAACAACCACCTGGTAAGCTACCGGTATTTCACACGAAATCTTGTCCAACGGTTAGCAGTTATGGTCCATCCGATCTATACGGTGGATCTGGTGGATTTGGAAACCAGTTGCAATCGTCAATGCCACCGTCAGCAATTAGGCCTGCACGACATAGTCAAGTTGGGCCTAGCGCTTCATACTTGGGAGGTACCACGGAGTTTGGAAAACTCACAGGGGAAGGGATACGTCAGTCCAATTTGTGGGATCATCAACGCCAACAACATCAGCATCAACATCAACAGCCGCAGCACCTACACCATCACCAGCAGCAGCACCCGGGACATCTTATGAACATGGGGCTCAATCCACAGAGTGCGTCGTCTTACATGGGCGGCAATAACAGCAGCAACAGTGATGCTCCCTCCAGTCCTATATTCCCAATACACTCCGACAAAAAGCATTTGGAGTACCTCAAAGATTTGGAGTTTACCAAGAATTCTGCTGCCTTGTTGAACGGCAGCAATATGTATAAAAGTGCAGCCAGTTCGCAAATGGCTCAGATGGGCAACAACAACAACAACAACATTAGCACAACTTCTAGCAACAACAACAATCTTAGGAGTAATAACATTTTGGCTAAAGATGACCTCCTCAATGCGTACTGGCACCAAGCCCCATCGTCTCAAAGCCTGCAAGATGTGAGTGCAGCGGCGAGCTTGTTGCGAGACACCCGCGATAGTTTTGTTCGCTCTGATTCGATCCTTGATGAAGAAAACATGCCTTTTGACGATCCCACCTCAATAAATAAATTCGGTCCAATTTGCCCGATGTACAAGGGCTATAATCATGCTAACGACATCCAAGCCGGTAACAGCAACAGTGGCGGTAACAGTGGATTAACTTCCTTCCAAGAGGTTAGCAGTCGAATGGGTGGTTCGTCTGCGACGCAACCATGGCTTTACGGCAATGTCAATACGTCCACCAGCAACAAGCACATGGAGCCTTCTAGCTCAACTTCGTTGTTTAACAACGATGCCCTTGCAGTAAATGTAAACCTGGAGAGATTCGGCATAGGCACCGGTGGAAGTGGTATCGTCAACAAGCGCGAAACCGGCAACAACTACAGACAAGTGACGAACAATTTTCCGAACCTTAGAGATCTACAGTCGTTCAATAATAACAACACATCACAGGGAAACACGCACATTATTGGGCGGAACGTGGGAAATGCTTCAACAAATTTTGACTTTAACTTGAGCAGTCTTCAGATTATGAATAGTGGTGATAACGATCTTCCTACAAATGTAAGTATTCGCTATATTTATCCGATGCATTATTGCAGGCTTTTCTCGAAACTTAATTGCCCGTCTCCCTACGCTTTTGTGTCTTTGCGCCGCTGTGGCGGGACAATCGCAGAGGAAGTGTTCGAAGCTCTCCTCCTTCTCCTCACATTCCGGGCAAGTGTACAGGACGACCATCAGTCTTAGCTGCCTCCTGCCAAGATTAAGCTTTCTCCTTGCTAAACGACAGCAGGGCGCTCTATCATTGATTTGACCACTGTTTGCAAGCCATTTTAGAAAGTCTCGTGGCGTTTAGCAAACGAGCCGCTAAAAGTGGTTTTAATAACCTTTACGACTGTAGTTGTGGTGATGTTCCCGTTTTTTGCCCCCTACAGTTCATCCGCAGCTTCATTTTTTCCTCCTAGCCATCTTTGCCCCGCGATTGCTTCGCGCGCAATATCGTACCCTGGCCTTATTGCCCCTATGATGATTCGCTTCTTTCTAAAACCGAACTGTTGATTAAAGAGACCCAAGTCTCCTTCTATGTTACCAGCCAGTCTTTGTTGTTTTTTAGTGCATCTTTTGCTAATAAAAATGCATGCTGCCGGCAAAACGAAGTAGTTCCAGCTTCAGCTGCTTATCCCTTTAACAAAAAATCTTGTACGGCATTAAAAACCATGGACTGATTGATCTGGTACAATCCCGACCAAACCAAAGAAATCTGCACAGCAGTTGTTCTCTCGTTAGCCTTTTTTTTTTTAAATCTATAAATTTTACTACATTTTTAATGTTAATAAATAATTTTATTTTGCAGCATTCAACTTTGAGCGAATCTCTCTGGAATAATAATCTTCCTAGCAAACAGCAACCGATTGGTTCGCCAAACTTCTGGAGCGATGCCACAACGTCGTCCTCCAAAGAGGTAACACCGACTAAAAATCAAGTTCCTGAGGATGAAGTCGGAATCGACAACGGTATGCGGGAATTAGAAATCCGTCTGCAATCAGAGCTGGCAATCGAGGATTGAAGCGTCAAACGAGCAATAAGCAAAAGGTTGGTGATCGATATTGATGTTATGTGAGCAGGAAAAAAAAAACAAAAACACATCAATTTGTTTACCCTTATTTAGTTTTTTTTTTAATTATTATTTTATCCTGAGCGTTTGAGATTGGTTATACAATTTGTTTTTTTTTATTAATTGAAGCTTGTGCTTATGCTACTTCTCTTTTATATGAGTAATTATTTTTTTTATTTTTGTTGTATTTCTATTTAGACAAATTGATTTTATATAAATCACTTAGAAGCATACAAAAGTAACACATATATATTATATTATATATGTCTAAATATATATAACAAGCTATATATAATATATTTCTTAAAGAAATTTATATAGGTTTTATGAAACACAAACGAGACAACAGATATATACATGCATATATATATATTTTTTAATCATAAATTTACCACTTCCATTTAGTGTATCTTCTTTTTTTTTCAAGTGTAATATTTAAATTAATAAATCAAAACAGAAGAAAACAAAGTAAAGAGTCAGCGACAAGCAAGCTTTTATGTATGCAGTTGATTATAAGTATAATGTGTGGCATAAAATAGTGACGCGTCAGTCTGGCATAAACAAACTAAATTTTATTAGTTTTGTCCTATGACGGATTGCGTTGGCGTTGTTTAATATATATATATATACATATATTTTTTTTAAAAAAGAAAACTAAAATCCATGTTTTTATTTGTTTTGTATAGTGAAAGAAGTGCGCGACTTATTTAATATTTATTTACTATTATCTCTCTGATTAGAGAAAAAACATAAGATAAATAAATAAATTATAATATTTACTATTGTAAAGAGTACGATGTATAAAACAATTGACATATTCGCAAATCTATTTTTTTTATAGACTTCCTCAGCAATTTTTTTTCTTTTTTGTTTTTGATTTGATTAGAACAGTAGCGAAAAACAAATGTGATGTTTTTTTTTTTTTATTTTTTTGTTTTAATTTTGTAACTTTTGTAATATTTTCTTGTTTTCTTGATTAAGAAAAAAAAAAAGGGTTAATGGTGTTCATTTTTTATTAATAAAATAATTTAAAAAACTTATTTAATTAAATTAAAAAAAAAATCTTTTATTTTTGTTTGGTTCCGAGAAAATTATTGCGAGTCTTTAAAAAGATTTTCTATTTAGTTTGTTTATGGTATGTTCATCGCCACAATTGCACTGAAATAACAGTCATGAACGCTTTAATTACTGATTGCGTGAATAATTCAAAGATATTTAAAGAAACAGCACTTTGGAGTGAAGGGGCTGGGAATAGAAACAAATATTAGACAGTTATCTTTCATTGGATCTACCTGCATGCATATCTAGTTTGATAGTTTGAAAATGCGTCAATCGGGTTTTTTTTTGTACAAAATATAATTTTCTTAGTTTTGAAAGCGCAAATTGTTCTTTGGCATCTGTGTCACTCTGCTTCACCATGCCTTCTTGTGGATCTAAATCCACCGTTCATTAGCAAAAGACATGGGAAACTATAACTAATTGCATTAAAAAATCCGTTGTTCTGTAAACACTCCATGAGAAAAATGTGGTTGGTTGTATTTGTAGAGCTGTGTCAATCACAATTGATTCGATCTTTTTGACCCGTTCACAGTAAAGTATTGATAATTGCATTCACACAACTACAAATCAATCGTTCACAAAGTCAATACTTTTGCGTGACTGGTTCGGTTCTTTCCACGAACCACCTAGAAAGACTGAAACAAAAATTGAAAAAAAAAGAGAAACAGCAAGAATGTAGGAACTATTTGAACAAAATCGTCCAGATAGAATAAGCGATCTGTCTGTATCTATCCTATCAAGTACTAAAACGTAAAAAAGCGTTCTGATTGGGATTTTTGATTACATTGAAATAAGGTGGACCAATTGTTCATCTGTCATTGAACGATTGAATGATTGATTGAAAAGACCGAATCATTTTTGAAACCAATACTTGAACGATTCGATCTTCAAATTTAAACAATTGGCACAGCTTAAGTTGGTTGTTGGTTGACAGTGAACAAAACATAGAAAATTTCTGGAAAATGTGTCTACTTGTCATGTATACAAAAAAAGGCATTTGATCACGACAGGCCTGATATCCAAGAAAAGGTTGTTCTCATGTATTATTGGCATTGCAATTTTACTTCATTTATCCATATGACCAGAGAAACAGTATGACCACAAAACAATATCTGTCACATTCAATTTGCATGCATCTATAATCACCAATTCGCAGTTTCATTCAGGATTTTTCTATGCTTATTAACAAAAAGTTCCATAAACCCTTAATAAGATGCACCACAAAACAACATTTTTAGATGCCAAAATACTTCAGAAGCACTTAATGATGAAAATCACAAAAGTTCGCTTGTGGTTTTTAGATCCAACGGTCTTAACTTTTGAGGCATTACAAGTTGTTTGGTTTTGCACACGATTTAACTTTGTTCTTATTTATTCAGCTGCATTTCATTTAAAAGAATTAGTTAGTAATTTAAAGAGATTCAAATCCAATCAAGTATCTTTTGCTAGATTTTTGTTGGTTTATATAAATAAATTGTTTGCTAAATGTCATTTTGGTTTCAAAGCCTGTTAAAAACTCCCCGTTTAGAGACCCTGGTTGGTTTATTTTAAATGGCCGTTAGTCAATACCACGAAGGGTAATTCACCTGCAACTCGTATGCATTTTATATTTTTGAACCTGAAATGTAAAGAAAAGTTCTGGAGAATTTGGAAATGACTGCGCCCCATTTTTAGAGGCTAAATCTATTGCAAAAGAGACTATTTATCGTTGTAATTACCGCCAGTCTATGCTTTGTTCTCGGTGCCTTAGGATTCTAAAAAAAGCTAAATTGCCACTGCAGTTCTGACTTAATCAAAACATACATACCTTAAACTGCGTACAGTCCCATTTCAAGTTGATTGGCCGCATACTTGCCAACAGGCTCTGCTTACGAAATTTATGGGCACTGAATCCCGACAATTTGCAATGTGAAAACACTGATAATCATTGTAAACACCGGCAATTTACGCTCCATACTTAGAACACTGGGGTTCCAAAAAAATGAATAGGCGGATACAATATTTTCCACTTGTAGGATAACTTAGCTCGACACAAAAGATGTTTAAGTCGAAGTGCTCACTTATACAAACGGCTCCCATAGGGTTTTATTTTAGTAAGTACCATAGTTGGATTCCCATGTAACACGGTAAAAGTTGCCATGTGTCGCTGTGACTCAGTAGTTAGTAACACAGCTGTGTAAATGCCCAAAAAGAAATATTATATGCACCTTTTGGAGATCAATGAAACGACTTTAATGGCTATGAATTTAAGTATAATTTGTGATTTTTAAATTTAGCAATTTTTTTTTAAACCTACATAATTATAAACTGTCAGAACATATCAAGGTATAAAGCACTATCGCCCACGCATGTTACGATAATTAACTGCATACATCTGCTAATGAGAGGAATATTGTTATTTAATTACAAATTATAATTTCTATTTAGAAAAAAATTCTTCGTTACATAAATTTTTTACATATTTTTTTTTTTTTTTTAAATTTATAGAAAGATTGCAATATTTAATTATAAAGTGTTTATTTTTTTTTCTAGTATTTATTGTACTATGATTATTGTAAATCTAAATTTAGTTCAATTTTTATTTTGTTAAACACAAAGCGACAAGCATTTTTTTCTTAAAAGCAAAAAAAAAACACAAAAAAATATATATATACTGTAGTAAATGCTTAAATAAAATCATGTTTCTTTTTTAAATAATGTGTTATTATTATAAATAACGTATATTTTATTATATTATACTAAAATTAATTATGCTATTTTTACTTATACCGTTGACGAACTCTATAGCAAAAAAAAAAAAATAAGAAGAAGAAACATTTTAGCAAAACAACCAGAAATGTGGTTAGAGATTAAAGAGAATTGATGATGATTATATTTATTGGGCTGTATAATCACAGCATGCTCCTCGATTTGTTGAATAATTGTTACAACAAGATCTTTCAATTGGTTTTTTTTATTTTTATACACTTTTTTTTATAATTCTATTTAGTATACACATTCATGCGTACATCAGTATGGGTAGGGTGTACCTTAGTACTTAAAAACAGAAAAAAAAGTCTTCTATGATAAAATGTGTGTAACACTTTGCATAAAACCAATTTTTTATTTTATTTTATAATCATAGTATGTTTTTATACGTACATACATACATATGTATATGTATGTATTTCTATGTTAATTTTTTTTATGTATCGCCTGTTAACTCTCTAAGCTATTTGATAACTTCTACTACTAATACGAGGGGTATGAGTGGTGCAGTTTTATTTTAAACCCAATGGGTTCATAAGCTGAAGTAAAAAGCAGAAATCTAAATAATTTTTAAATATTTTAAAAAAATATTTAAGGATGATTATTGAAACAAACAATATATATATATATACATATATATTAAAGAAATTTCTATATTTCAAAGAGAAAGCACTAAAAGAGAAAAAGTGTAACTGAGAGGAAAAAAGCAAATGATACAATATATATATATATATAAAATGCAAAAAAATACATAAAAAAATCTATTTAATTTAGATATTATAAATATTATAAAAAAAGAAACTGAAAAAGTTAACATATTGTAATGATATACTATATTATCTTATATTTGTATTTATAAACAAATTTATATATGTAAATGTAAAACAAATAACATAATAACTAAACAAAAAAAAAATGTTTTATTACTTAAATACAGACAATGTAAAAACTCAAATTTATTTATTTTTTTCATTTTGATATTTTCCACAATTACGCAGTGCTGTTTTTCTTTTTCTTTTTTCTTTCGTATTTATCATCCTTCATTTTTAGTAGATGCACAACACTGTCTATAGTTGTTATGATAGCAAAACAATGAAGAAAAATGTAATAAAACAATAAAGAAAAACAGTCAAGCATGGTAAACGACGTAAAACCTTGTACAAGCTTATCCATCTTCGTGTAAGCTCGGACCCTTGAATTTTTGCTTCAACCTGTTGGTTAATTAGAGAAAGTGATTGTTCATAATAATCCGAGCAGCACTTAGAATGCACCGTCTTGAAACACCGACCCACGTGACCTTGTGGTTGATGTGTATACCAAAATCCATTCAGTGGAATTCAAAAAAAAGTTCCAACCTGATCATTTAGCTGGCATTTCGACTTAAATGATCTATTGTGTCGCTTATAAAGGTGAGTATGTCTTTAGTTGCTGAACTACGGTACAAACATATTCAGGAACTTCAAGTCCCGAACATTTACAGAAAATGTGCTGTGTATCTTACACTGATTTAGTTTCTCAAACCCCTTTAGCTTTTTGTTCCTTTCCTAGTCTGGATTGCAGCGAGCAATCGGACGCTTCACTATTTCCTTTTCAATGAGGGGCCATCTGTTGGTTTCTTTTTTGATTTACTATTGCAACCATCTCGTTCAATATTTTTCAATGATCGATGTTTTATTGAAGAGAGCGCGGGTTTAGATTATGTCGATTAAGGCCCTAGTGCCACACAGTTTTGTCTAAGACACCACCTTCAATATTGGTCGATTCGATCCATATTGTTCGCAAAAGGCACTAGGAAAGTCTTACTTGAATTGATAGAATGTTCTCTGTTACACAAAGGAATGCGTTGAACACTACAGGGTAGGGGTACCTAACCTAATTCTATGGTCTTCAATTCACCAATGCCCCATTCTTTTGGCCATGATTTTGCCAATGTCTACACAAGCTTTTTATTCAATAAGTCAGTTGTTTTCACGTATTAACGGCAGGCCAGATTTTATTTGATAAGTTGATTGGCGTATTCCTATTCTACCTAAGCAGAAGGGACGAGTGTATTTTTACATCGAAAGCTCCGAACGGATTACAAACATTTTGTCTCAGGCTGAGCGCTGTCCGATTTCTTAATGTTTTTTTTTTCATGTTATTGATTAGCTTCCATATAAAATTACTTTTCAAAACTAGTAACAGCACTGCTGGACAAGTTCACATCAAATGCATATTACTTCTCAGTGAAATTAAAGATCTGCGTAGACTTAATTTGATATATTTCTGACTAACTTGGCTATCTCAAGCAATAACCGTTTGTCAAAACGGTATCATGGGTTTCAACAACGTTTTTTGCTTCCACTACTGTTTGTAAAAGTACGCTTAACATTTAAATATAAAGAACTCATATTGAATCCTTGAGGCTTTAAACAATAAATTATAAACAAGCCACGCTTAATGATTTTCATGGCAAAAGCTAAAATTCAGCATGGTAAGAACGCTTCAATGCGAACCAATCCGCCTCTGACTGAGGAATAACAGACCTTCGAGAGTATAATTTTTCATGTAAATCCTTCTCAATTTGCTGACAATAAGTTCTAGGTCGCTTTCATTCGTGCAAAACAGACACAACATAAGTGGTTGCGGGAGGGTAGGCGTTGGCTACACTACTTAATAGGACACGAAATCGGTCCATGCATCAATTGTCCAAATGCTGGTCTTAATCTGACCGAAAGCAATTTAAAATTAGAGTTTTTGGAGCGCTATTCAAGTTAAGGTATTAGTTCCAATCACACTTGATGCAATCAGGAAAATAAATTCCAGATGGGAACAAGGTTCGACGTACCAAATCTCCAAACAGATCTCGCCTAGGTTATACCTTCTGTAAAAGTGACTGCAAATTCGTACCATGATCTCTTCCTTAACTATTTTTGTTGAAGCTATGAAGACAAAACGAAGGAGGAGTCTATTGACTGATTACTTATTCTGTCCAATCGAAGATTGCTCCATTTGGGGGCTAGAGCAGAGACGAACCGATCTCCAGTATAATCATTTAATTTTACCTCAACAGCTTTTCGACAGTTTCATATTTCATACCTGCACTCTAAAAAACAAAATGGCATCGTAGCCTGTTTAAAAACATTGAACTGTAATCAATAAGCACATCTTTCCATGAAGCAATGGGCCTAGAAAGTTTCTCCTTTTTATACTTTCTCAGTTGCACTTGAGCGGCTTCCTTGTGAAAATTGCTCTAAATGGCTACAAAGTTCTTCATTTGAACATCGGTATTCCTATCTAGATTGTACTTATTTCAATATCAAAGGTTGAGTTTTCTTAACACCACATTTTTCATTTATTTTAACATCACTGCGATTATTTTTTAAGTTTAATTTCTTTTAAAAAACATACTGAACATACAAAAACATTCATAGTAAACAACATATACTAAACAACTAAACTAAATAAGAAAAATGCCTACTTTCCATATTTAATTAAAAATACAATTTAAATATAAACTTAAATAAAACGTACATTAAAAATGCCACTTTCCAAATGCCTTCATGTTCTCTATGTTATTATTTTCAATGTTACGTGTTTTAATTAAAAATTTCAAAAATAACACAGTAAATACATAAAGAAACATTTTAAAAACAAAACAAAGCAAACAGAGGAAAAAGATAAGACACACTTGAACCACCTAAAAATTTTTTTTCATATATACTTGTATATTAGCTATATATATTATATACATATACATACATTCTATACATATTGATATAGACCTTAACGAAATGTGTTTAATTTGCATTTCCTTATAAAGCAAACAAATCTATATTATATATTACGGCAAATATAAGGGAATAAAAGCAAAACCACAAGTAAATGAGTAGTAAATTTTGAAAAATCTCTACGTGTGTGAAAGAAACCATTTATTAAAAGTAATTTAAAATACAAATTAGAATTGAACCAATATTAAAAGTTTTATTAAAACAAAAAAATACATATATATTATTAAAAAAAAACCAAAATCGGATTGATGTTAGAATAAAACACTATGTTCTAATGTTTACGAAAGTAGACTAAAAAAGAAAAACACTTCCCTCCCTCCTCTCTGTCTCTCTCTCTGTCCTTCTTATTGACACCTAAAAATTAAAACAATTTAAACAAATTGAATATTGAGTATTGTGTAATGCTTTTGTGTAAACAATTTTGCTATATGCTTTCTTATGAAATTCATATTCAATCGAAAATTGTTATTTTCTTTTTTTTTTTCAGTTGCTAGGACTGTGTGTTGTAATCTGTGCATTTTATTTGATTGAAATTAAACGAAACGAATTTGTTAACTAAATACTAGTTTCAACCAGCAGCGGTTCCACTCGCTCTTATTTTGTTTAAAGAATCCCTATTCCAGTCGACATATTTTGTTTTCAATTAGGTTAGGGTTAACGTTTGGTGGAAACTGTCTCCTCGTGACACTAAGATCAATGTATTTAGATGCATTGTGATTCCCAAACGTTTCCTTATTCATGAAAATAGCATAACAAAGAGAAAACACCAATATCCTTCGTTTTTACTGTAAAGAATAGCCTTGCCGAAAAGTTCACTTACGTCTTTAAGGGAATGGAATTGAGGAGTTGGACAATAACAGAAAAAGTCCTCATACACTTTCTCATTCAGTTTTAATTTAATCGTGTGATACAGTAACATGTTATCGAGAAGGGAATTCTGTTCCTTTGTAATGTTCTTTCGGTTCTACTTTTGTTGTAATGCAGCCGCAAGTTTCTTGTTTACTGTATAGGAGCTAAGGACATTCCATTTGACATTGGCTGTCTCCAAAATTGTTGCTTAAGTGTGCAAAATGCAGTTAATCAGTCAAATAAGATCTAGGCCTACCAACCTCTAGGTAATTTGTGTGTAGTCTGTAGTTACTATTGCACATTGTCTACGTATTTATTCAACTCTTTCCGGGCCACTACCAGAAAATAAATAAAATTGCACAATTTTTTTTGCATAAATCAATTTATTTGTGTCATGTTATTAAGAAAATAGTCACCTCAAACTACCCAATTTTTCCATATATGCGTCTCACTCTTACATTGGATGTATTTGCTGTTTCAAAATATAAGCTTCAATTTGTATGGAAATGTGGTATAGAAAACATACCATTGCACATTAAAGTATAGAAAAATGAAACAGCATGAGAAATGATATGTGGTACGTTTTTCATACCACCGGCCCGGAAAGAGTTAAGACTTAAATGTGTGCCGTCTCACCTGACACCCAGTCTTTGGATTGACTTATTCTAAGTGCACCTTTAGCTGCAGACTCTTGTTTAAATAGGTCCAGCGGACAAGATAGACAAGATAGTTTCAATGCCTGCTGATGGAGTCCTTTTAATTGCGCCCCTTACACCAATACACGTCAGCCTTTGAACCCTCGTAATAACCTTGAGATTGGTGACTTTGCTTACAGTTTGCACCTGCTAAGTTGCCATATATTATGTCTAACAATCGCAGTATGTAACCACTGGGTAATTTTGGAACGGGACGTCAGACATTCTCGAATATGCTATTGCTCATATAGAACTGAAATTCGAAGAATCTCTTGACCGGAACATTATTGTCGATTGTCTCGATGTAGCCAAACGAGTGTAGTCGACGTGTTTTTTTTTTGGTTTTTCGGACTACATTTACATCTTGGTACAGCTCATTGAGATTGTCTCCACAATTCGCCCTCCTCGCATACGGGACTTAATATCTGACAAAGGATTTTTCTCTTGAAAGTGTTCAATATCTACTCTGCTTTCCTGTTTACCATCGAGCACTTGGGACCATATAGCAGAACTGGCAAGATCAGGGTTTTGTAGAGCGTACATTCCATCTTTCGAGTTTGGAGTTTTGAACCTATATATTTTGTCAAACCGAAGTAGCAGCGGTTTCATATGGCCAGTCTTCGTCGGATCTCCACTGAGCTGTCATTCGTGGAGTTGATGTTTACCCGAGGTAGGTAAACTTCTTAACCACTTCGAAGTTATTGGACAGAAGCTTATTTGTTTGTTGACAACATGTACTTGGTTTTGTCCTCATTTACTTCAAGGCCAACTTGTTTTGCCTGCTCTTCAATTTCCGTAAAAGCCTCTATGACGGCACGTTTGGAGCGACCAATGATGTTGATGTTGTCTGCGTAGCCCAACAGTTGGACAGATTTGTTGAAGATAGTGCCTTCCGTGTTAACACCTTGTTCTTTTCACAACGTTAAAGGTTGTCTGGTTTCTTTTCAAATGCTGAGTAGCTCTTTAGTACATTGAGGTATTTTTTGTTTTTAAGTTTGTAAGTCTTAAGAAGACATGCTATACCATAGGCTTCACCTAGGATTTGTGATACTCTTTCGTCTGTCTTGTCACAGATCTACTTATTTAATGATCTTGCAATACAGCTCCGTTTTTCTCTAGTCTAGTACACCGAAAATAGTTCACTTTGTTTTTTCGGAGTTCTTGAGCTCATGTACTCAACCATTTCCATAATCTCCCAGTTGCCACTGAGCAGTTTAAAGATTTCTCTACTTAGTATATTTATGTAGATGTTTGTTAAGTTTGGTAATGTGTTGCACCGCCATTGCCCCGCACTGCAACTTAAGTTATGTTCTTGTTCGTGGAAAATGGATAGTTGGAATGAAATGCGAGTTTGGATAGTTGGAATAAAGCAGTGAGCGGTTGGGCCATGAAATTTTCGGGAGAGTAAGGCCCAATGCACACGAAGCAACTGAAAAAAAACTGAAAACCGATGCGAATTGGCAACTAGTTTGCTTTGAGTCGTACCCTGTGTAATCAAATGGGACGCCGCACACGACGCAACTGGTTGGAAACTCGTTTGCGATTCACAAAAATCAGTTTGTAACTAGTCGTCTGTTGATTTGCATGTCGGGTTGCCTATTGATTTCAGTTGCTAGTTTGCCGAATATGAGCGAACAACAGCTGGTTGGGGAGGTTGAAAAACATCCTATTTTGTACAATTACACTGAACGAACTAGCGATTTTGATTGGTGATGAGTTTCCTCGTGTGTTTGGAGTCAAGTCGCCGCTGAGTCCGTAACTGGTCTGTAACTCGAGTTGCCAACCAGTTTAGTTGTTTTTCAGTTGCTCCGTGTGCATTGGGCCTTAATCGTCCTGATTGTAAGTGTGTTTCTCTTCTGCAATACTAATGGTGAGGTTATATTAATCGGTTTAGCTATTCATTTAAGAAAAGTACTTATAATGCGGTTCCGAACGTGATCGGTAAATGATTGACCAAAGAAATGAGTAAAACAAATTGACAACAATCTTGAGGTCTACTAAAAATGTCTTAAGAAAATCTAGAGTGGTTGTAAAAAGTGGTAAAAAGCAAAAGGCTCAGAAATTACATAGATCGGATTCCATTCGGGCAGGATATTTGAAGTATGTATAGGGGTTCAGTTCAGTTCAGTGAAATGTTATTTGGCCATAATAAGATTGAGATATGAAGTACGCCCTAAGGGTTTCTGCGACCAGTCGTTGGAAAAATTGGTAAATCTTTTAAACAACCTACCACCGCGTCTGCCTATTAGAAGGCCGAAAAGGTATAAAGGGAAATGCACAGAATGTAAAATACCATCCTACAACGACCTTCAAGACATAGTATATGTGTGCTTTTAGGCAAATACAATTACAAAAAAAAAAACTTTTCGAAAATTTTTCGCTTAAAAAAGCTGTCTAAAAGTAAAACACAAACAATTATACAAATATATACATCTATTTATATTTTCTCCATTTATGTTATTAACCTTATAAAACAATTTAATAATTTTAATCTTTCAACTTGTGATGTGAAATTTAGAGTTAACATTAACCATTCCCAGTTCCATGGGAATAGAAATAAGAAAATATAAAACTGCAAAAATATAATAATATTATTATTATTAATAGTAAAACCATACATACTGTATGTACTTGTAATAATTATATGTACTTTATTAGCTACACATACTATTAAAAGAAAAATAAAGAAAATATATATATATTTCACATATGTAATTTGTGTAACTCATATAAATGTTATTTAACGTAAAAACATTGTATAGCAAATGGTAAATAAAGTATCATTATAAATAGAGAAATCAAATACATTTATGTACGTGAATATAAAGTATATTTTAATTAAAATACATATGTGTGTGTTTAATAAATAATGTACTAAAAAAACAAAACCGATATATGGACATTTCATATATTGTATGTTTATTTACCTAACTGTTACTATATTTTTTATCAAACACCAATAGTAATATAATTGCTTATAAAACTAAAGGAAAAAAAAAACTCTAAGCAAAATAAAAAGAAAAGAAATAATAAGAAACTGATCAGTTAACATTTAAAAAGAAAGTTCTTTCGGCTGTCTACATTTTAACACAATTTCATACAAACTAAAAAGAAGTTTAAAACATACATAAAACAGAAATTCACAACTCTCGAATTTTTTCTGTTTTTTTTTTTTTTTCGTTCTTATAGAATTCTGTGAAGTCGTTTATAGTTTATGTGAATTAGAGGTCTTCATTTTTGCTCAGATTGGTCATACATATTTTACTTTCCTCTTTCAACTAACTCGGCTTATTGCTTATTTACTTACTCTTTGTATTGGATCTCTCAAAGGTTTCTTGGTCTTTACGCCTATGCGCCATCCTAGCAATGGAACTGTCCCTTTTTCGATCCGTTGTTGTGCTTCTTGCTTCGTTACTCAATCTCTGGTAAAGATGTTAATTAAAGATACAGATAGGCCACAAATTAATTTAGGTGTTTTGTAAGCAGCTACCAAAGAATGTTCGGTCGTAAAGTGCCACACCCGTAGTCGTAGCTTGGTATAGATAGTAGAGCGCTAAAACCCTTTTAAGAGAACTATTACCACATCTTTAGTCTTATCAAAAACGTCGTACCTTCACTAACAACCGAGGTGAAACCCTTGGGTAGCTTCTACAAATCCACTCTTCTGGCTCTGAAACTGTTGAATCGGCGTCCGCAGAATCAGAAGCTTTCTTGTCGACTTTAAACCCAACAAGATTAAATGGACTCTCTCCACTTTGAAAACACCAGATGGGGATGGAATATTCGTCGCCCTGGTAAACCAAACCTACTCGTATAAGACTTGTATAGAGGCCCGGCATGTTTGCATGTATTTGTTGAAGTTTTGCTTTTGAATTGCTGGGGATCAAATCGTCCAAAGATGTTTCTCCTGGTAGCACGTTCCAAACTTTGCTTCAAAAGGAATTTTGGTAGAAGCAAGAGCTGTCTGGTCATTTAAACACCACGAATTCAACATTAGAATGGAGGAGTCGGAAACTGGTGTTTTCACTTTTAATGTTTTGCTTCACCATAATTTGAACAACATTATAAACAAAGACGGCTTTGCTGTTCCGGTTAGTAACATATTTCCCGTCCCAGGATGCCACCAGGATGTCACCGATACTTTTATCCAGTCTTCCGTTTTTTAACGAATGATCTAGGCACTCTGTAAGGCAAGAGATTTGCCCAGTGATCTTTGAAATCCCTTTACATCCTTTCGTTGGTTGCTATTTTGATTATTGTCAATATGACTCCCACTTTGTTTTCAGCGGTTCGCTCTATGGCGTGCGCTCCTTCTTTTGCCAATCCACCAGCTTTCTCATTTCCCTTAGTACCTTAATGAACCATTATAAAAGGCAGACGTTGTGGTAGTTGGCTAGCAACTTTGTTTTTACATTTCTTGACCAGATGTAACCTGTATGTCGCATTTGCAGTGGTCTAAGTTCTACTTGCCTGTCCGTACAGTTTTCGTTTATCCTCCTTTGGTTCTGGTGTTCCAAGAGAACTCGCCTTCCTTTAAAATAGCGAATGTTTCGATTCAAGACAAAGAGACGGAATACCGGTTTGTTTAGCTTGTTGATGTAGTAAGGCTTACCTAATGCTTATTCAAGTTACCATTTCTGGAAGTCATAGACCGTTCATACTTGCAATTTGAGTCCACATGTGCAATTGATAAGTAATGATTATACATGTCTTTATATTTCCCTTTTTATTTTTTTTTTAAATTGTTTTCGCGCATTCAATTTTCTTCCCCAATGCCCCAGAAATAAATTAAATTCATCTATATGTGTGTGCATTGTACATATATATTAATAAATAAAAATAAAAAAGTTCCTTATAAATGTGTAGAAAACACAGAATAAAAAATAAAAATACATATATGTATATTATTGCTTTTGCATTGATAAATTTACATCAAATTTTTAAACGAATGAAAAAATAATTAAATAAAGAAACATTATCATATAAACAAAACCAAACTCACACAAATACACAAGACAATCAATGGAGCCCGTATTTTTAAAAAAGAAAAAAAACAAACAAACAAAACACATAACGAAGTAAGAGCCGATTTGAAACAAACGAAAACAAAAATGAGTCTAAAAATCAAGCTTACAACAAACTAAATATGAAAAATACAAAACACCATTAACAAGTAATGACTACTATTATTTGAGCATAACAAAACAAGATTTATTTAATTCCATTTCAAGCAACAACTAATTCAAATGAAAAAAAAAAAAGCAAAAACATGATAAATGAAAATTTAAGAAAATAATCCCACTGAATAGTATAAACAAATTAAAATATTTATATACCTATTTATATTATATATATACATATATGAATGTTTAGATGCATTGCAATACTAGGTGTAAACTTAAAAGCATAAATTAAATAAACAATTAAAACTAAAAAAAAAAGGAAAACAAAAATCTTTTCTGTCAATCTTAAAGATGGAGATATTCGTTTAATACTTCAATTATTTATTTTTGATTGTTAAAAGTTCTGTATGTTGCAAAATAAAAATAAACAAAATCAAACCTATTTTTAGAACAATTGGTGTCTATTTGAATACTAAATAAAGTTTTAAAGCAAAACTATATATTAAAGTATATAAAGTTGTTTAAAATACAAGAAAAATTATATATATACATACATATTTGTGGCTGAATTTATATCTTTTTTTTTTTCGAACCGTATTAAATCCTTAGAAGAACCCGCAACCAGCAAACAAAAAGTATTAACTCCAACAAGAATATAAATTATTTATATTGAATATCAAAGAAACGGCAACAAATTCAAAAAACTCTATTCGCTAAACAAATACAAAATAAACAAAACTAAAGAAACAAATTATATATTCATATATATCTAATAAAACATGTTGCACATGTACAATTTAATTTAAAACAAATTATTATACTGATTACATTAATCACGATATTGTATTTATTGGTGGAAGTATATTAATTAAATATACGTTAAGCATGTACGTGCGTATTTGTCTGTTTTGTTCTTCGTTTTTCATTGAATATTTATTATTAAACATTTTAAATATTATATTAATTCAAAACAGATATTAATAAAAGTATATTATTTCTTGTTTTGAAACAAATGGTGGCGAATTTATCAAGTTTCAAACACAATCGTTTTCAGAGTAGTTCAACAAAGTTAGAGTTAGAGATCATCCAGCAATTCAGTAACAAGTCGAGTAGACTCGTATAATAATTACATGCTTAAAAATTCTAAGCCTAAATGGCTGAAGCACGGCTTGAGCACAAGCATAAATCGGGTAATCTTGTGGGACGTCTGTAAATACTTGACTCAATTCGAAATACGGATATGTTCTGCACCATCCCGACGTTATGACGAGGGAGTACTGTTTCGGAAGATTATTTGAGAGAGAAATACAGTGTCTAATATAGTTCACCGACGGATAAAAAAATGGAATCCAGAGTTGGTGTTTTCTAGGCTAAAAGTAGTGCTATAATACATATTTACTCAGATAATCAGGAAGCGCATAAAGCATTATAGGTAAGTCAGGTGTTGCTATGATTGCTTCCACAGGGCGCGAATAATTCACAGTTCGAAAAGACTGGAAACAATCAAGCTCGCCATCATCTAAAACCATTTGGTGTGCTGTGAAAACTCTTTCAATTGTCGGTTAATCACAATAAAGACACAGTGCGTGGGTTTTGGAAGACACCTGAAGAAAGATCAACGAGCGAAAATAGGTGGAAACTCGCATTGCAGCTCCTCCAGTAGCAGGGAGAAGCGAGCTGGAGTCCCCATGTATCGTGGAAATAAGAGAACTACAGCGTAACGTGCGATGGGACAAGCGCATTTACATCAATGCGCTTTCTATTGAAGCAGAAGAAGCTGCAAGTAGGTGCGATAGCAGAACCGCGTACAAAATCACTAGGTAGCTTAAAGATGATCAAACTTTTAACAGCAGCGCCAACAGTTTCTGCAGAAATTTTGCACACACTTGTAGAGAAGGCACAGAAAGCCGAAAGTTTTCCCGATGAGTGGAAGGAAAGAATGATCGTCAAGCTTCACAAGAAAGGTAATTATCGTACGCAGTGTGAAAACTTGATCCTCCTGTGTCGACCGTATTAACACCCTGCGGATCATCATTGAGCGGTGCGTTGAATACCGTTCGCAGCTTCACCTGCTATTCAACGATTTCGAGAAGGCGTTCGGTAGTGACCCTGAGGAATTAAAAGCCATTATTAAGGTAACTTATGCAGGATCAAGGTGTTACGTTCTGCACAGAGGAAGGCGGTCAGAGGAATTCTAGATCCAAAGTAGGATTTGACAAGGCTGTCTTCTTTCACCAATAATTATGGGTACGATGTGCTTTGCGCTGCCCTGTCGATAGGAAATAGAGGAATTCGATGGACTCTTACATTTCAACTCAACTTGACTACGCTGACGACATATGCCTATTATCATATAAGATAATAGAACTCCACAAAATGACAGCGAGTGTTGAGAGAGCGGCAAACGACAGAGTGAAGTCTGCGTTTGGAATGTTGTCTACAATATGGCGAAGCAATGTTGCTTAAACACCAAGCTGGGACCGTTCCGTTCTAATGTTGAATCCGTGCTGTTATATGCGTGCAGCATTTGGAAAGTGAACCCTATTATCAGAAGAAAGCTGCAAACTTTCGTTAATAGGTATCTATTGTATGAAACATTCTGAAGATTTTCTGGCCTAACCGTATATCTAACGAATATCTTTACCAGACAACGGTTCAGAAACTAGGCACAACAATCCAACGACGAAAATGGCAGTGGATTGGTCATAAATTTCGAGAAGGCGACAGTTTCATTGCTAACTACGCTTTGCAATGGAATCCGCTTTCTTAAGATGACAGAAGAGTCGATCGACGGAGAAATGCGTGGCACAGAACAGTTGAGGAGGAGTCGGAGAGAGGGGTTGGGGAGAGCTAAGGCATATTGGCAGAAATCACACACGATGGCGCGTAGTAGGGGCCGTAGAACTCACAAGGGGACACAGAACATAAGTAAGGTGCTATTACGGTGACTTATAAGGACTTGCCATACACAATCAAGCTTAATTGGGTACTTGGTCACTAGGGCGTTGAATTTGTGTGGCCGGTATATCTTCCGCGCTCTTAAGACCGGAACCCTTCTATGGGATTAATTAACCTATCACCACACTTAATCAATTGGAAACCCCGACTTCGCCTAGCCTATTCCTCTAGAGACTGATTAAGTCCTTTTCCCACAAGGAAATGCTAAACGTTAACAAGAAAACTGTAAAAGGAAGCTTGTGTGCTTCCTTACTGGTCATTGCGGTCTAATATAACATCTCAACCAAATCTAACTATTTGTTCAGATACGAAGTGCGTTTCTGTTTGGAAGAGAAGGAAACTTCCGAGCGCTACACTGGTTACGAAGATGGATTTTTCATTAAGAATTCTGCTCGTTAGCAGAGTTCAAGAACTCGGCTACTAACGACATACTCACTTTCATAAAAGAGGTAGTAGATGAATCAGGCTGTACCCTTGACGCAATAAATCTTTCTTATTCGCAGATTCAACGCTCTTGTATATTTTGGCAGTTTGATCGAATTCCTGCTTAAGTAACCGAGTAAAACAGATACATATTCGTATTTATTATATATGTAAAAAGATTTTATTTGTATTCCACTAATAATATTCAAATATTTTCTTGTCACAGATATCTACTTAGATAAACCTTTATGGAAGGAAGTACTTATATGTTAAACACTATTCAATTTTCATTACAATAACGATTATGTTCTTATAGCTTTGTCTGCACTGTTTTCTAGGTTCATGAATTTCTTCTTCAACTCGTAACACGCATCCCAAAACGTACTCAGTCGTTGATCTTGATTCGAGCAGAAATCTTTAAAATCTTTTAACATCTTCAACTGGAATAGTTCACCATCCGGCGAGCAGTTAATAATTAAGGACTTCCATTTTTTATTTGCTATCATATGATTCCAAGACCACAGGAAACCAACCTAAATAAATAAGCAAATGTATGAAAATGTGAAAAATATTTCCTCAATGCTTGTTTCCTACCTTCTTTGGAACATTTGTGTGACTTGTGTGACCATATACTAAGCGCGTAACATTGGCCTCTGACCGACTGGGCGATTCAATTTGATGGTTTCCTTTGGAACATCTATGAAGAAAGGAAAGAAATACAACTAAAGAGAGAATGTCTTATAAGATTGATGAGATATAACCTTATTAAAACGAACATATTCCCGGAACAATGAACGTATTGATATTCCTTTGGCAACTGAAATAATATTTTTGTCATTTTTTTTATTTTCTCTTTAAAGTCTTTTGATATGGACTTACATCTTTATTGAACGAAAATTTATTCTCCACCACACATGGCATAAATCCATAGCGTGCCAGAATTGCCTCTTGGAATAAAAGCATTCGATCGTTACGGGTCTCCTCTGCGAACTCTATAAAATACAAAACACATACCTTTGCTTGTTTAAAAAAAAAATAGGATAAACCAAGCTTACAACCTTCAAATAACGCTTCATCCTTCCCTAGAAAGCTTGTATTGAGTGGAATGAAAATCGGTCCTCTTAGTGGATCGGATTTCTCTGTAAATGGCTCTGCCAGTGGATCAGCCGGTACAGGCACCAACTGGTAACCACAAAGTTGTGCTTTTCGTTGCCATCCAGAGATCTATTCAGAAAAGCATTCAATACATTCTACTTTATGCACACATTTTGTTGATTTATACCAAATCGCTAACTTTTGGGCCCGAAGCTGTGACCCATTCCACAACCATTTCGAACGCGTGCCCAGGCTGCATAACGCTGTGGTACTTGATGTGTCCCCATTCCATACGTTCACCCTTATTACTGCTATCGATTTCTAAATGTGAGTGCTTATAGATGTTTCCTGAGAATATCAAATTGTGTTTAATGATTCTGGGACTTTCAGAACGTGGCATACGTTGTCTTTGAACATTGCTCCATGTTTGTGGAGGAGGAGTACTCATAAGAAAATGTGGAATTTTATTATATGCATCGTGAGCCGCTGATTCACTTGATGTTAATGGTTTGTATCCCTGAAACTCGATCTCCATCCATTCCTTTTCGAAGGCACTTAAGCTGCCCAGTGGTGGCGTGAAGTCTTAAGTCAGAGAAATTAATATAAGTAATATTATTAGCTTGTTTGATTTGCTTTCATAAAAATTACCACTTTTGTCTTGTATGCCTATGTAGTAGAGGTAAAATCCGGGTATAATTGGTTTATCCCATTCACCAGACGCATGACAGATCATTCGTTCTCTTTAAATAATTAATAAGTTCAATACACAATATTTATGTCGGTAAATTAAGGGATATTTTTGTTGCGAAGGTCGTATAAGCATTTAAGTACAAATCTTAATCTTTTCTGGTTGTGATGCTGAAAAAATGTAAACTCGAACGTCTCAACAAGATTCACTTTTGCCTCTAGACCTCTACATGCAAAAGACTGCAACGTGGAGTGCTCTCGGAATCAGCCCATCTAAACACTGGAAACCAAATCCGTATGGACATGCCGAGATCCTAAGCAATCATCTGGGCGCCAATGTCAGCTCGGATTACACTGTCCCGGACTTGGACTTTGAGAAACCCAAAATAACAAAGTGTGGAATGAGTCCAAATCCATCTACACAAATGGTTCAAAAATTGATATAGGCATAGGAGCAGCATAGAGCAGCTCCATAAGATTCCCAGATCACAGCAGCGTTTTTCAAGCGGAGGTCCAAGCAAGCGGAGCCGCCCAACTAGTTTCAATGCTTACAATATCACGGGAGGATATTACGATTTACATTGACAGCCAGGCTGCCATAAAAGCAATAACTGCTACGCAAATAACATCGGAGGTTGTGAAGTATTGTCGCGAAGAGCTTAGAGTTCTTGGCACGCAGCACAATATTAAGCTCTGCTGGGTCCCTGATCATAGCGGAGTACCAGGTCATGGAAAAGCTGACGAACTGGCAAGAATGGGTTCAACCCTAGCCCGAGAGCAAGCGGACTGTACGGACAGACCGCCACTCTGCAACCTAAGGGCGAAAATTGCACAAAAAACCCTAATAGAGGCGAAACACAGATGGAAATCTCTAACCACCTGCGAAGTATCAAGAAGGTTTTGGTCAGAATATTACAAGACAAAAACCTGCCGGATTTTACAAAAAGATCACTGTCAATGCTGGTGGGAGTACTTACTGGCCACAACATATCACACACAAAAATTACGCCTGAACGACGACGATATATTCAGGGGCTTCGGTGAGGTCCATGAGCACACAGCTCATTTTCTCTGTCACTGCCCATACCTGTGCCAGATAATAAATAGGACCATAGGCCAATTCTTCTTTGATCACATCGAGGAACTAGCTGATGGTTCGCCATCAGAACTTCTCAAATTTGCAAGGGCGACCGGATGGTTCGCACCAAGGTATTGAAACCTTCAGTAGGGAATATCATGGGTATCACAATAGGTCTACAAGGACCTAAGTGTGATGAGGCAACCCTCATCATCGCACAAACCTAACCTAAGCTAACCTCAACAAGACTCAAATAGAAAGAGTCCCCTGTAGGGGTGCTGGAGCGCAAAAATAAGCCAACCAGGAAAAAATACCGATTGAAAAGAATAGACTGTGTAGAAAAAAAAAGGTTAATAAGAAAGACAAGCCTGGAATATAGCATCTGTAAAGTAATGAAACGAATCTAATTCTTCCTTTCTGCCGTGTATATAGAAGAACCAATGACGCTTTAGAATTCTATTGTATCAAGGTGTGGTTAACGCAGCCGACAGTACAAGGATGTTGTTATGTTGCGATGGGAAAGCAATCTCCACAAACTAGAAGGAGTTAAATCTGTATGTGGTTAAGGGCAATGCAGATGGTGGCAGTCAAAAGGGTGGCTATGGTCCTTCGTAGTCAATCTAGTATAAGCATAAACCAAAGTTTGATTGAAGAGTAATACCATCTGTTTGGGCACGATGGAAACAGCCATTGCCCACCAAATCTACCAATAGCTGAGACTGAGGAATATCAGAAATTTTGCCTATCGAATTAACACGTTAAGAGCAAAGATGAAATGAGTTTAGAAAATGTAAACAGACACACACAGTCGTTTTCAATGTCGAATGCTAAACAACCTAAACCACCTGGCGTAACTACTAACAGGCCATCGATATTTTAGGGCCTATCTCCGCCGGGAACGGCGACAACACCTATTGCCCAAGATGTACAGAAATAATCGAAAAAGCGAAACCCAACATGATTCATTCCCCTCGTAATGAAACAGGCCAACTCCTGATGGAGCGTAATTAACATCAGATAGCATAATCAGGAAGATAACAGTAACACAGGGGCATCAATTATGAAAAAAACAGCCTCAGCAAGAATGAAAACGCAACGCATTCGAACGAATCGAACACCTTATGCTGGAGCAAACTTCGCGATAAAATGTTTTTGATAGTACCGCGCTTGCAAAGGGTAAGAAGAAGATTGGGTTGGTCGGTACAAATCCGGCATATCCTTGACCTGATTTTTCAGTATCTTGGAAAGCTTTCAATTTTCTTGTATATTTAGTGTACGAATTTTCTTTACGTTATCTATACACTACTTACCATAAAAAAAAAAGATTAGGATACCATACATACAGATGAATTCCTATAGTTTTTGTTTTTTAAATTTAGCTTAAATTTTACATACTTTCGCATCCCTTCCAAAATAGCCAGTGGATTCTTGGTTCCATCTAGTCGTGCCTTCAACCACATTAGCGCATCGAAACACACAAAAGTGCACGAAGGCAAACCCTGTGTCGGTTCAAAAAAGTCCACTCCGGTGATAGGATGTTTCATGGCTTCGAAAATGTCTGCGAGGCTTGCATTCGGACGCAACTTAATTTCTCCCAAGAATCTAAAACAAATTGTGGCTCCATAAATACAAAAAATCGAACATATTCCCAATTCTATTTTTGTCTTTACGTATCATCCCGATCTTCATTGGCATTTATTTCCGCATTTTGTGCAATCACTGCGGCATCAGCAGCCGGTGATATTCGTCCGCGTTCGAGAGGTTTCGTCCCAGCTCTAGAAATGAAGCTGTAATGAGGGTTTTTTTCAAACAATTTGCATTCGATTAGTATTTGGCTCATTCAGGCGTGCGCATGTGCATCATATTAAGAGTTAACAAAAAGAATTAATTAAATAAAAAAAACTAACCTTGCTGAATTAATAAATTGCTTTTCAATTATTCTATTCGTTGCATGCTGAAAGCCAAAACCAAAAACAGAACAAATGTAATGCCTAAGTATATGTAAAAGTGCATTCTAACTGAAAGTGTGATCATTAATATTAAAAAGTTAAGAGATGAAGAAAGATAAGTTTTAAATAAGAAAATATAGATGGTGAAGAAAATAAAATGAAAATAATAATCACTGATGGTGTTTTGTTTTCCTTCTAAAAAAAAGCTGGACGTCGGTAAAGTACTAAATAAATTTAAAATAAATGCATAAGAGAGCAAATTAAGAATGCGAAACAGCATGAAACATTGTATGCGTCTGATGGCCAATTGAAAGAAAATACTAAAACAAAAGAAAAGTTATTTATTTTCACACACTTTTTACGTATACGAGTATTTCTACCGAAAATACAGGTTTTCATACAAGGGTTGACATAATAATCGTCGGGCGGTTTCTTGTAAAAGCATTTAGTTGTTAAAATTTTGTATCAATGAAAAAACATTTATTTAAATTTAATAAGAGCGTATCCATACGTCACTTTAGATCTTAAACATTTCTACACTTGGGTAGATCAACTACGTCAGTTGTTTTTACAAATTCTGATTTCTTGCTATAAAATTCACACAAAATCTCCTACGGATGAAGAAAAGTTATCTCGGAGAAAGAGAGCTAATCTATGAGACCACAGGGGGTATGGACATGCCCAAAAATACCTTCTCGGTGGGGTACGCAGATGGCATCGGTGCGGTGATCACAGCAAGAGACACCGAAGATGCACAGCGAGGACTTAACCAAGTGATTAGACGCGTGCATGCCTGGATAGAAGACCATGCTCTAAGTCTGGCGACAGAGAAAATCAAAATAGTCCTTCTGACTAGGAGATAGATCCCGGCGGATGTGGGGTTTCAAATATGCTCATAGGTAATAGTCAGTAAAATAGCTGTGCCTGGGAATGACCCTCGACTCCAAACTCACCTACTGGCCTCAGACAATGTCCTCATTGGAGCGAGCTGCGAAAGCCACTACATTTTTCAGCAGACTCATGGCAAATGTAGGTGGTCCAACTGCATGCAGGAGAAGACTTCTTATGTCGATCACGCATGCCATTCTCCTGTATGGCTGCGATATCTGGACCGATGCCCTTAGAAAAGAGAAAAACAGGAAACAGATGGCAGCAGTACAGATACGCGGAGCCCTCCGGGTACCAAGCTCTTACCGCACGGTGTCGGAACTAGCCGTCTTCGTAGTGGAGGATGTGACTCCCTTGACTCCCTTCGATCTCCTTGCGGCAGAGAGGAAATTCGTTCACGAACATAAAGTCGAATCGGGAGTGGAAGTGGCGAAGGAGCTCACCAAACAACAATGGCAAGAGCGATGGAACTCTGAAACTAGAAGAAGGTGGATGGCAAGACTGATTAGGGACGTTGCTGAATGGACGGAGCGGAAAAATGGAGAAGTAACCGACTACATCACCCAGTTTATAACCGGACATGGAAACTTCAACGCATACCTCCATAAGTGGGGAACGCAGCTTGCCGATACGACGAGTAACTAGTAGATGTAAGAACAGAACGAATAAGCTACTACTTATGAACAGGAAATCTCTGTCATTACTGGTAGGACTTATTACAGGCCACAATATGCTCTGGTATCATGCAAAGAAGCTGCTCCTGACCGGGGAAGACCTTTGCAGAGGATGCGGAGACGAGGAGGTGCATGAGGACACTACTCACTTCCTCTGTCACTGCCCAAGCCTCTGGAACATTAGGAAAAGAACATTGGGCAGATACCTCTTCGATAACATCGAGGAGTTGTCGGATGGGTCACTGTCGGATCTGCTCAAGTTCGCAAGGAGAGCCGGCTGGCTGTCATCAGGCATATAAAATCACGTAGTAGGAAGTAGCTGGTAACACATGGGTATCACAACGGGTCTACATAGACCTAAGTGAGATGAGGAGGATGTTATCGTCTTCATCGGCCCGCTAACCTAACCTAACCTAACTAGTAGATGACGCAAACCACACCTTTTTCACCTGCAGCAGATGGGCAGCACAAACAGACTGAAACTAGAGAGAGGCAATATGACCAGAGAAAAGGTCGTGAGAATGATGATCTCGAGTAACGATAGGTGGAACCAAATAGCCTCCTTTAACGAGTTCGTTCTGCGACTGAAAAAAAGAGAGGAAAACGAAAAGATAACCTCTTAAGAATCATACCGGAACCATGTTTGGCACAAGGAAGACCCCTCCCTGAAGTAGTGCAAACATTGATCGGGGAGTTTAGTCAGTAGGAGTCTGACACACCAGGTAAGTGTAACAACCCCCCTACTACATGATAAGACAACAGAGAAAACGCCAAAGGCGGAAATAACCGATGGTGATGCGCAGGAATCAGCCCTTAATATTTTCCTCGATAAAATACTAAAAATGGCTGAGGAAAATTGAAACCAATCATGCTCTTACATCGAGGAAGTGCTGTAGTTAAAGAAAAGAGAACAGAACATAAAATTGTCATGGAAATAAAAGATTGGAGCCTTAGGCTGGCTAAAAAAAATGGCATTCATCCCGAAGTAATTCAGTTCCAGGGATAAAGTGAATTTATGCGGTTTGAGTCCGGCACCAGGGGACTATGGCACAGCTAGCAAGGTTGTTCCAATTGCGTTTTGCTACTGAGAATTAGTGTAGGTTGATTTTTCCCTTGACAGCACCTAATGTGATGAGAACTTCTCTTGCGAATGAGCTATCAAAGGCAGACCCTTGCCTGTCAAGCTCATCAGCCATTTCCTTCCCTTCGATGCCTCTGTGACCAGTAACCCATATGAGGGTTAGGGAAGATAAGCTCCCCAGGCGGACGAGCACGATTCTGCATTGTGATGCCAGCTTTGATGAGGTGGTTGTGGAGACAAGAGCCTTGTTGGTTGCCTGGTTGTCGGAGAAAATTGCAACATTTCGTTTGGTTGTGGTGTCGCTGTTCAATGCACGACAGGCCTCGTAGATTGCGAGTATTTCAACTTGAAAAAACACTGCCGAACATTGGGAGTCTGAATGATTTCGATATTTTCAAGGCTGCTTAAAATATACCTGAACCTACTCGGCATTCCATTTTCGAGCCGTCCGTGAAAACTGATGTGTCATAGTCTTTCATGACCACCCCGCTATTCCATTCCGCTCTTGATGGAATACGCACGTCAACGCCTTTACTGAGCGTAATTCGGGAAGAAGATAGTCTGCGGGGGATGTCACCGCCTCCTGAGGCAGTGAAGCCAGAATGCTACAGTGGCCATGCAGGCTGGCCTGACCTTATTGAATTTCTTAGGTTTTCACAAGTGCATGTCCAGAATGTGTTTTAGGGTCTTGAGCTCGAACGATGAAAGACTAATAGGTCGGAGACGGTGGTCATTAGCCCGCATTACATTAATTAATTTAAAATGATTACTTTCAAAAACACCTAAAGATGAGTATAATGCCTTTTAGGTTAAAACCTACCGGATGTGCACGTATGGATATGAACTTTCAATAATGCTCGAAATATGTATAAATGTGTTAAAATACAATAGAGTCACTTACAAAACCAGCACCCGATGAAATTAAGTACTCAACGAAAGCAAGGAAAAACAAAGCAAGGCCCACAATCATCACAACGAAAATCAAATGATAAAAATAAAAAGCCAAATCATAGTATATTAATAAAAAAAAAATAAAAAAAAAAAAATATGCAAACACAATAGTAAAAACGGTTATTGCACACAGTTACAGCGGAAATATTCTTTTCAATAACAACCTGGGTCTCTTATCTGGCAAACGATTGCTTCCAACACGCTCTCGAAACGGAGAATTTCCAAGCCCCTATATTGATATATACAACACAAATATTTTAAAATTAGTCACATAATTACATGGTTTTCAATTTGATTTAAAAATTTCTATATCTTCAACAAAAATAAGGCAAACGAAAAAAAAAAAAAAAAAAAAAAAAAACTAAAAGAAAAACTACAAGCACTCGACAAAAGTTATTGTTTTGATTAAAATTAAAATGTTAAATGATAAGTAAATGTTTTATAAGAAAAATATTCACTCAAAATTGAACTGAAATCGAATTTGAGCATTCACTAAGGTAAAGCAACCAAATATGTATTTTAATCAAGTACAATAATACGACATAAATGGCGGTGGTAGATAATAAAATTCAGAACCTGATTAATCGGAGCCCTCGATATAATGCTCGTGCTATGGCGTCGTCGAGTTAGATGACTTGTTGCTGTCGGACTATCCTGAAAATGATTAACTTCAAACATAAACCGGAAAGCATTCGGTAGGTTGCTTTTCAAAAATGCAAAATTATTAAAAATCAACAAAAAAATAAACACACTTAAACATTGTTAACAACTAAAGAGAATACAAAAAGGTATGAATTCAGCAGAAGACGCTCAATATGAATAAATTTTGTAGAACCATTCATTCTACACATGATAATGTATGAATTCCAAAAGACGATGGTTCATGTAATGAAATGAAAGCTACAATATTTTGATTTTCAAAATAAAAAATAGATTAAAGTATTTCGCAGCATGTGCGAAAGAGTCATAGAGAGGAAGCTGCAAAAATCAATCATAGATTATAGAGGTTTCAGAGGTGTTACAGATTAAATCAAAATTCAGTAAACTGTAAAACTTATTGCTCTCTGAGTGCCGGCATGTCTTACCCTCGCTTTGCGGCTTTGTTGACGCTTTATTTTCTTCAGGTGTACTTCGATGAACCGAAGAAAATCATCGATTTGTTGTTGGGCTGCATCTGCACCCGGTTCGCTGTAGATGTCACATTTTGAGCATCCATGTTCGAGAATCTTATTCATTGCGATGATATCCTTTGGTAGAAGATACATGCGGTACCGCCAGTATTTTAAACTCTGCACAAGGGAAAAGGTTGTATTTTAATTTTTATTGAGTTTTTGATAAGTTTCGTGGTTACTTCAAGTAGTGGATAGTCAGTGTCACCCCGAGTGCATATGTAATGATCCATGTAGTTCCAATTGAAATTCTCTAATTTTTCCGTTGTAAAATTGACACCAGAAATCTCGTAAGTATCGTGCTGAGGTGCGTGGAAACGATAACGGTAATCAACATTGATAGGTGGATACGGATGCCTAGGAAAAGTGAATTTCTTATTGAAATCTGATGAAATAAAAAAAAACAAATAATAAAATAACATTCGTGTGGTACGTTTAAATTTTCCATAGAAATAGAAGAGACCTTGGTTTTATTGCCAAATTCGATGGCTTGAAAATTGTTTTACTTTGGCTGGTCAGATTTATCAATTCAGTGTACTCAGCAGTCCACCGTTCTAACCAGATGAGCTACGATGACCACACTGACCTCTACATTTCCTACAAAATTATCAAAACTCTGATGCTATTAGTCAGTTTTGAGTTATCCTCTAGAGAGGTGCACTTAGATCAAATATTGCGCTGGGATTGGTCCCAAGTTTATCCTGAAACGATTTAAATTGCCTAACGTAACAATTCAGGTTGCCCATGTTGGCAGTGTCTAGATCATTTAAACCCTTGTGGAGGTATGCCCTCATGTACCTTTTCTACTCCTGGCAAGGGTGGAACACAAGAAGTGCACGATGAACTTCACTTCTTCAGCCCAGCAGCTTTTGCAGGAACCATTAGTAAGCGTGACCATTCCTTGCACTTGTCTTATGCCATGTTTCCCCTTGTGGGTCCTAGGGCCTCTACTACACCTACGCGCCATCGTGTGCGATTTCTGCCAATATGCCTCAGCTCTCTGCAGCTCTTCCTCAACTGCCGAGACTCCTTCTCAACTGTTCTGGGCCATGTATATCTCAATCGACCCACTCTACTGCCATTTTTAGTAAGCGAATTCCATTGCATAGAATAGTTGGCAATGGAGCTGTTGTCCCTATCGGTTCCTTACCAGTTCTCTGGTAAAGATATTCGTTAGAGATACGGTTAAGCCAGAAAATTTTCAGAATGATTCGTAGGCACCTATTAATGAACGTTTGCAGCTTTCTTGGGGTGAGCCTGAATGAGGTATCAAAAGGAATGTAGTGCGTATCTGTGTAATGTAGTCTGTGACGAGCTACTTCTTAGAAGTGGCAGAGTGGGTAAGTTCCCTCAGACTTTGTTAGATATACTTCAACGAGCTTACCTTCAAAACTAAACGCTGTGGCATATCAGCTCTAAGTTTCATGCTGACAAATAAAACAAAAAAAAACCGCATGATCCTATGTTGTTTCGTTCTCAAGACATCGAAGGCGAAAATTTTTATCGCACACACACACACACCCACACAGCCATCATTTCGAAAATGGGTGCAAACAATTTCTAGTATATCGTAATGGGAAGCGCAGTTCATATCTCGAAACATTTTGTTCGGACAGATTGCAATACTTTCCCTACCTAGGTGGGAAGTAAAAATATGTCAGTAAACTGGATATGTTAAAATTCAATGAAACCTATCAGACACTTCAGGGCGAATCTGTACTGTCATTCAAACATAGGCAACTTAATACTCTCAGCATCTCCTGGACCCATCTGTAAACCGTGTCAAAAAAATTAGAAGACCTCTTTGCATTCCTACATAACAATGGATAACGCTTGCTGCTTCACCCAAAAAGGATTTAGACTCAGATGACGCGCTGTCATTTGACTCCTTTAACATCATAAACAAATTGTGCGAAACTTTCAAGCCAATACCAGAGACACAATCTTTCAAAAGTCTGTGCAACTAGCTGCAAGCGGTCCATTCGCAAAAGTGGTGGTCAAAATGAGTTTAGACAAAAATAAATATTCGCTGTCAAGGAAAGGGGAAACCGAACATCGACGAGTCTTGTAGACAGATATAACTTTGAAGTTGTTAAACATTGGCTCTTCCACACAGAACAGTCTCAACAAACTCCAAAGACTAGGTTGTGTATGCATTGCGAGTGCCATGAGAACAACTGCTGCTGCAGCGCTAGAAGTTATCCTAAACTTTCCACCCCTCCATCTTCAGATATAGAAAGAAGCCATGATTTACGCCTTTATACTCATATCTGAAGATGATGCTAACTTCAAACTAATTCATCCTGACATTATCCTGGAATTAAACAGAGATGAACAACTTGGAATTACTATTACAGACAACTATCTACCAAGATTTTACTTCAGCCAAAACTTCAAAGTTCCATTCCAAGACCGTCATATTTGGGAACAGAATAAACCCACATTTGCCATCGATCCATATATTTGCTACACTGATGGATCAAAAACAGATGAAGGAATTGGGGCTGAGTAAACGGTATTATAATACAAAAACATATCATATATTGACGGAAGCATGGACAGATATAACTCCGTATTTCAAGCAGATATCTTTGGTATAGAACTATGCATCAGAGGAAATATAAACAGATCTACATCAAACAAAAACATTTATATTCTCTCGATAGCAAAGCCGCGGTCCTAGCCATAAAGGCCTATGAAATGACATCGAAACTAGTATGGGACTGCGTTTAAGGGTACCAGGACACGTAGGCAATGAAATACCTGACTTACTAGCCAGAAAAGGATCCGCATTAAACTTCATGATGCCATCTGTCGTTTACCAATCAGCTCTGCAAAGTGCTCTATTAAACACTGGCTAAAGAACAGAGCTTACCATTACTGGACGACTACTGAAAGTAACAGACAAGTCAAAATGTTTATGCCAAACATTTCCCATACCAGTACGAAACAACTCCTAGGACTAACCAAGAGTCAGGTTCGAGTGACCAAAGGCTTCCTGACAGAACACTGTCGAGTCAAAAAACACCTATTGACTATGGAAATAGTACAATACAACACATGCAGAATGTGCAACGAAGACGAAGAATCAGCAGAACACATTTTGTGTCACTGTAACTGTTTAATCAGAACACGTCATCGTTATTTAGGCAAATTCTACGTCGAAACGGAGGATATATCTGCCAGCTCACTCAAAGACACCTCCGGATTTATATCAAATTCAGGCATCATGAGCGAACTCTAATTGGAGGAAATCACAATTGGCCCATCGGTGGCCACCTCTACCTACAATCTAGGCTCTTCTATAACTTCTGACAACGGCATCTCATCACAAATCAAACGAAACATAACTTTTCCCAATCACTGCTTCCTTTGGCTGAAAAGGCTATTGCGTAGTAGGGCCATATTCCGAACCACCCTTTAAAGGACCCTAATTATCCCAGTCCTACTCTCTGATCCTGAAACATGAACTCTATTTTAGATAAATGCAGATGTACCAGATTATTTCAAGCGGAAAATTCTTTATTAGACTTTCGGTCCTATTTGCGTCCAATGCTCAGGACCGCTATACCTTTTTACCTGGACTTAACTGCAGTAGAGCAAAGCATTGCCTAAGGCGACGGGCATAAGTAACCAACTTGAAGTGTGCGACTAATTATTTAAGAAATTACTAAATTTAAAAATGCGGCAGAAGACTCTGGGGTCCATGTGGATACCGGACCGGAGGCATCTCAAGGACAAAGGAATCGGCGCCATCCTAACAAAAAAACAGGAAGATTCGCCAGACCACACGCACACTAGTATCAAGCCCATAATTGTTTCCACCTTCACTAGATCTCTCCTCACATACGTCACAACCTAACAGTTCCGACGATTAAAAGAGGCGAACACAATGCGCCCGACTGCGGCTTAAGTGAAAAGTCTTCCCCTCATCCTCATATACCATATCATACTCTAATTGAAAAAGCTTGTTGGTTGAGGCCCAGGTTTAACCATTTTACATTTTAGGCTAATGCCCTAATTGGTCTACAATTTGATTTGTCTAAGATGTGTTAAATAAGTTTAATTATTTAACTTCGATTAATTTTAGTACTCACCTTGGCTTGTAGCCAGTCACTGTAATTACAGAACCCTGCAAGGAAATCTTGTGAAATATTCTTCCGATCGAAAGCAGGTACTCCTTTGTTATTTCTGAAGGCGGTTTTATTTTCAGTACTGTCGATGATTTTTGCGGCTGTTTCTGCTTCAGACCACCACAACAAGGTGCCTGTGGTGGACTTTGATTTTTTTCCTCCAACACAATTAATTGAAATCCTTGAGCCAAACGTTGAGCTACTATCTCCTTGAATACCTCTTCGGCCGTCAGAGGCTTACGATATATAGCCCGATTGTTTGCATAGTCTGAGTTAACATCGTCCGGCAACAACGTGTAATCCGATATAACGTAATCATTATGAAGTGAACGATTATCCGGAAAGTAGTCGGTCGTTATCGGAAGACACGCTGGTATGGTTAGCGACTTCCAGTCGACACCTAGAATGGTTATTCAAAGGAAATTAAGATGAATTGCAATGTCTTCGCATTCTCTGTCTAGTGCTCTATGTTCTGATTTACAAAAGCCATCGCCACTTAAATTCAAAAATTAAAAATAAAATAGATGTTCATGGTTGTGATTCAATGTGTTGAGTGTGTTTTTGTTTATAATTTTGAAACTACATACTAAAATACTATGCTTGTATGTTTCAAAGAGGTGTGTGTGTGTTTTTTTGTGTATGAAACTTAAATAAATAATATGGAGAAGTAAAGTGAGAACCGTGCAATTACACAGGAGTAGCTCAAATCAAAATGCAAGGTGACTTTTATTTGTTGTTGATGTTTTCAATGGTCGAGCTCTATGGTGCAGCTATTCAGCAAATTTAAAAGGCGTGCAGCAGTTGTCAGCATTCATGCAGTAGGTGCTTGATCAACAAAATAATAAAAGGAAAATACGAAAATAGAATAGTAAACGACTACAGTGTTTTCAAATGAATGTTTATCGTAGATACATATGTACCTAATAAGTACGTAAAGATAAACAGTGCTACTCGTAAGTCTAGACTACTAACTAATTTCTATTTAATTTGTATCTGCCATTCGACTTGTTGCATTCATTTCCTCTTTCTATATATAACAATGCGCTTAAGCTTAAGCTTGTACTGAAAAGCAATGAGAATCATGAGTGTTGAGGCAGGTGCAATGAGCTAAAAACAGAAAAGCAGCAGCCATGTGCAAAACAGCGTTTAAGAGAATGAAAGAGCTGATTTTCCAAACAAGGCGGGAAGCGCGATAATATAAGAACTGAATTTACTTACGAGTATGTACGAGAATATACACTGCGTCTCATTCGTTTAAATCCACTTTTTTTTTTGACAAACTTTGTACGATTTCTCCCTTACTTTGGGTAATTTAGAAAAACCTTATTAAGGAATTCATTCAGGGTTATATGAGGATAAAGGGATAAAGCTCCAAAAAGAATTTTGAATCCACGTACAAAATGGTTAGTTTTTTGGCACTTCACCTGAGCATCTCCTTCCGTCTCCCGGACCACTGTAGCGTTTTTCAGGCGGAAATCATGGCGATCAATGAAGCCTTATCCTGGCTCAAGCAAAATGTGATATCCTTCAGGGACATTACAATCTTTACCGACAGCCAGGCTGCTATAAAATCCCTGGAATCGGTAACATGTACATCAAAGGCTACTTCGGACTGTCGCTCATCTCTCATGGAGATGGCAGAACATTTTAACATTCACCTATGCTGGGTACCCGGTCATAGGGACATTCCAGGGAATTGTAAGGCCGATGAACTCGCCAAACGTGGTACTACTCTAGACATTCTTTCGGAACGAAGGAATCTGGGTATTCCACTCGCTACATGTAAACTTCTATAAGAGCACGACGCGGTCAGCAAGACTAACAAAAGATGGAGCAACGGCACCACGTGCCGCATCTCCAGGGAGATCTGGCCTACGCTAAATCTCACCCGTTCTAACAGTTTGATCTTGCTCAATAGGTCGCTCATCAGCACCGTTATTGGTGTTCTCACTGGCCATTGTCCGATTGGTCTTCATGCCAAAAGGATGGGCCTCTTCTCAAATAACTTTTGCAGGAGCTGTAGAGGAGGAGGAGGAAACGATCCTCCACTTTCTCTGCAACTGACTTGCTCTATCCCAAAGAAGGAAGCTCCATCTGGGAGCCTATCATTTCGACAAATTGGGTGAAATCTCACATAATGACGTCAAAAGTATCCTCAGCTTCATCAAGAGCTCCAAATGGTTTCAATGAAGTGGCGCGGTTTCAGGGTATCGATCCGTGTGGTACCACAAAGGGCCTTCTTGGCCTACGTGTGCCACCCTACCTACCTACCTACCTGGCACTTCAACCAATTTGGGTCCTAAAATCGGCTATATATATTTTTTGTCTCACTTTTTTAATTCCACATTAAAAAACAATCTAGTAGCTCATAAACAAATTAATAAGAGGATGCAAAAAGTTAAATAATTAAGACATTTGAACATCAATAAGACAACTATGCCAAAAGCAAGTTGCCTAAACGAACAGGAAAAGGCTCAAATTCGAGGCTATAAGGACGATGGTCATATCAGCTTCTATATAGAAGATTGGACGAAGTCACATAGTCGTGAACGACTACCACTGAAACATGGAAAACTATGAAAGAAATTACAAAACTACGGGTGAATATGACTACAACACATCAAAACCGGTGGGCCATGCTTCAAGAAGCCTCCAATTCAACTCTATAAGTGAGCAAAATCGGTGCTAAAACCGGGGTAAAAGCCAGCAAACCAGTTGTTCACCGCATAATTCACCAAGCCACTCATTTAAAACACCTGAAAATCAATAAAAAACCTCCAATAAATGAAGCACGCCGAAATCAGTGGCTTAGTTTTTCGAAGCAACATACCCTGTGAGACAGAGAATATCATAACATCGCCTTTTCTCATGAAAAAAGTTTAATTTGGATGGACTCGACAGCTATAACTTCTATTATTTGAGAATTAATTTGAGAAGAGACGACACAGCAAAAGAGGCGGTGGAGGAGGAATATCATTGTACTGTACAGTGAAACTGAGTTTTCAAAGCTCACGAATGAACGCAGCAACCTACAATTGCGTACTGAAGTGGACTTTTCTAACAGGACAATGTACCCATATACACTGCAAGGTTAACCAAAGCCTGGTCTCAGGGTCAAAATGTAGAACTTTTGCCATGGCTCGCATACTCACTTGACCTGAACATTATGAAAATTGTTTGGGGATGGTTATCACGGAAAACTAACGTAAGATGAAGACAATTTGAAATCAAAGAAAACGTAATTGAAGTCATCTTGGACTGAGATTTCACTGCACTTTGACCATCTTAAATGGGCGCCGAGGCTCAGTGGTTAGTGCGTTGGACTGCTGACCGAGCGACGTGGGTTCAAGCCCCAGCCAGTAAAACACCAAAAATTTTTCGCGGCACCACCTCTCGTCGGGGAATGACAAGCCTTCGAGAGTATAATCTGTCATGAAAGAGCTTCTCACCTCGCCGTTCGGAGTCGGCAATAAATTGTAGGTCCCTTCCATTCGTGCGAAAAATGTATCACGCACAGCATGAATGGTTGCGAGAAGCTAGGCCTTGGCTCATCCCGAGCTGTCGCGCCAGCTATTTATTTATTTATTTTTTTTTTTTTGACCATCTTAAGTATAGGAGCGAATTTGAGCCTTTTTCTCTTCATTTAGGCAACTTGCTTTTAGCATAGTTGTGTAATTGATGATCAAATGTCTTGAAATGTTAATTATTTAACTTTTTGCATACTCTTATTCATTTTTTTATGAGCTATTAGATTTAATTTAGATTTAGTGAGACAAAAAATAGAGCCGATTTTAGGACCCAAATTGGTTAAAGTGCCAAAAAACTAACCATTTTGTACGTGGATTCAAAATTCCTTTTGGAGCTTTATCCTCATATAACCCTCAATAAATTCCTTAATAAAGTTTTTCCAATTTACCCAAATCGTACAAAGTTTGTCGAAAAAAAAGTGGATTTAAACGAATGAGACGCAGTGTATATATAACCAACCCCAATGTTAAAGCCATCCGAAAGCTTTTCTAAGTAGAAATGTTGGATTTGCAATTTATGTCATATTCGTTCTACTAAATTTTATTTATTTTTTCTTGTCCAACTATGTATGTACTTTCAACGAGTCGTCGAAACCCAGCCTTGTATAAAAATACAAGTTTTCATTCATTTTATAATTTGTTGTTTTATTTTGTTAGAGAATGAATGTTTGATATATTTTTATATAACATTGACATTAACCGCTCTTTGTTTAACGCCTTTTAAACGAAGGGTTGAAAACGCGACGTAAAAAACGATCAACGCGGCGTAAAATACGTTCACTGCGATATTAAAAACACTCTCTGTTTGACGGAGCCTGTATGGTGCACATAATCGGCCCAGTGAACGCGGAATTCGACCTGGTTCACGATCATTGCACTCTATTGAACATCCACCCATCAACCAGATTAAGAACTGTATGTTTTGAAGAAAAGATCGCCACTGTAGACGCTGGTGCCGTTGAGGACCCAAATTTAATGCTTTGCACAGGAAATAGGAATTTGTCCATTTACCATTTGAAAGATATTACGAAAAAACTTGGCTAAGAAGATTCAATTGGTGTAAGAATTGAAGCCATCATTTATGCCATGACCTAACCCTAAATCCTTTGGAAGTGGGTCGTTCTTTCTTCGACGACAATGCGCATTTCTGTGTTAATGGGCAAGTAAACAATAAAATTGTTGCATTCGGAGGAAAGATGAGCCACAAGTGATTCATGAAATGCTCTTACACCTACAAAAATTTATTGGTGGCATGATCGGACCTTATTTTTTCAAAAACTATGTTGATCAGGGACCATTTTTTTCCAAACTAGCGTGACATTGATGGTTTCAACAGGATGGCGCAACATGCTATACTGCCCGTCAAACTATGGAGTTCTTGGCAAAGGTGTTCGGCAATAACATCGTCTCACGAAAAAGACCAATCAATTGAGCACGAAGATCACGTTAAGTCGACAAACCAACGACGATTAATGCTTTGAAAACCAACATTGTTGCAATATACGGCCCCAACCACTGAAAAAAAGTGATCGAAAATTGGACCCCTCGAATACTTCCTGTTAGATGTAGTTGCGGTTTATAGATATGCACGAAGTTGATATGAAATCCTGAATCCCATATTTTTGGTCACTTCCTTATTAATTTTATGTTTTATCATCATCATCATCATCTTCCGCTTATACACTATGACGGTCGCTGGTTTAGGGAGCTTAAGTGGACTCTCCACATTTGCCGATCTTCCACCATCGACTCTAACTCATCAGGGGATATCCCCATATGGGTAGAGGTGAGATTTCGGACTTGCTCCAGCCATCTCATCCTACCTAGGAGACGCCTACCCGATGGCACGAATTTCATGGCACGAATTCCATGGCACGAATTCCATGGCACGAATTCCATGGCACGTCTTGGAAACCGAGTTGGAGACATGTGTTTGACGTGCCCAAACCATCGAAGTATGGACCTCTCCGTTCGAAGAAGTAGCTGCTTGACATTGAGTGCCTCGCGTACTCTGGCGTTCCTTACCCGATCTCGGCGAGTCACCCCAACAATACAACGAGAAATCTCATTTCGGCAGCTTGTATCCGCGATTTTATTCTTTCGGTCATTACCCAAACCTCATGACCATAGGTGAGGGTCGGAATGCCAAGTTCGGCCCTCCTGATTGATTGACAGATTAACCAAGCTGTCTCAAAATTGCTCCAGCCTGACCAATCCTACAGGATAACTCCGTATTGCTCCTGCCATCACTCGTGAATAGGACCCCGAGATACGACGCTCTTGAAAAAACCGTTTATATTGGTTTTTGTGAAGAGGACTTTTATAAAGGGTTCCATTCCTGATATATCTGTCTAATATTTTCCCCCCAATGTTTTAAGATGTTCATCCAAACGCTTCAGTTCATTGTCACACTTCTTTCGCTTCTCCTTTTTCAATTCACTTTTATCCTATACTTTTTTTGCTTTGCTCTTCACTTCTCTAGTTGAATTTTGAATGGGTGTGGGGGGGACTGAAGTAAATTCATTTTGTTAATTTCTTTCCCCTGCGGAATGTATTTTTTGGTTTATTTGACTGGTGCGTTTTTTTATGTTTTGTTCTCTTGGTCAATGTCCATCACCCCGAGGTAATGTATGGCCTGAAGATGAAAAGTTTTTAGTCAATCCGAGTCCAACACATCTTCCACCGACGTGTGTGGCCCCCCGCAAAGTAGCATCAAGCATTCACTTTTCATAAAAAGGTTTACTGCATACATATTTACATAAATGTATGTATATAAATCTGCGGATCAAGGCAGAAAGCCAACTATCAGATGTATTCCGTCAAAATATTTATACGTAATTAATTTTTTTTAAATATTCTACACAAGTAGCACTGTAAATGTACATAAGCAGACTAACAAAAAAATAAAATACAAATAATCACCAAACCAAATTAAAAAAAAATATTTATATGTATGTTCATGTGTATACTTATATGCCAATTAAGAGCTCAGAGCGTGAATTAAATCGGAAAAAATAGAAAATTAAACAAACTAATCAATGTAAAAAAGGAAAAAAAAAACTTGTATAGCTTTTTAGAGAACTATTTTAATAAGTTTGTTGCAAAGGATCAAACCTATGATTATTCTTCCTCTTCCTGTTGCATCCAATTTGATTTCATCGAGCACATGAGCATTCGAAACGTATCCAGTATCGTTTACACATACAAAATTAGTTTATTTTTAACGTAAATTTGTTTTATATTTTTTTCAGTAACAATTACGGGATGAGAGTATATATAAATAAAAAAAATGAAAATAAATAAAAACATTCACATGAATTAAATTGTTGGGGAGTTTGGTTAGTACTATTTCTAAATTTATATTATTGTAATAGAAGTATTATATTTATTACGGCGGCGATTTCAAAACTACGTTCTAAGTAGTGATGAGATGTTGAGATGAGCTATCCGGTTAGTTGTTTCTTTTTTTTTTTTGTATTTTTACAGAAAAATTTAAATCATTTAATGTAAAATTTCAAAAACAGCAAAAAAGCTTTATTTTTAAAATCTTAGCCACCTAACGTTGTATTTTTACTACATACATATATACATATGGACGCACAATATATGTATATGTAAATGCTCGGATCCACGTAGGCCTATGTAAGCTGTCTGCTATTTTGTAGGCAATTTATCAATCTAACATAACTTTCGTTGCCAGACTCATATTAACCTATGTATGCTGGCTCCCTAGAACACACTCTATTGAAAAGGATGTGTAATGATAAGGAGAAACTTGTATAGCAGATAATCTGCGTTACATCTAAACTTCACTGCAAAAGTTCGTGCCCGATTTTCATACGTGGAAAAAAGTTTGCTCATTCTGGAACAGATAGTGCACATAGATAGCATCGGTCGCTTAAAGCGTGCCATAGTGGAGGCAATCAAAGATCAGGTAAAACGGGTTGCAAACAACGCAAAACCAAGTATACATATGTTGTCAACAAACATAAAAGCATCTGTCCACCGCCTTGGATCGAGTATCAATGTGGACGATAGTTCTTTCCTACCTCAGAGTAAATATCAACCCTACGCATGATGTATGAGTCGAAACAAAGACTTACTCTAGGAAACCGCTGCAACCTCGGCTTGGCAAAAACAAAATTTCTAACTCGAAATACAAAACTCATGCTCTACAAAACACAGTTTCTGCCATTTCTGCTATATGATGTCGAATGCTGGCCTATAAGCAGGAAAGCAAAGCAGTTATTAACAACTTTCGAGAGAAAAGTCCTTTGTCGAGTATTTGATCCCGTATGCGAAGATGGCGAATAAAGAAAAAGAAACACTGACTCAGCTACAGCGAAAGAGGATCTTCGAAGCACAGGATCCAGGTTCAAGACGACAAGAAAGGCCGATACAGTTAACGAGCAATCGTTAAATAAAACCTATAGAAACTTAGAACTACAAATGTTTTGTATAATCTTTACAAGCTGAGGTAAAGCCCTATCGATATAGTTGACGCTTGTAAGAGCGTTAGCTTGTTACCGCGTGTACACTTGTAAATCCGCTTCCTAACAGCGTGCTACACAACAAGTGTGAAACCCGACCAACACACTGATTAACCGTCCTTTGGATATACAAGCGTACACGCGTAAGTAAGCTTAAACTCTTACATGCGTGAGACGTGACCATAGCCTAAGATTCATCTGCTTGGTCGATCAGAAGTTCAGAAGTCATGCAATTAATTCTCGAAACCACTTATGTAAAAGCTTCTGTGCATACGAATACCTAAGTGAAAAATGTCTCGAATGAAAAGATACCATCCACAGTCGAAAATCAATGTTAAACCGACCTAAGTCATGCCATATTTCAATATGCAATTGTTAAGCACCGCGAACATGTTAATCCTTCGACCAATTCCATAATGAATTCTGACCCGAATAACGACGTACGGTTGAAGTTCAAGTTTTCTTTAAAGCTAATGATGTTCTCTTATTTGCATTTGTTTTTTTATCTGTAATTTTTTTTATTTCAAATTTAAACTAAATATATGTATGAACGAGTATAGTAGACCTATTGTAAATTTTTAAAACAAAATGTTTTTACCTGTTGTTAATGCCGGTGTCCATTCCTGTTCACCGGTTGCGCCCCAAAGAAATGTTAAGCTTTTGGCGGGTGCAGATCCACTGGCTGCTGTGCCTGTATTGCTCAAATGTGAGTTCCGTTTTCTAAATACTGAAAGTTAACAAGAAAAAAAAATAAAATGCAATATGACAAGCCAATTAAATTAGTTTTTGTTCTAAATGTCACTCGATTTTAAACAATTCAATCTTTGGCAATTTGGGAGGGGATTAGTCGGGTAGCTACCGATAATTTTTTGCATGGAAAGAGTCAATAACGCAACAACAAGGCTAAGATTACAAGTGCGAACGTTGTAGCGGTTCTAGAATGCATAGATGTTCTATTCTATTCGAACTAAAATTGGTTTCTGTAATAAGAGGATGTGAGGACGTCGTTTTCCTACAACTTGGGCAAGAATGTATGCGATGAAGGTCCGTCTGGTTTGTCCTTCTAGGAATACAAATAGCGCTTGTGCGCAGTTTTGAAATGTAGTACAACGTTTATCAAACGTCTATGTAGCTTTGAAAATCGCGTGTTCTATGTTGAGTTTGCAGTTAAGGATAACGCCCAGGTACCCTGCATTGGAAAAGAGATTGAGATATAGAAGCCTGAAACTCTGGATTTTGTTCTGTTTTTGTCCTGGGGGACACAAAAATTCGTTACGTATACAACTTGTTTTGTCTAGAAGTTATTTGCAATACCATCTACTGGTGTGTAAAAGGTGTAAAATAAAAGAATAAATAGCTGGCGCGACAGCTCTGAATGAGCCAAGGCCTAGCTTCTCGCAACCATTCATGTTGTGCGTGTTATCTTTTTTCGCACGAATGGAAGGGACCTACAATTTATTGCCGACTCCGAACGGCGAATTGAGAAGCTTGTTCATGACAGATTATGCTCTCGGAGGCTTGTCATTCCCCGACGAGAGGTGGTGCCGTGAAAAATGTTCGATGCTTTCCTGGCTGCGGCTTGAACCCACGCCGCTCGGTCAGCAGTCCAACGCACTAACCACTGACCCACGGCGACCACCATAAAGTAGGTGTGGAAGAAGAAAAAGCCCGCGATCTTGAAAACAGCTAGCTTATGATCGAGCTTGTTGAAGCTGGCTTGTTAGTTGAGGGTCAGGTCCACCCCAGACTGTAGCGCCATCATAACTAAATAAAAGGCTCGCACGACCGTACTAATCATCATATCAGAATACGTTGATTTTTTCAAGAAGCTTTGTCTGGCCAGTTCAATAGCTACGCAGTTCCTTGGGATGTACTTATGACGTGTGAACACCAAAATGTTACTGTTTACTCTGATATATGTATCACACGCGGCAGTCCTTCAATGCTCTACATTGTTCTGTGGTACTTACAAGAGATCTGCTCGAAGCTTGACTGTCAGCCACACGAACAGCTGTGACTTCAATCTGAAAGACGCGGCAGTGGTAAGACAGACCAACTTCCTTGGCTGTTTTGGGCTTTCAGTAAAGATTAAAATTAAATCGTCAAAATGGACTTCGCGCTGTTCAGCATTGTACGGTTGTAGCTTTACGACCCCTGGATAAAGGCGATGCGTGATTTATGGTTGTAAGCCCCACTTGGGACCTACGGCTTTTTAAAACAGTAAAGGGCCGTGACTCAGTGGTTAGTGCGTTGGACTGCTGACGGAGCAGCTCAACCCGAGCTATCGCTGACACGATCAGCACTATTTTACTCGGAATTAAAAATTTAGTTCTTATCCGAGAATTATGTATAACACGCACTTGTGAATAGTTGCAAGAAGCTAGAACTTAACCCAGCTTGGGCTGTCAGCCCAGCTCCATTTTAGATGGACTGACGTTAAGATCAGACCTGTTCGTCAGAGGTTGACTTGTCAAAATTATATTGGAGTATATCCGTCCACGTTCGCTACATAAGGTATCCTTTAATTTCAGAAGTACATATGTATATAGTTCGCTAAGATCACTAAGAATAAGTTTGTCGCAGATGAACTAACTCAAGAGCAGCGCATTTTTCACTTTTATATATCTTTCGTATGGGAATAACCTCTGATGACTTAGAGTCGATGGCGCAAGATCGGGAAATATGGAGACTCCTCTTAAGGGGGTAGACCCAGTTGTGACTGCCAAAAAACGCTCTTTTTTTAGGATTTTCTTGTGGCGTCGCATTAAAATAATTTATAACAAATGTTTTTTCATGTGATAGATATGTGTTTACAGAATCTATTCAAATTGTTTTTATGGCAAAATATTAAAAAATGAATGAGATACAGCAAATTTGGGAGGTGTCCAAAAAAAAAGTGTTTTGCGGTGATCACTGCTGCTCGTCACTGGATCATGGGAATTCAAAAAAGAAACCAAAGGGATCATTAGTTAATTACATAATGCTCCGGTTGAACGAAGGGATTTGAAAAATTTTTAACTTTAACAAAATGGCGGATGTTGAAAGTCAAAATTCTTAATTCGACTACAATTTCGCTCGCATTTTCGGCTATAAAAAAAAATTATCGTCCAAAAGAAAAAATCCTTCGTTCAATGTATAGAATAAGTGAGAAAAATTTCAAACCGATCGGCAAGGCAAGTTACAGTGATCACTGACTTCGAAGACATGGTTTCGAGAAAAACGCGTTTAAAGTTTTGAGTACGAGTAGTTATGCACTAGAGACGGCTCCGTTCAAAATGATTTATCTTCGTAAACAACGGTCCCATTTGTCTGAAATTTTCAGAGAATACTTTTGAAATATTTTACTTTGAGAAAACGCAAAAATTTTGATTTTAAAATTCTAACTGGGTCTACCCCCTTAAGCTCCCTAAACCCGTGACCTTCATAGCGAATAAGCCAGCCATTGAAAAATGATGATGATGATGTGTATATCTTTCGGCTGCAACAGCCGCTTACACAAGTGCAGAGTTCAGTCATTTGAAGCAAAATAAAAATATGCATAGCCGATAACTTGTGAGCACGTGCGCCTTACAATCGCGCATTGGATAGCGCACGCACTCGCGAGCAGCTCATAAGTGTGCGTTTCTTTGACCTGTTTCTAAAGAATATTGTACTCGTTTCAGGATTGGCGAGCCGAGAAAGCGGCAATGTTCGAAGGGATTAGGGTATGGGTTTATGGAAGTTGGGTAATGATAAACAAAGAGCTTCTGAATTTAGAATATACAATTGACATTGCCAAATATGTACATCCTACTAATATCCTATCCGACTAATCCTATCCTATTCTATCCTACTCATCCAATCCTACTAATATCCTGCTAATCCTACTACTATTATCAATGTGAAAATTTGGATGTTTCCATGTTTGTTCCAACGTAATGCCTAAACCGCTAAACGGATTTGGATGAAACTTCTTGAGTAGATAGTTTGTGTACTGACCTAACAGCCATTTATTTGTTTTCATAGAAGAGCACTGACCTGCGCAACTCAGCCAGCAGCAGATCGTATGGATGGCAAATCGTGATCGTGCGTTGCATTTTTTTTTTGCCCAGTTGTGCAAGGGTAGGTTTTAATTTATTTTTGCTTTGCGTGGTTTTTTCTGTGTTCGTGAGGAGAGGGTGATGATTTGGCGGTTGGTATGGCAATTGTTTACACACCGATGCGACGCGACAGCCTAAGTATGCAATTGTGTGTGTTTGATATGTGTGTAACATTGTGAGTTGCGAAAGGGTGATTGATTCTCTGATTTTCTTCTTTTCAAAGTATTTAAAGAATATGTAAAGAATTAGGTCTTTCGACTTAGAATAAATTCGACTTGAAGTATGACTTTCCGGAGGAAAACTGAAGAGGGAAATTCGAATTAAAGGAGGCTCGACTTAGAGGGCTTTGAGTGCATTTCCAAGAGCGGCTGAATAAAATAGGGCCGATTGGGCTGAATATAAAATCCTGATTCAGATTTAAGATGAGATTGTAACATTTTATTAAATCAGGACTATTCTTTCATAAACTGTTTAAAGAATAGGTATATTGATTTCTACTAACAGAATCCTCGTTACATCGTTGTCTATTGAAATGCCATGCGGCACATCGCATCGGTTTGTCATCGTGTGTTGTTTTTGTCTCGCCCGGTTGTACAAGGGTAGTTTTTATTAACAGCATTAACAATTTTCTGCTGGAGATGTAGGCAACTAAGAATATGTAGTATGAATCTGTGGACGCGGGAATGAAACAGTAGAATTCTTGCACACTTTCGACCCACGAGCAATACCACCTCTCGTTGTCTACCTCAAAGTCGGCGCTTCGTACTATTGCGTAATCTAAACCCTCCGAAATTGTGCAATGGCTTCAATTGAAGACTCTGCACAGGCACGTTATCGATGGCAATATTTTCGGAGGCGTTAAGTAGAGAGAAACCGTCATCATTCCCCGCATTCCTCTGATCCTATCAGACTACTGCTTTGAATTTAAACGTCTGCAATTTTCCATTAAGGTTTTCTACGCCATGACCATCAATAAGGCACAGGGGCAGAGTTTAAATGTTGACGGTTGGATCTGAGGAGTGACTGTTTGTCTTGTAGCGTACTCAGAATCAGTTCACCTGATGGCCTGGTCGTTCTCGAGCCAAAAAGAAAAATCAGGTATGTTATTTACAAGCAGGTAATATGAGGAAATGAAAGTCTATACCTAATTATTCATTTATTTTGTCATATGAAAAAGTGTCAATTCGAAAAGTGAAGTGAGTTGCCTTTTCCCGAAGTGACGAAGTAGATTAGAAAAAGTAAAGCAAATTCACTTCAATTGCAGTGAAAGTGGATGCACTGGGCATAGGGTATAATGTGGCTTTTTTCCACGCAGACGTAGGCGCGGGTACCAGCTAGTACATAATATAGGAAGAAATGTGGTCGGACACAGATTTTCTCTGAGCAATTTCTATATGCTTCAATTTAAGCAAACGCAGTGCTGTATGTAGCTAGGCCCTTCCTACACGTAAGAAAGCGTCGAATTACTTATAGAAACCTTCCAACTTGAACGAGGTCTCGTATACTGTTTAGATTTATCAATTCCCGACACAATATCTGACACACGATTTGAGTTTTAATGTAGCATATAATTTCTTCACGGTGAAAGTAGATATAACATATTTGATTCGAATTGTTTCCTGCAAACTAAAATACATACAATCATGAGGAAGGTCCTCTCCGTTGGTTGAAGAAAATGATCTGCTTAGAGAAGAACAATTGGAAGTATGATCATATTCCATTGAATTAAATCCAGATGAATAGGTTTCTGTGTTGTTATTATGGTTGCTTATATTGTGGTTGTTTGATAACTGCTTTGTCGGGACAGCTTGATAATGATGCTGTTGAATAAGTACTCCAGTTGGTCCCTTAAACGAATATAAAAACAAATGCTTATACATATGTACGTTCATAATCAGTTAGTAGTTCACATACCTTTGGAAAAATATGCGTCCAACGGCGACGATTTGATGTTAACTTAATTGTTACATGCGATGGATCGAAAGGATTTATTAGAGCTCGACCTGGTCTTACAATCGGTGCAATCGACACTATAGAACGGCGGACATTTTTTTCAGAAGCTATCGATTCAGAAAGATTCGGTGAACCGGTCTAAGGCAGAACAAAATAAAATTTTGAACGGTTATTGGCTATTTAATGGCTCTTACCAATGTGGAAAGTACACCAGATGTTCCATGATGAATATCTGGATCAGACATTTTCCTTCGCATATTTGTTAACTTTGTTGGCGTGAAGTTCTCCCAATCGCAACTATTGTTGGCGTAGGTCTCTAAGCTTGGTACCGATGTTTTCTTGGCTCTTATGATTCGTTGTAGAGAACTGTAATAGATGTACAGTGTGAGAGTGTTGAGCAATACATACAGTGTTTTCTTTTAAACTTACCATGTTCCTTGTGCTGGAGGTAACTGAAAAATTTTAGCATCGTAAGCATCATAGTCGAAAAGAGAATTATGAATATACTCCGCTTGATTGCAACTTAAAAATTTTCTTGAGTTTTCCTGAAAATGGAGACAAAACACAAGAGACAAAAGGTTGCTTACTTATATGCTTCTATCGAATTATAAAAAAGGAAAGGGTTTGCAGCTGTAAAAGGAGTTGTGGTAGAAGCAAGTTCGTGCAGTGGCTTAGTGCACATACAGATGATGGGCCTTTTCTCCGGTCGTTTCATGTGATATTCAAAATAACAGTAGCTCCAAGGAAGTGTATACCTTTCTTGGATTGAGTCACTTAAGATTAAGACAACACATCGTTGTGGGTTTAAGGGTATAAGACTCTCACACAATGTCGAATATACGTTGCATATACAAAAATAAATAAAAACCTTATTATTTTCATTTCCAGCTACGGTCGATGCGACTAATGGCGTCAGTTTAATCCTAGGTATAAACGTGGAATAGGCCACTTTCTTATTTGTTGAATAGAAACTTAAATTTATCCAATGTGGCAGTGAATAATCATCGGCAGATGTCAGCGAAGTATCTTTGTTGTGAAATTTCAGTAATGGTACTGCATGCAACGGCTGCTCACCTACACACACTAAATCACTTCCCACTCCGTTATCGATAATCTAAGGAAAAGAATTTAAACTCATTATCAAGTGAAATTAGATTATTATTGTAGTATAAATACCCTTTGCTTTGTAATATTGGTCAACTCTCGATCGACTTCGAAAACACCCACTCCGGGTGTAATTACCACAGACAACTGTCCCGTTCGATCAAAACTTCTGTCCAAATAGTGCTTTTCAAATGTGTTAAGTGATATATTCAAAACTTCGAGAAAATTTCCTTGTGCGGCAGTGCTATTAGTTGCCTTCGGTATGTGAACGTTCTCCCGCTCATGATAACGCAACACAGTCGACTGATACGATGTAAATAACTTTCGTAGTTGCATCAATATCGAACACCAATCGTCATTGCGATCATTCTGAATGGCAACCCGATAGAAGTCCTCATAGAATCGCCCTTTGTAGTCCATTTGCAGACAATCTTTCATATGTTCAGGGAATTCGTCGAGACTTTTAGCTGCATAAAATGTCCTTGAGAACAGGACAATTGTGACTTCGTGATTGCATCCCAATTTGCTCCACTTTGTGAATAGTTCGGTTAAAAAGCCATTAACAGCCTTTTCAAAATATAAATCGCCATGAATGTCGAAGTCCCACATTTCTGAGGACATTTGCAAGAACAAATACACCATTGAGGTACTACTACGGAAAACTATTTTTGTATCTTCGGTTATGACACCACACGAAACTCGATCTCCTTGCGACCACATTTCATAGACCTTCGACTTATCAAAGTTGTCGATTTTTTTATTGATGTACACACACGTATTTGTCTGAAAAGAAGGTTTAAGTAAAGGTTAACATTTAAACCATGAAACAAGATAAAAGATAACACCAACTAGAAACTAATTACAAACTTAATAAACACGAGAAGAGGCACAGGGAAATACAAATTAAGCTAAATGAGAATCACATAGGTTGTTAAAAACATGTTAGCTAAACTGTCGAAGCATTTAAAGCCAACGACAAAAGAACAAAGTATTTAAACCCCTTAAAGCTGCCTTAGCTTGCTTACAATCAGTGAAGTTCTCAAACTACATACATATGAATATGTTAAATTTATTGGGCTCTAGGACTCAGACTCGAAGGTTCGCCAACTTCACATCCTACACGTAATGTAAATTGCAATGGAACAAACTAGCTTCTTAATAATTCAACGGACTAAGGTAGCCCACAAGCGTCGCTGTTGATCATTTTGAGCATAGGTTCGACAGAAGACAATGACAAACCTTCGAGTGATTTATTGTTCGCGCAAAAGCGGTAGGTCTCTTCCATTCATGAGAAGAATATAACACCCACCACACCAATGATTGCGATGGCCTCGGTCCACCTCTAATTGTCTTTCAATTGTTTTTTTGTAAACCTAGAGGGTTCAAAATAAATTGAAGTAAAATAAATAGGCTTTGCACTTGGAGTAAGGTGTTCTAGGAACGTGATCTTTTATGACAACATTGTTTCTAACCCTCTTTGGTTTCACCTTTTTACTTACTTGCTTCATTTCGGGTTGAAGCTGTGCCTCCACCAACAAGCCTCTCAGGTAGGCCGGTCATTAGCTAACTACCTCCAGTTGCGCAGGCGAAGTTGGTTGCTATCCCTTCTACTTGTGGCGCGCACTACTTTACTGCTCTATATCCATGCATGCTACACTCTAATATGTGCAATCTATCTATTTCCTTCCAGTTTAAGAAGCCCCTAGCAAACGAAAAGTGTCTGCCAAATCCCCACCTACAAAGTTTATATTTATTGTTTCAAACATGAATAGGCAGTTGAATAGAATGGATAAGAGATAGTCATTTTGGATAGAGATTTGGTCCTAAAATGGCTTTTAGTACAGAAGTTAAAGTAATGTTTATAACAAACTATCAGATTTCATTGTTCATCAATTTCGTAACCAGCTTCTCAATAAGCCCTCAATAAAAGCATAAAGCGAGTTAGTTAATTTACGTCACTTCTTTCCGAAAATTTTACTGCTGGTTCATAAGGATTAAGTGGTTTTGTCTAAAGGTATGCCTATATTGTGTTTAGATCTCAGTAATAGTCTGTGCCATATGGACTGTGACAAGACCAATAGTATGTTAGTAATCATCAATCCAAGCCATTATAACACGGAAGCTTAAGATCAATGTTTGTGGTACATTGTGGTTCAAGGTATACGAGTATTAGATTCTATGAAAATCACTTTGAATACAAAACTTAAGACTCGATCAGGCACTGTCTTTCGTTGACTCACTTACCAAATGCGTCTTCAGACGCCACATTTCGGATCTTCCAATATACTGATCCCGAAATGTTATTTCAATTGAATCTAAAGCCACATCAGCAGCATTCACAACATGCATTACAATGTCAGAGTACGTCTTTAAATTGAATGTAGCTGCGATGCTTGATTCGATGCTTATCACATCCCTTCCTTTAAGGTCATTAAATGCGGTAATCTGTAGTAGCAGCTTGCACCCTTCTTCCTCTGGTTGATAAATTTCAACTATATCCCCTAGTTTGGCATCTGGATGTTCCTTTGGATTCAGAACTAAATCTCCAGCTAAATATTGAGAAAAAGAAAAAAGAAGTAACATGAATTGATGGCAAAAAGCGGACGAATGGTGACCACTTACGGTTGAAAGATTTCTGATGCGTGTATAATTTATACATCTTCATTTTGTCGGTATTTGCTATGTGTTAGCATAGCAAGATTAAATTATGCTAGAGACTAATAAAGATTTAAATAATTTTAAAAAGTAATGAAAATTAGACTAAACAGGAATTGATAACGCTGCACTATGAAGGAAAAAAAAATCCGTCCAATTGACAGGAAGAGATGTCAAACTCAAAACAGCTGTCGAACGAGATGTGCAACTTTTTTCCATGTTGCAGGCGACTTTTCGGCTGATACATGACGCTACAGAACTAATCAGAGTCATCTGTTTGTTACAGAGTGTAATTATTTAAAAATATAAATAACGATGCGAAGGGCCATTAAGCCATTACACTTTCAATTGGATGAGAATAAGAGACACCACCATCAGCAATACTCGTCGCGAGGGAGATAACACTCCTGTAAGTCTGCAGCTCTTCCTAAAGCGCGACTTAAAGCATCGCCATTTTTTTGTACCTCTACTATCTAATTTAATTGCTTTCTTGCCCCCCCCTGAATCTTGTAAGTTGAATTTAAGCTACAAAGAATTAGTTTTGCAACTGAATATTTTTTAACATACCACTGTATACATTGCATTCCATGTTTTGTGTAAAAAATGTGTGTCTAATTTGTGGCCTCTTCTGTAAGTATCCACCACAGCTGCTTTGACATCTCCCCACCCCTATGCGTTGTTTACGTTAGACGATTTTTGTTTTTAACCCACGGACTTGTATTTTTGTTTCCTAATCCCAATTGCATTGAAGTCTTAAATTTTCTTGAAAAATGAGTGGATTTGTTGCTGCGCACACTGGTACGTAAATAATTAAAAAAAATTCTTTCATTTTGTTGATATTTTCTTTGTCACGTCTATACACCAGGCGCAGGCAACAGTATCGATGAAACCAAATACCAGCGTGTTATTAAAGAAGCCTGCATCCGTGCAAGTGGAGTTCTGAGAAATGGGGGATCGTCACTGGATGCCTGTGAGGCGGCCATCATTCGTTTGGAAAATTGTGGCAACACAAATGCCGGCTTTGGCTCAAACCTCACCTGGGATGGTAAAGTGCAGTGCGAGGCATCAATAATGGATGGTTCGAATCTTCAGTTTGGAGCCTGTACAAATGTCTCCACTGTAAAGAATCCAATTGAATTGGCACGTATTATTTGCGATAGGCAGTCTAAAATGCTATCTATGGATCGTATACCACCAATGGTTCTGGCCGGGGACGGGGCAGCGAATTATGCCACCGAAGTCGGTTGCACTATGATTGAAGCAGAGAAACTGATCTCATCCAAAGCAAAACTGTGCTTCAATCACTATAAAATGAAAATTTCAGACTGTGAGGATCAGTGTAATATTAAAATTAATTCATTGGACACAGTGGGAGCGATTTGTGTTGACGCCGATGGTAATTGTGCCGCCGGATGCAGTTCAGGGGGTCTTATATTAAAGGTGTCGGGTCGAGTAGGACAAGCGGCCACCTATGGGGCGGGGTGTTGGGCAACAACTACTCCAGATATGTCGGTAGCAACGTGTACCACAGGAAATGGGGAATACCTAATGAAAACCCTTTTAGCCAAAGAGATCTGCACAGATCTGCTGTCTTCTGAATGTGCAGTGACTAGCCTACATAAAGTATTTAAACAAAAATTCCTAGAATCTCCATTCCTACCTGCAGATCTAGAGTTGTACGGTGGTGCATTGTCGTTGGTCTACCACCCGCGATCTAATTGCGGCGAAGTACTCTGGAGTCATACAACAAAATCATTCTGCATTGGCTATATGAGCACGGAGTTCAAAACACCAAAGGTTTGTCACATATTATACTTGTTATGTTCTTGACTAATAATTACTCTCCTTGCATGGTTTCAGTTTGTATTCTCGCCACTGCCCACGTACTGTATGCCAGGTAAATCGATTGTTGTGAATGGGCAACCGTTTAATTTTAGAGACTAATTTTGTTTGCATTTGACTGTGTACTTTCTTAATGTGTTCTTTTATATAAGTTGATCCTATGGAACTTATGAACAATCGAATGTGTTCGAAGGTCGTCTAAGTTTTAAGCATTACACTGTTGTACTATAGAGTCCCATACTTTTGTAAACATGACCAATATTAAAATGTGCATTATATTTTTACTTACTAATTTAAGAGTGACACCTTTCTATCTGAGTGTATCTATACGTTTTTATATCCACCGAACGCAACACATAAAATCCTGCATGTACATACACTGATATGGTAAACCAACTGGATTGGACATTTAGTGAAAGGGTAAGTCTGACACTCGAATAGTTCCTGAACTTGGCTATGAAGGGTGTATGGTTTGTACTTTTCCGATAACAGCAAATCTCTGTAGGAATTTCACCAGCTTTGGCTGTTGTCATATGTACATATGCATATACTGTGAAAGGAACTACTCAATCGAAATCGAGTTTGAAGTGTTGCAACAAAGCTTTGGTTTTTTAAGCTACGATCTCAATTAACAAACTTATCCAGCGAGCACCATTGTCAGCCAGCTGTCTCCAGTTGCATTGGTTGAGGTCAACCTATACTTGCGCACGCCAAAAGATCAGTCTCTTTTGCATATTGGAGCATACTTACGTGCTCATCCGTTGTACATAATCTAGCCATCTGAGTCGTTGTACATATATCTTTTTGAGCAGTGTGGTGTCGCTGTGCAGCTTATATAGTCCACGGTTCAATTTTCTCCTCTACGAACCTTAAACGCAGGCGGGACTATAAATCGAACGTATTCCTTTTTTTTTGAAACTTCTAAGCCCTTCTTCATTCGATTTTAACAAAGTTTATTCCACAATAGAGCAGAAGGTGATTGATGAACGCCTTATGATGCAGTTTCCTCGAGATGTAAGAACTGTCCTCACCTTGAACGCATTTTGCCTGTCAACAGCGTACGGATATAACTAACTTGCAAACGTTCATTTAGCATTAAGAGCATGCTGACAAGCCGCTAAGAATCACACATTCTACATTGACAATGTTTTTTCACTTCTAACGGTGATTCCGACCTTCAATTTAATATTACGCGATTGACTTGCGGCCTGCAACATAATTTTTATTGCAGAATATTTTGCTTAAACTTGGGGTTCACGAAAAATACTGCCTGGTGTTCTTTCGGCCTTAGGTTTCATAAAGTTTTCTGCCTAAGTTATAAAAACAATTTTTTTATTTTGACTGGTTAATAGCTTTAGGCACTGCTAATCCCAGATATTTCTTCATTTATTTCCCCGTCACTTATCAAAAGTCTGTTCAATTGCTCGCACCTCCACTGTAGTACAACTTTCATAATTGTATTTACCATTTTAAATCAATCCAAAAACCAAAAATGATTCCACAGACAATGTGACGCAATAGCATTTATGTTCTAAGAAATACTACAAAATTTTTAAAAATAGAAACTACGCAATGGACACTTGGCTCATTCTTCATTCTTTATTTAAAAAAATAAAATAAAATAGATAAATGCATTTGAAGTAAGCTTGTGTGACCTCTTGTCATCGGGAGCTTTTCATCTTTTTCTATATAGGTAATTAATTCGATTTGTAAAATTCGCATCTGGAATAAAGAATAAAAGCATTCTTTCCAATAAAAGTATTAACTATATCTTACATTTTTAAGCACTGCAAATTACTAAAACATAAATTACGCAAAGGTAAATACCTACATATTGACGAATACGATTACACAAAACTTCTAATACACTTAGAATAACTTATCAAAAGTCTGTCGCAGGATATGCATCGAGAGACATCAAGAATACAAGAACAGTTAAAGCTTAATATTAGTATAAATTCAAGGCATTTTCCGTACATGTATGCGAGCATACATACTGTACAGGAAGGTTAGAATGATCATCAGTTTGAGACTGATGCCGGTTACTCATCATACACAACCGTACTCGTACCAAACACTGTTACTTTTGTCCTCGGGTCTTTTTCGAGGCAACAATTTATCATCAGCTGCAGTATTTCCACTTTGATTGCTGGCAGGCGCGGCTCCACTACTGCTGCCGCACCCAGCAGCGGTGCTAGCGTCATTCGGCACACTATCGGCATTCCCGATCATTGTATTTATTCGATTGTACATAAGGAAAGTGGACGGATTATCGTTGGTTTGTTTGGTATTCACATTATTCGTTGGTGTTTGAGCTTCTGGTGTACTCGGGGATGGCGATTGGGTGGTATCGGGAATTTTCTGATTTTCATCAATTAGGTAAACTGTTCTGCGACTTCCAGCGGCGCCAAGAGTTAAGCTGCTTCCTGTGACATCGGGTGGTTCGAGCCTTTATAAAATAAAAACATTAAATTAGTCAAAAATTCTTTGTAAAACTAAAAAAATATAGCAGAGACATGACAACGGGACGAACAACAAATTACTCGGTTGGTTTTGGATTCTCAAAAATATTAGAGAACCGTTTGCGAAGACTGTGTAAGCTGAACAATAATGGAGCAACAATTTTGTTTCGCTTAGTTTTTATCGATAGTCGCTTAATTTTAAAATTATTTTTTCTGCGTGAATTTATTGAAAGTAGCACGATTTGCACTCGTCAGAGACCCTGGTTCACCCCGAACTGTAACACCGTCAAAACTATGTAAGGTAAGTACAAAAAGCTACTAGGCAAATTATTAGTTGCCTTTTGTTTCGTTAAACGATAGGGGTGGACTGTGTCATCTACAAGGCCGTAGGTATTTTTACATGACAACAACCACGTCCGTCTTTAGCTGCTGTTTAGAATTTTCAATTTCTTCTTCATATAGTGGCCTTAGTGTCAATCCATCTGAAACGTAGCTGGTCCGTTTCAATGGGAAAGTCAAAATTCGAATTATCCCCTCCAGGCTCAACGGTACTCCTCTGAACTTCTCAGGCAGTGTAAAATATCTGGAACCCATTCTAAACAGGAAGCTTCTGTGGAGGGAATAATATTGCCGAATGAGCCAGGAAAACCCTGGTAGCACTTTACTCATGCAAAATAGCCGTAGCTTCCAGATAGGGCCTTAAACCGAAAATTATGCACTAGCTCTATACTGTAGTTGTACGACCGATTCTAATGTACATATGTCAAAATGGTTTGTTGGTGGGTTCTAGAAAAGCACACCAGAATTAAAGTTCTCGACAAAGTCCAACGTGTGGCTTGCCTCACCATTACTGATGCACTGAGAATTTCTCCTACAGCTGCACTTCAAACCATGCTCCACTTGTTTCGAGCAGATATCTATTTCATGCAGCAGACCACTGACACAGCCCTAAGACTGTGAGATATCCACCAATGGTGTGACAAAAAAATGTGGAACATACCAGAATCCTGTCAACGCAGCCTTCCCAAATCAACAGACGTGCTGCTCACCGAAAACGACTATAACATGGGCTATAAGCATAAGCTACCATACAGAAGCGCCTGGAGTCAGCGCGAAGTCCTCTTTAATGAGTCTATCTCTATCTTTACGGACGGCTCTAATACAGCTAAAAGAGTTGATGTCGGTGTTTTTTTAGATGATCGGACCTCCACCACTCATTTAGACCGCCCAACCACTGAATGGTCTTCCAAGCCGAAGTCAGAGCTATTAATCAACCCATCGCTTGGCTGAAGGCTAACCCAATATCACGCACGGGTATTGCGATTAACATCGCCAGCCAGACTGCGATCAAGCCCCTCGTATTCAACGCAATAAAATCTAGAGCAGTGAAGGAAGGCCGTTTGTCGCTAATCGAGATCGCTAATCAGTATAACGTCACACTCTGTTGGATCTCTGGTCACTGCGACATTCAAGGGAACTGTGCGGCTGACGAATTAGCTAGACTAGGCTAGACGAAAGGAAACTCGACCTTGTCAAAGCGGCTATGTCGTTTGTTAAACACCTGACTCACACCGACGCTCTGTCGGAAGCAAATCATAGATGGCAACACCTAGATTATTGCAACAATGGCCTGGCCAAGATAAAGATCAAAAGTATTAATACGACTAAAAAGAGAACAACTTTCAAAACTAATCAACGTCCTCACGGGAGACTGCATCCTAGGCAGGCATGCTCAACTCCTGGGTATAGCATATAACGATTTCTGTAGGAGCTGCAGAGACGAGGTGAAGAAGGAGTCCGCTGCACACTTCCTCTGCACGTGTCCCGCCCTGGCCACTCTTATTTAAGGATATAAATGATCTGAATAGCACGGCCGATCTCAACAGCTACGTTAGGAAATCTAAATGGTTTCAGGAGTAGGCAGGGTTCATACGCCAGTACTCAGTGGTATCACCATGGACCTACTTTCGGGCCTAAGTGTACCTCATCTGGGAGGACCACTTTAACGCATTTTCAATCATTCAAACACATTTTGCAAGTTTGTTATAGAAAAAAGCAATAAATTATTTTGTTAAAGCATTTCGAAAAAAATTAGCGACCTCCCTTAGACCGTTAAATGAAACTTAATTTAAATTAAAACTAAATGAAGTGCAAATAATAAGTTTTATAAAAAAAAAAATGAAGTTAACTTTACCCGTGCACACTATTTCTACGAGAACTACTCAAGTCGCTCCGTTTTTGCGACTGTAAACTACTTCGGATTCCACCACGCGTTATTGAATTATCCATCAATTCACTGGGTTTTCTAAATGTTTTCAAAATAAAATTAAATGAAATAAATTTAAACAAAAAAGAAAAATCAACAAATAAATAACCGTGAGTTAACAAAAAATTGTTTTTTTTTTTCTTTCCAAAACCAATGGAAACAAACAACACACAAACAAGAGTTTAGTGGAAATACTTACCGCTGCAAGCTTTGGCGCATGGGAATATTTCGTTGTAACAGATGCGTATCGGATACTATTGAACTCGGCTCTTCTATACTGTTATCCGAATCATTGCCGCCAGATTCTGAGCCAATCGCAAATTGTGATTGTGTTAATCGTGTGTCATCAACCCATGACCTTCGGTTCTGAAATATTTTTAATTTTAAAATGCTACACGAATGCAGGGAGGTTGAGGTATGTTGTTTTCTAAATATTAATAATGGTGTCCCTAATAACGGATATAAAACCGAGTGAAAAATCGTAAATAACCCTCAAAGTTGTAGACTAATCTTAAGAATTGCTACAAGGCAAATCAGAGATGGTCTAATACAACAGGACATAAGGTATCCAAGGCTCTATGGCCTGCGCTAGACCGCAGAAGGAGGTCGCAGCTAAAACTAGTCAGTGACATCTTGTCCGATGACTTTCTTCTGGGGAAGCACGCTGAAAGATTAGGACTCTTGGCTACAGATGTTTGCATTGCATGCGCCGCTTAGGACATAACACACATATTATGTGAATGTCATGGAATTGCCAAGACACGTATGAAACTTCTCGGCAGCTATTTCCTTAGTAATCTGGAGAAGCTTGGCTTTGTAGCTATAATGACATGGTAAAATTCTGTAGGAAAACCAAATACTTTAAGGAAATGGATTAGCTCTTGCCAATTTTGGTTTCACAGGGATCGCGATGGGCCCACTATTCTGCCTAGTTTCTTATGCAAGCGCTTGCCGCTACTCTATCTAACCTAACTGATCAACTGAATATATCACTCTTTTCGTCTCCCAGACTCTGCTAGCTTCTCGCGATTCGGGAAGCTTGTCGCTTGCTGAACAATTTCTAACTGGTAGAGCGATGCCGGCTTGAAATCTGCATCCCAGGTCATAGCAATCATGAGGGCAATAAGCGTCCCGACGAGCTGGCCAGGAGCGGATCGGCACTTTACAGTTCTCCTGCGGAAAGTGGCGATATTCCGCTGGGCAATGTAAATGGCTATATACATCTTCTCTTCCTCCAGCTTGCCAATCATAAATGGCACGGCCTGTCCAGCTGCGTCATCTCAAAAAATGCATTGCCTAATTTTAACAAAACTAAGTCAAGAGAGCTACTTGGCAAATCAAAACCAGATATTTCCAGAATTGTAGCCATTATCACGGGCCACTAGCCAGTTGGAGATTATGCGGTCAAGCGTGGTATTCCTTACAACAACTTCCTCAGAAGCTGCAGGGACATTAATGAGAAAAAATCTCTACTTCATTTCCTGTGCAGGTAGCGAGGACCAGACAGCGTACTTTGGGCAAACCCCTTCTTCGTGGGCGTCGGCGAAATAGCTGAAAAAATGACTGGAGATCTGATCTGATCTGATCCTGACAACCAATTAACACCCATACACAAATAGGTTTAAACGAGTTTCGTGGTTACAAAACGGCGCACCCTAGCGCTAATTGCGTTCTCAAGAACCGCCACTCTACCTAGCTACCTAACCTAACCTAACCTTGAGTTGTAGACTGAAGTAGTATTCTCGCAAAATTCGAGGAAGTATATCATCGGTCATATTGGAAGTAAAATAACCCATGGACTAACTATTCTAACCTGGACAAATAAGCAAAAACAATTGTACATCGTATTTCTGTAAAGAAATGTACTACCGTGATGAGTTTCCCATTCTACCTACATATCTCCACCTACATTTAGACCAGAAGTAGGACCTATGAATTGCTCATCACTGCAGATAAAAGAAATTCTAGGCTCGTTCATCAAAAGTGGACTGAACTCGACATATTTTGGTACGAGAAGAACAACTTTCTGCAAACTTTTTAGTGTGGTACAGAATCTGCAAGACAATGGTTATGTTTAGAAAACCACATCAGGAGGTTGTATCTAGCGTGAAACGCAATGCGCGACACAACAAGCAAATTGATGGTACAGGCCTACGGGTTGCACACGATTGTCATTGTCCCTGACTGGCATTTTTAGTTCGATTAAGAAGACAGCAGACGCGCATAAGCTGTTAAAAAGCTAAAAGTATAGATAGCAGCGTGTTTGACTTTGGCTATTAATTTCTTCGCAAAACACATTCATAGCAAAATCATTTGATTTTTTTTAATGCCAATCAAACAAATACTTACTCTGCTCGGAACTTTATTCATAAGATCAGAACTTGCTTTTTTCACTCGACGCACCAGATTACTTGCGAATGCTTTTCTGAAATAATTAAAAATATTTTAGATTGTAACTTGAAAATTTTGATTTATACTCACTTCTTTGGAACACAACTTTCAGACTTTTTATAATGTTCCATGATTTTCTCCTCAAGCTTTTCCTTTTGCCGATTCAAATTGTTGACCTTGTCCGTATAGCTCTTTTCCTCTTCATGAAAATGTTGTTTATCTTCGATTGAATGCGTGAGCAACTCGTGATATTGTGAAAGCAATTGAGATACATTGTCCATTAATGTCTTACGATCGGTGTCTAAATCTGAATTCAATTGTAGCAGCATCTTTTATAAAAACAAAAAGAATGAAGAAAGATATAAATATTGGCGTTGAGTTCCAGTGTTGCAGAATATAAAATACAAATTAAAGTCAAAAAAAAAAAACATCAAAAGTTGATCAGAAGATAAACAAATGAATAAATAGAAAGGCAAACAAACAATTGTCCATGCTGTTCAGAATCAGATTAAATTGTTCGAAAAGACTGATTTAGCTTGTCTCAAATTGCAATTTGATATGTAAACTCGAAATCAGATGTTCGGTAACACATGGGGCTTTAAGCCGAAAGTGGTACACTGGCTGTACACTGCTGTGGTGCGACCCATCTTAACATACGGCTCGACTGTTTGAAGAAATGCAATCTTACAAGTGTAATTAAGATTCAAAGAGCAGGCTGTATAGGGATAACAGGATCGATAAGATCAACACCCACAGCGGCACTTGAAACAATGCTGAACCTACTTCCAGTGGACATCCACTGTTGTAGCAGGGCGGCAAAAACGGCACTCAGACTAAGGGAAGCAGGTCTCTGGACAAACAGTACCTATGGTCACGCCTCCGTTCTAACCCGATGGAATACCACGAAAGAGAACATAGACACCGACTACATCATTCCAACCTCAGACTTCGATAGGAGATTTGATATAAAAATACCAAGAAGAGAGGACTGGGAGGATGGTACACTATGCACCGAAGAAGAGCTTGCCTCCTACACCGACGGATCCAAAATCGACGCTGGTACTGGTGCCGCTATTTTCTGTAAATCCAGAGCGGTAAACCAATCCTTCAAAATTCGAAACGGATGAAGCGTTTTTCAAGCCGAGATAACTGCCATTTTACAGGCCGCGAAGTTAATAAAAAATGACAACATTGTCAGAGAAAACATTACTATCTATGTTGACAGCCAGACGGCTATAAGGTCTCTGCAGTCAGCATCGATAAAATCGAAACTCGTAAAGGTCTGCAGACAAAACCTTAATGATATATCAAAGACCAACAAGGTGACCCTATGCTGGGTACCGGGCCACAGTGATATATCAGGTAATGAGAGGGCGGATGAACTTGCTAGGGGGGGTGCAGAACTAGATCCCGCATATACCCTTCCGATCGCGAAGACACCCATTAGCACTCTTTACGGGGATATAGATGAGGAAACCATTATCAGGGCTAATACGCGATGGTGTCACATGGACACATGTGCAATAGCCAGATCACTATGGCCAGTCTTCGATAAGAAGTCCAAAAATCTCGTACAACTTAGTCGAAGGGAAATACGAATCGTCTCCGGTGTCGTCACAGAACACTGCGGAATAGGGATCCATGCGGAGCGTCTTGGATTGCCCTACAACGACTATTGCAGAAGCTGCAGGGACGAGGAGGAAATAGAATCCGTCCGACACCTGCTATGTGAATGTCCCGCTTTGGCCACCAGAAGATTGCGTACTCTTGGTAGTAGCTTCTTCCATGGGCTGGAGGACCTTAATATCGCTGATTTTAGGAAACTCCTGAGATTTCTATCCCTTTCTGGGTGGTTTCCGGATTAGCTAACCCTATCCCTTGGTTTGACTCCCATGAGTACAATGGACCCGCTTGAGGTTTAAGTAAGTCTTTAGGACACCCACTAAACCAACCAACCAAACTCGAAATCAGCCTAACAAGCATTAACGCTCTGAAAAACGATGGCGGCACCGGCATCGGAAATCGCGATAACCGAACGTTGGGATACTGTCACTGGTGCTTTCGCGAGTATAGAGACAGAAGCGGCTAAAATGGGTTTGGCGATAAACGAGGGCAAAACTAAGTTTTTTGCTGTCAACAAGAAGGGACACCCAACACCGACGAATTGGACAGAACGTCACAGTTGACGGCTATAACTTCGAGGTAGTAAGGGGCTTTGTCTACTTTGGCTCTGCTATTACCTCCGATAAAAACACCTCGTCGGAAATCAAACGAAGAATAACTCTTGCTAATCGCTGTTTCTTCGGGCTAAGAAGGCAATTGAGTAGTAAAGCCCTATCCCGAACAACTAAGGAGACCTTAATCCTGCTTTATGGCGCTGAAGCATGGACTCCATCGAAAGCAGATGAAGATTTCCTTAGTCGTTTCGAGCGAAAAATTCTCCGAAAGATATTCGGTCCCATATGCGTTGACGGGCATCATGAACTTTACGAGCTGTACAGCGACATCGACCTAGCCAAAAAACTGCGCATTGTACGTTTTAGATGGCTAGGACATGTAGAGCAAAGGGACACTAACGCTCCGGCACGCAGAGTCTTCGTATCCCGGAGAGACAATGCAGTAGAGGGAAACCTCGCCTCGCACAAGTAAAAGCCGACCTCAACCAACTTGGCGTGCACAACTGGAGGCAGTTAGCTAAGGACCGGGCTAACTGGAGGGGCTTGTTGATTGAGGCCCAAGTTCACCCCGAACTCTACCACCACCTAAGTAAGTAAAGATATCGAACTTTAGCACAACCCAACGCTGACTCGGTATATGCCTTTCTTGGTTGCATTTTCCTGAACGAATTAGAATCTCAGATGACCAAAGGCATCTAGGATTATAACTTTTGAAGGATTGGGTGTATAACAGGGACCTAACTTTTGAAGTGATTATTAGAAATAAAGTGTCGTGTGTGGAGAAATTTAAAAGCGCAACTTACCAGAAACTTAAGTACAGATTGTAAAACTCACCTCACAACGTTGCACGGCCTTCGTGTAATCCATTTCCATACTCTTAACTTGATCACTCTTCGTATTCAACTCACCAGAAAGTTCTGTGTTCTGCAGTTTTAGTCGACTGTTCTCAGATCGAATCATTTTGTATTGCTCCTGAAATAAACACAAATGAAATTACTCTCTTTCACAGAATAACGGCTTCGACCAACCTGAATATTTTTGTATTCATTCTTAAACCTATCGCTTGTTGCAAAGAGGCTACGAAAATCATCGGTAAGTTTTGAGTGCTCCGTTCGCAGGATGCCCAAGTCATCTACGCTTGCTTTCATTGTTGCTATTTGAGCTTTCAATTCATCCAGTTGTTTCTCTAGACTCTGAGCACGCTCTCTTAGCTCACGATTTTCATTACGCAAATCACGTACAGCGACTTTCAGTTGTTCCTTATCTTTGTTCAAAGATTCGTATTCGGCACTTAGCTGATCATGCAGACTCTGCAGAGTAACTTGGTCGTTTAGAAGATTCTTATGATCGTGTCGTAATGCGTCTGATTGTTTCAGTAGCATATCTTTTTCAGCCGCCAACTGCGAGTTAGCCAACTGCAAGGCGACGTGTTGGGTATTCAGCGATGTAATCTGAGAACCTAGGGTAGCTACGTCGACATTTAGACGAGCATTCTCCGCTTGTAGACCTTCGTTTGTGATCTGCAGTGAAGAATTCAGCGAATTTAGCTGGGTAATACTTTCTTTTAGTCTGGAAGCCTCGGGTGACGCAAGCTGTATTGAATGCGGAATACTGAAAGGCTGGTCAAACTCTCCTGTTATCTCGATATTCTTTTCCACAGTGAAAATCTCTTTTCGATGGCAAAGGACACACATGTCCGATTTTGCATTCTGCTGCTTTGTGACATTTAACATTATTTCGCGCACAGTTTTGAATGTTTCTGGGTTCCTGACCAGTTTCTCTACCACATTCTCTACATTGAGCTCTGAGTTTTCAATTTCAGTGTTATCCAAGCCGAGCTTTTCGAGATTCTGTTTCACTTTGTTCGTTGCTAGCGTTCCTGACACAAGATCATGGCGCAACGTGGCTATGGTCTCCAAATCGATTTTGCGTTGCGACACCAAATCTTGGTTTTGTTTTTCCATCTCTAGTATTTTAGTTTGCGCTTGAGAGGATTCTTCCAGATCTTTGGTGAGCTTCCGTACCTCTCTCGACTGGCTCTCGGCCTGCAATGTTTTTTCGTCCAATTGAACTGCCTTCTGTTCAAGATTTTCTTTAAGTTTGGTAACTTCTTTCAGCAAGCTTGCATTTTCACGATCCAGCGCGGAGAGTTTTGACTCTAGATCGTACAACTGATTTCGAGCTGATTCCAATTCGGATGTTCTACTCCTGAGCTGGTCGACTTCTTTGGATTTGCTATCTATTAAGCGCTCCATGTCGTCAGCACGACGCTGTATACTTTCGTTCAGTGTTTGAATTCTTTGTTTTTCTTTGTTCACAGTTTCGACATGCTTCTCCAGGTCAATCATTTTGCTTCGATCGACTTCACGCTCCTGGCTCTGTCGCTCGTAAGATTTCTGACGCAAATCTATTGTGTCCTGTAGCTTTTTGTTCTCCTCTAGAGCATTTTTGAAAACATCCTCTAGCTCTTTGTTTTGTTGGGACAACCTATTGGTATTGTCTTGCATTTGCTCCACTTTGAGAGACAATTTCTTTTTCTCCTTTTCCAATTCGAGAATTTTATTTGTCGACTCGTGGAAGGAAGACTCTTTAAGTTGGTCCAGAGCAGCGACTAGACGTCGATTCTCCAATTCCAATTTAAGTGCTCTAGTCTGAAAGGAAAATACTTGTCAATTCAGTTTTGGTCATAGCTTTGCTGTGAAAATTTACCTGAGCATTATTTGTTAACTGTTCAGAAAGACTGTTGTCTCCAGAATTACAATCATCTTCATTTTCAGACAGTGATTTGTCGACATCTTGACTCATGTTGAGGTTCTTTGCAACCAATTGCAGTTGTGTGTTCTCCTCGAGTAGTTCCTCTAACTTGGTACGATCAACATCCCGTTCCAGAGCCATGTCGTTAAGTTTTTGTTTATATTTGATTATCTCCGATTCGAGGGTCATCACATGTTCACTGCGTTTTCGTGAACGTTGCAATTGATCTTCAAGCATTTCTCTATAACACACACACACACACACACAAATAATACAATAAAAGGCTGCATAAAAATTAGTGCATATCCTTACTTCGTTTCCAAGAGCATTCGGTTGTCTTCCCGCAACTCTTCGACTCTGGTTTTGTAAAACTCAGCGTCAGTTAGTTTTTCCCGAAATTTCTGTACTTCGACCTCTAGTCTATCCGCTCGTTCAGCACGTTCCCGTAACACATCTACTTCATCTCTGTAAGCGGATGCTCTCTTGGCCTCTGAGTACCATTCTTGGCTCTGAAAACAATTAAAAGAATAAATAGTGGCCGCCGTGGCTCAGTGGTTAGTGGTTAGTAGAGTAAATGATCATCAGACCGAGGGCTTTAGCTTCCGAAAAAACGACTTAAGAAACATCACATGACCTCAACAAACTGAACGTGCACTGCACCCCTACATTCCAATTAGTCTGTCAGAAAAAAATCATCAAAAATTGAGCTTACCTCTGTTCTTAGCTTTTCATGTTGTGAGTTTTTGTGTTCCAACTCTTCTTTCGCTTCAAGGTACGCCTCTGATTTCTCTTCTCTACAAGAACAAAACATTGGTTTAAATAATTAGGAAACATCCTACTACATACAGCTCCTGTCGCAATTTTCTTAATTTCGATTTCAAGTCAGCCAACTCAACTGCCATGTGATTGCTTTCCGAACACGTTGAAGGCGAAGTGGTCATCCCACTGGCCGGTGAAAGTGGCATATTTTGGGAATTTTCCGTACCATTAGCCTCTGGTTCAGCAGAAATCGATGTTATCCATTTCATATACATAACATCACGTTCTTTCGTTAGTCGTAAAATATGAGTATACATATCGGCTGGTGTAAGTAGATCGATTGATTCCTCCGTTAGTACCAAACTATGATTATCAGTCACCTGTGCACCAAAGAATCCCAATTAATATAATAACCATTTAACATAGAAACATTTAACTATACCTGTTTAATTAATTCCACAATTGCATGCTGAGTATCTACGTCTAGTTCTTTAATGCGACCTATAAAAAGTTCCTTGTTCGGACACTGCACTGCCGCACCAAGCAAAAGAGTTAACAATAGCTTCATCTGTTCCAAACCATGGCGTGTTTCTGCAAAGACGAACCCATAATATAGCATTCAAATAGATTGCACTTAGATTTATTTCTAACCTGGATTAAAACCAATAGTATAGGAATCAGGAAGAACCAAAATTGTCTGATTAAATTCTTCTTCGAAGAGAGATTTTAGATTTCGTACGATGCATTCGAAATTTCTTGCTCTCGCAATACATAATGATGCTCCGCTAAGGCCATTTAACTCTGCTGGATGATTCTGCGGTTCTGGATCTATTTGAAGCCATACGCTGTGTATAATACTGCCGTCCAGAAGGGAACCATACCCAGATAATATTTCTGGTCTCGGCAAGCATGATTCCAACTGAAATGAAAAATTAAAAATAAATATTAAATAAGGACAGAAGGAATAGAAAGCATTCTTGCTAGAGCAGGCAAAGAAATACTGTCTAAAGAGCCAAAAAATTTAGATTTTAACTGCCTAATTGTTTGACCGCTTCAAAATAACCTGATTCAAGTGTAGTTGACGAAATAATAACCTTAGGGCACAACTCAGAGAAATCAATTTCAAATCGTTTCCCACTACATTTATCGATTTTAAACTGCAAGGACGAGGGGTCTGTCATGCATTCTTTATTATCGTCCTTGAAAGAGTTATGCACAGTTCATACGCGAGCTCAGGGGAATTAAGTAACGCTTTCGTTCGCGTTTTCTTTGCACTCTTGCTGTTTCTTTAAGCATACACATAGACCCTTTTGGGACTGACTAAGATCGCCCTCGGTGCTTTAGGCAAAATATCCATGAGACATCAACTTAGTCAGACTTAAGTAAGTGAGACATGTTGAAAGGATGGACAGCATCACTCCAACCCGAAGAAGGCCAAGTGGTGTGTGGAACTGGAGCTACCTTGCTTTCCATTGAGCATACCCGAGAGGCTTCTAAATGAAGGCCCAGGTCCGCCACGGTCGGTGGAGCCATCATAAATAAAGTGGAGTTCTATGCCTTAATGTCATTCACCTGACAACGATATCTGTGGCACTAAAATAAGTAATAAAAAAAAAACACGAAGGCATTCCTGCCGAAGTATATAAACAGACACCCTGCAAGCAATTATACAAAGGTTTTGGGTAACCGAGATCTTCCCGTTTGAGTGTAGGACGGAAATATTTGACGATCTCGAGACTTTGGGAATCGATGGCGACACCGAACAGCGTGGTTTTGAGATCCTTTGTGTATCGTTATGAAGGTATATTTGATCTGAGAATGCATTGAGCATTTCAACCTCTGCTCTCAATATTTAGTAAAGAAAATCTCCACTTAACCGAGATTAAATTGACCAATCAGCGAAAATATCTACCGACATACCTGGCGGTAATAGCATGTTCTATTTTAACTCCCAATTCGTAGAGAATTAGGAAATATTCTAGCCTACATAATAGTTTTCTATAAGAGTCTTACCTACTGAGCTTAAAAAATACCTAAATAATCATAATGGGCTTGTTATGCAGTATAAATCTGCAAGATAATAGCCCTCACAATGTATACACTGCAAAGTCATTCCAAGGAACAATGAGAACATGTACATCTTCACACACATTGCCTTTTAAACAAGCATAGCTTACGTATGCTTAGGCGGATTAGCATCAATATTTAGGAAACAATGGGCAATGAAAATTAAGTCAAATTTGGTTCTATAGAATCATTTGCATACAAAAGCACTTCCAATTATAGGTCGCAGAATCTCTTTGTGCTTGCAAATTCTAGAGACTTTCTCCGAGGTTAAATTGTTCCGAAACTTTTATTGTTAATCATAAACAACAATAATGTAAATGTTTATCTTTATGAAATCAAAATGTATGTTAATATCTCGTCATTAATCCCAAAGCAACTAGACGAAAAAGAATCACGCCAACGATATTGAACCGGAAGCATTTTTTTTTTATTTTCCATTTGAAATTCAATTTAAAGTAAACACCTTACCCAAATTACAAGTGCTCCATTAAGGAATTCGTCAATTTCGATTGGTGTAGCAGCCATTTCAATTTGCGAAAAAAATTATTCAAGTTCCCACTCAAAACAACTCCACGGATGCTCAAGATACTTTCGGGCTTCGGTAGTATTTATTTGGCCATTTTTGAACCATAAGACAAATCAATTTTTTTTCTTTTCAAATATGCAAAAGTCTTGTATTTACATCGTCACAAACACAAAAAATATCACATTACGCCAAACACATTACAAGAATCTCAGTTTAATACAAAAATATGTACACATTACAAGACAAGACAACCAAACTTATTTTTGCTTCTTTTTTCTGTTGCAACATGCCACAGAAATCTTAAAATCTTTAAGTTGGCAGCCATTAAATTTTGACACTTCTATGTTCAAAAATACTACCCCGTTTACATGACGAATTAAATTCGAATAAATGTGTCTTGTAAACGCAGATCGAATTCAAACTCGTCGATGCGATTATATATATAACGTTTCCTAATCGAAATCAAATTATGCATACAAGACTCTAGATCCAAAAGTAGAGATTATCCCCGCACTAATATCAAAAAGGAAAGAAATCTTTTTTTACCCTAATTACCTATTGCCAGCATTGCCAGAAGACAAAACTTGATAACTTGGTGTTCTGTATAATAGATCTTTTTTTAACGCAGACGGAACCGTAAATCAAACGTACATCTTTTCTCTCGAGCATTAAAAATGTGAGTTTTAGAAAAGGACAACGCCTGTCCCCATTCAGTTGGCACGGACAAATGATCGTACAGCTGAAAGCCATGTATCAAGCGGATCTAAAGTGTCGTTTGTGTGATTGAAATTTGTGGGTTCTGCACAGTACCTAAATGTAGCTTACTATTTACATTGCTTGCTCAGTTGAAAGCTGGTTGCCTGGAGACTGCACCGGGTATTATAGATGTGAAAAGACTTTTAAAGTTACCCAGGGTGCAGCGCGAGAAGCTTGTCATTCATCGCACCCCGAACGCCAACCTCAGCTAGTTGCTTCTCCAAACATTACCCAGTTGATGCAAATGTCGAGGTTCTTCAAAGACAACTACTGCCATCTATTGCATGGTCTGCCTGTCTTTTTTTCGTGGATTAAGGAGCTCGTGAGCTCGTTCTCGTGAACAACTACATATTTCCATGCCATCGCCTGGATTTAATTTTTTTCTGTGAGCTTTTCTAAAGCTGCCTTCGGCCATACTGTGGTCCTGCATCCTGTGGCCTATGTGCTAATAGTCTTTGTTCTCTAAAATCCCGAACACACAAATAAATCAAATACATCCCTTCCTTCACTTTTGGAAGAATGATAAGATCTCCAAGCACTCAATGCAAAAATTATGTTAAATCATCACAAAAAAAAAAAGAGAAAACAACTCAGCTCACACATTTTTGAAGAAATCAATACCAAATGCAAAGATGTGCACAACTTTCTAAACCGTCAAATGCGTCAAGGATTGCATTCATCGTACTCAACTCAACCAAAAAAAAAAACAGTAGTAGCTCTACGAATGGCTCTCATGATGCACATAATGCAAGGAACTACGAACATAGCAGAAGACTCCGTGCTCGGCCACATGACAATTTTATCAAACATCGTCTCAAATGCCCAGGAATTAAAGTAACTAGCGATCAACGGGGGTCCCCTTAATAAGCTCGCATTAGAATCAGATTAACTGAACCATGACTCCACACCAAAAAACAGAACAGAGTTACAAGTGTCAACCCAACAGAGGTTAAGACCGTCCGTCTGGCTCTAGGCTAAAGGTTTACTGAACGATTTCAACCCTTAGTTAAAAAAACACACTTGCAAGTGGGTGCTCCGGAGACAACTAAAATGCGTTGCAGAACTTCTCTGGGTTCCAATGGCTTACTTTTGAAACGCAAGGCATTAAACCCGTTCTGTATGGAAGATGATTGGTCTCGAAGTACTTGGACGCTGTGTCTCATAACTTAGTCGATACCCAGAGAATAGAAATTTAATTTTCGCAGATCCTCGATCTTAAACGCGTAATGCCTCAGCGGGTAAAGGCACGACGAAAACAAAGGAGCACAGGAAGATACACCTTTGGTCGGCCTCTGGTAGTAGTCGCCTTTAAACATAAGACTGGGATTTCGGTCTCTAAGTTGGAATGATAACAGTTGAACCGCTTGGTAATAATTATCCCGATTTAGTTTATTGCTCGCTTAGAAGAAGATACACACCTAGAGAGCATCTGACTAAGAAACTCTCCACAGTGCACAAACTCCAACAACCATCAATCTAGCACCGACCCGTCAACCCAAAGTGGGAAAGAAAATCATATCAGAGGACTGTAAAGAAGGACGACGCTTGCATACCCAAGACAGAAGAAGAGCTGGTCGCTTAAGAAAAAACTGGCGCACAAATGTCGAAGAGATCAGGGGAAAAAGGACCAAAAAATTAAATGATTTTGTGTTCCGCATAGTTTTCTAACAAATAGAATTGTCAGAAGGAAGTAATAGTTGGCGCGAAGAGGTGGGCCAAGGCGCGCGCAAATTTTATTGCGGAGACTACGTGTTGCCGGGGCAAATGTAATGTGGAAACTGTTGGTCTCGCTACAGTTGACTCGGACTCCGTCACCGGACGAGAGAGAACCGAATCTCTCCCCAGTGGAAACTCACAACGAGCGACATGATTTGACCATTGGAGATCAAAACCCACCCACTCACACATGTGGTCCCCCAACATTTGACTAGCAGCTAGAGACACTGCTTTTACTTTTTTTCTCCCCCGCCGAGTTCCCATGCGGTCCCCCATCTTCTTACTCACAGCGAGCGACGCTGCTGGACATTGCAGATCGCAATACTAACGCGCCATACACCCCACCGCGGTCCCCCAACATTTTGCTAGCAGCGAGAGACACTGCTTTACTTTTGGTTTTTTATTTCGTCGAATTCCCATGCGGTCCCCCATCTTTTTACTCACAACGAGCGACGCTGCTTGATATGGAGGATCGGCAGAGGAAAACCGGGTTTTTTTTCGTGTGCGATGGTCATTGGAGGTGCGCGTGTCCAAATAAAAATATAAAGAGGTGCCCAAGGCCGAGGCGGAGATTGTGATTCATCATTCATTGTCATGATTTCTTATGCGCGGGAGGCGGGGTGATTCACAGTTTCCTTAAACTCATTGAAAACATTTCCCAAACCCGACCAATTCCTGAATAAATATGAGTGGGGTCAATCGATCAAGGTAGTGCGGATTAACCTTGTGAGGAACTTCTCACAAAGGCAAACAATGCATCGAAACTCGAGCCGCGACGAGAGACTGTGGATCAGCACAGTGATGCGATCGGTTGTGTATAAATCACGGCTCGAAAGTGTAGACATCATATCAACGCGTTGCATGCGGCAATTGTATATGCTATACCCAACCGATTGTTGTACCAATTTTATATGGTTGTATGCTCTTGTGTTGTATGCTGGTTGTATGGAAATCGCATGCAAATTGTATAGTATGTGTGCTACATGCAGTTGTTGTACCGATATTGTACCAATCTATGTACGTGGCGTGAGAACAACGATTGTATCGTGTACTTCCTGCTTTTGGTCGGAATTTACTGGAAACGATGTCATCAAAAGTGTTATCAGGATCAATAATTTTAAAAGAAGGAACTCCTCAGAAGTGACGCATTCAAAGCATTTCCGGCTTATAGGTTCAGCTTACTTCCAGCCTGGTCTCAGCCAGAAATCCATTTCGACGCAACCGGTAGACCGCCAGGGTCAACCGAATCATGGCGGAGATTATTAGGGATTTTTCTCTCTATCGCAGTAGAGGAAGATCGCGACGATCATCAGATGCCGCACGCAAGTGGAACCTCAGACCAACTTAAGTGTGAAACGCGATCCCTCAACATTTTGGCAACAGCGAGAAACACTGCTTTCATTCCTTGATTTTAGAGATCGGAAATGAACTAGCTCTCTCAACGTAAGATGATCATTGGCGAGGTGGATATTTAAGGAAAAAAATAGGTCGCGGCATAGAGGCTTGATAAGGTATAGTATGGTATGGCTTATGGGGGTAGACGGGGTGTCCTTCGCTTGGCCTCTGTTGGGTCCGTTGCATCATATAGGATAGGATGTACGAATAGGATAGATTTTAGGGCATAGGAAATTGGTACAATTATAGTCTGATCCAGCCAATCCTTCTATTTTTTGTTGAAAGCCAGGATGCTGCCGATTTCATTATCAGTGAGATGCATTTGGTGCGGCGTACACACAAACCCCAGGGCCTTCTTTCGACTTTTCGCTAAGGGTGGGCAGTGACATAGTAAGTGATACCAAAGATTCAGGATCTACATAGCGTTAATCCAGAACTACTCTGGGCACTAATTAAACCAGTTAGGCCTTTTTATAAATGAAAGACAAATGAACGAAAAGTTTGTATTTATTTATTGTTCCTCCTTGGGAACATGCACAAACATTTCTGTCAATTGCCAAGCATTTTTGCATTCCACAAGATTCTAATTCATTTTTCCCTCCATTCAAAAAAGTTTCCAATCGAGAAACCATTCAAAAACAGCCGAAAACCCCAAAAAAAAACTCGACCTGATTTGAAATTTCTTTTTTGTGGCACAAACCAAACGAAAAAATGCGCTCAGTTCACATATGAATTCACTGCACTTTTTGGCTGTGCACATGTTCGTATTAGAATTTTTTTTTAAATTCAGTTTTTCGATGAAAATATAGTTGAAAATGCATTGCAACACATGTTCTTATGTGTTGATGGTTCAAACAAATCCACTTACATTGATATTTCATCAGGAAACTGCATAAAATATTAAAAGCTTAGTTTTTGATACTTCTGGTGTGTGACAAAAGTAGTAATTCAACGCGGTGAAGTGCACCTAACTACCAAGATGGCAGCCATTGCTGTCACATTCACTTCATATGTCCGGAAAAGTGTTTCCGCTGAAGAATTTTGAAAAAGACGTTAACTAAGTTATCGGATATAAACAGAAGGGAATACGTACGAGTTTTTTTTTTTTGTTCAGATTTTGGTGGCGCAAATAGAGGAAATGCGTTCGACGGATTGCATTTGGCAGGAAATTGAACGGTGAACGCTTCCTTAGCTAAAGCTTAGGCGCAATCATATAAAACCTACTGTGTCCTCCCTTTGTACTCTTACAAAACCTTGCTCACTTCGGATTCTGTGAGTCTTGAGCGATATTCAAAGAGGTCTTGTGATTGTCTAGGCTAGGTCAATGATTAATGATTAGGTCTGTGAAACTACTCCATTGGGAGCCAGCGTCAGTGATGATTCAAAAGATATTCCTGTTCAAGATGAGCAGAAACTTGAAAAGTATGAAACAGTGGCGGGCATGCAATTAATGATAACCACGATTGTAACACTGTGTGAGTGGTGTCTCGTCGGCGAATGACACGTCTCCGGGAGTATAATTTGTCATGAAAGAGCTTCCCAATTCAACTTTCGTAGTCGGCAATAAATTTTAAGTCCTTTCTATTCGTGCGAAAAATGTAACAGGCACAACATGAATGGTTTCGTGAAGCAAGGCCTTGCCTCATCCCGAGCTGTCGTGCCAGCTATTTATGTATGTGATTCTAACACCTGGAGCCTGCCTGTCTTCCCTGTCTTCCGCAAACGTTTGTAGACGTCATCCGCCAATCTTATAATCACCCTCTTGGAACCATTGGTCGCGTTCGTCGATCTAGGCAAAGTGCTTCATTTACATCCAAACGATTTCTATTGGCTGAGAGTGACAGAAGACGAATCACTTTTTTTGCACACATTTGCGGACTTTTGGACATTTGTAAAAGGCGAATTTGTCCGCAAATGTCGTGATGCAATGTTGGCACCTATCCCATTTCTTTATTGTGTACGATGCTTCGTCGGCAATTCGCTTTCATTGTCATCTTCGCTACTGCTCTCAAACACATACGCAACCAATACACAAAAAAATTGTTTGTTTATCTATCAAGTGGTAAGTTTTCGACCAGTCAGAACGCACCGGTTATTTCTGGAGTTTCAGATATCTAGAAGATATCCGCGTTTTTACCCTCGAAAAAGTGATTTTTTCATTGATATACCGATGAACTGAAATTGTTCACAAAGTTGTTAACAATAGTTCTTGTTAATAATTCGGTCTTTAATTCAGTGTGTGCTTCGGCACTCACCTTTGATCTTGAGATTTGAATAATGACCGAAAGAGAAGAACGGGATACAAGCTGCCGCGTTGTATTGCTGGGCTTACTCGCGTTGGGAACACCGGAATACGGGGGGAACGCTATGTCATGCAGCTACTTTTTCGATCGGAACGGTCCATACTTCGATGGTTTGGGCACATAAAACGCATGCCCCCCAACTCGACTTCAAAGACGTGACATCAGGTAGACATCCCCAGTGTAAGCCCACAATGAGATGGTTGGACCAAGTCCGAAATCTCCCCACCACCCGTTTGGGGATATTTCCTGATGATTTAGAGTCGATGGCGGAAGATCGAGTGTGATGGAGAGTTCACTTAAGCACCCTAAACCCGCGACCCTCATAGTGAATAAGCGGGTCGAAAAGTGACTAAAGATCTGGAAGCAAAAGCAGAATATCTAAGCATGAATGGGAAATGTAAAAGCTATGCGAAGCCAAAAAAAAGAAGTACTATTTCAACTTGGAAAGGAAACTAAACACCAGTAAGAACACGACAAGCTGGGGAAATTTGGCGAAAGAACTGCGACAAGAAAATTTCAAAATTGGTACCAATTTACCCGTGAGGCTTCAAAAATTATTTTAAAATTTTTAAATTCACAACTATTAGCTGATTCTGTGCGGTGAGGCAGAACCCTTTCTACAGAAAGATAATTTAGACTGCCAGCGAAGTTCGTATAATGCTCAAAATATGTGGAGTATGTTTTCATAGAGAACATTTTGGGGAGATAAGAATAAATTTGAGATTTTTGCCATTTGATTTTGTTGTCAGGTGTGGTGGTAAAGTGGTGTAATTTCGTTTTCTTTGAGGTCACAGGCAGCGTCATTGATAAGATCCCGCTAATTCACGGCCCAAAGATCATATTATAAATAAATAAATAGCTGGCGTGACAGCTCGGAATGAGCCAAGGCCTAGCTTCTCACAACAATTTATGTTGTGCGTGTTACGGCGAATTGAGAAGCTGTTTCATGACAGATTATATTCCCGGAGGCTTGTTATTCTTGTTATTCCCCGACGAGAGGTGGTGCCGCGAAAAATTGTTGGTGTTCCTGGCTGAACCCACGCCGCTCGGTCAGCAGTCCAACGCACTTACCACTGGGCCACTCCTGTTTAAGAGAAATCAGTCGCACAGAAGAACCAAATGGAAAAAAGGGAAGGAGAGAAAATATTGTTTAACTGCGCTATTAGCAGTGGAAAAGTCAACACAATAGACCGCCGCCGGCGATGCTATTCCCCGGAGATTAGTCGGTGAAAAAAAAAATCGATTAAAACAAAAATTTTTCCTGAAATAACGAGAACAAACACATACTGAAACACATATTCTTCTAAATAAATACACTTTATTAAAAATATTTCTCAATGTATAGGTATATATATTTCTTTTTCTCTCTGTATATGATTAATCAATATCTTATTCGCACACATTTGATATAAAATATTGCATTTGTAATAAGTATATATAAGTGTTTGGATGTAGAAACTACATTATTCTTTCGTTCAATTTCCAACGATCACTTTCAGTTACATAAAACAAGAAACATACAGACCATGCCACTATTGCACTAGTAGAATCGCAATTATGCAAGTGAAAGATGCCTAACATTAACAAAACATGATATTCTCGCGAGAATAGAAAATAAAATACACATTCTCATTGTAATGCTAAATATACATATATAAACTATCCCTTAAGGAAGAATGGCTGCTGCAGTCGCAGCCTTTGGATTTAGTTTTAGCTTTCCCATGCTTCGTCACGTTGCTTAGCGGCTAACAGCTTACGTTCTGTAAAGTACAAATAAAGTTTAGTTGCTGGAGTTACTTTGGAAGAAGTGACCTTACCTTTGGCTTCGCGTAGTACTCGCTTTTCATTCTCTCGCTCTTGGGCGGCAGTTTTTAAGCGAACCCCTAATGCGCCAGTTACCAAGCGACGGGCCAAAGCCGCACAAGTTTCTGGTCGAGGTCTATATGGCTGTAATGATGCTGCGCATTTCTTTGCCTTCAGCCGAGATTCTACCGTTGCTTCAGCCAACGGCTTCAAAACTACAAATGGATGTCCCATTGCAAGGATTTCAGCAGCTGTAAAAACAAAATAAGTTTGAGGAAACATCGTGTACACTGAGTACGGGAGAACCTACCAATTTGTGAGCTACTGAACACAGCCAAGGCATGAGTATCATCGACCCATTTAATATCGAATCCTGATTCTTTGTATTGCGAAAAAACCATCAGTAAATCTTGGTTCTTGAATTCCACGGGGAAGTTGGAGACCTCTAACACATGCGGGAACTCCTCATCGTTGAGAATCGATTGTTTTGTTAAATAAGCCTAGGCAAAATGAATTAGAGGGAAATGCACATTTGTTCTTACGAAATCATTACCGAATAGTCCATTTTTGGTAACTCAATTTTAACTTTGCCGACTGATGCTGTCAGTTCTTGAAGAATTTTTGGATCTAAACAATCGCCACTGTCATCGTACATGGAATCCCAGTCGTCTTCTTCGTCGTCAGTCCCACTGACATTCTTGCAGTCACCTTTGGTTATTTTTTTGACGCATGAGTTGGAATTCAATAAGGATTTTTCAGGAATTTCAAGTACATCCGAGTTGAAAGTTTGTTTAATTATACGTCGATTACTGCGGTTTATTTCCTGCAATGAAAGAACACACAATTTATTTACTGTAAAAATTAAGAGAAAATATCATTATACTGGAAAGGCATTTATGTGAACTATGGTAGCATTATTTTAATCATTTATGTTGTAATAAACTGCACATACAATATAATATTTCCACTGAATTAGGTGGCAGTACTTCCCAGTACAGCAAAACGTCAACCTCTATACCCAGAAGTTTCTAATGCTTGCAGATTAGCCTTCACATAGTAAACCATCTGAAGAGTTGATGTAGATCGACTCTGCATTCCCTACGTTATGAAACAAGAAAAACAAAACAAAACAAAAAAAAAAAAAACCCACATTAACTACATCGAACTTTTTGGTCAAAAATAACCAGAGCCGATCATCCACAGTACCACCGAACGACTCAGGTAAATTCCTGTACATAAACACTTGAGTGACTATTTGCCAACACAATGAGTACAAGTATTTTCATTGGTTGCCTTAGGCAATTAGCTACTTAAAATGGAGAAGTGTAAAGACTTAACCCCCTGTTGAGGTTGATACCGATTGTATCCTGACAACAATGTCGATATCCACTTACAACATAAAATGAAGTATACTCGAGATTGATGGACGGAAAAGCTTTAAGAGAAAACTTTCAACGGATTTTATAGTGAATTCCATGTTGGTTTATTTTGTCCTAAGGGAAAAGAAAATAGTGACATCGTGAAATAGTAAATAAATAGCAGACATGGCCAACGAGGAAGAGTAGGAGTCAATTATTCACTCCTACTGCGCAGGCCCCGTCCTTGACAGTATTAGAAAATCCTTATTACCTCTTCAACAACATGATCTTAAAACTGCCAGTGTGACTGATCTGAAGTGATATGTTGGGAAATCTACAATTTGGGACTTACAACCCTAGCATAGTGGTGTCAAATTGAATCTACATACATTCGGTTTAAGTGGGCACTTTTTACTACTAGGTCCCCGTGGAAAGGCATCACATTATACCCTATATCCTTCCCCGTGTTTCAAACCGTTAATGAGTAGGTATAAACATTCAATTTCTCATATTAATTCTTCAAGGCGTCCCCGTAAACAACATTCCTGGCAACGGCAGTATTCCTTTCCCCTCTAGGTGTAGCCCACAACACATTGACCAAGAATATACACACAAATACATATATGTATGTTCTTCCATGTGTAAGTGATTTCCTACAAACTTTTGCCAAATAGGTAGGATTATGTATCGTAGATAATTTGTGTTCAAGTAAATGCGACTACAACAAAAAATATTTCCATCAAATACATACATATGTATGTACATGAATAGATACCGTACCGTGAAGAAAGCACAAAGAAAAATGAAAAAACTACCCTTGTCCAACTGGGCAAAACAAAAGCAACACACGATCACGACACGATATGTGCAGCTGGCTACGGTTGCGCATTACTATAAATGGCCAAACTATAACGACCAGTGTCTTGGCCCATAGTTGTTATTTTGAAAAACGGTAAAAGACGTGTTTAATTATTTCTGTTCTAGAATATACACACCAAAATTCAATTCCAAAATTGAGTTTTTCATACAAACTTGAACCCCTGTAACACCCTGTAAAAGCTGAGTTTCGAAAAATCCCTTTTTAGTGGATGTCTTCGCCGCAGAAGGATACTACTGTCCAAAATCCTAGCACCAGCGGTTTGGGCTGTGCGTCTATCTCTGGGTCAGTCAGTCATTCAGTCAGGACAAAGAGTTTTATATATATGACCCTGTTCACACAGGAGTAACGGACTGGATTTTTTTTGACGTTTATAGGCGAGGGGGGAAGCGGAGAGGTGACATGTTACGTCACTCCGGATTTTTACATTTTTTTAAATTCTTGGTTTTTTTTGACGCTTGTAGATGTTAATCGGCAGTCACTCGACAAACGTGTAAAAAAAGAAATGGTTTTCGTTAATAAAACAATGCGTCTTTTGGGCTGGAGGCTGATCGCATTTGTGTTATTTATTTAAATTGTTCTAAATTTCGTGAAATAAGCACGAAAATCAAATCAATTTGGTCGACACTGACAATAAATATGACAAAAAAAGTCCGCGGAAGTGTTCAGACAGGACTATCAATTTGAACACGAAACGTCAAAAAAAAAAAATCCAGTCCGTTGCTCCTGTGTGAACAGGGTCTATAGATAGTAATTAATAAAACACCCTTTTTGTTGGTCAAATCCCAATTCAAATGATCAAAAAGTCCAGAACGCGATGCTAAAATGAATGGAAGCTATTGAAGCTCAAAGCAAAGGGGGATGGCATAACAAAAGTTAAACAGGAGAAATGGTAAATTTCTTTTTATTCAAATTTAACTGTTTCAAACACTAGCTGACCCGCCCGACGAGCAAAGTCGAAATTCTTAATATATACTAAAACCTGATCAGAAAACTAAAATCAAAAACAGGTATTGGTTCTCGAGTTATAAGCGCACTTACGGATAGACAGACAGAAAGAGAGAGATGATGCATTTTATAATTTATAAGGATAAGGATCAGCTAAAGAGATGAAGAAAGCATTTTGCAGCAGACGACAGCAGGATGTTCTCAAGATAGAATAAGTCTTTAGACAAAATTCTCACATATGTAGTGTGCAACAGCGATCAGAGCCCATCCAAATAAAGGCAAAGCATTGATGGGATCCCTGCTAAGCTCTACCAGGCGGCTTCAAATAAATTGGCAGATATGCTGTATCCACTTATGAATGAACCAAAGAAGGGAAAATTGATATGACAATACTACTTCCAGCAGTAGCTGCAGATTCATCTATCAAAGCCGACACGGGATCCTCCTGATAGTTATCAGTAATTTTATCCGCCCAGCTTTGACATTCTACCGACAATAACATCTAATTTGAAAAACTTGGAATTCGCTAAATCTGCCTGAATTATAGACTTTTGGCTGTAGGCCATCAGCCTGAAAACCGGAATTGGCAGCAAAGTGCCCCAGCAAAATTCAGTGTAGACAAAGATCTTCAGCCGTTTTTCCATTTTGAAAGTATGGTCGCACCAAACTGAATGTGGGAAGCACAATCGAAAAGCAAAAGCTGCCTTCGGGATGTTCCCAAAATCCATCCCAAATGTTCCCAAAAGTAATGCGTTTACCATCAAAACGTAACGTAATGTTTGGATTATTTTGTTTCAACCTTTAGTTTGATCAAAAAGTTGAGTCACTGAACCTATGGGACGAAATAAAGAAGCAGACAAACCAATCAACAATTGTTGCTGTATGGAAAACAAGGTTTTTCTCCCTATTTCGAAAATTGTTTGTATAAAGAATAAAATTTCAACGATTACGATCACTTTGTGATAAAAGTAAGTATTTACATCGAACATTTGAGAATTTCTAAACACGTGCCATATAATGGCATTCTTACATATTTATGTATGTACACGCAGAAATGCTTGTTCTGATGTATGAACGTGCACTCATTAACATTGTTTCTGTCTGACGGCAAAGCCAATACTATAAACCAAATTCAGTATAAATAAAACCACAATTACACAACATTTTTGTATTCGACGGTGAACGTGTTCAATTATGAAATGCAATTATGATGTAGCAATTCGTCCCTTGAATAATCACTTGAATTCCTTAACTTAACACCCACACAATGTCTTACACAAATAACAATACATACCTTTGATGCCCTCAGCAATTCTTCCGCATCCCGATCACATTTCTCCGATCTTTCTCTTCCACTCATCAAAGCATCCTCTATTCGTAAATTACCTCCACTCTCTGCTATCGCTGGCGGTGTTAACGGCACTGGCATGGGCGTAGATGGTGGTAATGTCGTCATTTTCGGTAGCACTTTTTTCACGTCACTCGCGGCGATGTTAACACTTTTTTTGCAGTTCATTAAATTTGTACTCTCGGGAAATTCTTTTGGATTTGAAATATCACAGTCCTTAACTATTAAAGCATTCTTATCGTTGCAATTCGATAAGCAATTTAAATTCACACCACTAACAGGTATTAGTGGCTGTTTTTCCACCCGATTATGATTCAAGTTTTTGCGCTGCTCGCGAATGGTAGACACTGTTTCCTCTTCAGAATTGTGATTGTTAATGGAATTGTTACACTTGTTTGGATTATTTTTTTCGTTATCATCGATAGACAATCGTTTCAATGAGGATTTTTCCTTGCGGCCGCCGATACCGTTTGCACGGTCCTTATTCGATCTGCGACTATTGCTGCCTGACGATTTGTCTACTGCCGGACTCTTGCAGGTATCCGTAGTAGTCGTAGAAGTTGTGTTTATAGTGCCGCTACTTATCGATGATGTTGCCGTCAATGAAGTCCGCTGGTTATTACTTTCAGCCACTGGTATTGCTGGTTGGTGTGGTGGCTGTAGATTTGGTTGTTGCTGAGTTGAGACGGCTGGGGGAGTGGTTTGACTGCGTCGTGCCCTTGGAACATATACTGCTCTATCCGGACGCCTCTCTCTTCTGACTTGTCTGCAAACATTTTAACCGCTATTACAAATCAAATATTCACTTCAATCAACTTGTGGCCCACTTACCTTTGATTGCTGCATGCTGTCGAAGATGTTAGTGTTGTTACCACCGTGTCTATGCCATTGTAACTGCTTTGAATTGTTTCTGGCAGATTGGCAACTGCTGGTGGCAGAGATTTGTTTGAAATGCAATTAGTATCATTCGGCTGGAGTGATAATAGTTGATGCTGATCTTGTAATTGTTGTTTTTCTTGTTGCTGCTGCTGCTGTTGATGTTGATGTTGATTTTCGTTCTCAATTGACTCCAAATTCCGACGCAGTGCCGGTGGACGATAGATATCAACTGATTGTGACTTATTTACTACGAAATGAAACAAAAAGAAGCGCATAAAATTACACACTTTATCTGACTACTTTTTATGGAAGCGGCTCCAACATCGTATTTTTAATTGTTATGGCAGATGATATAATTTTCCATAGCAAGGGGTCTCACTGCCTGTAACTTCTTTCACAAACTCGTACAACACCAAAAATCAACCAACAATAAAAAAAATGGATAGCCAGAGCGAGAGAGAGAGAGAGAGAGACAAAGAAAAAAAACAACCGACGACTGAATTAATGATGTTGACCTCAATACGTCGTGTGACGTATGTTGCGCGAAGATTGCCAACCAAAATAAAAAAATGTAAATTTGGAGTGTGATTGGTTAAGTGGGCTTTTTTCTCCACTTCTCTTTCTTTCACATGTTCTTCGCTACATCTTTGTCTTGTTTCCAAAATGATGTAATAAATAATTGTGAAAAAAAAAAAAAAAACAATGACTGCACCTATCGTAAGAAAAATGAACACAAAGGCGAACACCAAAAGTCGACCTTGAATTTTTGATTTTGTTTAGCCGGCTTTTTGTGGTAGCTATGTGATAATAGCTCGTGAATAGAGTACCCATGCATTTATCTACTAATCGGCGCGATCGTGTATGCTTCGTTTCACATGATGGTTTCGTGTTACTGTGCTCACATTCTTTGTATTAACGGTGAAGAAAGAATTATCCAGTTTCGTAAACAATGCAACGACCGGTGATCCAATAAATTTGGTTAGCAGAGCTTATCTATTGACATACCCAACTATGCATGAACTTGTAAGGTGTTAATCATACTGTCCGCTGAAGTTTCATTGACTTTTCCGTGGCAATGACTGTGGACCTTTTTTTTTTAAAGGAAAATAGAACAATTGCCAATTGAATAAACAGTAAATAGTAGAAGAATTTAGGAAAAGTGAGGAAAAAAAATCTCTTTGATTGTAACAATTCTAGGGGAATTGTCTATACATGGAGAGTTTTTCACAAAGGGTTTGGAAACGGCTTTCAAAATATCTGCGATGGAACAACAAGGGCATCAACACTGACGGCGTGTTCTTAACTAACCCCCGCTTTGCAGATGGCATCATAATTATAACCGGGAATCCAACGCCGACGAACTGGTGCTTGGCGAACTAGGAGCAGTGTCAAAAATCGTCGGTCTAAACATCAACTTCGCGAAAACAAAATTCATGACCAACCTACAGTAGCGAGCATGGAAAGTGCAACACCCATTTTTCGAAGGAAAATCCTTAATTATTTTTAGGTAACGGGTTTTTCTTAATGACTTTAGTTCTTTTTAGGTATACAAGTGCATAACAAGTCATTTAAAGCTATTTCAGTGTTTGAAGTGATAAGTGGTGGTGCTAAAATTGACAGTTTTTAAAAAATGCCAAGTTATAAGCAATTGACTGAAGACCAAAAAAGTCGAATAATTGCGCTTTTTGAAGTGGCAAAGTTGACATCGTTGAATATTCTGAACGATCATTTAATACCATCAATGGAAATGCATTTTTCGGAGGCCAGTGATACAATTTTTCAAGACGACTCAGCTCCGTGCCATCGGTCCAAAATGGTAAGCTACTTTCTTTAATTATTGCTAGTGTAATCCCTCTTCAATTATACTGAATAAAAAAGAATTAATTTAACTTGTATTTTTCACAGATTAAAGAATTTGTGATCGAAAAAGGAATTTCCACACTCGACTGGCCGGATAATTCGCCGGACTTAAACCCGATTGAAAATCTATGGCATATCATGGCATTGAAAATAAACAGCAAAATGCCTACCTCTGTCAAAATGCTCAATGAAGTCATTGAAAAAGTTTGGTACGAAGAAATCACAGCCGAACTTCTTCATAACTTAGTGGATTCAATGCCAAAGCGGATTAATGACGTCATAAAAAATAAAGGAGGCGCTACAAAATATTAATATGTGACCAAATTAAATGTGTACAAATTTTCTTACATAAAAACTCCAAAATGCACAGGTTTTATGGCCTGAAACAATAAACTTCTCTTAAAAGGTCTGCTACCTACTGCACCAGAAATATTGTCTTTTTTTCTACCACTTATTGGGAATCCCAATTTGACCGGATTCTGTACCTACAGGAAATAGTTCTGTATATAGTTTCATTGGTCACAAGTTAGTTAACATTTCTTGGAAAATACTTTTTGGTTCATTAATTTTTTTTATTAACTAAAAGAGAAGAAATGGGGATGGATTTGGGTTTTTTTTCGTGTTGCAATTTCCATGCTCGCTACTGTAGTTCCCAGCGAAAACCTGAAGACAACAGACGTAATGGAGATCGAGCAAGTGTTTGAATACAAATACCTCGAACATGACTTACGAATAATGAAGGACAGCCAAACCCGCGAAATCCCACATGTTATCATACTAGGCATCCTAAGGAGCAACCTAGCCATGTGCCAGAAAAAAGTTTGATCAATACATACTGCCAGTTATCACGTACGAAGCGGAGACCTTAACCCTCACAAGGTACACTGTCAGCAAGCTCGAAGTAGAAGGGATCGAGTGCCAAACGAAGAAGTCCGAAGAAGAACTGGAGTATCCGACATAACTACACATATTGCAAAGGCGAAGTGAAGGTGGACTGGTCAGGGCATGTGGCAAGAATGACGAATAATAGGTGGACAAAGAGACTGGTGGAATGGAGGCCAAAGGAACACTTGAGAAATAGAAGGAGACCACCATCGCGCTAGAGCGGCTATATAAAAAGATTAGCAGCAGAGAACTGCATCCGCACAGCACAAGAGAGGACAGGAAGAGGCCTACGTCTAACTTTGGACACGACATGCTCTATGATGATGATGATGGATCAGTGAGTTGTTATTGAAAAAAGGGGTGCACTCCGGTCCAATCTGACAACACTGTGATGCTAGAATTGAAAAGCCTAATTCACTTCTGAAGCCACTATTTCCTAGCAAAATGTACTTTATGTACGCTTAAGGCCATATTTCCTAAAGTAAAAGTGTAGATACGATGTACTGGCAGTGTTTTTAAATCTTTTAAAAGACTGATACTGGAAAGATATTGGTGGCTCCGGAAGAAATCGTTACACTCTATGCCAAATCGATTCACATGCTTGCTCGGATCCATTGCATTTTGCACGCATATCTGTACATAGGTGGTCGCTCTGGCTCAGTGGTTAGTGCGCTGGACTGCTGCGCAAGCCTGAGTGGGTTCAATCCCCAGCCATGCCCATCGAACATCGACAAGCCTCCGAGAGTATAATTTGGCATGGAAAAGCTTCGCAATTCGCCGTTCGGAGTCGGCAATAAATTGTAGGTCCCTTCCATTCGTATGAAAAATGTAACACGCACAACATGAACGGTTGCGAGAAGCAAGGCCTTGGCTAACCCGAGCTGTCGCGCCAGCTATTTATTTATGTACACAAGTAATATTCCTTTTTCTCCAAAGCTACATCATCACATTCTTCAGCCTATCAGCAAACTTTGAATTTAAGTCTAACAAGGCCTTTAACTTGGCTTGTTTTATTTGCGTACCTATGCACATACATACATATATGTAGGCTTACAGCACGTCGTATGTCTACACTGAATTCTTATAAAAAAATCCAAGTACCCTTTCTTTAGCCTGTATTCATACAAGCCTTACTTATTTCCTAGACATTCCTTAACCATTAGAATTGGAACTGAAAAGTGAAAGTACACAATCTGCTAGACTCAACCAGATCGTATTCAGCATCTGACTTATTCAAGATGCAAGTGCGTTACATACTACACAAGCAACCTGCATTGGCGAACAAGAAAAGAAATATGATCTTTCTGATACAGCGACCCACTAACATCGCCACAAAACAAATAAAACGAGTTACACAACACACAACTATTACTCTACTCTCAGGAATGGTTTACACTTACATCGTGCTGATGCGGAAGAAGATGAATCCAGATGCTTTTCAACTCCCATGCTGCTGCTGCTAGCTGCGGTGGTTGTGACGATATCTCGTTTCGTTGTTTTCGTAGATAATGTTGATGATGACGACGACGATGATGGTGAGGACCACGATGATGATGTTGTTGCACTCTCGATCTTTTCACCCCCACTTCTCCAGCTCTTAACTTGAACAGTTTTTCTCCTAGCAAAGTATAAAAATGTACGTAAGTAATTGTTTTTTTTTTCTTTTTTTGCACGAAAACACATTAAGGCATTGGTGGGCACATTATATGATGTCAGAGAAGAAAAAAATTTAATTTCACAGAGTCGGAAAGAAAAATAAGTTTGTACTCAGATGGAGAGGAAGATGAATTAAAAAGTTGTACTGAAAAAGTACATTCTTCCGCAATGACGTCTTCTGTAGTACGGAACTCAAGATAATTGATTTGTTATATACTGTGAGATTCTCAATGTGCTACCAATAGACTTGAACATGCAAGACTCTGCCGCTAAGAGTGTCTTGAGAATAAGCCAAACGCATGGTTGGAACTCAAATCCAGAAGGGCATGCAGAAATTTTGAAAAAGCTCGTAGGTGGGGAAGTAAGCAGTGACTACACGCCACCACACCTCGAGATCGAAAAACCATTCTCAAGCAGAGAAGAATGGGAAACCAATGAACCAACGGTAAATAGGTCTACACTATCTATCTATACAGACTAGTCAAAGAAGGATATAAGAACAGGTGCCGGTATAGTCTCCGAACAACTGAACATACACATCTCAATCAGATCCCCTGATCACTGCAGTGCCTTTGAAGGGGAGGTCTTGGCAGTGACAAAGGCAGCTAGTATGGTATCAATGATGGCACTACCACGAGATGATATCACCATTTTCATTGACAGTCAGGCGGCTAATAAAGCAATTTCTGCTAATCAAATAAAATTCAAGCTAGTTCGACGCTGTCCCGAAGAGCTAAAGTTCTTAGCTCGCAGCACAGTGTAACTCTCTGCTGGGTCCCTGGTCACAGGGTCACAACCGGAAACAAGATGGTCGACGAGTTCGCAAGAAAGGGGTCTACAATGGACTAAAATCGAGCACTGGAATGGATTAAGCCTTCACACTGTAATCTCAGAGCGCGAGTGAAGTGCAAGACCCTGACAACAGGCAACAGTAGGTGGAAGTCGCTTACCACCTGTGAAATATCAAGGAAACTTTGGCCAAAGTACGACAAAGCCAGAACCAACAAGCTTTTGAAATATGACAGGAAGACGCTGTCCATATTGGTGGGTGTACTCACCGGTTACAAACTTCTAAGAAACCACACAATGATATTTAAACTCAATGATGGCAATATACATACATATGTAGAGGCTGCGGTGAAAAAGACGTCCAAAAGGATACTCCTCACTTCCTCTGCAACTGCCCAAGCCTATGTCACTTGAGAAATAGAACATTAGGAAGACACTACTGCCAGGACATAAGAACATCACGATGGCTGGAGACCCAAGTCAACAACCAGCTCTAAGGTAGTAGAGCCCAGTAGGAATCGAGTTCAACCACCATGGACATAACAATGAGTCCACAAGGAGCTAAGTGTGATGAGGTCGAGTGTTTTCTCCCCCATCAACCCAGATACCTAATCTAACCTATATACTGTGACGGCATGATCGTCGCCTTCACTTACTATTAATGTTCGTTTCGTTTCGGTTTAATTAATGATTCATATATACATATATGATAATGACTTGACGTTCTACTGAAAAAATTAAAAACAATTTTCTGTCTTTAATTTGGGAATAAAATTGCTTTTGAACCGCCATACATTGTCAAGTTAGACTGAGATCATTGAGATTCAACCTCCAAAAACCTAATGTCACCGGAGTTTTAAACCACTACACCTCAATTGCGCTAGGTAAATAACATCATAGGCATATTCATAAACATTTGAACGCGAGGTGAATTAAAAAAATATCAAAAAAAAAAAAAGCTGGGGCTCAGTGGTTAGTGCGTTGTACTGCGAGCTGCGTAAGTTCGAGCTCTAGCAATATCCATCAAAAATTGATCGTGGCACCACTCCATGTCGGCGAATGACAAACTTCCGAGACTGCAATTCGTCATGAAAAAGCTTCTAAATTCGGCGTTCGGAGTCAGCAATCAATTGTATGTAGATCCCTTCTATTCGTGTGAAAAATGTAATACGCACAACAACCTTAACCTCGTCTCCACCGCAAATTTATTTTAAAGTCATGTTTGCGTTGAGAGCCTTTGGAGGAGGAGATTTAACGACGTACTATACGACCTGAACAGCACATTAACTTCGTCAAAAAACAGGGAATTAGATGTGTGATTTGGAGGGATCATGTAAAGTAAATTAAAACCAACACTCCGGTTCGCAAAGTGTAACTCGGTCACGTCCCTCCATAGTATGGCGGATCTAAACCAACTGAAGGCTCATAACCGGAGACAGTCAACTAAAGACAGGGCTTACTAAAGAGCCATATTGGTTAAAGCCAAGTCGATAAGCAGTCGTACTGAAAATATGTAAAAAACAAAATATTACAGTTACTTACGTTTCAAGGCTTGATGCCGCTGTAAACTTTACCGGATCCAATAGTTGACTTTTAAAGCAGATGACTGTGCGACGATGTGGCCCCTGGCCAACTGAAAATGTAAAAAGATCGTAGTCCTCACGATATTTTTCACATGATCGATGTATGAGAAAACGACGGTAGTTATTAACCGGTGGAAATAACAGAACACTGAAACAAAATACAAAAACAAAAAAAATTAATGTATAATAAATGATACATTTAATTTTTAAGGTGGAATCAGGAGGATTGGCTTTGTTTAGATAGTCTTGGCACTCATGCGGAAAGTCTAGGTTGAGCTAAGCCACTACTGAACGAACACCAAATCGAGTCCGTCCATCAACTGGTCTGTTTTTTTTTTTTTTTTTTCAAGCAGAGACCTTTGCTATCCTAATGGCCACGGACTATATTGTTAAGAATATGTGAAAGGATCGGAGCATCTGGGGCTGTAGCGATAGCCAGGCTGTGCTTAAGGCTTTGCTCGACCCTTAGGCAAGTACCAAAATAGTTCGAGAATGCAAGAACTCTCTGATTTCGGTCGCAAGGTTGAACTCTTTGACTATTGTCTGGCCCCAGGTCACACTGAGATCTCTGGAAATAAGATCTCCAATGAGTTTGCTAGACAAGGCTCAGAGGATGTTTCCTCAGGACCTCAACCTGCGTTGGATCTTCTCGCGTCTTCGGTCATGAATGCTGCCGAAACTGTAGGAAATCAGCGGCATTCTTGCTGTCACTAAGCAGAAGAGACTGCAGACAAAAAAAAAAACCTTCCGGTAGAAGCCGCAAGAGGTAGGTGGATTTCGTATGTTATCGCTAAGGCTTTTGTTCTGATGGCGGGAACAAAATAGCGGACGAAAATGTCCACTTTAAGAATGAATATGTACTCATTACCTCGAAATGTGTAAGGATTTTCAATTTTCACAAAATCCGAGCATTTTTTAAGATTTTCAAGATGGCGGATCCAAGATGGCGCTCAAATTGGTAGCAGGCGGATTCTAGTGACTGTTATCTGCTATAACACTCGTGTTAAAAAACCAAACCGTAAGTTAGGATTTGTTTGAGTTGTGAATTGTACCATTCGAGACATAAAAAGGGACGTAACCCGCGCCCCTCTGAGCTATTCACCATATGTACGTGTATATCAAATTTTATTCAAATCGGTTCGTAATTGCGGCCTCAATCGTGTCCACAAGAATCCGTTATATTGCATATACATATATACAGTGGCGACAAAATAAATAGCACATGTAGGCCTCCTTTTTTCCTTTTCAAAATTTGCGAATTTCCATATTAAGAATGTTAATAAAGTTTATGTAATTAAATACTTCATTGTAATTTTAACTAATATAAAACAAATTAAACACCTTAGGCCAGTCAAAAAAAATAAATACAAAAAAATTAAGTAGTTAACCTCAGTTTTTTACAGCCAAAATAAATAGCACACTTCGATCAAATCCATTAAATTCATTACCGACGACTCATTGACGATACTAGGGCTTGACAACGTTCTAAGGGTATAGCATTTCAGGGCCACTGGGTTTATATCCAAAATTGGTCCAAATTCGTAGCTGAAGCCCTATCAACTTTGTTGTTAACATGGTTCCACAAGTTCTCAATCAAGTTGAGGTCAGGGGACTGCGCAGATCAACCTAAACCATCAATTTTTTGGGTCAGTAACCACTGCCTCATAGCTTCAGCAGTGTGGTTCGGGTTATTATCGTGCTGAAACCCCATTTCTAGAAGCAATTCCTCGAAAAATAATTAACTGCTACTGTTTCTGTTAGCACAGTAAAAAATCGTCTAAGCGAAAAAAAATTATTCGGCCGAGTTGATAGACAGAAACCACTGGTATCAAGAGGATATCTATTACGCCGGCTACAGAGAACAGAGAACATGCAAATAAACCACCGGCTGATAGAAAAACGTTATGTGAATCGACGAATCCAAGTTTGGTCTCTTTAATAGGATGCATAAGATGCGGCATTTATCCGAAATACGTTCCTAAATACGCCCTGAAGACGGCAATATACGGTGGAGGCAGCATCGTTGTGTGGGGTAGTTCATCTTGGCACGACGTGGGGCCTATTCATCGTGTTGAGGGAATCATGGACCGAACTAAGGACAAGGAAATCCTGAGCAGTATTATGCTTTCGTATGCAGAGAAGGAATTGCCTCTAAAATTGAGATTTCAGCACGATTATGACCCGAAGCACACTGCTGAAGTTATGACGCAGTGGTTACTGACCCAAAAAGCTGATGGTTTGGGTTGACCTATGTATGTACTATGATTTATTAAAAAACATTAAATTATTACATCAAATTATTATATTAAATACATACATATTATGGTTTATTAAAAAATTAAGTTATTTTGTGCTGACTAACTTTGTTGAGGTGAATGATTTGTGCTTTTTGCTCTATCCTCTTCAACAATAGAATATCCTGCATATCTATATTTATTATTTAAAGACATGGCGCTTGGTATGAAATTAGTCAAACACGCTTGCGAAACAATGCACCGAAACTGAAGTAATGATAGTGGGAAATGTAAACAAAGGTAAGAATATAAAAACGGGAAACCCCGAAATTAATTTTTTCTTCCATATAAAAAAATTGTCCGGATTGTAGAGGTAAAAATTGTAAGTTGTCCGAAATGTAGAAGCGTCCGAATTATCGGACTGGCGCATGTCCGGACTGTCGAAGTTGTACTGTATATGTATATAAATAAATTTTTTAACGGAGTATGAGGTTAGTGTTTGCTATGATAGCGAAGACAAATGGCATTCAAATTTCTTGAAAGTCGCGTCATGACGACCTCTGCAATAGGTGGGTATTTCTATGAAATCCACCTAAAAACGGGTCTGTGAATGTCGATAAGTAGGAATGAATGAACGCCTAAGAAGATGGTTAAACGTGGTTAAATGCAGAAACTTCAAAATGACTACTAAAATGTCTGCTGCAGTAAGAGGGAATTTTTAAACATAAAAGGAGAAACTCCGAAATGGGTAAACGCATTGTCCACAGAATACAAAAACTTTAGCTTCAGATATTATCTCTAGAAGACGGTTTTTCTAGAAGATGATCCCACCAGTCTGTTTCTAGAGGACGTGGAGATAACAGAGTAAATCACAACACGGAGAATTGCAAACAGGTAGCAACTGGGGAGAGATCCAGAGATCTACGTTTGTTTCGATAAAACTTTTTAAATAAAAAACTTAGCAGAGAGAAAGAAATTCGACAAAAATAAGGTTAAGGTGCTATGAGTTCATTTATCATTTGGTGAAAGAACTGACTGACAAGCCTCTTTCATTTAAGAAGCCACAGAAACAAGACATCGATACAAATTGAACAAAATCTGTGTGGAATACCTAAGAACAAAATTTTATTTTCACATTTTCAAAGCTGCTACCAAAGATTTATGCGTTGCCGCGTTGAACTAATGTTATGATTAGGGCACACGTTATTATGTTCAAGCCATCATTCCGCACGATGCTATTACCAATGATTTACTCTTGAATATATTAACGCAACGGAATTACATTGAGGGCCCACAAATTTTAGGTGTCACAATCAAATAAATATCTCGTGGCAATCCATCTCACATCTACGTGAATTATTCGAGAAAAGCCTTGGCAATCGGTCATAAACATTGCGGTCCATATTACCCGGCAAACAAAAAATATAATGACGCATACTTGAGTGCATTTAGTCCGATTTCAGCATAGGCACAGTTTATACCATGTTATCATGAAAGCCAACCAGAAAAATTATTGGAGTAATTCGACTGTAAACATTGCATTTAGCACAAACAAAGAGTTCATAATCAAACAAATTAGCCGTTAAGAGATGCATAAATTAAGTCATACTTGAACACACATATGCAAATTCGTACTGCAATTCTCCCAAAACGAAACGAAAACTTGGCCAAACTAGTCATAAATTAATTGGTGCTGCAATACCGCCTCGAAGATACTTTACGCGCGCCCATCGCTCCGAGAAGCACACACAAACAACAGTATATTGTTCGAAATTATGTAATAATTCGCGTCTACGGTCACCGATAATGTAATCCGTTTGCCGATGGTGGAATCAAAGTGGCAACCGATACCGAGCTAAACGTGCTTCGAGCCGTGGCAGGGCAGCACAAAACCCGCTGCCAAAACCAGACAGACTCTGAGTAGAGCCGAAACAAACCGGTAGTTTGCTTCACACATACTTCCTAGAGTAAAGCGAACCCAGCAACGTGAGCCACTCACTTGTGGTACCAAGCAAGGTGCTAGTGAACAAGTTTCATTGTTTTTCTGTTTTTTTCTTCCCCTCTTGTTATCGCAGCGGGCTGTTATGGAAGTCAAAGAATGTGGTTTTGTTTTTAAGTAAATACCAACTTTTAAGTGCAATTCACTGCATTATTTAAATACTTTTTTAACAAATTCTTCGAAAGAAGACTCAGGTAAAGCAAAAACAAGGAGAACACAAACAAACAAAAAATGAGGAAAAATTAATGCATAAGTAGGCAATCGGGAGCAGAGACCTCAAGTGCAAAGACAAAAACGCACAATGTCCTTGAAATTTTATTTTCGTCCACGGTTCACGTATACCTCCAAATTGTAGCCTCAATTAATTAGTTTTTGTTTAATAATTGCAAGCACATGAAAAACATAAAACATTTTTTTTTTGGTGCACAGATACTGTGTATGTGATTCTTACCAATTATTCCGTCGTTTTTCCAAATATTCCTCGATATCACAATTTACATTATAAACAAATTCTTCATCGGACAAACTGAGGTTCGCTGCGATTTTTCTCTCCAGTTTAAATTAGTTAACGGGGACAAACCGGGCGGACAGGATTTATTGGATACTTTAATTGGGGAAGAAAACTTCACTCGGTAAGGGTGTTATTTAGGAATTCCCACGCGAATATTTCAGTTTTAATTGCACAGAACTTTATCAACACGAATTCAATTCCACCATTCTACCTAGAATTTTTCTTTTTGCTCATTGCCAAAATACACTGAACTATAAACTGTTGGAATTAATATAACTTGGCATACTGTCATTGCGATTGACAAGTTGAACTTGGGAGTTGCCAGGATAACAAGATATAATTATGGATTTTATTGGTGTTAAAACAAAATGATCAATTATTATTATAAAATTTTATTAATATATAAAAAAATAATACATTAATAGTAAAATACAGCACATGCTATCATGGCTCTCGGCTATAGATGATCAATTATAGGTATATGTATGTACTTACAATAAAAATTAATTATTATTGACAGTGTGTCAACAGGGGCTTGAGTCTACTGTTTGGCTTCGGAATAATTCGAAGTTAGTCTGAAGGTTTTACTTAGTTAATTCCGCCGCTCTGTTACAGCCGTATATTGTTTTAATATTACATTTAATATTATAGTACTTCAATCTATTTGGTTAAACTACATTGATATCCATTCAATGAAATTATTGTGTAACTATAAAGTAATATATTGGACAATCACGGAGGTAGGTATATATACAATATATTTTACAGCTGAAATGCCAATAAGTGCTAAATGGCAACGAATTTGGCTTCATTGCCACTAACACAATGTTTCCCATGGTTTTCTGCCAAATTCTCTCAAGACGCGTTTGCGAACAAAACAACTGGCCGGTTCATTTTAAACATTTAAAAAATGCCTCAAGAAATTCGTGTTTTATGTTGTGCTGAATGCAAAGTGTATCAAGTAATTTTTGCTATGCATAGTGCTAAATAGTTTCATAAACTAATTCTTAACTTTTTTCAGGTGGACATAGTAAAAAAAGCTAAGAAATGGCAATGTAAAATGTGCGTTAAAAAACAAAGCGTTTTGAAGGATTTTTTCAGGGGCAGCGGTTCAGAATGTCGCAAAGTCGCCCAAGAATTAAATTTCACAACAAAGACTGAGCAATGTGAAGAAGAGAATGAAATTTTGAATCTTTTAGAACAGAATGATCTAGATACGGATCTTGAATTCATTGCTAAACAGGAAAGAAAAACGAACTTCACCCACGCAAAGCCTACCGAGAGTAAATGGACGAAGTATGTTGATACGTCCGCGGAAAAGAGCTTCGAAGAGGATAAGATCATAAAATTGGGTAAAAGAAAGGTTGAATTAAATTCCTCTGAAGCTCACAGTTCCAAATATCCGAAATTATTTGTGCCAGCAAACTCGAAATGGAACGCTTATTTGTGATTTAAAACACTGCGTTTGTTTGAATTACTTGTTAAGCAATTATGTATATTTGGATTAACATTAATAGTTTAATGTCTTATACTAAATATTTGAAAGTCTCCTTCATAAAGTCCCGTGACAATCCATGAACTACAAAGAATAAAAGTTTCGGGTTTATTTATCTTCAATTTGTTATTCCAAAAACTTACCCGTTGTCACTGATTTTAATCATGTTGCCTCGGCCGTTTAATACGCCTTTCACATTGGAATGTTTCCCATTGCTGACCCTGGAAGAAGAGGCAGCGTTACAGGAGGTTTCGATTTCATATAAAAGATCTTGTATGGATATGGTGTTGAGAGGTAGGGATTTGTTTACGTTGAAGAGGACATGAGCGTCCTCGTGCAGTGAAACCCCATCATTTGGTCTCAAACCATTTCAAAAGTGGTTGGGGTTAGCTAATACAAGGTCGCAGGAAAAGATTACTTTAGAAGTTGGACTGTTCAAGGCTGCTGGAGATGTTTTGGGTCCATGCAGCAACGCATCTGTTAGCCCGATAATTGAAATTATAGGACCATAGGCCGTAAAAGATTGCCTCAACTGAACCATTTGTAGCGCCATAGGTCTCCTGAACAGCCTTCAATACAACTAGAGGTTTTAAACGGAACAAGGCACTGTGTATATAGATAGGCCATTTCAAGAAAAATTAAGGAGACGCTGCTTAAGACACTCATCATCCTAACTTCGATTCTACCCCTGAGAGACTACGCAGAAAAGGACGACTTCATCTTCGATGTTGCAGGATCATGTTGTCTGGAGAGGTTGGTTGATTGAAGCGCCATCATGGTATGTGTTGAAGATTCTCCAATGTATAACGATTGGCCCACTCCGGCGCCTAACAGTCTTATGACAGCCATTCTTCATAAACACTCCCCAACCCATCGTTTCCTATGTGAAAATATAAATTATTTGTCTTTGTACCTATATATCTCTAATGAACCGTCAGCTCCTGGACAATATGTGACCTTTCCATCCTTGGAACAAACAATATTGTTTTGGAAAGGCAATGGGATCCTTAAAATTACCTTAGGACCATCCTGGAGAAGACAGGAAATATATAAATGTAAACTAGCATATGCATGTAAATCCTTGACATGATATTTTACTGTCAAAGTGTGTTTACTCACTTCATCCGAGGTAATAACATCATGAAAGAAAACTTCTCCGCTCAGATCACAGCTAATTATTAAGCGTCTTCCGCCAATGTCCTTTTTGAACAGACTTGTGACCACAAATTCGTGTTTTCTCATTTCAGTGATTTCAATTTCCGTCTTTAAAGCGCCCATATTTGAATTTGCACAGTGGTATAAGGCACCATCCGCACATCCAACAATAAAGTCGGTCGATGACATTGAAACTATAGTTGTGAGTTCCAAAACGCCATGCTGTCTGTTCTTTACTAAAAAACTTTAACCATCAATAGTAGATATGTAATCCCAATACGAATATTTTAACTTACTCGCCTTCCTTTAGCAAATGTTTCCCAATTATCCACAAGCACACCCAACCGTTGGCATGGCATGTAAGCATCCTATCAACACCGGGCCAATCTAAAGCAACTGCACTGCCGTGCTGAAGAGTTTCACAAAATAACTCTTCAACATCTCCTTGATTTTTATTCGAAATGAACTTCCAAATATATAAATCTCCTGACACGGTACTCCCAGCAAAAATATCCTTGTTAAATGGATTCGTAGAAAGAGTTTCCAAACAAGCTTTGGTGGGAATGCTTTTGAGCTCTTGGAATGTGAAAAAGGAACCAGATTGCACTCGTTTAGGAATGTACACCTTCACACATTGATCGACATGCTCACACCAATCATCGTGCGGAGCGGATGTTGTTAGCACCAACAATGGTGCATTGTTTGTGTAAATTGAAAGCCATGTGGCTATTCCTTGAAAATTTTCCTTTGATGGTAGATTGATTTTTTGATACGTGTCTATTGTTGACTCCTCTTCATCCTCGTTTGTGTTTAAAATTCGACTAGAGGATGTTGGTGTTGGCCCTTTTAGTAACTCTGCTTCGACTAATGGGTAAATCCGTTTAAGCCATTGTCCTAGTTTTTTCTCATCAACCTTTGAGCCACTTAAAGTTGTGGTATGTGTCTGGGTCTGTTGCGTAAAATATATGAACCTTTGATAGTTGAAGCTTGAAGAAAATAAACAAGCAAACCTCAATATCACATCTTTTATTGGTCTCAACCGATTTGTCCAAGAGGGCGGGTAGTGGATCTGTACCAATTGAAATATCTGCAAATTCAGTCAATAGTTTCTCTTGATTGTATGAAGGAAACTCAATTATGTCTATAGAATAATCAGATAGATCTTCCATTGCACTTCTGTGGAAAAGTTTTTATTCTGCTTTATTTCTGTGGTTTGGATGCAACTGTTGCTAAGCACACCGGTACACAACACTTTTTTGTTTATATGCAGTGTTGCCACTGGCAAATGGTCGTTCAATTTTGAAATTATTACTTGAAGTTCTTACTTTGAAATGGATGGTGGTGAAAGGATGAACATTTGATTGTGTAGTGAACAAGGAGTGCCTGGTGGCAGCTTCCCATTGATACCTGTTATCCACGCAAAAACTACGATTCTGTATACTTTGGATAATGGCAGGATAACTTAAAAACCAAACCAACAATTGGCCCGGTCCTTACGGCTTCCAGTTGCACACTCTAATTTGGTTGAGATTTATGAGCACCACCTAGGGCCAGGGCCGACAATACGATCAAGGTTGGTAAAGCAATGCCGCAGATCTCTTAACGAGATTGAAGCTAGGTGCGACGTTACCCTGTGCTGGGTCTCAGGACACAGGGACGTTCCAGGCAACTGCAGAGCGGACGAGCTGGCAAAAGAGGGTGCGGGACGGCTTCTCCCCGAAAACCTGGAGGGACCCCCTGCGCCCATAGAATTGATCAAGTTCCTCCTTGACAGAGATGCCAAGAAACTGGCAAACCGCAGGTGGAACAACATCAGCACTTGTCTCCTGTCAAAACAAATCTGGCCCAGGCTGGATTTTAGGAAGACGGAGAGACTTATCTACAAACCGGAAAAATCTAGGTTTACTAGTAGGGGTCCTTACCGGACATTGCCTGATAGGCAGGCATGCACTTAGATTGGGGGTCCCCTCCAACGATTTCTGCAGAAGCTGTAGGGACGAGGAGGAAGAGGAAACCACGACTCACTTACTTTGTACATGTCCTACTCTTGCGACGCTTAGAAGAAGAACCCTCGGGGAATACTTCTATGATGATCTTAACGATCTAGCTGAACTCGACATCCAGAAGATAAGCAACTTCATCTCTGGGACGAAATGCTTCAAATCTTAGGGTAAACACCGCTACGGTTGCCCACTGTTGTAGATATGCCACATTTTCTGGTTCCCTGGTGCCGGTAAGCCGGATTACTTCGTTGTGGTATGACAATGGGCCATTCTGGCCTTAGTGTGTCCCTGCCTAAGCTCTCGAACTCTTTTTTGGTTAAATTGATGTCGCCGTACAACTTGTTTATTTCTGGGTTGAAACTCTTTCTCCAAAGCCCTTTACTGGGACCGAATATTATACAAAGAATTTTTCGCGTCCGCGCATTGTTCGACTGCACGCAGTCTGTTAAAGGATTTAGTATTATACGTGCAGAGGGGCAATGTCGATGTTTAGTTTGTAGGCGTTGCCAAAAAAATTCTTTCTTATACGAGGCTTGATGTTGTTTTTATTTCTTTTTTCCGTGAAGGAGTGCCTTAGTGAAAATTCTCCTCCCTTAACTCTTTGAAACCCCATCCCAGGCGGACGTGCTAGGCACCTTGCGTTCAACCCATGGAGGTGAAGGTGAACGCTTTTGTCCTCTTGAATCCTACGAACACCAGCTAATTAACTAATTCGTAAAATATAAAGACAGACACGATGAAATTTGAATATTTGATTTCTTTTTCTATATTTTTACATAACGCATTTTGTTGATTTTTTTTCCAATGTTACACAGAAGTTGCACATTATCGGGTGTGGAATATTCCTGTTGGGTCGCTTTTTATTAGTAAATATATAGATGTTTTACAATAAATGTAATATTCACTTAAAGAGAGGGAATTACTCTACTTATTTACGGTGAGCCAAAGCATTCAAATCGGCAATACACTTGCTAAGAGTTTCCTTCTCCTGCTGTGGTGTGATCGATTTGAGTACATTGCTAACGACCCAATCGACCATGTGTTTCTGATTGAGACGTCTTTCAACGTGACGGCATTCGACTTGGTAGTCCAAGCGACGTTTGACCTAGAATTGCAAACGAAAAATGTTTTAGGAGCAAATTTTTCTTTGAGACTAAAATAAGATTTTATACTTCGTTATAGACAATCATCGCACGTTCCCTGAACGCAGCTTCCAATTGGAGAGCAACATTTTCTTTCTTGGCGTCCATGAGTAGAAGAGCACCTTCGGCACGCCATTGTTCCTTCTTTTCACCCTCAATAGCTTCGGAGAGGGTCTGCAATTCCTGTGTACGACCATCATTCCACTCGGCTTCGATTCTCTGGATACGAGTACATTATGAACAAATAAATCAACTTGACTCAAAATACTTACATCAATCTCCTTATCACAATACTTGGCAGCGGCTGGACCGAGCTTCTTGACAGCAACAACGCACATAATCGCAAGCGACAGTCCACTGTAGTATTCATGCTCCATAACGTAGATCTCCTTGGAGCACAAATAGGTCAAAAGGCCGACACCAAATGTATAGGGACCGGTGACACCAGTTTTGTTGTAGAAAAATTGGAACCATTCTTCTGGGATGAATCCCAAGCGCACTTTTCCTGGGTGTTCTGGGCGTGTTGGACGCTTGGACAGTTCACTTCCAGCAGCGGTAGCAGCAGCTCTTTGAGCAACCAAAGCAATGGGTCTCTGAGCTGGAAATTGAATTAGAAATTTTACAAATTAAGAATCTGAACACACGTTTTCAAGGGAAGAAAAAATTTGACAAGTGATTACATAAACTATTGCCGAACACAATTTTGCTAAACGGTCTTATGTGATACTTGAATCGATTTAATTAGTGTATATGTCAATGCGCAAAGAAATTTATTTCTATTTTATTACCTGAAAGAATAGCGGCCCTCGACAACATTTTGATAAATTTTAATTTCGGGAAAAGAAAACTTTTGACGTCCGTATCACTTCCCTTTTGCTCTGCAAGACACAGATCACAATAGATGCCAATTGGTTCTTTGACGAATGTGGTTAAATTGTGAATGAATTTATCGAACGTTTTAGCTTAGCTGACAGGTTCACAGATACAGTTTTTTTCTTAGTTAGTTCGATTTTTTTTTTTTTTTTTCAGTAAATATAAATATTTTAGGAATTTAAAAGCACTTAACAACTGCTTTATATCATATGGCTTAAAGCTGAGAGATTATTAATGTCCTCGTCAATTTCTCCTTGTTATGTGGAACTGTTGACGTGTTGAACAGTCCACACGCTCGAGTTTAACTTATAACTAGGGGAAGCTTGGAAAGCAAAGGGTGTCATAAGAAACTCCTTAATCCGCTTTCTATGAGAGAATATAAAACCCAAAGCACAAATGGTTTGGAGAAGTTAGGTCTTGGCAGTAGGAAAATATCCAACCTAGCTCACGAACAAGTGGAAGGTGATCTCAATCAACTAGGAGTTTGGTATACTGAATGCAGTAAAGAACTGAGAAGTTTCAGCCCAAACTGTAGCACCGCCTATGTAAGAGACATAAGAACTGTAATTACTGCCTGAGATGTTTAGGTGTTCCTAAATACCGACATATACAGCCATGAAGCTTACAAACTACACACAAATGGTTTGGAGAAGTTAGGTCTTGGCAGTAGGAAAATATCCCACCTAGCTCACGAACAAGTGGAAGGTGATCTCAATCAACTAGGAGTGTGGTATACTGAAGGCAGTAAAGATCTGAGAAGTTTCAGCCCAAACTGTAGCACCGCCTATGTAAGAGACATAAGAACTGTAATTACTGCCTGAGATGTTTAGGTGTTCCTAAATACCGACATATACAGCCATGAAGCTTACAAACTAAAAGCAAAAGTAACCAAATAATAGAAAAGTGCAAAACGGTTGTAATTTCTCTTAACCGCCAAAAATTACCCTTATTTTCAATTTTTTCTTTCAGTCTAAAATCTTATAGCTCTACTTTGCAACTGACAGTAACCTCTGGAATCCGGTAAACAGTTTCTACTTGCCTGGAAAGTGGCATAACAAAACGAACAACTCCTTTTGTTGTTTATACATTTTTGTCTCAAATATTATACAACGAATTAAGTTTCTCTGCTTTATTTTCCTCTAAAATGTACAGGCATTTACGCATTTTGAAGCCACACTTACGTTACAAAGGTAATTACCGATTAGTTTGTTCAGAATAAATAAAAACAAAACACGGGTAAAATGTGTCCAAAATTAACTAAAGTGACAGTTGTTAGTCAGATGGCTGCTTGGAAAATGCGGATGTGTGCACAACTTCACATGGTTACGGCGACCTATTAATAAATTAAATTTGTTATCAACTTTCAGCTATTTGCGTCAATCAGCAAAAACCATTTCGTGCAATATCTTCATATTATAATTGTGAAAAAAGTCCCAAACCCGGCTCAAGTTATTCGCATTTCAGTCTTGCAAAGTCTTTCGGTGGCGCAACAACAACATCAAATTGGCAACATTTCATCCAACCTCAAAGTGACTCGCGAAAATATTCCACCAGCAACATTTCCAGTTGCATTTGTTCCGTTAATCAGAGTGGTGGTGGTTGCCTCGCTGTTCCGCTGTCACGTACGGGTGTCAAAAATATCGAACATTTTAATCATTTTCGCCAGCAATTTTCATCAGCGCCCCTTGGAAAAGCATCGCCAAAACAGGAAAACTCAATTGCCGAAGAGAAAATTATTGAAAATATGTCCAAGAAAGTTTTCGAACGTCTACCGAAATCGGTTTTGCCATCGCATTATTATTTGGAATTGAAACCGAATCTCGAGGCATTCACCTTTGAGGGCAACACAACTGTTCAAATAAAGGTAAATGTGATTAAACAGACTAAATATTCAAATTGCATTTGGCCACGTACATTACCGATAGGCATTTGATAAACTGTATGTGTTCTACTGTGGAGAATGGGAATGTGGCTGGCAATGGTTGGCAACTGCGGAGTAAATGTGGCAGCAGAAGGGAAAGAAAAAAAACTTTCGCTTTCACTTTTTGCCTCCGTTATTTTTTGCTTGCAATTGTGCGCTTTTCGTGTTTTCCTCCTTTCTGTTTTGCCTGTTTCCACCGTTTTGCCTTACCTGACCTGATTACGAGAGCAACAACAAAGACGTTAGTGATCGGATCGCACAAAAGGAAGAATGGCGAACTGTGGTCAGCTCGGTGTGCAAAAGGCGGGTAGTTGAACTGTTCCAATATACATTCGGTTGCAGGTGGTGGAATTGATCATGGCACAAGTCAAATCAAAGATGTTATCGTGTTTACTATTGGCAAAGTGGGTTAGGAGTTCAGTGAAACGGGAGTTGATGCATCGGTTAGGTTTTGTATCCTTTAAATGGAACACAAAGCTAAGGCACTTGGTTTTTTTCTCATATGAAAATATTACTCGTGTGTAAATTGAACATATTTTTCTGGGCATAATTATGACATCAAACCGAAGGAAAAGAATGCATTCGTTTTATCAAGAAGAATTACAGCATTGCATTTCATAAATAACTAATTGCATTTGAGTGAATCATGCATCTGTCATATCGAATTACCATAAACTATTAGCTTGGATAGGCGTTTTTCAATGTTAGTTGCGCTGTAAACATTTTATAGAAAACGATAGATAAATTGTCTGAGGATTGTTTATGAACTATACGCACATGGAATAGGTTATAAACCGCATCTCAGGGGTTGTCTTGCACGGATTAACCAACATTGCTAGCGATTACCAACGTTACACTTCGCTGGCCATGAAATGACTTATTCATTAGCTAATGCTGAGTGAATCAATCTTTTGCATCAGTCATAGTGTCTGGAATATAACTGCTTATTAGAAGCACCAACTAATCCTCCATCTTTGGGATTCAGTAGTTAGTGACAGACGAGATCAAATTTAAGCAAAATTAGCCAAATCTTTGAGGTAGAACCTCTAGAACCGAAGTTGAAGCCGGTGCGATGATCTATGACCCATACTTGGAACTAACAGTCCTCCCAGACAGCGACCAAAGCTTTTAGGTATTGTTTGGCTGGAGTCGTCTAGACACCATCATCATTTATAAGCCCGGGAACACCACGAGAAACTATCAACATGGAAATTTATACAAGATTTCGACAAGCTAAGAGCTTATCAACTGCTAAAACAATGAAATCATTTAAAAAATGCTTGTACTAAGCAAAGGTGGTGCTATTTGGTGACTTTCTGAAAATCAAATAAGTAAATTACCAGTACGGAAACTGCCTAAAAGTTGAAGGATTTGCACCCGAAAGCCATTTGGCCCTAAGGTACATACAGTTTTGTGGATGAATCGCCATACAGGTTAGTCGTCGTTGTCGGATATGTGGAGATGTTCTACAGAGTATTTCTTCTTTTGTCTATAGTAGAGGTCGTTCTTGAAGGTACGTAATTTTCAAACCATGGATCCTGTACCGAAGTACCCAGTTATTCTGATAAATCGATAAACGTCGGTCGTATGTTCTTCCTTTCGAAGGAGAAAAGAGTCGTTCTCGTTACGTTAAGCACTGGCCACAAGGTGTGGGCTATGATCCAACCACTGATGTGTTGGCATTGTTTCTCAGCCTGTTTTACAGTGACCTGGTAGAGCCGCTGTCTGCTAGCCAATACTATTACAATATACAAGCTCTTTAGACCAGTTCATTTGCCTTTTTGTTCCCTTCCACTTTAACGATTTTAGGAATCTAGTAGATTAAAACTGTGCTGTTATATTGCTTGGAGTGCTCCACTCATGATAATTTCAATTGGTAGAAGTACGGTCTGTTCTGGTGTCTTAATGGCATAGATCTTGAAATACAGCGGAAACTCCCTTGACTAGACAGCTGAATGGTGGCAACATTTTTTCCACCTAACGGTGTTATCTATTGGCATACGTGGCATCTGCTTTACAATCGAGAACTCCCTTCAAAAATGCCTTTTTTGGCTAGTACGTCTGCTAATCAGTGACCAGTGTGCATCTATTCGATGTCGTGCTTAGAGATGGGTGACAGTACTATAATTGTAATTCGAGTGCTGAGAGGAAGCTCAAGAAGAAGTTGTTTCTTCGAGCTGTCGTTAAACCATCAAGTGTAAGATCTATATTAGCTTTCATTTAAATTACTTTTATCAGACGAATATTTGTTTTGATAATTTAGAAGATAAGTTTTGATCTTAATGATCAGATTAAGTAATCAACAAATTACTAAAGATAACAAATATCTGACAACTTTTACACAACACTAAGTATACGTTAATTAAAAAAATTTGTTCATAGTCAAAATATTTTGTGAAATTTCGAGTCTCTTACTGTTTGGTTCTATTTTTAGCAACCGCAAATAGAAAAAAACAAGATTCGAATGTCTCTTTTTGTTGAATCATCGGTTATTGCATTTTTGGTCAACTCATCAGCGAAACGATGATACGAATAAAATGCAAAGAAAATATTGTGCATTGCATTGCATTGTTTTTTTTTTAAATAGGAAAAACAAGGGAAACGTAAATTATTATTAAAAACTTGCTAATAATAGCGCTAAAGGCCAGATTGAACCTAGGCCTCAATTAAGAAGCGTCTGCAGCCGGCTCAATCGTTAGCTAGCTGCCTCAAATTTACACGTCAAGTTGGTTGGCATATGTTTCCAATTGAGAAATGCCTCTTGAGTTGCGGTGTTTTCGTCTATTGGGAAGATTTTTCGGGCCGAAGAGTTACTGTGCATTCGAAATACGAATTCTTAAACATCTGTTAATGAAGGTTAAGTGGCACCACTAGTGTGAAATTTTGAAAAAATCGATTTTATTTTTTTGTATTTCGATAGTCTAAAATAACATACTAAAATATCAAAATCCCATCAGACTAACTAATTTGGGCTTTCTGAGAAATCTTGGAACTTTCTCCAGTTTGTTCGCAGCAAACTGAAATACGAATGTCTTTTAACAAGAAATCAATAAAAACAAATAGCCAACTTGGACCTTTTTGAAATTGCAACAGTTGTAGGCAATCAGTGGAAAGTCAAAAATAATCAAGTCGTAGTGCAGTGTTCTAGTTATAACGGTGTCCACTTGAAACGATCACAGTTGTATTGCAATTGCTGTTAATATTCTGCGTATCTTTTTAACGTTGCAACAGAAAGAAATCGAATCGTAGTGCCGTTTAGTTTATCTATAAATGCTTTTCGTAAGTGAGTGCTCTGAGGCTGCTTCAGATATCAGAATTCACAGCCGGCAACATTACAGGCCATCTGAGGATCCTGGAACACATCCAAAGTGATTCAATTTTCTAAATCCCAGATAAAACGCTCAGAAGATTTCGTTTTTTCAGAAAGTTGATCATAGGTGACCGCATCAATGGAAAAGTAAAGTTACCTTGCCTAATTCGTAAATCTGGTCCACAGATGGCTCGAAATTAGGAAATGGCAATACTGGGGCTGGGGTCTATGGTCTCAAAATGCAGCGTGGCTGAGCACTCAGATAGCCAGGCAGATCTAATGGCCCTTAAGTTCTATAAGATATGGTTAAAGCTCAACCTTCTCGAAGACCTCTCCGCAAATAAATAACTGGATCCCCGACACGAAGGCTTCGAAGGTAATGAACCGGGCGGACTGTCTGGCGAGAAGAAGCGTTTGGCGAACTCTTGTTCACTAGACGAGCACAATAGATCTTGCAGGTCGTAGTGCATCCGAATCTTGGCATAGTTGCGTTTAGTTTATGTTTTGTTCAATAATGCCACTTTTGGATCTTTCGGCGTAAAAACGAGAAATCAACTCGCAAATAGCTGTATATTTGGTACGCACCAACTGTGTCTTTACTCCTCCGCGACGAATTTCTTTCGTGAAAAGTGCTCCGCGACCTAAAAAGATTGGGAACCGCTGCTCCATACCATGAACCTCCAGTTTTCCGATCGAATAAAAAATGTAATTTTGGCAGGTCAAAAATCTCTCGTAAAGCCAGCTTTGTGATGTTGAGCAATTTAGGTGATAATTTAGTGGTCTTTGTATGAATAAATTACAAACCAACTCACAGACAACATCTCATCAATACTTAGTTCTGACGTAGACGTTCCGTTTTTGCACTAGTCACTACCACCGCACTTAGAATTACATAACACTGCTTAGAACTTAAAATGTTTTATACTAAACTAATTACCTATTCCAGGTGAACGAATTGACCAATACCATCGTCTTGAACGCCCTTGATGTAATCATCAGCAAAGTGGTTTTCCAATCGAATTTGGCCAATGTGAAACTGGATGTAAAAGATGTCACCCTTTCGGCTGAAAATGAAACGGTTTCGTTGGTTTTCGAACAAGACCTTCCTGTGGGTGATGCGACATTGTATATGGAATTCAAGGGAGAGCTGAATGATAAGATGAAGGGCTTCTATCGCAGCAAGTATTTCACACAAACGGGCGAGGAACGCTATGCCGGGGTAACACAATTCGAAGCGACCGATGCCAGACGTTGCTTTCCGTGCTGGGACGAGCCTGCCATCAAAGCCACATTCGACATTGCACTCGTAGTACCTGAAGACAGAGTAGCTTTATCGAATATGCCTGTGGTTAACGAAGAAAAGCTGGGAAATAACCTGAGGCGTATTCGTTTCGACCGAACGCCTATTATGTCGACCTATCTAGTGGCAGTAGTTGTAGGAGAATATGATTACGTCGAAGGTAAATCTGAAGATGGTGTGATTGTGCGAGTGTTTACTCCGGTTGGCAGGAAGGAACAAGGTTTGTTTGCCTTAGAAGTTGCCACAAAAGTATTGCCCTACTACAAGAGTTACTTTAACATCGCTTATCCATTGCCAAAGATGGATTTGATTGCAATATCAGATTTCTCTGCTGGTGCAATGGAGAACTGGGGCTTGGTGACTTACCGCGAGACCTTTGTCCTAGTGGATCCAGAGAACACATCTCTAATGCGTAAGCAATCGATTGCTCTGACTGTAGGCCATGAAATAGCCCATCAGTGGTTTGGCAATTTAGTAACAATGGAATGGTGGACTCATTTGTGGTTGAACGAAGGTTATGCGTCCTTTGTGGAGTTCCTCTGTGTAAATCATCTTTTCCCTGAGTACGACATTTGGACTCAGTTTGTGACTGACATGTATACACGTGCCTTAGAACTAGATTGTCTAAAGAACTCGCATCCCATTGAGGTTCCTGTGGGGCATCCATCGGAGATTGATGAAATCTTCGATGAGATTAGCTACAATAAAGGTGCAAGCGTTATAAGAATGCTGCATCATTACATTGGGGATGAGGACTTCCGGAAGGGTATGAATATCTATTTGACCAGACATCAGTACAAGAACACTTGCACAGAGGACTTGTGGACGGCGTTGCAAGAAGCCAGCAGTAAACCAGTTGCTGATGTTATGTCCTCTTGGATCAAGCTGAAAGGATTCCCAGTGGTCGGTGTGGACTCAGTGCAAAAAGGCACTCAGCGTGTACTCAAGTTGACACAAAATAAATTCACTGCAGACGGTTCGAAGCCCGACGGAGAATACACTTGGGTGATTCCAATTACTGTATCCACATCGAAGGACCCACATAAGATTGCTAAAACCTTCCTATTGGACCAGAAGGAAATGGAGGTCACTTTGGACGATGTTTCCGAGGGTGATTGGATAAAAATTAATCCAGGAACTGTAGGATATTACAGGACCAGTTACTCACCGAAAATGTTGGAGCAACTTATGCCAGCCGTTCAAAATATGGTATTGCCGCCTTTGGATCGATTGGGCTTGATAGACGATATGTTTGCAATGGTTCAAGCAGGCAAGGCCAGCACGTCTACCGTAAGTTTACCATTGAAGTGCATGCCTAGCATAAAGACAATTTTTTTCTCTAGGTTCTTGCACTGATTGACTCGTATCGCAACGAAACCAACTACACTGTCTGGACAGCAATATCGAACTCCTTATGCAACCTGCAACTTTTAATATCACACACCCCCTTGACTGAAAATTTCGATCGATTCGGCTGTCAACTGTATAAGCCTGTGGCTGAACGCTTGGGATGGGAGGCAAAGGAGGGCGAAAATCATTTGGATACATTGCTCCGTAGTTTAGTGCTGGCTCGATTAGTATCATTCCATTGTAAGGAAACAATCGCGGATGGCAAAAAGAGGTAGGTTGTTTCTATTTTGTTTGGTTTCAAATAAGTTCTTACGACGATTGCGTTTTTCAGATTTAGAAATCATGTCGATGGTGTGACGACCCTTCCAGCTGATCTGAGATCAACATGTTACAAAGCTGTTCTCATGGATGGTGATGATTCTACTCTGGAGGAAATGCTTAAGCTGTATAGGGCGACAGAGTTGCACGAAGAACAGGATCGAATTTCGCGCGCCCTAGGATGCATGGGAAATGTGGACAATCTTCGCAAAGTTGTTGATTTTGCAATGTCGGTAAGTATAAAACATGTGCTAGTCACCGCAAGAGCTAATTATTATTGTTTCGGCAGGGTGAGGTCCGTGCGCAGGACGCAGTATTTGTCGTAGTAGCTGTTGCGATGAATCCAAAGGGTCGCGATATGACCTGGGACTACTTCCAAAAGAATTATCCAAAGCTTTTGGAACAGTATCAGGTAAATTTAATTTAGAACTTTAGTGACACCGTAATGACTTTGACTCAATGTACCTACCAAAATCTTCACTTTTACTTGCAGGGTGGATTCCTATTAGTTCGTCTTATTAAGTACTTAATAGAAAATTTTGCTTCCGAAGAGAAAGCCCTCGAAGTAGAAGAGTTCTTCAGGACTAGAGATTTCCCCGGCACCGAGAGAACCGTGTCACAATCTGTTGAAACAATCAGATTAAATGCTGCCTGGCTCAAGCGTGACTTGCAGTCATTAACAAATTACCTTTCCAAACAATAAGCAACTTTTCTATCGCCCGCTCTAATCAACCATCAAAACATATTTATATATTATCAAATTAAAATAGTTATATTTATTCTCAACAAATATCAAGCCAAAGTATTGATTCAAAAACAGCAGAAGCAACCGAATCACATTGTAACCGGAAACAAAATGTTAGTATTCAAAAACACAGTACATTAAGTAATCATCATGTTGAAAGCTTTAACTATTGCGTTAATTCAATTAAATAGCCATAACAATTATTTGCATTTCAAGAGAGAAAAACTAAAAAGAAAAATATCAAATAGCATTAGAAGAAATCATTTTTAGCTACTACTTGTATCCCCACCCAATATAATTTACAATTTGATTGCATTACAGTAGCATTTATTGTTAATTTTATATGTATGTAGAAGAAATAAAAACGATTTTAGTTAAAATCATTGTTTCGGTTTTGATTAATAGGGGGTAACAAGGGTCTCTAGCCAACTCAATCAGTTTTGCACACCAAGTTGATTAAGGCACCTCTTTGGGAGCGAACTCATTTTCTTTTTTTTTGCAATTCCCTGTCGGCTGGTTATACCTCGTTCGGTACCAACATCGGTCGGGATAATCATCCTTATTACGACTGGCGTTTAAGTTGTCCGATTCAGTTTCCCATCGACAGTACAGTACGAAGCACATTGCTAGTCACCAGTCAAAACAATTCATGGAAGAACCGAGCCTTGTCGAACCCCATTTTGGATCTGGAATTCTTCTGACAGCCTTCCTCTGTGCAGGACGTGACACCTTGACCCTACGTAAGTTGACTTAATAATGGCTATTAACATCTCAGGGACACTATCGAACGCCATCTCAAAATCGATGATCAGCAGGTAAAGTGGAGAACTATACTCGTCGCACTGCTCAATGATGATCCGCAGAGTGTTGATGTGATCGACACAGGATGATCCAGACCGAAAACGTGGTTATTCGACATCGAGTGTGTTTTCCACTTCTTCCTTTGTTCGGTCAAGAATTGCTTTATTACTTTGGCTACTGCAGGCAGCAAACAAATACCTTTCAAGTTTTCGCATTGCATAAGATTTCCTTTCTTGGGGAGCTTGACGATCATTCCTCTCTTCAACTCTTAGGGGAAGTTTTCGGCTTTCAGCAGAAATTGTTGACGCTGCTGCTAAAAATTCCGCACTTGTCTCGTCGCACACTACGCTGCACTTCTCTTATCTTCGTGCGATATAGGAATTCTAGCTCGTTTCTCCCTGATGCTGGAGAAGCTGCAATGCGAGTTTTCACCCGTCGATCCTTCTCCAGATGTCTTCTAAAAGCCGTGCACTGTGTCTTCCCTGTGATCGACCGACAATTCTTTCAGCCCCAGATATGAAAACATTTTTCACAGTCAACTAATGGTTTTAGATTGTGGCGGCCATTGAGCTGCTGATTGTTTCTAATCCTTGTGAAAGGCGATCTTGAATTGTTGGCGCACTTCCTTCCAGGGATCCTTTAGTCCAGCGTTTTTCAAAGTGTGGGTCGCGACCCCCAAGGGGTCGTGAAGCAAATGTAAGGAGTTCGTGAGCTTCAAAATAAAAAATAAAAACATGTAGTTCAGAGTTCAGGCACCGTCTTGATGTCGTACTACAAACCACTACGGTAAGACAACTACAATCTATACTATAGCGACGTTCTACAAGGCACCCATCGTTACAAAATTATTTGCATTGCAAGTTTTGCAAGATAATGTTGTTGCTTCATATGCGGATGATGTTTCCATAGTTTCTGTCCGGTCATGCCTAGACTGTTTATGCTAACGCGCAGGCGGCTCTTGACATGCTCCATGAATCGTGCACTAGGGGTGGACTTTCGTTCAACCCTCTGAAAACAGGTTGTTCTCTTAATGAGGAGGGTTGTGACCGGTCTAACTCAGAAGTGGTACTGGATAAAAACTTCCTTGGGGAAAGCATGTCAAGTCGAAGACATCCAAGGCGCTCTAAGTTTTCTGGCAGTGTACATAAGTGTACTTCGAAGAACGGCTTGTCTCGTCTACACGGGAGCTTTTCCGATGACGCCTGGCTCTACAGAGGCAAGCATGCCTCTGTTTTCCAAGCAGATATTTTTGCAATCCTAACGGCCACGAACTATATTGATAAGAAAAGGTTGAAGGATCGGAGCATCTGCGTCTGTAGCGATAGCCAGGCTGCGCTTAAGACCTTGCTTAACCCATTAACCAGTTCCAAGATAGTGCGAGAATACAAGAACTCTCTAAATTCGGTCGCAAGGCTCTTGTATGGGCCCCAGGTCACACTGGGATCTGTGGAAATAAGATCTCCGATGAGATTGCTAGACAAGGCTCAGAGGATGTTTTCTCAAGACCTGAACATGCGTTGGGTCTTATCCCGTCTCCGGTCAGGGCCTCTATTGGCGATTGGGTTTCCTACAAACAGCGGCATTCTTGCCGTCATTCTTCTACAGTCTCTGTAGACAACTTTTTGGCTTTCTTCGAAAGTCGAAAAAATTCCAGTAAATTTGGTAAAAACTGGGTCCTGCTTTCTGGTAGTTCAATGAACCAGTCGCGTCTGAGTGCTTCAGTGTTTCCTAACCCGACAAAAAAAAGTTTTACAATTTTGCACTTTTTATTTTTCAAATTTTAAAGGGGATCGCTAAATTTTTTTATGAGCTCAAGAGGGTCGTTATTCTAAAAAGATTGAAAAGCACTGCTTTAGTCTGTCGGTGTTATACCCACGCATTCATGTGTTGGCGTGGGTTTGTTGAACTGCAGCAACGCGTAGTTGATACAATAATGGTCACACTTAAAACGAGTTTCTGTCCACTTCAAGCGAGTTTCTCTTCACTTTATTTATTTTGCGATAAAAATATTCGCTGTGAAGGCAAATGAACTTTTAAGAGCAAAAAGACTTTGAAAAGTTTGGGGTCGTGTTGTAAAATCCCCTTTAGGAATTTCCCTAAAAATCATTTGTACATATGACGTGCACTAAATACGATAGAAATACGAGTTCGCGTATATCAATCAAATTCCATTCGAATGCGATGCAAAAAAATTCAGTGGAATACGAATAGTAAATCGGAATACGTGTGAGTGTCTATTCTCTGTACATGTCTAACACATTCAACGTATTAAAGAAAACAAGACAATTTCTTACTTTATATTTATTTATATATCTCTCTAATAAGTGTATATAAATTAAAATAAATAAATACATTATATTCTTATTCTTGTTTCATTTTTTATGTTTTAGTTTTTATAGACTTTATATTCCTTTTTTTATATTTTTAATAGGTTTCTTGTCTTTGTATTAGATTCGCCTTTAACATTCTCGCATACTTTTAACATAGTTTCAACTTTGCATATTCAACAAAACAATAATCCTACAGATGACTCTCAAGACTCTTGAACTGCATTCGGGTCTCATTTCTCATAGTATACCTTACATTCAATCTCTCAATTCACCTCGCGTGGCTGAGATTAAGTAAACACGTCTTCATATCGATCCTTTCTTTTATTTCAGTAGATGTTAAATTGCATTTGTTTCTCTTTTACCAATTTCGGTTTTTTTCTTTTATTTTCTTGGATTGTTGCTGTTATTTTTTTTGTTTTTCCAATTATTTATGTAATGTATATTTTTTTATCTGCATTTTTTTTATTTTAACTAATCTAACTGAAAATTCCGTTCATCGCTTACATAAAATTATATACATTAAAAATGTACAATCTTTATGTAGTATGTTTGCATGCTGATGATTTTGTATACTCCTTTTGTTTTATTTAATTTAGAATAAATATAATTTGTTACTTCTATTTGTTTACTTTCCTATAATGTATGTATGTATAGTTTTATTACTTTATTTCTTTTTTTTTTTTTTCTGGAAGAATTTGTTACCTAATTCTGGATCAAGAGGAGATCTCAAGAATTTAGTAGCGTTCCCTTGTTTTGTTTTGTTTTACTCTTATTTTCTGAGTGAAAAGAAAAACAAGCGATGTTTATTTTTTTTTTAATATTGTTTTAATAAATGCAACAAAAAAAGGAGAAAAAAAAACATCATTTTGAAATTCAAAATTTTTCTTAAATTTAATAAAGAAAATAGAATTTACCAATTATGGATGATTGTAATTTAAAAAAAGAAAAAAATAATAATTCAGCCAGAAGAGAAGGAAAAATGATAGAGAATACAAGATTTGGAATTTACAAAACGGAAAAGAAGAGATAGAGAAAAATCGAAACAAAATACTCGATTGCTGTGCTGTAGTCTAAATCATAAATAGTTATGTTGGCTTGATTATTAAATAATTAATAATAAATAAATAATATGGCATGAATCCAGAGATTTACATCGAATTGAATTTCTGTCACTTAAATTATATGATGCGATAACGGGAGATGACTCTGGTTTGGGGCGGATATCAATTTCACGCATCGTTTTCCAACGGCTTTCAGGGGGGTGAGTAGATGGCGAGAGTCGTCAGAGAATATCACTTCAGCATTTTCTTACGCACAAAAATCCGTTTGTCAATCTTCCGATCCGGGCCTAACGTGTAGTGGGTTTTAACAATTAACATAATCCATTTATATACTATTGTTTTATTTGGGAATTTAAAATCGAATCAGAAATTTAGGTGCACGAATTAAATGTATTTTTTTTTTTGTTCTTAATTCATGTCCTGCTTTCTTTATGCGATTTCTTTTTTTTAATTAAATGTCTACGAGAGTTTGCTGTTATTGATCTTTTTTTTTTTTTTTTGTTAATTTCCTTAATTGTAGTTTTTATTTAAATTAATTTTTATTTTCATTTCCCTTTTGGTATATTTTGTTGCATTTTTTTGTGTAAAATGGACCGGAAATTATTATTATTTTTTAAGATTTTAAGACATTATTTATGAATTCGACCTTAGGCCTGGATGTTGGATTAACGCGATGGTCGGGTCCCCTTATAATTTGGATTTGGATGCCTGGGTTGCACTTGTCGTGGTGCTAAAATGATATTTGCAAAGAAAGTTTAAAATACATAATTTAAATTTGTGTTTTGACAAAACCTTAAATTAAATAAATAATCATCGGAAAAGCAAGCTCAAGCATTCTGATTTAGAAAACATGAAACAGGAAAACTACTGCAATCTTCTTCTATATATATAAAACTCTTTGTCCTGACTGACTGACTGACCCAGAGATAGGCGCACAGCCTTGCGCACTTGGAATTTGGACAGTAGTTTCCTTTTGTGGCTTAGACACCCACTAAGAAGGGATTTTTGGAAACTCAGCTTTTACAGGGTGTTACAGGGTGTTCAAATTTGTATGAAAAAAAAAAAATTCAAATTGAACTTTGGAATTGAAATTTGGTGGGTATATTCTAGAACAGAAATAATTAAACACGTGTTTTACCGTTTTTCAAAATTATGACTGTGGGCCAAGATACAGGGCATTAAAGTTGTGCTATTAGTAATGCGCAACCGTAGTCAGCGGCACATATCGTTTCGTGATCGTGTGTTGTTTTTGTTTTGGTATAATGTGACGTATTTCCACGCGGGCGTAGTCGCGGGTATCGGCTAGTGAGTTATGTATGTATGTATATGTATGTGCAGCGTTGGCGAAAATTACTATTCATTCAAATAAACTATAATTTTCTGAGAAAATGTAGAGATGTGATTGAAAAAATACATTCATGACCCGGTGGTATGTAGAGCTGTGTCAATCGTTCAAATTTGAAGATCGAATCTTTCAAGTATTGGTTTCAAAAATGATTCGGTATTTCCAATCAATCATTCAGTGACAGATATACAATTTCACTTCATTTCATTTCAATTTAATCAAAAATCCCAATCAGAAGACTTTCGTTCATTTTAGTATTGGATAGAGACAGACAGATTGTATTGATTGTGTAGAGTGAATACGGCTGAATGATTTCGGTCAAATGGTTCATATTTTCTTGTTGATTGAATCAATCGTGATTGACACAGCTCTAGTGGTATGCCGAATTTCTTACACAGAGCATTTAAATGCGAGTTTCAGAAAGGCGTGCCTGTTGGGATTATGCAAATACAAACGTTCAGAATGTTTATTTCAACCGTGTTCCTGCACGCCGAACAATTGCTTTGCCAGACAAATGCGATGAATTTAATTTCTTTTATTGGCTTTGAAAAAAGGCTCAAATTTCGATACCGCCTGGTGCTGATGATTGCACAGGGTTGGCAAGTCGGAAATAAAACAGTCAACTGAATTGATTAATCAATAAATATGTAAGTCGTTCTCGTCCGTAGCAGATTTTTTTTTTGTTTTATAATATGCGCGCACTAAAGGGATTATGACTACCCTTAAACGAGAGCACGGGCATTAGGGAAATTAGGGGAGTGACGAAGGAGATACCGATGCACGTTGGTCTTAAATGCTTGCGGGTTGTAGCGATGAGGAAACACAGAGCTATGTAGATTATTCCACATACGTGATGTACGGCTTATAGAAGAATCTCTATATTTGACTGTACGTCCGAAGGTAGGCTTAAGGGTAAACTGATGAGCATTCGAAGCGTGTCGCGAATTGCGGGTGAAGACTTGAAGGGGCACTGTTTGTGGAAAAAACGATAAAACAGTGAGAGACAGGAGACATTTCGTCGATGTTCAAGCGAGTCTATTGACTTCGCAATGTCCCTGTCACCAATAAGTTTCAACGCGCGATTTTGGATTCTATCCAGAATGTGCAAGACGGTTTGAGGTGCACCAGACCAGATATGGGCGTTATACTCGAGCTTTGGGCGGATGAACGCCTCATAAATTGAAGCCAGATCAGAAGGGGTAAAGTAAACCTAGACATTTCGCAGCATTTTTGGCGATTTCGAATATGTGGTCGTTCCAACGAAGGTTGTCACTGACACACATACCGAGAATGGAAAGTCTTTCGGTTTCGGCGATGCAGGTATCATTCATGATTCAGATTTTCGCTTGAGTGACAGAAGACAGCATTGGGTTTTGGACGCATTAAATTAAACTCTATTGTTTGAACCCCATTTTATTATGCTGTCAAGATCGGAATTTAATGAGCTTAGCATACGTTGCCGTTCCTCTTCTACGTCCGAAGAGCAAGGACGTGAGTTAGGGAACGAATACGAGAAGCTGAGGGTACTGTCATCAGCGAAGGAATGGTTTGGATTAGAAGTTGCAGACAAGAGATCATTTATAAAAATGAGAGAGTCGGAGACAAAACAGAGCCTTGGGGAACACCAGCATTTATATGGTGAATTGCAGATTTGAAACCATCCAGAACAACTTGAATTGAACGGTTTGAAAGGTAGTTTCGTATCCATTGAAGAAGAGACACATCGATGCCATACGCATCGATGGTATAGGCATAGGGAGAGGAAGATTCGCCTTTTTTAGGGACGGGCTGGACAAATGCAGTTTTCCGTCTACTCGGAAAGAGACCAGAGGAGTAGGACAGATGGAAAAGCTTACGCAGTGGTTTTGCCAGCGTGGAAGAACACCTCTTCAGAACTATGGGTGGAATACCATCTGGACCAGTGGATTTTTGGATGCTAAGACCTTTGAGTACTCCTACGATTGTACGAGTGCGAATGGACATGTGCCATGGAGAATTTGACGCTCTCAAGGACAGGCGGAGACAAAGCAGAATCTGGAAGCGTTGAGCTGGCCGCGAAATGGGCGGTTAGCCTTGTCTAAGGAGTTGACAGCTGGAATGTCATTGTAAATGAGCGTTGGGATTGATGACGAGGCAGAATTCTTTATGTTTTTAACGAATGACCAAACATTTTTACTACCCTTGGGACACTGTAGTATTTTTTGCCTCAATTTTTGGTCATGTGCGAATTTCACACGTCGAATGTGGACATTACAGTCATTTCTGGCTTGTTTAAACTTTATTCGGTTTTCCTCAGAGGGGTTGGCTTTGTAAGTCCGAAAACTTACCTCTTTCAATCTGAGGGTCTTTTTACAGCTCAAGTCGAACCCAGCTTTTTCCTTAGGATTTGTTCATTTAAAATGAAAACTTCACTAGGGTTGGAGAAAATAATGAGAAATCAAATCAACTTGACCGGGGTGCCTGAACGGCTTTTCAACACTGAGAACCAAACGCGCAGAAGATCCTGCCCCCAACACTATTCATATATCCATTGCAGCATTTTAAAGCAATAAGCTTTAGTATCATATCTGAATAAGAATTCATTTTTGTTTTTCATTTGCAAATGTCAAGAGCGTATTCTCGAGTTTATATCTAATCCGGGAAAGAGATTACGACCTACAGGACCTATGCGGGTTCCAATGAGAAAAACGTATTAGAGTTTTGAAACACTAACACACACGTTATGTTTTAATTTTCCAAAACTGTTACATACCTGATATCATCATATTCATTGCCGGATACATCCCTGCAATAGGTGCCATTTGAGGTCGCAAATCACTCGGCGGAGATCGACGATTGTTTTGTAGGGCGACAGTTGGCTGAAATGAACGAAATGATGAGATTCTTTGTAGTTCCATTAAATATTTTAAGCTTTTATTTACGTGTGCAAAATATGTTTGGCCATATTTAATATAAACCCCTGCTGGAGCACCGGGATGATTATATGCACCAATAAGCGGTTGAGGGCAACCAGAGTTCGCTTCATTGGCGGCCGCCGCTGCTGCCACCACAGCTGCAGCCTGAGCGCTTTGCGCAGCGGCATGCATCGGTGGAATGTGCGTTCCTCGTGTTATATATACCGGCGATGATTGCTGATTATCGGCCGTTGCAACATATGACGGAATTCCCCCACCCCCTGTATAGCTAGACACAATACTGTTGGGAGAATTATTGTTACTCTCATTGGAGTTAGCACTAGGCGAGTTACGCTGACTAACGCTGCGGCGCAATTCGAGATTGCTTGGCTTCTGTCTGTACCCAGAGGACACCCGAGGTTTATTATCAGATCCATTCTGTGTACTTTGGTTGTTATTGCCGCAATTGTTATTACTTGCTTCTGTGCGTCCAACATTTGGTCCCATGTGAGGACCATTTAGAAGGGAATTCTGAGCTTTATCGCCTCCATTCATACGTTTTGGTTGACCCAAGTGTATTGTACGCTGTCCATTGGAGGACATTAACGATGATTGGTTAGACATCTCTACAGATGACGCTGGAGGCTTATTATTGATACCACTATTTGGTGTTCCATAAAGCAATGTTGATGAAGAATTTTGCCTTGGATTTGAAGAGTATCCTCCGCCGACACCGTTTGACGATTTGTTTTTATTTATTCCTATTCCGTTGCTATTTCGCTTGTCGTAAGAATGAGATGAACCTCCGCTGTTATGTTGTGCGTCTGAAAAGCTCTGGTAATGAGTCTGTATGGGAGAATTGAAATTGCTCGACAGAATAGGAGGAGTTGCAAACAATGGAGGATTCCGTTGGTTGTGGTGTGACAACGAGTGTGGAGTACTAGGAGCCGACTGCGCCGTCCCGCTGCTGGGGACTGAGTGATTGGAGCTGCCGTTTGTATGCACAGCATAGCTGGTCGACTGCGGTGGTTCCAATGGTACCGGCCCGTTGCTTGTTGCCAAAGGAGGATGATTGAATATAGAACTGATCACAGCGTTTGGTTGATGAGGGAGTGGAGTAAGCACACCAGCCGCGGCCGCTGCGTTTGCGGGCGTTGTTGTACTTTGGTGAGTATATGGAAGCATATTTGAGGAAAAGACTGCGTGCTGCGGAATGGCATACATTGTTGGACCATTGAGTTCGGATGCAAGTGCTAATGGAACGCTCGGCCCCAGTTGATACGTCGTATTACCCGATGTGACAGAATGATTGTTACCTTGTACGCTATTCTGTTGGTGGTGTGGTGGCGTTGCACGTTTTCCACGACCGCCTCCTCCGCCACTTATTGTGTGGTTGTTGCTATTATTTGCGGCACTTGTATGACTATTTGCATTGATTTGACTTCCAGTCGTTGCAATGCTTGTGGATATGCCATTAGGCGGTTGCAATGATGCAGTGGGTGGAGGAATAATCGAGGAAGGAACCGCATTTGCAAGCGATTGCTGAGGCACGTAATATGTCATGGTTTGGCCCCAATAACCTGCAAAACAGAACAGTAAATTTATTAAATGACATCTTAAGTTTTCTTTTCTCCTACCATTATATGGATACGGGTATCCAATCGGATACGTCGTCATTGGATATTGTTGCATTTGTCCATTAGCGGCTGCAGCTACAGCTGGCCCACCCGCTGCAAATTGATCGCTAGAATAAACTACTTGCCCTGGGTAAATAGGTGCACCGGCGAACTGTGTAGTTGGGTAAGCAGCCAAAGGAACCATTGCAGCCCCACCTGTCGGTTGATAGATGGCTTGCGACGCAGTTGGTATTAGACTATTTGGGTCACGTTGTTGTGACGGATCGAAAACTGGCATGAAATACCCTTGCATTTCGCCATCCTGCAAATAAAGAAAATACACCAGTAATTACAATAGCAATGAAAGGGACATTTTGAGCTACCATTGGTGGAGGATACGCATACACCATTCCTTGGGGAACTGCATAAACACTTCCATCAGGCTGAAAATTAATTTTTTTTTATATTTCATTGTAAAGTTAATAAAAATTTTGTTTTTTTTTTCTTTTTACGTCCAGTTTTTGACACGCTCAGCAAGTGCTGAGGATTCTAATTAAAAAAAAACACAAATTTGCCGTTAGTTGGACAATGCCCAACCATTTTTACAGTTTTCACGCCGATTCCGAGCTGCCGCACTGTGTCAGCTTGCTTAGCAGTCGAAAAGCACTAACTATTTTCTTTCTTTTTTTTCGATTACACTCACCCCTTGCTGATATGTCGTTGTAGAATATGGATTGCCATTTGGTGTTTGAAACACCGCTGACCCATCTATAGCCTGATAACTTTGCGCGTAGCTCCAATTCTTTGGCTCATCCTTTTTGCCCTCACTTGTACTGGCAGGTGTGGAACTACTCGAATTAGAACGTTCAGGTTGATGCTGATGCTGCTGATGCGTCTGCGACCTTATCTCAATTTTCGGTTCAGTTTGGGGATGAACCTGATTTAAAAGCAAACAATGTTAAGACATAATCAAGATTAATATTCAGCGAATCTCACTTCATTCGACGGGGGTGGTCCTTCAGAAACTGGAGAGGGTATGTTCGGACTTGTTGCCTGGTTTTTAAACTTCTGTACTTCTATTCGGTCAAACGCTTTGCCTGTGCCCGATAATATGGGCTTTTCGCAGTCTTCTCCAGAATTTCCAACTGTTTCTACTTAATTTTTGTTTTTTATTAACACTAGAGACTAACTTAATATAATTTGATAATTACCCTCTTGAATGTCATCCATTTCACGCTTTATAATACTTTCTTTGGAATCTATTTCATCGCTTCTCGCCATGGCTGCCAGCACCACGGTCTGTGTCGATGATTCAGACACAGTCTCTATGGAACTTTCAGCGGTATTATTGTTGGTTGTCTCTCCCCCGCTGGACGAGGATGTCATCGCATCACTACCCGCGGAATGATCCATTTTACTGCATAATTTATGTTTTTCCTGTTTCTTTTTTATATTCGCTCCCAATGGTGATTTACTGTACATTCCAGATGCCATCACCTGACTAGGTGGCAAATTTGACGGGTCAAAATGATAAATTGAACTAACAGAAAAAGTAGAAACATTTTACAGTGCTTAAACATTTTGAAATGATCTCGTTTATTAGCAATTTACAAGCTGCTAAAAGTTGTCTAGATTCAAATATCGTTTTGTTTTGTTTGTAGAAAATTAAGTGAATGGTAAAAAAAAATTGACTGTGGTGGTGGTGGTGTTTTCGAAATGAAAAGCCAGATAGAAGAACAAGCTAAAGTTGTTTAATTTATGCACACATTTCGCATCAATTCCCAAAAAAAAAAAATAAAAAAAAAAGCAAAGGAAGAGGAGAACACATGAAGAACATTTCCGTTTAGAGAAAACAAAACAAATATTTAATAAAAAAAAAGGTAAATTAATAAATCAGCTCAACTCTTAAAAAACAAAAAAACGGTTAGAAAAACACACTGACATCAAAGGTAAACTGTCGCCTGCGGTAGCTGAAATCCAAAAGATGTCAAGGTGCTACCGATTCAATTCGCAATTGTCTTCGTAAGAGCTGTTTGCGAAACCCTACGTCGGATCGATAGTAATTATCATATTGAAACATAAAAGAGTTACTAAACACAACTTTCCTTACGTTTAATATTCTTTAGAGTTTGCAAAATGTTGACATGTGAATAAGGGGAAAAAGGGATAAAATGGACAATGTCAAATATTTATAAAAGAAATACCTTTCCAAATTGTTTCGATATTATTGGTTTAAAAATGGAAACCAACATAATGGATATTGTTTGTGCTCATAATTTGAATGATTGTGGCCAGCACACATCGAGAGTGACCTTTTACATGCACGCGCATTCCACATGTTATCACTTTACACAATAAAGCTGATTTATCTCTTCCAATGAATAAATTTTCCTCATCATCATCATCATTTTCAATGACCCGCTTATCCACTATGCGGGTAGCCGGGTTAGGGTGCTTAAGTGAACTCTCCACATCTCCCGATCTTCCACAATCGACTCTAAATCATCATGAGCTATCCACAAATAGGATAAAAAAAAAAACTTGGCCTATCTCAATAATTGGCTCTAATTCGATAATCGAAGCAGTCTGACTAGCAGCTTGTTTGTGTACAAGCGGACCACTTCGAGCAACCTCCTCTGCAACACTGAACATTCTGTTCCATCTGATAATCCTCTACTGTTTTGGCAATCTTACAGTGGTTTAGTAAACGATTTGGCCATGCTTCCATTCTGGATCATTTCAAGATTTCTTTCGAAGACGTAGACTACAGCATACCCAGGCTAAATTTTGACAAAAACTGACAAAGTTGCCATCCCTTCCAGTTCATTCTGGGAGACAGATGTATTTTTAGAAGATAAGTTGTTCACTTCTACGCCACCAGTGGAGGCGTTTACTCTGATAGCCTTAATCTCAGCATCTCTTTTCCGCGTGCAAAAGCAGCAATCAAGTCCTTGGAATGATTTTTTTTAACTCAATAGCAGCTCGAAATTGTCGATCTTCTCTCATAAAGATGGAGCAGTTTATTAGTCACATTTGTTGGGAGCCAGGGAACTGTAACGCTAATGAACGCAGATATATATGGAATATCAAGTAGAGGTACCTTAAGCTGAGCATCCACCATCACTCATGAATGCCATTCCCGGCTACGTGCCAGAGTGCGCATTCATGCGCGTATGAATTCAAACATTTTTAAATCTCGCACTTATTGGCGGAATGTCATTCATGAGTGATGGCGGGTGCCCGGCTTTAGATATATCGATAGCTACATATGAACTTCAATTTAAGGTGGATGTCATCGAAAAAACGAATCACTCATAGGTGGACAAGTCTCTAGCGACAAAACAGATTCAAAGCTGAATCTGAAATGCTCTTAGAATTTGATGTCTATCAACAGATTCCATACTAGCACTACAACAGGTATCATCACTGAACACTGTTTAATAGGCAATAATCAAACGACTTCTGTAAAAGCAGCACAAACAAAGAAGAAGAGAAAACTATCCCCACCTTTTCGCTACCTGCTGTCTTCCACAAAAGAAAACTTAGCTTAGAAGCTTTCTATTATAACATCTAGACGATCTGATAAATACAAATGTTAGAAGCTTCCTACGCTTTATCAGGAGTTCCAATTAGTTCAACGAGTAGGTAAGGAACATTTTTCAAGCAACCCTATCATTCAATCCGACCGATCTGAGATTCACTTCACCTATCCGACCCGCGTTCACTTTTAGTCAGATCATTCAATCCGCCGGATGCACTGTGTTACCGACTACGATTTTCCTTGTTTAAAACCGACAGTTCTGCCATAATTGACAGCAATTACAAATACTTACGGGCATCCAGAAGACATTATGGAGCTATCAAATGCCAAGAGTTGGTTAAAAGATTTCATTGTAGTTCATAAATTCTATTAAATCAGTTTGAATTTCAGTTTTAAAAGCAAATGTTTAATTTAATACACCTAAATAATTGATTTGTCCTAAAAAGAACATACATTTACAGATAAATTTTCTACCCAAAATGCAGCACAATACCAATCCGCAATGAATTTCCCGCGGATGAGAAATGTCAAACTTTGTATGGAGAGATTCGATCCGATCCGATCGTTTTGTATGATCACGTGAAAAGTCATTCACATTACCGATAAGTGGACGATTCCCTTCGAACGGATTGATACCGAAGTTGAAATTTCGGTGGATTGTTCCCCCCGGCGGATTGGATGATAGGGGTGAAGATAAATGCTGTATCACAATATCATTGGTCTAGGAGTGTTGGCTTTAGCTGGAAATGCTAATAGCGCTTTCTGGCAAGGTGCACAGTAAAAGTAAATCAGACCCTTTATTACGATGACAAATTTACGTTGTAGATTTGCTTTGGCGATCAATATCAAAAATTGAATATATACATATATGAAAAAATACAATTGAAGCATTGAATTTCGCTCGTCAGACGTGCTTTGTCTTGTATGATTCTCCCACAGCTTCCAAATAACGTTCGTTCACGATAAAGCAGTTGAGATCAATCTTCTTAAAAGCTGTTTTAGATCTATAAACTGATTTAGCTCAATCTTTACTCCGCTTTAGCAATAAGCCCCATGCAAACTGTTGAATCAAGTTACAAATTTTGTATATGTGCCGAAACAATTTTAATCTATACATATAAAACTCTTTGTCCTGACTGACTGACTGACCCAGAGATAGGCGCACAGCCCACACGGCTGGTGCTAGAAACTTGGAATTTGGACAGTAGTTTCCTTTTGTGGCGTAGACACCCACTAAGAAGGGATTTTTCGAAACTCAGCTTTAACAGGGTGTTACAGGGTGTTAAAGTTTGTATGAAAAAAAAATTTAAATTGGACTTTGGAATTGAAATTTGGTGGGTATATTCTAGAACAGAAATAATTAAACACGTGTTTTACCGTTTTTCAAAATTATGACTGTGGGCCAAGATACAGGGCGTCAAAATTTTGCTATTTATAGTAATGCGCAACCGTATTCAGCGGCACATATCGTTACGTGATCGTGTGTTGTTTTTGTTTTGCCCAGTTGTACAAGGGTAGTTTTTTTCATTTTTCTTTGTGCTGCTTTTCTTCACTCAGCACGGTATCTATTCATGTACATACATATGTATGTATTTGATGGAAATATTATTTGTTGTAGTCGCAACTTGAACACAGATATGCTACGATACATTATCCTACCTATTTGGCAGGAAATCATTTACACATGTAAGTAGATACACATGTAAGTACATACACATGAATATTTGTGTGTATATTCTTGATCAATGTGTTGTGGGCTACAACTAGGGAAGAAAGAAATACTGCCGTCGCCAGGAATGTTGTTTACGGGGACGCCTTGAAAAATTAATATGAGAAATCGAAAGTTTATACCTACTCATTAATGGCTTGAAATTCGGGGAAGGATATATGGTATAATGTGATGTCTTTCCACGGGGACGTAGTCGCGGGTATCAGCTAGTAAATCATAAAATTCTGTGGCCTTACAATATGACCATCAGCCAATAGTTCATAGCAGTTTACCCGTTGCCTAGCGATCTTTCAGAAAGAATCCGTATAAAGAAAAACACCAAAATCGCATGGACAAAACAATGTAAAGAGGTATTAACTCATAACTCTGTTAGGTAAAAAAAAATATGTAATAGCAGAGAGAGGCAAATGAAACCCATTTCACATAAAAAAACAAGACCACTGCAACCAACACGAGGCCGAAGTATATACATTTGTATGAATATTTAAACCTGTTTCAAAGGTATAGCCGTTAAGAAGCAAATTATATTAATTATTTGTGCATCATTAGTAAAAAAAAAAACCAAAAAAAAACCCTTAATTGATATTATTATGAAATAAAACTCACAACTGGGATAAGAATAAACAAAATAATTAAATTCAAGACAAATTGAAACAAATCTAAATCGACACATCATGAGACAACGAAATAAAAACAAACAAAATTTCTTAAATAAATTGAACAAATCAAACGTTTTGCAAACTTTTGTTTATATAACTATCGGAAATTGTCTTCAAAAGAATAATATCAACATAGATATACATAGTTGTCAATATTTTGTGAACGTTATTTTAATCAACAAAAAGAAAGGAAACTCTGTTGTGTTATTAGAATTTTTAAGTTTTAATATTATTTAGCTATTTGCATTGTTTTTTTTTTTTTTTTTTTCGTAAATTACCCGTCTTGATTAACTATTGGTTGCAACGTGTGCGGATTTATGAGGACACTGCCTCTCGGCACACTGGCTATGTCAGTGACGGCCCATACAAGCCCACATGGAGCGGGTGGCGGCGAGTGGACAACAGACGGTTCTGGCGTGTGCTCATCACTCCCATATCCAGTCGGAGAGGGAGTTACCGAATCAGACCGCAGGGATTGTGTTTGTGTTTTATATCTATTTATTAAAAAAAACGGGAGAACACATAAAATCAGTGATAAAGAGAAATCTATTTTCAATATTCATCAAATGGTAATTTTGAATGTTTTTCTCTTTGTATGCACACTTTCTCGATGGCAAGTTCAAACTTTTACTACTAAATTGCATGTACAAAATTCAATTACATAGCGAATAAATTGCAATTCTAATATTCATAAAAAGAAACATCTAAATCAATCTCTGTTGCGTTGGATAACTTACCCGCTACTTGAAGGTGACAGACGCCATGGTGTACTCGAGCTTCCGATAGAATCTTGCTTGGAAAACATTCGTGGACCGGCACTTTTCGTGGAATTCACAGAATCCCCACGAAGAAGTGGAACACCACTACCGCCACCATTTGGAGGAGGACCTCCGTAGCCACCGAAGCTATGAGACTTCGAGACGCTTGGACGTCCATCGTTTCTCGAGTCGTTTGATTGCTATAAAGAAAAGGAAATGTAAAAATAAAGTATGCTTGGCAAACACCAAATCTCAACTAAAATTATTACTTAATCAATAATATATGTACATATATGTAAATTGAATTTGTAACCGGCTGAGTAGTGGAGTACAAGAAATATGGTACAGAGAAAATGTGGATTGAGTCCGAAAATAACCACCTAAACTACTTTCAATTCAAGTGAAAGTTTAGGACGGACCAGGTTTGAAATAAATAGTTCTGTATAAGTTTAAGAAAACAATCACATTACCGCGAGATTGATTTGGATATGTAATGTGCGAAGAATTGCTCTTTCTTCCTATATCGCTTCGCAATCCCAGGCTGTTTACTTATGCCACCAAGTAAATAACAAAATAAATCAGCCCCTTTTTGGGAACAACACGACTATTTTTCTTAGACTATAGAGTTGAAAAAACAAGTCATTTGTTTCGAGCGGCAATAATATCCAAATACGCTTATGTAAATCGGAAATGTTTTTTTTTTTGGAAATTATATCAGCCTTAGTTGTAAAATAAAAATAAGAATACATATAATGTACTTACTGCCGATTGGACTTTTAACATTTTATTGCTTTGACGCATTCTTGGGATTTGTTCTGGACTTTCCGACCAATTCCAGTATGACTCCTCCATCATTTCCCCATTTTCTCGGTTGCGGAATATCCGCCGTCGCACCTTTTCATATTCTTCTTCGCGTTCCTCGAAACTCTTTGCTTTACGATCAAGCATACCACGATCAGGACATAGATAGCTTTGGCGAGGGTCATCGAAGCTGTGCGTGTCACGTTTAAGAATCGATTTTCTTGGTTCATCTGACATGCGTTCACGAAACAGCGACTTGAAACGAATCTATGAAAGAAAAAAATACTCATCAAAACAAAGGTAGGTACCTCATTGAAAAAACAACATTGAGTCAAAGAAAAACATAGTTCAAAACCACTGTTTTCACAACAATAGTTTAACGACTTCTACCTTGCTTCTAACAGCATCTTAGAGCTTTATTAAACGATATGTAGCTGTAGGTGCTGTTATGTTTGTGACTAGGCGAGTTTAAAACAAATCTTTTGGCTAATTCTTGCATCTATAACGTAAGTTCAAGCTCTATCGAGTGTAATCATATAAAATGATGATTCATTTAGATATTGCTACATCTTAAATAATAATAAATAGGAATACACGCGACCTAGCTTACTTTCATTAAATCGATTTAATTTATTTTAAGCGTTATAATCCTTATTTGCAGATGAGTTACTTACATCTGGGAGCCGTGTGCCTTTTGTTGTTGCAACTATTACGCACTGTTGCGTAGCCGTATCCACATTGTGTTCCATACCGAAAAATGCAGCTGTCCGATGTATCAGCATTCGATTGTAAGATGATGCTGCCGGAAATCGCATCTCGTGTCGACTATTATTTAATTACAGAAAAAAAAAAATAACTCACAAAGTTCTCGCTCGATTTATTCAACTGTACTTACGTTTTATCCTGAGCCAGATCAATAAGATCCTTTTCAATTTTCATTAAAGTATTTCTATCTTTGGGATTCTTGTTCAGGGTCTCCTTGAAGAAGAGCACCAGGTCAACGCCACTCTGATCGATAAATTGATCCATTGAGCTATCTGCAATACAAATCAATGTACATATTTCTTAACTAAGTTGTCGAATTGTTGGGACTAACCTCTCGATATAAAGCCAGAAGTACTATTACTGTTGCCACCATCCATGCTGGACGAGGAGCCCATATTTTTTAGACGAGGTTTTGAACTTTTCGAGTTCGAGTTCGTCCTGTGCTTCTTACCCATACGCTCGTGCTTACTAACATCGCTGGGACTATCTGTTAGACTGTTTTGATTCTCATCTGGAGACAAAGAATTGTTGCTATTCTGACTGTCATTACGAGGGCAACGGTTCTCCTTGTCGTAAATGGACATCACGTTGTCCTGTGTCATGCCATGTGCATCCGGATGCATGAAATGCGATACATTGCCATTGTTTACTGTTTGGCTACTGCCGCTTACTGCCATTGATGAATTTGATGCAATGCAACCACCACCCCCACTGCCACTGCATCCTCCTCCGCTGTCCATTGTTTTAGTTATTTCTAGAACAACCTTCTTCGCGCTATTCCCAAACTCAATTTTATTGTTGTTTTCACCGCTAACTGGCGCTGCAGCACACTGTTGAGGGTTATTAAACTTTTCCGTTAAATCGCGATTATTATTATTATTATGGTTGTTATTGTTGGAATTAAAATTTAAATTATTCGATTGTGAATTGCGAGGACTTTTCGATGATTTAGGAGGCGATAGCTTGGGAAAGTCTGCTTCATTGCAGATAACGCTCTGCTGTTGCTGCTGTTGGGAGTGTTGACTAGTAACAATTACCGAGGGAGTTTCTAACAACGGGGACGGGGACAACAAAGAAGATGATTGTACGTGCATTTTACTGTCGTTTGTTTCCTGCGATGGACTGTGTGTCGATGATGAAGACGATGACGACGAAGACGACGAAGAAGACGCCAGCCCACAATTTGACGATGCCAGCTGTTGATCTGTACGAGGAGTAGGTGTACGCGGCGGTGATGTTGATTCACGCATTGCGTGGCTTCGTGTTAGATGCTTGCCCTTCATATTTCCCTAATAAGATAAAAAAAAAAGATAAAAGATAAAATTACTTGATAATGCTACCAGCAGATCCAACTCTTTAGCTTAAACAGCTTTAGATGAAGCAGTTGGCCAACATGTAATTTATTTTCGTATGTAACAAGAAAATAATGACTATTAGGCGCAGCTGTAAGTGATATATGAGGAGAAAGAAAAGCTTCATTGCATCGAAAGAGGACACTAGATCTACTACAAAAACACAAGGGCGGTGCCGACGGTCTGAAAAGATCACTTCTGCTGGTTGACAAATCGCATTAAATGATTGAAATTAATATTGTTCCGTATTAACCGAGTTTGTACATGTTTAAACGCGTTTATCAATAACCTTTTTTTTGTTAGTACTGCAGAACATAAATTTGGGGTCTTCCTCCAATGCATACGTAGCAAACGTACATAAAGGTAATAAGTCCCAACAACACTAGACTATTGGCAAAATGTCCACGAACTTAGGCAATCCAAAAGACAACAAGTCTAAACCTTGACAAGAAGAGCATGAGAAAGTTGGTGGACGTAAGATATCATCTTAACAAACTAAACCTCTATTCAGATACTGAAAGCCACTTCTGTTTGGAAGAGGCGGCAATCTCCGCGCAAATTCTCTGTTTATTTCCGGAACTATACTCGTTAGGAAGAGGTATATTTTATAAGGAATTCTGTTCGCTAGTGGAGTTCAGGAACTCAGCTACTAAAGACAAAACTGCAGAGATTGGCATGCATCTCACATTGTGCTGGAAAGGGTCGCAAAGGAAAAAATCCTAAGAATTGTTAAAGAACGAGTGGGGAGGGGCAAAAGCGTCGCAAGCAAAGATCGAAACTCCCTCTCCAAAACAGTCCCACTATTAGACTGGCCTAGAGACGGCACAATCGAGAAATACTGCTTTGAAAAGAATTTCAACACAAAACTGAGCAGTAAAAAAGAATGGAACGACGGAGTGTATCAATATCAAACGCCATCAAATGGTACACCGACGGACGGCTCCAAAACACACACGGGCACCGGGGCGGGAGTATACGGTCCTCGAACCAAGTTCTCGGACATACTCACCTTCATAAGGGATATAGTCGATTTATTAAGGAAACTGTAGATCTTTGAATACGTGTGAACAAAAAACCTGGCATCTCGCTCAGTAATTCAAAGTCGTTACAAAAACCTTCTATAATATATAAAATCAGTCGCAAACTTTAGCTTTGCTACGACTGTTAAATAAAAATGCAGAAACGCACAAATTACTTTATTAATTTGTAATTCTCGAATTGGCAAAGCGAGTTCTACGAGTTAGAATATTGTCCAAAATATGACAAAGCAATCCAATAAGCCTAAGCCAAATTACGCCTGTTCTGTTCCAATAGTGGCACTTGAAAAGTGATCTCTACTATTACGAGAAAGTTGCATACGCTCGTAAATAGTGGACTACGCAATATTTTCTTACCTCAAGATTGCTCATACAAAGGCACCAGCCCCATTGCTATGTAATGGAATTAATTTACTTAAGATGACAGAAGAGTGGTTCGACCGGGAAATATATGGTGCAGAACAAAAAATGGAAATAGTTAAAAAGAGCTGAGGCATATTACCAGAAACCGTTCACGATGGCGCGTACCCAAGAAAACAGAATATAAGTAACTTATTTTTTATGAAAGCCTGTCTTACCATGGAAGTCATTATTTCGTCAAGAAATAAGTGCTTATTACCCCGACGACAACTGGTGCCGCGAAAAATGTGTTGCTGAAGTTTGAACCTCCAAAGCTTGCACAGCAGTCCAGGGCACTAAACGCCGACCCACGGCGACCACTACATGTACAAATTACTAATTTTTATAAAAAAAAAAACCTGTGTCAACAATATAATTTCATATAAGGATATTTATTAAGAAATTCGCTTTTATAAAGGTACAATTTTGTATTTTAATGCAAACGCACCCTTAAACTTTTTTTATGAACTGTCAATGTCAAAACGTCAGTCAAGATATACATTTTTATCATGGTGAAGTTCACGAACGAGCAACGTTTGGAAATTATTAAATATTAGTACCGAAATCCAGTAAAAAAAAAAAATAAAAAATTCTGAGTCGGTCGACGCAACTTTAAGAGCGCTTACTCCAATTTCTTCCAATTTCGAGTCAACATATTCACTATTGAATGTTCCTGTGCCAGTGAGACAACCCACCGGTCGAAGTACCGAAAATATCGCAGCCGTAATCAAATTAACTCAAAAACTGAAACGTCTTGATCATTTTGAAGCGCCGAAACTTTTCCGATTGGGCTCTGCAAAAGTTTGAAGAAAATTCTGAATTTCACCGAAAAATCATATTCAGAGATAAACCAAATGGCTTTGTCAATAAGCAAAATATGCGTTATTGGACAGCAACAAACCCCCATATGCTTCAAGAGACTCCATTGCATCCACAAAAAGTTATCGTTTGATGTGGATTTCATGCCGAAGGTGTGATTAGACCGTATTTTTTCGTCGATGAAAATGATCGCCATGTTACGGTCGATGGAGTTCGCTATCGTGCCATGTCGGAAGACCATTTTTGGCCAGAATTGGCTGGACTTGACATTAGTGAAGTTTGGTTCCAACAAGATGGTGCCACATACCACACAGTTGGTCAAACAATTGATCCATTGAAGGGGAAGTTGGGTATTCCTGTTATCTCGAGAAATGATCCGGTCGAATGGTCATCTCGCTTATGCGATTAAACATCGTTGGATTCCTTTTTCTGAGGTTACGCTGTCGTTGGATTATGCCAACAACGTTAGACGAGCTCAGGAACTATTTCGAACCTGAAATTGCCAACATTCCGGCCGATATGTGTGGAAAAGTGGTGGAAAATTGGCTCCAAAGAATCGATCAAAAGTGTTCGCGGTGGTCATATGAACGAGATCGAATTCCGTACACCTGGAATAAATTTCAGCCCGATATCTCAATTATTCTGTGTTTTATTTAAATGCAAAATTGTTATGTCCTTATTGAAAAACACTTTACCTCTTCTATAAACAATATTGTCCTATCAGGTATAACTATCGCAAAATGCAGTTCAACAAAATTGTTAAAGTTAGGATAACATATTAACAGATGCGATTTGTAATTCTAGTGTGACACTGACTACATGTACACATCTAACTATAGAAATCAATTCCCTGTTGAGTCCAGTTCAGTTTTTAATTGCACAAAATAACAAATCCTGACAAGATAGTATAATTATATTAACCCACATCATACACATAAAATAAACAATTATATCCTACCCAAACACGACGATAATTACTAAGGCAAGTGGGAAACACCAGGACGACCTTCAAGCAAAACCCAATAACTAACGTTAACTGCTGATTAATTACTACTCTGGAAAACATACTCTGTTGGTTACACCAACAATTGGTGACCTTTCACTTTTCCTTTCATTGATTTCTAGGCTCTGTGACATCACTAACCAATTTAGGGATTTGACTAAACAACACAAGCAAATCCACCCATCTACACGAAATCTACATTTCAGAACATAGGGCGAGACAAGCAAACAGTAATGTTCCCCTTTCTGCTGCAAGCAAATTGCCCCGGCACAGGTAAGCCGCAAACACTGTGAGTGAACGCAGGACAAGGAGCACGTGATTTTATCAGATCGTGATTGACATTTATTCGTTTATGAAAATTACTTTGTAACACGATGAATAATGCCGATGGCTCGTTTCGTTTCTGTTGGTTCGGTTGTAGGAAAAGCCAAGTGGTACGGGCTAGATCGTTGCGTGCCAATCATGGAGGAAATTCAAGCCGAGCAACGTTCAATTTGTTTTATTCTTTGTTTGGCTTCTCGGAAAAAGAAAATCGATATCATGACCTTGGTGTGTTATCCCTTTGCAGTACAGCCGAAACCACCAAAGGAACTTCCTACGTAGCGCCAGATATGGTTTTGCATGCCTTGAACCTGAGACGGAAAAGTCGTAGGTGCAATTATTTTTTTTTTAATCCATATTCGACTGGGCTCAAATATTTGTTAAACTGTGGGGAATTCCTATTAGTACGAGTATTTATGTATGTAGTCTCTATATGAGTTCTAGGTATCGATTTTCCTTCAATTTAATGATTGGCATGTGCATACATAGATAATTAAGAACGAACCACACAAAATGGGTATTTCAATCTAAAATTGAGGCCAACAAAGAAAATGTAATCCATTTACTTCAACGCATGTTTATTTAATGACACCGAGCAGTAAATTTGTTGGTGATTTACTTACCCTTGTTCTGTTATTGCTTAAGCTGTTTTGTCTGTTTAAGGATTCTTCGCTGAAGTCTTTTTGTATTTGAGATGCTGCCAAGTTATGGACGTTTGGAGCCACAGCAATTTGCGTTTGCGCCGAACTCATAATCACCCCTCCGCTAACAATTCTATCAATGAAAGAAAAAGACATATGTTTGTGAAAAGATTTAAAATCGAAATTATTATTATTATATTAAATTATTCACAAAGCAGACGGGGTCAGCTATACCACCACTAAGGACTTTAGACCAATAAGTCTTCCCTCTTTCGTCCTCAAAGCTTTTGAGTGGTTTATAGACATATGCGTGCATTCTATAGGAGAGACACATTGATATAGACCTAGGCGGAACTTAATTAGAAGTTTCCGCCTCTAGAGGCACATCACAGGGTGGGGTCACATCACATCTGTTATGGGTTCTGTTTTTGAATGAAATGCTGCAACAATTTAAAAACGGCGGAATTAAGCTCACAACATACGTAGATGATGTGGTTTTTCTAGCGACCTTTCAACTCTCTGTGAGCAAATAGAAGGAGCCCTTACAATATTGGACACATGAAACACGAAATGTAAACTGGAGGCAAATCCCCAGAAAACTGAGTTGGTACGGTTTACAAATAAGAGAATGATACCTTTTTTTGGGTGCATCCTGACAAAAAAAATAAAAATATGATCAATTGGCAAGGGAAGGATGTACACTAGACCTAGAGCAAGCTAATCAATCAGTAAAAGTCCAGCCATGTAAAGCACGAGGCCTCTAGCTCTTTGGACTTCCGTAAAAAACAGACAAAACTGTGGCCAAAGTACAAAACTGCCAGAATTAATACTCCCCTGCAGAAGGACAGAAAAATCCTTTCCATCTTTACAGTTCATAATTCTCTGAAAAAGCTTAGGCTTAGTAAGGGTGACCTTGCAGAGACTGCGGAGAGACTGTACTATCTCAAACATAAATCCTTTGAAAGACACTTTTCCAGAATACCGAAAAACTAAGTGACGTACCTATCAAGGACATCTGTAGGTTCGTCAAGGCTTCAACGTGGTTCGAAACCCTGTGGCAATACAAAAGGGCTTTAGGGATTGCCCAATGAGCAAGGGGTACCTTCCCAAAAAAGGGCATCACAATGACTTGATTGTGGCACATAGGGTTGTCTCCACTCGCCAACACATCTACCTAACCCAAACTAGCCTAAGCAAATTTGTACACTCCTTGTTTGTCGTCGATGTGGCGGAAGGGTCAAATGGAAGCAACACCTGATAGAAAGCCAAGAGATTTCTATAGGCCCAACAACTGCAGTGAGATTGATATTCATGATATGAAACCAAAGAGGAAATCAACCTAACCGCTTGGCTTGCAGGGGGGTCAATCGACAACACGTAGAGACCCTACAATTTATATACAAAAAGTCTGCATAGAGCAAGAACGAATAAAAAAAAAGGACGATGCAAGGGTGAAGCTTGTGTCACTTTTGTATAAACCGGTTTGCGCACGGGTCAACCAGTGTTAAAAGAGGAGAAGAAAATTTTGTTGGGTCCCTTTTTTATCTTAAGAGTATCGGACAGAAAGATTGACGCGATATTGAGAAGCACATTCGTTATTTTACAGACAGTTGTGCCACAACAAGCTTATCACTTTCAGCACAGTCATAATCCTAAAGACTTAGCGGGTTTGGTAATTGGTTAATGGTCAAACAACTAAGAAGCCTTGGATGAACTTAGAAAAATTGACAAAAATGTGCATTTTTCAAAGGTTTTAAAGAAAACGGAAAACTCAATGCTAACACCCGTATTTGTCACGTACCCACCTACTCCCAACCTAGCTACACGGAATGAATCCTTCCAAAGGATTGCATTCGAATCCTCCGAAATCTGCATGCGCTCTACCCCACCGCATCACCTCACGCTATCGTCACCTTACTGTCTGTACAAGTTCATTTTGAAATGCAGGAGAGACTTAGCCTGCACCTCAAGGTGCTACAAAGCAGTGAATTCGGGAGTCCATTGGACGATTTCCGTCCCAAGTACTGCTTCAAACGAAACTACTCAGTAGTTATCCCTCCAAGGAATGACTGCTAGAATTTCAATTCCCGTCGCTAGAGCACGACTAACTATGGTATACGGACGTCTTAAAAATTAACAGTAAGTCTAAGTCTCGAATTCACGGTAAATTGTCTAGCACTTACGTATCAGTTCATCTAAGCAGACAGAGATATTTCTCTTCAGCCAGTGCATAAACCTCCTTTATCTTCTCTGACTGTCAAGTTGTCCTAGATGCACAGAACTCAGGAACGGTAAAATCAAAACTAGTTCTAGACACAGTTTAAATGCTTCTTGAACTAGGAAAGAACAACTAGATCGTTCTACATCGGACCCCTGCACACAAAGTTCATATTGGCAATGACACAGCGAACTCATTGGTCAAGACAGATGCATAGGCCGTCCCCACTGGTTCTATCACAGATGCATCGGCCCTCATCACTGGTGCCGAATCCATATTGACTGGTCCACTTCGGACTATAAGCGTTATTTAAAGTAAAAGTAAGTACTAAGGTCAGGGTTAGGTAAGTGGGTTGACAATGGAAAGAGGAGCTTTCCTCTGTCGCACTTAGATCAATGTATGAAAGATGACACCCATGGGAGTGTAATTCCTGTGTTGATTTTCAAGCTATCGCAAGGCGTTTTAAAATCTATTCAGGTCATTTACGGAGAGTTCTTTCAGAGCCTGAAAGAAGTGTCTTCCAAGGAATTTAAACTTTAGTTGACAGAAGAAGAAGACCTCGAACACTTCCTATGCCATTGCCCAGCCCTAGCGAGAATGCGACAGAAGACCCTGTGGTCCATGTGGATACCGGACCTGAAACATCTCAAGAGCAAAGGAATCGGCGACATCCTGGCCTTCACCAAAGAAACAGGAAGATTCGCCAGACCACACGTACACTAGTGTGAACTCCATAATTGTTTCCAGCTTCCCTAGATCCCTCCCAACATACGTCCCAAGCCAAACCTATTCCTGCAGTTTCGAGGATTAAAGGAGGGGAACACAACAGAGGCCTAAGTGAAGAGTCTTCAGCTCACCCTCATATAGCATACCATACCATAGTTGACAGAATCCTAGGCAGTGACAGAAAAAAGGTAGGTTGTCCTCATGCATTTCATGCAGAGGTCATGATACCTTCGCATGTTAAGCCTGGTAATAAAGCCTTTTAGAGCTCATGAAGATGTTTTTGTGCTTTTGCAGGATCTTTTCGATTTTTTCTGTTATAACCGTTTTCCGGTAATAAGATAAGAGTTGGGCGCATTCCAGCTGGTATTCCCTATCGATAGCTTTTTATTCCTCACTTTAGGGATACAGGGTGGATATTTTATTGTGCTATCAACTAAGTCTGTGCTTAAGGATGATCCTTTCCGTGCTAGTTCATCGCACACCCAGCATAGTTTTAGCTGGTGATGCGCGAAATAAACTCTGCACACATCGCGACAACCACGACAGCAACCTCAGTCGTCCTGGCACGATCCTATATACATATTCGGTTTCTCATCGAGTTTTTTTTAAGAATGACCCCTAAGTGTTTGCTTTCGTATTGTTGAAAACATATGAATCGGACATATGTACATACTCATGTTGATACTATTGAACCGTAAACAAAAGATTAAAGAGAAAGAGAGAGAGATCAAGAGAATGGAGAGCCCACAGGAGGGCAATGATTTGATATAAAAATAAAATACAATATTTAGTTCACAACAAATTGAAAAACTTTGGACATTTGCCAGGCACTGTGCATGATAGATTGAAAACAATTCTAAAAGCAAACATTTTTCTGAAGTTTCATTTAATTTTCTTTGGGTTTACCCCTAGCGGGATGATTCTCTCTGACGCGGAAAACTTTCTTACCTTTGCTTATATTTACTATCCACATATTTTAGCAGTTGTTGTCTTTACGAGTATTGTTTAAAGTTTCCGTCGGAGGACACACTAGTTCAAATGAACGGTCAGAGCTATTGTCTTTGATTAGTTTATAGGCTCATGGATTTTCACTCATTATGATTTGGCAGTGCAAATTACGTAAAAATGTTATTTGTTGTTTAGATTGATGTAAAACGACGGTAGAACTTGCGATTGAACTATCCACTCGTCACTGGTTCCAAGAGCGATACACTGGCTTATGATTTTATATTTGATTTGACACTCCCCCCATAGTAGATCACAAGCAAAGTATATTATGTTTTTGGTTTGTAAAAAATTAATAATCATAATAATTAACAATACAATATAGAAAATATTTTTGTTGTATAGAAGGTTCCTATCACATAACACATCACTATCACTGTATAATCTTATACTTTAAGATATATCTATTATTTATTTTTTTAACGCTAGTTGTTATAAATATATAATATTTATATACAAGTTAGAATTGGTTTGGTATTTATTTTTAGTCATAACACATTTGTTTAAAGCTTTTTTCGAAGATTGATTACTTTTGAAATTTTATTTTACTTTTAATTCACTTTAACCACCACGATTTGTCAAATTCGTCAAGATATTGTCTTCAATTTTTAAATTTCCTGTTTATTGGATAGTTTTGGGCAATTTTGAGGCAGGGATCATCTTGAAAGAATGCACAGTTAAATTTACAAAATATTTACACCACATGACTGAAACGAGCGCACAAGCATAGAAAAAATCAAAAAAAAAAAAAAACATTTTAATTAATTTTCGCTATCGATTTTTCATTCTCGTTCACAATCTTTTGTGCGTTGGGCCAAAAAGTATTCTTTCATTATACAGCAGTAAAACAAGTTTTCAAAAAAAAAAAAAAAAAAATCACACGAGAACATAGGAAGAAATGAAAGGAAGTGGACGAAGATAACGTGAGCCACAACCCATCGAGGATACTCATGAAAGTACATGGAAAGCAGAACAGACAGAGGACTTAACTACGTTGTGCGAATCCCAAGTTAAAAAAACCAACGACAACGACGACGAGGCTGATGAAGTTGATGGTGGTGGTTGTTGACATTGGTATTGAGAGAAGAAAGGGATGAACACTGTTAAATAAATGGGGTAAGGGTGCATTTATTTCCCCCCCGGTGATGAAAGTTAAATATCCAGAGCAATGTACAGCATTGCCAAAATGAAATGTTAAAGTCAAGCTCATTTAAAATTCTTGCATTAATTATTTTGTAAAAAACATACAATGTTTGCTATTTGCTGATAATAACCGCAAGGTGAATTGCAAACTGGAGAGGAGTGTTGATTTTTAAAAACCATGTAAAAGAATCATTTTCGATCAATTTTAAGGATGAATTCTGGCATCTCGAAAGATTATGGTGAAATTTTGTAAGTTTGTTTTTTGGCAAAAAGAGTCGATATGTCAACACGAGCAGGAAAACTAATTTGTAGTAGGAGGAGGCTGCGAAACTGCTCCGACTACAGAGCTATCAGTCTCCATAGCATCGCAATTTTTCTCTACCAGAGCGCATTCCTTGATAATCTGTCTTAGGCAAGAAAAGTCCGCGATCAACCGAATGTTTACACATAAGATTAAAAATCGATGCCCATCGTTTCTTTATAAATTTTAGGGCTGCCTATGATATAATTTATAGAAACAGAGCCATGTCTGACATATGAGCTGAACTCGTCCGTCTGTGTGGGATGATGCTGGAGAATGCCAATATCCTCATCAAGGACCTCAACCTGTTAACATCACACCAGAACGAATTGTACGAAACTCGCAAACCAATATCACAACCACAACAACGACATCGCACCAGAAGTCAAACGCAATTTAATAGTAAGGCCTTATAACGAGGTAGACTCTTAAGACCTTCAGCATCGTAGTCCCACTGTATTGGGGTGAAGCCTAGTCACGAAGGTATCGTTGGTCGTTTCGAGTAAGTATCGTTTGCATTGCTGGTTTTAGAGGAGAAAATTCAACGACGAACTATGCAGGACATCAAACCAACCAAAACCGTTTGAAGTGACTAAAACATGTCAAGCGAATGAACACCTAATCCCCGGCTGGCAGAGTCTGTGAATCTAACACGGAGGAACTACTAAGAGAGACCTCGGTTAAGGTGTCGCCTAGAAGTAGAAAGGATCTCTATCCGCCTAGAGGTAGTTAGTTAAGGACCAGTCATTGGTGTCAGATATGGTTTGGACGATAAGACTTCCAAACTCCAGTCGCGTGTTCCAAGCAGAAATGCCAGGAAAAAAGAGGTCATTCGGAGTCTTCCAACTCAAGGAAATCGAAAAATCGTGCGACGGGAACAACATCCAGCAGTTCTATGAGGCCAAGCATCAACTGGCAAGGCAGAAACGCACACTTTCAACGTAGTTAAGGAATTCTTGTAATCGATGCACGGGGAGTGTTGTTGAGAGTGATAGGGCAAGAAAATCCTTCACCTCTAGTCAACGAAAAATTAATTTGTTTAACCCAGCTATCAAGTCTTATAGCTTATCGTATGCGAAGAGGGCAATTGGAAGAGAAGATACAACCACGGGCTCTGTGATCTGTATCAAGTAGTGCATGTAGTCCAAAAAGAACTGGCTCGGACACATCGCGCAAAAATAAAGAGACAATAATGCTCCACCCGAGAAGCAAAGCCCCCAAGTTTTAAACGACTAGAAAGACCGAATCGACTTAGCCAGAAGAGTGAAGGTCCAACAACCGAGGTGGGAGGGTCATGTGGAGCGGACAGACACCAATGCTCCGGCCCGGAAAATCTTTGAATCCACAGCCGGCGGCGGCTCAGTAGAGGAAGACCGCAACTCAGGTGGGCGCCTCCAAGTAGAAGGGGACCTTAAACAACTTGGCGTCCGAAACTGGAGGCAGTTGGCATCGAGCTGGCTGGAGACACTTGTTGGTTGAGGCCCAGGTCCAACCCGGACTATAGCGCCACCCTTGAGAAAGACCGAAGTTTTGTTTGAATGACCAAGTCTTCGTGGATGCCATAGCACTTGGTGTTTTTATAATTTGTACGCGCTGAAGGGGCTGTGAATAGTCGACGCATTATCCGCATGGCGGAATGCAGAATGCAACTGGCTATTTCACTAGAGCACGAGGCGATGAGAGACATAAAGCATTCCTTTGGTGTTTAAGCGAATCTATTGGCTATTATAACGTTCAACTACTTATGGGTCTAAAAGCTCGATTTTAGGATTCTTTCCAGCATGTGCAAGACAGTTTTTGGTGAACCAAACCAAAAAGATTGGGGCTAGACCAGAAGGGACAGCAAACATTAGTTAAAAGAAGCGAGAATCGAAACAAAAGATAATTTACAAGATGAGAATGAGAGTCAGAGACAAAACGGACCGGGAATACCACCATTTATAGAGTGAATTGCAGACTTAAAACTGACCAAAAGAATTTGAATTCAAATTGCTAATCCATTGAAGAAGGAACACATACGCAACTGTAACGCTCTCGAATGCAATGTGGGAGTATTTTTGGCTTCATTTTTGGTCAGGTGGAAATCTGACCTGAAAAAAGTCAGCTTTTCAATAATTTTAGCTTTTTTAAACTTTATTCGGTTTATTCAAAAGGTTTGGCTTTATAAGATCGAAAATTCACCGCTGCCTGACGCGATAGCTTGGGATGAGCCATGGCCTAGCTTCTCGCGACCATTCATGTTGTGCGTTTTGTATTGCTCGCACGAATGGAAGGCACCTACAGTTTATTACCGACTCCGAACGGCAAATTGAGAATCTGTTTCATGACAGATCATACTCCCGGAGGCTTGTCATTCCCCGACCAGAGGTGGTGCCGCGAAAAATGTTCAGAGGACATGGCTGGGGCTTAAACCCACGCCGACCGCTCAGCAGTCCAATGCACTAACCACCGAGCCAGGGCGACCACGCTCTTCCTATGATAAAGTCATGCCGAGGAGGACAATGTCAGTATCATATAAGCAAAAACATAGGGAGCGAAGCATAGAGATAGACCGGTGTGGTGTCCCAGGGACAGACCCTTCATGAGTCGGGAACATTTGGATAATAATCGAATTTATATTACAGTTTAATGTAAAGTAACTAAAGCAACCCTGGCAACTCCTGACAAAATCAAATACCCTTACCCTTAAAGAAATGCAAATGTAAAAGAATGCAAATCAGGACAAAAGTTACCTTCCTGCTTGAGACTGCAAAAAAAATAAGACACATACCCATCTACTCAAAAAGGATATGGCGCAATATCAACAGACGACTGCAGGGGGAAAACAGTTGTTTTTGCAAGACCGTACCGTAAACCTGTCAGCCCGCGTTCTCTTCTATCATTTTCTATTTTCTGGCATTCATGCAAAACGAGGCAAGACAAACAGAAAAAAAAAACATACAAAAGATTTAAAATCAAAGAAGCTCCGAGGCGTAAAGCAATTTCAAGGTTTTCTAAACAGGAACAGAATGAATAGAAACAAGAGGAGAGAAAAAAAAATAATACAACAAACCAGCGCGAAAAAAAAAGAACCAAGTGTTTCGATATCAGATAGAAAAAGAAATAGGCCTAGTACGGCTCTCGCGGATAGTTGAAAGCCATATTCCTATAGCTCGCGCACATTCATCGCTCGCTCTTTTATATAGACGGACGAAAGAAACAAGGATCAATTCCCTTAAATATTTATGTATATTGCACCATGAAAGAAACATGTGCGACACGTGCGCACTACGAGCTTTATATCATCAAACCAACAAAAACCTATAGTGGTAGTTGGAGATGGGAATGCTCCTGTCTGTAGTGTGAGATTCACGTAATCACACAAAAGCACGAGAAAAACCAGAAATTCGTATCGTATAAAGTGCTGTAGACTTAAATTAAACTTCTTCTCTTCTCGCAGAATGTATCCTTAATGTTATTGCATCCCCTGAGCGTCATACAAAAAGATAAGATAATAAAAATGACGAAAAATCCAAAACGGAGTACTACAGTACCACACAGATCGGGGTAGGTTGCTGCGTACTATATGTATGTTTACTTGGCTGTATGGGGATACGAGTATGTCCACTCAATATATACAACTTGGAAAGGCGAAGTTCGAAAATTTGGGCCATCGCACAAAAGCTGCACAATCGATAATTGAGGAAAATTCGAGGAAAAACACAAACATACATCCTCTATGCACTAAATTGTGTGGAATGCAATACAAGATAAATACTTCCTGCGAACGTAATCAAAAGATACATACATATCTTTGTAGGATTTAAATAGATTCACACTGAAGCCCAATCCACTTATTGAAAATTCGGCGCTTTTCTATTTATTCACTCACTTTTGCATAGCACATTTGAATTTTCAGCTTTTGCTTTTTTTTTTTTTTCTTTTTTTTTTAAATTTTCCGTTTTTCGATTTAATTTTCTTTCGATGACTCTTCGTCAACTCCCCATTTGTATTTATTAAATTTTGTTGGCGACAATCTTTTGAATTGAACTTCGAATCGGCTTCGAATTTTAAAAAAACAAGAAAAAACTTCTTTTTTTTTTACTTTTTTTTTTAGAATACAATTTCTACCCGACTTCCATTATTGTTTGTACAATTGTCCGTGCCTCACTTGCAAGTGGATATACTTGGGAGAGCATACGAATTGATACTGGGCTAAGTGTTTCTGGGTGGCTTTTACCTTGCTCGGAAAAAAGCTCCCGAATACTCTAGCACTAGGGCGCTGCTGCTGCTGCCAATGTACAACAGGAATTTCTCTATGCTCTAAGAGATTATAGGTAAGAGAAGAGATTAAAGAGAAAAAAGAAGAAATTATTCTCTGGAAAGTCTCCTATGTCCCAGATTCAAGAACTACACCTTCCTATCTATAGACAGTGTGCACAGATGTATGTGAAAGCACCAGCCAGCATATCCTATATAATGAAAACACATCGAACACAATGGAACGGCAGCAGCAGCCGAGGAGAAGCCACCAGCACGTATCGGACATTTTTATTTAGGTCACGAGTGAAACTTGCTGCGCGCCTTGGGAGAGGACATCATCGCTGTAACCCGCTTGGTCCTCTTCCTCTGCAGCCCTTATATACACATAATATACTTACGTCGACGTCCTTACTATTTTTAATTATTCATCTTTTTTTTAAGGGCTTACCACACTTACCGAAGAGAGCGCGCGCGGAGGCAATGATCGCTTGCTTTTCAGATCAAAAGAGTGTCTTACCTGTGCAGAAGCTTGAAGGATTTCTAGGTAACGGCACACGCACATTCATTTGTTTATTGACGTATAAATACCGTGATTTGACCGACGACACTTTAATCAGTCAAGGCAATGTTTTTATCGATTTTCAACATTCTCCCATACACGACAGAAGCAGCAGCAGCAAGTACTTTCTATGGTGGTATGTGTGCGGTGGTCCTGATGCTCAAGCATAGCATCGGCATGTGGCTGGCATATATGTATCCTAAATATGATACATGGGTTATGTGTGTACATGGGGTATTGGTTTTTCGCAATGAATTCACCTGAACTAATGCCTCTCTGCTCGTGTGTCGTCCTTAAATCTTTCGGGATAATTTCTTCGGAACTATTACTTGCAAGTATGACTGTTGATAAATTATAGGGGGTAGGTGGTAACCAACACAATTCTTTTGTACAACATTTATGTTGGTATGCCGTCGGTGATTTCTCAGAGAGTTCTTTGAATTCCCAGAAGCCCTTTTCAACTTGGAGTAATGCAAACAGGAAGTACAATACCTAAGGACGTAAAGGGAGGCTATCCACAACTCCAATAAGAATTTTGCATTTAAAGCGGAAATAAACCGATGCTTGTGTTTTTCTATTCCCATTAGATGAATTATGCACATACATTTTTTTTGTAAAAAAAAAAAACGTATACATATTTAAAATATGGTTAGATGCGATCTGAGAGATATGCAACAATAATGCAATCATCATCATCTTCCAATGGCCTGCTTATCCAGTACTAGGGTCGCGGGTTTAGGGAGCTTAAGTGGACTCTCCACATTTGCCGATCTTCCGCCATCGACTCAGGGGCTATCCCCATACGGGTAGAGGTGAGATTTCGGACTTGGTCCAGCCATCTCATCCTAGGCCTACCCAGGGGATGTCTGCCCGATGGAACGAATTCCATGGCACGTCTTGGAAACCGAGTTGGGGCTATTGGCGTGCCCAAACCATCGAAGTATGGACCTCTCCGTTCGAAGAAGTAGCTGCTCGACATTGAGTGCCTCGCGTACTCTGGTGTTCCTTACCCGATCTGCAATGCAATAATAATGCAATTTGTTTAGTGGTCGCGCAGGAAAAGATGTGCACTTAGATCTAAGACAAATCCAAGGTACAACTGTGCTTTGAGTTCAAAACTTCCTGTCTGATTTAGAAACCGCTTAGGTTTTCTTACGTAACAATTCAGGTCGGCCGTACTGCCAGTGGTCAGATCATTTAGATTCTTGAAGTGGTATTTACCTAGGGTGGCTCTTATCATCCTCAAAAAAGAAGACCCTCTGAACTGCGCCAACTATAGAAGCATCGGTCTTCTTAACATCGCCTATCAAATCTTGTCTGCCATGGAATGGGAACAGTCGTTCGTCAACAACCTGATTGATCCATATTGGTGTGACTTCAGGCCAAGAAAGTCCACCTTCGACCAAATATTCACACAGCGGCAGTTCTAGAAGAAAATCCAGGAACATCAAATCGATACCCATTACCTTTTTATCGATTTTTATCGATGTATGACAGCATCTGTAGAGACGAACTATACAGAGCAATGTCTAGTTGTGGCATCCCTGCCACAGTCGTCCAGAATGACGATGGAAAATGCGATCTGCTCCATCAAAGTCGGTCAAGACCTGACCAAGACCTTTTTTGTCAGAAAATAATTTAGATGAAGCGACGCGCTGCCAAGCGACTTCTTTAACATCATTCTTGAAAGAATAGTGCAAACCTCACGCGCCAACACAAGAGCTACAATCTTGCAAAAGTCCGTCCAATTAAGTTAAAAACGCATATGCCGACGATATTAGGCGTGTAGTTGCTAGCAAAGCCAGTGCTAGCAAAGTAAAATTTTATACGTAAAACAAATACAACAACCAGCTGGCTAAAACTCTTGATTTTATCCCCAGTCAAAAGCAACTGGCTAGGAATTTTACGATATCCCATGGACAGGGGGCGCGGAAAGCGATGTTTTTCATTTATAGCGTTGGTTTCACTGCCAAATTGTTCTGTTCCCTTGACATTTGACCGGCGTCTGAGTACGAAGATGGAAAATGTTATGATTTCATACCTCTTTTTGTAAATTATCCATTAAATGAATTCTCTAAATTATGGTTTTCACAACAAACTAAAAAAAAAAAAACAATTTGGTTTAATGCCGAATACTTTCGACAGTTTGACAGCCGATGTCATAGTAACGAAATCACACGTACCAACTTGACGGTATAAAAAATCGACTGGGTTTGGCTGGCTGGGAATCGTCTAAATGAACGACTGGCTAGCTAGGTTTAAAAAAAAAACACGCCTATTGTCATAATCGGAAGAACGCAGGGTGATGTCGCTGGCGCGTTCGTGAGTATATGTGAGTCAGTATCGAGCCTTTCCTTGCTAATGCGTCAGCTCTCTCATCCCTTGATATGACCAGATTTGCTGGGCACCTAGCGGACCCTCATCTCATGCTGCATTTAAAAAACTTTAAGCACCTCCCGGCAGCATTTTACAAACTTTGAAATAATTTCTGTACCTATAATCGATACAAGTCCTCATCTCAGTCCCCCGGACTGCTTTAGTCACTGATAGTCCATCTGCCTGGAAGACACTGTGTAAAAGTCTGACTGAAAAGTTACTTGCACCCCACATCACCCAACATCAACGTAGACTCTGTAAGAATTAGGCCCAGGTGTTTGGCAATGGCTGAGATTCCGAAGGGCATATTTCTTCCAACAGAGAGAGTTTTAAATTGCTGTATTCTTGTTCTTTAATTCAATTCATTTGGAAGTTGGCGCCGCAAGAGTTGGATGAAAGACTATGATAGTTTGCAACACTACATTGTCTGTGGTTTTGATTCCTCTATTTTTGAGGTTTAGGTTTATTTCGTTTAGAACACGTAAGACAGTTCTATAAGAGTGAGAAGATGACATCACACTGAGGAGTGCTTTAAGTTGTGTATACGTACTTGTAACTGTTGTCTCTCCTAGTTCAGTTTTGATACGCCTTTCCTTTTGCATATTCATTATCCAATTGATTGGTACGTGGTTAATATTGGGGTCTCTTAGTGTTTTTTACACCGCTTTCGTTCTCATATTGTTAAAGGCACCTTTAAAGTCTAAGAATGCGACGAATGTCCCTATTTTTCAGCGTTTTCTCGATTAATTTGATGATCCAATGCAGCGCTATCTTTAAATTCTTTCTATTGTATGGATGATGTGCAGAAGATACATTTTTGACTCTAGCATTCCCCAGGTTTTTCACTTTGAGGAATGTCACGAACTCTCAGGCCCGGGTAAGTGGCTTGTATGTGTAGCTAGCGAGACAGCTAGGGATGAGCCAAGGCCTAAGTTTTACATTTTTCGCACGTATGGAAGCGGCCATATCAGCAGGAAATGTAGCATAGTCTGGAGCCGATATAGGCATGGAACGTGATAACCACCTTATAGAAGAATGCATTTGCCTGGGAATTGTAACCTTCCGAACGAGGGAAAGTATAACAGATCAGATGGCGCAACAACGTTTAAGTGGCTATCTTGTACAGAGAACAGAAAAATAACAAAAGAGCACTGGAATGATGTGATAAATATTTCTGTCCCCGGTGCAGACAGTTTTGTCAGTAAAACCGAAAGAAATCATAGCACGTGACTGTTTGACAATATCTGGCAACAGATCGAAGAGCAGCCACCCATTCAGAGGAAACAAGTGAACTAGAGTCCCATGGGCCGTGACAAAAGAAATTACATCAAACCCCTTGCTGAACAAACTACGAACATTTTTCTACCGTTTTGGTCCACATTAGCATTGCGCCGAGTATAGATATCTATTGCACCTATTCTTTGATTTCAAAAAGGCTCTCTACAGAGAGTTTATCTGGCTCACTTTGCGGAGGAGAGGTATTCCGACGAAATTGATTGCTATTTATTAAGAGGGCAAATTTTGAAGGCGGATGAAATGTCACGTGCTGCGCAGAAGTAGGATGTAAGAGGAATTTAAAACTCAAAGCGATGTCGGACAAGGCAGTACCTTGTGGGTGGGAAGCGAGGGAATTGGGTGGAGTATAACAACTTATCTCGATCGCCTGAAATACGCCTGTAATGTTTGCGGACGTGCCATGGAATTCGTGCCATCGGGCAGACGTCCCCTGAGTAGGCCTAGGATGAGATGGCTGGACCAAGTCCGAAATCTCACCTCTACCCGTATGGGGATAGCCCCGGATGAGTTAGAGTCGATGGTGGAAGATCGGCAAACGTGGAGAGTCCACTTAAGCTCCCTAAACCCGCGACCCTCATAGTGGATAAGCGGGCCATTGGAAGATGATAATGATGATGATGTATCGGTCGATGGTGGCAGCAAACTCCACGCAGCGTTTTGTCAACAGCTGTCTAAGAAATATACTACAAGTGTTCTTGTCAAATTGAAGCTTGTGAAGTGCTGTCGAGAAGAGCTCAATGTTCTTGGAACATAGCACAAGGTGACACTCTGCTGGGTCCCTGGACATAAAAGAATACCAGGAAACGAGAATGCTGACGAACTGGCCAGAAACGGCTCGGCAACAAGCCCGGAACAAGTCGAGACTTCGGTGAATATCCCGCCCTTTACACTTAAGCTTGAAGCAGGAAATAGAGCCTTAAGGGAGGCTAACAACAGATGGACCTCTCTAAACACTTGTGTAACCACAAGGAAGATATGGCCAAAATTCGTTAAGGCTATGAGTAGTAATGAATCAGCCTTACACTCCAAAAAGACGACGTTTGCATAGCCAGCTAGGCCATTAAATTGAACCCCCGTAACCCATGATAGAAGAAAAGCGGTCGCTCAAGAAAAACGTGGCGCTCAAGAAAAACGGATTGCCGAAAAGTACTCAAGGTAATTGGGGAAAGCTGGAGAAAATTAAAGTATATCATAAGGAACCGAACAGGCCAGACATAGGGACAGACCCTAAAAAGTAAGTATGACTGATCAGGTTTCAAATAAAAAAAACAGACAAGTTCGAATTAATCTCGAGCGCCGACAGTTCCGTATAATCCATACTAATATTATAAATGCGAAAGTGTCTCTGTCTGCTACGTTTTCACGGCTAAACCGATTTCGATGAAATTTGGTACGGAGATAGCTTAAGCCTAGGGAATGAACATAGGCTATAAATTTTCAAAATCCGTCCATTTTTCGAAAAACTCACTTTTTTGGGTGATTTTACAAGGAACTCGGAAAGACGAAAGACGTGTCAATATTAATTTACTCTACAAATAATACTAACATTATGCATAGCCACGCTTACTTTCTAGGAGCACTTTCCTTAACTGTTTTTTTGTCGATTTCCTTAGAATACCAGTTCTTACGAACACTGACTCATCAACGCCCAGACCTTTGTACCTAGAAATCTGAAATTTTGCACAGAGGTTCCCTTTATCATGTTTACAAGGAATAAGGAAGGACATTTCGAAATTCGGCTTCTACAGGGTGTTATAGATTTTATGAAAAAAAAAAATTTTTTAAATTGGATTTTGGAACTGAAATAATTAAATAGGTGATTTACCGTTTTTCAAAATGATAACTGTGGGCCAAGATACAGGGCGTTAAAATTTGCCCATTTATAGTAATGCGCAACCGTAGTCAGCAGCACATATCGTTTCGTGGTCGTGTGTTGTTTTTGTTTTGCTCAGTTGAACAAGGGTAGTTTTTTTCATTTTTCTGAGTTGCTGTTTTTTCCTCACTCATCACGATATATATGTACATACATATGTAAACATATGTATATGATGGAAATATGTATTTTTGTTGTTGTCGGATTTACTTGAAACTTAGCACAAATATTCTGCAATACATAATCCTACCTATTTTGCAAAAGTTTGTAGGAAATCATATGCACATGTATGAATGTACATATATTCTTGATAAATCTGTTGCGGGCCATAATTAGGGGAGAAAGTAATACAGTCGTTCCTTCCTCAGGTACTGTAGCTACCTCAATTGTAGAAGACATTGCGGGTTACTCTACCTTCTTAAAGCTTCTCAACCTAAGTCATTCTGAGTCTACACATTGTAACATCTCAAACCAGAGTGACTTGGATCAGGTGCTTCGGGAAGCCAAAGTTATAGTGTATGATGAGTGTACCATTGCTCCTAGAAAGGTATTGAAGATCGTAATAGGATGCTCCGACAGGGCTTTTGGTTGGTGGCTTCATAAAGACCAAGCAGTTTGTTGTCCCACGGGGGACACGACAAATGGAGTGAAGGCCTTATATCAAAATCCTGTCATTGAGAGTTAACATACATTCATGTCCATCTTTAACATGACTTGAGGGCAGAGGAGTTTTCTAACTTATTTCTTGATATTTGTGATGAAAAGAGGAAAGAATAATTTTACCAAGTAACCCTTGGTATGGCGATGTTATGGGAGATATGATTATTTTCACTGGCAAAATATAATGTACCTAAACGTTCCTTAGTTTGGAGTTCATGGCTGAGCTATTTTCACTCAAATAAACGACTCAGCCAACAGCATCCACAATTTTCTGCTGGAGAAATTGCCAGCTGAGAATATAATGTATGAATCTCTGGACTCGGAAATGAAACTCTACGATGCTGTAGTAACCTTTGAAGTTATTGCACACTTTCGATTCACCAGAAAACCCACGCCACATCCTCAACTTCAAAGTTGTTGCCCAATCTAAACCCTCTAAAACTGTGTAGGTGAGAACCACGTTATCGAAACCAGGATTTTCAGAGTTAATCAGAGAAAAACCGTCTTCATCCCTCGCATTTCTCTGATCCCACCAGACTACCACTTTGAGTTCAACCGTCTCCAATTTTCTGTTGAAGTTTGATGAACATCAATAAGATACATAGGCAGAGTTTGAAAGTGGTAAATGTAGATCTGAGGAGTGACGGTTTCTCTCATAGCGAGCTCAGAGCTAATTCAACTGACAGCCTGGTAATTCTCGAGCCAGAAAGAAAAACCAGGAATTATGTTAATATGAGAAATTGAGAGTCTATACTTACTCATCAACGTCTTGAAACCTGGGGAAGGATGTAGGGAATAATGAGACTTTTCCACGCGGACGTAGTCGCGGGTATCAGCTAGTACACTAAATAAAGGTCGGAATGAGCCAAGGCCTAGCTTCTCGCAACCATTCATGTTGTGCGTGTAGTATTGTTTGCACGAATGGAAGGGACCTACAATTTATTGCCGACTACGAACGGCGAGGTGAGAAGCTCTTTCATGACAGAGTATACTCCCGGAGGCTTGTCATTCCCCGACGAGAGGTGGTGCCGCGAAAATGTTTGGTGTTTTCCTGGCTGGGGCTTGAACCCACGCCGCTCGGTCAGCAGTCCAACGCACTAACCACTAAGCCACGGCGCCCACTATAATACACTAGTGCATTTTTTGTCCCCCGACAGTTGCTCGAAATTTGTCTAAACATTTTAACAAAGCTTCCAAAATAACATACAACAGATGCTGTAAATGAATGTGCGACCTAATTTCGCAACGCTAGTGGGTGCTTGTTTTCAAAAAGGAGATTTTCAAGAAAGAAAATTGCCCATATCATTCCATGACTAACTATCTATTTTGTTATAGTGAAAAGCTAAATAGGATTGAGCTGATATGTAGTCAAATCTGAAAAGTTGAGAAGTAAGAAACAACATGGCAAAATATTTTAGATAAGCATTATAAACAAGAGAACGCCTGACTCAAAACGGCGGTGATTTTAATTTTAGAACCCGTGAAAACACAAAGCACAACATTTTTCACTGTGACTACCAGCACCACCACCTCTACGAAGCAAACATGTAAACATCGAAATTTTCGTTTTATTTTTGGGATAACTGCCAAATCATTAATGTTCCCGGGAAACGATCGCTTAATCCATAACGAAAAAGAGCGAACGAGATGAAGCGACTATGGAGACAGTGTGCGCACAAAAGTCCAACATTTTTGCCTACGTCAAAGTTTCATTCATTTCAAGATCAATGGTTCAGTTCTAGTGGCGGAAAACAGGCAGCCGCCTTTTCGGTTATGTCAGCTTTCACAAAATTTAATTCGAAATCACATCTACATACATATGTCACTGACTGCGTGTGTTGTTCAATTTTAATATTTCTAATACTTGCTGTGTGTTTCTTTGCATCTATACAAATTCCTGAAAAATCTTTACATGATTATTCACCGATATGGTTTTTCTTGTGAAAAGGAAGTGCTTGATGCACCTTCAGGGCGTTACCCCGGGGGTGTTGGCTAAAGTGTCTCCATTTTCAGGCAATCCAACACCGGAAATGCTTCTTGCATCACTTCAGTGTGGTGCCAGATCTTCGCTTCCATGACAGTGATGAATTTATATCCTATATTTTCTTTTTTCCCTTCAATACTTCTTCGATGTAGACACGTGCAACTACTTGCGTATGCCGATGATACTGATGTTATAGGCCGAAATCAACGAGCCAGTCAGAAGTATCAGCGAGCTGACAGAAGTGGCCAAAATGGGTTTAGCGGTGAATCAAGTAGGGCCACCCAACACGACGAATCAGACAGAACATCGCAGTAAACAGCTAGTAAAAGACTTTGTATACCTTGCATGAGCTATTACTCCTGACAACGTCAGAAATCAACGGAGGAATACCTCTTGTCAATTCTTTGGGCTGAAAAGGTATTTGAGTAGTTAGTCCCTATTCCGAACAACTAACGAGACTTTAATACGGCATTAATCATGTCTTATTAAAGGCGGTTGAAGATATTCTCGGTCGTTTCGAAGAAAAAGTTATTCGTGGAAGAAGATTTAACCACGAATCATACCTGTACAGCGACGTTGATCTATTTGAAACCGCTCTCCGCCCCGCAGAGTTTTCTAATCTATCCCGGAGGGTCAAAGCAATAAAGGGAGACCTCGTCCAAGGAGGTGCGCACAAGCAGAAGAGGATTTCAATTAACTTGGCATAAGCAATTGTACGCAGTTAGCTCATAACAGGGAACCGTAGCGCCATCTAAATACATACATAGGTACTATTGCTGTGTCAATCACGATTGATTCGATCTTTTTGACCCGTTCACAGTAAAGTATAAGTGATTGCAATCACACAACTACAAATCAATCAATCACGAAGTCAGTACTTTTGTGTGACAGGTTCGGTTCTTTCGGTTAACCAGTTAAGAAAAAATCGAAACAAAAATTTAATGAAAAAAAGAGAGAGCAAGAAGGTATGAACTATTTGAAAGAAATCGTTCAGTTGAAATGAGCGCTGTATTCAATCTACACAGTCAATACTATCTGTTTGTCTCTATCCAATACTAAACTGACCGAAAGCTTTCTGATTGGAATTTTTGATTGTATTGAAATGACAAGCGATGAAGCTAACCACTGCACCATGGCCACCACTATTTAATAAAACATGGGATCCTATGTAGTTCCAAAATTAATTTTCGGCTTCATGGCAGAAGTAAGATCAATACTAACATATGGCTGTCAAGTTTCGTGGCAGATGACGTGTAAGAACCACGCTAACCTTACTATTATTATTATAACTGGGGAGCGGTTGGTGCACTATAGCGCTGTGGTCTCACATAGAGGCCTATTGTGCTGCCCCATATTTTTTTTTGCAGTAGTTTGTTCGTTGCAGAGGCTGTCAAGAAGCTAATCAGCTTCGCAGTGGGGAGCGTGGGAAGTGAGGTTGAAGAAAGAGTTAACTGCCTAGGGTCCGCTTTCTCACATGAATGTGGACGGGGCATTCTGTGACGATGTGGAGTGAACTTTCATCGCTCTCCAAGCAGTCTGCAGGAAGGGACCGATGACCGGCCAAGCTTGTGTAGATGCCGTTTTAGTCTGCAGTGGCCCTTTAAGATACCGGTTAAAATTTTAAGGTGGTTCCTGTTCAGATTCAGAAGAAACTTAGATTTCTTTTGGGACAGATTGCGGAAAAAGGATTTAGTAGATTTCTATCCTATACTTTCCATCCAAATTATGTTGGATTTGAGCAGAGTTTGTTCCCTCATGTAGCTTTTAAAAATGGATTTGTTAACTCCACTTATCTTGGCCAACCTTAAGACACTGACAAGAATTCAGAGAATGGCTTACAATGGTACGACCGGTGCAATGAGAAACACCCCACGAGACCATGCTCAATCTTCGCACACTAGACCTATTCGTACATGAATCTGCTTCTTATAGTGCCCTATGCATGAGTCAAAATGAAAGTTGAATATTCAGTCACGCATAGATCTTACAAAACACATGGGAAACGCTATAAGCAAAGACTGCATAACACACTGCTTGGACTTCATTAGACCATTCTCATGCACTAATCGATAATCCCATGTTCATCCACACAGATGGCTCCAATTTGGATATGGGCTTTGGGGGCGATTTTTCTCCGAAGCACTTGGACTATTTAGCTCAACCAATTACAAGCTCAAATGACCTCTGCAGAGGCTGCGGTGATGAGCAAGTGCATAAGCATACTACACGCTATCTCTCCACTATGTCAACTAACCTATACATTTATGGAAAGCCAAAGTCTTTTAGAATCTCCAACAGGTAAAGTACATGAACATATTTATAAACGGCTCGGTGTGGCTTGAAAACCAATAGATTCACGCAGTATGGGACTTACCAGTGGAGCTATCAGGTCGTTACACATGAAATGTACGTTTTACAGACAGATGCTTCCTGACAGAGATGTAAGGGGACATTTTCGCTTATAAAAGACACCGGAGCGCAGTAACAACAGCTCGGAAAATACACAACGCATTTAATGAAATGTTGTGTACAATGAGGCGCCGGTTTACCAAAGCCAGCGAGGTAAGATTTTGACTTGAAAAATGAAGCACGTGGAAGACTGATGACCTCTATGGAAGACACCGAATTACTGACGAAAGTTAAAAATGCCTCATCGACGACTACATAACGCTTTGCGGCGAAGTTTGCAGATGAGATAAGATGATGTGCAGATCGGTAAAGTAAAACAACTTGATAGATGGATACCCCACTAATTGCCTAGAGCAACTAAATTGGGATGAGTACAGGTCGCTAGTAACTTACTCAATCGCAATAGAATTCGAGTCATTTTTAAAGCGAATTGTTACGTCGGATGAAAAATTACTTCTGTACATAACCGCGATGACATCATGCAACGCTTCTAAAACCATCACAGCAGAGCTCTTTTGCAGATAAGTTACGAATATGCATGAAAAATGAAGCCAATTCCAGTCAGAATAGATGCGGATCAATTCATGAACCTGCATGGCAATGGCCTTTCGTCTAAAGATTACTTTTCCCGAAGCCTGAACAACTTCCTACGAAACAAATGCTTTGCTGATCGGGTCATTTCGGCCTTCGAAGATTTGAATAATTACTGTCAATTGTGAATATTTTTAAGGGTAAACTTTTTTTTTAATTATGAACTTTTACTTATTGGACATTTGATATGTAACAACCTGATAACTCTATTTGCCATTTTATGCGACAGACAAGCCATGCTTTTAAGGGGTTAGGTGGGTTTTTTTTTTAATTTTATTAAATAGTACAATATGTCTAGAATATTCTCCCAAACTTTTAAATCGATCAGAGTAAAGTTCTAAGAGATAGGCGCTACGGAAGTTCCGCCCATCAGGCCACGTCAGACTGGCGCGTCGCACTTCAATCGCGTTTTTCTCGAAACCCTATTTTCGAAATCGGTCGTCAAGATTTATCAAAAAGTTATGAACCGATCTTGTTGAAATTTCGCACACTTCTTTAAAGTAACATTATCTAGAATCTGAACGAAGGATTTTTTTATTCACAACTTATTTTATGAGGTAATATGTAGTAAAAATTTTACCAAAAAATGGGTTTTTTTGTTCACAACTCCGCCAAAAATTCTAATTTCAAGTTTTTGTTTTTTCCTTCGTTCAAGTTCAAGCTTTATATACCTACTAATAGAAAAAAATCGGTTTTTCAATTTCGGATGAACCAGTCATGAATTATCCTGACTACGCCGGGAGAACTTTTTTTTAAGAGGTCAAGGGAAATGAGGTCCCACTGGCTGAATTTTCCAAATTTTTAAATAAAAATTTCACAAAATACTTGTTAAATATGTATCTTTGATATGGTAAATTGTTTGAATGAAATATTTCATTTGATACATTTAAAAAAAATCAGTAAAAATACGCTTTTTTTGAGCCCTCGAAACCCACCTAACCCCTTAAGATTATCAGGTTTTTCGAAAACATTAACAATGAATCTACAGAAGAGTTCAACCACAAAACTGAGTTCAACATTGAAAAATATGTGTGGTCGAGCCATGCTTAACTATGTTTTTCAGTACAAAAAACGATTACAATTGGTGGAAGCATCTCTTCAGGTACACAAGGTCCATATTTAAAGTTCAGTTTTAGTCCCCTTGGCTCAGCGGTTAGTGCGTTTGCCTGCTGTGCGAGCTACGTGGATTCAAGCCCCAGTAATATCCATCGAACATTTTTCACAGTCAGCTCTTTTCAGTGAATAACAAACTTCCTAACTTGTCATGAAAATGCTTCTTAACTCGCTGTTTCATGTCGGCAATTAATTGTAGGCTCCTTCTACTCGTGCGAAAAGCTAGGCTCGACTGTTGCGCCCGTAGTTCATTTTATTTTTGTAGTATTTGGTGGTGTAATGTTTTTGAAGGAATGTGAGTGACTCACGTTAAATAAAATTAACCAACTCTTGAACAGCTAGTAATTTAACGTTCATTAGAGAGAACTTTAATTCGTAGATACACCTTTGTACATACGTTACATACATATGTACCTACATCAGTTCATAAAGGGTAAAATAGGACACTTGCACATTGACAAGTACATAATGTTTTGTAGTAGAGACAAAATTTTGATAAATTGCAGCAATTTAGTAGGTACTCACCCTCTATTTTGTGATATTATTTCGGCTTTAAAATTCAAGACGATCTTCCTAGATTGTTTTTAATCATTTTGGAAAAATGAAAACAAAGTGTCCTTGGAATTCCTATACGATGCTTAATGGATAGTTATTACACGATAGAACACGGCCGAAGGCACTGCAAATGAAAACAAAAGAAAATAGCAATGAGAAAAGAAGAGATAGAACACAAAACGGCAGATAGCACGAGGAATTAGGGAATTTCCCGATAATTCGTGTTCCTCACCTGGGAATGGTGCTGCCTGTCTCCGAAACGAAGGAATTGAAAACAAAGCCCAACCACACACACATACACTGTCCAGCCCTGGGATAATTAACTGTAGATAATTCACTTGCGAATTTCGTTCTGTCGTCCACTCTATGCACTGCACGCGCTAATTTATTGTTAAGCAGGCAACAATGACGGTGATGAAGAAGAGTACATCAAAACAAAGGGGATGGCAATGAAACAAAACATAAACAGGAGAAAAAAGAATTCAAAATTAAGTTTTTTTTTTCACACACGGCAGAACACACAACACAAAAGAATTCGCACACAACACAACAGCAGATTAGTGCACACTTACGTAAACTGCACAAAAATACTACTCCACCACGGCAGCGAAGACCAGTGCCACTGGCAGCTCGACTCTTCGCAGCAATTCTAATGGCAGGAGGGGCAACATTTAGGGGCTCCTTTGGCCATGTATGCGATGGCGACGGTGCAGCGAAAACAGGCAATTGACAGTGCCTTGCGAATTTCCTCAGGTTTTGTTATTTTTTTTTTTTATATTCTTTCGTCACGTTTTGTCTCCTTCACTCTTAAGTGATTTTCATAATCTTTTTACTTTGTCGTTAGCAAAATCTAACGCAGGAAAAACGAAATAAATCACTAAAAATACCGGCACTTTAGTCTTTATTGCGTAAACTTTTCAACTAATTATTTGGACTTTAAATTGTTAATAGCACAAAAAAGGTAAAAAGGAAACGAAATGACAGAACACCCAAGTTAGGCAGTAGTTGTCCAAACAAACAGCGCCATACTTCTGAGGAGTTTGACTTGTTCTGCTCCTGCTGAAGGGTAAACGCATTTATTGCGAATCTGTTTTTCTCTTTCTGCCTCGAATGGGGCAAGACTAGATAGTAGTGGATATGCATTATGCAGTGCTTTCCAAAGAGCACCACGTCTAGTCGATAATAGATGGCCAACGAATAAATAGCTCGGTAGTTCTGTATCACATGAAATTAAATCACGATTTTTTTTTTAAATTACATATATTTTGTTTAGTCTAAAAAATCGCGAAACTTTTAGGAGAACGTAGTTCCACATGATTTAAGAAATCTACTCACACAAAGCAAAATTTCTGGAAATACCCCAACTCCTTCAGGTGCTTTTGCAGCCTCAGGGATGCCTTATCTTATAGCTGGACAGTGCAGGAAGTAGCACAGTGTGTGTCTTGTACAAAAACTATGGGCCTTCCTGTGTTTCAAGGCATTTTCCAGAATTTGTTTTAAAAAAACTTCCGTCCAAACTTACTAAACACGTTCATTGGAAGAGAACAAGGCATCCAAATTCACATTGGTTTTGATATGGGATAAAACAGTTTTAAGTATAATGTCGGCACAACAGTGTTTTAAAAAATTTAATTTTTTTTTCTTAATTATTTGTAATTTAGTTATAGAAGTTTTTAGAAGAATAAATAAATAATATTCTTATCACTGCATACTTATACTCCTTACCTTTACACTTTTATAAAAATCTCTTTCCTGTCGTAACATCTCTGGATCTTCTCGATGTAGGTTTTTTCAAGTGACCCATAGAAACAAATTTTGGTGGCATTGACTTTATCTTCTGTAGGGGCGTGAGGCTGAAGTTATGAAATTGAGCTCACTTCGGTGGCAGGAGTTTAAGACTTTTGCCTAAGTCTACCTCTGGTAACACAACCGCATCCAAACACCCGCTGTTTTTGCTCGTGGTAGCAGTCAGCATTGTAGATGTCGCAGGTACTTCCTGATGAGCATTTATATCCGCTTTGTAGCTTTCGAGGTCTCTAGTAATTCGTTAGCTGTACGCCGTCTGTTCAGCGTACGAACATTCCACGTGCAGATCCTTAAATCGTTGTCCTTGTATAGTTCCAAACAAGGAGTTTAGGAAGCCGAGAGAGTATTCGCCACCGAACCCCTTCTCGCTAATTGGTCGACGATGTCATTAACCACCAGAGTTTGACCGTTGAGATTTCGCGGCTGCGGTCAAAAACGCCCGGCCTAAAACCAGAATCCATTTTAGTCCCATCCGTATACTTCACAAGTCCTTTGATATTCAGCAGGGAATCGTCGTTTTCCAGGCCAAGCGATTCAGAATCTCGAGTTGAAATCTTCCCTCAAATTTGAGAAGTCTGGAAAAATTAAGAAAATCTCTAGGTAACTCAGAGGTGCTGCCACTTTTTTGACACAGATGTTCAGAGCAGTAAATCTAACTATTCCCTCTCGGCTGCCGAAGGTATGTTCGCATAGACTCAGGAATCCAGCTGATCGTGTATCCCGTAATCTCTCAAGAAGTCCAATGCCGCCAGCACCAAATGCCGAAAACCAGTGGAAACGCTGCCAACAAGCCATCAAGGAAGCCGCAACTGATGTGCTGGGTTTCAAAAGGCCACCACCAAGAAACCCCTGGTTTGACGAAGAATGCCGGCAAGTGCACGCAGCAAAACAAGATGCATACAAAGCAGCGCTGCAAAGGATGACGATGGCTGCTCGCGAGCTCTACGAGCAGAAGGGACGGGAAGAACAGCAGCTTCTCCGCAAGAAAAAGAAAGAAAACAAGAAATACATGACCAAGAGCATAGAGAGGTGTTACTCCAGGAATGATGTTCGGAAGTTTTATCAAATGGTAAAAAGAACATGTCACGGCAACAAGGCCCGTACTGAAACCTGTCGGTGCTGAGAATTTGGAAGGACTACTTCTGCAGACTGTTTAACGGCGACGACGAATCAAATCCCGCTGTCAGGCAGAATGAACCATTCAACCTGGACGATGACAGCCAAAACTTCCGTCCACCTGACCAAAATGAAGTAAGGAAAGCAGTTTCCAAACTGAAATCCAATAAGACAGCTGGACCTGACGGCTTACCGGCCGAACTCTTTAAAGCAGCTGGAAATGAATTTGTAGAGAGCATACACCAACTCATTTCCACAATTTGGTCAGACGAATGTATGCCTGATGAATGGAATCTCAGCACCGTTTGCCCGATCCACAAGAAAGGAGAGCCCCTCAACTGCGCCAATTACCGAGGAATTAGTCTCTTAAATGTCGCATATAAGATCTTATCTGCCATATTGTGTGAACGCATAAAACCCTTCGTCAACAACGTGATCGGTTCCTATCAGTGCGGTTTTAGGCCAGGAAAGTCCACCATCGACCAAATATTCACACTGCGGCAGATCTTGGAAAAAACCCAGGAACTTCAAATCGATACCCACCACCTCTTCATCGATTTTAAGGCCGCGTATGACAGAATCTATTGAGACGAGCTATACAGAGCCATGTCTAGTTTTGACATCCCTGCCAAACTCGTCCGTCTGTGCAGGATGACGATGGAGAAGGCACGCTGCTCCATCAAGGTCGGTTAAGACCTCACCGAGACCTTTGATGTCAGAAAAGACAAGGGACAAGAAGGGACACCCAACATCGACGTCTCGGACGGAACTTCACGGTAGACAGCTATAACTTCGAGGTAGTAAGGGACTTCGTTTACCTCGGCTCCGTTATCACATCCGATAACAACACCAGCGCAGAAATCAAGCGAAGAATAACTCTTGCCAATCGCTGTTTCTTTGGGCTAAGAAGGCAATTGAGTAGTAAGGCCCTATCCCGAAAAACTAAGGAAACTCTTTATAAGACCTTAATCATCCCTGTCGTACTTTATGGCGCTGAGGCATGGACTCTATCGAAAGCGGATGAAGATATCCTTGGTTGCTTTGAGAGAAAGATTCTTCGTAAGATATTCGGTCCCGTTTGCGTTGACGGGTTCTGGAGGAGAAGATTCAACGATGAACTTTACGAGTTGTACAAAGACATCGCTCTAGTCAAAAAGATACGTATCCATCGGCTCAGATTGCTGGGGCATGTAGAGCGAATGGACACAAATGCTCCGGCTCGCAGAGTCTTCGAGTCTAACCCGGAGGGTCAACGCAGTAGAGGAAGACCTCGCTTAAGGTGGCGCGCAGAAGTGGAAGAGGACCTCAACCAACTTGGAGTGCGCAACTGGAAGCAGTTAGCTAAGGACCGGGCTAACTGGACAGGCTTGTTGGTCGAGGCCCAGGTTCACCCCGAACTGTAGCGCCACCTAAGTAAGTAAGTCAGGAATCCAGAGCCATGCTAACCCTTGTAGGCGTTGCATCTTTTAGATTGTTCTTTTCTCTTTGACTTTGGTCCATCTTACTGCAGAAACATGGTGGACGATAGATCCCTCATATTAGGATAGCAGTATCATCTGCTTATACTTGGGCATAGGAACCGTCATCGCTGAGTATGTTCGGTAGTTCGCTTACTCCGATGAATAAAAGTAGGGAAGAGAGTACTCTTCCTTGAGAGCAACCTTTCGGAACTATGATGCTGAGTTCGCCGCTGATGTTGGTCTTCCTTCTAGTATTCGGTTTTCTGCATTTAGTATAATCTACTCTAGTTTTCTAAATACATTTGAATATTAAAATGTGCTCTATTCTGTCGAAGAGATTTCCAGAAGAAGGTTTTTCAACCCTTGAAGCGATTTTCTGAAGAACATTCCGGTTTGATTTTTTCGGTTGGTAGGTATATTGATTTGAGGAAAGTGATGAAGCGCCCGGTCTCTGATATGCCTATCGAGTATGGTCTCCACGCCACAGAACGTCATTCTTAAATTTATGCTGAAATCGGGGTTGTTCAGGGAGGGGAGCTATAATATCAATCTGGCTTCCACTTCACGCAGGTACTCCTGAAAATCTTCCTTTTCTGAACGCAATGAATCCAAGATCCAAGTAGGGTGCACTACACATCATGCAGCCACCTCTTAAACCTAACCCAACATTAGAGGTCTGCATGAATGCATTCATTTGCTCTGTCTAAACGTGTACAGTACTTCAGTGTACACTATTTGTTGTCATAGTTCGAACAAGTGTACAGTAAAAATGTGTACCACATCACAAAAGACAGTAACAGTGCAGTACTTGGTCACCTGACAGCAAAATGAGTACAGTGTTTTTTTTTTCTCCCTCACTTGACTGCTTGATTTGACTTGGTGTGAAATCATGTGAGCGAATAGTGTACAATGTTTTCAGTAGGAAATACACTGAGTACACTACGAACACTGAGTGCACTAAATAAATTCATAGGAAAATCTATTTGGTCTGTAGTTTCCGTGTGGTTGGTATGGTACGCCTACGCATTACGGTTTAAGTTGCTTTATTCGCGTATCCAATATCAGCCCTGTACATAGAGTACTTAAGAAGCTATGGTCTTAAACCCTTTGCAAAAGGGCTTATGTTTTCAGTTCTCTATTTCTCAAAGACATTTCAAAATGTTGTTAAAAATAAATTTTATTATAAAAAGTGAATATTTTCTTGGCCTTCGCTTAATTTTTGAAGTCCACAAATTTTCAAACTTTTCAAGATAAATTAAAAAAAAAACTCTTTTATCATTTTTACATGAAAAATCGAACCGTTATGTGTAAATAGACCGTTATTTTTGAGAAAAAAAAAAATATCCTTATATGCTTGCTTACTCATATTTTTGCGCATTTTATAACCATACCAGCCAAATACCATAACCGTGCACTCAGTGTATAATCAATGTACACTGAGTACAGTAGTATAGTCAAATATACTCAGTACTCACTGCAGTGTACACTGTTTTTAGTGAACACCCATTTGTGAGTACAAGTTATTTATGAGTACACTGCATATAGTGTTTGGTTTTAAATGGGTGCACAACTCATATGGTACTCACATTTTGCGTGATTCATTCAATTGACTTTGCAATGTTTGATGACAGTACTGAAGTGTACCTGAAAATAAATGAATGTCTTAAAAGAGGTTTCAAGACATTCATTGCAGACCTCTACCCAACATGCGTATGCATGAGCATGCGTACCTACATACAAATGTGCAACACGTCTATAACAAAATTATCACTTTACAACTGTGTATTGAATTTAAGTGGCTAATCATTCATGCTTTTACGACCACTTAATCCAAGTTGTAGTTAACTATGTACATAATGAGTCAGCATTGTCAATTATCACAGGTAGAGCTTGCTATTTTAGGATCCAGAAACAAATTTTCCTGTTTACATGTATAAACTCGTACTGTAATTTTCCCCTAATTGCATCGGCAAGAGTTGTGAACTTGTCCCGTTTCCAGCTCTTCGCAATTGCGCTGTAAAACCAAGCGAATCATTGTTTAATCAGCGCGGCGGCGGTGGCGTTTAGATCATGACTGGTTTAGCGGGAAATGCCATCAAATTAATCATAATAAGCGTCACAAAACTAATTTTCACATCATCGTTCAATTCAAATAGGTGGGAAATAATTAAAAATGAATTCGCGTGATGGCAGGCAGCTTTCCTTAATCACTTAACTGCCCAATTAGAAACTGAGCAGGAACTGGAAATGTGTAATAAGCGCAAATTTAATGCATTATAAGCGCAAGAGGATGTGGTGAAGAGTAATCAAAAGGAATATAAATACACAAGACAGTTTTAGTCATCTTCGTATTTAGGAAGTGTTAACATTTGCTGCTGCATAAAAGCTCTTTCTTCCGCTGTTAACAAATGTTTTTAAGACGTATCTATGTTTGGATTGCACATTGTACACACATACATATGTATGTATTTGGGCTCATATCGAGTGCGAGTTGTCTTTTCCAAATTTGAAACCAATTTACGAGGACAGGAGAGGAGAGGAGCTTTACATATGTACATATCTTATCTGCTGTATCGTGTGAGTGCATACAGCCTTTTGCCAATAACCTGATCGGCCTATATTAGTGTGTCTTTAGGACCGGACGGTCCATTGTCAACCAAACATTCGCGCTATGGCAGATCTTAGAGAAAATCCAGAAATTCCAAATCGATATCCACCACCTTTTCATCGATTTTAAGGCCATGTATCATTGCACTTATAGGCAAGACCAATGACTAGTTTTGGCATCCCTGCCAAACTTGTCCGTTTGGGCAGGCTGACGATGGAAATTGGAAGTTTCTCCATCAAGGTCGATTGAGATCTCATCGAGACCTTTGATGTTTGATGTTAACGGTTAAGGAAAGCCAACAAAAATAGCAGAGGCGCAATCTTATAAGATCCCTTACAATTACTCACACACGCTGACCATGTTGACATTGGGCGCGTTCCATTTCTCAGATATCTGAAATTTCAGATGAACGGAGCATATGATTTCTGTCACCTGACAGAAAAACAAGACAACTTTTTTGAGGTCGGCGTCTGGATTGTTAGTCTAAAAATTTTTGTCTTACTTCTCTGTCAGTTGAAAAGTGTCATAAACAGCTGATATTTCAAATTTTAAATTTATTCAATTGCTGTATTTCGCAAATTTGCCAACAAATATGCATGTTTTAGTTACATAAAACATCTTAAGGGTCCCTAATGAGTAATTATTATGCACACAGTTACATTTCATACGCGAATTCGATGGGAAAGCAGAAAGTAAAAATGCAATTTTTGCATAAATGTCAATCAGCTGTTATCTTGTTTTTCAGTCAAGAAACTGCGTTCCATATTCTAGTCTATCTGAAATTTCAGATATCTGAGAAATGGAACGCGCCCTATGTCTTGCCTGGAGAGTGAAGAAACTTCTATTCATATAGACTTTCTGAATGTGTCTCGAGTAAAGTATATAGAGATATAACGGATATCCGGTTTGTATTCGTTATCCGGCTATCCGGCCACTTTTTTTGGATTCGGCCGAATGCCGGATAGAGAACCACTATTCGGCGAAAACCGGATAGGTAAAATCTGTATATATGTACATATAAAACAAAGTCAGATTAGTTACACCATTTATAACTCAAGAACGGCTGGACCGATTTTTATAATCCTTGATTTGTTGGATTTGTCTCCGCCCAGAATAGCGGAATAACTATTAAAACATCGGAAAAACTCACAAAAAAAAAATTATGAAGAAAATTAATTTTCTCATTTATTTTGTATGGAGCGACTCTTTTGATGATATCACGAGAACGTATTGACTGATTTCGATGAATTTCTTTTTTTTTTGTCTTGGCCCCGAGAAGTTTCTTCGCGCATTGGAAAAGAAAGAAAATCACAAAAAAAAATTAACCCCATCTCTACTGTCATTGGTGTAGTGTGCCCAACATTTCATGCTGCATGTCAACAGCTTAATTTGTTTGAAAACAATACTCACTGGGACATGATAATCGCTGAACCAATTGTTTCTGCATCTCCAAGTCAGATAGGCACATTATTTGCTATCATTATTTCGACATGCTTCCCATCGAATCCAAGTGAACTGTGGAATAAGTACAAGGATGACATGCCAGAGGACATTTTACATCGAATTCGTGTCAGTTCAGGGAATTCCGATCTCGAGGTGAGTGAGGAGATACATAACCAGACTTTGCCTTTGATCGAAGACATGTGTTACCTTTTGTGCGGCAAATAACGGGATCACAACCATACCAGGTACAACTTGTACACGTGACGTGTATGAATTAAAATCCATCAGAATGTATTTTTCTCTTGACATTATATTCGGTCGCCGGATATTCGGCTATCCGGGCAAAGAATATTCCGAATATCCGGTATCCGGTATTTTATCAAATCACTATCTCTAGAGTAAATTAACTACTCGAGACGATTTGGGTTTAGAAAAAAACGCAGTACTAGAGGTGACAGAAGCTCTTCTCCATCTAATCTCATATGGCCCTCAGGTTTGGTGCTCCTTCTGGCTTTAATCAACCAGCTAAAGATTAGGCGAACTTATAACAGTTCGACGTGAGAACTTTTTTTGAACTTTGAGATTGCTGGGGAAGATGGTTTTGTGAGGAGATAAGTTTCTTGCCTGGGATATTAAGTTTACCGCGAGCTAAGCCGGATATTCGTAAAACAAAACAACAAAATATATCTTGGGTTAGAAGTCATTTGTCCTAGGAGAACTGCTAATTCGTATTTGGGTCCGTACACTTCCGTAGCTACTCAATTATTCCTTTTTTATGCATCAGTAGTGTACATATATTGAGGGAGAGGCGACGGGCCTCTCTCTCTATTGTCCCAGACACTTCGTTCTGGGATTTGTAATTTGAAATTAGAATGATTTCTAGAGGTTTGAAGTCTGTACCTCTCGATGCAACAGCGAAGTAAATGACTGTTTATTTAGGATCCTTGGGTAGTCTCTGAAAGGAAGATATTTAGCTTTCTTTGTGAAGATCCGTGTAAAGAAGATGAGAATTGGGAATGAGTTTTAATAAGAGCTTCCAGGGTTGCACTTAAACAGGAGCTCATGTTGTAGCTTTTGTAGTGAGTTTTGGCCCGAGGTTCGCTCAAACTTTTCCCACCGCACAAATGATGCGTTATTGCATTATTGTTGAAAGTCTTGAGCCCCATGTTTGCTGTAGATTGGCATTAAGTCTCTAAACTTGACACTACAGTCAAATTGAGTTTTAGGTCTCTTGCATGAGGTTTTTGATGGTGGTCTCAAGTTTGCCTTGACCTGACCAGCTTTTGAGGTCCATTTCTGCTTGTTCAGGATACTTTTAACGCGGTATATTGAGCAATCTATACTGGGTGGATTCGAAGGCTCTCTACCTGGGTGAATTCAAAGACCCTCCATCCATCTTAGTGGATTTATTTGACATATGTACATTGTACATACCTAACTCTTCTAAGCAGCATATGTGGATATGTGTCTATATCCCCTTCCATCGGACATCTGTTGAATTATCGAGATTCGCAAATGTTGTTGTTAGAACGATAATAAAGAAAAGCGCTGGAGCGACTGGGACAGAGCATTTCACCAAACTCTGGACCATTTGTATCACAACTATTGTTTGTATTAATTAATAAAGAAGAAGGGACAGAGTTGAGAGTGTGAACATTTGTGGGATAAAGATTATTGGAGGATTTGCCAGCAGTAAAATTGGAAAATGTTCCCATTTTAAATGGCCAATTGGAGTAGGGGTTGACTTTAGATTTATTCGAGGGATGATGTGCCTACGGGGCAGGAATAGGTTTGGTGCTATCTACGATCGTTGCAAGTTTTATTCATGAGACGGGTTGTGGAAGAGCCATATATGTATGTATGCTTGTATATACACATATGGATATATGTATATACATACATAGATATTAGGTTGTCGGAAAAGTCATGACGCATTTCCGAACAGATGGCGTTTGTTAATTTTTTTAAAGTAATGGATTAAGCCCATCTATATTATTGGTAAGCCATTTGACAGTTAACGATTTAAGGGTAATTCTGAAAAAAATTGATCGGGATTAATCGTGTTTTGAAGATTTTGTAGCAGCTTAAATATGGAGGACCAAAGTGTGCATTTTCGCCATATTTTACTCTTTTATTTCCGTAAAGGGAAGAATGCAAGTGAAGCTTGTGAAAAGTTGCGTCAAGTCTACGGTTACGATGCTCTACAAAAACGTCAGTGTCAACGCTGGTTCTAAAAATTCAGCGCGGGTGATCTTAACCTCAATGACGCTCCTCGGTCAGGAAGGCCCACCGAGGTTGACGACGACCAAATCAAGGCACTGATCGAGTCAAACCCACGTTACACGACCCGAGAGATTGCAGAGACATTGAACATCCATCATTCAAGCGTTCATGACCACCTGAAGAAGCTGGGGTACGTAAGCAAGCTCGATATTTGGGTTGCTCATGAACTCAAGGAGGTCCAATTGACGAACCGCATAAACATCTGTGATATGCTCATTAGACGTCAGGAAAACGATCCTTTTTTGAAGTGACTGATAACAGGTGATGAGAAGTGGATTGTTTACGACAATGTTGTACGCAAGCGGTCTTGGTCCCATCGTGATAAAGCGCCTCAAACGAGAGCGAAAGCCAACATTCATCAGAGAAAGGTTATGCTGTCAGTGTGGTGGGATTTTAAAGGCATCGTGAGCTCCTACCAAGGAATCAAACCATAAATTCTGATGTTTACTGTCGGCAGTTGGACAGTTTGAACGGATGCATCATCCAGAAAGGTCCAGAGCTCGTTAATCGTAAAGGAGTTGTGTTCCATCACGACAATGCAAGACCACACACAAGTTTAACCACCCGCCAAAAGTTATTGGGCTTTGGATGGGATGTGTTGCCACACCCACCATACTCACCTGACCTTGCGCCATCGGACTTCCACTTGTTCCGTTCTCTTCAAAACTCGTTACGTGAAAAAACGTTCAATTCAGATAAGGCTGTAAAACAGCACCTTCTTCAGTTTTTTGCCGATAAAGACAGGTCCTTCTATGAACGAGGAATTATGCAACTTACTGAAAGATGACAAAAGGTCATCGAACAAAACGGTCAATATGTTATTGATTGATTTCTGTTCTTTATATAAATAAATAATCTTTGAAAAACATAGAAAAATGACTTTTCCGACAACCCAATATATTTGAAGTGGTCGCCTTGAGTTAGTGGTTAATGCGTTGGCCGGCTGACACGCACATCATGAATGGTTGCGAGAAACTCGGCCTTGGGTCATTTTGAGCTGTCGCGCCAGCTATTTATTTTTATTTTATTTGTTACGTTTACATATTTGAAGGAATGTGTATCTTGATGTGAACAAAAAGACTTGTTCCAGGTCCACCTAAAATCTCGGCTTTGAAACTGAAAACTATAAAAAATTAAAAATCAAACATGAGACCATTTTTTTTGTTTGTTAATTTTTATTTGTATTTCAAATACATCATTGTTTATCAAATACATATGTACATCGTTTTGCCATATTACATACTTATGTTATGCACCTTCATTGATACATACATAGATAGAGGTGCATACAAAAACTTCACGTTTGCACGCATACATATAGATACATACATATAGTAAATTTAATTCAGCCGTTTCAAAGAAAGTTTAGGAAATATCTTAAATTATTATATGAATACTATTTTAAATGATGATAATCTATTTACAAGGTGAAATAAAGAGGCTTGTCCGTATTTTGTTTAAAATGTTTTTACAAAATATTTAAGAAAATAGTTCTGTTAAAAATGCTCTTCTGTCTTTTTGCTTCAAATGCTGCTTTTGCTTTTTCTGCTGTGTTGAATGCCACACGCGCATCTCCTGTTGGTGTTCCATCATCGTTATAACGCCTTATGATGTCCTCAGCACACACGGTGTAACCATCAAAGAAATCAATGATATCTCCCAAGTCGGCACGATACGGAACATTTTCCATTTCTACAACACAGCCGGGACGTTTGAATTTTTCTGGCATTCCACTTCCTGATCCGTCGCCACTATCTTCGTCTGGTTTAAGAGGTGACGACTCCAGCTCCATGTTTTCATTAGAGTCACTGAACGGATTGGAAGATGGATTGTTACCGAAGCGGTCCCTTGATCTATTGTTTAGCGTGTTCGATTGTCTGCCATCTCCGCGGTTACCAGCATTGTTGCCTCCTCTATAAGGATTTGACGTTTGATTTTGACCACGATTTTGTTTTTCGTGTGGGAAATCGTTTCGATCGTTTTGATTTCCGTTGTGGCTGTTGCTGTTTAAGTTTCCTCCCATTAAACTGTTTAAATTTCCCCTTATCCCTTGATTATTTATCAAATTATTAGACTGCTGCTGTTGTTGTTGTTGATTATTGCCCGATGGCACGCAATTTAAAAATAACTTATTCAACCTATCAGCAATTTGTTGAGGAGTTATTGGAGTCACTCGAATGGGACGGCTATTCAAACGATTGTTGTTATGACAAAGTGCCTGTTCGGCATCTTGACAACTTTGAAATTCAATTATAAACTCACCACACGGCTGATTCCGATGATTTCGGAGCAGCTCCACGTGATTTGGCATTAAATCGTGGGACATGAAATACTCACCGACTGTCTGAATGGAAGTCTTGTACTCACAGTTCTTTACAATAACAAATTTGCCATTTGATGGATGGGCTGCTGTCTCATTTTCGGATTTGTCAAAACGAGTCGGTCGCCCACGCCTAAGTCGTGGATCGGTATTCCTTTCCGTTTCCATAAGAATTGCCGGCTGTGGAATATCCAATAAACTTGGAATTCCACTGAATGGGTTCGATTTCGCCTGCTGTTGCACTTGCTGCTGGCTTTTTGGAAAGTCCCTTCGGTCGTTGTCAAAAGGGTCGGTATTATCGTCACGTCCGTCAAAGTCACTGTTTGATTCTGCTATAACAAATTGAGGAGAATTGCACTCCATTTCGCCCTCATCCTCTTCGTCTTCAATATTCTCATCCTCCTGCTCTTCTTGTGCAGCAGCTGCAGCTGCAGCTGCGGCTTCAGCCTCTGCCTCGGCTTCGGCTTGCTTTCGTTTTTCTATCTCCTCAAGCTCTTGCTGTTCTTTCATTTGTTTTTCATTGGCTAAGCGTAGTTCTTCTTTTGCTTTTTCATAACTCTCTTCCGAAGCAATTGTTAACCGAACTGGCCGTTGATTAACTCTAATATTAGATTGCTCCGAATAGGCCGCCTGTGCTTCATCTGCTCTATGGAATTTAACGTAGGCAATGATTTCTCTGCGATTTTCTGGTCTATGGGTTAAAAGAATATCGAGTATGGTGTAAGAAGAAAAGGATTTCATCACATCCTGCTGAGTAGAATAAAGAGGTATGTCTTTTACAAACAATATCGAAAATTGCTTTTCCGGGCTCTTTTCTTGTTTCATTTCTCTTAGGGAATCTTCGTCCTTTCTATTGTCAATGTGTTGCGAAGAGTCATAACTTGGTTTGTTGTTATCAAGATGTAAGTAGCGCTGGTTTCTTGAAGGCTTAAATGAGTCTACCACCGCGTCGAATTCATGAGAACTAACCGCTTCAAGGCAAATTTTTCTAGTTTTAAACTGGCTTCCATCGCGTACTAACGCCTTCGGAACATTTGAGGCACGCACAAATCGGATATACGCTGTTCCCACTCGTAGACCGTGCTGATCGTTGATCATCTTGATTCCATTGTTAGGAATATACAATCCGGAGAAAAATTTTCTAATGTCACTGTAGCTCGTGCTGGGGCACATTTTGGTGATTTTGACGCAAGTTCTATCTTCTTCCAATTCCGTCCATTTGTTGCCAGAGCTGTCTGTTTTCGGAAGGTTTCTTCCAAAAGCATCTGCTTGATTTGATTGATCATCAGAAAGAGGCCATCTTATATTTTCCAACTCAGTGGCTTTAGAGCCAGTATTGTTTTGTGATTGATTTGATTGTTGGAATTTGGATGTGTTATATGCCTTGA